>CM057385.1:126563162-128015662 GCA_030015415.1 Cynopterus sphinx
ACCATTGTTCAATTCTGATCCAGGAGGGCTTCCTTGCGGAGGGGACATCTGAGCTGAGACAGTGGAGTAAAGTGGGAATCAGCGAAGGTGGTGAAAGGGCATTTCAGGCAGAGGGCAAAGCATGTGCAAAGGTCCTGGGGTGTGAAGAGGTTTGGCTCAGGACAGTAAAGAAGAAGCCAGAAGCCTGCTGCAGAGTGAGGGGGGGAGCATGGAGAGAGGACGAGAAAGTCGGGATGCAGAGGGGGCATGACCTTGGGGCTACCAGAGGAAGAGCCTGCGTAGAGCGGATAAGTATGGGGTCAAGGCTGGCAACCAGGAATTCAGCCTGCAGGGACCACCTCAAGGCACTCAGAACTTCAAACCTCAGGAGACCCTGGCTGGGAACAGGACAGAGGAGGGAACATCTCCAGTTCTGTTCTAAGCCCTGTCCTGTTGAGCTACTAAAATTTCAAAAAAGAAAAAAAAAAGAGGGAGATCAAAAGGGAAAATTTGCAAGTTAGATTTCCCCTCAATTCTATTAAACCACCAGAAGCTGTTGGAAAATAGTATTAGGGTCTTAACTCCACGAACGCTGGGGAAATTCCAGCCTGGAAGGCCTGTGGGGCCATTGCTTGTCCTCCCTGCACTAGGGACGGAGGGGGTGGGGCACAGTCCCCAGGCCCAGACTGGTCTGTGGGCTCAGCCCCCATGCAAACAGGAGGCCAGCTGGAACCAGTGGCTCCCAGGACGTGTGCCAGGTACTGGACTGCACTGTTTCTACCATGGGGGGCCCAGCAGCTATGGGGGCAAGCATGCCTTATCCTTGTCTGTGCGTGGGGGAGAGGGAGGGAGAGGGGCAGGGAGGAGGGAGGGGGGGAGGATGAAAGAGAGAGGGAGGGAGGGAAGGGAAGGGAAGGAAGAATCTGTGCTGATGGCAGTCACTGCAAGGGTTGTCTACACTGTGGGATCCCCTCTCTCTGTTCCCACCTTCAAATGGTGCCCAGTGGGGGAGCCCCCTGTGCACATGCGCGTGTGTGGGTGTGTGCACGTGTGCGCGTGCAGACATTCGGTCAGGAATTCAGCCTGAGCAGACTGGCCGGGCTTAGATCCTGGCTTAGCCACGTACCAGCTGTGTGACCTTCGGTGAGTGACCCAACTTCTCTGTGCCCCGGTTAGGAGGGGTAAAGGAGTTAATCCCAGAAACCCCACACACAGCCCCAGAATCAGGGTCAACAGCTCCATTTTAGCTCTTGTGGTTATCATTCTGAAAAGGCTGACCGCAGGGGTCCTTCAGGAAGGGGCTGTAAACCGGAGGGAGGGATCTGCGGATGGGCCTCAGAAGGTCCTAGATGCTCCTCGAAGTTTTCTGAACAGAGAAGGTCCTTAGCTTCTGTCACAGGGCCTCGCGACGGCGACCCCAAAAGCTGAGCCTTCTTGAGCCAGTGCCTGAAGGGTCCAGGTCCACACAGCTTTGGAAGGGCTGCCTGTCGCCTGCCCCGCTCAGCCAGGGCAGGTGGGTGTCTGCTCTCCTGCAGGCCCATCACAGATACCCCACGTGGGGGGCCACGTGTGCCCAGGGCACAATGAGCCCCCACCTCAAGGGAATCATTTTTAAGGTTGGAAAACGTTTCAAAAGCAGAGCTTAGAATAAACAAAACACAATAAAAAGAATGCTTTGAACCCAAATACTGAATCACCGCCCCAGCTGATGCCAGCCCCCCCTGGCGACAGGCACAATCCGCCAGAGGGCAGTGCCAAGAGCCTGGGTGCAGCTGGGGCCTAGGGGTCCAGGCACCCACACCTGAACCGCCCCCCAGCAGGCCACCTGGCCCCACCCCGCCCTCCAGGCCTTGCTGGGACTCCTTCCAGCTCCATCCTGGTGGTTCTGTCAGGCTGGAATGTCCTTTGCCCAGTTCTCACCTGCTTTCCCCATCTGGCATCCGAGGGGGGGGGTCGTGAACATATTGCAAAGGTCAGTGCCCTCTGGGGAATGGGAACCCAGACCTGAGAGGTGGCGCGGCCGCTTGGCAGGTTCAGACCTTGGTCTGTCTGTGTGACCCCAGGATGGGGACTGTGCCTGAGCCTCCCGGAGAGTTGAAAATCATGACACACAGGGTGGACCTTCCTCCGCCTTGATCCTCGCAGTTAGGAGGGAGAACGGCTGCAGGGGCGGCCTGGGTGTGTGCGGTGCCCCATGGACCATGTTGTGACAAGGCCCGGCCGTGCGCCATGTCTGCCGGGCATAAGTGACTTTGAAAGGACCTTCTAGATCTCCCAGTTCCACTGTGACATGAGGATGCTAAGTGCAGAGAAGTGGGTACGACACAGAAGGTGTGTAAGGTCAACATAGAAATGCAGGCGCCTGCAGACTTCGTGCAGGTATGTGCACGACTGTCTCTCCCAGGTGCCCGGAAACGGGGTTACCCAGAGGGAGGGACCAGGGCCCGGTGGGAGGGACCAGCGCCCGGTGGGAGGGACCAGGGCCCGGTGGGAGGGCCCAGGGCCCGGTGGGAGGATCCAGGGCCCGGTGGGAGGGACCAGGGCCCGGTGGGAGGGACCAGGGCCCGGTGGGAGGGTCTCTCTTCTCCCCGGTTTGGGGCTTGTGCCTGCCCATCCCGTGCTGCCTGCGCCTTGTCAGGTCCGTGTAGACGTGTAGGGCTAATATTAAGTCCTTTTGCATGTTTGCTGGTCCTGAGCTCCTGCCTGATGCGGACCCAGCTCCCAGGGAACTGCCCCAAGGGACCTGGGGACCCATGACAGGGACTTAGGGTCAGGACAAAGCCTGTCTGAGGTTAATCTATGACAGCCTCTGAGCAACGCTCCTGGCCCCTCCCGCCAGCCCTCCACGTGGCCCCAGCCCGGCATCTGCCGCAGTTGAATGTCCGTGTCCAGGACCCGCTACACAATTCGCAAGGGCCCAGGGCAACATCAAAACGCAGAGTCCTTATTCAGAATCGATTCAGAATTTCAAGATGACGACAGCCGAGGACTGAACGGGGTGCAGGGTCTTTCTGGGCGAGGGAGCCTGTGCTGCTCGCTGACTGCAGGGGTCACGCAGCTGCGGAGCCTTCTCACCAAGCCGTGGGCTCCCTGCGTCAGGAAGGCTGTCTGTCTGGTTCTCAGGGCCCAGTACGGAGCCTGGTACACAGTAGGTGCTCAATAAACGTGTTCCGTGCATGGATGAGGGGAAGGAATAGAATCCAGGCGTGGACACAGCCTGCCACCGATAGCCAGCCTGTGTGCCCTGGCTCCGGCGCTGCCCTTCTGTGCCTTGTCGCCCGGGCTGGGGGAATCTGGCCATCTTTCTGGAGGAGGAGGCCCCAGCCTCAGAGATGCCAGCGGCTCTGTGCTCCTCCATCACAGCACCTGTCACCGATTTGTTGTTTATCTGGAGCTGTGCGCCCCTGGGAACGTGGCTTACCCTCTCTGTGCCCGGGTGTCTTCCCCTGTAACAGGGGCCAGTGCCTGCTTCACAGAGTCGCGGCCTCCTTCACGGATAAGTAAGCTCTGAGCACGGCCGCTTTTAGGCCAGAGTCTGCACGTGCTGCCTGTGTCCGTCATCCTTCTGTGACTCCCAGCTGGACTCCGAGCCCCGCCAGGGCAGGGCCTGGTCTGTCTTGCTCACGTGGACTGCTGGTCGCCCCGGTGAATGGTCCAGACGGCTGTGGGCTGTTAGAAGGCATGCGTGAGGTGTCTTCCCCGGGGCCACGGTGGCCTGGGTCCTCAGGGTGCCTGGGCCAGCAGGGCTTGGGGCCACGAGAGCTGAAAGTCAGACCAGAGCCCAGCCCGGGCTCCCTGGGAGCTTGGGGGCCTCATCGCAGTCCTCAGGGCTGCCAAGTGCAGACAATCAACTGGGGAAACCCTGGCAGGTAGGTCACTAAGGGTCCCCAAGGCCTCGTGATGGAGATGGTGGACGAGCTGCTCTGGCTGCTGCTCTTAGGGTCCAAATGCCACCATTCAGGGTTGGTCCAGTCCCTGTCCCTGGCTCAGACTCCGCTCAGAGCCGCTCCAAGGGCCTACAAGGCACAGTAAACACCATCCAAGCCTGTTTACAGGGAACATTGAGGCTTGTGGGGGGGACAGGGGAAGCACACATTGTCCCCATGGAGGGGTTTGATGGCTTCCACGGAAGCCCCTGAAGGTGCGGCCCATCTGTCACTTCGGGCATGTTTGGGAGAGAATGACGACAGGGCCCGAAGAGGCAGAAATGTCAGGAGAGGGAGGACATGGGGGTGGGAGTTCGAACAGCAGACAAAGGCGGAGGAACCGGAGCCAGCAGTGGGCAGCCCGCGCGGCTGGACACAGCGTGCACACGATGTGCACGTCTTGGCTCGGGGAGCGCCCACCTGTCCCCCCGCCTTGTCAGCAGCCCTCCTGTGCCCCGTGCTCGCCCTGGCCCGTGCTGAGAACTGCGGCACCTGCTCTCCCACACTTGCTGTTCCTCTGTCCGAGTCTGACCACCCCCTGCCTCAGGGTCATGGCAAGGCCAGGTGTCTACCCCCCAGCCCGTCAATGGGTTGGGTCCCCCCTCTGTACCCCCAAAGCCCCAGGCCTGCAAAGCCACAGCACTTGCCACTGTGTCCTGGAATTGCCCTTTAGAGTCCATGTTCCTTTCTGGACTGTAGCCTCCTGAGGTCAGGGCTGGTCGTTCTGGTGCCCGTTGTGTGTCCAGGGCCCAGCCTACTGTGTGAGTGGCACACAGTAGGTGCTCAGTGAACTGCCTGCATAATGGGCGTGGATGAACCCACGGGGCAGCTCTCGTCCCCAGAGTCCCGCTCGGGTCCCACAGTTTCAGTGGTTCTCCACTGCGTCCGGACTCAGCCCCCCTCTCCAGTGCGGGAGTCAGCTCTGCCTCTCCCACCCCCTGAGGGGGGTGGTGCAGGATCGGCCCTGTTCTCCAGGGCAACCTTGAGGCCTCCTGGCCTCATGAGCCTTTGCTCCTGCTGCACCTCCGCCTCCTCCCCAAATTCCACCTGCTCCAAATGTCAGGCTGGTTCTCCCTGGCCCTGGAGCCCCCCACGTGCTGGAGGATGGGTCCTGGGCGGGAAAGGTCTCCCAGACCCCCCCGCTGGCCTTTGCGTGGGAGACGTGGGCTCCTGCTAAGAGGCGCTGGTGCGTGGTCTCGTCTCCTGAACTCCGGGCCTGACTCTAACACGTAACAACTGTGTGACCTTAAGAAGAGGTTCAGCCTCTCTGGGCCTGTTTCCATGACAACGAGTGGTTGTACTAAGCGTGGTTTATAGCGGAACGTCTGTGTGTGAGGCTGAAGCCCAGGCACTGGCATCACACACGGCCTGGCTAGACCCCCAAACTTCCCTGGGCCTCAGTTTCCCTATCTGCAGATGGGCTAAGGAGATGCAGTCGCCAGTGGGTGGGGAGGCCCAGCGAGGTGGTGACGACGGCTCGGGAGAAAGAAGCAGTGATCTTGCCTCTCCCATCACTTCCTTCCGCCCTGGGTGGGTGTCATTCCTCCCTCTCTTCTCTGCCACCCCTAAACTAGGCCTGGCCCCCACTGCCCCCCACCCTGCTTTGTCACAAGTCTGCCTCTGGGCCAGGGTCGGGGGAGACTCTGATTGCTGGGAATGAACAGGGCAGACGGGAACTTGACAAGTGTGGGGCACACCTGCCTTGTCACCTCCCAGAGGTTCTGGGGTTGCAGGGAGCAGGAGTTGGGGCACCAGCTCCAGTCAGGGCCACCTACCTCCCAGGCCTCCTGGCCATGCTGCTCCCCGGAGCCCAGGCCAGGCTGGCCACTGGCAGCCTGAGTGGAAATGTACCAGGGAAAAGGACCCCGTTGGGAGTTCTGGGAAAGAGAAGGGACTGAGAACCTGGGGACAGCTAGGAAGGGGTCCCCCCTCCCCAGCTCTGCAGCATCCCCTCCTCCTTCCCCCTCCTTCAGGTCACCCCCATGGAAAAATTCAAGCTCTGCCTGCAGGGGGAGGGCACGCTGGTGCAGGGACCTCCAGAGGATGGACGTGAGGGGGCTGGGGGGTGGGCATTTGCAGTCTCCAGGTCAATGGGTGGACCCAGGATGTGGGGTCTGGGGTCAGTGGGACACCTGCCTGTGGGAGGGCATGTACCTGCGCCACCTGTGGTGTTTCTAGGTGCGCGGTGCAGGTCTGTGGGGCACGTATGCGTCTGTGTGTGTCTGTGGGGTGTCCTCTGAGGGTGTGCACGTGTGCCTGGCGCCCGTGCACGCGTTGTCCCTGCACGGCATGTCCACAGGTGTCCCCGCATGTCTGCGTCCGCGCTGCGAGCGGGACGCGAGGCTCAGAGCTGACGGCCAAGGTGCTCTGGACTCCCAGTCCAGGTTTGTGGAGGGGGAAAGAAGGGGGGGATCACCGGAGTGAGGAGGAGGAAAAATGAAAAGATGGGGAAGGGTGGGAGGGGGCCAGAAGGGGCGCCCCCCGAGCCTCCCCCCACCCCACCCCACCCCACCCCGCCCCGTTGGGTGGACCCCCGCCAGCGCCCTCTCCCTCCAGCCGGGAAAGGCTCGGCTTCGGGGCCCCCCATGGGCCCCCCCACCCAGGGGAGCCGCGCGCGGGGCGCGGTCTCCCGCCGACGGCACTGCGGCGAGCTCAGCGCTCCGGGGTAGCCGGAGGCGAGGAAGGGGCGCGGAGAGGTGGGGGCGCTGGGGGCGCGCACGCCCCCCCCCGGGTGGGGGTGTGGGGTGGCGGGGCCGGGGCCGGGGGCGGCGCGGGGGGGGTTCCCGAC
Source organism: Cynopterus sphinx (assembly GCA_030015415.1). NCBI lineage: Eukaryota > Metazoa > Chordata > Mammalia > Chiroptera > Pteropodidae > Cynopterus > Cynopterus sphinx. The sequence continues at coordinate 126,569,856 of CM057385.1, forward strand.
CCTCGTGCCCCGACGCGCGGGGCCGGGCCCGCCGCGCCCGGCGGCGCCCAAAGCCGGGCCGACACTGCCCCCGCGTGGGCGCGGCGCGGCACTGCAGCCGGGGAAACTGAGGCCGGGGCGGGCGCGGCGGGCAGGAAGGACGGGCGGTGGGATGCGGGCTCCTCGGGGCCCCGCAGGCTCTCCAAGGACATCGAAATACTGTGTGTGAGGGGGGGGGAAGAGGGGGGACGAGCAAGTCCAGCAAAGGGGCGCGTCACGAGGTCAGCCCAGGGATGCAAGTCCCACTCCCGCCAGCCCCGCCCCGCGAAGAGGAGGGGGGACTGCCCCGGCCCATCTTCCACGGCGGGGTTTGTCCGGACTGTGCCTAGATCCGTCGCCTTTTCTTCTGCGACCTTCAAATCAGGCCCCCCCCCCCCACCTCCCTCCACAAGCCGTTCTGGCCCTAACTAAGGTCGCCACCCCCTGTCCAGCCCAAACCCGCCCTTTTCCTCCTCTTCACTCCGCTCGGGGCCTGGCTGCGGACTCCTCGGCAGCTTCCTCCCTGGGCAGGAGGTGGCGATAGAGACCGGGATCTTGGGCCTGGTGAGGCGTGGATGCCACCCCCCGGGGGTTCTAGGAGGGCAGGAGGCACAAACTTGGTCTAGGAGGTTGGAACAGTTGTGGCAGGGCCACACCGGGCAGCCAGGCGTATGGGGTGGCACTGCTGGGGCAGGGCAGCGGTCGGATGAACTCCAGGCAGTACCTGCCGCCTAGTCTTTTGCCACCTCCTGAAGTGGCTTTGAACATGGCCCTCCCCCTCCCCCATGGCTCGGATAGGAACACCTGCCCACCCCACTTTCTGCATACCCAGATGCTCGCCCTCCAGGGACCAGGCGGTGTGAGTCTGGCCCAGAGGACGCAGAAGACAAAGGTGTGTGCACACACAGGGTTCTTTCCCCCCAGCCTGAGTGTGGACACCCTTATCCCGCAGTGGGAGGTCGGCAAGCCACTTTGGCTCCGTCAGAGATGGAGGCTGGGGGCAGCAGACACCTGTTTCAGGTGTGGGCTGATCCAGATCGACAGAGGCCAGACTCCAGGTTTGAGGTGTGCGGCAGGGTCCCCCACCTTCCAGAAGCAGGGTTCACTTGGAACAAGGCCTGACTCCTGGGGATGACTTGTCCCCACCTGTCAGCCTCATCCCAGCGGTGATTCTGCCCCCTTCCTGCCCCTGATCCAACAACCTTGGAGACCAGCAATCAGACACCTGGAGAAGCTCATAGGGTGAGACCCGGCAGCAGGTGTCAGCCACCTGGGATGTGCATTTATTTGTGGGGCAAGGAAGGCCTCTCCTGACCCCCAGCCATGTCCACGCCTGGGCTCAGGCTCCAGCGGCCGTTCATCGCCGACCCCGCTGCCGTGGTACGGAAGGCAGGAGGAGCTGGTACCCCTTGGGGCGGCTCGGTTTCAGGATTGTGTGCAGCACCAAGCGGGGCTGGCAGACGCCCTGGAGTGGGAAGGAGGACCAAATGGGTGCCACGGGGGCCCCCAGGCAGGAGATGGGGCTCCCAGGGCCCAGGGGGGATTCTATGTCACAATGCTAAGGGACAGACACAGCTGTCCACCCCATTTTGCAGATGAGGAAGGTGAAATGCAAAGACCGTCTGTAACGATGGAGCTGGGATCTGAACCAGGCAGCTCAGCTCGAGAGCCCACCCTCAGGCAAGCACGCCAGGAGGCTTTAACCCGCACCCTGGCCACCCCGTCAGGCAGGGGTGCTCCAGGGGGCTGGCTGCCCACACGTGCTCACCAGTTTCTGGCTCCAGGAGCAGGGCGATTTACCTACCCGCTCCAGGATTCTGTGGGTGCCCAGAAAGGTTTTGGGGCCCCTCCGCTGCCTCGGGGTGGCAGCCCTGGGCATGAAGGGCGGGCTGCTGCTTTCCATGGAGGTGTCCTCAGAAAGGTGGCCCTGTGGCTCCGGGATGACCCTGAAGGGGCGGGAGCCCATGAGTGCATGGGTCCTGGGTCCCAGGTCCCAGGTCCCAGGCCCCCGCGTGACTGGCAGGGCAATAGCCCGGACCCACAGCCCGCCCCCTCCTGCGCAGGGTGGGGAGAGGGAGCCCCCCCCCATGCGCATGAACCCCAGCCCCTCCGGGAAGCCTCACAGGCCAGGGCAGGTGAACGGGGAGCTGGTCGCGGGCTCCTCCTTGGCCCTGGAGTACAGGGCTTTGGGCAAACTCTCCAGCCATCTCTTGACACTCCCGAACACGCGCGCCGATGCTGTCGACTGGGTGGCCGGCTGGTTCTCAATGATGCCCTGCTGCACTGGAGGGGCGAGGGCGCCGTGAGGGCTCTACCCAGGAGGGGCACGCCCCCTCCTGTCTCCCTCTGGCAGGCAAGGCGGGCAGAGCCAGTCTCCATGGAAACCCAAGGCTCCCCAGCGCCTTCTGGCTGCCTCCGGAGAAGCTCGGGTTGAAAACTCTCTTGCATGACTGTTTCTGCCTTTCTTACCCAATCTGTGCCACCCCCACAGCCACTCCTGGTCCAGCCCCAAATGGACCCCCTTTTCCACAGTGGGAAGGCCAGACATCCCACTATAGAAATCCAAGAGGGGATGCTGAGGCTCCTACGGGGATGAAGAGCGTTTCTGGGAACTGGGTGTCTCCCTGTCTATCAGCTGCCCTTTCAGCTGGTCACGGACCCCAAGGATGGACGGGGCTGGGTAGCACCCACAAAGCCTCACTCTGGCACCCCAGGGTGTGACTGACCACAGCTTCTGTGACCAGTGGCTGACTGGGACGCTCTCCCAGGCCAGCCGACTGCCATTTGCATGAAATCATTCCTCGGAGGCATCTCCTTTCCTTAGACTTCCAGAGTGACCAAGGCCCCCTCTGGCTTCTCCTCTTGCCTGCCGTGTCACCTGCTGTCTTGGCCTCGGCTTCCTCATCAAACACCCAAAGTTGGGCAAAATCGCAGCTTCTATCTCCAACTTCCTGTGACCCTCAGAGAGCTGGGTAGCATCCCTCTGAGTCCATGAAGGTTCTGGATTTTTAGGGCTTTACCCACAGCTAGGCTTTGGGACAGGTGTTTCCTGAAACTGCATACAGTAGGTGCTCAAACAATAGACACAGGCTGTCACCCGTTGAGACTATGGGGGCTGCCAGATCCTAAGAGAAGAGAAGAGGCCGGGCAGATGGAGAAAGGGGGTTTGGTAAAGGACACGTGTTCTTCCCGCCTGACTCCTGACACCAGGAAATGCTGGAAACTGCCCAAACTGACAGATATGATCACATCCAGCCCCAAAGAGCCGAGAGCAAACTTCTGCTGGGGACTGGGGCTTGGTGGGCTTCTTTTCCAGACCTGGCGATGTGGCCTTCCCCAGGAGAGAGGGGGTTTAAGCTTCTGGACCTTTCTGGGCACCTCTTCATCCAGGTCTGCTTCGAGGATATGGGAAGAAGATGCTTCTGGTGCTTTCCCACCTTCCCCAGCCTGTGGAGGCTGTGTGGGGGGGTCCAGATGCGGGTTCAGGAGACTGTGAGTGATGGCCCCACGGTGTTAGGCGTGGCGCATGGGAACACGTGGCAGCTAGAAGTCCTTCAGTGGTTGCCAGGCCTGGGCAGCCGTTGTCTCCTGGGCCTACACTGCGGCTGCTCCCTGCTGCCACCCACTTTGGGACATTTCTGCTGGACCCTCTACTTGGTCTTTGAAGGTCACCTGACACCCTCCCAAGAAGCTAGTTCAGGTGCCTGCCCTGCAGGGTCAAGCCGGCCCCTTACTCCCAGGACCCAGGGCCACAGCCTCTGCTCCCCCAGGTCTAGGATGGAACCTTCTGGAGTCCCGGGGCTCCCTATCCCATCTGCTTACATGCACAACTGCGCTCCCAGTAGCGGAGTGCTGTGTCCCGTAGGGTCTCGTCGGCGAATCGCACTCGTAATGGGTAACGCCGCCTTCGGTGCCCTGAGCCTTCCCCCGAGCAGCTGTGGGTGATCACGGCCTTGGGGGCCTGTATAATGTGGGGCCTGCCAAGAGAGACGACAGGGACACGGGAGGGCTGAGGTCAGAGCCTGAATGCCCGGATTTCTACTCTACCCGGACCACACACACCCATCCATCCGACCGGAGCTCGCTGTGTGGTCCAGACAGACACAGCGGCTGACCTTTCCTGAGCACGTCCTGCCTGCCAGGCAGGTAGCCTGCAGCATCCCACCAAGCCCATTTTACAGATGAGGAAACTGAGGCACAGAGATGTTTCATAACTTGCTCAAGGTCACGCAGCCGGTAAGGGGCAGAGCCAAGACTGGAATCCTGGTTCCAGAGCCGGCACTCATACATCAGGCACTTCGGCAAAGGCAATAAGGACATGAACTCAGGAGCCAGGCCGTCCAGGCCGTCCCGGGATTCAGTCCTAACTCTTTTGAGCTTCGGCTTCTTTATCTGTAAAATGGGGACCATCATCACACCCACCTTACCGGGCTGTGAAGAGAGGAAACAGATTGCGGGGTCAGGAGTGAACATCTTGCACTAAAAACTGCTCTTATTCTAATTGTCAGTCTCAATTATGCCCCTTCACAGCCGTGTGACCTCGAGCAGACTGCCCTTAAGTCTCCCATTTTGCAGTTTCCCCCTTTCAATTATGGATTATAAATTATAGGCATGATAATAGCATCCTCGGAAGAGTGTGGGGAGCACCAAAGAGCTGACGTGAGGCATCTAGTCCAGGGCCTGTGCTCAGAAAAGGGGAGCTGTGATTGCTACATTTGCTGTTATGAGTTTCAGCATCCGGGCCAGGCTGCAGGAGGGCCTGCCTGATCCATCCATGGCACCGTGACTCAGAAACGCCATGTTCGACCCTAAGCCTGCATCTATTTATCTGACCACATCTTTGTGTCTCTGTGGGGCCCAGAGCAGAGACTTTTCATCAGCCCACGAAACAGCCAAGCAGCCAGGAAGCATCCTGGCTACAGGCATCGGATCTGCTTACCCAATGGTTTTGGCATATCAGCACCTGCTCGGTGCTGGCCTCAGTGCTAGGCCAAAGCACATCCCAGCTCGGGCCGCAGGTCTGAAATCTCAGCTTCACCTCCCCAAGGCTGCCGGAGCCTGTTCTAATGCACCCTGGAGTTCTCCCCAGCACACACACACCCCCCACCTGGGCAGACAGGGGAATTTCACTCGCTGGATGGCCCTCAAGTATTAGCTCTTGAATATGGAACATTGTGCATGTGTCCATCCCTCCTGTTACCCACATTTGATACTGTGAGTTCCATACTTTGATTTTTTTTATATCTCGTGAAAAAGGAGTATATTTATTTGGCCTGATGGATTGAAAGTTCCTGGATCGGCAAATGCATTTCATTTCTGGCCCCTGCTCTGAACCAGCGGTGGCATCTGCCTGGGGCACTGTGTCAGGAAGGGTTTTGAAGCTCCATGGGGAAAAAAAAAGTTCTGTGCTTAGTTAGTCCTGTCTGCCATGGGTCCGGGATGAGAAGGAGTGGTATGTGTGCTGCGTATGTACTCTCCCTGGTCTTTAAACTTGTGGCCAATGCTCTTCACCCTTCGCCCCTGTTTAAGCTGGAGGAATTTTTTTCTGCATTCTTTTCCCCGCTCCATTACAGCCGTGGTATCGAGGTCCAGGTAAGCTCTAATGCCCAGACTCTTCTCCTACCTCCATCCTTTATTTCATTTCTCCCGATATTTGACATGTAGTAAAACCTAATAAACGTTAGAAGAAATGGATAAAATTTCTTCTAACGTGGGACAGGTGGGTGGATGGATGGACTGATGGATGAATGAAAAAGTCTGAATAGGGCTGGGTTTTAGGAGGATGGGTAGATGTATGGATAGGTGGATGAATAATTATGGACATGGGTATGTTGACTTGTAGACGGCTTCACAACTAGATTAGAGACGGGTAGTATCCTGGATTTATAAGTGGATCTAGAAGGGTTTGTCGATGATTGATCCACAAATTTGGATTCATGGATGGATGAACGGATGGATAGAATTGTGGGAGCTTGTGAATAGATGGATGGCTGACTAGATGGATGGATGGATAGGTTAATGGATTAACAGGAGACCTGATTCATGGGTGAATGGCTGGCTGGCTGGGCGGCTGGAGAGATTCGTGAATAGGTTATAGAAGGCGACATATGTAAGGTCAGATGGGTGAACGGGAGAATGAATATATGAATGGATTCATGGATGGATTATGAATGTGTTGGTAGAAGACCTGATTAATGGGTGAGTGGGTTCTTAGATGTAGATGGATGATCCTCGAAGGAGTTGGGAGAAAACCTGGTTTGTGGATAGATCTATGTAATGAATGAGTAGAGGGATGGGGGGATTCAAGAGTGGATTACAAATGCCTTGGCAGGAGACCCGATTCATGGATGGACACATAGGTGAAGGGGTGGAGGACAGAGAGGTAAATTCATGGGTGAAAGACCAGGGAAAGAAAAGAAGGAAACAAATGCTCTTTCTCCCCAATTCCCTACCCTCTCCTCCCATACTCACTTGCTGGTCTTTTTGATGGTGGGGAATTGCGTGTGATCTGTCCTCAGCGGCCCCAGGGCAGGTGTCTGATGGAGCAAAACCTTCTTAAGACTATCCTGGAAGTACGATGACTGGCCCCTTGAAGACAGAGACGCCACACTTGGCATGAGCAGGCAGAGTCCCCGACCCACGGAGCATCAGTGGCAACCCCGTCCCCACCAGCAGGTCCCTGAGGCTTACCGCCGGTCTGGGAGGAGGGGGCAGTTGGGACACTGCGGAGAACGTTGGCAGTGCTCTGACACGCCCCTCTGATGTTTCGATTCTGAGGATGCTGGGAGCCGGGAGGAGGTGGAAACAGTTGTGAGCCTTTGCTTGGGGACAGTCCTGACTCTAGGGTCTTCCCTTATATGGCCTTGGGCCTCGGTTTCCTCATTCCTGCCAGAGCGGCAGGGTAGACTGGCTCTCAAGGGGTGCTTGCCAGGACTCGGGCCAGGTACCCACTAACATGAGCATCCTCCGGTGCCAGGTGGTGGGACCCCAAACCCCCAACACGCGGGAAACGACTCTGTGCCCCCTCGGCCCTGCCCCCCGGGGACCCGAGGATGGCCTCACTCGGTGGCTGCGGCCGCTCCGGCCACTGGTCCCCGAGCTGGCGCAGGATGTCCTGGAACCTGCCGGGGAGGGACTCCTCTCGGAGGGCGCCCGAGGGGTTCGGGGCGTCCCTGGCCGAGCCCGTCCCGCCTTCCTCGCCCTGGCCAGGCGCCGGGCGCGGGGGCGCCGGGGCCCGGGGCGCGCGGGCCGGGAGCAGGGGCGGCAGCAGCCGCGACCTCAGCGCTGTCCTGTTCGGTGCCACCCATGGGGCCCCGGTGGGCAGGGCGGGCAGGCGCGGCGGGAGGCTCGGGACGCCCGCCCCGGGCTCGGGGGGCGACGATTCGCCGCCCGCGGAGGCTGTCGAGCCCCCGCACCTCCCGGCGCCGGGGGCTGGTCGGGGCTCGCAGGGCGGCAGCGGAGGCAGCAGCAGGTGTCGACTGCGCTGGGCACCCTCGCGCGGGGACCCCTTGGGCGCCACCTGCTGGGCCCAGGGGTCGGGGGGACGCTGAGGCATGCCTGGCCCCGCGCTCCGCTCAGAGCATCCCGAGGCCAGAGCCGGCAGGTGACACTGAGCGAGGTGGGGGCGAGGGCGTCGACCAGCCCCCGGGCCATGGTGCCCCGAGCCGGGCCGCGTGGTTTGGGGGCGCCATCCCTGCCTGGCCGGACACTGAGCGGGGTGCAGGCCGGAGCGGCCCGAGGCTGTTTCCTCACGTGGAAAACGGTGACCTTAAGAGTACCCCACCTTCCTGAGTCGCTGTGACGTCCAAATGAGCGAACACACGGCAGGGGCTTAGAATAAATAGTACCCGGCCCGACGCACCTGCCCAACAAACGCCCGCCGCTATCATTATGATGATTTTTAAACGATGATGATTTAGGGTTTAGTCTCAGCTCCACTACCTGTCAGCTTTGTAGGGCGGGGCAAGCCAACCATGAAGGCCCCTCAGTGGCCTCATCCGGAGAACGGGGCTAACAGAGCACCTGCTCCTTCCTGAGAGTGAGACACCCCTCAGGTGGTAGAGAGAGAGCACTTAGCAGGTGGGGTGGGGAGTCCTGGAGGCTGGTACTGCTTTTAGCCCTCGCTCCCCTGGGAATTAGGACACCTGGAACCAGCCTGAAAGGAGAGCTCAGCATCTGTCTCCTGCTGGGGCCTCCCAGTTGCTGGGGTGGGAGCTTGTTGAAAATACAGATGCCCCAGATTCTAATTTAGGTGGGACAAAGACTATAGATAGATGATAGATAGATAGACATAGGTAGATATAGATATAGATCTATATGTCTTAACAAACTCCTTTTTTGTGAGACAGAGCCCAAGACACACCCCCAACACTTTGGACACTGGGGTTTTTGAAACAAGCTTCCTTCCTCCCTACTACACCCCACTCCCAGATGTTGTCACCCTTCTGCTGGCCCCTGGTGGTATACTCACCCTACTGGGGCTTCGGAGTGGGGCCAGAGAATGTCCCAGGGAGTTTAGAGGCCCCCAGAGGTGGCTGGTGCTTGGGAGAGCCCATCTTCCTGGCCTGGTCCTTCTGCCCACCCCTCCCTGCTGCCTGGAGGGCCTGATCAGGGTCATTATGATCCGCCCCTCACCTGAGGTCATGTGAGGAACAGTGGGCACTGAGGCCTGGGGACAAGGGGGTGGGGCTAGCCTGTAGCCAGCCACTCAGTGTGCTCCTGCGACAGCTGCAGTCAGAGGGGGACGGTGGGGCTCCTGACCAGGGTGGTCAGCCACGCCAGGAGAGGAAGGCCCAGGGTTTGACTACACCCTCCCGACCTGGAGGCCCAAGTGGGTTATGCTGGGGCTGGTGGCTCTGCTAGTAGAACTTCCACCTGGAGGCTGGGCCGAACGAACGAAGGGGGCCTGGAATCTAAGAGAGTCAATTTCAAATCCATGGTCTGCTTTTGTGCACAGTGTGATGCTGGACAAGCCTCTCCTTTCCCAGGATGCCATAGTAAAACCAACCATTGGGCCTCACTGTGCCTCTAAGCTGAGAAGGGGCAGGGAAGATGCTCATGTTGTGAAATTCTAGTGGGGAACGAGGGTAATTCCGACCAGTAATTTCACTGGCATGGTATAATTTTACAATCTGAAAATGAAAAAAAAAAAAGACTTTGTAATTCAAATTACAAAGCATCTGCCTTGAGGAGGCCTCACGGATGATGTATTTCATTTCTGCAAACACTCCTCGGCCAGGAATGGAAGGACATACCTCCTTGGGGAGTTAGAATATCGTGTAGGGAAGGTGAGAAATTTTTATATTTATTCTAAGAATATGTGAGTTTTTAAAAAATGGATGAGGAATACTAGGCTGATGAGATGACTTGTGAGGAGCCCTTCATTCCTTCCATGCTATAAACACTGACTGAGCAACGACCATTCACAAGGTTTGAGAGTTTGAAAACAAAAGGCTTCGAGGTCAGGGAGGTGGGCCTGACCTGGAACAGCCTTGGAGTGTGTGTAAAGAGGACAAGGGGATGGAACTCCCTCTTCCATTGACAGGAAAAAAGGGTAGGGATGGATTTTTAGGCACCCCTGAAAGAGCTAAGCTCAGAGCCGCCCCCCAAATAAGACTCGAGACACCCTCAGTGATTGAGATTGCCCAGGATTTCTCCCCTTCCCTTAGAGACATGGAAAATGGAACTTGGGAGGGAACCTAAGGCTGATCTGGAATACTCTAGAGAGGATGCCAAATGATACGGATAGAAATATGCTTGGGGACTCCAACACAAGTGGGGCTTTTCAGCATCCCCTACACAGTTTTCACTGCATTCGACACACTTTAAGCATCTTCTGTGTGTAGTGCCCAGAGGAAGGCACTATCACTCTGAGACCAGATGTCAGTTTAGGTAAAGTGAACTTAGGATGAAAACATTGTCATTATAGCAGCTGCAAGCGCAGGGCTGAAGGCTTGACGTATACAATATCCCACAAATTTAGCAGAAGAGGAGACTGAGGCTTGGAGAACTTCACAAGGTCTACCTACCCGCAAACCCCTTAGGGTGCTTTGGGAACGCTCCAGAATTTCCGTATAAGGGAGTAGCCTGGGGGAAGGTAACATGTTTGGAAAGGAAACTTCATGAACTCGTTCTGCTTCTTTGGGGTGGCAGCCCACTGGCACTGCTGCCAAGGATATTTCTATTTTTTTTTTTTTTTTTTTCGGATCTGGATAGTAAGATGCTAATCCTTACGGGTGGCATTTGAGGAAGAAGTCTCCCTCCCTTTTTTTTTTACACCCAGTGGCAACCCCAAAGCAAGCTGTGTTTTGAAAAGTCCAGCCGTGCGCCCCACAGACGAACTGGTACACGAGCTGCAGGCGGGAGGGGGTCGGCGCTGCGGCTCTGCTAAGTCTGGGGCGTCCTCGCGCGGACCCAGGAGTGGGTGAGGCCAGGAGCCCGCGGGGCGGAGCCAGCGTTCGGGGGCGGGGCCAGCGTTTGGGGCGGGGCCAATAATCACGGGGCGGGACCAGTGGTAGGGGCGGAGCCAGCGCTCAGGGGCGGAGCCAGCGTTCGCAGGGCGGGGCCGGAGGTCGGGGCGGAGCCAGCGACCGGGGGCGGAGTCAGCGTTCGCGGGGCGAGACCATCGACCAGGGGCGGGGCCAGCGTTCGCGGGGCGGGGCCAGCCGTAGCCCCACCCCGAGGCGCCGGAAGTGACGCGGGCGGACAAAGGTGGCGCGCGCGCGGCGCGGGGTCGCGTCTGCCGCGCTCGCTCGGAGGCGGCCGTGGGCTGGTCGGGTCTCCGCCGCCGCCGTCCTCCCTCCCCTCTCCGCGTCCCCTTTTCCCGGGTCCCGGGGGGCCCCTCCCGGGGTGAGTAGCGCGAGGCGGAGGAGTGTGGGGGGGCGGCGGCCGCCGGCAGCGGGGAAGCCTCGACCTCCAACTGCCTCGGCGGCCGGAGGCGCCGGCGCGTCACGTGACCCGGCGCGGGGGGGTGGGGTGTCCCACGTGTGCGCTCCGAAGCCTGGGCCGGTCCGCGGCCTGCGGCAGGTCCCTTCCCCCCAGCCTCAGTTTCCCTGGTGAGAAACGGGGGTGAGGAGGGCGCCCACTCGGAGGGTGGGGGTGGGGGCCAGGACTCAGTGCCGTGCTCGGCCCGGGGCCGGGCTCACGGCGCTGCCGTTGCCGGGGAGTCGCTGTGTCACGTGTCTCCCTGGACCCAGCCTTAGCTCCGGCCTGGGCCTGGGCCTGACACAGGTGCGGCGCGAGAGGCAGGCGGTGCGCAGCCAAGGTCAGCCAGTGGGCACAGAGGCTGCCACCTCCGAAGGCCCGGTTTCGCGGCCCCTCTGCTAACTGTCTGGGGACGCGGTTTCTCCCCGCGATGGGGGGGTAGGAACCGCCGGGGTCAGAGGCCCTGCTGGCGCCGGTGCGGTGGGGCCTTCTGGCCGATGGCCTGGATGTGCGGCCTCGTTGCCCAGTACCATGATGGGATGAGCGCCTGGATTCCCTCCTCATTCCGTTCCCGGTTCCCTGTCTGTGTGCATGTGGCGGGCACCTCGCTCCCTCAGTGGAATGGTTTTTCTGTCGGTAACCCGGGGGTTGGAGGTACACGGGGAGGGGAATGCTTTGGTGCAGACCAGAGCGAGGGAGCCGCAAAGATAGATAGCGTCCCCCCCAAATCTCTGCAGTGTTCGTGCTCAGGTGGGTGGGGAGCCCCGCCCCCTCCCCTATTAGAGTTGTTTGAGGCTGCTGGATTCACCACCCAGCCTAACAGGAATCGTCGCTACGGTGTGCTTCAGTCCACTTTTCTCCCTTGATCTTTACAACTGCACATGGAACTCACCAGAATCTCATTTGACAGAGATTAGAAATCTGACAGTATGCGCCCCGCACTGTGTGGACCCCTTTATGCTTTTATATCCACATTTAATCACCACAGCCTGCCCATCAAGTCAGTATCGCTGCTCCCATTCTGTAGGTAAAGAAACTCAAATAACTGAGGTGAAGTGTCTTCTCTGAGCTTACGTAGCTGGTGGGAAGCAGAGCCTGGATTCGGACCGGGTTCATCTGACTCCACCAGAGCCTTTGTTTTTGAAGTTTTACCCTAATTCCTTTTTGGTCTTCCTTCCTCCCTCCTCCCCTTTCTTTTTCTTGGATCTCCCTGCCATTTTCATACGTCCAGTTGCAGTCACACAGATCCAAGGAGAACAGGCCCTGTCCAGCATCTTGTGAGGAGGAGGAGGTGGCTTGAGGCAGCCTCTGTCCTCCTGTTGTGTCCTGGAAGCGGGGAGGATGAGCTGACTCTGCCAGGCACTGACCATGGCCATTCAAACACCATTGTCTTCCATGGATCCCAGGAAAAGTGATAGCTGGGGCAGCTGTCCAGGTGTTGCTGTCAACACCTTGGAGGGGAAGGGGGAGGGGGCCAGATGACCCTGAAGGATGCAGACACATTCTACCTGCTGGGGAGAAGTGCACTGTGAGTGAAGGGTCTCTCTCCCGCTCCGAGCTAGCCCAGTGGGCACACACAGCCGGGTCGTGCCCAGGCCCCTTCTCTATCCTTGCATCCACAGTTTGTCACTGTGATCTGGGGTCTGGGCAGCGTGTAGGAGGACTTCCTGCTGTTTGATGACACCACTGTTCCCTCTGACTCCTAGGGTCCTCCTGCCCACTCCAATCTGGACATCAGGAAGGCAAAGTTTAGACAGGGCCCCAGGAGTCCCGTTTACTAATGAATCAACTGCTAGAACAAATGTCAGTTATCCGTGCCATTTCCCGGCCTAGATGGGCCTCCCTGCCTTGTTCCTAGAATCTGCTTGTAAGTGGAATTCCTGTAAATCAGATTATTCAGGGGACCTTGACATTTAAAGGAAGCATGTTATAAGGCTTTTGGTAAAGCAAAATATTGTATTGTCCGTAATGGCCCTCAGGGTTATCAGTTTTGAATGGTCAGATTTTTATCTGTGGGAGTTTCTTAAAAGTGGAAAATGGCTGTAGCTGCACAAAACTCAATCTTTGATTCGTTCAACAACTAATTGGCACACACCATTAGTCCTGGGCTAATGGTGTACAGTTCCCCAGGAAGCTTACATCCAGGGGGGGAGGCAAACAGATAGGCAGAGAGAGTACAGCCAGGTAAGTGTTTGGCCCAGATTTATCCTGTGCATTTAACGGGAATGAACTTTTGGTTGGGACATGTGTGCCGCGTGGGATGCGAGAGAAATGCAGTGATACGTCGCAGCGTGTCTGTCGCCTTCTCTCGGCCGCTGCCCCGTCCGCCATTCAGAAAGGATTCCTCCAGCTTTGGGGTTTCCGTGGCACTTTTTGGCTCAGTGGGAGTCCGCACTGTTTCTGCCTGTTTTAGTTGGTCCCATTTTTGCCGTCTCCTACTGGGCCGCAGGGTCGGACTTGGTGTTGACAAGATCACAGGAACGAGGATAGCCTCAACAATTGGTATCTAGGCGTGCCAGTGCCCCCAGGTAGAAATGAGCCTAAGGTCCCTCTGGGGCTTGACGTGGCCAGGCAGGCTGAGTGTGGGGCTACCTAACCTTCCTCCTCCCTCTGCTGCCTCCTGAGCTTATTGCCAGGGTCCCTGTTGCTTTGTGGTCCCCTCTGTCCCTTCTGTGACACTCCTGCCTGCTTTCACTCTCGCCCCTACGGTTTACACAGCTGCCGAGATAGTCTTCCAGAAACATCTTTTCCCATCACTCCCAGCTTAACGTAGAGTAGTTCAAGCTCATTGCTCTTTAGGGACCCATAGCACCTGGAGTTTCTGGTTCAGGGACTCTGCTCACTCTTTTCTCCCTGGAGTGGTGGTCTCACCCTGTTTGCTTAGCAGATGCTCATCATCCTTTTCAGCTGACGTGTCACTTCCCCAGGGAGTAGGTTCCTCTGGGGTGTGCTCTTTCCAGCACCTTGTGCTCTCCTCAGCCCTTACACAGTGTGATGTATGTGTCCCTAGCTGTCGGCCATCTGGCTGTCTCCCGGGTCACAGTCCCGGCTCACTGTTACCGAGGGGCTGGACCCCACAGTGAACTTGCTTCTGTGCTGACAGGGGAGACGAAGGAGGCGTGGGGACTGCCCAGGCCCCTCCTAGGCCTGGCCAGAACATTCCCAGCGGGAGGCTTGGGCTCCTTGCTTCGCTGTCCATTCTCTTAAGTCTAGATTGGGGTTCCCTGCGCCCTGGGGTCAGAGGCCATTGAGCCAGGTGTCATGTAGAGTAAGGAAAAACTAGAAGCCAGAACTCTGGGTCTCCTGCTCTGATAGGACGACAGCTTTGCAAGATGACTTGAATGCAAGAGACAGAAGGCACCGACTTCCGCAGGGCGACAGCAGATCAGGGGACACCGGACAGTCCCCCATGTCAGGCAGGACTGTGTGGCCAGCAAGGCACGGTGTGAGACGGAGACCTGGCTGACCGCGCCTTTTTCTATTCAGGAGGCGCCGTTGCTGAGTTTGGTGTCTGAGCAGAGACGTGGCTGGTGACAGCATGACGAGCGAGGTGATAGAAGATGAGAACCAGTTCTACTCGAAGGCCAAGACGTACTGGAAGGAAGTCCCAGCGACAGTGGACGGCATGCTCGGGGGGTACGGCCACATCTCCAGCATCGACATCAACAGCTCCCGGAAGTTCCTGCAGAGGTTTCTGAGGGTAGGCAGGTCTGCTGTGCCCTCCAGTAGAGCAAGTGGCGTTGGCGCCACCTTTACGTGTGCCACTGCAGGGTCTTCGGTTACCTGTCGGTGTCTACCATCCAAGCCTTGAAGGGCAGGGGACGGCTTGTGGACTGTGGACTTTGCTCACGGTTGCAGACAGGAGCTGGGGGACCCCCAGATGCCAGAATCAAGTAGTCTCCCCGTAAGCCGTCTGGTTTTGCCAGGGACGAAACCTCTGCTCTCCTGCCCTGTTCCTGGGCAGCGGGGCAGCGGGGCTTGGCTGTTCTGGTGAAGGCAGGCTCCCGGGTACTCACTCCCACCGCCCTCCCGGCCCGGGCTGGCCTCTCCGTGGCTGGAGCCTCCCTGACACCCCCCTGCCCCCTGCCAGCTCTGGAGGCTGCTGCTCTGCCTGGTGCCTGTCACTTCCCGTCTTCCCAAATGGGTTGGAACCCCATAGACGCTGCCTGCCTTCTTCCCTGTTCACACCTGGGTTCTTTCCATCCTCCACGCGCATTCTCCTGGCGTCTCAGGCGCGAGAGAGGAAGGCACCTGGTCGAATTAGCACCTTTAATCGGAAGCCGGCTTTCCTTTTAGAAACGTGTGGCCCAGAAAAAGAATGTGCTCACACCGTGACGCCCCTACTGAGCCAGCCCCCAGCCTGTGCCCGGTCCAGATCTGAAGAATTCCAGGGCTCGTGAGGGGTGGCCCCAGTGCAGTGACAGGGTCCCTCGGGCTTTCGGTCCCTTCCTGACAGCACCCCTGCCTTCCCTGTGTCTTAGGAAGGCCCGAACAAGACGGGCACCTCCTGCGCCCTGGACTGCGGCGCCGGCATCGGAAGGATCACCAAGCGGCTGCTCCTGCCGCTCTTTGGGGCAGTGGACATGGTGGACGTGACGGAGGACTTCCTGGTGAAGGCGAAGACCTACCTGGGTGAGGAGGGCAAGAGGGTGAGGAACTACTTCTGCTGTGGCCTCCAGGACTTCAGCCCAGAGCCTAACTCGTACGACGTCATCTGGATCCAGTGGGTGATCGGTGAGCATCCTGCCTCCCCTGCCCTGCGGCTCTGGCCGGTGCCCCTGCGGGGGGTGGAGGGAGCCCTGTAGCCCCCACACTCCCTACACCTAGAAGGTGCATCTCCTTCCACGGCTTGTTTCCACTCAGTACCCACTATAGCCCAGGGGGGCCGTTTTCTGTTTTAAAAATTTAAATGACCAGCAACTTCCTGTGTTCAGAGAACGTGGCTGGTTTTTATAAAAGGGTTTTTTTTTCAGTAAGAGGAAAAGTTGAAGGCCTGCTGTCCCAGCTGTTGACAGTGAGGCCCTGCTTTGTCCTCCTGTCCTGCACCCTCAGCCTCACAGCACACCCAGGGTGCTCTTCCTAGGCCACTGTCCTGGCAGTTGGCCACCATCTCCTGCTAGGGGACACCCTGGGTCTGGCCTCCTATTCTGTGCTCCCCCAAAGCCTCAGCCTGGAATAGGGAAGGAATTCTAGTGCACTCCCCTGATCCAGGTCCAGGAGGGTGGGTGGCATGTCAGGTACCAGGCAGGGCCCGGAAGTCACCGCTCAGGGTGCGATCCCAGCTGCATACTTCGTGATCTCCTTGGGTAGGTGACTTCTGGGCCAGTTTCCTCTTCAGAGAGCCAGTGAGGCCCTGTGTTAAGCACAAAGTGCTTGTCAGTGGGTGGTGGCTGAGACCCCTGGCGCTGTGTGCTCGCAGCACCCCCACCACCCGCACCTCTGCCTCCCCCAGGCCACCTGACCGACCAGCACCTGGCCGAGTTCCTGCGGCGCTGCAAGCGGGGCCTTCGCCCCAACGGCCTTATCGTCATCAAGGACAACATGGCTCAGGAGGGTGTCATCCTGGACGACGTGGACAGCAGCGTGTGCCGGGACCTCGGGGTGGTCCACGGCATCATCCGCAGCGCAGGCCTCAGCCTCCTGGCCCAGGAGCGGCAGGAGAACCTCCCCGACGAGATCTACCATGTCTACAGCTTAGCCCTGAGATGAGCAGGGCCTGGCAGGACGAGAGACAGGTGCAGGGGTGGGGGGAGCTGGCAGCCAGGTGCCACAGAGGCTCCACGTCGATGGGTCTCGAGTGTCAAGCGAGGCCACTAAATATATCTGCCTGCTGTCCAGTCACCACACAGGCTCTTCTTAAAAGTGACAGGACCCAGAGGGGAGGGGCGCAGCTGAATGGGCAGCAGGGCGGGAGCCTGGCTCTGCTGCCCTAAGGCAGGGACTGGGCAGTGCAGGCCTGTGCGACGTGTGGTTCCCTCTATGGGAACGCAGTGATCCATCAGAAGCGGAAGTTCCTGGGTCTCTTACCACCACTGGGCCTTCCGGCCCCAGGCCTGGCTGCCTTAAGAGGAAGAGAAACCCCTTAACTTGGTTGTTGAGGACACCACTTGGGGGAAATGGACGCGCTGCTGGAGCCTGCAGCGAGCCCACGTGGCGCCTGCTGTGTCATGCAGCCGGCCAGGACCTCGCATTCTGAGTCCTTTTTGGTGATGGGGCCCTGGTGTCCTTAATGTGATCGTCACGACAGCCTGAAGCAAGGGGAGAAGCCTGCAGCCTCACTCTTGGTGGGCGTTTTCAGCCAAAAATAAAAGGGTGGATCCCTGTGCTGGGAAGGTCCCGCCCGTGTGCGGTGGTGCTTTTCTTTATGCGACAAGTGCTGGCTACCTGGAAACCGTCCCCGCAGATGCGGCATCTGTGCATGCCGACCACCTCTCCTTCCCGGCCACCATGGGGTCCTTCATCCAGAACGGGATACAGAAATGTTATAGGAAGACCTTTAAGGCCAAGAGAAATCAGTTTAATTTGGTAACATAAATATATTCCGTGGCCTCGATTTATTTCTGAGGCATTTACACAATTCACAATGACCCATGTGACGAAAACAGCTTGGCAGAGCTCTGCCCTGCGTGGGACACTCAGCTTTCTGTCTCAGTAGCCTTCCCCGACAGTGAGCCCCTCACAAAATAAAACGTTTTGGAAAGGGCTGTCCCTGGTCATGCATGATTGCTTTTTAGCAGAAGGCATGGTCCCAAGATCCTGGGTTTGGCACAGAGCGGCCACCAGAGCACAGCCTTGTGCCTCGGTGGGCGGGGCCGCAGGAGAGCTGCAGATGTTCGGAGTCAGGTCAGCTTTCTCCCCAGCCCACCAGAAGCACCTGTAAGTGACAATCTGGAAGCAAAGGAGGTGGGTGAAGGGCCTCAGCTGGGCTGCTCCCTACGGGCCCACCCAGCTTCCTCCCGGCTTCAGCTCTGCCTCCATGCAGGTGTCAGGACGCGGACTCGGAGCCGCCCTGCTCCTGGAAATGCCCGACACCCTTCAATGAGGGGGTATAAACGTGTCCCAAGTCTAAGCCCTGTCCTCTTCTCCAGCGCGGGGTGAGAATGTGGGGGTGCTGTGGAGGGAGGGATGGAAAGGGGCAGTCTCCCTGACAGGCCTTTTCCCACTGGAATGATGGCAGCCGCCAGGCCCCAACAGGCTTTCTGTACCAAGGATCACGTCCATCTTCAACCCGCGCCTGACAGGCAGGACCGGAGGCTCCCCGCTAAGGCCGCCGCGGGCACTTACATCTGCCACCAGGCTGAGCTGCCGAGACCCACTTCCCTTGGGTCCGGGAGCTGTCAGATGTCGTCCTCGACAGTGCCCCCGTGCTCACTGAGGAGGTACCACTTCAGCCTGTCGGGCAGAGGTAGGGCTTTGACCTTCGCGTCCACGGGCCACGGCTGAAGGTAGAGCCGGATGTAAACGCGACACAGGTGCTTGAGGGGCGGGGGGTAGCTGTCCAGCTGCCTCAGGGAGCAGTGAAGGGCCCGGATCTTTTCTGCCAGGCTGCCCACCGGGTGGATGTCAAAGTTTTCTGGCAGCTGCAGTCTTGGGGAGTTGGTCACCATGAGGTCCAGGACGGTCTCGGCTTTGCGCAGGAGGTCCACGTGGCTCTCGTCTTCGGCGCAGCCTGAGTGGGAACAGAGCCGCTCGAAGACGATGTGGAAGCCGGACCAGCAGGACGCACCGTGGAGGGAGCAGTTGTAGGCGGCTCCGGACTCCAGCAGGAAGCGCAGGAGCGGGAAGTGCAGCTTAAAGCTCTTGAGGCAGATGTGCGTGAGCGACTCGTGGGCCGGGCACTCGCTGGGGTCGGCGCCGTGAGCCAGCAGCAGCTGCGTGACTTGGAAGCAGAAGCGGTTGATCATCTGGGCTTCCTCCTTGTCCCCTCCCACCGTCTCGCCAAGCAGGAAGATGATGCAGGTGAACACGGTGTCCCCATCTTTGGTGGTCGCCTTGACGTCTGCCCCTAGAAGAGCCAGTGCAGAGAAGAGAAGGTGGGAGGCGGCCTTAAGCCCCTGCAAAGCAACGCTTCATGTTTCGGGGGGTGGGGAGAGCCTCACCTCCTTCCAGCAGGAGCCGGATGTTCTCGGTGTTGTGGATCTGCACGCCGTCACTGCTGGCCAGAGCGTGGAGCAGAGCCGTCTTCCCTGAGGAGGGATGGAGAGTGAGGAGTGGGAGGCCAAGACAGCCCCGGGGGAAACAGATGCTCAGGACCAGAAGGTGAACTTTACGGAAGACTGACCCCAGGGCTCAGGGTGACCAGTTTCTGGCTCTTCTTTCCACCCACAGGAAACAGAAGAGCCAAGAGAGGTGGGGCCTTTTTGGACCCTGAGAAGCCAGCAGAGGCCTGGCCGAGGTACGACAGGAGGCCACAGCTCGCTCAGAAGCTGAGCGCACACCCCTACAGACGCCCTTGGGCTGCATCGGCCTGCCCCCCATCCTGGGGTTCACCTCGGCCCAGGGCTGTCCTGCTTTCCCACAGGAGGCACCCACCATGCTTGTCGGCTGCGTTGACATCTGCCCCGAGGTCCAGGAGGCGCTGCAGGCAGGGCAGGCGCTCTGGCTCCTCACTGGCCAGGTCCAGGGGGCTGCTCTCGTGGATCTGAGCCAAGAAAGCACAGCCAGGTCGGCCTGGGGGCCTGGGAAGCTGCTCAGAGCCCCTGACTGCGTCCCCCCATCAGAGCCGGCGGGACCTGGCTCTTACCCGGTCCCTCCTGTTAATGTCGGCCCCGTGGCGCACCAGCAGCTCCACCATGTCGGGCTGGTTTCGCAGGACGGCGATGTGCAGGGCCGTGTAGTATGTGACTGGGTCTGAGGGCACAGACATAGCTCGTCAGTCCCACCTACAGGCACATTCTTGCAGGATCCCAGGACCTGGCCTGGCAGCCCGATCCAGCACTCCCACCTGAGGAGCCCGCACTGTCACCCTGAGGGGTCAGAACGGAGCTGTCCTCATCGGCTGCTACAGCGCAGGCTCTAGAGTCAGATCTAGGTTTGAGCCCAGGGGTGTTCTAGAGGGCACAATAATTCATCTGTTTGGGCTTCAGTTTCCTCTTCTGTAAAATGGGACCATAAAACAGGGCATTGGGCTTTCAGGAGGACACCAAGGAACAGCTCCTTAAGCCTGGTGACAAAAGCCACGTTCGCAAAACGGGGCTTCAAATGACTGACTCCAGAATGGGCCCTCCTTGCCCCTCCAGGAGCCCAGCAGGCTCCGAGCTTGTCCTCACATGGGGAGGGAAGCCATGCCTGGCCGCGTCCTGTGTCAGCAGGAAGACCCCCAGCAAGACAGGTCGGCCCTGCGCATCTGCTGGACGGCCCCACCCTCCCTGGGGGAAAGGCAGGCAGGAGAGGGAAGTGGCTCCATCACCTCCCCGACTCCCACTGGCACTTATGAGCTAGAGGCAGACAGGGTGCCCTACCTGCTTTCCCTCTTCCCTATGTATGGCCTGAACAGAAATTCAAGACGGCTCAGAATGAGGGGCAGGAAAGTACCCTCCCGAGCTCGGGGCGCAGTGCCACCTTAGTGGGAGCAGGGAATTAGCTGGGAGCTGGGAAGACCTGCTAAACCCATCACGAGGCAGAAGCGGCAATAAATTCGCTCTTGGACCGGAGGTGGTAAGGGGCACCTGAAACCCGCAGGGGGATGGGAGGCCACCCAGTGTGGGTCTCCTTGTCATCACCCACGCAGTAAGTGAAGTAGCTCCTAAGAGAACAGTCAGGCAGAGCCCAAGGGCCTGGCTGCCCGCCCAGGGCAGGGCCGCTCTTAAGCCACCTATGCCCCCCCAGCCCTTCTGGGCTCCCCCTGACCTTCAAAGTTGAGGTTGGCCCCGTTCTGCAGAAGAACATCGGCTGCCTGGGTCAGTCCCAGCTCGGCCATCTTCAGCAGGGCATTGCTCACACCCTCCTGGTAAAACGGAGAGTGAGCCTTTCTCTCCAGCAGCTCGGTAAGAACAAGGATCCGGCTCTCTTCACTGGCGACATAACTGGGCCTGGGGCAGGAGGGAGGTGGACCAGTTGGCCTGGGCACCCTGTGGGTGAGAAGCCTTTAGTCTCCCGCCGTCATCACCCCCCTAGGCAGTGCCCTGGCTGTGTGAGCAGAGTCTCTTCGGAAAAGCTCTGTGGGAGGGAGGGGGCCAAGCCGGGTCTTCGAACTGCAGCAGACTCCCCAGGTTTGCTCAGAAAGGAGCTGTGTCCAGCCTCCTCCCACGTAGCCCAGAGAATCTGGTCCCCGGCTTGGGTACAAAGCCTCACACACCCGGGACCCTCGGCAGCCAGCAGCAAGAACCAGACACTGACGCTCCTTCCTCAGGTCCCGACTGTCCCTGAGCTGCAGCGGGGGCCGGACCGGCCTCCTGCCCCACTCTCACTCACGGACATGATTGGCCTCCGGGTCTCCCAAAGGCTGAGTGCAGGCTCTTCATGCCCCAGCCCCACCTGCTGCCTCCCGGGCAGCAATGACCACTGAGGGCGGCCATGGCTTGCCCCAGAATGCAGGCCCAGGGACAGCCCATGACCTTGCACGAAGCTCCTTCACAGCCACCATCTCCTCCTCTTGGTGAGGCTTCTTTCCCCACTGGGGCTCCCACTCCCTTTTTCCCCTTAGCTGCACCCATGTGCACCCCTTCCATCATTGGGGTCAAGTTGGGACCCTTACTGCCTATAGAGGATTCCAACTCACCCCCAGCCCATCCCTCGAGAGTGTGCCAGGTGCGCCCACGGGGGCAAAAAACACATTCTGGGACTATGAAGTCCACATAGTTCCCTTTGCTGCCCTACTACGCCCGCCCACCCCAAGACAGCCTCAGAGCTAGGGAGACGCCCTGCCCTGCACGTTCAGAACACGCCTCCAAGGGAGCAGCAAGGCGGGGAAGGAAGCCTCCGCCTCCGTCTCCACCAAAGCCCCGGGGGAGACGCCCAACGGCCGCAGCGTTTGAAATCCCGGCCGACGGGGGACACGCACCCCCGCGCCCCCTCCCCTGCTCCTTCCCCCATCACACCGGAGCACTAGCCTCTCCCAACACCTGCCGGCCTCCTCCTCCTCCTCCCCCTCCCCGGCGCCTGGGCATCCGGGGGCGGGGGTATGGTCCAGCCCCTGCCGCCCCCCGGATGGTTCCCTGACACCTTCCGCCCCGGGGCCCCCCGGGGAGGGGACTCACGCCGACGTAAAACGCAAAACTCGGCTGCACAAAATTTGCTGTCGCCCTGCTCTGGGGGACACATCGAGGCGCTCTGCTCCCTCGCCACTCCGGGGGGGGGGGAGGCAGCGACCGGGGCCCAGGGCGGGCGCCGAGGCGAAGGCCGAGCTGGAGCGCCCCGCCCCGGCACCGGGCACGGGCGGGGTGTGGCCCGCCTCGGCGTCTCCTGGGGAAGGTGGGGTCACGGACAGACAGACAGACGCCCCACACCCTGTCCCCCCCCATCCGCGCCCCGCCCGGGGACGAGACGAAGGGAGCGGCCGCCCCGACGCGCCTGGGGGGGGGAGGGCGCGCGTTACCCGTCCAGGGGCTCCTGGCGCTCGGGGTCCTGCACCCCCAGCGAGCCCAGGATGGCGTCCACCAGCGGCTGGTACTCGAAGATGATCCTGCGGAAGCCGTGCAGGAAGGGCATGGCGGCGGCACCAGGACGCGCCTTCCGCGAGGCGGCGCAGCGCGCGCGATCCGGGGCCGCCGCCGACCCAGCCGGCCTTCCGGAGCCTCCGCCGCGCGTCCGGCCCCCGCGCTGACCCGGGGCCGCTGCCGCCGCCGCCGCGCCCGCCGCTCGCCCAGCCCCGCGCCCGTCGCTGCCGCCGCCGCCGCTGCCGCCGCCGCTGCGGCTGCCGCTCCGCGCCGGAAGTGACGCGCGCCGACTTCCGGCCCCGGGGAGCGCGCGCCCCGGCGGCAGCGCCCCCTGCGGGCTCGGAGGGCCGCCGCGCGGCGGGGCGCGTCCCGTGCGGCCGCGGGGAGGGGCGCGGGGAGGGGGCGCGGGGGGCGGAGCCCGAGCCCGGCCCGAGCCCCGCCCCGCCCCGCCCCGCCCGGCCCTGCGGTCCCGCCCGCGGCCGCCCGGGGACGCGCCCCGCCGCCCGGCAGCGCCTGCCCGTCCGTCCGCAGCGCAGGCGGCTCCGTTTGCGCCGCCCCGACCCGGACCCCCCATGGGGCAGCCCCCCCCACGCCGTCGTGGTTCTGGAAGGTTCGTCGTGCGGAGCGGTGCCGAGTCGCCGCCGGGCACCTGCCCGCCGGAGGCAAGCGCCGGCCGGGGCAGGGGAACCGGCTCGGAATCCCATTCAAGGACGCTCCGACGTGTCCCATACACACACACACACACACACACACACACACATATAAATGACGGGGAAAACGGGCAGGGGAAGCCTCCAGCGACAGCGAAACAGCTCGCACCAAGCCCCATCCCAAGCGCGCCCCGCCCAGCCAGGGGCCCCGGGGGAGGGGGGTGAGTATACAGCAGGGGCTGGATCATTGCTCGCTGGGGTGGGGTCTGGGAGGTCGTCGTGCAGACCCAATACCAAACCTAAAATCCCCCCTGGGAGCTCGAAACCTTATCTTACCACCCCCCCCACACCGTGGAAAGAGGAGGGGTGGGGATGGACAGCAGCGCTGAAGCCCCTTTGGGGCCGGCCAGCGTGGGCCTTCCAGAAGGACCCGCAGCCCGAAGGGGACCCAGGGGCTTCACAGCCCTCCTCTCACTTGATCCCGGGTCTCTTGCTCCAAACAGGTGACAGCCTGGTCTGAAGCCAGCTTCTTCCCTGGCTCCATTAGTTCCCTAAATCAAGGAACCACAAAGCAGCACCGACCGGCGCGGGAAACAATAGATCTGTTCCCTCCTAGTTCTGGGGGCCGGGAGTCTGAAATCAAGGGGTTGGCAGGGCCCGGCTTCCTCCAAATCCTCTGGAGTGAAATCCCTTGCTTCCTCCAGCGCCCGGCAGGCAGCCTCAGGCATTCCCTGGCTTGGGGCAGCATCACTCCAGTCTCTGCCGACCCCTGTCTTCACGTGGCCTTCTTCCCTCTGTCTGTCTCTGTCCCAGTCTCCCTCTCCTGTCTAAATGACACCAGTCATTGGATATAGAGCCCGCCCTAAGCCAATATGACCCCCTTCTCAACTTGATTACATTTGCGAAAACCCTATTTACAAATAAGGTCGCAGTCATAGGTACCCGGGGCTAGGACTTAAACATATCTTTTTGGAGGATGCAATTACAGCCATTGTAATAGGTGGCACCAGGCGCGATCCTTGGGGTCTCTGGGCCTCAGTTTCCTCACCGGTACCATGAAGGCCCTTCAGCTCTGACCGTCTTGGAGGCAATGAGAGCTCTGCCAACAAGAAAGCTAGAATTATCCTCTGACCAGCACAGAAACGATATGAGTTAACTTGTATTTTACTCAGCCCTTTTGATGTGCCAGGCCCTGCACTAAATGCTTGACACGCTAACCTCAATAAATCCTATGAAGGAGGCGATGGCATCACACCAATTTGCCAACAAGGACTCGAGGCCTGGAGAGAGGCTTGGATGCCTGTCCAGGGTCATACAGCCAGGTCTGGGGGACTCTGCCACATATCGGGCCTCTGCGAGTGGAGTGTCCTGCAGCTCCTCTGGCTCTGGGCCCAAGAGGGTCTGGACATGGGGGAGGGGAGACTTGACCCCTGCTCTGTCACAGCCCTTGGGCACCATGCGTTGGAGCCAGGCCCTGCCGCCTGCCTGTCGCCTAGGCTCCTATCTTTAGAAAGCTCTGTGGCCCCTGACCTCCCTCCTGTCAGCAGGAGCAACCTTGTTTCCTCCATCTGCCTCCCATTAAGCCCCGGTCACTCAGAACCTTCTTTTCTCTTTCCTCGCCCCTGCCCCTCACTGCCCTGACCGCCTAGCCACATTCTGCTGCCCACCTCTGGGGTTCCTCAGCACGTTAGGGGTTCTGGGGCCGAACACCTAGCACTTAGACCCTGGCAGGGTCTGCCCCCGGGGAGTTTAGGAGTCACTTGACTAATGTACAGAGAAGGGTATAACCTGAATATACAAAGAATTATTAAAAACCAACAAGAAAGCAAAAAACAGTAATAGAACAATGGGCAAGGACATGCACAGGTGAGTCACAAAGGATGAAAAACTGTCGACAGACCCAAGGGGAGAGGTTTAGCCTCTCCGGCTGCCCAGCACCAACAGGGACAATAGCTGACATGTAGGGCTGACCATGTGCGAAGCGCTGACCTACAGAAGTCACAGGACAGTAGGTGTGCTGGGCCCCCATCAGGCAGAGGCATGGCGTGGGCGTGTAAGCGCGTGGACGTGGATGATTCTCGATGCCCCCAAGCCGAGACGTGAACGGTGGCTGTTTCTGGGTCCTGGGGTCCAGGGAACTGCTCTCTTCTTTGTGCTTCTACGTATTTTCTACCTTTTTACCAAGGACTGTATCTCACCTGAGACTCCAAACGCTAAAGCAGCCAGAGGCAGGGAATCAGGCTCTGAACGTGCCTCTTACACCTGCAGTGGAGGGTAAGGCCACGAGCGCCTGGGCAGGGCGCCGGTCTGGCCCCCAAACCCTTTCTCCTCCCGACTCCGTCGAGTGACATCTTCTCTGCACTCGGGTCCCCTCCTCCAGGCCCTCCTGGCCCGCCCTGGTGCATCCTTCGCTTCTCTCCCTAGTCCTCTGGGTGACCGAAGGGCCCAGCCTGACCGTATGAATGACAGATGGACAACGACAGCAGCCTTTGGTTGACTGTGTCCTGTGTCCTGTGGATCAGATTAGAAGCTTAACACGCATCATGTCACTGACTCGTCACAACACCCAGGATGGAAAGTACTAGCAGCATTCCCATGTCACAGACCAGGAGACTGAGGCTCAGATAGATAGCTGACCGACTGGAGGTCAGGGAGCCAGTGAGGGGCCGGGTGGGATTTGAACCCAGAGCCTGGCTCTTAGCTTCTCCTGGGAGCCCCGTCTAGGGACACCTACCTCTTGCCGTGTCACTCCCTGCACGCTCACTCTCGCGTGCACACACAGTCTTGCTCACACGTCCACACTCATGCTCATATACACGCACACAGAGACTCACACTCTCTCACACACACCCCCTCACAGCGCTCACAGGCCCGTCTCCCACACTCGCTCTTCCACGCCTTGCTCTTCCTCCTGCTTGCGGGGCCTGCAGCCTGAGCCCTGGCAGGTCCTGGGGGCACCGGGGCGAGGGCTGGGGACTGGGCATCTGCAGAGTGGTCAGGGGATCACCGACCCGTGGCTTCCTCCTGTCTGTACCTCTCCTCAGGCCTGATCCTTCTTTTCTCCTCCCCTCCCCCTCGCCCCACCCTGACCTCCAAACCCTCATGACCCCAGCGTGTCACTGACCAGGGGCCCAGCCTGCTTGGCCCTGTTTGGCCGCAGTCCCTGTGCTGAAGGGCAGGGCCCTGATACCCCTCTCCCAGAGGCCCGACCCTCTGTGGGGAACTGAGGGGACAGGAGCGGGTGGTAGGACGTTGGCTGGGCCAGTGGACGGCTTGCCTGTCCCTTCTCTCATTCTGTTTGCTCTCCTGAGAAGCACTCAGGGGCGTTTCGGGGACTTAGACACTTAGGGAATGTGAACCCCAGGGACCTCTGTGGCCTCCCTGCTTCTGCTCCGCCACGTGGCCCTGCAGGAAACCTGCCCCTGCTGGCCAGAGCCCTTGGCTCTCTGACACTCATCTCCTGCCCAGACCAGGCACTGCGAGCTGGTCCCGGTGCCTGGCGGGGGTGTAGGGCCCGTGAGAGCCAGTGATGAGCTGGGGTAAACCCTGGCAAAGCTCCCGGACGGACTGCCGGGGACCGACCTTTCTCTGCAATCCCCGTGTGCCCACATCAGAAGCCCTGCCTGACCTCCGGTCTCTTCTGGGCGAGGTGAGATCTCAGGGGCCCCAGAAGCCCAGGGGACAGGGTGACAAGGTGCTGAGAGCCTGTCTCATCCCGCTTGGGCGCCCATGACGCATGATCATAGACTGGGTGGCTTAAACGACCAACGTTTATGACCCACCGTTTCGGAGGCTGGGAAGGTCAAGATCGAGGTGCTGCGAGGCAGATTCCATGCTGAGGCCTCTTCTTCTGGCCTGCAGGCAGGCGCCATCGCTCCGTGTGTTCCCTCTTCCTGCACCCAGGCCCAAGAGGGCGAGCTCTGGCCTCCTCTTCTTCTTCTTCTTATAAGGGCACAAATCCCATCATGGGGGCCTGACTCTCATGCCCTCATCTGTCCTGTTCACCTGCCAAAGGCTCAGCCTCCTCATACCAGCCCCCTGGGGGCAGCCTTCGACATAGGAATTGGTCCAACACTGGGTCTCTGCAGAGCCCCTCAGACCCCTCACCCCAAGGTGGCAGGGAGCCGGGCCCAGGCTCTGGTTTGCTGCTCTCTCAGCCTCACTACGCCGCCTGCACGAGAAGATGGTGGCTTTGGGGCTGCCGTAGGGAAAGAACGTATTCTCATTTCAGAAGATGGAGGAACTGTCTCCAGAAGTAATGCCCGGCCTCTTTCCTGGCAGATCCTCACCTCCTAATTGCTGCCCCTCTCATCCCTGATCCGTGTGACCTTGGCCCAGGCCTGCCTTGGCCTCTCTGAGCCTTGATAGATCTGGCTGTCGAATGGGTGGGGGGAGTGTGATGAGAAGGTCTGAGCCTGCCCCATGGCCGGCTGTGTGTGAGCCCAGAGACTAGCCCCCTCTCTGGCCCTCACTGGCACCCACCTGGCATCGGTCCCTGGCAGGCCAGCCCAGAGGCAGAGCTCAGGGGAGGGGTTCACTGGGCCCCCTCCAGCCACTGCAGCTAAGCCCAGTGGGGCTCTGCCAAGGGAGGGCTGGAAGGGCTCAGGTTCCCTGGGGAAGGAGGGAGGACAGAGGGAGGTAGTTGCGGGGTGGGGTCCTTTGTGCTCCCCGGGAAGCCCCCCACCCACACCCCCACTGGCTCGCTTGGCAAAGCTGACGGCAGGAAGAACCCCGTCGGCCATCCGTCAGGGAGACAGAGTGGGCCCATTTGAGGAGGGGAGCCGGGAAATTTGATCATTAAGAAACCCTCCTGGCTGTCTGGGGGAATTTAATTAAATTGCTGGAGAGGGCTGCGAGAGAGGGCCACATCTGGAACCAATATGTGGGCTTTGATTTCTCCCCTGCTCTCCCTCTCCCTCTCTCCCTCCCTCTTCCCACCGCGCTGCTGTAAAAGGGAACACGGCAGAGCCCTGGAGTGTTGGTTCCTCTGGGAGAGAATTCCTGGCAGACAGAGACAGAGAAAAACCAACATGCAAAACCCCGGTGGAGACGCAGACGGAGGCGGAAGAGCAGAAATGGAAGAAGACAAGACTGAGGCACACCGAGGCGGACCCCAGAGCCTGGGAAGAGGAAGACGGGGGTGCGGCCAGGCCGTGCCCTGGGAGCCGGCTACGGAGCTTTGAGCAGTGACGAGAGGTGAAGGCCCACTTTGCAGAGCGTGAGAGTAAGTTCCAGAGAATTCCCGAAACCGACACACCTGGCTCAGAGTCGGTGGGTGACCAGCATCTATTAAGGCCCAGCCCTGCTGGGATCGCAAGTCGTGGGGTGACTCAATCTTCCTGACGCCCCTAAGGAGAAGACACCGCTATCAGCCCCATTTACAGCTGAGACGGGAAGGGACTTGCCCAAGGTCGCAGAGCCCATGAGTGACAGTGCTGGGGTTCCATCCCAGGGCTGTCTGGATGCCACCGAGACATGCTGACTGGGTCACTGTGATGGCCATGACGTCACGGGGCAGCTCTTCATCAAGGGCTCTCGGGTGCCAGGCACCGAGCTAGTCGCCCAGCGGTGGCGGTGTGCACGCCGAGCAGGAAGCTCCCAGCAGGCCCGGGAGGTGCGGCTGCTGGTGGGGACTGGGACAAGCTGACCTGGCCTGGGCAGTCAGAGGTGGTTAAAGTAGGTCCTATGTCTGGACAGCCGTTGGCTGAGCGAGGGAGTGGGGACAGAGACAGAGTCTCTCTTGCCCTGTGGGGTGGGACTGTCTGGGCCCCAGGCCCCAGCCCTGAATTACTCCAGAGGTTCCCAGGCCAGAGTGGGTGCTCGCAGGCCTGGGATTGGATGAATGACTTCCTCGCCTTGACCCCCATGGCTTAGCCATAGACCCCGGCCTAGTCCACCCTTCCAGCCAGTTTCCCGCTCATTAGCAACCCTGCCCCTGGTCTGCAAGCTCCCCCAGGGCCCAACAAGGCTCTAAGGCTCCTGCCAGCCAGGGCTGCAGGGGAAAAACAGTCTCTCGCTGCAATGACAACCTCTGGAGTAACTCTTCCCTACAACCCAACACCTGCCCTCCAGCCTGCACAGCCTGGGGGCTCCTCCTTGACAGCCCCTGAGCTGAATGAACATCTTTCTTCACTTCCTCTGCCGGCAGTGAGCCCCAGGGCAGGAACCAGCCTGGTCCCCAGTGTTGCCCCAGGCCCAGCCCACAGCTGACCAACAAGGAGCAAGGCACACATTTGTGGAAAGGATGACTCATGACCTTGGGGCATGCAGAGCAGTTTAAAAAGGCAGCTTAAGCTCTTGGCATGGAGGGGAAAGCGAGGCACAGTGAGAGCAAAAAGGAGGCTCCTGCAGGACCCCAGCCCCTTGGGACGGGTAAGGCTGGAGGCTCGATGGCTCCTTCGCACATGCTGGGTCTCCCACCTGGCTGCCTCTAGACCCCACCCCCTGCCGCCTGCTACCTCTTGCTTAATGCCCCCGCCTTAGGGAAGCCCTCCGTGATACACCCCCACCCCCAGCCCACTCCCCCGTGTTCCTTGATCCTCTCACTGCTTACTTCTCTGTGGGAACTGGCTAAGTGACTTCTCTGCAGGGCTGAGCTGTCTGAGTCACCGCTCTGGCCCTCGTGCTCCAGCCTGGGCCCAGCACTGCGAAGACACTCGATAAAAACGTATGGAAAGAGGCACTAAGGCCTGCATTCAGGTGCAGCCGGCTCGGGAGCTGGAAGAGAGTAGGAGGAAACAGCCCGGGCCCCGTCTTCAGGCTCTGAGTTGGGTCTGAGGCACCAGCAATGGTGCTGATGGTGGCCACAGGTGTAGGTGGACGCGTGCTGTGGCCAGGGGACCAGGTAGCTAGATGCTGGGAATGCACCGAGCTGGGGGGGCAGATGAGGTGGGTGGAAGCGTGAGAACCGGAGGTCCAAGGCGGGGTCTGTGCTAAGATCTGGGTGATGGGACAGGGCGAGGGCACAAAACGCCATTGTCAAGGCTGCACCTAAGGGAGGCAGCGGGGAGACCAGTGGCAGCAAGAGCCAGCCAGACGACGGGGCCGTCCACACGCCAGCTAATCCGAACCAAACCGCGAGGGAGACGTGGGGTCCCTCCTGGAGGCCCTGACAGGGCGATGATGTGCAGAGTTTGAAATAAATGTAGCTCATTAGGGACGCGTTGTCTGGCGGGAGAAAAACGATGCGCTTCTCCACCTCTGCCTCCTGTTTCCAAAAGGGGGAAGAAAAAAAAACCATCCAATGCTACAGCGAAAAGGAAATTGCATTAACACAGATTGTTTTATTTAAAAAACCTTGACCTCCACTTCAAAAAAAGTCATTAGACCTTCTCTTCCTCAAAGGCCGCCGGAGCGATTACGGGGAGGCCTGTTCATTTCTCAATGACTTAGTGTTTCGCGTGTGAGGAATCGGGAGCCCTTTCAGGCCCCCTGCAGAAAGGTGTGTAAATCTTTGCGTGTCTAGAGAAACTTGACCAGACCGCTAAGTCGGAGGAAAAGAAAACGGGAAGAGCCCACCCCCGCCCCTTCCTTTTTCTTCTGTTTCTTTCCTTTGGCGCTCTGATCTCTTTGATCGTAAAAATGGTCATATTTCACCCCCAAAGTATCAGCAATCAGCAAACTGAGGACGTGGGGGGCCGAGGGGGGCGTCTGACCGCCCGATTAGGCCCCTGGTTTAATTATTTAACGCCTGCCTGGACTGTGCAGGCTGTGAACACACTCTCCTGGCGCGGGTTCAAGAGCCAGTTATAAATAATAATAACTATCACGTCCCCGGTAAGGCCTGGGAGCTGGAAGCCTGGCCCTGTCCCTCGGCCCCGCCTCGTCCTCAGCCACTGCGCCCCCATCATTGCATGCGCCCCGCCCCCCACTCCTTGAGCAGTGACAGTGGCGCATGGCAGCGCACGGTCCCACTCCTCTCACTGCCAAGGACGCACGGGAAGACGTTGCAGGCCCCACGGGATCAAGGCCTGGGCCTGACACCTCGCCTAGGCCAAGCGTGAGGTTGGTGCCCTCACCCCCTGCATCCTTCCTCTGACTCCCAGAGAGAGCTGAGCCTGTGCGGGTAGCACAGCTCCCCAGGAGAGAATTCTAGAGTGTAGGGGAGGGTCCCAGCGGTGGGCTTGGTCCTCTGCCCTCCGAGCCTCAGTTTCTCCACCTGTAGCAGGAGGGAGGTCTTCAGCAAAAGTCGTGCTGGGAGTCACGTCAATCTCAGGAGCCCAAAGCCCACAGCCCTTCCGAGTCCCGTCTCTGGCGTTCAGGGTGCCATGGCTGGACCGCAGCACCTCCTGCGAGAGTCCCACCAGGGCTGAAGGCCTGGCGCTCACCCAGAGCGCCTCAGCATGCGGGAAAGTGCTCTCTGTGGAATGAGTCATTCGGGACCAGCTCTCAGCGAAGCCCTCACATCCCTGAGGGCAGCAGAGCAGGCACCAAGAGTCTGTGTAACGCAGACACCAAGCTCTGCTCCTGGGAGCCCTGCACACAGTAGGTACTCAACAGGACCTCGTTGTTTGGCTCAGATCCAGGCTTCTCCCAGCCCTGCCTGGTCCTCGCAACCCCAGACTCACCTTAATGCCACCTTGGCACCATCCCAGGCCCAGTCCACCGCACTGGCTGGGTGTTTCCTGGCAAAAGGGAATCTGATCACCAGCATTCGACCAGCCATTCGAACGCCGGTGTATGGAGCCCTACTATGTGCCAGTTCGCGGCCTGCATCACTGTGCAGGCTCTGGGACTCAAGAGTGGAAAGGATAGAACAGGCTCAGAGAGGGAAGCTCGTGGCCCAAAGTCACACAGCAGGTCCACAGTGGGGTCGACCGTGAATCCAGCCAAGTCTTCCCACTGAGTCCGGGTTCTCTCTGCCCCGGCTTCATCACAGCCTTTCACACCCATCGAATACGTGCCACGTGTCGGCCTCGTGCAAGGATTTTTGTACGCACAGATCACTTGATTTGGTTCTCACAACCACCCGGTGAGATCGGAGCCATCATTACCTCCGATTTACAGATGAGCAAACTAAACCCCAGCGAGGCGACGTGGCCTGGCCAGGGTCACACTGCTAGAGGGTTTCGAATGCAGGGCCACTGCATCGCAGAGACTGAAAACGAAAACAGGAAAATGAAAAGTCCACATGAAAGGAGAGGAAAAGAGAAGCTAAGACGCCGACTTGACAGCTGGACAGATGGCGTCGTCATGCTTATGTCGTCACAGGAGCTCTGGGGTTCCTGGTAGCCACGGCAAAAAGGGAAATGTCCAAGTCTCATTATTTGGTTCCTTTTTTTTTTTTTTTTTTTTTTAACGGAGAGATTGCAAGTCTTGGCATGATGGTCAGGAGTCTCACGGACTTCCCAGGACACAGCTGAAGGCTCTCCGAGTCTGTTTCCCCTCCTTGCACAGTAACTGTGAAGGTGCCACAAGACAGCGTGGTCCAGAACATCTCCCGGCTTACAACAAGTCTCATTAAACATGACCCCCTGCCACTACGGAGCACAGCTTCATCTTTAGACTTGCAGGTATAATATTCCAACCCTTGCCAAGAGGTGAGAACCAGGACATCCTGCCTGGGAGATCCTCGGGCAGGAAACTGAGGCTTGGAAAAGCTTGGGCAGCGGGCTGAGAGAGAGAGAGAGAGAGACAGATGTTGTGTCCTGTTGGGCTCAGCTCCACTTCCCACGGGGTGGACTGGGGTCTGGGATGAGCAGGGAGCCCTGCTGTGATCACAGCCTGACACAATATTTACAGAACCCTGTGATCTGTCACGGTCACGCCTGGTCACGTATGAGTCACATCGGCCTGCGGCGTTTATTATTCCCCAGACGTGCGGTAGCGAACACAATTTGGCCCGTGTACCTCTCTGTGTGCTGCCCTTGCTAGACCGTCTCCTCCAATAGAGGGTCTTGGATATGTGGCCATGGGGGCTGATCAGGTGAACCAGAGAAGCTGCAGGATTCCGTGTCATCCTCGGCCTCCGTTTCCCCATCTGCGAAATGGGCCTGGTCCCTGAGTGATTGACAGTCAAGCGTCTCACAGAGGCTGTGATGGCTAAACAATGACACTAATAAAACTCCATAAGAAACAGAAAACCATCCCAGCAGAAAAATGGATATGAACAGACTTTTACAAATAAGAAATGCAAGTGGCCGTTAAATCCCCCCAATCTTGACCTTCAGCAGTAATTCAAGGCATGCCGTTTAAAACAAGGAGATGCCTTTTGAAACTCAAAAC
This sequence comes from Cynopterus sphinx, assembly GCA_030015415.1. Lineage (NCBI taxonomy): Eukaryota > Metazoa > Chordata > Mammalia > Chiroptera > Pteropodidae > Cynopterus > Cynopterus sphinx. The sequence goes on from CM057385.1 coordinate 126,603,268, forward strand.
GAATTATTCTCACCCCTCTTCCTCCACACTCCCTCCAGAGTCTGCCATTCAGCATCGTGTCGCCCTCAGACCCCTCGTAAAGCCCCAGATCATCACCAAGAGAACCGAGAAGTTCAAAGCTAAGCGTGGCTGGCGGAAACCCAGAGGCACTGACGACAGGATGTAAAGAAGACTCAGGAGCCACTTCTCGATGCCTCCCTGTGGTTCTGGGAGCAACGAGAAGAGGAAACACATGCTCCCCATGGACGCCCTGAAGTTCCTGGTCCACAGGGTCAAGGAGCAGGAAGGAACGACGTTGCCGAGCCTGCTCTCGATGCTTCCACGGTGTTTCTTCCAAGAACAGCAAGGCCGTGCAAAGAGCAGCCAGCTGGCCATCAGGGTCACCAATCTGCGTGGCGACGGAAGCAAATGGGCTGCTCGTGTGCACCATCAAGTGCACTGCTATTCGGGTTAAATAAAACCATAAAGATGCTGTCGGAAATAGGTAAACAAACAAACAAAACAGCTCGCGCCAGCGAGGATGGAGAGACTCCTCCAGGGGTCGGAGTGAATACGACGTTTCCAGAGGCTCCTTGGCAATGTCACTTGACTCTGGGACCCAGTGGGTCGGTTTTCTATTTGTCGGGGTAATAGATCATCACAACCTGGTGTTTCAAAACAATCAAACTTACTATCTTACTGTTCGAGAGATCAGAAGTCGTGGGCTAAAATCAAGGAGTCCGCAGGCTGCATTTTTTCCTGGAGATCTGAGTGCATAATCTATTTTCTGGCCTTTTCCAGATACTAGAGGCTGCCCCCATTTTCAACTTCCTGGCGGCCTTCAAAGCCATCCACGGCCAGCTGAGTCTTTCTCGCCTCGCATCACTCTGACACCGACACGCCTACCTCTCTCTGCCACTTCTAAGGCCCTAAGGATGCTTGTGATTTACACGGGGCCCACCCAGATCACGTAAAAGGATCTCCCGTTCTTAAGGTCGCCTACAGGCAGCCTCAGTTCCATCTGCTACATAATTCTGCTTTGCCACATTCACAGGTTCTAGGGGGTGTGGCGTGGACACCTTTGGGAGGCTGTGATCTGCCCGCCACATCCATTCTAGGTATTTATTACCAAGAAAATAGCTACGGATGTATAGGAATAGTGAATAATATATCATGAGGCCTTCATTAAAGACAGCACGGACAAGACTAATAATGCCACAGTAAGTGAGTTATTAAGAAATTGGTACAATATAGTTCAGCTTTTATAATATATGCGGCTATCTCCATTTATCTAGAATGCAGGTATAAGCTAGAATGCTATACTCTTAAAAAATATTCTCTAAAAGTCCCTTTTTTATGTGTCTTCTAGGTCTTTAATTCAATATTGAATAAATAGATGATTATCTCCAATCTCTGTCATTCAATCAACTTTTAAAAAAGTGTATGGAATACCTATCGAGTGTCGGAAATCTTTGAGAGTGAGACTTATGTGATTTTTCTTTTCTTAATTTTTCTGTTTTTGAAAACCCGCACAATAGGCATCTTCTTCTGTAATAAGGAAAGTTAGATTGTTATTTTATTTTGTTTTGATTTTTTTTAAGCACGTGATCTTTTGAGGCTGCGGCAAGCATGTGTTTTCACTCATGATGAGACCCAGGACCCAACCCGACAGAGCCACTAGTCCGGGGGCCATCCGCTCCTTCTCCGTGGCATCTTCCCTGGGGAGCAGGGCCCTCTCTGCCCCTCAGCTCCTCCAGGGCCTGGTTCCATAAACGTTTGTTGAACTCAGAGGTTCCAAATTGGGATCCTATTTTCCCTTCATCCGCACTTGGGGTTAGCATCGCAGGGTTTATCTAAATGACTGTGGAGTTATATTTTTTAGCTGGTTCCCTTTGGGGTCGTGAGTCCTGTCCTCCCTGGGTTAACTGGAGTTTCCTCGGTGCATTTCCAGGCTGAGGCCAGGAGCTCTTGCTCAACCTCTGAGCTTCTGTATATCTGTCCCGGCCTCTTGTCCCGCCTCTGCCATCCTTGTACCACCCCAGTCCCCAGCCCTAGGATTGGCAAGGAGAGTAACAGCTTGATAACAACGACAATAATAATAATGCCAAGGTCACAAGCATCCTTTTGGACTGATCCCTTCACTACCCCTATCGTAGAGATGATAGGTCAGACTCAGAGAGGACCAGCGCGTGACCCCTCCACGGCCAGTAAAGGGCAGTGAAATGACTCAAACCCATCACCCCAGCTCCAGAGTCCAAGTTTGCCATCATCACCCTGCACTGCTGGTTGGAAATAAATGTTTAAAAAAATAATAATTAACACTGACCAAGTGCTCACTGAGAACCAAGTGCCATATATCGACTCACTTAAACCTCCTAACAGCCCATTTGACAGATGAGGCAACGGAGAGAAAGAAGCTAAGGAGATTGCCGAGGCCCAGAGCTAGGAAGAGCGAGGCCTGGGTTTGAACCCAGGAGGCCAGAGCACCGTCATACCACAGAGAAGTAGGATATTACCTCTTCACGCGGAGATGCACGCATGTGTGAGTGGGGGAAGGAAGCCACGGTGACCACGAGTCTCAGAGGGTGACTGTGACACCTTACTTCTCAGCTCTGGGTCTCATTTTACCAATCTGTGCAACAAGCGGGCTCGGACCAAACACTTTCAGTGGTTCCCAGCTCCAGAAGGAGCCGCTTCCTTTCTGCCTTGGTTTCCCCATCTGTCTTCCAAGGGAATGGGACCTAGATAATCTCTCAGGCCCTTTCCAGCTCCTATGTCGGGGCTCTGTTGACAGTCCCCTCCCTGGGTTCTGGGCCACAGGCCTGAGATTTCCCCTGGGAAATCTCCCCATCGTGCCCAGGAGATTGGTACCTCTTTAGGGCTGTTCTACAAGGCAGAAGCTGGGGCTCAGAAAGGGAAGGTGATATCTTTGAGGTCACACAACAGTACATGACACAGCTGGGTCTGGAACCTGGTTCCCGGCATGGAAGCTATTCCGAAAGCTGGACTGCGTGTCTCCCAGATAAGCCCCCACTCTTGGCCTGCTGGGGGCTCTGCCAGGGGCCAGGCCTTCCCAGGAGCCACCCTGCTCACCCCTCAGAAAGTCGTCCAGCCACACTGTGGGCAGCGCTGGGGACCCCTGATGCCCACGCTGGGCTCCTGCCGATCCCCTGGGAGAAGGAAGGCTGCCCCCTGTTAGGTCAGCCTTTCTCACAGGCACTCCCCGGGGGGCAGCTTGCCAAAGAATAGTGTCATCCCCTTACCCATGTGTGCAACCCCATGGGTCTCTGTGGCTAAAACCATGTGGCGGACCCTCGATCTCATTTTGGGGGTGATTCCTCTCTGGGAAAAACCAGTTCATGCAGAGCATAGGCTGCTTGCTCTGCGGGTTTCAGGGGGGCAGGCAGGTGGGTTTTCTTCGCAGGAAGGACATTCTGGAGGCCTTCGGTGAGCTTATTCTTGCTGCTGCGACATGATGGCTCTGAGGGGCGGAATGGCGACCCGAGGGTCAGCTCAGTGAGCTCCCTCCTGGGGAAAGATCCGTGGCATCTGGAGGGCTCAGAGTCTCAGCTCCGCCACCAGGGGCATCTTCCCGGCGCTTCCCTTGAAAAACAAAAACAAGAGCAGAGACTCAGGCCTGCCTCTCTCTCTCCCTGTCACCCATCTGTCAGTCTGGCTGTCGTCTGGCTGTCTATCCTCTAGGAATTCTGGAGGGACACTCTCACCTCCCAGCTTGAATTTTCCCTTGGGGAGGGCAACCTGGCTGGAGGTGGGCTCGGAGATGCGTGTGTATGTGCGTGGAAAGGGGGGTGCACACACCCCAGACACTTGAGCAATGCAGGACTTTCTGGGGAGAGCACCTCGGGCCAGGGGGAGTGGGCGAAGCGAACCTCAGGATCCCTCCTTGGGGTGGGGACGGTGTTGGGGCGCAGGGGGGGAATGCGGGAGGAGCTGGGGGCTTCCAGATCACCCCCGAGGTTGCCCGCGGAGGGAGGCATCCATCATGGAAGGGAGCGTGCTCATGCCCCCCAACATCGCCTCCCCGGACTCTCGTCGTCGGGGGCTTCCAGAGAGTCCAAACCCCGAGTTTCCCAAGTCCGGAGAGAGTGGGTGGGGAGGGCGGCACCCCTTCTCCCAGCCCCTCTCCCCGCCCCCAGCCCGCAGCGGGACTCGGGCGGGACCCCCTCCCTCCCCGCGGCCGGAGGGGCGGGGAGCAGGCGAGGAGGAGGAGGAGGAGGAGGAGGAGGAGGAGGCGAGGCCGGGGCGCGCTTCGCGTCCAGAAGGGGCGTGTGGCCGGCGCGGCTCGCGGTGCAGCGGCTCCGGGCAGCGCGAGGAGGAGGCCGCGGCCCGGGAGGGGACCCGGCTGCCCCGACGCCAGCGCCGGGCGCGCGGGCGGCCGCGGGGCCCGGGCACCCCCGCCGCCGGGGACCCCACCCGCGCCCGCGGGGCGGCTCGCGGGCATGGACGGCGCGGCCGCCGCCGCCTTCGCCCTGGACAAGCCGGCGCCGGGCCCGGGGCCGCCGCCGCCGCCGCCGCCACCGCCCGCGCCGGGGCCCGGCGACGGCGCCCAGGGGCGCACCAACTTCACGGTGAGCCACCTCCTGGACCTGGAGGAGGTGGCGGCGGCCGGGCGCCGGGCGGCGCGCCCCGCGGGCCCCGAGGCGCGGGAGCCGTCCGCGGGCAGCAGCGGCAGCGACGCGGCGCCGCTCGACGGTGAGTGCGGGGCGCGCGGGGCGCGGGGCGCGCGGGGGTCCGACTCCCACGCTGGGGGGCGCGGGGCGCCCGCAGAGCCCCCCGCGAGTGGCGGGACCTCCCGGGGGTGTGGGCGCCCCGCGGGCGCCCCGGGACCGGCTGCCCAGCGGCCACACTGCGGTTGTCCTCGCGATGGAGTGGGCCGAGGGGACCAGGGCTCCCCGCTGGCCGGGATGGGGGTGGCCTTTGGGCAGAGCCACCTCTGGTGTAGGAACCGCACTCCGGGCTCGGGGGTGCGGTGGGGTGGGGGCGGGCTCCGGGGTGGGGGTGAGGGTGGGCTGCCTTTGTGCCCAGCCCTGGAGCAGCCCTCTCGCGGCCCCACTCCCACGCCCCCTGGGAAGTGGGTGTGATCCTGCTGGCCGGGGAAACTGAGGCCTCTGGGCCACCACGCGACCTAGTCACTCTGGGGGGGTTCAAACTCTGTCCCCTCCCTGCGCCACGCTGCCCCGGCTGCTCCGACGTGCGTGTCTGAGACTCGGGTTCCCTGGCTTCGGTGCGGGGCCTGCCCCCACCCCCAGTCTGCCCTCCCCGCAGCTACCTAGGTGGACTGGACCAGCCCCTAAAGGGCCAGCGAGGCCTCTCTTCTCCCGATAAGGTTAAAGGTCATCAGGAAGAGGCTTTAAAAACAAACAACCCACCCAAGTGGCTTTTTTCAAAAAGTTACACTGGTTGGAGGGGTCCTGAGCCCTTGGTAAGAAGGGGGAGTCAGGCAGCTGGAGCAGACGAGGAAGATAAAGCAAAGGTGCGGCCATGGGCGGTTTCATGGGGGCCCCAAATCCCCAGAGCTTGCCCACACCCTGAAGAGGAAGTGGGGTGCTCTGAGACCACTGCTCCGTCCCCTAGCTCCGGGGTGCAGGCTGGCCTGCTGGAGGCTCTGGGCCTCTTAAGAGTCACCCCCCAAGCTCCAGCAGCCTCCCCACCCACCCTTGGGGACCCCCACTTCCTGCACCAGCCTCCCGGTCTCAGGGGAGCCCCTCCGGCTTCATGGCCTGCTTCTCAGATGAGAGGAGGCTTAGGGAAAGCTGAGGGGACTTCAGCCTCTTCTGCTGGGAATGTGTGTATGTGGGGGACACCTGACACATGCCTGTACTTCAGAGAGCACCCAGCTAGTGCCATATGTGTCCGGTGACCGTGGGCTCTCTCTCTCTCTCAGTGGCTTCCACTGTCCACCAGGCACAGCAGACTGACCTGTCTCTTCACCCTGTGGGGTGGGCATGAAGCAGGCAGACCCACCCCTGGGAGTTGGGGGTATCCCTGATGAAAAAGTAGAAGGAAGGTGTCTGGTTTGGGATAGGGGTAAAAGGGGGTGCCCTCTGGTATGGGAGGGGGAGCCCTGCCAGCCTCAGTTTGTTGCAGGATCTCAGGTCTCATGGGAAGAGCAACTGGCTGTGAGCTGGGTTCCCCTGAAGGCGGAGGGGTGATCTCTGACTTCACCCTGGTGGATGAGGGGCTTCTGGGGGTGGGGGAGAGGGAGGGACAAATCCAAGGTAAGGCAAAGAAGGAAGAAAAGGAAGCAGAGGGTAGAAACGAGGGGCACAGGAGAGGGAGAGAAGGAAGGAGGCCGGGGAATGTTCTACTCAAGTCCTGGCAGAGGGGGAGCGCCTGTGTCCACCCTGGCCCCTGGCTGTGGGGACAGTGGGAGGCCTCACTTCTCCAGGACACAGTGTAGAAGGTCTCCAAACGGAAGAGTTTTCTGGGGAGTCCCAGAACGGATGGCGTCAGCTGGGGACACAAGATCGTGGACAGGGTCACTAGCGGTCCCCAGTTATCGGGGTGGTGGGTCAGTGGGCCTTCTCAGCAGTCCCCTGGGGCCGGGCCACCCTCAAGGGGAGCCCAGAAGGCTTTCAGGCCTTTTTCTGAGAAGGGGCTTTGGCTCACTGAAGATACCCAGGTGCTGGGGGCAGAGGACACACTGGGTGTGCGGTTGGGTGGGGCGGGGTGACGGTCAGTCTGGCCCAGAGGTGAGGGACAGGGGGCCACAGGCGGAGTCGGGTCAGGCTCAGCCAGGTGCTCACTGCTACCTGGGCCTTGGACCCGCACCCGGCACCACCCTGGGGCTCGTGGTCCCGCAGGGACATTTTCTCCAGGCCTCTGCAAACGGAGGGAAACCCGGACAGTCCGAGTTGTTCGGGGAGCTACAAGCTCAAGTTTAAAGGATTCTCTTGCGTCTGAGATTACGTCTTCGCTAGTCATTTTCGGTGCTAAGACACCCTTTCCTTTGTGAAATCGGAATCATAACGGGAGATTGTTTTATTTTAATGTCCTGACTTGGCAAAATTAAAAGCACCTAATTCTACCTCCTTCGTCGGCTGGAAAACAAATCGCTAGTCCATGAAATCCAAATGTTTTATGTAGTAAGTCGAGCATCTCCCCAGGCCAGCTGGGCACAGTCCAGGGGTACCCGCTGCCAGGAGAGGCACGGGAACGGGGTGGGGCACCCTGTGGCTGATCCTAGGCCTGTGACGGTCCCCGGCTGGCTGGCTGGGTCTGCGCCTGCAGATGGAAGGTGGACGAGGAGAGGCCAGCTTCCTGCTGTCCTTCCTCCTTTTTTCTCGCACAATAGGTGCCCCTCCATTGTCGGCGACTGTGCCTTCCCAAGTCCCGACGTTTCCAAAGGGACTTCTCATCACCCCCTCATCCTGGTGAGCCCAGTCTGCACCACTGGACCCTTTCCAAACCAACCCTTGGGGCGCTGGGACCCCAGGCCAGCCCGCATGGGTCCTGGGCTGTGACTTTGTCCTCTAGTCCTGGGCCCGCACGGAGCCCGTGCACCCCGCTGAGGATTCAGACAAGCTGGAAAGTGGGTTTTTTTTTCCTGCGGCTTCTGGAGCTGTGTCTGGGTCCAAAGAAAACTACTCACACCAAAGAGAGGGGAGACTCCCTATTAGAAAAATAGGGGTCAGTGCGGATGCTAAGGAGTCAGAAAAGTGATCTATTTTCAACCTGCCAGGTTCGCAGGCTTGGAATTTGTAAAAATATTTTTTTTTTTTTACTCTTTTGTTTTCTCAAAGCCACCAGTAGATGTAGCGTATTCTTGCCAGTGGTGTTCCCAGACCAGGCTCCCCCAGCACGGGCCAAGGAAGGCTGTGGCTTCGCCAGTGACTCAGAGCGAACCGGGGTCTCGGGTTCCTCCCAAGTCGAATGCTGAGGTCTGCGCCGGGGCTCGGCTCTGCCAAGCACGTTAGGAAAATAAGCCCCCCACCCCCTCCGCTGCCTTCGCGGTGACTTACAACAAGAGAAACCACATGAGTAACTGGGATTTTCTTGAAAGCCTTCCCTCCTGCGGGCAGGGCGGGAGCCGGGATGGGGACACGCTGGAAAAAGAAACAAAGCCCCTGGAGCCAGGTGGGGCGAGGCCTGGACCCCAAAGGCGCTGGTCCACTCCCCAGAGACTGCAGATGCTGGGATACTTGGAGTCTGAGGGCTCAGGCTGAGCCCCAGGAGGGGGACTTGGGCTCCCTTCATGGAGCTGTTCTCTGAGCCACATCCTCTGCGGGTGACAGGGCGCCAAGGGCGAGTCTGGTTTGGGTGGGGACCTGCCCCTCCCCGTTGCCGGCCATGGGTGGGCAGGGCCGTCTGGATGGTAGGCCTGCAGGGACCGTGGAGTTCCTGAGACCAGGAGACTCGCCTTCAGTTCGTTGTTCACATTTTTATTGTGGTAAAACCCGGCTCACGTCAGAGTTGCCATTTCACCATTTGTGAGCGCGCATTTCTGTGGCATTCGTTACGTGCCCAGGGCCGTGCAGCCCCTCCCACGCGCCATCTCCGGAACTTTCTCAGCTTTCTCAGCTGGAACTCTGTCCCCCATCCGACACCACCTCCCCGTCCGCCTCCCCCAGGCCCTGGCCCACTGGGGGCCCTTTCCACCTCTGGGCGCTCTGGGAGCCTCGTACGTGTGAGATCATACAGCATCCACCCTCCTGTGTCTGGCTTAATGTCCCCAGGGTTCACCCGTGCTGCAGCGTGTGTCAGGATCCCCTTCTTTAAGGCTGAATAGTATTCCATCGTGTGCATACACCGCATGCTGTCCATCATCCCTTGACGGACATTGCGCTGTCCCCACTTTTGGACTCTGGTGAAGGATGCTGCTCTGAGCGTGTCTCGCCAAGTCCCTGCCTTCCGTTTTTGGGGTCCGTACCCAGACTAGAACTGCTGGGTCACATGGTCATTCTCTGCTTGACATTTTAAGGGGCCATCGTGCTGTTTTCCGTAGCTGCCTTCAGTTGTTCCCCGGCCTCCCTGTAGCTGACTCTGGAAGGTGGCAGTGACAGCATCCGGGGCTGTGGAGTGGGGGGATAGGAGGAAGCTGGGGGGGCCAGACAGGCGCAGGGCTAGGGGCTGGGAAGACAAAGGGGCTTCTCCAGAACCATGCCTGCTGATGACAAGCTTGCCTTCCTGCCCTCCGCCTCCTTCCGTCCCTTCCTTTCCCTTCATTCCTTTCCTGGTGGGGTGGGGGAGGGGCCGAGCCCTCTGCGAATGAAGGCCCCCTGAACGCGGGCTCAGGACTTTCAGGTTCCGGTCCTGGCTTTGGCTGTCCTCTCCGTGTGACCTTGGGCGGGTCCTATCTCTTCTCAGTTCCTCCCTGTACAATGCCGGGTGGCACACGAGGCCCAACCCATCTCTTCATCCCCATCTGATCTAGGCTGAGAGAATGCCCCGTGATGGGTCCCCCGGGACAAGGACCCTCAGACAGGTGAGGGTGTCCCTCAGCACATGCCCAGGAGCAGGGAGAGAGGAGGGGTGACTGAGAGGCCAAGGAATGGGGTTTTGAAGCTGAGAGCCCAAGGGAATTCAGAGGGTGGCTTGTGGGAGGAACAGTGATCTGCGTCTCTGGGTTTTTGTTCATGATTCTGGGGTGATCTTGCTCCGCGGTCTAATAGGTCATCTGGGTGGAGCTTGGGAACCTGGCACGGGGGCCGCAGACCAACAAGCACCCCCACAAGGGCCCTTCCCTGTGGGTAGAAGCTCAACAGGGCTGGAGCTGTCACTGTTCCCTCCCAAAAGACTCTGGGAAAGTCACTCTGGAGCCGTCGTGATAAGGCCTGCATCCCCTGAGGCAGGAGGAGAACCCTGGGGCTCAGCGTTGCCCTGTATGAAATGGGAACATTGGGCAGTCATGTCCCTAACAGGTGTGGCGAGCCCTGAGTGGGCATAGGAGACCGTGCCTGGCACATAGTAGGTACTCCATGAAGGGTCTCCGCGACAGCCCGCCGAGCTGCAGACAGCAGCCCTGCGAATTCGGCAGAGCTAGTGGTCACCATCCCTGATTTTTGGGGACTCAGAGAAGCAAAGCAACCTGCCCCCGGTCCCCCTGCTGGGAGGGAGGGTTGGGGTTCGCATTTGGATCCCAGTCCAGGCCTCTCTCCCGCACAGCTCAGCACGTAGGCTGGAGGAGTGGGGCAGGGGAGGCCTCACCTGTTTGCTGGGGCACTTGACTGAGGCCCAGGTTCGGCTGAGGGACCAAAGGGGCCAGGGTAGGAGTGACCAGAAGCGCTCACACGCCAGCGCTTTCTGCGAGCTGGCTGGGGCTGCACACGCCTCACCCCTCATGGTGCTTCCCCCTGAAAATAAAAGGACCTAGAAAGTGGGTCTTTTTATTATCCCCGTTTTACAGAGTGGGAAACTGAGGCTCGGAGAAGCTGAGGCCTTGCCAAGGTCACGTGTTCCCGTGACTATGGGATTCCAGCCTGGGCCCATCCTACCCTGAAGCCCCTGTTCTCTACCACCATCCAGGGCCACCCCTGGACCCCCCGAATGCTGAGGGGCCTGGCCAGGGATGTCCACTCCCAAGCAGGTGTGGGCTGCACTGGGGGTGCCATGAGGCAGCTTGGGTGGGTCTCCTTGATGTCCTCAGCAGCTCGGCCTGAGTGACAGGCCTGTGGGAGACAGGACAGGCCCAGCAGCATGGGGACTGCCAGGCCTTGGGAATATCCGCACGTGTGGCCTCCCTCATCCCCCCGGCAGGCTTGTCTCCGGCCACCTGGACACGGGAGAGCTGTGGAGGTCCCTGACTCAGGATTATCGTTAGGCCAGGCCCCTTCCCCCGGTCCACCCTCAGTCCTCGCACTCATTCATTCATTCATTCACTCATTCAGAAGTCACTCTGAGCAGAGCTCCTGTCAGGCTTTGCGCTCACGCCGCCTACCCAGACTTTCCCATTTCAGGCTCCGGCTTGGGATTTCCAGGCATTTAGGGAACTGGCAGAACGGGCAGTTTTCAAAGTCACTGAGAAAAGCATTCACCCCCAACAACCATCATCTTGTTGCCCCATCTTAATCTCAGAGTAAAGAACGGTCCTAGTTTGACCAAACAAAGCTCGCAAACTGCCCCTATTTTTCTCGTGTCGCAGGAGGTCCCTGAAAACTTTGTCGGGGTTGGCATTTGGGGACCACATGGCGGACTGGTTTTCCCAGACTCAGACGTGGAGACACACACAGACCCATCCGCCCCCCACATACACACAGCTCCCCCCGACACACACCATCACACCACGCGGAGATCAAGGCCAGGCTCTTAATGACCAGGGTGGCCACAGGCAGCCAGGGACTAAATGAGCAGCCACAGCACACTGGACCGGGCCAAGGGTTAAGTGCCTTCTTTGAGGTGGTGAGTAGGACACCGTGGGAGCTTCCTGTTTAGACAGAGGGAGTCGGGGAAAGTGATCTTGGCCTGCTCCCATGCTGATCACGGCAAGGGAGACAGGGTGCCCTGCAGCCTCCAGGGGCCAGGCGAGGGGACCAGGGGCAGGGGCCTGTCACAGGGTGCTCCCCGGCCCTGGAAGAGCACAGCTGCTGCCAGGCAGGACGAGGCGAGGGCCTCCTCCCTGGAGCAGCGGTGACAGCCTGCCAAGCCAGAACCCCGGAGTCAGGGAATCGCAAGATGTCCTGGGAGCGAAGGTCGTTAAACCACCCAGATGCTCTCGCTGCCCCCTCGCCCTGCGTCCCTTCCACATCTGGGACGCTCTTGTTCCCAGCCTGGCTCCGAGGGGCCACCGTGATGACAGAACAGCCCCCACAGGGGGCCCTTTACAGCTAACGATATCTTTTATTGCATCCTAAAAATGCAGTGGGTTCTGGGAGACATTATTTTTGGTCCCTCTTTGTGACTGTTCTGCTTTTCTGTGCGTGGGCTGGGCGGCCAGGATCTTCCGGTTTGGGGGGCAGTGGGAAGGGTTAGGAAGGAGTGGGGGCGATGAGTCACGAGAAGCCTAGGAGCTGGAGCCGAGGCCCGAGAGGTGGACAGGGGCCGCTGGACGGATTGCAGTCTTTGGAGAAGGTCCTGGGTGTGGGGCAGTGAGAGGGCAGGAAGCCTAGAAGCTGGAGGCCTGGAAGCTTCCACGGAGGGCCTCTTCGTCCCACAGCTGAGCAAGCGTCTTGGTTGCTTGAAGCCTGATAGAGTGGGAGGCGTTCCCTCCTGCGACATGGCCATTCAGGGGGCGGTAGGAAGGGCCGTGGACTGGGAGCCAGGCAGCCAGGACGTGCCCCGCCACTGGTCTGAGCCTCAGTGTCCCCATCTGAGGGGGATGGAGCAGCCGTTTGTCAACCTGTGGTCCCAGGAATCACTGTGTCGGAATCACCCAGGGAGCTGGTTCAAATGCAGGTTCCTCGGCCCCACCCCAACTCATGGGATCAGACCCTAGGGCCTGGCCCGGGCCTCTGCACTCAACAAGCCCCCATTCATTTTCATGAAAATGATCAAAGGGGAAGAGCCTCTGTGCTCTCGGTGGGAAACGGTCCTCCTGGTGAGGATGGGGAGGCCGCACGGGGCCCCCATGCGAAAAGCCTGAGGCCGGCATCAATTGGAAGGGCCCGGAAGGGTCCAGGATACGGGAGGGGAGTGGGGATGCTCTGAGGCTGAGCCCCAGCCTCCCCAGAGGCCTGATTTCATGCCGGGTGGAGGAGGGAACAACCTCCAGGCACCAACATTCACGGAGCACCCACCGAATGCCAGCCCGAGGCAGCCCAGAGTTGAAATGAAGGGGGTATTGTGACCCAGGAAGGTGTCCGTCTGTCCCTCTCGGAGCATCTTGGCCCTCTCTAGCTGCCAGGGTGGGGCACAGTGGGGTGAGGTGGGGGGTGTCTCACTCCTGTCACTGGAGAAGCCCCCTCCTAGCGTCCCGCAGGCCTGTTCCTCTCCACCCCCTCACTTGCCCTGCCCTGCAGGCTTCCTTCACCGGGGTCCCTTGGGAGTAGGGCATCCCCAGCCCCCAGGAGGGCGGCCACCTCGCTGGGTTTAGTGCAGCAGCCCCCTGCCGGCCCCCCTGTCCACCCTGCCCTCCCCACCGCATCCCCCGGCCCTGGCCTCCCCGCTCCCATGCCAGGGCCGGCGTTATTAAAAATGACATTTAACCAGAGCTGGAATTACCACGCGGACGGCTGCGAAGCTGGGAATCAAAGCCGAGCCGCGGGGCGCGCCTGGCGGGGCCCGCGGGGCCCCCCCGGCCGCCGGCTCTGCGCCGGCCCCCCATATAAAACCCGCGGCGCGCAGAGGTCTTGAAAGCCAGTGCACCTCCTTTCATTAGACTAACAAATAGCACGTAACAGAAAACAGCTGTTCACAGCAGCCCCTAATGCGCTCAAGATGGGGCCGCGGGCAGCCGGGCCAGCCGGCCGGGCTCGGGTTCGGGCAGTGGGGGCCCAAGGCACAGCCTGGCACCCTCTCCCGCCTCCCACCTGGGCCTCCCCCTGCACCCTGAGGGGCCCGGGGGTCTCCTCCTCCACCTCCGCCTCCCTCCGACTCAATCATGCAGCCTCTCTGCGCACTGAGACCAGCAGGCCGGGGTCCGGTGGCACGGGGACCCTGGACCGGGGCGTCGCAGCCTCGACTGGACCAGCCAGCCGTGGGACCTCAGCGCGTTTCTTCTCTTTGAATGCCGCCCCCCACCTTGTCATCCGAGAAGGGACATCGCACCTCCTTGCGGGGCAGTTTTAAGGATTTTAAGAGATGGAAGCAGAGTAGCTGAGCATGTGAGAGGTGCTCAGGGAGGGTGCCCTGCTGCCATGATTAGGGTTGAGGAAACGGAGGCTCCGAGAGGTTAAGTGACTTGTCCGAGGTTGCACAGTGGAGGGGAGAAGCCTCAGCGTCTACACCCCTTTCCAGATCCTGTGAAGCACGTTCAGAAGTAGATGTGAACAGCCCCCTGCCTTCAGGGGACCTAGAATCCACAGCTGATGGCGTAGGGTGAGCTCATCTCGGAGAGAGAGCGAGCTGATCCTGCCCTCGCGGAGGCCAGCGCCCCTCAGACCCCCACCCCTAACCCCGTGGGCTCCTCTAGGTGTGACATCTTCCCAGATGGGGCCAGAGACCTGGCTGCCTCCCCAGGACCTTGAAGCAGCATCCCCACGGCTCAGGGGCGTGTCTGGCCTGAAGGGCATCCAGACTAAGGAGGAATGTCCACGAAAATATGGCAAAGGTGGGAGGAAAGAAGAATTGGCACTTCGTTCCGTTTCCCCTCCTGATGAAGCCGCAGAAAACAGGCCTTCTCCCCGCCCACAAGGAACCGTGTGCTCAACTCCATGCCCGCCCCACCCCATCCAAGATGCGCCTTGCTTTTTGGTTCCAAGAAAACAGGATGCGGTTTATTAATTCTCCTATTCATTCATTCATTCATTGCATGGGTGTTTTTTGAGGCCTCGTGCCGGGAAAACACCAGTGGACAGGCAAGTCCTGGTCCCTAACCAGGGGGTGGAACAGGAAGGCGGCATCGCTCCCGGCTGTCGACTCTTCACATGCAGCTGGATTTTCTCAGTGGCCTTAGCAGGGAGGTGAAGCATCATCCCCATCTCACAGACAAGGAAACTGAGGCCCAGAAAGGAAAAAGGACTTATCTGAGGTCACCCAGGAAATGTGCAATGATCCCCAGAGCCTAGGTACAAGGCCGGCCACTGCGTGCCAGGCCCCCGGATGGCCAAGGTGCCACAGTGTCTTCTCACGGGAAGCGGCCTGGGCCCTGCCAGGGAGGCGCTGCGCCCCCAGGCTCCCCCAGTCTCACCTGGACGCATCTGTGATGCTGCTTTTCCGGGCCACCCCATGCAGAGCCTGGCCCTTGGTGCTCAGGCAGGAGGGCTCTGGGCTGAGCTGAGATGGAGGGGCTGGGGCTTGGGGCCAGGGAGGGACCCGGGCCTTGAGGCATCTCGAGTTTCTGGGAGAGTTTCTGGGAGATCATCGTGTTTTAATTCGAAGGCCAGCCTCTCCCGCAGAGCCGCCAGCCCTGCCACCATACCCCCCCGCCCAGACGAGGAGAGTGTCAGGGCTCCAAGCGGGAAATTGCCGGAGACAAGAAGTAAAAACGGCTCCTCTGGTTTCACTGGGAAGGAAAAAAGCAAAGGCAGAGATCTGATGCCGCCGAAAGCGGGGTCGCTGCATAAAGAAAACTTGCCGTTGCAGTGGATTCAAGCCTGGGGTTGAGCAGAGCTCTTGGGGGGGGGGAGGCGGGGTGTTGCCTTTTCAAGGACCAATTTCTCTCTCCACGGAGGAAAAATGGGGACAGCATCCCACAAACCCTTCCCTCCTTCCTCCCATGAAGAGGTGTTGAGCAACCTGCTCTGCCAGGCTGAGGGCTGGATACTGGGGCCCCCGGCAGGAAAAAGGGGAGGCGTGGTGCCTGCTGTGGAGATGTCCTGGCAGCTAGGAGAGCAGATAATGGGGCCCCCTGCCTTGTCTGGGGTTCAGGGAAGCCTTCCTGGAAGAAGCAGACTCTCAGAAGGGACCAGACTATGAGTGGAGTTAGCCAGGAGGCTGGAAAGGGTGCTCCCTGTGGAGGGATGGAGGGAGCGGCAGCCACCGAGGCTCAGAGGTGAGAAAGACCCTGGCTCTTCCAGGAGCAGAGGGGCTGGGAGGGCGCACGGTGGGGGAGGCCCAGTGACCGGGGCCTGGCTCCAGATTTGCCATTTCTGTGTCAAGAGCCGTGGGGAATGCTTTCTGCACACCCGTGGGTGTCTGGAGTGTGCAAACACCCAGGCCTTCCTCGGTATCAGTGAGCCTGCGCTGCCTGCCCGGTGGGAAGGGAATGGCTAACCTGGGGATGGCATTTGGGTCCCAGCTGCCCAGCGCCTCCTGGGGATCCCCCCTCTGCAAAGGAGCTGATCGCCAGCCCTAACTGTTCTGAGGTCCGAGGTCCCACGTCAAGGAGGCCAAGCCCCAGGGCCGGGCTCACCAATCCATCTGCAGGTCGGCCGCGCCCCAGTCACGGCCCCAGTCTCCAGGTGAGGAAGCTAAGGCCCGGAAAGTCGGGCTCTGTATTGAGGGTGTCGGGGTGCTGGGCCTCACTCAGGCCCTTGTCTTTGGCGTGTTCCCCAGCCCCCCGGCCCCCAGCCCTGGGCTGTGCTCACTCTGGCCTCTCCGGACTCGTTTATGAAGGGACAGGTAGGGGATAGGATGACGCTGGAGCAGAGGTGCTGACTGACCCAGAGCTGCTTCTTGATCGAAGCGGGCAGGCCAGGATCCGGGGACAGGGCCAGCCCCAGCTGTCCCCCTCTGTGCTGAGGCAGCCACAGAAACGGAGAGTCCGCCCCAGAGAGTTCCGGTGGGTCCCCCGCCTTCTCGGGGGCAGGTCACACGGGTGGTAAGGGCCTGGCTTAGGTGTGGGGTCCTGGTCCCAACCTCACCCCACTTACTGGAAGATCCCGAGGAAGCTTCTCACGTCTCTGAGCCTCAAATTCCTGCAAAATGGGCCCAAGGATCAGACCTGGGGCCTGGGTGGTTCTGAGGAGTTGACAGACTCAACCTGGCGGGGACTCAGCCCTCAGCCCACCTGGCCCCGGTAGATGCTCAATAACAGCAACTTGTTTCCTCTCTCCTTCCCCCTGACACTTGAGAGGAGGCAGGTGCGCAGGTCAGGCCTGTCGAGGCTCCTCCGCAGATGGGAGAGAGTTTCCCACGATCCCACGGGAGGGGGTCCTGAGGCTGGGAACAGAGTTCTGGGTTTCGGGGGCTGTCCCCAATGGCCTTTGCTGATTCCTAACGATGCTTTGTAAAAAGGGATCAGGTTGTCCAGCCCTGCGTGCCCCGGCACACGCGCTCACACACGTGCTCACACGGCCCAGACCCCGCTGCCCCTGCCCGGCCCTGCCTGGTGACCTGCCTGGCTCACCCAGCCTGGTGGGAGCCGACTGCTGCTCCTTGCACTGGGAGCATCTTGCTTTATTTCCCAAGGCGTGGATTGTGACCATGCATAACTCGTGACAAATCCGGCTACAAAACACAACACGATCATTTTTATAATGTGGTGTTTGAGGTTCGAAATTCAAATTAGAGATGAACTGCAGCTTCGGAAAGGGCTGTGGGTTGGGTGGCTTGGGGAGGGAGGCTGAGAGATCCAGACAGGCTTCCTCGGGGCTGCATACAGATGGGTCCTTGCCACTTGTCTACAACACACACGTGCACATGCATGTGCACAGGTGCACGCACACGCACGCACACACACACACACACACACTCATACTCAGCCGAGCCCTGGGCTCCGGCAACGCCGGTTCAGACCTGGTTGTTGCTCGTGGGAAAGCTGACCTCGACCCTGGCTCCCTTCTCTGCCCAGGACCCCCGTGTCCGAGGGGCTGCTGGAAGCAGGTCCCGTGATGACCACGCAGCTCAGGGTCTGGGGAAGCAGGTGGCAGGGACACGCACAGAGCTTGGGGTGCCAAGGAAAGAAGCGAATGTGTCGCGTTTAGCTCCCCCAGTGCCAGTTCTCAGCTTCTCCCCGACCCTCTCCTCCCTCCACTCCCCCAAACCAGAACCAGATGGAAACGTAAGTGGATAGCGGGCCGTGGGTAAGGCAGACAGTGCGGGATGGAGCCTGGCAGCGGGGAGGGAAGAAAGCCCTGGCCCCAGTCCAGAGAGGCCAAAGGCGGGTGTTTGCCCACGGCACCCAGGGGCCAGCTCGGAGCCCCGCGGGGAACCGCAGGGCCCAGAGAGCTCCGTGCAGCGTCTTGGGCTCTGTGGGGCTGGTGGAGAATGTTGTTCCAACGGAACAACAGCAGAGGTTGGGAGAGTGGGGTGGCCTGGGCACCCTGGGTGCAGGCAGGACCCTGAGGAGGAGGCGTGGTCCTGCTCGGGAGGGCGGGCAGCCCCTCCGGGAGTGGGTGGCCCAGGGCTGGAGCCTCCTCAGGTGAGGAGGGGCCCGGGGAGTCACGCTGACCCCGACTGGCTCCCTGGGGCAAGGGGCTTGCCCTTTCTGAGCCTCAGTTTCTCCACCTGTAAAGCGGGGACAGTGACAAGCGGGCTGTGGGGACGCAACGGCAGAAAGCGCCTCGTATAGCCGCGGCACGAGGCCTGCTACTGCGGCTGTGGGTGTCATCGATGTCTTTGCTATTATTATTAGCAACTCACAGGCAGGTCCCTGGGAGGCCGAGCGGTGGGCCCAGCCACACCCCTGGCAGCTGCTGGTCCCCAGGGTCCTGCATCTCTCCGGCTTGGGGCTTGGGGACGGGGAGTGTCCCAGCCCAAACAAGCTCCATATTAAGGCAAGAGTCTGCCTCCACCCCAGTCCCACCCTGGGGCGGGGCCGTGGGAGTCGGGCTTGTTTGTTCCCATTGTCTCTGGGCAGGGGGGGTGCAGGCAGTGTCCCCACCCCTCTCAGCAGGGGCTGTGTCCTTCCCAGGGGACCACTTGGGGGTCTTTACCGCTACTCAGCCCTGGGCTCAGCAGACAAACAAAAGCCTGAGGTGCCAGAGCAGGGGCAGGACAGCCCAGGGAGGGGCTCTGGCCTCCAGTCCGACTGAGGGGACCTCAGACCATCGCCCCCATCTTCCCTTCCTCCCCGGCTGTGCCGGTGCCTGCCATGCTGCCGTTAAAGTCACTCCTTTGGGTGAAGTCACTGTCCACAGGGAGCTCCTGCTGGGATCCCCTTCACGACAGTCACAAAGTGTCCCTCCTGAAGAGACCCCCACTACTGCCTGAGCTGTACGCGCCCCCTTCTTTACAGATGGCCGTCAGAATTCCCACTGTGCAGGCGAGGCACAGAGGCCCCTCCACTCGACATGTATTTCCCAGGCCCCTACGACGTGCAGGCCCTGGGCCGACGTCTGCCCATCAGCCCTGAGGAGCTTCCAGGCGATGAACTGAGCACGACACAAACAGGTCATCAGTCGTCGTTGTGGTTAACTTCCACCAGGAGGAGAAGCAGGGGGACCGCTGGGGCTCAGAGGAAGGGGGCTGCCAGCCCAAGGCCACACGCACAGCAAGCGCCCTGGCAGAGGTGGGATCAGACCCCAGAGCCCTCTCATCCCTAGCCCCCTGGACAGGCTTCAAATTCGTTGGCAGAGGGACCCACACCCGGCCCCTGCGGCAGGAGTTGGGCCGGGAGCAGAGGAGGGAGGATGCCAAAGGCGGGCCCCAAAGTCCCCCTGGCGCTGTGCTCACCACAGACTTTGGGGTGTGGGGTTCCAAGCGTGGGCGGGGGGCACATTACTCGAGTTCTGCCAATGGAAGGACAAGGGTCCAAGTATAGGTGGGGCTGGACAGGATGCTAGTTAGGACTGTCACCGACGAGGACTAGGAAACGGGCCCCAGGTGACTTCAACGAAACGGAGATAGTGATGTTCATCCCCGAAATATCCAGGGAGGGGCTTCAGGCAGGGCTGGATCCAGGGCTTAAACAAAGGAGCAGCCAGAGTGGAGGTCCAAGGGGCTCAGCTGCTCTCCAAAGACTTGCTCCTGGACACAACGGGGCTCCCACTCACAGGGCGGAGTTTCCCTAAGCGGCACCAGGCCCCACTTTGTGTGCTTCACAGGTACCACGGCACCCAATTCCCGGAGCGAGGCCTTCATCATGCTCGCTTTACAGCTAAGCAGCCAAGGCTCAGAGAGGTCGAGCAGCTTTCCCAAGGCTGCTCAGCCTGTGGGCGGAGGAGCGGGAACTCGCTCTGGGGTTTTAGCTAAACCAAGACCCTCCAAGTAGGCAGCGTCCACCGGGGGCCTGGGCAGCTGACACTGGGATCGCCCTTTGCCGTCTTGTCCCCTTCTACCAGGGCAGGCAGCTGTGTCACGGAGGACGCCCTGCACGCCCTCTTCCTGGGCTGAGTGCCCCCATCCGCCCTGTGGGTCCATCTCCCGTGGAATCTGAGCAGCCTGTGACCGGGGCTGAGGAGTGGTGGCAGGTAGCCGTGGAGGTGGCTTCAGAAGGGGGCCGTGTCTGCTCTGGCCTGGGGCGTTGTGCCGGCTGGGGTCTTCCTGGGCCCAGGGGCCCCTTCCTGTAGCAGCATCCCTGACCCCGGACATCAGACACGAGCGCAAATAAACCTCATCCACGGCCAAGGGCAGTCAGTGGTGGAGTTGGCTGTCTGGGTGACATGACATCGTGTGAAATCCACCTGTCACTAACCGTTTGTTAATCGCCGTTCTTCTGCACTGCATTCTGGAACCGACAAAAAAGAGGGTTTCAGGTCTCCCCTTTGTCTGGGCCTTTGATAAAGCTCCCGGGCCGTAGGCATTGGGAGCCTCAAGGCCAAATGGGGCTGGGCTGAGTGTCACCTACCCACCCACCCACCTATCCCTCCCTCCCTCCATCCATCCATCTGCCCACCCACCCACCCAACCACCCATCCACCCACTTACCCATCCATTCATCCCTTCCTCCCTCCCTCCATTCCTCCCTCCCTCCCTCCATCTGCTCATCTACCCACGTATTCATCCACCCACCCACCCATTTACCCATCCATCCATCCATCCATCCATCCATCCATCCATCCATCCATCCATCCAGTGTTTCCCGAGCACCTACCTGTGACAGAGGGAAACAGTCCAAGCGAGTTTAATCGGACATAGTGGCTGGGGGAGGCAGATGGGTCCCCCAGCCTTTCTGGGGCGGTGAGGGGAGGTTTCCTGCAGGAAGTGGTCCCTGAGGGAAGAGGTGAAGACGGGGCTGGGCTTCCTGATGAGGTGCGGAAAGCATTCCGGAGGGAACTGCTCGTGCGGAGGCAGTGTAGCTGGCGGGAAGAAGCTCGTGGGGCGCAGGGGAACCAGAGGAACCTGGGAGGGGGTGGTGGTCCCGAGGCCGGGATCTGGGCACTGGTCCGGTGTGCTGGCTCTTCTCTGGGTCTTGCTCAGGGTGAGGGTCAGCACGAGGGCGAGGAGGGCGAGGCACCGAGGGTGCAAACCATACAAGGCGGCTCCCACTGTCGGGCTGTGCCGGTGCCAGATGCGGGTCCGGGACAGCAGCTCCTGAGCGTTGGCTTTCTTGGCTCGGAACTTGTCTTCACCTCTGCCATCCCTCCCACACCTGAGACCCCCCCAAAAAGTGTACTTCGACGTCTGGTTGTTGGAGGTGGGTGGTGCTTGATGGGTTGGGTGCGGGGGTGGGGGGTGCGTGTTGGTGGAGTGGGAATGAAATCAAAGGCGCCCAGGTGGGGGCCAGGCCAGTGGAGGGAGAATTAAGCAAATGCACCCGACCTGTGTTGACTCTTCCATATTTGATTGGTGCTGGCTGAGGGACAGCCACTGTCAGTGTGGCCCCCTGCAGGGGGGATGGGGAGGAGGAGGAGGAGGCAGGCTGCTTCTTCAGTCCCAGGAGCCTGTGAGATGTGGGCTGCATGGGGCGTCCAGGGTGCATCATGGGAGAAAAGGGACGGAGATGGGGCCTGTAGCTTGTCCTGTCCGGGCCAAACTCCTGCTCGTCAGCCACGGTGACGCGTGCGGGTCCTGTGTCCTGCCCACCTTCCAGACATCGTCGCACGGAATCCGCCCAGCGATCCGTGAGTGATGTGATATACAGACAGGGAAACTGAGGCACAGAGCAGCGAAACGACTTGCGCACGTCACAAAACCAGCAGCTTGACTCGCAGCCCCTTCTGGTCACCGTGTTTGGGTCCGTGGAATCATTGCCATGCCCAGTAGGG
The DNA here is from genome assembly GCA_030015415.1 of Cynopterus sphinx. NCBI lineage: Eukaryota > Metazoa > Chordata > Mammalia > Chiroptera > Pteropodidae > Cynopterus > Cynopterus sphinx. Next base: position 126,624,831 of record CM057385.1, read on the forward strand.
GTGGGGGCTCGTATTATGCCCGCTGGAGCAGACAGGTGCACAGGGGTTCTGGGCCCTGGCAGGGGCCGGGGCTTTTTGAACAGGGTCTTATAGGATGAGTAGGAGCCTACTGTTCGCCAGCCCGAGCCACACCGCCCTCTGCCTGTGTGGCCTTGGGCCTAGCCTACCCCTCCCTTCTCCTTCGTAGAAGGGAATGGAAAGTGCTTGCTCTGCTGAGACTCCCCACAAGTTATGGGTCTCACAGGAAGGAGGGAAAGTATACGTGAGGCCAGGAATGTTCCAAGTCGTTGGTTTCCAAAGGCCCATGGCTCTGGGGTACTGGTCCCACAGCACAAGGAGACAGCCCTGGGCCCTCAGCACACTCCCGTCTCCTCTGCAAATCGCTCCTCCTTCCAGCTTCCCTGCCTTGGGCACCCCCAGCTCCCCCATGAGCCCCCAGAGCTCTCATGTCCCCGCGTTGGCCCGACCTCTGACCACCTCTGGCTAGCAGGATGACCTGGGCCAAGTCCTCACTCTCCCTGGGCCTTGGCTTCCTCATCCGAAAAGGAGAAATACGTGATGATGCTCACGTCCCGCGGCGGTGCGTTCAGTTCCGTGCCCTGCAGTCACCCAGGTCTACAGAATTCCTCTTCGTTTCCCGCTCTCCCACCTCCTTCTGGCACTGGGCCCGGCTATGTGAGTTGTCGCCTGTGACAACCCTGTAGGTCGATCTCCATCTTGCAGGTGAGGAAACTGAGGCTCACATTGGGTAAGTGGCCTGTGGCCGTGACTCTAGGCTGGTCCGATGCCCCAAGGTTCTCCATCCTGGCTGGTGAGCACTCAATGAATGCTGATGGCCAGGCCCCACCCCAAACGTGCTGAGGCAGGCGCTTGAGGGTAGAGAGTGGGTGGGGTTCGGCATCTTATTTTTAAAAATTCCACCTACCCCTCACCCAGTGATTGCACCGAGCAGCTAAGGCTAAGGACCCCAGTTCTGCCTTGTGCTGCCCGCCCCCCTCCCACCTTACTCAGCCCACCCTCCCCTTCCCCTTGGCCTCTTTTTTTTTGGGGGGGGGTGGGTCTCACCCTTTCTCTAAGAGTCGGTGTGAAACCTGCAGACCTGAGTTTTCTCTGGGGGGCACTTTTCAGCCCTGACTGCACTCCTGAGGGTAACCGCTGCCTTTAGAAAGGCCCCGTGCTCACAGCAGGTGATGTCGTTAGATGCCCAAGTCGCATGGGGTTGCTGGGAGGGATCCGAACCCCGGTGACAAGGTGAGCAGGACCTGGGGACTGGACGGGCCCTTCCAAGGACAGGGAGGCTGCTGGTCCTGGGACAGACGAGGCCATCCCCATTACTCCTGTACCTGGTTCCCGGGGCCGAGGTAGGCTGTGTACCCGACGCCGGCTCTGTCAGATCCCGTGCCTGAGGATGAGAAGGAGGGGGCGAAAGTGGGGCCACCTCCCTGAGACGGGCCGGACACCGGCGTGGCGTCCTCGTGCCAGCCCTTCCTGGCCGACCGTGACATTTTGTGTCAAATACAGATGCTGTTGAAAGTTAAATTAGACAGAGTTACGAATTAGACACCAATTCGATTTAGAATAAAGGCAGTACGTCCTCCCAACCCAGCTCTTGCTGGTCATTTTACTGCACTTTGCTGTCGTCTGTGTTCTTGGCGGGGACAGGCTGTGAGCTGGTACGCTCCTCTTCCCAACTTCGCCTTCACGGATGCCACCTCATAGCCAGAAATGGGCCTTCGTGGACATAGTTATCCCCCGGAAACTGGCATCCATTACAGATGAAGGGTCTCTCCTTCCAAGGAACTGGTTGTTACACATTTCATGCCACGGGCTGTAATTTACTTTTCACATTTTCTTTATTTATTTTTCTTTTAAATAGACTTTTTTTTAAAAAGTGAAGTTCCAGGTTTAGGGCAAAGCTGAGCAGGATGTAGAGTTCCCATATACCCTCGGCCCTAGGGCAAGCACAGCCCCTGCTACGATCAGCACCCTGCCCCAGAGCGCTACAGTCCATGCCCCTATCCTTGTCATATATCACATGTCACTGTCACCCAACGGGTTTGGGCTAAGACGCACTGACATATCCACTGGGACAGTGTCATACAGAATAGCTGCCCTGCCCTAAGGACCCTCTGTGCTCCGATTATTCATCCCTCCCCTGCCCCCTCCCCTGGCAGCCACTTACCTTGTTACCGTCTGCGTAGTTTCTCCTTTTCCAGAGTGTCATGTAGCTGAATCACACAGGACGGAGCCTTTTCGGACGGGCTTCTTGCCCTTGGCAATGAGCCCTCAACGTGCCTTCATGTCTTTTCATGGCTTCCTTGTTCCTTTTCGTTGGTGACGAATATTCCATCATCATCACAGTTTATTTACTCATTCGCCCATCAGGGGACAACCAGGTTTTGGCACTTGTCAGCAAAGCCGCTGTACATCCCCGTGTGTAGCTTTTGGGGTGTTTTCAGCTCTTTTGGGTAAATCAGCAGGAAGGAGGATTGCTGGATCATGTGATAAGAGCAGGTTTAGCTTTGTAAGAAGCAGCCAGACTGTCTTCCCGACCATTCTGCGTTCCCGCCGGCCGTGGACGAGGGCTCCTGTGCGTCTCCATGTCCTCCCCAGCATCTGGTGGCATCGGGGCTCTGGCTCCCGGCCCTTCTGACGTGCGCCGTGCGGGGGTGTCTCCCGGTTGCTTTCCCTCACATTTCCCAAATGACATAGGATGTGGAGCATCTTATTTGTCATCTGTGTGTCTTCTTCGGTGAGGCGTCTGCTAAGGTTTTTGGCCCATTTTTTAAAAACTTGGATTATTCATAATGTAATTTTGTAAAAAGGGTTTCTCACAGTGGACAGTCTTAAGAACAGTTGTTCTCTCGGGGTCCGCCTTGCCAACATCACCTAGCGATGCGGTATTTTTGTGCGGGAAGTGGAATTTTGTCCCTGTTTGAAATATGCCAAAGGAGGTTGGGTAAGTTTTCCTCCCAACCGCCGAGGCCCCGACAAGGGTTTGCAGCCTGGCGAGTGCCAGACTGCTGCTCCTCTGTTTGCTTAAAGGAGGCAGAACCGAACGTGGCTTTCTTCACATGGACTTCTGTGTCGTGGTGAGATGGTGGCACATGTGACACCGTTTGCTGTGTCCCTTGAGGTGGAAAGAGGCCTAAGTAGGGAGTAAATGCCACGTGCCCCGTCTGGCTTTGTCTGGAACTCTCCCCACACCCTCGACCCAGTCCTGCCTCCTCTCTGAGCTCCATCTTCTGTGGACATTGGAACCAGGCCCAGGACACGCCAGAGCACACAAAGCCCATCAGAATCCTCCTGAACATGATGTCCCAGGTGATTAGAAGTGGCAGGAGAGCTGACACCCTGAGGCCAGCCCCGGTCTGAGCACCCGCTAAAGCTCCTCGCAACTCTGACTCTGCACAGGCTGCTGGCCGGCGGGGAGGTGGGGGCAGACGCAACCCTGCTCAGCAGTGTGGTTCAGGGGTTAGGAGCCTGGGTGCTGGAGTCTGACGCATCAGGGTGTGGGGGAGTCCCAGGGCTTCCACGAATAGGCTGTGCGACCTTAGAGAAGTTACTAGGGTTCTCGGGTCTGAGGATTCCACGAAGTCATGTGTGCAAAGTCCCTGGCACACTCCGTGGACGGCAGCTGGGGAAGCCCTTTCAGAATCACGATAACCACTGTGGTGTCAGCATGCAGCCTGGGGGTCAAGCAAAGGCCTCATGGCTGGGCCAGGCTCCTGGCTTTGGAGGTTCAGTGTCCCCGCTCGTGAGCCCCACCCCCACCCCAATGTGCAGCTCCCAGGTGAAAGGGGCTCACAGAGGAAATGGGGCCTGCTACAGGCCAGTCAGAGAAGTCTAGGGTCAGGGCCACAGCACCCGCCACTGATCTCCAGGGTTACCTGGCAGCCCAGGGAGAAACTCAGTAACCCACTGACAAGTGGCCAGGTCTGGCTGAAGCCAGGGACTCGTGGAGACTGGGGCTGTACTGGCCAGTCTGGGATCCCTCCCCCACCCCCGGCCCTGTAGTGTGCACAGCGCCCTGAAATCAGCACCCTTCCAGAGCCTTCTGACTCAGGGGGAGTGAGGCGAGGCCACCGGGTGGGAGGAAAGCCAGGGGGTCTGAGTTCCATGACCAGAAATCGCCACAAGCCCTCTCTAGTACCAGGAGAAACTACCTTTGCTTAGAGACGGGAGGCAGAAGTGGCAGATGCCTTGTAGGGCGGGCTTCCCTCCAAATTCACTGCCACTTGCTCCAGGCTCCGCTTGACCAACTGGCTTTTCTGGTTTGGATCTTGTACCCGAGCCCGTGTTGGTCAGTCCCGGCCAGTGGCCTTCACTTCTCCTGAACCATGGTAGGGGGTGGGGAGAGGCCATTCTCACCCTGGGGAGAGGGTAAGTTTGCTGGCCCCATGCTGCTCTTCAGAGACCCCACAGGCCTGGGCAGTGGGGGTGAGGGGCAAGGGCCCCACCAGCCCAGAACTTTGAATGTGGGACTCAGCTGGAAAGGGAAAAAGACTCTCCCTGTCGGTTTCCAATCCCTGGGCACGTCCTCGGAGGCCGTGACAGAGCTCATTACCTTCAGGCTGGGACCCTTTTAAAAGTGTGGTTTTGTACTAAAACCCAGAATTTCTGACAGCCTGAGTTAATAAGCCCCCCAAGTGAATTCGGAGCGTATTAATGGGAAAGTTCTAAACGGAATTCCTTCTCTGTCGTCGCGTAAGCAGCTCAGAAAAAATGCGCTTCCCCGGTTTAAGGGTGAGTGTGGCACTTTGATGTGGGCCTGTTTCCTTATAAAGTCCCCTCTGAGGAGGAGGGAGCGAAAACTTAACTGGGAGCCAACAAATTACTTGCAATCTGCAAGCGCACATGCTCAGCCCCTAGGGGCTAAAGGCTGGAATGAATAGATAGATAGATAGATAGATAGATAGATAGATAGATAGATAGATAGATAGATAGATGGATGATAGATAGATAGATGGATGGATGGATGGATGGATGGATGGATAGATGGATGAGAGGTAGATAGTAAATAAGGGGGAAAGGAGGGGACAAGACCAAGCCCACCTCCATTCACCACCCCAGGACTGATGACCCTTCCATCTAGTTTGGGAATTGACCCTGAAAGCTCACAGCCCCTTTCTAAAGCACAACGCGCATGTGCACCTTTGAATAACAACCAGGAGCTTCTAAAGCAGGAGTGGACCCCGGAATGCACCCTCCAGGTTCCAGGTTTGTTAGGGGAGAAGCTCTGTAGCAGCCGCCCTGGTGAAACCTTGCCAAAGGCGAGGACGCCCCTACATTCCCGGAGCCTCCTGCCGGAGCCTCAATGTCCACAAGGTGCTTGGGTGGGAGGATCACAGCTAAGGCATCAGGGGTGCAGCTGAGGAGAGGTTCCCTACGAGGGAGGGGCAGGCAAAGGCACGCATTGCTGTCAACTTTGGGTGATCTTGGGTGCTGGGTGTGTGGGTGAGCCCTGAGGGGGGCACCGCCGGGTGCAGACCTTGCTGGGGGCTGGAGTCCGACCGTCCAGCTCTGCAGACTTGTCGTTATAGGGCCTGTGACCTCTCCAGCCTCAGTTTCCCCACCCTCGACATGGGGATGGGGGATGGAGCGGAGCCTCGTCCTTGCCCTCCGGGGACACCGGGCGCCCCGATAAGAGCTCGCGAGGACGCGCGCGGCCGGGCCCGGCCCTTGGCCCTTGGTCCGGCCCTGGGGTTGGCGCTCCCTGGACCCGGTGTCCTGGGAAGGGAGGGAACGGGCGGGCCCCGCTGCAGCCCGGGTCCCCGCGGAGACCGGGCGCCGGGAGGGCGCGGGGAGGGAGGCGTCGGGGTCGGAGGGGGCCGGGCGGGCCGGGCGCTGCGCCCCCATCCGCACCCGCGCGCGCTCCGGGGGGCCGCGGGGCCCGGGCGCCCCGGCCCGTGAACGTCTGGGCGTCTGGGCCGCGGGTCTGCGGCGAGGCCGGCGCCAGGGCCCCGCCTGGAACCAGATGTGCGGCGGCGCCGCCCTGGCCGCCCCGGCGCCGCGCGCCGCTCGCACGCACCGGCTGGGGCTGGCGCGCACATGGCCCGGCGGGCGCTCCCCGGGGCGCGGGCCGCCCCGCACCCGCCAGAGGGTCCCGGACGCCCCCGGGCCCCGCCCGGATGGGCTGGCGACCCTCCCCCCTCCCCTCCGGGTCCCCTGGCCCTGTCCACCCTGGGAGTGGGGAAGGGGGGCAAGGATGGCCGGCTTCTCCCCTCCTCCCCCGGGGCCCCTGGCCCTGTCCCCCCCCCCGGAGGAGGGGACAAGGGTGGCTGGCTTCTCAGAAAAGCCCAGCGTCCCCAGCACCCCTCACAAGGGTCAGGGACTCCTTCCGCACCCCCCACCCACGCGCCCACCCACCACCAAGCTTGTTTTCCCAGGTTTGTGCAAGATTTTTTATAAAGTTCTGAGTCAGAGCTGCTCCCCCCCTAAGAGGAAGAGTTGGGGCCACCGCACTGAGAGATGCCAAACCCGAGCGAAGGGGCGCAGGGGACCTGGAGAAGCAAGTGTAGGGGTCGGGGGCTTTGAAATGCATAGGTTCCCAGTGGGGTTTTCCCACCCGCCACCGGGAAGGAGGAGGCCAGCATCGGGACCGTCGCCGCTCTGACTGCGGAGCAGCAGCTTGCTTCACCCCACCCCTGGAGCCTTCTTGGGTTGGGGGTGCTCTGTCCTTCTGGACCAGCTGCTATCCTCTCTGGTGTCCTGTACAGTGGAGGGGAGGTCCTCCGAGGAGGGGGGACTGGGTCCCCAAGGCTCCCAAGGGAAGGGGGGAAAGGGGGGAGGGGTTTGAGTGGGAAGGGGACACTTTCGTCCCACCTAGACGGAGGTGGCCTTGATGAGAGCAGAGAGGGGGAGGGGCAGGACACAGGGGCAGGGCAGGGCTGAGCAGCGGCCTTGCTGAGACCTTTGGGCTTGGGCGGGCCCTTGGTGAGCTGCCCTCCCCCGTGCTTTCCAGAAGAGCGTTTCACAGAAGACCTTTGCAGACGTGTGGAAAGAGTGGGTTTTCCCTGTTTCGCAGCCTTCCTTGTTCTGGAAATGGGGAACTGGGATGCTGAGTGGGGGGCAGGGGTGTCAGCTCTGTAAACATCGACACTGAACGATGAGTCCTCTCCACCTTCAGGGGGTCACGCTGGGGTGGAAAGGGGGAGACCTGGGGGGCTGTGTGTCCGTGCTCCCCCTCTCCTCACTGCCATCCTGTCACATGTCCTCTTCATACATGTATATGAAGAAGAGAGGGAGAGAGAGAGGAGGGGGGAGAGAGAGAGGGAAAGAGAGAGGAGAAATGCATTTCTGCGGGGGCTCAGGAAAGTGGGAGGAAACTTGTGACAATTTACAGCGATTTAGTGCGTAAAAGTCTTCCCATGTTTGAATAGACAGAGAATCAGGGCTGTCTCCGCACTGGGACCCAAATTCCATTCATTCATTCGTTCATTCATCAGGTGTTTATTAGTTCGGTATTTACGGAGCATCCACTCTGTGCCGGGCACCGTGCCAGGTGCTGAGGATTAAAGGGCGGGTTCCAGCTGTGACTGTGACAGGGCTCCCAGCCCGATCCACCCAGCTTCTCCTGAAGCACCTGTGAAGGAAGGACCCCACCTCGGGCACACGCAGGGCATCGGAGCTTTCCTTTTTAACACGCTTCCCAGGGAGTTCCAAAGACAAGCGCCAGTGGACAGCCCTTTGGGAAATACGGAAATCTGCAGTCAGGCCCTCCTCCAGGCCCAGGGGGTGGCCGGGTGGCAGCGCTAGTCCCAAGTCGTCGGAAAAGCTGCCTTCGAATGCCAGCGGGTCCCCGTGTGCTGCCCTCAAAGCATAAACCCAGGACAACTGGGGGGACCCACAGAGGGAGAAGGATTACGGCTTCCCATAACAGAGAATTTTCTAGAGTCAGGGTTGGCTGTCATTCAAGGGTGTGACTGGGAACCCATTAGGGATGTCGCAGATGGCTTCGTGCCCAGGCCGCTGGTGAGGCTGGGACACAGACAGGCGCCCACCCTGCTGACACACATCGGGGGATCATAAGACTTGAGGGCACCGGGACCCGTGAGCCTGGTGTGGGTGTGGGCAGGGCGCTTAGGTGTGTTGGAGAGGAGCGGCCATACGACGTGGGAGCGGTGTCTATGCCCAGGTGCCAGCGCTCACCCTGCCTCCAGCAGCAGGTGTTGGCGGCCAAGCGCTTAAGTGGGAGAGAAAATGCCATCCTGGCTCCTTAACTGGGTCCTTGTCGCCTTGGTCTGGAAATGGTTGACGAAGGCCCCTTTCCTCCAGAAAGCAGCCCCTTTGGAGACATGAATCCCTGCCTGGCTGTGTCACCTGGACCCGGTGAAGCTCTCTGAACCTCATGGTCCCCAGCCGAGAACAGAGCTCAGTGACAGTCCTTGCACATTTTGGAAGGCAGGGCTGGGCTTTCTAACTCAGCGCCAGGCACCTGAGACAAGTTTAGTCGTTGGAAGCCAAAAATAAATAAATAAAACAGGGTGGAGAAGGGGGTGTCCTTCTCCCCTCACCACAGGTGCGAGCTGTGGTCAGAGAGTGGCAGAGACACTCGGGACAGCCGCTGGAGCCTCAGACTCATTCTCCAGCAGGCCGGGAACTCAGGAACGGGTCAGAGGAGTCTCCGGCGACGCTTTAAAGGTCAGCCTCCCCGGGAGCGCAGCATCGTCCCCAAGCCAGGGTCGCGGGAGCTCTCGCCAGCCTCAGAAGGCCATCGGTGCGGCACTGCCTTTGTCTCGGCCGCTTTCGATGGGAGGGATCCCCAAGATGGAACCCCAAGGTGGAACAGGGGCAGAGGGGCAGGTTCTTCTGGGGCCAAAAAAGAAAAAAAAGCGACTCTCCATCAAGCTGACTTTTTAGGGTGGGGTCTGAGGACAGGAGTCAGAGTCCCTGAACCTGTTCAAAGCTGCGTGCAAGCTTTCGTGTGCACCTGCGTGTTTCTGGGGACGGGTCCATAGAATTTCTCAGATTCCTCAAGGGGTTTGTGATCGAAACAGGGGAAGAGCCGACAAGCCAGGGGGAAATAACACAGTGGGGATGATGGTCACCTATGGAGCCCCGCCGTGGTTGACGTGTCCTTGAGAAAGCCCTGGGCCGTGCCCCCTCTCAGCATGACCCTGAGAGGCAGCTGGACCTACTGTTCTTGCCCCAGTGCATGGGGCGGGAAACTGAGGCACGTGGCTTTCTTGACTAAGGACACCTGGGGGTGCTGTCCTCATTCTCAGAGGCTCAGGTGGGCAGCCAGGTGCTCTCTGGGTGAGCTGCTGTTTGTCCTCCCCGACCATGCCCAACTGCTGGGTCAGAGATCTGCTCCCCTACCCGTCCCCCCGCCCCCTGCCCCACCGCACACTCCCGCAGGGAACCCAGGAACAGAAGGGGAGCAGGAAAGGGGCTGGCTGCGGCCTCTGAGAGGCCCAGGAGCTCTTAGCCGGGAGGGGACACCTCCGCGCTGAGGCCCCAGCAGCAAATGCACCCTGGACTGGAAATGGTTAACGAGGGCAGCGTTCCCACGGATACCAGCCCCTTATTAAAATGTGGGTTTTACCATAAATCCGGCATTTGGCCACCAACCTGAGATGGAAACCAGACGCTAACGCCCTTCTCAGACCAAATTTTGAGCAGAGGGCGGTTGTCTTCCTCCCAAATGACTCCCGACACCCCCACCCATCCTGCATCCCTACTCCTGCCAGGTGCTCCCACCCTCTGGAGCTTGGTTTTGGGGTCTCAGGAGTGGAGAAGATTGGGCTGACCAGAGACGAGCCTGGAGGTTTGAACCCCTGAAAGCGGTCAAGAGAAGCCTGGGAGGTTTCGAGGACCCCTGAACCTTCGAGATGGTCTGCTGTATCTGCCCTTTGACCTCCAGGCCCCCTTTCTGTGCCTGAGACTAGGACACACATATCTTCTGCTCAGTAGCTTCGTCCCTGCTCCTACTCGGGCCTGATAATCCCAATTTGCAACGGCTTCTGGACCTCAGAGGTTTTAGCTTCACCCATCCCTGCCCCCCCACCTCCTAGCTGCCCTCTTGCTGAGGGTTTCCTCCAGAGACCCCCACCCGGAGTGTCCTTGGGGCTCCCAGCTGTGCTGAGCCACCGTATGTGTTGTAGCGACGTGTCTCCCACTCTCCGTCACTCCCCTCCCGGTGCCCACTTCAAGCATTCGGGAGATCACCTTCCTCGCCGTTCTCTGCCAATCCCAGTCTCTCCCTCTGCCTTTTCCCCCCTTTTCCGTGTGTTTTTTTTTTTCAAATAACGACTTTATTGAGCTATACTTCACACACCGTACCATTCACCCACTTAAACTGTACGACCCAGTGATCCTTAAGTGTGTTCCGGTGTGCGACCATCACCCCATTCATTTCAGAACCTTTGCATCACCCCTAACAGAAACCCCGCCCGCTTCAGTCATTCATCACCCTCCATTCGCTCCCGCCCCTGGCACCTGCTAAGCCACTTTCTGATTCCGTAGATCTGCCCTTCGGGACACTTGGTGTGAGTGGGACCACACACGTGTGTGTGGCCTTTAGTGCATGGCACGGACTTGCTCCGCTCGGCGTGTCTTCAGGGTTCGTCTAGGTCTCCGCGTGGATGGCGTTTCATTCCTTTGCAGTCGATAATCCTCCACAGGGTGGGTGGACCACGCCTGGTCTATCTGTGCGTCAGTTGGTGGGCCTGTGTGTTGTTTCCGCTTTTTTGGCTTTTCTGAGTCACACGCGGCTATGAACATCCAGGCCCGAGTTTCCGTACGGACGTACGTTTTCATTTCTCTTGGGTCGATCTGTGGGAGCGGAATTGCTGGGTCGGGGGATAACGCTGTGTTTAGCCTTCGAAGGAACCGCAGGCTGCTTTCCACATCCCCAGCAGCCGTGCGTGAGGCTTTCAGTTTCTCCGCGCTCTTGCCAACACTCGCTATCGTCTGGCCTTTGATTCTAACCACCCTGGCAGGTATGGAGTGAGACCGCACTGTCGTTTCGATCTGCGTTTCCCTCACGTCATACATCTCGTCAGGTGCTTGTTGGCCATTCGTATATCTTCTTGGGAGGAATGTCTGTTCGGATACGTGGCTCATCTTTCTACATCGCATGACTTGCCTGTTCACCGTGGACTTGTACGAGTTTGCTGCATTTTTTGCGTGCAAGCACCTCATCAGATCTGTGTCGGTAAATGTTGTTCTCCTTCCGTGGGCTATCTGTTCACTTTTAAAGGTGTTCACGCACGTTTTTAACTTTGAGGATGTCTGATTTGTCGTTTTGTACTTTTGGTGTCACGTCTAAGGCACCATTGTCTGGCCTTCTTGAGGGTCAAGAAAAATGGCTTTGGAGGTGGAGACGTCCCATCTTTTTCTGAAATGAGGCTTCCCTCACTTCTATAATCCTTCGTTCAGAACTATTTTTAAACGAAATTTCTTGCTCAGTCCTGGGGATACAGCAGTGACAAGGCAAACTTAGTCTCCACCTTCCTAGAGGTAGAAGAGACAGACATGAAGCAGATAACAAAAACAGAAGAATGACTCGATTACAGATGTGTGGGGGAGGGACAGGGCCCAGGAGCCTAGAACAAGGAGACCTGTTCTGATCTGGATCCTGGGAAAGTCTCTCAGGGCAGAAAATATAGGCTCCGACTAAATGCTGGATAAGCATTTGCCAGGCAAAAAGGGTGCAGGGCTCCAGGCAGAGGGAACAGCATGTGCAAAGGCCCTGCGGTGGGTCGGAGCTCATGCTGTCTGATAAGACAGATCCTTCCTTGGCACACTGGCCCCTCCACTGGGGGTTTTTTGGGGACTCCAGTGGCCCCACAGAAGTGTGGGCAGCACACTAGGTCCTTTGTACATGTCAGGGAGAGGCTCCAGACCCCAAAAGAGACCCAGATGCACTACAGCCTCCTCCAAGGCCCTATCCATGTTTTTAGGAGCCATGCAGGAGCCTTCCCCAGCCTCTTCCAGGCTCTGGCGTCAGCTCAAGCCTCCTGAGACCTCCTTGTAGCCACATTAGTCACTGGCCTTGGGACTGGGGGATGGGGGTGGAGCAGTCCCAGGCTGGGGTAGCCCATGAGCTCGGCTTCTTACACGCTGCACTGAGGCCCGTGAGGCCGTGGGGGCATGGATGGGGCTGTGCTGCATCTTCCCCCCTCATCTTCCTTCCTGAGATGTTTTCTCCTTCTCCAGAGTGATACCTATCAAAACGTGTCAGCCTCTCGGGTTTTCGTTCACAGTTAATGAGGTGAAACATCCTTGGAAGGGTGGGGGCAATGGCTGGCAGGGGCTGACCCTCCCACCCTCCTGCCCCAAGCCCCTTCCTCCCTGTAGACATGACCTCACGTGACTCAGCACCGGTCAGACCTTTATGGCCCTGTAAGGAGGCCCCTGGACCCTGGGGACAGCCAAGGACAGGGGGGAGGCTCCAAAACCTCCTCTTCCAGTGCCTCCTTGTTTGTTCATTCGTTCATTCATTCATTCAGTACTCAAAACGCTGACCTCAGGGAGGCCGTGAACCCTGACAGCAGCCCTGAGACAGTCCCAGGACCCCTGTCCTGGCTCTGCCCACTGGGGTGGCCCAGGTGGCATCATTCAGTGGCCAGAATGAGAAAGGCCTTCAGGAAAAGGGCTCCATCCTTCTGTCGTTTCACGGACAATTCGCCCAGGGCCGGGGCTGACTCCTCCCTCCGTTGTTCCTGGCAGGGGTGTGGCGAGAAAAGAAAGGGCCTGAGGTTTGCAGTGGGTGGCCTCTTAGTCACTGTGTCACCCTGGGTAGGTCCTGGCCCCTCTCTGGGCCTCCCGCAGCCTTCTCTGTAAGGCAGAGACAACCCTGCCCACCCCTCTCGAGGTTGTTGGGGCCTCTCGGGACATGATGCTGGGAAGTCTGCCCGTGCCATCTCACCAGAGGAGCCGAACCCCTCCTTCATGCCTTGTCCCTAGTCCCTGAGTGTCCGGGACTGAGGCCAGCTTGGCCAGAGATGAAACCAGCTCTTAAGCCCCTGCGTGGGATTCTGCCTGGGTTGGGGCTGGCCTCCTGGGGAAGCCCCCGGAAGCCCAGGCTCCCTTCCCCACGGGGCTCCAGGGTCCATGCCTCTTCTCCTTCCTTTCTTCCTTCCAATATTGTTGACCCAACTCAGTGCCAGGCCCGACCCTGGCCCGGCTCTCACAGGTCTCACAGCCTGGGCCTCCTCCTCCTCCTCCTGGAAGCCCCCCAGCCTGCATGTCCGGGAACTAAACCTCACACCCTAGCCCCAGAAATGCCTTTTTGCCTTTAGCATCCCTCCTCTTGATTGTTTCCTAGACCCTAAGCCCCTGGCAGCGGCTGAGGAGGCTGAGGATGCAGTTTCCAGGATTCCTGTCTGAGCCCTTCTCCCAGGGGTCCTTCAAAGGAACCCAAATCTTTCCCAAAAGACCTGGGGGTGTGTGTGTGTGGGGGCGCCCCGAAGTCCTTGCTGGCCTCTCCGCGCCCCCCACCTCCACTTCCTTCCTAAGACTTTCCTGGCTATAAATATTTCTGCAGCTCCGAAGCTCCTTTGACCAAGGACCAGTGTTAATTTGTTAAATCCACATCAAGGTCCTGGGGACCGTTGTTTATTTTTGCGAACGTGTTGGCAGAAATCACGTTGGGGGGAAGGGGAGGCAGCTTCTTTGGTCAGAATAAATGCTAATTAATAAAAGTTATTTATTTGGGTTGGAGCTCTCTGCGGCCCTAGGGTCAGGAGCAAACTGACTATTTGAAGCAAAAACAAACAGAGAGTGTCTCCCGACAGCTTGAGAAAGGCAGAAACGAAGAGGCCAGGTTTATTTGTCTTGGGAAGAATTTGCAGTTAATTCCCTCCAGACTATTTAGGCCCTTAAATTACACGGAATAAGAAAAACCATGGGTGCAGGGGAAAGGAGCCAGGAACACTTGATCATTTGGCTGAGAGCACAGTTTTTAAACGTCTCTGGCCCGCAGTCAGCCAAATAAATGGTATGTGTGAAATAATTTAATGGCAGAAAACTGTGCATCAGTCATTTTTTTTCCATTGTAATATAATCAGGACGAAGTGATTTTGGTTTTCAGGGAGGGAGAGTGTGGCAGGCCTCCCCCATCTGAACACGTTCATCTCTTCCCTAATCTGGCCCCTCACAATAGCATCTCAACGGCCAGCATCAACGGAGGTGTGGTTTCAGGCTTTATTTTTAATCTCAGAGAAAAGCAGAACTTTTATTGACCAAGAGGAAACTTTGGCACAGCCCTAGCGAACCAGCAGGCCCCAGCGCTAGCTGGCCTGAGGCTCAGAGTGTTTTTCAAACGCTTCCCCAGAGGGACACACGCCCACCACACTGCATTTCTGAGGAGGTGATGCGGGAAGTTATGGTAATGAGTATCAGGCACATCCGCTGGGAAGCAGAGGCTGGCCCTGGACCACTGGCGGAGTGAGTCCAAAGCTGTGGGTTCCAGTCCTGGGTCACCTCGGAGACGCTGCCTGCCCGGATCGTCCTCCACCTCGGCACCAAGTGGCTCCCACGCAAGCCACAATGCTAAGGGCAGCGAGCATCTATGGAGCCATTACTATGCATCTGGCACTGGACCCGACTCAGCTCCTCACGGGGCCTTCGTGTGACCCTGGGCAAGCCCCTGCCCTCCCGGCTTCCAGAGGTGAGGTCTTCCTTTAGGACAGAGAGGGACCCAGGGCTCGCTTCCCACGGGCTAGGATGGGAACTCGGGGGCATTTACGCACCAGCGAGACCGCACGACCCTGAAGACCCTCCCCAAGACGTTGTCTCCCAGAGTTGGGACTGAGCGTGAGACACCTTCCCTAGGTGAGCCAAGGGGTCGCGGGAGGAGATCTCCTCCCAGACAGGCTCACTCACGGGCTTGGCCGGCCGAGCCTTCCCACGGATGTGGATTCCAAGCTCAGATCCACAGCTGTGGGCATGCCGCTCAGAGCCTCAGTTTCCCCGTGTGTGAAACGGGCAAGTGCGAGGACTTAGCAGATGGAAGCACGTGGGGTGCTGGGAGCCACTCCTGCCCAAAGCCCAAAGCAACTTTGGCTGTGCGCATCCCACCCCGGTTGCCCCAGAGGGTGGAGACCAGCTGGTGTTCGGAGGGAGGAGGGGAAGGGGGGGCTGGGCGTGGCAGTGGCACTAAATGCCTTTATGTGAGCTTTTTTTTTTCTTTTGGCTCCAAGTCACCTCCCAGTTTGCAGAAAGAGTGGGGTCGTTTCTTCCGGTGCCTACTTGGCCGGGTGAGCGCAGCGAGAATGGTTTTCATTTAACCACCCTCCGTTTCAAATTGCTCAGAAACGTCCCCCAAAAGTCTCCTTTTTTGGCTGAAATGCCTCCTGCGCTGGGCGTGTGCCCAAGCAGCGTTGCCTGAAGTGGGGCAGACATCAGCAGCTCGGCAATGGCTGGTGTTCCAGAAGCTTCTGTCCCGCCCGGGCTATTGATCACCACCCGGTTTTCAGCACAAGGGCCCTTGTTGTTTTGGTTTAAGGTTTCTTCCCATTCTGGGGGTGGGGGGTGGCGGTGGAGAGACATTCTCAGGCACCAGACATTCTTATCCATCTTCACCTTCTCTTGGAGGAAAGGGGTGAGGAGTGAAGACTGAGCCAGTCCAGGAGAGGAGCCCGGCTCGCTTGGGGCCACTCTGTGTTCTCTGCCACTTCCCACCCACCCCCTCGTGTGTCCCATGTGTTCGCAAGTAAAAGCACTGAACATAAAAACTCCTGGGATCCGTCTAAACCGGGGTTTCTCACCCGTGGCACTGCAGGCATCGTGAGCCATATCATTCTTCGACGTGGGAGCCTGTCCTGTGTATCGAGGAGTGTTTAGCAGCATCCCAGGCCTCTACCCATTCCATCCTGGTCCTGACCATCAGAACTGTCTCCAGACATGGCCAGCTGTCTCCTAGGGGCAGCCAAACCCAGCTGCGAGGTCATCTTTCCCTAGGCATCCTCTGTGATCCCTGCCTGACAGCGCCCCCTTTCCCCCATTCCCATCCCCCCCATAATCGCCAGTCTCATGGAACACTTTAGCCACAGATCGAATCAGTTGGTTGCTCAAGAGTCAGTAAATCCAGCTAACCTGGGAGCTGGTTTGAAAGCAGAGGTTGATGGTGTTTGTTGCAGGGCCTGGAATGTTCTAGATGCTCGGTGAAACAAATGCCCAGCGCCGTGAGAAGAACGTAGGATGTACCTAGGGGATGTGTAACTGGAGCAGCAACAACACAAGGGGTGGACTAAAATCCAAAAGGTCGATGACATCTTCTGTTGGCCAAACTGGGCAAGCCAGGCCTTGCAGACGCCGCTGGCTGGAAAGGCTCCTGGGGGAATTTGTCCACATCTAGCGTAGTCCTCACTGGCCCAGCACCCTACTTCTCCAGGACTCTGCCCCAAAGATGCACGGGCCAAAACAGGAAATCATGTTTGCCCGAGCTTATTCACTGCGGCATCCTTCTGGTTACAAAAGATTTGAAACACGCCGAGTGCCCATCACTAGGGTAAGGACCCGCAGTGCCGTCACACAGCTCGGTGCTATGGGGTCGTGAAAAGGAACACGAGTGACCTCTGCGCCCTGGATGGAGGAAGCCCTGGAATATTTCATTAAATAGGAAAAAGTGAGGTGCAGAAGAGTACATAGGCTGCAGCCTTTGGAAAGAAGAGGGGGGGAATATTATATGTATTTTATTGTATTTGCAAAAAAGAAAAAGAAAAAAAGAAAAAAAGAAAGCAATGCTGGAAGGATAGGGCCAAAAGTAATTTAAGAACTGGGGCCTTACAAATGGAGGGAGAGGGACAGAGGGAACAGTGAGTTATGGACAACAATCCAAAGAGAGGGTGAGGTTTGCCGTGCTCGGTGGAGTGGTATCTGGAATATTATTAAATAAAAACAGGCCAGTCGAAGCACCAGCGTGTTCAGCGTGATCTCATGCTTATAAATTTTTTTTTAAAATGTGCATTTGTAATCTTGTAAAGTGCGGGGAGTGGAGTCGGGGAGAGGGGAGTATTTGGTTTTACTTCAGACCCTTCTGCGTTGCTCGAATCTGTTGGTGTGACAGTGATATTACTTTATTATCAAAATATGCATTTTTAATAAGAGAATCGGATACACGAGGAAGTGCTGAATTGAGCAGTATGGGTTCTAAGCGCAGGGTGAGTGAAGCAGGGAGGAGGGGATGCCATGTGGACTCATGTGGTCAGGGAGGGCTCCCTGGAGGAGTGGGCAGTGAGCTGATCCCTGGGGGTGAAGGGTCAGCATTTCTGCCCCTGTAACATTTAAATGTGGAAGTAGTAGTCACACAACCTCCTGCTCCCTCTGTGAAACTGGGAGGGATGACGGATTCCTGGGAGCACCCCCATCATCTGAGGGTGCTACAGACTGTGGCCACGGACCCTAGGAACTGTGACTCTTACTGCTCTTTGTTACATATTCTTAAAATTCGACAGAAAATAACGATGGCATGTTTACCAGGCCCTAGGGCCTGGGCCTGGTTTGGAGGACACTCAG
The DNA here is from genome assembly GCA_030015415.1 of Cynopterus sphinx. NCBI lineage: Eukaryota > Metazoa > Chordata > Mammalia > Chiroptera > Pteropodidae > Cynopterus > Cynopterus sphinx. The sequence goes on from CM057385.1 coordinate 126,642,297, forward strand.
GTGTCTCCTGGGCCTTTCCTAACCAGGTCTGTTGTCCCTCATCGCAGTGGTGCCTGTCCCCTGGCTCCACAGGATAGAGACTGGGTTCACCATTATATTTCCAGCCCTAGCAGTGCGACTGCCACCGCAGGTGCTCAGGAAATACGTGTTGAAGATAGATGGATGGATGGATGGATGGATGGATGGATGGATGGATGAATGGATGGATGATGGATGGATGATGGATGGATGAATGGATGGTTGGATGGATGGATGGATGATGGATGGATGGATGGATGAATGGATGGTTGGATGGATGGATGATGGATGGATGGATGGATGGATGGATGGGTGGATGGATGGGTGGATGGATGATAGATGGATGGATGGATAATGGATGGATGATGGATAAATGATGGATGGATGGATGAATGGATGGATGGTTGGATGGATGGATGATGGGTGGATGGATGGATGGATGGATGGATGAGTGGATGGATGGATGAATGGATGATGGGTGGATGGATGGATGGATGGATGATGGATGGATGGATGTTTGGATGGATGATGGATGGATGATGAATGGATGATGGATGGATGGATGGATGATGGATGGATGGATGTTTGGATGGATGATGGATGGATGATGAATGGATGATGGATGGGTGGATGTTGGATAGATGGATGGTTGGATGGATGGGTGGATGGATGGATGGATGGATGGATAATGGGTGGATGGATGGATGGATGGATGATGGATGGATGGATGGATGGATGGTTGGATGGATGGATGGATGGATAATGGGTGGATGGATGGATGGATGGATGATGGGTGGATGGATGGATGATGGGTGGATGGATGAATGGATGGATGAAAGAAGGAGGAAATTCAGGGCAGGTGCTCCTGCTCTTGAGGCTGGACCATCCCCCTGCAGAGGGAGAAGACCTAAGAGCTCAGGGCCGACTCCCCAGCAGGTGCCTGAGCCCGCGCCTGAGGGTCGGGGCGGTCCTGCCAGGCTGACTCTCGGGCTCCTCCTCCTCCTCCTCCCCCCGCAGGTGAGTGCCCCAGTCCCGGGCGCGGCGGCGGCGCCGCCAAGCGCAAGAAGAAGCAGCGGCGGAACCGCACGACCTTCAACAGCAGCCAGCTGCAGGCGCTGGAGCGCGTGTTCGAGCGCACGCACTACCCCGACGCCTTCGTGCGCGAGGAGCTGGCGCGGCGCGTGAACCTCAGCGAGGCGCGCGTGCAGGTGAGGCCTGGGGGGGGGCCCGGGGCTGGGCGGGCCCCGCGGGGGGGGGGCGGAGACCCGGGGCTGGGAGGGACCCAGGGGGCGGGGGTTCAGAGCAGAAGCACCTGCGACCAGGAGGGGCCGGGCTCAAAGCCGGGGCCTGCCCCCTCCCGGCTGCGCGGGACCTGGGGGGAGCAGGTGTCGCCCTCTGCGCCTTCGGGGCGCCCCTCTGCGCAGCGGGTCACGCGGGTCTGTTTCCCAGGGCTCTCCAGCGAAGGGAATGAGGCCATATAGTTTAAAGTGCTTCGAGCCGCGCCTGGCAGAAAGCGTTTGGATAAATGAGTCGTTTTAAGGTGTCAAGCGCCTACTGTGTGCCGGCTCTGAGCGGGGTGCCCAGCGTGCACCTGTCCTACTACGGCCTCAGGGCAGCGAGTGCTCACTCCTTCCTTCCTCCCTCCCTCCCTCCTTCCTCCCTTCCTTCCTTCCCGTGCCCATTGTCCAACCTGAGGCGCCATCGGTCACCCCCGTTTCACAGATGAGCAAACCGAGGCTCGGAGCGGTGAAGCTGCCAGTCCAGGGTTGGTGGACACACACTGGGTCCAAAAAATCCTGGGTGCCCTTCGCAGCCCGCCGCACCCTGCTCCCCACTCCCCACTCCTCCCCACCCCCAGGTCTGGTTTCAGAACCGCCGGGCCAAGTTCCGCCGCAACGAGCGGGCCATGCTGGCCAACCGCTCCGCCTCGCTGCTCAAGTCCTACAGCCAGGAGGCCGCCATCGAGCAGCCCGTGGCCCCCCGGCCCACCGCCCTGAGCCCAGATTATCTCTCCTGGACAACCTCGTCCCCCTACAGGTGAGATGGGAACCTCTAGAGATGGGGTGGGGAGGGGGATGCAGCCAGGGGATCCCGTGGGGCGTGTCTGGGCCCAGACTCCTTTGAGCATCTATAGAGAGCTTCGAGGGGTGCCCAGGGCCCCCTGGACTTGGAGTCCACCACGCGGTGCATGGGCAGGTGTCTGCAAGTGTGCGCGTGCGTGTGCACGTGTGAGCACGTAGGCACAGGAGGGCGCGTGCGTTTCCACATCCATGTGAGCGCATGACTGTGAGTGTGTGTGTGTGTGTGCACCTGTGTGTGCAGGAGTGTGTGTGCACGTGCATACGTGTGCACGAGAACGTGTGCGTGAATGTGTGAAGGGGCGAGACGGCGAGGCCTGTCTGGAGGGGAAGCGAAGAGCCCGCGTCGCTCTAAGAAAGTTGAAAACCTGTGGGAAGGTTTCTAGGCTGGCACGAGAGCCCTGGCACCCTGTGTTGGCGCTCCCGGTGAGAAACTGAGGCTGGGCGAGGAGAGAGGATAGAGTCCCTGTCCCAGGGAGCTGGCTCGGGTCCAGAGCCAAGTTCTGGGCCAGTTTTCCCTACTTAAAGCTGGAAAAAGGCCCCAAGGTGGCAGGGTGAGATGGAAGAGGGAGGAGGTGCTAGGAAGCAGGGTTTCTGTTCCCCACAACCTTAGGGGGCACAATCCACCCCTTAGTCTACATGAGCAGCCCTGCTGGAGCCCTGGTCTTGCTGAAGGTGACATCCAGCAGGTCACCTGTGGGATCACTGTGCCTGTGATGCCTGCGTTAGCCTCACTGCTCTCCCAGCTTCCTCCCCGCCCTGTCCTGGGGCAGGAGAATCCCCAAGAGGCATCCTTAAATACAGGGCCAGGGGCTGGGATCCAGGACTGACAGCTGGAAGTGGTCAGCTCCGGGGAGCATGCCAGCCACACCAGTGCATCCTGTGTCTTATGTTGCCCCCAGCACGGTGCCACCCTACAGCCCTGGAGGCTCCAGCCCTGCGACCCCGGGGGTCAATATGGCCAACAGCATCGCCAGCCTCCGTCTCAAGGCCAAGGAGTTCAGCCTGCACCACAGCCAGGTGCCCACGGTGAACTGACGGCCGGCCCCACCAGGACCCCGCTGCCTCCCTGGTCCACAGCGGCAGAAAACAGGGCAGACACGCAGGAAAGCGACCTCCTGTCCCCTGCCCCCAGGACAGCCTGGTTGGGCTCTCCCGGCCCTTCTCACCAGCCCGGACCCCCGGGCCCGAGAGGGTGCTAAGGCGCCCGAAGCCGGGCTCAGCCCCTCGTCCATGGCCACTGGAGACTTCAGCCCATGACCCTCGGAGGGGCTGGGCCGGAAGGAGGAGCAGGAGCTCACCAAGGACCTCACTCACTTTGTGTATTGAAACCAAATAGCTTTTGTCTTCAAGAAATAAAGATTTTTTTAAGCCCAAAAATGTTGTAGAAGGCAGCAGACCCATTCAGGGCTGGCCGTCCGGGCCTGCTCTGGCCTGTGGCAGCCACGGGGACTGCCCTGGGCCCGGCTTGGACCAGCAGCCAGCAGGGCCAGGTGCCCTCCCGTCTGTGTCTTCTTTCGAATGAATGAACTCCATCACCCCGCAGAGTCTCAGGGGTGGGAGCAGGGTGGAAGGACAGAGACCTCCCTCAGGCCCAACAGAACCCGGGGGTTTAGGTGACTCTGAGCAGGACCGATTCCCACCCCCACCTGGTCTTGTCTGCCCTGTGGCAGGGGGCAGGGTGGGTGGCCATGGCCTGGGGAGATGCTGGAATTAAATCCCTTGCTCCTGGGCGTGCAGAAAGTGTGGGACCCCTCTGGGTCTTGGGCTATGGAGGGGCCTGGGCAAATGGCCCAGAAAATGGGGGTGCAGAGTGGAGGTCCCAGGTGGGCTCACAGATGGTCCTAACAGCCAAGGCCACCAGAAGGCCTTGTCCCAAGTCCCCGGACCCATTCTTTGCTGATGGTAACTGGGATGACAGAGGGCTCACGTACCACCAGGCAAGGACATCATTTGTGAGGAGTCTGGAAAACTGTGGGGTGAGGGGCGTGGTCTGAGGCCAGCCCCCTCCACCTGGCCCCATGCCACCCCTTCTGAGGGGCACGCCCTCCAGGGAAGGTAAGAGATCATTTCCGGTGAAAGCCTCAGCCAGCCCAGGACTAGGACAGCACGCCCCGACTCGCAGAGAGTGGCCCTCACGGTGACATGGCAGTCACACCCTGATGGGGTCGGTATTCCACATTATTCCCCACCCATACCGCATTGGAGTGACCCCCAGAGTGCAAGCGTTCCCACTCACGGGCCACACGACAATCCTTGCACGAGAGATGGTCCCCATTTTCGTTTTAGAAGGTGTGGGGACGGAGGCACAGCCTCCAGCAGAAGGCGTGGGAGGGGGGGTTCTGCTGCCGTGCTGAGCTGGCTCGGGCCCCCCTGACCACGAGGGCTGGGCCAGAGCAGAGGAGCCGCCTACCCCTGGATGGGGAGCGGGGGACGCAGCCCAAAGTTTCCTTGCCCAGTTAAGTGCTCTCGAGGCCTCCATTTGCCATTTATCACCGAACAAACATTGTGAAATGCTTGCCGTATGCCAGGCCCTACGCCCAGGCCCGGAGGAGAGAGCAGAGAGCTGACACAGGTTCCCTGGCTGCGGAGAACACACCCAGCGCAGGGGGCCCCCAACTTGGTCTCAGACATCCAGACAGGCCTCCTGGAGGAGGGGTCCTGGAAGGATACAGTTCATCAAACAAAGAGGGGAGGGAGAACAGTGTTTCTGGCTAAGGGAACAGCATGTGCGAAGGCCCTGGGGCAAGCCAGAAGCTGTCTCTCGGGGCCAGTTCCAGGGCCAGGTCTCCTGGGGCAGGACGAAGGTGAGGACAAGCAGGAGGCAGCACAAGTGGGGCTTGTGTGGCCACATCTAGCAGTTTGGGTGGCATCTGGCTTCGGAGAGGCAGGGAGGGGCTTTGCTTGGGCCCTGGCCTGTGGGTGGAGGCAGAGAGATCCCTGTGGAGGCTGAGGAATAGGTCCAGGCAGAGGGGAGGCAGCAGCTTTGGACCAGATGGGGACAGAATGGGCAGATCTGGGAGGTGCTCTGGACACCGCAGGGGCAGGTGTCGGTGACTAATGACAGGCTGAGGGAGAAGGCAGAGGCCAGGGGGCCAGGATCTGGCTTAGACACATGAAAGTGCCCAGGAAGAAGAAACCCTGGAAACGAGACCTGCCTGGTAGAAGCCTCTGGAAGATGCTGGCCTGCCCTTCCACCCAGGCAAAAGCTGGGGCCCTCCTGGTCTGAGCGGGATCCTCCTCACAGGGTCCTCCCCTCCCCAGGGGATTTGCACCAGCGAAGGGCTGCTCCTGGGCAGCCAGGAAAAGCAGTTTCCTCCCCAAAAACACTGCCCTGGGAGCCATCGAGTGGACAGGCCCACCCGGACCCCGGCCAGCAGTCCAGAGCGCAGATGGAGGCACATCCGGCCTGTGTGCGATCCGAAGGGAGGGTGCCATGAAGCACGGCCAGGTTGGGGCTGCCTGCGGCAGGGATGGGGTCACGGTGGGTGGGGGTGGGGCGCCGACTGAGGCCTGGAAGGCAAGTCCCAAGAACGCCGGCCTCGGAAAAAGCCGGGGGCCCGGTTCCCACAGAGGCGCTGGCCCTGCCATGGGCGCAAGGATGTCAATGTCACTTCCTCCTGAGAACTCTCGAGAAAACAAACCGGCTTAATCGTTCGCACATGTTGCTCTCCAGAGCCAGGGAGGGGGCACAGCGGCCCTCCCTGGAAAAGCAAATATGTCCAAACACTGCAGTCGCATCGTAGCCCTAATTGCAGGGCTGTGCCGGAGCTCTCTGGGCGCCAGGCCCGGGATATAATTTTCCATGAGGAGCAGGGTACCCGAGGCCCCATCCCAGGCTGGGAATCCTCTCCGCCTCCCTTAGTCCAGTTCGTGAGCTTGGGAAGAGGGCGTCGCGTGAATCTGCTGCTATTTGCTGTTTAAAATCCAGGGGCTGAACTTGAGAGAGAGAGAGAAATGGGAAGAGAGGCCGCCTGGCCCTCGTGAAACCCCAAACCTGAGCAATAAAGGCCAGAGTTTTCTCTTGGGCGAAGCACTTCTCCGGGCCTCAGTGTCGCCCTCCATAAGTGGGGATAACGACAGAAGCCACCTCCCAGGGTGGTTGGCACAGACACCCTCCATCGATGGGAGCTTTGGCGTGTATGGTGGGGGAGGACAGAGAAGGGGGTGCAGACTGAAGAGGTCAAAATACTCCCCATCCTGGGGTGGGGTGGGGTCTGGCTTTCCCCCTTGTCCCTTCGGTGCCCACATTCCTTAGGGGAACCAGTTGGGGAACAAAGCAAAAATGGTGTCCCCAGTTCCTCCACCCCTGCCGCCAGCCCCTGGAGGGTGCTACGGGGACACTGTCAGGCTCAGAGCTGGGAGAACACCCTCCCTCTCTCCGGCCACGGCGGCCAGCAGGCTCCTGACCCAGCCTCCCCGTGAAAGACAAAGAAACAAGCAAACCCCCAACCACCAGCAGGGGTCACAGTGGGAAAATCCACACAAGCCTTCCGGAAAACGCGCCACCAGCCGTGGCAACGTGTGCCTGCCCTCCCCCAGGAGTCCCATCCCTCAGTCCCACTGGGAGAAAGAATCCAAAACTGGGGTGCGGGGTGCGGGGGGAGGCTACCGTGTGCCGAGGCGTTTATCACGCGTCTCCTACAGGCCGAAGTGAAAGATGGGGAAGACGGAGGAAGATGCGAACCGTGTAAATTTTACCGTGGCTCTCAATCCACTGGTCCCCGTGTTTTCCGAGACGTGGTTAATAACCCGATAGGAGCAGGAATAATCTCGACGACGGAAGGAGCTCTTCGAAGGTGCTTTCTTCCCTTTTCTGTCCCCTTTGGTGCCTCGGTCACAGCTGGACGTGTCTTTTCAGTCCCTATAGGTCAGGGACAGTCCCCACTCCAAGCTCCCCACTCCAGTGCCTGTTACTCCGCCCTCAGGCCTGGTCCGGAAGCTTCTTGTCATCCACAACCCCCTTTGGTATTGCAAGTGCCAGACAGAGCGGGTTTGAGAGCTTCTTCACTCTCAGTTCACGTCTGAGAGGTGGACATGGGTTGAGCTTGGGATAGGAGGGCTCAGGAGGGGGCCCCTGGAAATCGGAAGACCTGGTAAAGATGAAGAGACTGAGAGATGTCCAGTAAAATCCCCCACCAACTGACTTCGGCTGAATCTAAAGGGAGAGAGATGGTCCTGGGTGGGCCTGGCCTAAGCAGGTGAGCCCTTGAAAATCAGGCCTGTGTCTCCTCGCGATTCGAAGCACAGAGAGCACCTTTCCTACCGGCCCTGAATAAATAGCCGGGCTGTAAACTGCCCGTGGAGGGGGCAGCCCCGGGCAGCTGAGGGTCTCAGTCTTACAACCGCCAGGACCTGAATTCTGCCTAGGGTCTGCATGAGCTTGGAAGAGGACGCTGGGCTCCAACGAGACCTCACCCCGGAGGACACTTCGACTGCAGCCTTGCAAGACCCTGAGCAGAGGACCCAAGTGAGCCACACCCAGACTCCCGACCTACAGAAGGTGTAAGATCGTTACTGGTGCTGTTTTAAGCGGCTTCGCTCTGCCCACAGTATACCCAAAGGGCCCCCTGCCCCATGATGGGGGAGACAGAAACCTCTGCTCCAGTTACCTGCCAGGCTGCAGGAAAGCCTCCTGTCGTAACTCCTTCCAGGCCATCTGCGAAGCTGACAGATTAACTGCCCCAAAACACAGCCTCCATCATGTCCCTCCCCTACCCAAAGCCTCCCACAGCTCCCCAGGGCCTCCCCCCGCAACGCTTTGTCACCTAGACCAGGTGTTTGAGGCTCCAAAAGCTAGCCCTGCCCTCCCTTGTCCCCCACCCCAGATTCTCCAGACAATCCTGACAACTCGGGTCCCTCTCCCCATCATGCCCCCTCCTTCCGCTGTCTCCCACCAGCAACATCCTCCCCCCCCAACCCCCTCTGCCAGTGCAAATCCATTGCAGCCGGGGGTACGAGACAGTGTCCACTTGAAACAAAAAAAGTTAAATTTTAGCAGCTGCGCCGGCCTGTCTGAGATCTGTCGCTCAAAGAAAGAATAATTCAAAGTCATAATCTTATGTTTGGAAAATGGAAAGAAAAGCCCTATTATGTTCATCATTCGAGCCCGAAGCTCCACAACGTCGTGGCTGACGCAGATACCACGGGTGGCCACGCGGCAAGGTGAGCAGAGGTGAAGACGCAGGACCTGCCTCACGGTCCCTCTCTCCTCTGGAACGTGTGGATACTATAGACGCGTACGTATCTCTAATAGAAATAAAATAAACGCAAGATCTGTCACAGGCAACGTGTAAATAAGTGCATCATGCGTATCATATGCAAAAAGCACGTGGATTTACTACGCATAGTGAAAAAGCCTGGGAGTCGTAGACCATACCAGCGAACAGTGACTTTTCCCAGAAACCTGGGATTGTGGGTGGTCTCTGTCCTTGACATCTACTCTTGTAAATCTCCCTCCCCGGGCACTAAAAATTGGCAAGACTCTTAAAAACCCTATCCAGATTGGAACCATCTTTTTTTTGGAGGATGATCTATATACCACGAGCCTTCAAGACAGGCCTGCCTTTCGGCCCGGGGCTTTTACTTCTAGAAACGTACCTGAAAGTGCGCGGAGATTTATGGACAAAGATGCCCGGGAAAGCATTGCTTATGCTGATGGAGCCTGGAAAATTAATTCCCCAACCATCAGGGCAGATTAAATAAATGATGAGGGCATCTGGGACGAGGAAATGCCGGGGAGCTGGGAAAATTCATGATATTGGCCATCGAAAGGCCTGGGTGGAGGTGTGGATGCGTCATTCAGGAAAGTCTCCTCCGGTGACAAAAGGCGTCGCTGCAAGCCTGAGGCCCTGAGCACAGAGGCCACCCACGTCTGGACATCCTGACGTCTCCCCGGTGCCAGGAAACCATCAATACTTTCCATCCTGGATTAAGACAATCCTGAATCCCTAGCTCTATACCATGCACACACACACACACGTGTGTGTACACGCCTCCTTCATTCTCTTCATAGAAATGCCCTGGGAGCCAGGAGCTCTTCCGAGACCTGGGGACATGGACACAGCGCGGCACAGACAGGGAACACCACAGACCCAGACCCCTGTCCCCCAGGAGCACACAGTCTAGAGGGGGAGACCTCAGTGAAGTAGGTGAAGATGAGAGTGCAAGGTGCAGCCAGCCTTGTGAGCTCCCATGTACACAAACAAGTGTCCCTGAGCCCTGGAGTGTGACCCGGGACAGCTCCTGAGCGGTGAGCGCATGGGAAGTTTTGGCTTCCTTCACCGAGCTTTTCTGTCGTTTGACATTGACATTGACCGTTGCTTGTGAGAGCACATAATTACATTTTGAAAATTCCATCTTCCGTTCAGGTTCAACTTTAAATAATGCCTCCTCTGGGAAGCCTGCCTGGATTCCCACCAGCCCCGACAGACACGCCCTCCTCCGTGATTGCCCAGGCCAGCCTGGAAACCCATTCCCAAGGGCAGCGGCCTCCCAGGGACACACACACAGAGGCCCCAGGGGCCCCCGGATTTTACCTGGGAAATGGGCTCTGCCTCCCCAAGGGGTCCCCAAGTCTGCCTCTGCCTCCAGGACTGTGAAAACCAGGCCCTTGTGTCTTCTCGCTTTTGCCTGTTCCCTCAAGTCCCTCACATATGAGGGCAACTCTTGGAAGTCTCGAGCCAAGAAATCCGTTAGAGGAGGGAGCCCCTGGGAGATTGGGGGGCCCGGGTGGGCGGGGCACACCGCCTGTGGGGCTTCCTCCCTGGGTGTGTGTACCGGGGTGGCTGTGGACAGTTCTATAACATTAGACCAAACTGGCGATCTTTCAAGAAAAGGGCCTGAACTCATAGTCCAGTGCCCTGCCCTGGGTCTGTGTGACACCCCAGCCCATCTCTGGCCTCTCCTGCTGACTCAGAGCCCAGGAGAGGATGTCCCAGATGCCAGGCTCCCCACCAGGGACATCTCCAGCCTCCCCGCCTTCTGAATCAGGGACGTCAGGCAGTGAGTGGCCTGTCCCCTCCGAGCCTGACACTTCCCTCATCTACATCCCCTCCCTTCTGGGACCCTGTTTAAGGATTGAGTGAAAAGCGACCCTAAGCCCCACAGCCAGCCAGTGCTTAGCCAACAGGAGGCTCTCAATTCGGGGCCCAGAATCGATCCAGAAACTTCCTGTGTCTAGGGGTGCAGTTGCGGCCCAGCCAGGCTCGCGTCACCGCCAGGGGGCAGTGCTGTCCACCCCCACGCGGTCGCGACCCACCGCGCAGGGCCTGGGGTCCCCAGCCCCAGGCGGGGCCCCGTTCCCTCAGTCTGTGGGTGCAGAAGTTCAGAGGCCGCAGAGTGGTGGGCGACGGGCATGCCCAGGTGCTGGGGGAGGCGTCCAGATCCGGAGAGAAAGGACAGTGCCAGGAGGGCGTTTAGGGGAAGTGAGGCCGGAGCAGGCACCCGTGGTTAGAAAGGGAGTGTGGACCCTGATGGGTGTGTGTGTGGGGTGGGGGGTCGGCCTCCTGGAGCCTCGTGCCCTCACCCGTTAAACTGGAGCAGAGAGGCCCCCGGACACCTGCAGGAGGCGGGTGGGTGTCGCAGAGCAGGCTGCTTGCGGGCTGCGTGACCACGCCCCAGGCGGGGTGCGTGCGTGTTTGCCAGGGGCCGTATGCTGTCAGTTTGGTGACAATTATTCACGTATAAAAATGTCCAGCAAGCTGGAGCCTGGGGCGGCTCAGGCAGCGGTGTGGACTCCGGCAGGGAGCAGCCAGGAGTCCTCCAGGCCGCGGGCCATGCTGGTCAGACACGCCACTTAATAATTAAAGCCACACGTGTCCTAGGACGAGAGTCCAGGGGGGACACACGGTTCCCCACAGGGATGCACTTTTGCCATTTTCAAACCTGGCAGGAGCTGAAGGAGCCAGCAATGGGGTCGTTGGAAGCTCATCGTTGCTGACTAACGGCTCCTGGGAGCGGCTGAAGCCTCGGGAAGATAAGGCCGACCCCACTGTGGGCCTCTTCCATCGGCACCGGTGCCCAGGAGAGGGGAACCCAGCAGGGAAATATGGGGGACACAGGGAGGTGTCGACAGGGCACAAGGGAGTGCCACCTCGTTAAACTCCCACGGTAGGAGAAATCGCAAAAGCTCACCCCGCCGGGTCCTAGTCCTCTAAAGAGAAGGAGCAGTGGCGCCCAGGCCTGGCCGCGGCCAGGACTCGCAGGGGAGCCCGTTAAAATGCCCCGGCCCCCTGGAGACTGGCCAAACCAGAACCTCTGGGGCGGGTCTGAGGAGTCCGTGTTTTATTACAGGTCTGGATCCAGATGTCACCAGGTTTCTGACCCTGAACTGAGTCTCCCCTCCCTCGTCCGGTGCGTAGGAAGAGGGAGTGACGTTTCCAGTGCTGCTGGGTGAGTGGAGGGGTTGTCTGTCAATCTCGATGCCCCATCTCGAAACGGTTCCAACTGGCCACTCCGCCCCGGAGTCCAGGGGGCACGCACGCACATGTGTGTGCACATGCACGCGCACACACGCGCACACACACACGCAGGCGGGCTGGGCCAGGAGCCCGTGCGTAGCAGGTTGCCAGGAGCCCAGGCCCCGGGGCCTCTCCCAATCTGGAAGGGATGCCCAGTCCTCCACGGAGGGCCCGGTGGCTCGTGGCCAGAGTCCTGGCAGCGGAGGAGGAGAGGGCTGCCGGTCACAGTTGGTGGGCCGCCTCCCAGATGATCTGCAGGGCCATGGAGACACAGGGGAGCTGGGCCACAGTGTAGGCCAGCGAGCGGGTGGGCGCGCGGAGCTTCCCCAGGTAGGCCACGGTGTGCACCACGCGGCCCAGGAAGAAGAGCAGGAAGTGCGTCCAGGCCACGAAAGGGTTGGGCCCCAGGAAGGAGTAGACGAGGCCCAGGAACAGGAAGGGGTAGATGGTCTCCATGTCATTCCGGTGCGCTCTGGGAAGGCAAGGGCGTGCGGTCAGCCAAGGGTCAGCTGTGGGAATGTCATGGCAGCTGGGGCCCTCGGCCCTGGGGAGCATCTCAGGCGCCAGGCTCAAATCCAGGCGTGGCCAGAACAAGAGGCGCCTCGGAGGTGGGAGGGACAGTGACTCCGAACCGGCCCCGACCAGCGGCTGTGGTGCAAAGCCCCACTGACCGTCTAGGAGCCATGAGTTGCTCATTAGGGGTTCCTTACCAAGCCCTAAGGCTCGCCAGGACCCGATCCCTGCCCGCCTCCCCAGCCTTCCCCTCTCGCCTTGGACCCCAGGTGGGAGAAGTGGCGCTCCGAGGGGCTGAGTGAGAGCTGGGAGTAGCTCGGTCTGACTCAAGTCCACGCTCTTTATCGAGGCCGCCCTCCTTCTGAATGCAGGTTCCTGGGCCCCGGTGGATGGGATGCGCTAGAGCCGAGAGCCCGCATCTGAAAGCCACGCCTGCATCTTATTCTGTCCCAAGGGTGACTGGCGACAAGGACAGCTTCCACTCACTGGAGCCACCCAGTTGCCAGACCCCGGCAAAGCTTTCCGCCTCGTCCATGCTATCCTGCCTCTTTTTTTGTTGTTTGTTTAAAAAAAGTCAAGTATGTGAGTATGTGTGGTGGGGGCGGGGAGGCCTGTGCGTAACCCTGCCATAAATAAATGACCAAGAGAGAAAACTCACCCACTTTGACTAAGAGTCGGGTCACATTTTCCATGACTCCGGCTAATGGGCGGCTTCCTTTACGGGGTGGGGGTGGGGGGAGGTCGAGTCCCATAAATTAGAGACTGAGCAAGCGACCGAAGCCATGGACAGAAAGTTGGATGCTCACATAAACAGGAACCCAGTGTCCGGGCCATGACCTCCCCCAAGGATAGGCCACATGTGTGAGGCTCAGGGCCTCAGCTGGAACCCAAGCCCCTTCTCCAGGCCTTCCAGCTGGAATGTGTGTCACCAGAGCCAGGGCCAATGGGCCAGGCCCATGCGCCAGGCCCAGCCCAGCATCCCCTTCGGGAATCTACTACAGAGTCCTGTCCTCTTCCCTCCCATTGCAAGGAGAGCCTTAGGCAAGAGCTATGGTATGTGGCCTGACAGAAAGGAATTGGGCTGGGCAGGGCAGGGAGAGGGGCCTCTGCAGGGTGGGTGTGGTCGGGGTGAAGCCTGGATGATGAGGGGCTGTCAGTGCAGAGGAAGAACCTTCCGTGGTGAGTCTGGCACGTGCAAAGGCCCTGAGGTGGGAATGAGCAGAGCCTATTCAAGGCATAGAAAAGTGAACTGCGAGGGTGGAGCGTGGAGCAGAGGAGGGAGCGAGGCAGGACAAGAATGGGGAGAGTTGACCGAGAAGCAGAAGAGAGTCTGGAATTTGGCCGGAATGTACAAAAGCTCCCGTAAACCCAGCAGGGCCTGGACCTTTTTTGGGTCAAACTCAGGACCTGGCAATTGTGTCTCTTATCCCTGTATCCTAAAGCCCCTCTGAGCCTTCCTTCTCCTTTTCTCCTAAATCTGGAACTTGGGACCCAGACCCAGGGAAAGTAAGCCTCCGGCTGCGGGAAAGACTGCTGTCTGCCAGGCCGGAGAGAAGCGGGTCCTGGCCCGATCCTGGCCCCAGGGGAGGGGTGGAGGGATAGGACTGGGGCCGCTCCAATTCCCCGGTCAAGCAGGGCCCTCGCCTTACTTGTGAGTGATGGGGACGAGGAGGCCAATGTGCCTCTGACGTTGCCTCATCCTGCAGGAATGGCCTTTGGAAACCCGACTTTCGATGGAGTCAGTGTGTCCCAGAATGTGGTCGCCCACCACGGCGGCTCGCGGATGATGCCACCGGGGTGAGTGTTTTTGTCGTGTGGGTTCTGTGCCGTTGAGTCGCCTCAGACTCCTGGTGACCCGATGCGTGAGTCATGTCCACAGCGTCCTGTCCTCAACAGCCCTGCTCAGCTCCTGGAGGCCTAGCCTAGGGCTCCTCCCGGGAGGCCGTCTCACATTCGGTCTTCCTGCCGCCTTCTCTGGTCCCAGCACGATCATTTTTTCCCACAGAGCCCTGCCTCTGCCTCAGGTGCCTGAAGGACAGCTTCCCTTTGGTCGCTTTTTGCCGCCCACGTGTTTGAGGCTCGCGGATTTGCACACTTTAAGGAAAGGTGTCTGAAGGAATGGGTTTCGTAGGCGAGTGGTGCCTTTCCTGACACTTTTAGGGAGATAAGCATATCATTTCTGTCACGGTCATACATTTTTACCCAAAAGCTTCAGGAAAAGCATAACTAGCACCCCTAGGAAACCCTTTCATTCTGACACTTTTCCTTCAAGTGCGTATTTGTATTTTAAGAGTGAGTTGTGTGTTTTTTTTAGAAAGCAGTTAAGAGAATGGTTGGCCAAACCCCAAAGAGCAGGTGAGGAAGAGAAGCTGGGGAAACACGGGGCGGGAAGGAGGGGTGGGGGTGAGAAGTGCTAGGCGGGGCTGGGGGAGGGGCAGCCCTTGCAGGAAACCACGCAGTGGGTGCTGCCGAGGCCACCTCCAGGTCCCAGCCATGGGAACTAGAAGACCCAGAGGCCACCAGCGAGTGAGGAGAGACGACTGGGAGCTCGGAAAAGCCCCACGGCTCTGACCCTCAGCCCCCGGGGCAGGCTCGGCTCTTCCCTCCCCCCTGTCTGGTGCGTCTCAAACCACAGTGGGGGCCCCCACGAAGCCGCAAATGGTGCCAAGGACAGGGAGGGAGACATGGGGAAATGAGGGATGATGCAAGCAAACGTCCTCTCCAGCCCAGGATCTGAATTGAGAGACACAGATGGAGTCACGTCCGAGAGAGAGAGAGAGAGACGCTTGGGCAAAACATGTCATTCCAATAACCGCCGCTTTTTCAAGGTGAAAGTCATGCAAATTCCCGCTAGACCCGACTTGCATGGGCTCCTGCAGCCGCGGGCCCGCCCCCTGCCCCGCAGCAGATTGCAACACCCGCCGCATTTGATTTACGGTATCGGGTTATGGGAAGGGGAGGGGGGCCCAGGTAGCCCCCAGATATCCGGGGCAGCGACAAAACGGACCTTTCCTCTTCCCTTGGCTCTGCTCTCCACCCACGTTGGCGATTTCCTTGAGTTCAAGGTCATCACAAGGCAAAAGGCCGCTCAGTTTTAAAGGCAGGCACAGGACAGAGCAGAATGGCCTCCACACGGGGGGAAAGCGTTAGGGAGCAGAGCCCGCCGGGGCCCAGAGCGCGGCCCGCTGCTGAGTGGGTGCCCCCCCACATTAGCCACTTTGTCATCATCATTGTCACCACCACCACCGGCCCGACCTTGGACACGCTTGTTAAAGCCTCTCGGTTTTGCCAGACTCACAACCGCCCTCGATGCCTGGGCCCAATTAATAAAAAAAACCTTTTAGGGAGCGGAGGGAGGGGTTGGCTGGGCCAGGAGTTGCTTGTGCAGTTCCGCCTCGGTGCTAATTGATTCCCTGGCCTTGGGCAAGTCTCCTCCCTCCCTGAGCCTCCCTGATACCTTCTCCCAGAAATAACGTGTTGGATGTCGAAGGGACTTCTGGGGCTGAGATCTGGGGACCCGATTTCCTGACAAACCAGATTAAATCTGCACACCCCAAGCAGTCAGAAACCGTCCAAAGCGTGGGCAAGCGCTCGTCTTCCTTCTTTGGGACCAGATACCCTCTCTCTCTGCCCTTCCATAGCCACAGACTCAGAATTTGGCCAAGATATACGTGGCCAGGAGACTTAGGGATGAAAGGCAGGTGGGTCTCCTCGCTTGCCTTGACACCTGGCTCCTGACTTCTCCCGGAGCCGGGCTCCGGGTCTGGCTCCAGCCTGTGCTAATCTGCAAGGCAGATTTCTCATCCAGAAACTAAGACCCGAGGGCCTTCCTGTTTGTGCGGAAGGGTGATGCTGACTGCGCCGCAGACTCCGGGCCAATGTTTAACTGACGTTTGCTTCCCGGGCATCTCCCTCTAGAATCAGGTCGCAGCTAGTTCTCTGGTGGCGGCCGACGGCGTGCTGTTCTGAGGCCTGCACCCTCGAGGTTTCACATTATGTGAAGCCAAGAGGAGGAGGAGCCCACGGTTCCCCAGGCCTGGGTTGGTCAGTCCCCAATCAATACCCATACATGCTCGGTCCCTAATAAATCCTCGCCAAATGAACAGAAAACATGATCACATAGGAGGTGCTCAAAAAGCGACTGAACTTCAACCATTTGCGCATCAGTACTCTTTAGAGATGGTGGGTCGTCGTGATCAGAAAAGAGAATTATGTGGAGTGGGTGGAGATGTCTCTTGCTGGCCTGGTGGTAGGCAAGCTTAGCTACATGGGACCACCGAACCCTGGGAGAAGCCAAACACACCCTCTTGGTGGCTGTGGTGAGCTGGCTCAGGCTCTCGGGCATGGCAGCCCCTTCTCAGCTACCCATGTCCGTGTCCACTGCCCAGGGAGTTCAGCCGCCCGGGGGTGAGGGTGGGACGGGGGTCACCAGGATAGATTCGTGGATGGGTAAGGCTTTTGTTCAGTAAAGCAAACTAATGTTCAGCACACAGTAGGTGCTCGTGAAACGCTGGATGGATGGATAGATGGATGGAGGGCTGGATGGATGGATGGAGGGATGGAGGGCTGGAGGGCTGGATGGAGGGCTGGAGGGCTGGAGGGCTGGATGGATGGATGGATGGATGGATGGATGGATGGAGGGATGGAGGGATGGAGGGAGGGAGGGCTGGACCTCAGACGAAGGACTACGCGCTGCAGTTATATTAGAAAAGGTGAAATAGCAACGAATGTCTCCTCCTACGTGATACATTTCTGCAATTTTAAAAGCCACAAGTACCTATGTTACTTTCAGCGGCCAAGAAAACCATAAGAAAGGCTTTCTTTTAATAAAATTATAGTTTTTATTACAGAGTCCTGCCCGTTTCTCTCTGTGGGGCACAGGCGTGTGCTGAGGACTACGGGAGGGTCCGTCCTGGGTCTCACTCCTGTCCAGCTGCCCACTCCTCCATCGAACTCTGCCGCCAACCCCCAGCCCCTGGTCCTGAGTCTCCCTCCACCCACGGGCGTAAAACAGCAGAAGTGAAACTGCCCGAAAGTCCACCGTCGAGACGGCTGACACAAAACGAACACTTAGTCTCGGGTGGATCTGGCCCAGCCGTTTTTGATTTGAATCAGCCGTTTGGCTTGAATCACTTTTGAGGGTATTGACTGACTGACGTGGAAAATGCTCGTGAAATGTTAACGGGAAGAAAAATCAGAACCCCACATCGGGTGTACGATGCATGCCTCGGTTGATGAATCGCATTCAGACCCAGAGGACAAAGAGGAGACAGAGGGAAACGACGAGAATCGGGAGCAGGGCTTGATCTCTGTATCGTGGACGCTCCTCAGAATGCAATGCTCTGATTTTGACACTAAGAAAGTTCTGTTTGATGGACCGGGGGATGCCGAAGGCGAGAAGACGTTCGACTTTGCTCAGAATAAAAGAAATGCGGAATGGAACCAAAACGTGACGTGACTTTGTCCTAAGACGTGACTATCTTAGGGATGGTGTGTCCATCTGAGCGGGGCGGGGCCGGAGGAAGACCACACGCGCCAGCGCTGCGTGGGGGTTTGTGCTGCTGGATGACATTTCTCGCCATGTGGGGTGCCTCCTGCGGTTTTGCACACACGTGAACACACACAGAGGCAAAGGAAAGAGGTTCGGGGGCGCCCTGCTCACAAGAGAGAAAGAGCGAGAACAGCCTAAGTGCCCATCGGCGGGGGAGTGGGCAGGTGACCTAAGGATCATGCATCCAGAGTCATGGCATAGACACTCGAGTGCGGAGGCGATGAACGAGGCCCCTCTAGGAGCCGGCGCGAAGTCATCTGTGTCACTGTGTGGAAATTCAGGGACTAGGCCAGCGGGTGACGGGCGATCCTTTGGGGGTTGAAAGGACAGGGCAGGGAGCACGGGTTTGTAGGTTCAGAAAGCCCTGGCCTTTGTCCCTGGAGAGGAGACATGGATGGAGCCTAGAGGTCAGAGGTGGGAGGGAGACTGACTTGTCGCTGACTGTCCTTTCCTAACTCTGGGACCCTGAGCCATTGGCACGTATTCCCTTTCCGCGATTAATTAGAAATTAAATCAGTGGCTACATCGGAACAGTCTGAGGGGGTCAGGGAGGCAGACGACCTCGGCCCCCGGGGATCCCCACGTGAGGGCCGGGGAGGACGGAGCGCGTGGCCAGGCCGAGGGCCAGTGGTACTTGCCTGAGGCAGCGGTCCACGTCCGGGTCGCTCCGGCAGTACTGCAGGCCTCCGTGTCTCAGGGCATCCTCGGGGTTGGCAAAAGCCTGGAACACATCAGCTGAGAATTACCGCCCACGAGGTGGCTGGCCGGGCCGCCTGAGTGAGCGGCGGCGCTGTCACGTCCGTGTCCACTCACCCGCATCCGTGAGCTCCTACCACGTGACAGGTGCTGGGGACACACCGTGAACGAGTCTGCGATGGACTGATCATGTGTGTCCCCTGAAAGCTCAAATGTTGAAGCCTAACGCCCCTACATGATGGTTTTTGGGGGTAAGGCCTTTGGGAGGGGGTCGGGTCCCAAGGGTGGAGCCCTCATGAACGATGAGGAGTGATCTCATAAAAAAAAAAGACCCCGGCGAGCTCCCTGGCCCCTCCAGCAAGCGAGGACACAGTGAGAAGACTGCCATTTATGGACACGTCTAGAAGGCGTGCCCTGGCCAGACGTACAATCCACCAGCACCTTGACCTTGGACTTTCCATTCCACATAACTGAGAAATTTTTGTTTATCAGCCCCCAGTCTCCGGTACTTTGTTCCAACCGGCCACACAGACGAAGGCAAAGCCTCTCCCGTCCCTGCTCTTGTGAAGCTCACGGTCTGATAGACCAGGGAAGACCAGGTGGTGAGTGTTGAGAGAGGGTTGGCTTTGAGAATGTTCATGGGAGACCTCACTTAGCCTGGGCTTCTCGGAGGCAGTGACATTAAAGCTGAGGCTCGAAGGACGCATCAATAGTAACCCGATGAAGGGAAGAGTCAAACAACAGCAATTAAGGTGCTGGATCTGGATGTGCAAAGGCCCTGGGGTCAGAGGACTGGGTGTTCAATGAATTGTCAATGGAGAGCAGAGACTGCAGGTCACACTCAGGTCAC
This sequence comes from Cynopterus sphinx, assembly GCA_030015415.1. NCBI lineage: Eukaryota > Metazoa > Chordata > Mammalia > Chiroptera > Pteropodidae > Cynopterus > Cynopterus sphinx. The sequence continues at coordinate 126,661,464 of CM057385.1, forward strand.
CGAAGGCCTACCCCACCACTCCTGATCCATCGGGCCTTGCTGGTATCCAGGCCAGCCAGCCCCACCAACCCACAGCAAGCCCGAACCTCAGTGCCAGGTTTTCTAAATGTCCCATCATCCAATGGCGAATCCGGCTGCTTCTGAGCCCTTGTGAATCTGACCCCACACACAGATTTGTCCTGCCTCTGCCCCACTCCCAAGGCGAATGCAGCCCAAGCCTGATGCAGGCCTCAGTCAGGATCAAAGTCTCCGCTGGCCCCTGAGTCATGGAATCACCAATTTTGATGGCCCTGAGCAGAGACAGACCAGGGACTTGGGACACCCTTTGAAGGGTCTTTGCGTTCAGTGGGCAGTTGCCTTTGGAGTCTACGGTCCATGGGGCTGGGCATCTCTGTAGACAGAACTGGAATGGGGGTCGGCCCAGCCAGGAGCCGGCTGGGAAGAGCCAGCCCCATGGTCAGAGGCTGCAGGGCTCCCTCTCGCTGGGGCGAGGCTCCGGCCCCGGGGTGCGCTCCCACGAAGCCACCAGCCCTTATTAACGACTAAGTCATGAGAACGGACGCTGGTGGACCGTTCGCTCTGCGCCAGGTGCCAAAATCCCCCCGCATGACTGTCCCGTTTACGGATAAGGAGCGGGTAAGGAGCGAGCTCCCGGACCTGCCCAAGGTCCCAGGGCTGGATGGAGCATGCGAGAGCTCGAGCCTGCATCTGTCACCTCCCCAGACAGAACCTAGAGGACAATCCGCAGATGGTAAACAGCACCTCGGGACTGGAACGCCCGATGGGAACTTTCCTTCGGCCACTCCCCACTCCCCAGGCACACGGGCGCCCAGACAGGTATGTCCCCACCCTCCCGAGTTCTCTGGGCCCTGCGCCTCGCTGTGGAGGACGCCAGCCCCGTGGCAGGGTGTGGACTCCGCGGCTGGACCTCTGGGCTCAAACCAGGGCTGGAGCCTGGGAAGTCACCTCTCCTCTGGATCCCAGGTCCCTAACCTGGAGAACAAGGTGGAGCCGGCTCCTCCCCTCCTTCCTCCCCCAGGACCACGGAGGGGATTTAACTAGAAAGGGCTGCGAGGGTGAGTGCAGCTGTTCCCCGCTGGTGCCTGAATCCGCAGCCCAGCGGGGCGGGGGCAGAAGGCCAGGTGACCACCGTGCAGTGCCTCTGGGAGCTGTCTCACCTGGGGGTGGGGGTGGGCCTAGCCTTCAGTCCTGCGTGTACCTGCTCCAGGGGCTCAGCCTGGCTCCCCTGTGTCCACCCCCACCCCCCTAAGAGATGCCAGAGCCAGCCTCGCCTTTGAAGGGGGAAAAGGGGGCACAGTCTCCAGAAACGATTTCTCTACTGAGACACCTGGAGGGGAATCAGCAGGTGTCCCCCGATCCCGGGGGGCCTCTAGGCGTGCAAAAGCCTCTCGGCCCCGGCTGTCCCAAGCAGCACTGTCTCCCCAGGACAGCAAACCGCCCACCCACTCGCCCTGGCTCCAATCTTAGCTGCTTTATTGCTGTTTCGGCTCGGACTGGTGGGAACATTCCTGCCTACAGCTCCGGGGGAGCCCGGCCGAAACCCGGACCCTGGAGGCTTCGGTGGGTTTGGGAGCGACCAGGCCAGCGAGCTGGGAATTTCCACTTCACGCGCTCCCGGGTCCTGTTCCGTCGGTTCCCGCTCCACCCAGATATCAGATCTCCTGTGCCGGCAAGCGGCCAGGCCAGCGGAGGCGCAACGTCGGCCCGCTCCACCCCAGGGACCGGCCGGTGGCGTCGAAAGAGCTCGTGAGTCTCATCGTGCCGAGAACTTAGATGGTGGCACGGTGAGTGGGTGAGTGGGTGAGTACATGCTCTCAGACAGGACAGGGAGGGTCGGGCCCTGCTGCTGCAAGCGACAGCCCCAGAGGAGCCATCCCGAAGGACAGGAAGAGACATGGGGTCCCCCTCCCCACCTCACACGCTCACCCCCTGGCCCTGAACCCGCCGGGGCTGCGAGGGGGAGCAGCGCGCGCGCTCTGGGGGCCCCCCAGGGCCACACGTACCTTCTTCCGCAGCCTCACTTGGCCGGTGATGACAGCCACCACGTACATCTTGAGGATCAGCAGGGTGCTGCAGAGCAGGAAGGCGGGGAGCACCGAGGCAGGCATCTCCAAGGCGGGAGCTCTGGGAAAGACCCAGCGCAGGACGCAGGCAGCGGCGTGGTGGTGCCTGTTGAGCAGGGAGGAGGCGGGGAGAGCAGCGGGGAGGAGGCCTGTCCCCACTCAGCACCCGCCCACTCCCAGCTGCAGAGGCAACTCTGCCACCAGGTGCTGCAGAGCAGAGCCTTGGGGCGTCCCTCATCCAGTCATCCAGCCTCTGGCTCCGGGCCTCCCCTTCCTGGCAAACTCTTAACCACTTTCGAACCTCTTTCCTGTTTAAAAAAGAAGAAAAAAAAAAGGACAAAACTCAGTGGAGGAGATTTGGAGACCTCACTGGCTTGATTAAGTGATTCAGGAAGCCGCGGACATCCCATCCAGCAGCTAGAGGGAGCTGGGGAAGGGGAGCAAGGGGGTTCACTGTGGAAGGGAAGAAAGGCTCATTGGGGGCCCCCACCTCTTTCTTTTGAGGGCAGAGAGGGGGGAAGTTTGTACCGAGCGGGTCACCCCTTCTTTCTGCGGGCAGTAGGGGGGTGTGGAGAGCCCCACCGGATGGATTCCGTTCCTGGTGCTTAACCAGAAAATTCCAGACGGGTTGATTAAGATTACGTTTCTGGGAGGGGTCGAACCTGCAGTCAGATCAGGCACTAAACACGGGGCTGGCATCACGGGCTTTCAGCACAAGCGATGCCCTTTGGGGTCTGTGGCGTCTTCTTTAACGGCCCTCATCTGTAAAACGGGGTGTGCGTAGGGCCTGCCTTCTGGTGCGTGCGACAAAGAGGGTCACCTGGCAGGACCTCCACAGGTGGCAGATGTTGCTGATTCGTGCCTATCTCCCTGAGCGTCAGGTAGGTGCTGGGCACGAGGCCTGAGCCATCTGCCCCCCACTCAGCCTGGACACTTGCGACACAGCCGTGCCTCCATCGATGTGACTTTGCTCGTTGTGGTAGGCTGCGTAGTGGCCCTCCAAAGATGTCCACGCCCCGACCCCCAGAGACTGTGGACGTGTTACCGTTATTGGGCAAATGGGACTTGGCAGGTGGGATTAGGTAAACATCTTGAGGTGAGATTACCCTACATCCAACCCCAGGGCCATGGACCTTGCTGGTCCAAAGCTTCATCTGCGTTTGAGCCGCTCCCCAGTGCGAGCATCACTGTCTCCAGTCCCCTCAGGTCCCCTCAGGTCCCCTCAGGTCATCAGGCATCAGATTCCCATAGGAGTCCCGGTCCCTGGTGTCGAAAAGGTTGGGGACCGCTGGTCTAGGTTACCTGGGTGAGTCCAATGTAATTACAAAGAGAGGAAAGCAGTAAAACGGATGGATGGAAACAAAAAACAAGGTTCTATGAAAAGCAACCTCACAGGGTGATGGGGTCACAAAGGCCTAGCTTGGCAGGAGTCGGTAATCACGCCTCGGGCATCTCACTGTTTAGTAAAAGCGTTGTCTTTGCTTCCAGCAAGCCCCGGCCCTCGTGCGTCCCTGCATCTCGTTAACACGCCTCGAAACAAGCCAGAATCGCCCTCAAGAGAACACAAAATCCTGTAAACCCCCCTGTAAAGCGATCCCGGCCTCGCTTCCTTCCACCCCCACCTACTGATCTCCCCTCCTGAATGTCAAACACATAAAAGAGGCTGCGAAGCTAACTTACTCTCCGGCGCGTCTGAGATCCCGCTCCCCGGCGGCACGTGTCGGGGGCGGCTCGGCTGGAAAAATCCCATAAAAATTCTCCGCGGTTTTGGACGCCCTTACCTCGGCGAATGAGAGGGAGGCACGAGGAAGAGAGAGCGGAGGTCGCGGAGGAGAGGAGATAGGATTCTGCCAGCTTTGAAGATGAGCCGGAGGACGCGGGTGGCCTCTCAAAGCCGCACAAGTCAAGGACACGAGTTCTCCCTGAGAAGTTCCAGAAGGCCCGGCCTTACGGGCGCCTCGACTTTAGCCCACGTCACTCTCCAGGGAGACCCAGAGGCAGATAGCTTGGCTGCTCCTTCCAGAACTTCCCCCAAAGATCCACCGGCTCTGCCTTCCAGAGGGAGCATCAACAGTCTGTGCCCTGAGAGTGCCTGAAGCCCTTGTTTCATTTACTTGCTGTGGCCCCCTTCGTCCCCTTCCTCAGGTCTGGGGTGGGACCTCCACAAAGGCAAGGATCTGGTCCCTGTAGTTTGGCTGACACTGCTTGCTTGGCCTGGGGGCACCCTGGGGAAGCGGGCAGGAGGGAAAAGTCAGTCTCCTGTGGCTGCTCCACCTCGGGCCTGCCCAGAGAGACAGCAGTGTCGGTCCGGCCCGTGCCCCCAAGGGGCAGAGACCAAGGGAAGGACTGGTCAGAGGGCAAAGCTGCGGGCCACATGCTCTGGACCCACACTCAGCTGGTGTAAAAGCACAGAGCCGGCCCTTGGGGGCAGCTGTGTGGCCTTAGGCAAGCAGTTTCCCTCTCTGAACCCGTTTCCTCAACTGGACAACGCAGCCGGCCGTCAGCTACTCCCCACGGCCGTTGAGAGAGAACCGAAGGGAGTCCTGTCTAGTTAGCAAGCACCGGGCACGTAGTCGGCCCTCCGTCAGCGTGACTCCCTGAGCCTCGGTTTCCTCTCCCTCAAAATGGGGACAATAATTCCCACCTAGCAGGGCTGCCGGGCGGGAGACTCTTAGAGACCCAGACCTTGCTCGCTGGGGCAGTGCAGTGGGGAGCTGGGGGGACCGCTTCTGACCCATTTGTCACGTGCCAAGCCTTCTTGTATCTGGACACAATACACTAGCAAACCAGCAGCCGCGTTTCTGGAGCCCGGGGCTGTCAGGCAGGGTTGCCCCAGCCCGGAGAGATAATGCCAGGCCACAATCAGGGACCCGGAAAGCACCGGATGTCCTGAAACGAGTTTTATCTCCGTGTGTCTGGCAGAACTGTGCATCGTGCTCCTTGGATGTTCCTGTCTGAGAACAGAGGATGCCTGCCTCTCTGGTCCCTGGCTCCGGGGAACCCCTGGCAGAGGCTGTCTCCTCGTCACAAAGCTCAGTGATGGGGTCTGGCGGCTGCACCGCGCCGAGTCATGGACCAGAGACAGCCCAACTGGGGGCCCTCAGTGCCCCTCCCTCCTTAGACCAGGGGGTGTTCTTGGCCCTGCTTGGTCTTCAGAGACTGCAAGATAGAAACCCCGCCAGCGGAAGCTGGGAAGACAGCGTGGGCAGAGGGCAGATCATCCCCTGCTGTTATCACCTTCAGCCGAAACTAAGAGGGACGTTGGAGGGAACCCTTCCGCCCGCTGCGTGTGACTTCGCGGTGGGAATCTTTGCCTCATCACCTGCTGAAATCAGCCCGTTCCGCCAGGGCCTGGCGAGGAGCACACATCGTGCTCTCATCTTCGGCCAAGGGTTCCCCTGAAGCCTCCTCAGTCAGGGGAAGTGCCAGTCGTTATTTCTGATCGGGGCGAGGATGGCGCGTTGCTTTTCCCTGAGCTCCAGTTACATTCTCTGCCTGGACATTTGGATTGGTGCCCCCCTTGCCTCGCAAACTGGCGAGGCCCATGGAAAATATAGCAGCAGGGCCTGCCCAGAGATGAGGGCGCGCGAAGGCACGGGGTCTGCCCCTGGGGGAGGCATCCCAGGTGTAGGGAACGTTTTGTATCTTCACCTGCGTGAAGGCTGCACAGGTAGCTACATACGCCACGATCCACTGAGCTCCATCCTCAACATTTGTCACGTCATCGTCTAGATGTTTTAAAGCCCACGACAGTCCTCCTGTCACAACCCTACAAACGGGAGCGGAGGAGCCGCTGCGTCTAAAGGCCTGTGGTGTGGCCTCTTCCAGCTCACCCTCTTTGGCATTTCCTGAGGATCAAAGGCCCAGCTCTACCCTGTTGAATTGTCTGTGACTTCAGAGGAGGCCTAGAGGGAGGAGGAAGGGGCCCCGCCTCCCTCCCGGCAGCTGGCTCCTGACCTCAGTGAGTAGCGCTGGGGTTTTCTCCAGCCAGGGATGGGGAAACGCAGTGGTTACAAAAAAAAAAAAAAAAAAAAAAAGGCTGTCGCTGAGGGGACCTTTTAGGTCAGATTGGTACAGCAGTCACCACTGGGGCATCAATCCCCCTTTGAGAGGCAGTGTTTGCGAATGTGGGGTGTGTTCCCCGGGAGAGGCAGACTCCATCAGTGAGCTCTCTCTGGTGGCTCTGCGGCTCCTCCTGGGGCCGAGGCCCACCTGGGGGGACCCCTGGACTAACCTCAGGATGAGCCATGCAATGGAGGTCTATTGTTTTTGTCTGCGGGCTCCCTGCCCCCTCCAACCATCCTCTGGGAAACCACACCCTTCCTTTCCGAACCTGTGCCCCGACTGACTGTAATTCTGGTCATTGGGGCAGCCACTCAGGGTACTTCATCTTCTCCGTATGGGATGGACGCGAGACCCGGGCAGCCGGTCGCAATGCTCCTGGCATCTGGGCACCGCGAACTGGCTAAGCAGAGCCAATCAGAGGCTTCCCTGGGAGGTTATATTCTGGTAAGGAGACCCCTCTCGGCTCCAGGCCCGGGCCCCTGAAGCTGTGTGCAGGCCTCACAGGGAGGCGGCCGTGTTATGGAGGAGACAGTGAGGCCCCAGTGTCTGACTCACCCGGGTCTAGGAGTTTCCTTTTTCGCTTAAACAAAACATCAGTCAAATCGTGCCCCTCCTCTGTGCCAAACGCTGCGGTGGCTTCCATCTCACTCAGAGTCAAAGCCAAAGTCTGGACAATGGCTCATGGCTCACGCACGGCCCTGACCCATCGGGCTCGCTCTGAACTCCCACGTCACGCCTTCCCCAGCTCAGTCCGTCCGCCCAGGCGCGCTCGCGGGTCCTCACACGTGCAAGACACTGTCCTTCCCTTGGGCCTTGGCTCGGGCTCGTCCCTCTGCCTGGAACCTCTTCCCCCAGGCGTCTGCCAAGAGGATGGGTTGGCACATCTTCAAGTCTTTACTCCAACCTCGCTTCTCCACGAGAGCCACTCTCAACACCGTGGAGGGTTCCGCAGCCTGCCCCACCCCCACTCACTGGCCTCGACTTTCTCTTTTCTTTCCCTGGAACAATCGCTCAATGGATGACACACCTTAGAATTGACGCTTATCCCGCTGTCTCACACCTGGCTTCCTCCGCCAGGTGTCTTGGTTTTGTTCATTGATGAACCACAAGCATTGGTCACGTGCCTGACCTAGAGACACAACTGTAATTTGTTGAATTAAATTGAATCAAGCTAATTTGATTTGGACCTTCCTTCCTCCCTCCCTCCCTCCCTCCCTCCTTCCTTCCTTCCTTCCTTCCTTCTTTCCTTCCCTCCTTCCCTCCTTCCCTCCTTCCCTCCTTCCTTCCTTCCCTCCTTCCTTTATAATAACTAAGAGTTTTGATCAAGATTAGTAAAAATCACCAGAGTTGGGTTCTGGGTCCTGACTCTTGCCCTCCTACTTCTCGGAATGCCCAAGGGCGCCTGGCTGCCTCTCCCGACAGGCAGAGAGCCAGGGAACAGCCTACGTGTCACGGAGCAGGACCGGCTGGTGGGCAGGCCGGGCCAGAGCAAGATAACTGGGCCCGGGGCCCCTATCGTTGAGAACCAGTCAGTTAGGGCTGCAAAAGACGGCGTGATTTTAAACTGATTTTAAACGTAGTTAATTTGCACATCCAAAAGGGGTCAAGTATGTGGCCACAGCAAGAAACCTATGGGAGGTGAACGCACAGCACAATATGTGTGTGCCTTACTGTTCGACTGTACACCTGAAACTCACTGGACTCCGTTAACCAACATCGCCATAAAAATAAAGACCCCCCAAAAACACACAAAAAAACCCCAAAACAAAACAAAACCCTAACTTCCAGTAAATTGCATATTACTAATTAAATAAAAACAGGGTCGTATAAGTAACAATAGTAATTTGCGCATCGACAGCACAAACGATGGCCCAGCAGTTGCAGAAACACAGAAGCTGACAAGCACTGGCAAAGGGACATGGTTACGACCCGCAGCTGCCCGTGGACCTAGCAGGATGAGTCGTGGCTCTGTGCCCGACTGCTTGCCTCCCCAAGCCCAGCCTGGCCCCCCCAAGCCCGTTCCGAGACAGCCAGGATGGCCGTCAGGGATGATGCCATCCCACCGAAGCACAGCGGCCAGGCGGGGTGACGGCCACAAGGTCACACCCGGCACTGGGGTAAACACAGGCGCGGTGGGAGTTTCTCTCACTGTTGGACCCATTTTCGAGATGTGGGGCCCGGGCTCGGGCTGGGGGCTGTACTCGCCCTGGCTCCCTTAGCTGGGCTTGGTGGAGGGGGACATTCTTGTCACAGTTCTGTTCCAGCTGTGGGCTCAGCGCCAGCGGAGCTGGTATGTGGCAAGAGGCATCAACTCGTGATGTGCCATTGGAGGTCCCTTCCCCTCTCTCCACGGTTCCCGGAGTCAAGAACTGCCCAGGGAGAGCATCTGGGCTTGGGAACGAGGGACAGCCACACGTGGAACATTAGCCACAGGAAGGAACGATGCAGCGATACGCGCGACGGTGTGGACGGACCCGAAAACGTCCTCCTGAGCTTGAAAGAAGCCAGGGACGACGGGCCGCACAGCGCACGGTGCCATTCATGCGACACGTGTGGAACAGGCAGGTCCCCGGAGGGCGCCAGGCTGGAGCTGCCGAGGAGACTGGGGTGAGCGCTGAAGGCACCTGGGCTTTTCTTCGGGGAAGATGACCCAGACTCAGGATGGAGAGTGGCGGTGGCCGCACAACGATGAACGTACTCGATGCCATGGCATCGCACACATTTCAGAAATGCTTCGATTTATGTCAAAAAAGAAAAGCCAGGGTCGCTGTCCCGTTCACGAGCGTCTTCACGTGCCTCTCATGGTGTCTGCTCAGAGCCGCGCTGAGCCAATGTCTGTGGGAGGACGGACGTCCCGACCACGTGCACGAAGGCCGGGCCTGGTGCCAGCCCCTTCCCCTGTCTCAGGGGAGAGAAACACGCGCGGCTCTTCCCAGCGCTGACCAGGCATGGCCCTGGATGGAGCCCATCTGTCTGCCGCTCCTTGACCTCCGGCCTCAGACCCCATTCCTGATGCGTGAGGCTGCGGCCAGGCAGGGCGCATTTCTCGAATGCAGCTTGGGGACAGCACACAACTGACAGGAGAGGCGGGCCGGGGAGGAGGGAGAGAGAAATGTGTGTCTCAGCATGAGCCGCTGCCGAGACGTTTCCAGGGAAGCTGCCGTCACCCTGCGTGTGGCTCTCGGCAGCGGCTCTGGGGTCTGGGAGAGCCAGGACCCCCCATCTTCACCCCCTGAGCCTGAGTTGTCCATGCATCAGGCGGGCACACGTGGCCTCACGCGCCCACCGCCCACCGAGGCTGTTTTCTCTTGGGCAAGTTCGGTGTCCACGCTCAGCCACATCAGGAACCCGTTTCCCAGAAGGCCCCGGAGGGGAGTTTTGCATTCCTGGGATCGTGTGCAGCCGGCATCATCGGCTCAGGGGACAGCTGGCCAGGGTTTCCAAACGCAGGAAGGATGGCAACCCTTCCCACATCTCCAGCAGCCTCCAGGGCCCCCTATTTCCTCAGCTCCACAGAGAGCACCCCCACCCCCCATGCCTCGGGGCCCTTGTCACGGAGAGAGCATCCTATGACTGTGGGTTGTGAAAGGAATCATCCCAGATGCCAGAAGCGAGAATTGTCAGGGGGGTGACGTGCGTGCTTCCTCCTCCGGCTCTGATGCCAGGGTCGAATGCGCAACTCTCTGAGGGTCCATGTCCACGCGAACCCTGCCAGTCGGGGACTCGCCACGTCCGACAATAATCATCACAAGAGCAACGGCAACGGCAGCAGCTCCGACGAAGCAGGCAAACTCACGCGCTTGCCTTGTTTGATGCTCAGCAGCATCATCCCGTATTATTACGGAGCATCGTCTGGCCCATGGTGTAGCTGAAAAAGTAGGCTCAGGGCGACGGATGACCCTCTCTTAGGTCACAGATCTGGGCAGAGGTGACGCTGTTCCAAGCCAGAGCCGCAGCTATTAATCCCCAGGAAGAAGCGGAGGTTTGAACTCAAGCCAGCCGCTTCCTTCTTGCATAACTCTCCTTGTTCAAAATTCCTTCCTGACGCCGAGCTGGATCTGTCCCTGGGGCCGCAGAGAACACACACGCGCCCTTCTCCTTCCCACGGCCCTTCAGAGACTGGGGGACGCACTGGGTTCCCCCCCAACCAAATCCCCTCTTCCAGGCAACACGGCCTCCGTGCCACCAGCTTGTCCTTGGCTCCCAGGGTCTCCAGCCCCCAGGACCCAGTCTGTAAAGGTCTCTCTTAGAGAGGCCACCACCCTGTGTGCCAGTGAGCCAGCTCGGACCAGAGGGTCCCCCTCACCCCTTGCTGGAGACCCCTTACTGTTATGAGCGCAGGAAGAACTGCGACGCCGTGCAGAATTGTGACGCTACGCGGTTTGTGGAGCCCCGTGCAGAAGGAAAATGCAAAACCCCCGATGCGAAAGTGATCAAGGGTTCCAAGACGACCACGGGAGAGCAGCATTAAACAGAGCACGGGACCCCGTGTGACTGCACGGAGCTGGTCTCGCTTCCAAGCTCAGGGTGACTCAGCGTAGGGGGAGGAAGACAGGCCCGTCCTAATCAGAGCCAGAGAAAGGATATCATCGGATCTGGAAGCGCCTTTCAGCATCTCTATCCAATGTCGTGGATGCCAACACTTCGTCGCGAACGGTAAGAGAAGCTAGCATTTTTGAGGGCTTCCCCTGAGCCAGCCGTCACGCGATATTTTTTTAAGCAACGCTACGCCATGTCCACCCTGGGCCCAGAAAACGTTAACTTATTTCATCTTCACAGCCTCCGGTCGAGGCGCGTACTACTGTGACTCCCATTCCGTCGATAGGAACACTGAGGTGGGAACAGCTGAGTAACGAATAGCTGGTCTCGCTACCACCTTTTGGGGTCTGTACTCATAACACCGTCACCTTCAGCGTTCAGAGAGGCTTCCTGAGGTTCGAGGACGATCAAGCAACGAGCGTAAAGAGATCCCAGTGGAGGGTTCCAATCTGGGACCACGCAGCGGCAGAGCCTATGCCGACCTCAACGGGAGAAAGGGGCCGCAATGTCGAGGTTCTCCAGAGAAGCTGAACCAGACAAAACCGGAGGCGAAGACGGATGGAGACAGAAGACGCACATGCACAGAGGTATTTCTGTGAGGACTGGCTCATGCCCTTGTAGACGTGGAGAAGTCCCATGGTCAAGCTGAGTGCCCTGATTCGAACCCCAATCTCACCCAGAAACGCTCTCACAGATGCACCCAGAAGCAATGCTTCATCTGGGCGGCCCGTGGCCAGTCAGGCTGACCCATAAAATTAACCATCGCAGGGGCTTTGCGGACCTAATGGGGTTAAAAATCTTGAAATGAGACGATCTTGGACTGAAGGTGGACTCAGCATCCAATGACCTGTGTGTGTCTCTGTAAGAGTGAGGAGAGGGGGGATCAGACGCGCAGACGCAGAGAAGGCCGTGAAGATGGAGGCAGAGGTGGGACTGATGCAGCCGCAAGGATGGCCAGGGATGGCCAGCGGCCACCAGAAGCGGCCACCAGAAGCGAGACATGATGAGATGGCCCCTCGGAGACCCCAGAAGTGGTCTCATAATGAAAGTGACGTGAGACAGAGTGAAGAGAAGTAAGCAGATGTAACTACATCCATACGTACGGGAATCCCAGATACGCAGGCCCGTCAGAGACCCCCCACCCCTGTGAGGTTCACCACAGACAGTTCAAACGAGGATGACGTCGCATTCGGAGCGAAGGCTGAGGTAGGGCACCTTGGGGCCTCGGGAAGGTCATTCACAGGAGGATAAGAAGGGCAGATGTCCAGTAGTTAAAGCTTGCCCAGCCCCGTAGACAGGTCCTAAAAAGTTCTTTCTGCTGATTATACCCCAGGTTAAATTCTTTGAGGGAGAATGACAGGTTTCTCATGAGCCCCAGCATCTCGATCGCCTTCACCTCAAAAACTTCATACGCCAACGTAGCACATTGTGGGGAGACCCTTTCCGATCCGCTTCAGAACCGACCCAGCCGACATCTGACTTCCGGCCTCCAGAACTAGGAGAGAACAAACTTCTGCTGTTCCGAGCCCCCCGGGCTGTGGTGGTTTGTTACAGAAACAAATCCGGTGCCTTCCTGTGCCTCTAAGCGTGTCTGCGTGTCCACGGGCCCCGCGTACCTGCCGGTCGGCTCTCCAGAGGGTGCTTATTTCGTGCAGTTCAGCCCCAAAACCAAAGTTGCAGTTCACCGATAACCGCCGGCTTGCATATAAATCTACAGACCCCTCCCTGGAAGCCCAGAGACCCGGGGCCGCCGGTGAGAGTGTCATCGTGGTTCAACAGCTCACTTAGGGACAAGGAGGCAGAGAGGGGACATGGCATCCGCGGTTATGGCGAGGAAAGGGGGAGGCAGGGCCACAGCGGGGCTGTCCGGCAGACAGAGGCCCCCACTCACTGGCGCAAGCCACAGATGTGACTTAAAATGCTCTAGGCTTGAGAAAATGAGATGAAACAGGGAAAATTCATTTAAATAATCCGATGTGTTTCCTGTGGCCGCTGGGACGAATGACCAGGAACTTGGTGACTTCAAAACAACAGCAATTTCATCTCTCGCAGGCCTGGAGTTTGAAACCAAGGTGTCGGCAGGGCTGTGCTCCCCGCCACCGTCTCAAGCGGGGAGCCCACGTGGCCTTTTCCAGCTTCCAGTGGCCGCCAGCATTCCTTCCAGGGGCTCGTGGCTGCGTCGCTGCAACCTCGGCCTCCGTGGTCACCCCGCCTCCTCCTCTCTGGAGGTCTGTCTGTGTTAAATCTCTTTGCCTCCCGCAAATAAGGATACGTGTGACTGCATTTAGGGTTTACCTGGATGACCCAGGAGAACCTCCTCATCTCAGGATCTTTAACTGAATCGCGGCTGCAAAGGACGACCCCTTTTTCGCGTCAGGTAGCATTTATAGGTTCCAGAGATTAGGGCCTGCTGCCTTTGGGGGATATAATTCAGCCCACTGTAATAGTATATTTTATGTAGCCCAATATTTCCCAAATATCCTTCTTTAACCGGTAATGGACATTTTTAAATGATTAATGAGAGAGTTTACTTTTTTTTCTTTACAGTAGGTCTTCAAAATCAGGCATGAATCTTGGGCTCGCGGCCCATCTCACTTTGGGCTTTCTATGTCTTGGAGGCTCAAGGACCATATCTGACTTGTGGCCACCAAACTAGACAGCGCAGTTCCAGAAAAATAGCTCTAGAACGTGCCCTTTCTGGTTCTTTATTTCTTTAAGATACACAGCACGAAGGTCACGGATGGGGTTGGAATCTCAGGTGCAATGCAGGCCTTTCAGTTCAGACAACAAGGCCTGTGCATCGAGATGCTGACGGTGCCCTGGAGGCTCGTGCCCAAGCCATGGGCTGATTTCGAGCAAGCTGCACTCAAAGGTCGACACCGCGAACCCCAGTGTATCACCCAAAGAACAGCAAAGGCCCCCTTCCCACCTGCACTAAAGATGCCAACCCAGCGGTTGAGTTCTACAGTTTGAAAAGCGCTGACATTCTGCGACCACCTCACGTGTCAAATCCTCTTATCCTGCTTTTAGGAAAGGGGAAACTGAGGCCTGGAGATGCCAAGGAATCCACCCGTCACGACTCAGCAGCTGAAGAGCAGGAAGGAGCGCCAAGCCTGAGCCGGTGCCTGGTTACTGTCGCGGGGCCTCGTGTGACATCCCTCTCCTCTCCGAGCCTCGCTTTCCTCACGTCTGACGTGGGCACGATCACAGGCTTCCTCCAAGGACGGCGGCTGAGATCCTCCGGGCAGCGGGCAGAGTTGCGCCTGGCTCCCACTGCTGCTGGTGCTGCTGTTTTACCAGCTGAGAGTCCTCCAGGCCAGTCTAATTCCAGAGGCAGGGCCCGGGGGGTGTGAGTGTAAAGGTCCACCTGCCCTCCAAGTGGGTGGTAGAGATGACCTGTGTGTACCAGGTGAGAAGGGTAGGTAGCACAGAGCAGAGAGGAGGGGCTTTTGCTGGGTTCCTCCAGGAACCTGATTGGCTGGTTGGAAGCCCCTGGGGTGGAGGTGAAGTACGGGACAAGCCAGAATGTGGGCCCTGCCTGAGCCCTGTAAGAGGTGCCTCACCTTACACACAGGTGTGCACCCCTCCACCATCTCCTGAGTCCTCCCACCACAGCCACAGCTGTTTGGAGAGCGGAGAACACCTGACCACGGGCAGCCGATGGAGAACGAGCCGACAGCCAATGAAATTGACAGCTGAGGAGCGCTCAGCCCAAACAGGTGCTCCCCAGGTGTGAACGGGAAGACTTCCAAAGAGAGATGGAGAGCTGCACGCAGGCACGGGAGCCCAGACGCCCGGGGAGGGGGCTGAGCTCAGGGGCACATCAGGTCCCTTCGAGCCGCAGGAGCAGAGCAAAGGACGTCGAGGAATAAGCCCCTCTGTGGATCCACTTTCAGTCCTGGCCAGTCCCGCGGTCCTCCCTGCAGTCCTCCCTGCGTTCCAGGCCTGCTCAGAGGTGGCCCCGCCCAGGGGTGGCCCTTTGTACCAGGAGCATCCTCAGCATCAGCCCTCTGTCCTGGGGTCCTCAGTGCGTCTCTACCCTAGCAACGACTACCCGAGCCAGGTACCGCCGACCTAGCTGGTGCAGGCCTGCCACCTGCCCTCCTGGGTACTGGGTGCACCTGAAGCCAAGGCCCCGACGAAGGCTGTTTCGGATCCTGCTTGTCCTCTTGGTATCGCGAGTAAGACATTTTCCGTGCAAGCTCCTCGCTGCCCCCTGCCCCCTCCCCACCCCTCAGCCCACCACCACAAAGGCCTCACGACTGTCACCGAGTCCCAGAGCCCCAGGTGCCAGGTCCTCCCTGTCACAGAGGAGCACAGTATCGACCTAGGCGAGCCCCTTGCCACCAGCAGCCCCCTCCTCACTGTGAGCTTCTTGCCAGGCCTTCTCTGGTCATGATTCTGGCCTCACGAACCCATCAAAGGCCACATGGGCTGAGGCTGTGTCCCTGTTGAGCGTGTGGGAGGCAGCTGCTGAGGGAAGAAACCATCCGCCCCCCGGGAGGGGGTGGGACCCCGGGCGGAGCCGGCACAGTGTGATTTTAAGACGATGTAAGACGTGACAGAAGAGAGCAGCCTCCTCCCGCCCTCCCCACAAGGCAATAAAACTTACTGGTAAAATAATCATTATTATACAACGAGATGCATGGAAATGCTAGCCCGCTTGACCTGCCAGACGCGGAGCTCAGCGTTTAAACACGAGCTCACTGTCTCGTGGTAACAGCCCTAGCAGGTGCGTGTCTTACGGTCCCCATTGTAGAGATGAGGCTCAGAGGAATGAAGGGACCTAACCAACGTCGGTTCTGACCCGCAGCCACGTCTGCGTACTGCTGGTGTGTGTGTGTGGAAAAGAGAGAGCTGGGGAGGGCCTGGCTGAGAGGGGCTGATGCCCGGAGCAGTGCCCGTCGGGCTGGCCACCCACGGGCCCGGCGGAAGCCCTGACCTTCCCCAGGGTGCCCGGTCTCCAGTCTGGACTATGTCTCAGAACTGCAGCCCAGAGCTCAGGCCCTATAACTGACCGCTCAGCCCAGAGCAACGGGCTGGAGGGTGGGTGGTTTCTTGGAAGGGTTCTGAGCTCGGAGCCTGAGAAGAACCGGTTGTGTCCCTTGCTCGCCATCCCCCCTCCCCCGGCCCTGGCCGGCACAAGCTGCAGCAAAGAACCCAGACAGCCTGGTTCGACTGGCCCAGGAGACCCTGACCTTGCCTTCGCACCAGCGGCAGCCCACTCCAGCCCTGGGGATGGTACAAGTTTTGGTCTCTGAACTGTACACTATCCCAGAAGGAAAAAAATGCTTCTTTCTCCTGGCTGGACGCCTAGCTCAGTCCCTCCCTAGCTCTGCACACATCAAGCCACACACCTGGAGCAAGTGACAATGCGATTGACCAGAATGCCAGGGCGAGTCTTCATGGGAACCAGGGGCGTGTGAGGCCCCAGGATGGCCATTTCTGGAGGTCGGAGAATCAAAACGGGAGACTGGGGGGCCCGGCAGAGGGGCCTTGCTCACCTACTCATTCACTCAACCTTTCGACCCCTGAATCCTGAGCACGAAGCATGCCTGTGCTGCGTGGTGTCCTGTCAGAGGCACCTAGCATGGGGAGTGGCTTGGAGCTCTCTCCTAGGCAGACTCCACCCGGGCCTCCCTCCTGCCTCTTACCCCAGGCGCCTCTGCCTGAGCTCATCCGTCAAAGACTTCAGAGCCACCACGCTGGAGGCCAAGGCTGGCTTGGAGTCTGAGGGGCTTCACAGTTCTTGCTTTCTCCTCCCTCCCTGTCAAGCGTGACTCAGGCGGGGCAGGCCCTGGGCTGTGGCGAGGCTCCCCACTTTTATGCAATCGCTTTCTTCACTCCAGCCACAGGCCCTGTGATGGGCCCCCATCCTCTGCCTGTGAACCCTCTGAAGGTCGGGGTTCAGAGGCAGGGCAGATGCAGACCTTTTCCTCAGCCAGAGGTCAAGGCCAGTCCTCAGGAAAGTGCCACAGTGGGAGAAAGTCTCCACTCCAGAGACACCCTTTGCCTGCATCGCTAGGACCTCCTCCCTCCTCCCTCCCCCTTCCCCCTCTCTTCCTCCTTCCACCTCCCCTCTCCCCCTTTCTCACCCTCCCTTATCCTCCTTTCCCTCTTCTCCAACCAAGAGAGTGACCTCATGGCCAAATTCAACTGGTTATTGGTGGGACATATAATCTTTCCAAAGGATAGTTGTATTTCTGAAAAAGAAAACCCGGTGCTAGCTCATTCATTCCTTCATTGGCGAGGCGGTAGAGCAGCTGAGGGCCTGGGTTCGGGATCAGACGACCTGTGGGTGTACCCCAGCTCCACCGCTTGCTGCCTGTGCAGCCCCGGACCAGTGGCTCCCGTCCTGCCTCCGGTCCCTCATCCGGGCTGTGGCGAGGACCGGCGGGGTGATGCCTCCATGACAGGCCGGCTGGTAGGTGTCAGAGACAGGAGGAAGTGAGAAAACAGGCAAAAGGAGTCAGAAAAGTGGTTACCTCTGGGCAGAGGTGGGGTGTTGACCGGGACAGGACACCAGGGAACTTCCTGGGGGCTGAGAAATTTCTGCGTTTCCATCTGGGCGGTAGTCACAGGGGTGTCTGCATAGGAAAAAACAATTTCGTTGAACTGTGCACTTAAGATTGGTGTGTTTTACCTAGGTAAAGTTGTACCTCAGTAAAAAGAAATAAAGAGAAATCCCAATGCCCAAGCCTCTGATTTGAACAGCTACGTCCAGAGGCCCTGGAAGAAATGCTGACGCGGGAGAAAAGATCAAGAATTGGGTTTTGTGCTTAACCGATGCTGGACATTTCAGCTGTTCCCAGTACATTCCCGGTATAAACAACGCTGAGATGGACATCTCTGTGCAGCCAGATAAATTCCGACAAGTCGGATTTCTGGATGAAAGGGTGTAAGTGTGTTTTTGAGACTTTTGATTCACATTACCAACAAGGTTTTCTCAATCTGCAGTCCCATCAGCATTGATTCATTTGTTCATTCATTCCTTCGCCGAGGGCCAACGCTGTGCCGGGTGCTGTCCTGGGTCCTAGGGACACATGGCAAACGTGACAGGGAGACTGCTGCCACCTCCCCCTCTGGAGCTCCCCATCTGGTGGGCAGAGGCGTGCAGGAAGAGGGACCCTCATGTGCAAAGGGATCTATCTATTCAACCCTGAGCGGGCGTATGGACTGGAAATGCTTGCCCACGTCCTTGACCGGAGACCAGCTGTCTTTAGGGATTTCTCTTCTATACTCAGAGAAAGATACATTAGAGAGCTAGAGCCAACGATACTGTAGGGAAAAGAGCTCCGGAGGGGAAAAGCATTCCAGGAAAGGGAACAGAATGTGCAAAGGTCCTGCGCTGAGGAGTACAGGGCAGGGGAGCAGGGCCAGACGAGAGCTTTGAGCTTCATCCCAAGAGCCATGGGACCACAGGAGGATTTTAAGCAGCCAAGAGATTCGGGGTTTTAGAAGCTCACTCTGCGGTAAGAGAGAGAGAGAAGGGGTTGTGCAGAGAAGGGGGCGGGGGTTGGAAATCCACTGTGGGAGGGGGATGTTATCTTTTCCAGGGAACTTGAGTCTCCCAAACTCTCCCTATGGGATTGAACAGCAACTTATACGCTGAAGAAGCATGGTTCTTTAGTCAACCGAAGCTAATGTGATCTCGAAGGAGGCTCACTATCAAGACATGGAGAGGTGGCCCAAACTCATAGGAACTTTTTTTAAGTTCCAGAACAATAGTTATTGTATCAGTCCCGTTTCTGCACAAACAGAAGCGAATATCCACATGTAGGGACAGCCATACACGTGTATAAACAGAGAAAAAGGGCTGGAAGGCGGAACGCCCAGCTAGTAACTGTTCCTCTCGGGAGAAGGACCAAAAAGGCCGGGGCAGACCACCTCTTGTGAGTTTACACACTTTCATGTTGTTGGAAACTCTCATCACAGGCTCACCTTTCCCGTCATCCAGCAGGAGAGGAGGGGAGGAGGTGAGGGGAAGGTGGAGGAATAAATTGAAGAGCACCAGGAGGCAGCAAGAGACAAATCTAAAGGGTGGAGCTTTCTGTAGAACACCCAGCCCAGTCTCTCCCACGGTCACCGTCACAACAAGGGACACACTAACTTAGAGCCTCGAGGACGTACAATCAGAAGCGATGCCAGGCCCCAGACTGAGTACCGGCATGCACCAACCAGTTGTCAAGGACAATTTGGGGTTCGCTGGAAAAAATTCTTAATAAAATCTCCTTTTAGACCCAATGAGGGTTTTATGAAATGGAAACATGGAAATCGCTGACCCATGAGAGGAGGGCATAAAGCAGTCTATTTTGTTGTGTTCCCCAAATGAAATCTCATTAAGGGCATTAAATCAGCCTCTCCTGAGATAATACACATTCTCCTATAAAACCACAGCATCTCGTCATCCGGTGGCATCATCAGTGGCCGTCTCAGTCGGAGAACAAAACCCTCACGTGGGCGCCTGCGTGCCTCAGCGTTGATGTCTAGGTGGTGGGGATGAGCTGCTTTTGTTTATTTTTGGTTGTTGGTTTGTATCTTATAATTTCTTCATGTGTATGTCCTGTTTCTGTAATTTTTTTAAAAAATGTTTCAAAATACGCACACATATTATAAGGCTTTTCAAAACTCTCAGTTCAAAAGAAGTGATGGTGGCAGCCCGAGGCTCCCCATCCCCTCTGTTAGACACTTCTCTTGGTTTTTCCAGCCTTTAGAAACCTCTGTGAGGTCTGAAGTGGAGGAGAGATGGTCACTCGAGGCACCGATAAGCCCAGCCCAGGTGGTAGCTCTCTGTGGATTGCTTGATGGCTCTTACCAGGTGGCCCCAGGAGTGCACGGGCTATGGCTGAACTTGGCCTGAAGCTGGACCCTTCCTAGGACTATGCCACTGGGCCCCACAGGTCACCTACTACATAAAGCCACTCATACAAGGATAGGGAGACTTAGAAGCCTTACCTAATACATAGAAACAGACGCAGGGAGGCAGCCAAATGGGGAGACAAAAAACATGTCCCACCTGAAAGGACAGAACGAAGCTCCAGAAAAAGAACTCAACAAAATGGAGACAAGCAATCTACCAGTTGCAGACTTCAAAACATTGGTTATAAGGATGCTTAGTGAAATTAGGGGAAGAGTAGATAAAATCAGTGAGAACTTTAACAAAGAGATAGAAACATAAAAACATGGAGATGGAAAACAAAAAGGAATCAGTCAGACACGAGGAATACAGTATCTGAAATGAAGGATACATTAGAGGGAATCAACAGAGTGGATGAAGCGGAAGATTGAATCAGCGATTTAGAGGATGGGGTAGCAGAGGACACTCAGTCAGAACAGCATTCAAAGAATCCAAAAAATGAAGATAATTTAAGAAACCTCTGGGACCAACATCAAGCATCATAGGGGTGCCAGAAGGAGAAGAGAGAGAGAATGAGAACACTCAATCAGAACAGCAACAACAACAACAAAAAAATTCAAAAAATGAAGATAGTTTCAGGAGCCTCTGGCACAACATCAAGCATAACGACATTCACACCATAGGGGTACCAGAAGGAGAAGAGAGAGGGGATGAGAAATAGAAAACCTTTTTGAAGTAATAATTATGGAAAATCTTCCCTAACCTGGCAAAGGTAATAGACATACAACCCGAGGGAGTTCAGAGAGTCCCAAACAAGATGAACCCCAAGAGGCCCATACCAAGCAAGACACATCACAATCAAAACGCAAAGTTTGAATACAAAGGGAATCTTAAAAGCAGCAAGAGAAAATCGATTAGTTACCGACAAGGGAGCTCCCATAAGACTATCAGTTGATTTCTCAATAGAAACTTCACAGGCCAGAAGGGCTTGGCACAAAACATTCAACGTGATGAAAAGCCAAGATTACTCTACCCAGCAAAGCTATCATTTAGAATCAAAGGACAGATAAATGGCGTTCCAGACAAGAAAAAGAGAAAGGAGTTCATCACGACCAAGCCAGTATTGTAGGAAATGTTGAAGGGATTTCTTTAAGAAGAAGAAAAAAAAAATACGTATCAAAAATATGAATAAAGAATGGCAATAAATATCTATCCATCAAGAAGTTCTTCATTTGAAAAAAGAACTAAAGGCTCCAATCAAAAGATAGGGTGGTTGAATGGATAAGAAAGCAAGATCAAAAAAACCCTCAAAAAACAAACAAAAAAACCCCGAAAACCAGAAAGAAAGAAAACAAGACCCTTACATAAGCTGCCTACGAGAGACTCACCTCAGTTTAAAAGACTCACAGACTCAAAGTAAATGGATAGAAAACGATATTTCATGATGGACCTAGAGAGTATTGTGCTGAGTGAAAAGTCAGACAGAGAAAGACAAATGCCGTACGATTTCGTGTACATGTGGAATCCAAAGAACAAAAACAAATCAACAACAACAACAACAAACAGAAACAAACTCATAGACACAGAGAACATTGTAAGGGTTGCCAGATGGGAGCGGTTTGGGGGTGGTCGGTGGAGAACGAGAGAGGGATTAAAAAGCACAAATTGTTAGTTACAAAATAGTCATGGAGGTATAAAGTAGAGCCTAAGGAATAGTCAATAATATTGTAATAACTATGTATGGTATCAGAGGGGCACAGATTTATTGGGGTGATCCCTTTGTGAGTTATATAGATGTCTAACTCTATGTTGTGCACCTGAATCTAACATAACATTGTATGCCAACTATAATTTTAAAAATATGTATTTTTTTTAAAAAGTCTGGTTTCCCATGATGACTAAATGCAAGGCTCAGTCCTTAGAATGGAATATTTGGCAATAAAAAAGTGTCTAGAGATACATACTGGACGCCCTTCAAGAATACGATGCTCAGGAAAAGGAGCCAGACACAAGAGACCACATATATCAGACGGTCTGTTTATAGGAAATGCCCAGAAAATGCAACGTTATAAAGTCAGAAAGTCGATTAGTGGTTTTCTGGGTCGGGACGGGAACTAGGAGGAATGTACATGAGGGATCATATTGGGGTGATGTAATGTTGTAAGAGTAATTATGGTGAGGGTTGCACAACTGGGTAAATTTATTGAAAATCATGAAATTGCACACGCGAGAAGGTGAGTCATGTGGCATGCAAATATGCCTCAATAATGTTCATTTTAAATGTCATTGAGCTGAATCGTATTGACTAATGAGTTTGTTTGTTTGTTTGTTTTGTAATTTCAAAGAAACCCGTGTTGGAAAGGCTAGCCCATCTCTAGCGGATGCTCGGAGCCCACAGTTCAATCTCACATGATCCCTGCCCTCATCTCCTTTGCTCAAATCCTCACTACATATTTGTTCAGCACCAACTGGGCAGTTGGTCCCCCGGAGTGGGGAGGGGGCAGTGTCTGTGCTCACCGCAGCGTCTCAGCACCTGCACAGGGCGGCAGCTCTTTAAATATTTGTCTAATGAGTGAAAGAAAGAATAAATGGCATCGCCCCACTCTGGGCAGTGGTGGGGCATCTAGCTGCTCCTGTACACAGACATCCGGTATCTAACCACGTTCCTTTCCCATGGCCGGGTACGTGGGAACATCTTTGCCCCGCCGGACCCCATAAGACTCTGTTCACCGCGTTGCTGGTTCGAAGCCTGGTCCTTGCTCCCTGAATTTGCTTACTTTAGAGCAGGGTTGAGCATTAGGGTCTGATGCGCCTCCCATTTATCAAAGGCCCACCATGTGCCAGGGACATCGTGGGTATAATCTCATCCAACCCTTGCAACGATTCTGTGGATTAGGTGCCGTTGTCATGCCTAGTTTGCAGATTCAAAAACTAAGGCCCAGAGAGGTGAGGACAGCCGCCCACCTGCTCACACCGCTGGCCAGAAGCAGAACCAGGATGCGAACTCGGGAATTTTATGCCAAAATCCGGGCACTTGGGACAAAACACGGTTCGTTCTGCCCCACGGAGGGGCACTGGGGTTTTCCTGAACCCCTTGTTAAAATCTGTTTATGACTAAGGAGTGCATCTTGGATAGTTTTCGGTACAAGCTAATATGTACTTTATCAACACCTGCAACTACTATGGCTACTGCAACGAGGGTCCTTTTGTTACCGGGGCACTGTTTTCTACCCCCACCTGCCTCTCATGTTCTCAGATGACTTCTCTGTCCCCGCTTCTTGCTTGCAGATGTTGCTTCTGCCTTGTGTCTATTGGCTGGGGTTGATCGGGCTCCCCAGCCCCAGCCCTGTGTGCTGGCCCCCTTTAGTGGTCAGATGCGGGAAGTACACGGGCCTCCCTCTGACTATACCGGGTAAGGGGAGGTTTGGGGAAATAAATGCCTTCTAGCTATTTTCTCATTAACAAAAATAGCAACCCCATCCCCACCCCCCAGGTTCCCAGAGTCCAGATTCTTTAGATGTCATCGAGCTACCTCTCAGGGCCCCCTTAGCGCTTTTATTTAATTATAAACTATTTCATCAAAGGAAATAATGTAACAGCCCAGGTTTAATAGATGTTACATTTTGCTGTATCCCTTCAGTTCTCTGTATCTTTAATAAAACAAAAACTCCAAGCCCCATCTCTTTGGTTTTACTCCCCAAAGTCACCTCCACGCTGCAGGTGGAGAGTGTCCATTCTTGTTCTGTTTTGTTTTTAGTTTAACCACGCATGAATGTGTCCATCGACAATGTGTAGCTCATGTGCATTTTGAATATGTGGATAAACGGTGTACGGTAACACTCTTGCTACTTTTTCTTTTTCACTCAACTCTGGCGCCTGAGATTTCTAGACACTGATACACATAGTTCAAGTGCATCCATTTTTGTCTGCTGTATAATATTCCATTGCAGGACTAAGTAATGGCTTCCTTATCTATACCCCTGGTGGTGGAAATTTAGATTTAATTTTGCACGCGTGGGTCCCTGTAAAGTGGGGCTTTGCACAGTTTTCACAGTTTTCAGATTTAAAAACTAAGGCCCAGAGAGGTCAAGACAGTCACCCAGCTGGTCACACAGCCAGTCAGAAGCTGGTCAGAGCCAGGATTTGAACTCAGGGTTTTTATGCCAACCTGCAAACCTGAGACCTACCTCCTCATTGTACTTGACAAGACATTTCTGTTCCCCGCCATGTACGAAGCACTGTCACAACCCTGAAGGGTGCGAAAGAGAAGGGGCACCCTTGGCCTCTTTTGAGGATGTGATGGTCAATTTTATGTGTCAGTTTGATTGGGTCACAGGGTGCCCATGTATTTGGTTAAATGTGATTTCTGGGTGTGTCTGTGAGGGTGGTTCTGGATGAGATTAACATTTGAATCGGTAAACTGAGTAAAGCAGACGGCCCTCCCCAAGGTGGTGGGCCTCATCCCATCCCCTGCGAGTCTGATTGGAATAAAAGGCCGAGTAAGAGAGAATTGTCCCCCTCTGCCTCACTGTTCTTAAGCTGTGACATTGGACTTCTCCTGCCCTTGGACTCAGCAGATGAATTATATTGTCGGTTCTCCTGGGTTTGGACTTCTCAGCCTCCATGATCATGTGAGCCAATTCATTAGGGGGAAATATATATATATATATGTTCACTCTGTTGGTCTGTTATTGGTCTGTTTCTCTGGAGATCCTTGATTAATACGAACAGTAGAAATCTCCAGTTTACAGGTGAAGAAGTTGACATCCAGCGAGGTTAACGAATGAGCCCAAGGAACTTACTAATGAGTAGAAAGGGTTGGATCCGGGAAAGGAATTCCAGCACCACGCCCTGGTTTTTTCCCCAATAGCATTTATCACCGTCTGAGATGACCACAGCAGTGTACCGTTCCTTTGCTTATTGCCCATCTACCACAGCCCCACGGAGGAGGGCTCCAGTCTGTCTTGTTCACCCTTACACAGTGCCTGGCATATGGGCGGTGCTCAAAGAATACCAGTTGAGTGAACAAATAAATGAACTTAGGTGTCGGAAATGGGGTGAGCAGGGCTGTTGGGCGGAGTGAGAATGGCATGGGAGGCATGGGGAGTTTGTATCGGAGGACAGTGGGACCTTAGACTGCTGACTCTGTATATTCTGAGTGTTTATGACACCCCATCCAGAGCAGTCAGTGCACAGGTGCTTGCACTAGTGGAGGGAAGGGAATCATGGCACTCAAAAGCCAACACATGAGAGATGGATGCTGTGAGGTTCCCTTTCCAGGTGGCTTTTTCCTCTTTCACACAGTTACAACGGGGACATCCATGTTCACCCCAAGGGATGCTGCCTCCACCCCAGGCCACGGCTGACTGGACCAAGGGGGCACCTGAGCCAGGCTGGGCCAATCAAATCGCTTCCCTGGGAGTTTGGAATTGGGGGAGAAGAAGAGAGTGGGTGCCTGGTCTGTCTGGGCGTCTGGACCAGCAAACTGAGAGCCAGGTGCTGTGCAGAGAAGAACAGAGCAGATCCACAGAGGGAAAGTGATGACGGAGAAGAAGGGAAAGAGGAGGGCACTCCTGAGTCAGGTCCCTTCCTTGGCCCCTGGGCTCCTTTCCCCATTAAGTTTTGCTTCTTAAGTGGGTTGGCAGCCCTGAGCCCACACCCATTAAGGTTTCACAGAAATAGACTGTGTATCCTTGTGCACAAGATCATACGAAAAGGAGAAGACTCAATATGCTGTGCCCCTCTATGCAGGGGAGCCTCTCCGTGTAACACAGACGCTGATAAAAGTTGGAGGAGAACAGGACTTAGTGTAGACAGTGGACATTTTAAATAATCTGGCATTTGAACTTTTCCTGGTGTCATCATCTCTGTGATCTTCTGAAGGTCACAGAGGTGGAGAGCTGGTGGGGATTTGAACCCACGTCTCTCAGTCCTCGGATCATCAGCTCACCAGCACCCTCCAGTGCTTCCCTGCGCGCGAGGTGGCCTCCCCTGCCCTGGGCAGCGACCCGGTCTATCAGGGAGAGGACACCCCTCCCCACAGTGCAGCCAGGTTCCCTGGGAAACAGGTGCGGCGCGGGGCGCGCTGTCTCTGGTCCTGAAAATGCCAGCGGCCGCGAAACCAAAGGGCAGGGCCGCCTCTACAGCAGACTCGTCCTTCCAAGTCCCTCCTGGTCGCTCCTTCAAGATGCTGAGGACATAAGGGGTCGAGCTGGTGGTCCTGAGAGTTTCTGATTAGCAACGTAAGCAACGCAGACAACGTCCAAGGGAGCGGGGACAGAAAGAGTAACGGATGAGACGGCGTAAGGACCAGGGGCAGGTGGGGGCGGGGGGAGAAGGGACCAGCGTTCCAGCGACAGTGACGTAAGAGGGGAGCCGCTTCGGGCTCGGACAATGCATGAAAACCGAACATACGGCCTTAAAACTGAACGTGGATCGAAATAGCTGGAAGCACTCCCCTTTGTAAGGTTTGAGACAGGATTTTCTATGAATGGAGTCAGCAGTTCTAGGGGCGGGGTCGCCAGGAGCGTAGCGGTGCTAGCAGAACGGCAGAATCCACGTTTTCCTACAAGAGCTTTGGTGCCTAATGATGTCTAAGGAAAAGATCAAACTCCCTCAGCCGCCCAAAGGACAGCGTTGTCGCAATCAGTGAGAGAGAGAAACCACAGGCTCTAAACTACCCCCATGTGAGCAGTCTTCATCTGCCGCAGTAGCCCGATTTCTAGAGACATCTTGCAGACCTCAGGGTACTGGATTTCTCTTACAGTCCTGTAGACGGTACAATTTCTCTTGCCATAGCATAAATGATACATCGTTTTTTGTCAACTTGAAGTACACAAGTTGTTTTATAATTTAAAAAAAAAACTTTCTTAAAAGAGGGGAAATGGGACATAGAGCAGCATCAGGATCATTAGGTCCTCGGGGGAGGGTATAATTGTTGGGGCTCAGTTATGCTCACTCCTGGGGCTCAGGTGTGTCTGAGTCACCCAGAGGACTCTGGGTGTGTGTGTGTGTGTGTGTGTGTGTGTGTGTGTGTGTGTGTGTGTGTGTGTCAGGGGGGTGATGATCCTTGCCCTGCCGCCATGCTCCCACTCTCCATGGATTCCATCTGATGTGGCCATCAGATAACAAATCAAGAAATAGTCACTTTTAAGGAGACAACATGTCATGCAAGTATGTAGAACGGCACAAATAGGGCTACCCAGGCATGACAACACCACTGCCGGAGGCCACTTGGTCCCAGGTCACCAAACCTGACCCAGGTGGGGCTGGGCCGATTCTCTCTCCCGCCACTGAGGCCTGCACCCGCCTTGCCCCCACCTTGCTGCCCGCATGGTCACTCGGCATTTTTCACATTTCCCTGGGCCACATTTCCCACTCTCCACCTTCTGGGAGAGGAGAGTAGTGGAGCTGACAGTGACAAAACACTGAAACCAATGCCACCTGGCCTCCCCTTGGGACCACGTGTGCACCGAGGGGATGAGCTCCAGGGCCCTGAGCGGCTGAGGCCACAACCTGCCTGCACCACCACCAGGGAAGGGCAGCGATGCTGACCAAACTGGAAAGTCAAAAGTGGCTGAAAGACGTATGTGTCTCGGACCCCCAGGCTTTCCTGTGAAGAATTGTCTGGAAAAATCTGCTGCTGTGCTCAAAGGGCCGAGACCTTTGAAAATACGTTCAGAGATGGATGCTGTGAAGGCTGACCTGCATCATGGTTCAATTTCACGTTCCCAGGTCCTCACTAGAGAAAGAGGGGCCTGCGGATGATGGGGGGAAGACATCAGGGCATCTGGAGGACTCGGCAGGGCGGGAACTCCGGATCACAGAAGACCCCCTGCAGCTGCGCGGCCCCCCCCAGCCCGAGGCTCCCCTGCATTCTCATTCAGCCTCAGCACAGCTGGTGGAGGATGAAATGGAGGGTTTGAGCAGGAAAGAAGAGTGACCCCCAGCAGGAACTGTGGAGTCCACTATTTTACACAATTGGGCAATCCAGGCGAACGTGCGAGCTACAGATTTTGAAGGTTATCTGACCCAGGAGGGCAGGCTGAACTGAGGACGGTGGGGACACACAGGAGACTCCGCATTCAGGGCCGGGCTGGGGGAGACCAGGGGGCTGGGGGCGGGCAGCTCTGGGGGCTGATTAATGCCAACCAGGACTAAACACGGCCCCTGTCACATAACATTAAAGGGTGTAGGCAGGGCAGGTGCCGTGCACTGCAGGAAGTGTCACCCCGAGCACCACAGACTCCAAGGAGTGCGCAGCTGGGGTAATGTGAAGGAAGTCAGCCTCGCTGTCCTCTTCCCTAGAATCCACCTGCCCCCTTTGCTCGATCTTCTCTTCTCTCACTTTGCAGAAAAGGGGCCAGCTCTCAGCCACATCTGACACCAGACGAGGAACAAAGCACCCTCAACCACGGCCCCTGCCCAGGGACGAGAGACGACGGATGGCTTATTTACCAAGCACTTTAAAAACGCTTTTGTGCTCTTTGGGCAAACTGTGGATCGATGATAATTGTAATGATGGTTCAATCCAGAAACAAAATTTTAATGTTCAGAGGTTTTGGTCATAGGAACTTCATAAAATTAAAAAAAATTCAATTGTGATAAAATACACAGAACATAAAGTTTACCATTTATAAGTGCACAGTTTGGTAGTGCCAAGTGCGTGCAAATTGTTGTGCATCCGACCTACGAAACTTTTCATCTTGCAAAACTGAAGCTCCGAACTCACTACAGGACTTCACGTCCCCCCTCCCCCACCCCTGGCAGCCAGCATCCTGCTCCCTGTCTAAGCATTTGACCCCTCCAGGGACCTCACATAAGTGGAATCGCACAGTATTTGTCCTTCTGCGACTGGCTTGCGTCTCTTAGCATAAGGTTCATAGAAACTTCCATACACTCTAACATTTCAGTGCATATTCCCACTTCTGTTGCAGACACATGTGATAGGTAGAAGAGTGTTTTTGTAGCACCTTAGGTATTTTCACAGACGTAGAATAGGTAATTTATCCATTTTACATGCATTGCATTCAGTCCTTGGAGCATTCCTGCCCATCAAATGCAACTCATGTGCTTTCACGAATAAATTTTAGTTCAGAAGAATTAGATGATATTGTGATTATGATTTTTACAATATCATCGATGGTCAGACAGTAGCACATACAAAACTGCTTTTTTAAAAAAATAAAATAAGCTTATTTTAGAAGCATCTTAGATTTACAGAACACTTGCAAAGACAGGACAGATTTTGCACAATGCCCAGTTCCCCTCTCAGAGTGCCTGCCTGCCTTCTTGAAGAGGGTTCTATCCTTGAACATTAAACGCATTTATTGAGTGCCTATTGTATACAGGGTACGATTCTAAGTCAGAGATACAGAACACAAAAGACAAGGTCCTTGCCCTCCTGAATCCCTCAAGCCAGCAGGAGAGATGGAGAATAGCCAAGGACACAAACAGAGTGACAGGAGAGCAGGTGACTGGGGGTGGGGTGGGAGTGGGGCTGCTTTAGGTGGGGAGGTGGGCTCTGAGCTGAGGCCTGAAAGCTGTTAGCCAGGTGAGACTCCACAGCAAGAGTCCAGGCAGAGAGAGGAGGAGCAAAGACACGGAGGCAGGAGAGGGGGCTGTGAGGCTGACCGTGAGGGAGGATGTGGGATGGGAAAAGGCCTGAGAGGGTGGGGGTGCATCACGCAGGGCTCTGAGGTCAGGGTCAAGAGGGTGGACTTGTGCCTATGGGCTTCTGGAAGCTATGACAGGTTCAAGGCAGGATCAGCATGATCCGGTTTGTGTGAAGAGATCATGTGTCTCGGACATAGAGAGAATGGATCAGAGGATGAGATGGATGCATGGGACCCCTGAGGGGCTACGGTGGTCATCCACATGGCAGATGATGGTGAGAGGCAGCAAGAATACAGAGAGGAGGGTCTAGAACGAAGTATTGTGGGAGGGAGCCAGGGAAGACAGGAGGCTAGCCAGCCAGGAGACTGGGCTCCAGACGGCCGTGTCCAGAGAGCGGTAAATCCTGCCATGTCCAGTGCGGCTCTGGAGAATGTCCCTGAGTGGGAACGGTGGGAGATGAAGAAAAGAAAGAAGAAAGCTGGGATTAGGAGGTCCACTGTCCACTGACGGTGGAGCAATGGCCTAGTTTTATGTTTGCAAGCTGCTTTCACACAAGAGCACACGGCTAGGATAAGATCATCCTCACCCAACCCACACCCTGCTTTGATCTCCTGCAGTTCTGTCTGCTGGAGGCTATGAGGGTACTTACTCCCTGCCTTGGAGCCACACTGCACTGCTCCCCCCGTTAGTTCCTACTTCCCCAGATTGCAGAGTCCTTCCAAAAGGGAGGTGTCAGCGGCTGATGGTGGACACAGAGAGTGGACATAGAGGATGAGGAGCAAATGCTTCCTTAGCAGGGCCTGATTTGGTGGGGAGGGTCTTCACACTCTTTTGGCCCATCCATCCCTTTTGCACATTTTTAGATCGACATTGAAACTTTTCATTGTAAGTTTAAATGGTTGCAAAAGACGCAGTTTCCTGTCTATTGTGAGCATGGACATTTGATGCTAACATTGCTTCCCTGCTCTCCTCGGTAGGCTCAATGGAATCTGAACGCCACGGCAATTTACCTGCCAACATCCATTAACGAAACACGCGAACGAGTCAGATAGGTACGATCATTTTTTTTTGGACTTGGACTCACATTTCTGGTGCATGACTCCATCAAATGTCACCCTACGGAAGTGTATTTTCCTTCATTGGTCATCCTCTCTTATGTCTCTGCAACAAAGATAAGAATATGCTACAAATTAAAATTTAATATGAAACTCTGGTGAGCTCTAAGTGTTAACGCATTTGGATCATTGTATTATTACACAATCGATCAACACAACATAGGTGGGTCACAAAATTTTTAAATGAATATTAAACCACGAATGAAGATTTTATGGAAAATGCATCTCAATGAGATGTTCCACTTATGTCATGCAGCCACAGTGGGAAATTACTAAGTGACTTTTCTTCTTCCTTGGGGGCCAGGGGTGACAGAGGTGAGAAAAGAGCCCTGTAGGAGGCTGGGGCCACTGGGATCTATCTTGCTTGGGTTAGAAGGTTGAGTTCTCAGCATTGAAATCCTTACAGTGACCCACTCACGTGGCCTTGGGACGTCCTCATCTACCTCTAGAGCTCACGTACCCCAGGTTGAAGATGGCTGGCCTAGGACAAACAAGGCCGACCAAAAGGGCCACCCCTCAAAAAAAAAGAGGGGCTCTGAGCACCTCTCCTAGGGCAGTCTGACGAGTTTTCTCCACCAGGGTTGGTGTGAGCAGGTGGCTGGCGTGGCTGCTGGGTTTTTGTTATCTTTCTCACCTCATCTGCTCTCCTGCTGGCTTTGAAGACAGAGGCTGCCTCGGGCATGCAGCTGGGCAAGCCCATTCTGGTCCTTGGAGTGTAGCCATGAGAGACAAAGGAACAAAGGAGTGGCTCTTGGCCATTTTGTAACATGGGGGTGGGAAAGTTTGTGACAAGAACAGGAAGAGGGGATCATAAAAATCACAGAACCTGGCTCATTCCCTGGCTTCCTAGCAGAGTGGCTCAGGACACATGATGACACCTCTATGCACCTCAGCGTCCCCATCTGTAAAATGGGATCACGACAGTCTATTCTTCTTGGAGATGTTGGGGCTATCGATGAGCTGATGCATGCGGAGCCCTTACTGCCACAGGCAGAGGTCAGAAAGACCATCTGCTAGGACTGTCACCTCTTCTGACCCTCTCAAGAACCCTGTGAGGCTCACGAATCAGGCCACTAGTGTTTCAAAGAAAATGTTTGTTTCTTTAAGGATTGTGTGCGGTGCTGGCGGGATTCCAAGTTTAACTATGAAATTATGAAAGCTCGGAAACTGGCATTTATGACTCGAGATGGCACAGAATACAATGTCCCGTAAGAAACAGCAGATTGGTGTGGGGCAATAAAGCCCAGTCCTCGTTCCCCCTTCCCTCCTCCTGCTGCTTCTCCACAGTGGCCTACCCCAAGGGGTGTTTCTACTCCCAGAATAACTCACAGATGCCTTGTCCTCCCTCCCACTGCCTCTGCCCCGGTTCAGGCTGCCATCTTCTCTCTCCTAGGGTCTCAGCCGTGGACACAGTCTCCCCACCATAGTCCCGGCCCCTCCAACCTCAGTACAGGGCCCGAGTGGTCTGGATGATCACTGCTGAAAGGCCCCCCCTATGGCCCCTTTGGTCCCAGAAAGCCCTCTCTCCCTAGCACGGCTTGAAAGAACTGAGGACTTGGCCCCTGCCCATTAGTCCCCCCATCTTCACACCCCAGATGCCTGAGCAACCACGTAGGGTCCCCTGTGTGCCCAGCTCTCACCCCAGTCCATTGGACGTACTGTCCCCTCCCTGGAGCGTTCAGCCTGACGGAATCCAGCCTCCCCTCCTCACTCGCCCCAGTCCTGGGGTGGGGGGGTAACTGTCGCTCACTCTTCAGATTGAAACTGAGATACAGAGTAGGAGAGCCTTCCTCCACCTGCAGATTAGATGAGGTGTCTCCTCTGAGGTCCCACATCACAGCACGGCCACCATGTCCCTAAGTTGTCTGCTTGCCCGCTTTGTCTCCCTCACTAGACTGAGAGCCCTGTGAGGGGAGGGACAGTGTCTGCTCCGGTCCGTGCTGTGTCCCCAGCATCTAGCACCAGATCTGAGACGAACAGTGTTCATCAAATGTTGACAGACTGGCAGATGCACCAGTTTCGGCCAGGCCTGGGCCGACGTGACCTGGACCACCGCAACAGCCTCCTGGCTGAACCCAGAGTGCTCTCTGATGTGACCACGGTGCTCCCTGCGGATCACCCTCCGTGGCTCCCTGCGACCCGCCGAACAGGAGCAAACGCTTCACAGCCTTTGCGAGCCTTCCCCTTGCAGCGCCTGCCTAACTAGCTCTCCGTCGTTAGACGCTCCCCGCCACCACGGAAATACTTTCCGCCCCGAAATGGCACATTCTGCATATTCCGCTTCGTGTGCAGAACCTTCGACTCGTCTCTCTTTGCCCGGCTAACTGGTTCTCAGGTCGGACGAAAGCCGCCCCAGCTCCGGCCCCGGCGCCTGTCCCACCGCTCCCTCCCCGCTGGCCGCCGCTCACTGCCTTCCCCCCGCGGCCTCGAGCTAAGGGGCCGGGGGCCGACGCCCTCGCCCTCGCTGCGCCCTTCCCGGCTCCCAGCAAAGGGGCCTGGGCCGTGCTGCAGGGGCGACGGGCTCCTGGCTCCGGGCGCCCCTGGGCTCGCCCGTCTGGGTGCATCCCCGGTGCCCGGCCCGGGGCACCCACCCCGAGCGCCCAGAGAGCGCCGCAGGGACGCGGACGCGGGCGGGGACAGGAGAAACGCTCGGAACGGCTTCAGGGACGGGCGGGGCTGGGGCGGGGACGGCGACGCGAGGCGTGGGCTCCCCGAGACGCGCCTCGGAAAACCGGACCGAAAGGGCGACGCGCGGGCCGCCCCTGAGGGCGAGCCCCGGGCGGGCCACGCCTCCTGCCACTCACGGGGACGCCTGCGCCGTCCCGGGGCGGAAGCGGGGGCCGCGCGCCGGAAGTGGGGCACCGGAAGTCCCTCTCGGGATCCCGGCGCGGGCAGGAAGTGTGGCGGAAGGAAGTCCCGCCTGCCGCTCGGGCGCGGGCCGGAAGGGAGGCGCCGGAAGTCCCGCCTGCTACCTGGCGGCTCGGTGCGTCGGCGGCGGCGGCGGCGGCGGGATGCGGCGGGCCGGGCGGCTCGCGGGCGGCGCGGCGCTGCGGCTGCTGCTGGCGGCGCAGGCGGCGGCGGCGCTCGAGCCCATCAGCGTGGCCCTCGCCGTCGGCGCCGCGTCGGCGCTCACGGGCTACCTGTCCTACAGCGACCTGTACTGCCGCGTGGTGGAGTGCTGCCCCGAGGAGCGGCCGCTCAGCGCGTCGGGTGCGCGGGGCGGCCTCGGGGGGTGGGGCGCGAGGGACCCCGGTCGGGACGCCCCCCCCACCTCCGCCCGCCCTGGGAGCCGGCGCCTTCCGAGACAGGTGCCGCGCGTCCGCCCACGGCCCGCGCCGCGGGGCCCGGAGCTGCCTCCCCTGGCGGAACGGGGGCCCCGCCTGGGGCGGACGGACGCGCTCCGTTCCCCCGCCAGACGCTCGGCGCGTTGAGGAGGAGGGACGTCTGTCTGCGTGGGGGGCATCTGTCTCCTCGGAAGGGGCGTCGTGCGACGCGGCCACCCTGCCGGGGGCTTGTTTAACGCGCGTTTCTCTCTCTGTCCCGGGCCTGGCTCTTGGCAGCCCTGAAGCAGGAATTGGAGGAGAAGCTGTTCGGGCAGCATCTGGCCACCGAGGTGATTCTCAAGGCTCTGACGGGCTTCAGGAACAACAAAAACTCCAAGAAGCCGCTGACTCTCTCCTTACACGGCTGGGCTGGCACCGGCAAGAATTTCGTGAGCCAAATCGTGGCCGAAAATCTTCACTCGAAAGGCCTGAAGAGTAACTTCGTCCACCTGTTTGTGTCGACGCTGCACTTCCCGCACGAGCAGCACATAAAAGTGTACCAGGCAAGGGAACCCCGTCATCCCGTCCAGCGGCCACCCAGACCCATCTGGGCGACCTGCTTGCTAACTCTGGCCCCTGCTGCTTTTCTCTGCACTGCAGCACCCCCAGGCCCCGCTGAGTGAAGGCACACGTACCCCCAAGCCCTTTGCCCTTTGCAGAGCTCTCCAACTTTTTCCTCACTTGATTCCGAAATAATACGGTGGCGTAGATGATGTCATTGCGTTTAAAAGATGAAGCCGAGAGAGGTGAGGTGGCTGGTCTTCGTGACCTGGTGGCAGATCAGAAACTTGAACCCAAACCTCCTGACTTCCAGGTCACAGGGCAGCCACTTTCTGCAATGGATGATGCATTCAGCGTTTCCATCACAGCCCTTAGTTAAGCGGAGCAGGCTCGAACAGTCTGCTTGGTCTGCTCGGACACCAGCTTCGTTTAAGGCTCCCACTGTGATGCAGCGTCCGCTTTGCCTATGCGCCTTAGTGACCTAGAGGAGTTTTTCCTCGTCGGTCGCTCTGATCCCCTTTGCTCTTCTCATCTTTCAAATCCTTGACTTTGCTCTCTTTCTCCAAATGAAAGCCTCAGGGAACTGAACCTGAAGACCATGTCTCCTTTTGAGATACTCTTTTCACGGTTCACTTATATTAAGTTGTCCCGTAGGGTTCCCCTTTAAATGAATGTCGCCCTCTGGAGGTTATCATTCCTACTGGTAGGTGGGGACTGGTAGAAGAAATAGAAACTGAACTGAACAAGGAAATGAAAGTGGACATTTGCCTCGCAAACTGAGGGAAGATTGCCAAAAAGAAAAATTTTCAAATTTTTTTATAAATCTCTAGGAATATAGTAGTCCTCTGGAGCTTTTCATGTTTTGGGGTTAGGGCTTGTTGCTTGGATGTCTTTTTGTTTGTTTTAGAAAGCATGAGAACAAATGCTTTTTGTGAAATGCCATCCAGATCAGCTCCTTTGTGCGTGGCACCAGTAAAAGACGGTCTTGGGCACCATGAAAGTCTTCCCTGGTTCATAATTCCTCAGTATGCTTGGTCAAATTGAGATTTCAGTCCACAGTACAATGAAAACTTGCAGTTAGCAGTTGGTTGAGATCATTATTCATCTACCTTGTACCTCTTATTCCTTTCAAAAGTCCCATTTGGCATGTCATTTGAGTTAGGAAAAAACTGCATTTCAGCACTTATCTCTCTGCTAGTTTCCGCTTTTCATAGAGTAGGTTTGGACAGGCTGTTAGCCAGTGAATGGGGTCAGGGTATGGTTTCTGAGAGTTCCTTGTTAAACTCTGAGAGCTCTCTGCTTTCTAGTTTTTTAGAGCCCAAGGAACAGGGTGGTGCTTCTGCTTCCGTGGCACACCCTTTGAGCCTGTGCATCCTATTTCTTCTTTTATGGTTGATCTAGGACCAGCTACGGAAGTGGATTCGGGGTAACGTGAGTGCCTGTGCGAGTTCCGTGTTCATATTTGATGAGATGGATAAATTGCACCCTGGTGTCATTGACGCAATCAAGCCATTTCTGGACTACTACGAGCAGATCGATGGTGTGTCTTACCGGAAGGCCATCTTCATCTTCCTCAGGTTAATGGGATGTGGGGGTACACTTTCTCGGGGACATACTTGCCCTTCATTCTCCCAGAGCAAGAATGAGGTCCTGGTGACCACCAGCGTTCTCTTTCCCAGGGACAAAAGGGCCAGCCTGGCATGAGTGACTTCTTGATTTCTTTGACTTTTGGGTTGTTATCAACATGACAGAGAGTGGGCAGGAGAAAATGAATTAAAGTCACAGCATGATGTAGCACGTTCTGAAAAGCAGAATTTAAGCTCCTAGAGGGAACACACTATGTTTTCTTCATCTAGTAGCACGTGGTAAACATTCCTAGGTGAAGACTAAACGTCAGAGCAGGTACGTTTCCTGGTTAGACACAGAGGTCCTAATATGTGGTTTTAATGTTTGTGTCTCGGACAAACAGCAACGCCGGTGGGGACCTCATCACCAAGACGGCCCTGGAGTTTTGGCAGGCGGGAAGAAAGAGGGAAGACATTCAGCTGAAGGACCTAGAACACGTCCTGTCCGTTGGAGTCTTCAATAATAAACACAGTGAGTCCTCCAGGGTGACGAACGCCTTAACCCTGCCAGTAGAGTCACCTTTCTTTAAGCCTTTCACAGAGCCACAGAACCCACATGCCTTTGCTGAAAAAGGGACATTTTCTTCGGGGTTCCATGGAAAGTAACCTTACAGCGTGATTGGGTCATAAGTTCCTCACTGGGTGGGTCATGGTGGGTGGCCACACTCCAGGCATGTGACTTGTTTAGCGAAAGGCGTACCTTTGCCTTACAAAAGTAATACCCCATAAAGGGGTGTAACCCTCATGGGAGCACAGAATGGTGCTGTCCTGTGATCCAGTCCCCGCCTTGCTCTCTCCTGCCTCCATGTCATCTTCCTTATGTTCCCTTTTTAATTCCAAATGCATAAGAGAAATTGCACACTTTCATCCCAGGGAGCATTTTTCTCAGTCTGTTCGGCTCTTGCTTCCAGGCTCAAATAAACCTTTATAAACATTCTCTACAGGTTTGGACGTTTATACGTCGACATTCTAGAAGCTAGTTAGCAGGGGCAGCCAGCCTATCCTTACATCAGACTTGTTGGACCCTTGACAAAAAGAGGATCTCAGGGGCTAAGACATGAAGAGCGTACTTTAGGTCGGGATCAAAACGGGCCCATAAGAGCAGTGAGCTTGGCCGGGTGACAGTGACAGCGATGGTCGGAAAACCCAGCCGTGTCTTGTTTTGCAGGTGGCCTGTGGCACAGCACACTGATCGACAAAAACCTGATTGATTACTTTATTCCCTTCCTGCCCCTGGAGTACACACACGTGAAGATGTGTGTGCGGGCAGAGCTGAAGGCCCGCGGTTCTGCCGTAGATGAAGACATTGTCACCAGAGTGGCAGAGGAAATGACGTTTTTCCCCAAAGACGAGAAAATCTACTCCGACAAGGGCTGCAAGACTGTGCAGTCACGCCTGGATTTTCTCTGACCTCTCATCCAGGAGGGGTAGGCAGCAGCCAGGAGCTCAGCAAGCCAGCGCCTTGCCTTCCAGAAGCACTCTGAAGACCTCATCAAGGTTTGCACATTTGCACCTGTAGACTTTTGGGATCTCGAAGTTTCTAAGAGTTGATATTTTGAAAAGCCACTAATCTGTCAAGTACACTCGTCATTTCGCAGCATGAAAACGTGAAATCCTTCATTAATTGCCGTTGAAGATGAACTTTGAAAATCCGTGCCCACCCTCGCTGACCTTGACGCAAGTGCCTTGAAAACAGCTGTGTGCGGCCAGGACTGTTTCCGAAGCCACGGCACCCGCCCCAGAAGCTGCCATCGTCATCGTCACCGAAGTTCCGGAGCTGGCTGCAGTCTGGGAGCTTTGGTGCCAACTGCCGACGACACTCTGCTCTAGTTTTTTCTTTTTTTTTACACGGAGAGCGTTCCCCGACCTGAAGAAATTTCCGTTCAAATCGGCCCCTTTAGGCGTGGGGTCCTGTGGGAGGACGTGGGCCTGCACACTGAGCAGGGGCTGTGTGTGGGGTGGCGGCGCCATCCTCGGCCTCCGCACAGACCAGGACAGACGGGGCCTCCTGGTGCAGCCACTGCCCTTGCTGCTCACGGGGTCCCTTCACTCTGCTCTCGCCTGCTGTCGGTCCCAGCCTCCCTTGTGCCACGTCTCCTCCTGCACGCCAGTCACTCCTTGATGGCCTCCGGCCACGTCGCCGCTGGAGAGGAATCGGAATGAGTCCTCGGTCCCCAGAGTGAAATGTTGGTTGGTCTGTCTGTCGGTACACGGGTCAGTCCCTCGCTTTACTCCACTGAAGCGTTTGAAACCCGTAGAACACGTTCACCTCCGTGGACGACATGTGCCCAGCCTGGGCGGTCAGTGTGCAGGTTCTGCATCGCCAGAGTGGCAGTGTCCTGTACGAGGAATGCCAGGGGTTTTGAGGACGTGTGTAATTTTTATAATGTTTTTACTTCTGAATCTTAGGGAATTACAGGCCGCTGCTTGTGTTAAAACAGGAAGGACGTAAAATAGAATAATTTAATTGTCTGTTTTATCAGATACTTTTAAAATGAATGGTATAAATTTTTATTCTTAAATACATGGTAATATATATGGTCAGTCAGTCCGTCCAGAGTCGTGGCTGGTCCTGGGTGTCATCTGATAGTGACACCCTCTAGGGCAGCCAGGCTGGACTGCTCTGGTCGCTGGGAAATCAGACTTAGATTCTGTGACTCTAAGTCAGCGTGACTCGTCTGTCCCGGCGTTGCAATGCACCTGTGGACAAAATGAGAGCAACCTGCAGTCTTTTTATATAGATGTGACTGGATATTTTTATGACACGGGGAGGCCTTTCATAGGAGCACACTTAGTCTTTTAAAATGCCAAGGTGAGACTTAAAATTTATGGTACAAATGCTCAAATTGGAGCTGAGTTCAAATCTTTTAGAACCTTTCGGGTGTCTGGTCAGGAGACAAAACTTTGTTTACAGTGATGCGGTGTGCTCCGATCGGTCACCTTTGGACCGCTGCTACTGATTTGTAACTTGCGAAAGCCGAGGCTGACCACAGCCCAGCCTCCCCCGACCCCACATAGGACGTAAACAGAAGCTTGAATCGACTTGGTGAACATAAAACAATAAAGCCTAAATTTTATCATGTGAGGTGTCATTTGTAATTTTTTCTCCGAGTTTATATGTTTGGTAACTGACAAATCTGAGCTTGGAATAAAGACTCTTTAGCGACTCAGGTGTCATTGGGCTCACTGTGCCCCAAACATGCTGGGTGACAGTCTTTCCACTAGATAATCCATATTTACCTTTCAGGCTGTTATCCCCAAAGAAATATCCAATTAAATTGGACTAGATGATGGGCTATACTCCCGACCTGTTTTCATGGACGAAAATAACATCAGAAGGAGCTGGACTTCTAACAAATACGTTCTCCTAAAGTTCACGTAACAGGTGTGGGGTCACGTGACTGCTGGCATTCTGACCCTGAGCTGAGGCCGGTTCAGGCCAGAAAACCTGAGTGCGGGGTCTGTCCACCCGAGTGCAATCGAAATCCTACTTGTCGACCGGATCTCACCTGGCTTCTCTCCATTGCTGAACTGCTGACACCAGGTCTGCCCCCAGGACTGATGGGCGAGCTCACTTTCTGCAAAGTCAAACCCTCCTCGCCACCATCCCTCCCACTCCCCTCATTTCTCAGTTGGAAGTGCTCAGGCCCCAGGAGGCTGACTTTCTGGGTCTGGGTCCACCTGGTACTGCCTCACCTACAAAGGCTGAACTTTCCAAATTAAGTCGGGGGACCCCTGTGATCCTTAATTGGGGCTAGGGATGTCATCCTCAATCAGCCCGAATCTGTGACTCGGGCACTAGACGACAGGCCAAGTTCGGCTCGACATCATTTTCCAACACAGGCTGTCCTCAGGAGGCTGGGCAGCCCTAAACCCCTGTACGGGCTGGGTCCTGGGTCAGCCCGGCAGCCAAGCTGGAAACCGTCCCAGCACACCGGGCTCGGGCACTCACCCCCAGGAGCCCTGCCTGTTCTTAGGCACGCATGTGTGTTGCATAACGTCTCCTGCAGTGCCCCATGCTCCTGCCAAGCGTCTCAGCTGCAGTTACGTCTCTGGACCTGAACGCCACAGCTGGGTGTCAGCAGCTGCGTGAACCCCACCACAGTGTGCAAGACCCGTGCAGCCGAGCAAGGAGCCACTTGTCCCAGGATCCTCAGAGTCCCTGCATTAGGCTTCGTGTCATTCGGGCCTGGACTCCTGCTAGGTCTTTATTCATAGCTTAAGGACATAAAGCCTACAGGGGAGGTTTTTTTCTCTTTCAAAAATGTATTCACAAATCACAGTTTTAAAGTGGTAGTTGTTTGCATTTATAAATAAAAACACTGTTCTCAGTACCCTGGGGGTAGAGGGAGAGGTAGCTAAGCTTTCCTGGCACGTGCTGGGAGTTTGGATTAAACCTAACAGAAACTAGTAACAAATGAGTAAGGTCTTAAAATCAAATATGGCAGGACTCGCCAGGTAGCACGTGGCTCCCTCAGGAACGAAGGCAGAGCAGGCTTCCTTGGCACAGCGGAATGACTAGCGAGAGACGAGCTAGAAAGACTTTCAAGGAAACTGTTTCTAAAAACTGTTCGCAGCTACTGGATTAAAACCTTGGAAAGGACGATTAAGGCTTATCTGTAATGTGCCTGCGCGTGTCCTCTTAAGTACTTGTCCTTTCACCTAAACACTTCTTTGCCCCTTGCAAAGGTCCTCCTGCGACAGATCTGGCCACTGCTCCAGTCCCCAGTAACTCTGTCCTAGGAAGACACGCCGAGGACCCGGCTTGGGCTTTTTTACAGCGAAGATATCACGGTGCATGTTATCATGATGGGAACTTTAAAAACCACACAAAGCCAACAACTTAAGAGTCTGAAAAGGTTCTCATAATGTTAAAAACCATTTTAAATAAAGTTATCACATTTTCAGTAAAACTTAGTCATCCTTCCTTGAAAAAGAAACACTTGAAATTAAAACATGATTTTTAAAAAATCCTGGGTCCTGGTGCAAGCGGGCTGGGAGCGGCTACTCACTCCCTTCTCTGAAGGCTCCGGGGGGCTGTTCCGAGGCCACCGTCTCTGTAAGGTGACGGCCTGCGGGCTCCACTAATGAACACAACGCCCAGGAGCAGTCCTGTCCTGGTGAACAGGAAAAATTCATTTCGGCCCTCTTCCAGGGGCGGTGTGGGGGGAGGCGTGGGGAGAGCGCTGAGTATGGAGTTCTTCCTTCTCCGAGGCGAGGTGGCAACCCTGGTGCCATCTGTCCCATCAGTCGTCGTAGTAATAGTCCAGCTTGGTGTACACGGTTTTGCAGCCTTTGTCGGAGAAAACTCTCTCCTCTTTGGGGAAGAATGTCATCTCCTCGGCCACTCTGGTTACGATGTCCTCGTCGACTTCGTAGCCTCGGGACTGCATTTCAACTCTGATGCACATTTTCAGGTGTTTAAATTCCAGGGGCAGGAAGGGAACGAAATAATCGATGAGATTTCGGTCGATTAGGCTGCTGTGCCAGAAGCCACCTGGGAAAAAGAAACAGGTGCCGTTCATCCATCGTCCATGTGCCCGCCCGTCCATCCCTGTCGCCTGGTGCCAGGCCCTGGAGGCACAGCCCCACACCTGCCCTCAGGGAGGTGCCACCTGACGAGGCAGGAGATTCGACCAGGAGCCGGGTGATGGACAGCTGTGGGCCCTGATGCTTCTAGGAAAGCAAAGGGCGGGCGATGTGACAGGAGAGACACGGTTAAGGTGTGGGCTCTGGGGAGGCCTCTCGAGATGTGACGTAAAGACCTGAAGTGGGACGGACCCTCACCACCCCAGTGTCTGCAGCTGGGATTAAGCGGAGGGGGAGAGGATGGACTGGCAACGGTGTGTGGGGTGAGAAGAGTTCGCAGGGAGGGACCAGCCAGCCACT
Organism: Cynopterus sphinx; assembly: GCA_030015415.1. Lineage (NCBI taxonomy): Eukaryota > Metazoa > Chordata > Mammalia > Chiroptera > Pteropodidae > Cynopterus > Cynopterus sphinx. Next base: position 126,703,077 of record CM057385.1, read on the forward strand.
CCTTTATTATGGAAACCTGTGCCTCACCGGAGTCTCAGCAGCTGGATTAGCGACAGGGTAGGAACCTACCGCCAGGGCCAGTGCATCTTGGGGGACCTAAAACTGGGGCCTTGGGAGTAAGAACGTGTGAGGACGACGCTCTGCTCTGGCCACAGGACCCTGCCAGGTATTTTACCTGGGATGAGGGTGGCTCTGCCCCACTGAGCGCAAAGCCTCCCGGGTTTGGGGCCTCCTGACCCAGCGCCCGCTGGATCTCAGCCAGCATGGCTGCAAATGCTTTCCTTCTGCTTTGCTGCTCTGCCCTTGAGCCTTCATCCTTAAACCAGGGCTGAAGTGTGGGGTTTCCTCATACGAAGCAATTCTGACACCAGCCGGTGTCCTACAAGTCAAGTCAATTCTGACACCATCTATCTACCTGGAGTAGCGTCAGATTCCCTAAGTTAAGGGTTGGTTGTCCCACTTCAACCATCAGATACAAGTCCAGGTTGTCACCTGCGCTTCTGACTGCCTGGCTACAGAGGATCCGACGGCCCCGTCCTTGGGTTCAATGAATTTGCCTGGTGGCCCACAGAACTCAGAAACATCTCCTCCCTAGATCACCAACTTACAGAAGGATGTAACTCAGGAACAGCCGGATGGAAGAGACGCAGAGGGCGAGGCCCGGGGACAGGACACGGAGCTTCCACACACACCCTCTCCAGGTGGACCTTCTCCAGCGCCTCTACCTGTTCACCGACGGGAAACCCCTGAACCTGCCCTTTTGGGTTCTTACAGAAGCTTCATTACAGGAGCAGGACGGACTGAACTTCCAGCTCCTCTCCCTCCCCGGACTGGGGTGGGGCTGTATCACACCCCTGCGATCTGCTGGTTCCCCTGGAAACCAGCCCCCGCCCTTAGGTGCATTCCCAGAGTCAGAGCATTAAGGCAAACTCAGGTGTGGCTGGTTCACAGGAGCTCTTATGGCTCTTATGGCCTAGGAAATGCCAAGTGCCAAAGCAGGACTCAGACCAAACACGCACTCCTTATTACAACGCAGAGGGTCACGACCGGGGTTCGTTTTTCTTTGCCAACAGTGCTTTGCACACAACTGGTGCCCGATAAATATCTGCCTGCCAGGTGGGGCAGGGGGAGGCTGAGGCTGTGGGAAAGAACCGAACTGACCCTGAGCAGCACCGGCACCCCCGCCCCGCCCTGTGCGATCACGCTCACCGCTCCCACCCCTGCCCTGTGTGAGCACACTCGGGGAGCATGGGGTTCACGACCGAGGAACCCTGCAGTGAACAGACAAGCTCAAAGGGTGCCCTGCAGGCTGTGGAAACCGAGGGGGAGCGGCCAGGAAGGAGAGCCGACAGCCACGGGGTCAGGGAAGGCCCAGCTGAGGAGGCGACTCCGGGAAGAGCCTGAGCAGTCAGAGCCGACTACAGAGACCCGGGAACAGTGTGAAGGCAAAACGAGTGATCTGGGGCGGTCTCCCGGCTTTAAAAACCACCCAGGCTCCACCACCCTCAGGTGATGCCCCTGGTACTCCACAGGGACATGCAGCTGCCAGCCCATCTAGGCCTGGAACACGCCTGCCCTCACCTCCCAACCTTCCCCACAAACCTGCTGCTCCCGAAGCCCATCCCCCTAAGTGGCAGTGCCACCCATTCAACTGCTAATCCAGACAGATCCTTGATTTCTCTCTCTCATTCCCACACACAACCCTTTAGGAAATCCTATTGCTTCTACCTTTAAAACACATCCTAATCCGAGGACGTCACCACTCCCACCGGCCACCCTGTTCCAAGCACCTCTCCCCTGAGGAGCTCCCGGCTCTTCCCCTGGCCCCTGCAGCCTCAGCCTGCTCTCCACCCAGCAGCCAGCGCTGTCCTGTTCCAACTCAGTCTGATCACGTCACTGTCTGCTCAAAACCCTCCCAGGGCTCCCTCCTCGACCTAGACTCAAACCCAGGCCTCACCACAGCCCCCAGGACTTCTGTGATCTGCACACCGACCCCGTCTGGCCTCTCATCCAACCCCGTTTGCCCTTGTTCACCCTGGACCACCCACGGTGCCTGCCCCCGCACTCTCCCACCTCAGGGCTCTCACATGTGCTGTTCCCTCTGATGTCCACGCGGCTTGCTCCCTCAATGTCACCCTCAGTGAGCCCTCCCTGACTACTCTATTGAAACTGCAGTCGTCCACATCCCGACACCTCCAAACCCTCTTTCTTGATCTATGATTTTTCTTATTGGGGGGTGGTGAGGGCAGAAACATCTCTGCTGCTATTAGATATAGATATATCCCATCTCTGACACACTTCCTTACTTATTTATCATCATTAAGATGTAAATTCGGTGTTTTTGTTCCCGGCTGTGTCCCCTGTTCCCAGACCAGACACCTAGCAGTTGCTCGGAAAGTATCTGTTCACTGAAAGAATGGGTCAGAGTTCGGCCACCTGCCCAGGGCTATAGTAAGCAGCAGAGCCGGTTCCAAAGCTTGGGCCCTGGGGTCCCTTTGTGATGAACTAGTTCCAGGTGCCTGGCCTCTGCAGCTGCAGTCTCTAGACTATGGTTTCTATCGCATGTGTCACATTTCTTTGGCACGCCAAGGAACCATCGAACGCATTACAAAACGTTCTGCCTTTTCTCAGTAACGTTCCAGGGGCACGGACTGCCACGAAGTAGCCCATACTGTTCACGTTTCACGGAAGTGTGAATTTCTCGGCCAATTTGTTTCAAAGGAGATTTTCTGTGATTTAGGAATGAACCTGGGTGAAGGCCTGAATGGTAATGGTGGACCCAGACGGCACACAGGTTTTTCCCAGTGGGCCAGCCTTCGTCATGACGGCTTTCCACCTGCAAAGGCTCAAGGTCAATGCTGTGTGTGAGTTCACTGGATGCTTGGCAGTTAAAAGCCTGGACACCTAATGAGCTATGTGACCTTGGGCAAGCTGCTACTGCTCTCTAAGCCATAGTTTCCTCATCTGCTCAGACCCTGGACTCAGTAGGCCTGGGGAAAGCAGAGCATCTGTCTCTAGCCAGCTCCAGGGCTGGGAATGCCGGTGATTTAAAACTTAGGGACGTGGGATCCTGAACTTACTGTTCTTGTTATTGAAGGCCGACACAGACAAGGCGTGCTCCATATCTTTGAGCTGGATCTCCTCCCTCTGCTTCCCACTTCTCCAGAACTCTAAAGCCACGTCTGTGATCCTTTCCGCTCCAGCATTGCTGTAAAAATAAGGCCGGGGAATGAGGACTGGGATCGTTCCTGAAGCCCACAGGCTCGGGCTCAGAGCTCTTCAGTCATGTCCCAGCCTGGAACTTACCTGAGAAATATGAAGATGGCTTTCTGATAGGACACCCCATCCAGGTTGTCATAGTAATCTAGGAAAGGCTTGATGGCATCAATGAGGCCAGCGTGCATCTTATCCATCTCATCAAATATGAAGATGGACCTCGCACAGGCACTCACGTTGCCGCGAATCCACAACTGTAACTGATCCTGAATTGCGAGGGGGAAGAAGCCAACACAAAGTTCTCAGCAAGGACAACGAATCACCCAGCATGAGCACTAGTGATGATGCTACGACTGCTTCCCCAGTGGCTGACTGTGCCGGGCAATGAACTTCACACACGCATAAGCTCTTCTGTTCCTTGCCATGACCTCATCAAGTGGGTGGTAGCATGCCCATTTTAGAGATGAGCAAATGGAGGCACAGAAAGCTTAATCGATTTGCCCAAGGTTACAAAATTACTACGTGGCAGAGCTGGGATCTGAAGCCCACTCTGCCTAATTCTGAAGCCCCGCACTTGTGATTATAATTCCGGTGCCGTGAGATGTCACACTGATGCTGTGGCATTGAGTGGCTGGTCCTCTGTCATTAAAATGGCAATAGTAACACACGTCCTGTGTACACCAGCCTTGTAGGAAGAAGGCAGAGGCCAAGTGACCTATTCTGGAAAAAAGCCTGGAAAAGGTGCTCTAACTTTCCGATGGGGAAGGTAAGACGTGCAGGCTCCCTGACCAGGCTACTGAACTTGAGAGCACGTGCACTGTGGTGTGAGTGCAGAGAGCTAACACTCTTGAGTTTCTGGGAAAATGCCTGCAGATTTCTGAAATACACTTGCTTAAAGAGAAATGTCCCATAAGAACATACTTAGGTACCCCTTAGAATATTAAGCCATCAAGATAAGGAGAAAAGACCCTTTTAATCAGAAATTTGAGCTATGGCTCCAGATACTGCTTTCCCAGTTTTTTTCCTCCCTCAGGAGAAATCAGCTGTTTTCTGAGGGAGACTGAAGTTACAATGTTAGGTCTTGACTTCCTTTGACTTTGGTTTTTGCTTGGTTACCATGACCACGGTTACAATGGTCCGTGTGTAGGAACCTAGTAGCCTGGGCAGCGAGTCTGCTCTACAGACAAGGACTAGCCTCGATTTAGAGAGAAGGAACCTCAGCAGAGCTGAGGCGAGTTATGTGTGGCTCCAAAGTGAATCACTGTTTAAATAGGATTCACTCTGGTCCACTAGGCTCCAGCCGCCAAGTTTCCTCCGCTCTGCCCCAATTCTCAGGCGGTAGCATGCATTGAGCACTCTCTAAGGATTAGCCATTGTCCTAAGCACTGTTCACATAACGCTTTACTGTGGTCACCCAAAACCCATCACAGTTGTGTGCAATAGAATATGACCGCATTCCCTATTTTACAGAGGCAACTGAGGCACAGAGAGGTTAGGTAACTCGCCCAAAGTCACACAGCTAGTAAGTAGAGCCTGAATGCTAACTAGGGGGCGCAACGCGTCACAATTTGTCTGGAACTTTCTGTTTTAGCACTGAAAATCCCACATCCTGCGAACATCGGACAATTAGTGACCCTCACGTTCCCCCGAGCAGAAGAGGAAAATGTGTTCACACGAGTGATGGCGAAATTTGTGTGTGTCTTGCCCACCTTGCAGGTTTGTGAGATGGATTAAAAAAGGCAGCTCATGTGCCAGGTACCGTGCCACATACTTGGCAGACAGAGCTCACTGAATTCTCACAACCCCATTGTACAGATTAAGAACCTGCGTCTCAGAAAGGTCAGGCCACTATCCCAAGGTTACACAGCTGGTAGGTGGGAGAGTTAGGGCTCAAATCTGAGGCTGTTCAGTGATTGAAATGGTAACAGTTTGCAACACTGCAGTTAAACTAACTTAGGCCTCTCTAGAAACTTTTCATCTACAGAATGAGTTGGATGTGATGATCTTTATGTCGGATTTGACCCATCTCTAAAATCCTATGACCCCACTGAGTATCACACTGGGCCTGTTTTTGGAACCCACAAACGTCGATAGTGTATCTACTCCAGGCAAGTCAAACTGTAACTTCCACTCCTCTCTAGCGGAACTGACACATGTAACCGTTTCCAGGGTTCACTCATTTCAACATGCAATTCTCAAATCCCATCCTGCCACCTCGAAACCCCACACCCAGCACCGTCCGGGAAGGCTTCCGAAATTCTGCCCTTGCCTTATACAGGGAGATGTTGGAGGCGTGGGGAAAGTGCAGTGTGGCCACAAACAGGTGGACATAGTCACTGCTCAGACCACCTTCGTAAAGGTTCTCGGCGATGATCTTGCTGACAAAGTTTTTGCCGGTGCCCGTCCACCCGTGGAGGGAGAGGGTGAGAGGTTTCTTGGGCTTCGGGTTGCTCACGAAGCCAGACACGGCGTTTAAGATGACTTTCTTTGCAAGGTGCTGTCCAAAGAGCTTGCTGTCCAGGTCCTTCAGGAGCCCTGGGGAAAACCGAGCCGGTCAGGGAGGGGGTGGGGACCCACGGCTGGCAGCGGTTAGCCAACTTCTCAGGCTCACGAGAACGGCGGCAAAGCCCCGGGGCAGACTCGAGGAACCAAAGCCCTGGGCCCAGGGACGGCAGGTGCGTCCCGGAGGCCCTCCCCCTGCCAGTGCTGCCCACCTGACAGCCCTGGCCGGAGCCTGGCTCTTTCCTGAACAGGTCCTTGGCCCCGCGGCTCCCCTCGCCCCAGCTCTGCGCCCCCGCCCCGGGGTGTCCGCGCCGGGGTGGGGGGTGTGGGGGTGGGGGTCCCCGCCGGCCCCCGGGTCTCCGGCCAGGGAGGCGGACGGTCTCTCCGGAGGGAGCTGACAAGCGTCCACACGCCCCGTTCCGGCGTGGCGCCGCCCAGCCGGCCCCGTGCGACCGAAGTCCGGGCGGTCGGCGGTCGGGCCCGGGCACCAGGCCGCGCCCCCCGCCCCGGCCCCGGCTCCCGCCCGGCTCCCGGCCCTCCCGGCCCCGGCCGGACCTACCCTCGCGGCTGAGGCTCTGCCTCTGGCCGCAGCACTCGGCGAAGAGGCAGTAGAGGGGCCGGTAGATGTAGCCGGTGAGGACGCCGGCCAGGGCCAGCCCCAGGCTGATGGGCTCCACCGCCCGCACGGCCACCGGCGCCAGCAGCAGCAGGCCGAGCGCGGCCCGACCCGGCTTCATGCCCGGACCCGCGCCGCCCGCGCCTGCCCCCGCCGCCCGCGGCCCCGCCAGACCCGGCTTCCGCTTCCTCCCCGCGGGCGCCGCCATCTTGGTGCGGGGCCAGGCTCCTCGCGGAGCCCGCGCGCGCCATTTTTGTTAGGGGCAGAGCCTCTTCCGCTTCCGCAGGGGGCGCCGGAAGCCGCTGGGGGCCCCTTTTTTTTTTAATACACGATATATTTTTTTTACGTTTTAGACTTACATAAAAATCGAGAAGACAATATAGGGAGATCTCATATCTACCCCCACCCGGCACACAGCTTCCTCTGACATCGTACATGAGTGTGTTACATCCGTTACATGCGAACCGACACCCACGAACTTGCGCTGGTATAACCAGTTTTGGGGAACACTGGTCACATCTTTCGTAGAATGCACCGCTGTTGGAACCTGTCTCACAGACGGGGGTATGGGTTTTGGGGAGGAATATACTTTACAGAAATAAAATGCTATTTTTATAAGGTCAAAGGTACAGACTATCAACGTGATTTATGACTACTGACGTCGTAAAGGTCCCTTGTCAAGGTTTCTCCTGTAAAGTTACTTCCACTCATTCTAATTTTGAGGACAGTCTCTGTGTCAACTTATGAACTAGACTCTGGAGATTCAAGAAAAAAAATGAGGTACACATAATTCCTGCCTTCACTTTGCATTCCAGTGGAGAGAGAGAAAAATAATCTCCATTCTACAGATGAGAAAACTGAGCCTCAGAGGGAAAGGGATTTGCCCAAGGACATCATAATAAGCTGTGAGCAGGGCTCAGATCTGACTCCAAGCCAAACTTCTGTAACCACAGTATCCACTCTAAATCAACACACCTGCTCTCTCCTCACCCTGAGCTGTTTAAATGCCTCAGGAGAAATGACAGCACAAATGACACCATACTTGACAACTAGCAGGTTGGAGCCTGTTTACTCTCCTGAATTTAGTGAGGTTTCACTCAGCAATTCAGGTTTGCATTTGAGCTGCCCAGCAACTGGGCGCTGACCACATTACTTCGTGTTGCCGTAAGGAGACAATACAAACAAAATGGCTGGATTCATTTCATATTTAATAGTTAAGTGCTGAAGGCGATAGAAACTGTTTCTTCTTTCTTATTGAAAAGAAACAGGTAAGTTTGTAAAAGTCAGAAAATACCAGTGTCCCTTTGATCCCATCTTAGATTTTTCTGCTGTCAGCTGGATGTACTGCAAACAGTGAAGGGTGCATTTCTGAACCCATTCCAGATATTGGAAAGTGGAAGGCATGATTACATATAAAATAAAAGCACAATTTAAAAGGTATTTTCTCACCTTGAACACACAGCTGTTGCCTCCTGACCCAGGACAAATATTAAGATAAAGTCAACATATTTACAAACAAGATTCAATAATGCGCACAAGAATAATGTGCCCGCAAATAAAAAAAACAAACTACACATTGTTTAGTTTCAAAAGGTTTCAAATTCAGTGCCTGAAAAATCCAGCAAGTTAGCAGCTGGACTAACAGAATCTGTTTTTGGAACCGTCTGCAAACAAACAATCAGGTTTCTGTTCAGGAAGTCTTTTACCGTGGGTGGGGGCAGTGCTATTTACATCCCAGTCTGTGCTTCTCCCCTTCAGCTATGCTCAGTACCGTCTGTTCATCTTCTTGAACTTCTCATAGTGATAGTCATCGGTGGCCTTCTCATTAGCAGGACGCTTGCGGTTAGGAGGGGACCCTGTGAAAGCAGAGGAAAAGCTGTTTGTCATGCTGGAAACCAATCTGCTTCAGCCACACATGGGCAAGGACCACATGCCTGTCTCATTCTCACAGGAGCCCCAGTGCCCACCCGAGTGGACAAAAATATAGTAGGGCCTCAGAAAATATTTGTTATGGAGTGAATGAAAACAGACATGTGGCACAGTCAGGTGCCAGCCAAAATATGCTGATATCAGCATCAGACTAGGTGAACAGTAGTAGCTGCGCTTGATAGAGAACTTGACTATGTACCAGGCATGGCACTAAAGCCTTTTAGACGTAACTTCCTTTAACCCTCACGGCAATCATAGCAGGAGCATGTTACCATTTTTGTTCAGAGCTTATGTGAGTTGTTCAGAAAGTAAAAGTCAGCCCAGAGTCTAACCCAAGTCTGGTGACTCCAAAGTCCTTGCTTACCACGTGTTAATAATATGCAGCTCTTGGGAATCAAAGACTACAAAACCAAGACGTTACAGAAAACAATTTCTCAAGTAGGAAGGGAGAAACAGAGTAACAGGCCAGATTCTCAGAAGCCTCAGCAAAATATGCATTTCCTTAGAACCATCCCATTGCTGATGCAAAAAGGGGAGAGCAGCAGGTGAGCACGTGGGAGGGGGCACTGTCAGATACTGCTGGCAGGAAAATGAGCATCACACTTCTAAGAATCATTTGGCAACTTCTCAGAATGTAGCCTAAGGGCATGATGTAGTTGAGACTGATCATCAGAACAGTGTTTGAACAGTGAAAACTGAAAACAACCTACGTGTCCAAGCAGAGGAAAATGGTTCGAATATAGTACATCTGTCTATATAATGGAATACGACATGACCATTAAAAAAATGTTTACATGTCTCTCTGTAAACATATTTTTTTTGAGATCCTAGTAAGTGTATACACAATGTTTCTCACACATGTCGATATTTAAAAAGTCTGAAGGGTCATACATTAAAATGTTAACTGTGGTTGTCTTTGAGTGGTGAAATTATAAGTAACTTTTATTTTTGCTTATTAAAATCATCTAATTTTTTGAGTCCCTGATAGCCCAGTGAATCCTCAGAGCAAATGCAAGTGGTAGGTTTCATCCCCATTTTATAGGTGAGAAAATTGAAGTTTGCAATGGGGAAGTCACGTGGCTGTAGTCCAGGGCACAGACTAAAACCCAGCATCCTGGCTCTACACTCTACCCTGCCTTGTCCCACCTGCCTCCAGAGCACCGCACCACATGACTGTTCCAGGCAGCCCAAAGGGCTCTGTGGTACTCACGCTCAGGCTCCGGCTTCTCTGTGTCACCCACTCTCAAGGGTCGGGCTTTGGGCTCTTCTTTATTTCTCCGTATAGGTGCGTTGAGCTCCTCATGATAAACTGAACCAAAAGAGACCAGGGAACGTGTCAGACAAAATATGGGAACCAGGAGACCTTGAGCCAATGCGGCAGGAGCGGGGGTGCTTCTGAAGAGATGCTTACATCGGTTGTGCTGCACGTAATTCACCGCCATGTTGGTGGGCACGAAGGATGTCTCACTGTCTTTCTTCTTGTTCTGCTGCTCTGCCAGGAGACGGGCCTTGGCGTCCTCCGTGGAAATGATATTTTTTATTTTAGCACTATGGGAAGAGGGAGCCATGTCACGTATTAGATCGCCACACCTCTGGTCCTCAGAAGGAAATGATCGGTGAGGCTGGCAGACCAGCAGTCCATAAAGAAATCACCTTTCTTGGGACAGAGATGTGTAGTTTACTGGCTCTCTGACAGCCACGTGCTCAGGGAGCTCCCACAACTCTCGGAGATGTGGGAGTCAGCGTCTCCTGATCAAGAGGAAACTGAGCCTCCAAAAAGTAGAGTAAACTGCCTAAGGCGCAAAGCTACAAAGGCCAGAAGAGAGACGAGAACTCAGAAGTCTCCCAATCTTCTCCTATACCCAAAGATGGTTCTGACCCCTGATTTCCCCCACAGCAATCCCTTTTAGAGCAGATGTTCTGCAGTCAAAATGAGAGGAGGATCATGGGGTGGCTAAACTTTTAATGTCACTCCTGCTAGAATAAAACAGAACACAAGGGCCTGTCTAGAACAGATAAAGAGCTGTAAACAAAGGGTAAATAAAAATACACACCTTTGCTTTCAGCAGTCATGGTCCCTTAAGTCTCTTTCACTACTATGACCAACTCTTCAGAGAAACTCCCAGGGACAATATCTCACCCCACCAGAGAGAATATGGTTTATGTGGGTTTCCAAGGAGACAGATGTCCAAGTCCCCTTAACTTCTAACTGGAAGCTCCCCTTTCAGCCTAGGGCAGGAGAGAGAAGTGAGGCCATGTCTCTCAAACGTACTCGATGCCCAGGTCCACCTCGGGGATGCCGCTCAGCATCTGGTTGGAAAGCATCTCTTCTGTCTTCTTCGCTGAGGAAACACGGATGTTTTCTGGAAGTTCGTAGAGACAGTCCTCTGCATTCTTCTGCTTCACTTTCTGTTCCTCATGTTCCACAATCCCTTTCCTCTTCTTCAGCTCCGTTTCAATGTACTTCATCCTGAAACGAGAGACCCATAGGCCTCAGGGACAGGCTGGATACTCACAACAGGTGTCTTTCAATATAGTGGTTCCCAACACTGGTCCATGGAGAAGTGATGATGCATGATTAACTTTTCACCAGCCCGTGGAGAGGTGAATTGATTCATGAAACTAAAATTTACCACTTAAAGCACCAACCTATAAGATTATCTATGGGTGTTATTATATGTAAGGTTCTTTGAAGATGAGAAAATAATGGTAGATGGTAGTTGTTTAACAGCATTGTTGTCAAAAGAAAAAGTGGGCAGTCCAATGTTTATCCCTGAAATGTTTCTGGAAAATGTTACTAATCAAGGAGCACTTTTAAAATCTCAAAAAATACTTTTAAAGAACTTTAAGGAGTTTTTCACAGTTCTTAAGCCTTGGAAGTAGGGGAAAGAGGGGCCAACTTTGGTGTCTTTGGCTAATTCTAAAAATGATATCTGTGACTAAATATCTTGGACTGCATCTGGCTGGAGCCCATTCCCAACTGTTCACAGCCAAACCTACATGTCGGCATCCTCATCCCTCCGGTTGGTTTCTGCAGAAAACGACGTCCCTAGGTGGAGGTCTTCCTCATCACTGATCCTAATAGGAGGGAAGAGTGAAGCAGAGCCTTAAGTCGCAAGTCAGCAAGGCTGTTTTATGCTATAGCAACAGAACAAGTATGCAACAAAACAGTATCACATCCTGTTTACAGTTAGAAAAAATATATGTAAACAAAATAAAAACATGTAAGCAAACTGTCAGCCTCTGGAGATTCCTCTGGGGAATGAGTAGATACTTTTATATTGTTTAAACACATTCGTTTTATAGTGTTTTTGTTTTCTTAAATAAGAAAAAGAAAACTTCCACATGAATTTGAACAATAATAAACACACCTTTACAGAAGGAATGTACCCATATCTCTCTAAGCTAACTCCTTCCAGAGTTTTTGTTTTTCTTAAAAAATACATACCCTTTACAAAGCACAAGGATATATGAAGATGTCCTGCTAAAACTACCGCTGCAGGCCCTGGCTCTCTGGGGGCACAGACCCGGGCTGGGGCTATGCGTGAACTTGTATTGCAGTGCATCCTGTACTTACTTATCTTTGCCCCTTTCTTTCAGTTTCTTCATGTCCACCATACCACCTGTCTTCATCTGAAATGGGTCATCCTGCAGAAAGCAAACACAGCTAAGAAGAAATATCTACACACTCGGCAGATTTTTTTTTTTTTTAAAGCAAACAATCACTCTCTGAAGATGTGAAAACACATTTTCCCACTGCTCAGGAAGGACCTGGAACTTACTACTAGAGTGGTCTCTTCTTGCACCTTCTCTCCCACCAGCAGGGCCACAGCACTGAACGAAACCAAAGAGGGAAGAGGGGGGAAGAATGTCGCATTTTAGAGATGAGGAAAAACATTTAGGAAGTTTGTACTCACTATTCTTCACAAAAGAGGAAGAATACAGATTGGAAAGAACATTACATGTTAACACCAGACGGGAGAATTACAGGCACTGCTTATTTTCTTGATTGGATTTTTCTAAATGTTCCAAACTCTTAACCATCAGTGTGCTTTTATAATGAATCGGGTGCAATAAAAACACGAGTCGGTGACCCGTTTCTGCACCTTAAGACCACACAGCTCACGGCATCTACCGGTTAAACGTTTACAAAGAACGCTGGACCCGTTCCAGGGCAGTGGAAGGTGTACAGTGTGCCAGGGGCTGCGTCTGAGGAGGTATTGGTGACAGCAACCAGGGCGGGGGCGTGTCTGTCACCCCAGTTCTTCCTCCCCTAGGTTCCCCGCGGGACCCACCTCACTCCGTTGGGCCTTTTCCTCAAGTTCTGCACCTCTCGGGTCTCTTCCAGTTTTAATCTGAAAAAGGGCAAGGCACAGGCTGAGAGACCCTCCTTGGAACTCCAGAGGCAGCTTGGCCCGGCCCACCAGCCCGCTGCTGAGCCGCGGGCGCAGGGGTCCAGAAGGCGAACCTGCCCCTAGACCCGCCGGGAGGCAGATCCACTGCCCGTGCCGGGGACACCTCTCCCACTTGGGCGGCCTTTGGGGCGGCGGCCTCGTCCCTGTGAGCCTCAACGACCTCGCGGGCCGAAGGGGACAGCAACCCTGGCTCAGCGAGCACCGCCGTCGACGAGGCGCCAGGCCGGTGGCGAGTCCCCGGGCCCGCCCCTCCTCCGTGGGAACCCCGCCCCAAACGCACCGAACCTCCTGGGAGTCCTGCTCATCTTCCTCCGACTCCGAGTCAGCCCGGCGCCGGCGGAAAGTCTTCCCGGTGGCCGGCATGGTCCGGCCGGCCCCGCGGCCCGGCCGCTGCGCCCCTGCGCCGCTGCGCCGTGGCCTGGAGCACTTCCGGCGCGTAGCTGTGGCGTCAGAGCGCCGGCCCCGCTGGCCCCGCCCCAAACTCACCTGGCCCCGCCCCGACTCTCGCCGGGTCCGTTGGTCACGCCCCTCCGGTGACGTAAGCCTCTCCCATTGGGCGGTCGATGGAAAGGGGGCGGGGCGAGGCTGGCCGGGCCCCACGACCCAGCGCGGCGCGGCGGAGGATGCGTTTGACTGACAGGCTGCGGTGGCCGCGGCGCGGGCGCGGCGGCAGGTGAGTTCCGGGCGTCCGCCGGCGGCTTCGGGGGGCCGGGCCTCTCGGAGCGGGGCCGATCCCAGCCCTGCCCCGGCCGGCGGGGGCCTGGCCCTGCCGAGGGCGCCGGACGCCGCGGCCAGGTGAGCGCAGCCCGGGACTCCCCGGCCGCTGTCGCGCCCCCCCCTCCGGCCGGCGCTCTGGGCTCGCTCCTCTGGGGTCCGCTCGCCCGACTTCGAGCCCCCGGGCTGGGGGGATGGCGCCGCCGTCGTCTCTTTTCTGTCCTCCAGGGCCGGGTCCGGCGTGGAAGGCACGCGTGTGGCGCCTCGGGACGCTGCCTTCTTTCCCCGGGGTCTGGGCCCTGACGCGTGTTTTTCTCTTTGGGGACAAAAGACGACCCCTTCACAGCGGGGGTCAGTCAGAGTCCCAGGGCCGACTGCCCCGCCGGGAGTGACGTCCAGCCGCTGCTCCCCGGGGGAGAGGCGCGTCTGATGGTTTGAACCCACTCGGGGGTTTCGAGGACGTCGGGCCCCTCCTCCCAGGCCTGCCGGCCGCTTCCCTGGACCTTCAGGGGCCTCGATTTCGTCCTTTGTCACGAGGACTGTCGCTCTGCCCTTTGCCCCTTCCATCCCGAGGATGCTGTGAGGATTCAGTTTATTTGAAACAAAACAAAACAAAACAAACAAAAAAAACGGGCATCAGCAAACGTTTAGGAAATAACTTTCTGCGTAAATAGTGGCTCATGGGACTTTTAGGAACCCCTTAACATTTTTCTTTTTTTCTCAAGATGGGCCGATCCCCTCCTTTGAAAGAACTAGCTCTTATTAAGCGCTTACTGTGTGGCAGGCACTGGGCTAAGCATTATCTCATCGAATTCTCTCAACAAGCCTAGGCAGGGGGTTCAGTGCCTTTTAAATTTGCAAATGAGGATGCCGGGGTTCGGTGAGGCGATTCAGGCCTCAGTTTACCCAGCTGGAAGGCGGGGCAGGGATTGGTCACAGGCCTACCTCTGCTTCAGCTTTTGCACGGTTCCGGCACCGCCGAGTTCAGTAAACGCAGCAGCTGCTGTAATTACAGCTCAGCGCTGGGGCGAAGTGCTGATGGAGACTGTTTGGTTCCATCTTCTGGAAGACCATTTTGAGTCTGGGCTGCTTTTCTGGAGTGCCTTGCTTTTCTCTGGAACAGTCTCCTCCGAGATTGTTGTTCTCTCCCTTGGACTGAGACTTAAGACTTCTTAGACGGCCTTTTTGGCTTTGGGCAAAAGCCACTTGGTAGCTGTGTGACCTCCAGCCAGTTACTCCACCTCTCTGAGCCTCGGTCATTCCTTTTTTAGTGATGGATTTGGAGATGGATTTAGTTTGCAGTGTTGCTCCAGGGTGGTTATGAGGATCGAGTGAGTTCTGTTAATATCGGTTCCAGGGGTTCCAGGACCAGGGGCCATTCGGGTGGGGACAAGGTGGGTTAGGTGATCGAGGAGACCAGAGGTATGTGGGAAGCAGGACTTGTCAATGTAGGAGGTGGAGGGGGTTCTGTTTTGAGAGTCAGAAGGATGGATGGTGGACGCTCAGGGAATGAAGACTGGGATAAAGGAAGGAATGTATTTGAGGTTTAGGGGAAATGGAAGTGAACTGTTGGCCTCAGGGAAGTCTACAGGAGAGAAGAGGGTAGGAGAGTACATGTTCTGAGGGGCAGAGGGATGCAGGTGTGGGTGTGTGGGGTGTGGAATGGTTGATGTGGTAATGATCAGGGCAAGTGGGTGTCCTTATGTGGGTAGGGGGCTTGGCAGCATCACCTTTCCCGTCCTGAGGATCTTGGGTCCTGGCTAGGAGGAGAATGCAGACAGAACCTCCAAGAAAATGATGAGTAATGGGCACCTGAGGCCTGCTTTCAGCAGCTGGTGCCAGGCCCGGATGTGCTGCCTGCCGCCAGCTTGTGTCCCTGGGGAGGCACTTCTCCATCACTCAGTACAGGCCCCAGGGAGGGAAAAGTGCCAGTCCTTTTTAGGATGAAGCATCTCAGAAGCCTCACCGGGTCTTGAATGGCTTTTGCCGGGCCTTCCAGCCAGCTTCCTTTCCTCCTGCTTTCTCATCCCCAAGAAGGAGATGCGTCTGGTGGGTCAAGGGGGAGAGGTGCCCTGGGGTCACTGTGGTGGAAGCACAGCCCCTCTGGCTGGCAGTTGTGGGGGACACCGGCTGTGGAGCAGGCCCCTCACTGACTCCCAACAGCACAGTCGACCAGCTGCTCTCAAGAGGGCCTGTTCCCAGGATTCGGTTCTTAGCAGTGCAGGTTTCTTTCCCTGTCCATCTTTATTAAGCGCTTACTGTGTGCATTCCATTTGTTGGCATAGAGGGAAGGTTGGGAAGAGCTGTGAGGCAGACACACCTGGCTCACTCCCAGCTGTCACTTCCTCCCTGTGTGGCCTTGGACAAGTGACTTCCCATCTCGGAACCTCCATTCTTCCTCTGTAAGATGAGAAACCCCAGTCCTTACCTGAGGGTGTAGGTGATACCCTGGGCATCGTGCCTGGTTCAGTCGGTGCTGGATCCTGCAGCTCCTGCTGTTGAATTAGGGTTCCCATTTCCAAAAGACCCCCTCCCTGCTCCTGCCTCAGATGAGAGAGAGGGAATCTTTCAAAAGTTTCTATTTTGGAAAAAATCAACTTACAGAAAAGTTATAAGAGTAATCGAATGACGTCCCATTCATGCTCTTCACCTAGATTCAGCGATTATCATTTTTGCCCTGATTGCTCTCTGCATATTTAAGAGTAAGTGGCAGATCTCAGGACCCGAAATATTTCAGGGGAATCATCTAAGAGCAAGGGCGTTAGGACACAGAACCAGAGAACAGTTTCCACCTTCAGAATCGTCAGCGCTGCCCTAACACAGCCCCGCAGACCGGCTGGGTTCAGCAACAGGAGCTTGTTTTCTCACAGTTCTGGAGTCTGGAGGTTCAAGTTCAAGGTGTCAATAGATTTGGTTTCTAAGGAAGCCTCGCTCCCTGGCTTGTGGTCGGCCACTGTCTTGCTGCGTCCTCGTGTGGTCTGTCCTTGTGTGCATCCTCGTGTCTCCTGTGTGTCCAGATTTTCTCCTTTCGTGACACTGGTCAGGCTGGATTAAGGTCTACTCTCTAAAGACCTCATTGGAACTTAATTACCTCTTCAAAAACCTTATCATCAAATAAGATGGCATTCCGAGGTGCTTGGGGGTTAGGACCTCGACATATAAATTTGGGGGGGGGACACAATTTAGTCCATAACAAGTACTGTGATATCTTATCCATATTCAGATTTGTCAGTCATCCCACGACTGCCCTTTTCTCCATTGCTCCAGGATCTGATTTTGTCTTGCTTCTTCAGTACCTTTTATCTGGAACAGTCGTCACTCAGCTTGTGTGAGAAAGGGAATCAGGTTTTAGGAAGCAGAGGGGCCGGCTGCCTCAGGCAAGAGAGCTGCTTCAAGATTTGCTCCATTCCCTGGGACTGCTTCTCCTGGTTTTACTTTAATGTCACAAACACCAGGAGATGGATGAGCTTGGATTTTAGAAAGTAGCGCTGAGAATCAGATCTACCGTGCATTAGTCGCCTGCCATGTGTCACACTTGGTTGACATTGTACATTTCCCGGCTGGGCGGGTCAGCCTGGCTGTCTTGGGCAATGGAGTCCTGAGTGAAAAGCTGATGGATTCCCCCCAGTCTGTCTCCTGATCTGTAAAACAAGGCCAGTAACACAAATTACAGTCCTAGACATTTTTCAGGCGTTCTTGCTGTGCAGATAAATACAAACGCTGAGCCATCCTGGAAGTCCACGTATCAGGAGTCATCGTGCTAAATCTCTCCTATGTGTTCTCTCACCATCCTCCTCTCCATAACTTTAGTTGCTGTCTTTGTCCCCATTTCATGGATGAGGAAACTAAGGATTGAGTGATCTATCTAAGGACACAGCTTGCAAGTAACAAGAGCAAGGAGCTGAACATAGGACTAGCTGCTTTTAGTACTTCCTTCTGTAATTATAGTCAAGTCCAGGATAAATCTATGTGACACGCTGACATGTGGTAAGAACGCCATAAAATCACTGTCATTATTAATAATAACATCCCTGGTGGCTGCATACGGGTGCCCTGGTGTTGAAACGTGGAACTCCTTGTCCCGTGAGGGTGGGTCCCAGGCCTGGCTTGTTTTCCATCACCCCAAGTCATCGCCCTGAGGAGGTGCTTGCATCAGTGTTGGTTGGGTACCAAGATAAAGCGAAATGAAAACTTTTGGACAGCTGAGATAAGGGACAGTCCTTGCAGACTCATGTATTTCTCACGTTTCGGCCCTGGGTGTGGAATATTAAGCACCCACAGTTTTGGGAACTGCCTTCAACTTTTCCCTTCGTGAAAGCTAATTTTTAACCATCGACTTTTAAAAAATGTTAGTCAACCTTAAACTTTATGCTGGTCATGCTCATACACTGTTGGTAGGCAGGTAATTTTAAGTCTTTTTTTTTCTGGAAGGAAGTTTGTTTCTCTAGTTGATCCACTAATTTTTCTTTTGATCAAAGGTGTGGTCAAAGATTTATATTCCAAAGTACTGCTCACTGCCTCATGTGTAATGGCAACACACACACACACACACACACACACACACACACAAATACCCACAGAGTCCAGTGGTAAGAAAGTGGGTGAGTAAGGTATATGATTCAGCCAATAGAAATGAAGTTGTTGGAAAGAAACTTAGTGACATGGGAAATGCATATGATAGAAATTTTAAAATCTGTATCTATTCTAGTTGAGTTTTGAAAATTATATATTTATACATAGAAACAAGGCTTACCACAGCAGTAACCGTGGTTTTGTTTTTACTTATAAGAGTATAGGTGATTTATATTTTATACTTCATTTTGTCTCCGTTCGTCTCTGTTTTCCAGCTTCTACAGAGGTGTTTGTTAATTTTATTAAGATCAAACATGTCTTTTTCTAATTTCAGGGTAGGTAGGAGAAGATGAAAATTTTTAACCCTTTTCCAATTTAGGGGGGAAAAAGTGCACCTTGCTGCCAGCATTCATTTAACATCATGTGTAGGAATGCCACGTTTTCTAGTTTTCTAGGATTTGACATTTTCAGCGCTCAAACTACTGAAAACAGAATACTATAAATAGAACGATGTCGTTTGTTCCCAAAGACTATTGGCATGCTAGAGCAATGTAAAAGCAATAAAAGCGAAACATTTCATGGCAAACTTTGGGGGTATGGTTAGGACTGTAATTCGCAAGTTATCTCGGGGTAAACTCTCCAGCTGCAAGTGCCACCGGCGAGTATTCTCAAGGCGAATAGGGAACAGGGTTAATCCAAGGCAGAAATTAATGAGACACAAACAAAGGGTGGAACTGAGTTCCATGGAGTGGCCAGCACACGCCTTCCCTGGTCAGGGGACAGCAAGGCTGAGACCTGAAGGATGAGAGAGAACGCTACAGTGAGCAGCACAGCGGGGGGCCTGATGGGGACCAGCGTCTTACCTGGATGTTGAGTATTTCACTTGATAGTCCCCCGCCCCCTGCCCCAGCTTTTTCAGCTCTTTCTAATGGGGTCATACTCGACATATCCTGCAACTTTTAAAAAATTTATTAAAAAATTTTTTTCAAGTTTAGTAAAATACATACAACAAAATTTACCATCGTCATCACTTTTAAGTATACAGTTCAGTGGCAGTAAGTGCATGAACGTTGTTGTGCAACCATCGTCACCACCCTCCATCTCCAGAACTTCTCCATCTTCCCAAACTGAACGCTGCACCCACTAAACACTGACTCCCCCTTCCCCTAGCACCCACCACTCTACTTCTGTATCTGTGGATTTGACTACTTTAGGTTCTTCATATATGAGGACTCATGTAAGATTTGGCTTATTTCACTCAGCATAACGTTCTCGAGGTTCATCTATGTTTTGGCAGGTGTCACAATCTCCTTTTTGAGGCTGAAAAATATTCCATCGTATGGAGGGACCACATTTTATCTATCCGTTCATCTTTCGATGGTTCCTTGGGCTGCTTCCACCTTTGGCCACTGTGAATAATGCTGACATGAACGCAGGTGCATAAACATCTGTTCAAGGTCCTGCTTTCAGTTCTCGGGTGCATATCGGGAAGTGGAACTGCTGGATGGTGTGGAAATTCTGTTTCATTTTTGGGCCTCCATACTGTTTTCCACAGCAGCCGCCCCACTTTATATTCCCCCCAACAGTACACAAGGTTTTGGTTTATCCACGTTTTTGCCAACACTTGTTATTTTCTGGTTCGGTGGATTTTTGTTTGTTTGTTTGATAGCAGCCATCCTAATGGGTGTGAGATGGTACAACTTATTTTTGTTATTTAACATTCTCTGAGATTTGTCTGTATTAATAATATAGGTCTCAGTCATTCATTTAAAATGTGAGGTTTTTTCACTATTTTAAATCAGTTTTATTGAGATACAATTTATATCCAGTAAAATGCACCCTTTTGAAGAGTTTTGTCAAATGATACCTCTTTTCCTCCCCATCTTAGCTCCGGGCAACCATTGAGCTACTTTCTGTCTATAGATCAATTGTGATTTAAAGAGCTTTTAATCGAGGTATAATTTACACACAGTGAAATGCACTTTAAATATATATTTCCTGAGATTTGACAAGTATAGAGACCTGGTTAAATCCCACCCCAGTCAAGATCGAGAACATTCCAACACCACGGAAAGTTCCCTCCTGCCTCTTTATGGTGCCACCTCACCCTCTGCCCCAGGCAGTCACTGGTCCAATTTCTATCACGATAGATTATTTTTGTCTATAGTCATGTGCCGCATAACGAGGTTTTGATCAGTGAGGGACTGCAGATGTGACAGTGATCTCATAAGATTATAGCGAGCCAAAAACTTCCTATCGCTTAGTGAGGTCATGGCCGTGGTGATGCCATAGTGCCACACGCTATTCACGTGTTTGTGGCGATGCTGGTTTGAACGTCCTGGGCTGCCAGTCGCATAGAATAATTACAGTGCATTATACTTGATAACGAGTGACCGTGTCACGGGTTTATGTATTTTCTATACTTTTAATTGTTATTTTAGAGTGCACCCTTCTTGGTTGTTAAAAAATTGCTGTAAAACTATGACATGCTACACCAGCAGCATCTCGTATTTGCCATGTGTCCCGATCACATGTTTTTCTCTTGTGCTGGATTTAATCTCATGTTGTTTTGTCCGGTAACACATCATCCAGGCTTGTAGCCTAGGAGCAGTAGGCTGTACCGTGCAGCCTAGGTGTGGAGTAGGCTACACCACCTAGTTCTGTGTAAGTTACCCCTGAAGTTCACACAACCACAAAATTGCCTAACGTCTCATTTCTCAGGACGTATCCCTATTGTCAAGTGGAACACAACTATATTTTTCCATTTTTGTCTAAATAGAATCACATAGTGTATGCTCTTCTGTATCTGACTTCTTTTGCTCAGTGTAACGTTTCTGGAATTGTATGATTTATAATGGAGCTAATAACCAGAAGAGAGGGCAGCTTCCTAAGAGCTCTCTGGCACAAATGGGAGAAGGGAGAAGGGAGCATGCGGCCAAGATGAAAGAGACGGAGATGGAGGAGGTATCTGAGATGACGTTCAGAGACTGAAGGGCTCTGGAGTTTAGCTCCAACAGCACTGTGAGCAAAAGAGAAAGGATTTGGAAGCACAGTGCCCAGAATTAAGAGGATGTCATCAGTTTGAAAATGAGCAAGTGCACTGGGAAGCAACGCATTTTGGAACAACCAAACTCTTCGAGAACCTTGGAAAAGAACAAGAGGCAAGGGAAGATCCATTAAACCCTCTCTTGACCATCAGTTACGTAAACAAAGTCTGTCATCCATTCTAATTAATTTTTGTGCATGATGTGAGAGGAGTTAAAGCTCATTTTTGTCCCTGTGGATAGCATTGTTCCAATACTTTTTGTTGAAAAGACTGTGTTTTGCCCACAGAATTATATCAAGACTTTAGTAGGAAAGCAGCTGAGCACACATGTGCAGGTCTAATTCTAAACACGCCTATGTTTGTGCCAGTGCCACACTGACTTGATTATTGTCCTCAAGTCAGGTGGCGTAACTCTTCCAACTTTGATCTTTTTCAAAACTGTTTTGACTATTTTAGGTCTTTTGCTTTTCCATTTTAATTTTAGAATCAGCTTGACCATTTCTGCAAACAAGCCTGCTGGGATTTCAGTTGAGAGTGCATTGACTCTAACGATCAGTTTGGAGAGGGTGGACATCTTAGCCATTTTGCGTGTGGTAGGCCCTGCACATGGTGTATCTCTCCATTTATTTAGACCTAGTTTAATCTCACGGATAGGAAGAGTCAATAGTCATCATTTTTATGGCCATGTGGTACAACAGGGTGTGGCCGAGTCGTTGTTTACCCAATTGTCTGTTGTTGTTCACTTAGGGTATATCCAGATGCTTCACCATTATAAACAGTGCTCAGTAGCTGTCTCTGTAGTTCTGGCTTTGCACACACACCCTTAATTACTTAGAAAAACTCTGGAGCCAGGTTAACCCTCTTGACTCTTCCTTGTGATTTGCCTTATTTCACTGGTGGTGATCTGTGTGTAGTGAGAAGTGGAATGCCAGTGATCAGACTTTGTTTGGTGAGGCCCAGCAGTGTCATGATTTAGAACAGGGGCCGGCAAACTGGCAGCAGGCCAAGGTCATTTCGTAGGGCCTCTGAGCTAAAAATTAAAAATATGTTTTTCCATGGATTGAAAACAAAGAATATGTGGTAAAGATGATATGCAACACCTAAAATACTACCTGGTCCTTGATAGAAAAAGTCCGCCCACTCCTGATTTGGAGCAAGACTCTGTACCAGACGGACCTGATCGGGTTCCCGCCCACTGCTCACCAGCAAAGGATTGACCTTGGCCAAGTTCCACAGTTACTTAGGCTCCAGTTCTGTTTCGTCATGTGTGAAATGGGATCAGTGAGAGTCCAGAGAGGGTTGTTAGCCACCGGGCTGCTTTTTTTTTCTATCCGAAGTTACAGGAACTTAGGTTGTCTGTACGTGTGAATCAGGAGTGGGCCTGTCACCGTGATCCTCGTCCTGGGCATCGTTCATGGCGCTGGCATGAGCTAAAGACACAAACACACACAAAAAAAGCCTCCACATACACATGATGCAGCTCAAAACAGTGTGGGACTAGCAGCAGTCAGGTACACTGGGCCTCATCGCCAACTGTGAGGGAAAAAAAACAGAACTGAAACTCTGGCTTCGAGTGAGGAGGCTTGGAATTTAGAATCTTGAGCCCTGTCATTGTCATGTGACCTTTTTAAATGTTGGCTTCTAACTGCCTCTCCCTCTTCGGACTGCCCACATCTGGGAGACTGTGGCTCACCGAGGAAGGGGGGGCAGTGGCGACATGTGGATGACCCCACTTGTTCCTGTAGCCTGGGGTTGCTCAACACTTATGGGTCAGTGTCGAGTGTCCTTGGGCGGCTCAAGGGATGATCTGAGGGCCCCAGTGGTGTGTGTGGGAGCACCCAAGCCTTCTGTCCTGAGGGTTAAGGGGCTCTGGCAGCCGCAGGGAGCAGTGGTCGCAGAGGCTCTCCTGCAGGCTGAAGGTCCCTGTCTTGGCGATCACAGAGGTGACGCCCAGCAGTGGCTAGTGAAGGGTCCACTGGCACCACTGGTCGGTGCTAAGAGTGATTTCAAAACAACAGAATAACTACATGAAGCGCCCTGGTTTGTCCCCCAGGCATCCTGACAGAGGCCAGCCCTCCACTCCAGCCCATGGCAGCCCACCCCTGTCGGCTGTCAGCGGAGAATGCGGACGTCAGCTGCTTCCTGCGGGTGTCGCTGTGAGCAGAGGTAGGCCACCGCCTCCCCCACGCAGGTGTAGCTCCAGGCCGGGACTGGGGAGGGAGTATGAATTTTTCAATGATGGAATCGTGGTGATGCTTGTTTTCTCTTTTCAAGTCCTTTGAGAAAAATATACAGGGATGAAATGATGTGATATCTGGGATTTGTGGCAAAAAAAGAGGACGTGGGCGGTTGAGAGGAAGCAGGTTGAAGCGAGGTGGTAGGACCGTGGCCGTGTGTCATGCGGTTCTGCCAACTCGCACGTGGATTTACACTCTCCATAAGTGGAAATGAAAGAGAACGTGGGAAGGGCCTTGGGTTCCAGGGTTAGCTCTAACACACCTGAGGCCTGAGGCCAAAGGAGCCCCTTTCCTAGTGTGAAACGGGGCTCATCACGGCTGCCCACAGGATCGCCGGGGAGGTTTTTGATGAAACAGTGCCTGAAAAGCATCTCATCCACACCAGTAACTCCAGCTCTGGCTGGGAGTCTGGGCCAGTCAACGCCTGGCTGACCATTTAGGGCAGGGAGGTGGCTCGTAGGAGGGGTCTGGGGTCCACTCCTTCCATTGGACACATGGCCCCTGCCTTTCATTAAACCACTTTGGTTTCACTTGCATCTGTAGTTGGTTTGGACTTTCTTTTTTTTTCTTTTTTTTTTTTTTTTTTTTTGGCAAATTGGAGCTAGAATCGGCAGTCAGATTCCCAGGTGTGGTTTCTGCTAAAATACTGTGCGGTGGAAGCATTTATTGAGTTATGTATTTTGAAACATTTTCTTTTGAAATAATTATAATTCAAAGGAAGTTGCCACCACATACCTTTTACCCAGTTCCCCCCAGTGGTACCACATCTTCGGGGTGCCTGTAGTACAGTATCACGGCCACAGAAGTGACACTGGCACAAACCACGGAACTTACTCAGTTCTGCACGCACCCACTGCGACTCCTCCGAGCAGCCTGTGGGGGTCGGCAGTGTCTTCATCCCCCATTCCCAGATGGGGCTACAGGGTCAGAGGAGTTAAACAGCTTCCCCTGCTCACCTGCCGATCACGGGGCAGAGCTGGGACCAGAGACCAAAGCTGGCACTTAACTGCTGGCCTCGCTGTTCCCCTTAGACAGAGGCTTCTGTCACCAACCAAGGATGCCTTGTGTTTTCCTCTAGGTGAGCCCAGGCCAGAATGGGGGACCCCAGAGACCTCTGCCCTCACCTTGACTCTATAGGGGAGGTGACCAAAGACGACTTGCTGCTCAAATCGAAGGTAAAGTGTCATCAGACCCTGGGGGACTGCAGCCCACGCTCAGGGTCTCTGCGTTTCTGGGGCGCGAAGGTTGTGAAGCAGCAGAAGCACTGGCTCCACCATGTCCCTGCTTTCCCTTCCGTGTAAACGGGGAAGCCGGCATCTGTTTGGGGCTGTTAAAGATCATTTAGACCAGTCCCTCTGGGAGCCACTAATGTGCTGCCTATTAGCTGCCGGAGAAGGTGCGCAGAACCTTCTCGAGGGGCCCCATCCGCTTTGCGTCTCTGTGGGCATCTTCACCCACCTTGGCCCACCTCCGGTAACCACTTAAGAGTTGTTTTTTTGTATCTTTTCAGAGTTTCTCCATGCAAACATGTGCAAATATACTTCTCTTTCCTTTTCCCTTTTGTTACTGGAGACACATTTGTAACTTGCTTCATTCACATGACAATATATGTTGGAGCCCTTTCACACTGGTCCCTAGGGACAGCTTTCCCATTGTTTGTCTTGAAGTCGCGTCCCGTTTCATCATGTGGACCCCATCACTGATCCTCTGTGGGTGGACGCCTGGGCTCTTGGCCACCTCCTGCCAAAATGAACGATGCTGCGATGAGTGGCCATTCCTAGATCTGTTGTCATTTCCGGGTTCCAGGCACCTAATGCCAGTCGTTGAGCCTCCCTGCACAGACAGGTCCTGGGGGCCTTTGGCCTGTGCTGGCTTAGTCGGGGCCTGTGTGAGGGATCAGTACTTCAAAGAACCTGTGGCCTCTTTTGAAGTAGTTTCGCTTCTTGTGTGGGCTGGAGGAGGGGCAGCGTCTGATGCTGGGTTTCTTTCCGAGTCTGCAAAGGAGTAAGTGAGACCAACCGAGAGGATTTTGCCTCCAGAAAAGGCAGGAACAGGGGGATCGGAGAGCAGGGAGATGCATGAAGTGGGAAGAGCGAAGCAGAACATGGGATGATGTGGGCTGGGACGAGGCAGCCTCTTGGAAGTGTTAGTGCTTCTGCTGTGTGGAGACCAAGAGCGTCTGCAGTGGCCTCAGGCCTGCGTTTCAGGGAGCATGTCTTCAGCACCTCTCTGGGCATCCAGGAATGTACGAAGTGAAGTCGCATTGTTTAAAAATACCCAGAAGGGGCAAGGATGTCAACAGGTAGCTGACAGTGAATGAAAGTAAGCTTACGCGAGTCACTGTATTTCAGGGTCTCTTTGTTACAACAACTTAAACTGTGCCCTAAAAATCTAAGACTGACGGGGTAGCTGTGCCACTCTCAACCTGTGGCTTTCATCTCCAAGTCCAGTGTGGTTGCTTCAGCTCCTGCCATCCCATCTACATCCTGGGCAATGTCAGAAGTGGCACACGTCACTCTTGCTGTCATCCCATGGAGTAGAACTGAGCTCCATGGTCCCAGTGGCAGCTAGAAACGGTCTGCAGCTGCTGGCCAAGTGCTCAGCCAAGATTCGTGCATTCTGCTCTGAACAAGGGGAGATATTGGTGGACAAGAAGCAGGCTCTGTCACCCAGACGACCACTAACCTGCACGTTTTCTGTAATCAACAAATATACTGATCTCCCAGTCTGTACCAGGCCCTGTGAAGTCGCAGGAGCAGACAAAACAGACCCCTCAGCTGTCGTGGAGCCCATAGTCTATGGATGGAGCTGGGAGGGAGGGGGTGGGTTTGAGGTGTAAATAGAGTGAAGAAGGAGGAGGAGAAGATGTGATGAGATTGCAGATTAAGGAGTCTCTGTAAATTTCAAGCGATTTTACTGAAAATGCTCTTGCAGGCACGTGATAGAACAAACTTCAAACAATAACATGTAAAGTGTCCCTGTGAGGGACCACGTTTAGATTGGTGGGCTGGCGAGGGCCTTTCCCGAGGCAGACAGAGCCATGGCGTTTAGGGTGGAGTGTCAGCAGATGCCGGCCTGTGGCTCCCCCTGGGCTGGAGCAGGCCAGGCCGTGATTCCTTGGGGTCCCCAGAAGGCCCCCCTCACACTTTGCTCTTTGTCTCTCACCTCACCTCACTCAGGGAACCTGTCAATCGTGTGGTGTTACTGGACCGAACCTGTGGGCTTGTCTCCAGGTAAGGGGTGTGTGCAGCTGCTGGGGCGTGGGCGCAGTCTAGACGCGGCTGAGAACATTCGTCCCTGGTGGGCAGTGCCAGGAGCCTTGGGCAGGGACAAGGGCATCAGGGCATGGATGTCTCAGGCGGGGTTCCCAAGCCCAAAGAGATCCATGGTCAGCGAGTCCCTGGGCTGGCTGCCTTGGCAGCCATTAAAAATGAGAAGAGCAAAGGGCAGGCGGGAGAAGACTCTGGACGAGACGCTCTCACCTTCGTAAAAGGCACAGTTCTCGCACAGGTACGTGCGCCTCCGTGACGTCTCTCACTCTGAGCCCTGACTCTTGAACTCGCAGCCTGTCCGTGAGCCAGCCTGGGCCTTCGTTTCCCACCTGTATAGCAGGGGCCACGACGCTGACAGCTGTCCCCGCCTCTTGGGGTTGGGGTAGGAGTTGATGAGTTGATGAGATGGTGCCTGCGATGGGTTTAGCAGGGCGTGTGGCCCAGAGACAGTATCCAGACTGTGTTTTGCTTATTATTTATTACAAAGGATAACACATGTCAGAACATGACTTTTCAGTAGGTGGTGGAATTTTTTTCTGTAATTTTGTAGTATTTTCTGAATTTTTTATAGGTGTGTATTTACTGTGTTTTATGACACACTAAGAACGAGTGTGACTTAAAACTCCTTTTAAAATAAACAGACGTAGAAACAAAAAGGCCAGCCCGAGGGGGTGAAGACATCGCAGTTCAAATCTGTCTTTGCAGAGGACACAGGGTCCCCCAGGGGACTCCAGCCTCTGCTTTTGGGCCTGTCACTCAGTCTAAAGTAGATTGCAGGACACTGTCTGGGCCCCTGGGGGTCAGCAAGAAGTGTGAGACGTGGTGCTACCTCCTGGGGGCCCGGAGTCCCCCTGAGACAGACAGGTACAGAAACCTCTGCAGCAAATGAGGCATCTTTTGTGACAAAGGGCCCTCCCCAGCCTGTGTGGTGCTGACCACTGGGAAATGACCGCAAGTGACCCCACCAGTGGCGAGGCTGCCTGGTCGCTGGGGTGGAGTTCCACAGTCGAGAGGCGCTGAGCAGGTCGGTAGATTTGGGATAGGAGAGGGCAAGGCCACAGGTAGGGTTGTGGGGGCCATGCAGGCCCCACTGTGGGGCACTGGCTCCGCATTGGGCCCCGCTGCCTCTGCCCATTCATGTCACCTATTGGAAAAGGACTGTGAGACCCAGGCTCACCCACCGAAAGTGTGGTGCCAGTGACTGACCCGGCAGGAAGTTGGTGAAAAGGGGGCCAGTGGAGGCCAAGAGGGTCTGGGCCAAACAAACAGCTCGTCCTCGCCTGGGTCCAGCCGTGGCCCTGCCTGGCACTTTACCCGAAGGGCAGTGGCCCAGGACAACCTGCCCGTCGCGCTCTGAGGCCAGGGGCAGCTTTTATGGTGGCCGTTCCTGCCCAGTGCGGGCTTCAGGGCTGTACACCTGTGTTCCCGCAGCGTGGCAGGGCCTCGATCCCTTGTGGGTCTTCTTGGGAGGAGACGGGGGACACTGGCTCACCGCGCTGGCACCGTCCTCTTGGCCAGCCCTAATCCAGTCTCCTCCCCGCCGTCCCCAGGTTGCCTGCCCCTACGTTGGCTGTGGAGAGTCCTTCGCTGACCACAGCACCCTTCACGCACAGGTGAGCCTGGTGGCCGGGAGCAGCCAGACAGCCCTGAGTTCAGGCCCCGGCTTCGTCTCCCTGCTCCGGGCCTCAGCGGCTCTGTCTGCAAAGTGGGAGTGATCTTAGCAGAGAAGCAAGAGCTAGCGCGGGTGCCAGCACTTAGCCCGGGTCCACGTTTGATCGGTGGCCCCTGTTGGCATTCCCGCGGGAGGGTGAGTGGGCCCCCCTGTCCCGACAGAGTCCCCACTGAGGCCGGATCGCTGAGGCAGCCGGATGCAGGCCGGGGGCACCTGTTAGGCCAGTGTGTCCTTGCCTTCGTTTCGGATCTCGCCCTCTAGGCCAAAAAGCACAACCTGACAGTGAACCTGACCACGTTCCGGGTGTGGTGTTACGCCTGCGAGAAGGAGGTGTTCCCGGAGTCGCGGCTGGCGGCTCCCCTGCCCGGCCCCTCACACAAGTTCTCCGAGCAGGTGGGGGGCGCAGCGGGGTCAGTTCGATGGGTGGCGACATGTGCTGAGGGTGGGGCAGTGTGGCCCAAGTGTCAGTGGAGCATGGCTTAGTGGGTCCCAGACGGCGTCTGTGCCTGATCACTGTTCCCAGGTGGCTGAGGCGCTCGTGTCAGCAAAGGCTCCCTGAGTCCGGGCTTTGTGTCAAGGCCACTGCGAGGCAATGAGGGAACCTGGGTGACTGGGGCGGGACCTCCCTCAGGGAGCCCACAGGCCGCGGCAGGGGGCATTTGTAAATGCAGGGCTCAGGTGTGCCAGGCCACGGGGCCGGCATGGATGCTGCCAGGCCTGCGGAGAGCCCCTGGCAACCCCTGATCTAAAGCAGCCCCGGGGAATCAGGAGAAGTCACTGTGATGCCCCTCTCCATGGGTGTGCCTGGAAACCGCCCAGGCCGGCCACCAAGTGGGGCGTCATGCGGCCTTTACGGGTGGCGGGCCCAGCAAGGCCGTGCACAGGGCCCAGCGAGGCTGGCGCTCAGCCAACCAGTTGTCGGCTGGGCCTGCGGGAGGGGACACTTGGGGAGGCCCGGGAGTGTCCGTGTGCGCGTCGTGTCTCCTCCATCTGGACAGTGCCCGCCCTGTAGAAGGGGCTCAGTCGTGTGCTGGGACACCTGTGTGGATGGGGGGGCGCGTGTCACAAGTCTGCGCAGATGCGTGCGGGTGGTTAGCAGTGGTTGTCTCAGCAAAGTGGGATTGCGCGTTATCGTCTGTTTCTGTTTCCCCCACGTTTATTATAAGTAAAATAATCGTTATTCCTTATCGTAAATAAGATACAAGTTCTCAGCGTAAGGCCGCCAGTGCCAGCTCTGTCCACGGTGTCCTCTGCTCAGATGGGCCACCATGGCGCAGGCTCAGGGCTGGTGCGGGGCCTCCTTCGCCCGGTGGCACGTGGGCCTCTGACCCCCTTCCCCACCCCCCTGCTACTCACTCCTCTTCTCACCCCTTCCCTCCTCACCCCCTCTTTTCCTCATCCCCTCTTCACCTCTTTTCTCAACCTCCCTCCTCACCCCCTCTCTCCTTGCCCCTTCCCTCCTCACACCCTCTTCTCACTCTGGGTCTCAAATGCAGGACTCCCCGCTGCCCTCCCACCCTCTGAAAGCCGTCCCCGTTGCCGTGGCTGACGAAGGAGAGTCTGACTCAGAGGACGATGACCTGAAACCTCGAGGTGGCAGCCCATGGAACGGGGGTTGTGGGTGGGCTAGGCCAGGGGCCTCTGCTCTGGATGGGAAGCTCCGCACACCCTGGGCACCGGCACGTGATGGACGGCCCGTGTAGCGTGGTGGCTTTTCTGGGGGTGCTGGCCACCCAGCCGGGTCCTTTGTGGTCTCAGCCATGTGACCCTGGGCAGGCTGGCCCTCTGCACCCGGACCCTCCTTGTGCACTCCGGGCAGTGGGCAGGGCTGGGTGGACGCAGAGTCGGCCCATTTGGTACACTCGGGTGACCGTAGCTGTGTGAGTGGAACCACATCTTCTTACTCGGCGCGTCTCGGGGTGGACCACCAGCCACCCGTGTCCTCCTCTGGTTGGGTCCTGGCGCCTCGAGAGCCACAGAGCATCTCTGAGCGTGCATGTGAGGGCGCCTCGCCGGGCAGGTGCTCACGTCCCCTCCCCCGTGTGCCGTGGTTTCCTAGGCCTCACGGGCATGAAGAACCTCGGGAACTCCTGCTACATGAACGCCGCCCTGCAGGCCCTGTCCAACTGGTAGGTCGTCCCTTCACTGGGAGATGGGGCAGGAGCTGTCCCTGGGGCCTGGAAGTCGCAGTAGCAGCCCCCATGTTGCCCATCTGAACCCCTAAGAACACACGTGCCCTTGGCCCAGCAGTCCCTGAGGGGACAGCGGAGAAGTGGAGAAAGCTGTCCGTGCCGGGGTGTTCGTCATCCTGTCGTTTAATGGAAATGAGTTAAGGGAGCAGGGCCACGGGTCCAGGGTCGCGGGTCACTCCGGGCCAGCCCCCTAGTGGGCATGGGGGTAAGTGGTGCAGCTCAGCGTTCACTGACACGGGAAGGGCTTCAGGGTGCAGGCGGTGGGGAGAGGAGGTCATGCAGCTTTGTGTGAGGTGATCCCATTTGGGGTCAAATATTAACTTTTACCAAAAGAGGCTGTCAACTCTGCGAGGCCACCTGGTTGGGATTCAGCGTACGTGCACGTGAGGGAGGGCAGGGATGTGACACGTAGGAAGTCGGGGAGGATACGCCCGCAGATCTGCAGGGTGGCTCGTGTGGTAGGGTTAAGGTTGATTCTTGTGGTTGCTTATCTACATTTTCTAGCTTTTCTGCCATGAACCTTATTCCTTGTGTAATGAGAGAAGTTTTAAACGCAGAAGGAAGAGGCGGGTGGGAGAGATGCTCTCAGGCTCGGGAGGGTTTCCACGGAATGGGCTGAGCGAGCAGGACGTAACAGCCCGTCCCCCAACCCCACCGGCCCTAAATTGGGCAGCTCAGCCGATCTGGTGGGGGAAAGGGCGGTGTCAGTTTGCCGTGGCCACCACCGCAGTGCGCCACAGACCGGGTGGCCTGGCCCACAGAAATTCTGTCTTCTGAGTTCTGGGGATCACGGTGTTGGCAGGCCCCCCTGCCGGGCTCATAGGTGGCCGCCTTCTGCGCTTCCTCACCGCCTTCCCTCTGTGCGTGTTGGTGTCCGCATTTCCTCCTCCCGTAAGGACACCAGTCATGCTGGATTAGGGACCACCCCTGAGACATGGTGTTCGGCCTCCAACTTAGAAACTCTGGGGCACACGGGTCAGCCCGTAACAGGTGGGACCCTCGTAGTCACCCACAGGCACTTCTGGCCCAGGCGAGGGCTCCCCCGCACTGGAAGCCCATGCTTCTCCAGCCCGCTCTTTCTCAAGGACGCCGTGCTCCCCTTCTCTTCTCTCCTGCCCCCGCCCCCAGCCCTCCGCTGACCCAGTTCTTCCTGGAGTGTGGGGGCCTAGTGCGCACAGACAAGAAGCCAGCCCTGTGCAAGAGCTACCAGAAGCTGGTCTCGGAGGTCTGGCACAGGAAGCGGTGAGTGACGGCCC
The DNA here is from genome assembly GCA_030015415.1 of Cynopterus sphinx. Taxonomy (NCBI): domain Eukaryota; kingdom Metazoa; phylum Chordata; class Mammalia; order Chiroptera; family Pteropodidae; genus Cynopterus; species Cynopterus sphinx. The sequence continues at coordinate 126,734,716 of CM057385.1, forward strand.
TGACTAGGGCAGGTGTGCGGGGCCACTTGCTGTAGTCTGCCCCCATGCTGTTGATGGCAACCCTGCGAGGTGGACGCCGTGGCCGACTCTGTTTCCAGGTTGGGCAACTGAGGTTCAGCAAGACTTGAGTACCTTGCTCAAGGTCACACTCCTTGTGAGAGGTGGAGCTAGAACTTGAACCTGGCATTGATCTGAGCCGGCATCAAGGCCCAGACACCTGCCGTGACCACTCCTGGGTCTCAGCCACGACCGTGCACATAGGAAGGAACCTCCTAAGTGGTGGCTGGCCCTCCAGCCCAGTGTGAGATGAATTTAAAGACGGGAAGCTTGGATGAGACTCGTTTCTCCAGAAAAAGTGAAAATTGGGAATAATTTAAAATGGGGCATAGAAATACATAAGGGTAGAAGCAGGTTGTAAAACAGTAGGATGCAGTATAATTCCGATTTTCTAAGGAGCGAAGGTGAAGTGTATACCTGTATGTGGTTTTGTAAATGTCTGTATTTTCACAGAAAAGTCTAGAAATCTTAATGGTAGTGACGGGTGGGTGGTACGGTTAGCAGTAATGTTTCTTTGTTAAGCTTTTCTGAGATTTTAGCGATTTCAATAATGAACGTGTACGACTTTTGAGAGAAGACTGCGATAAATATTTTAGAGTGAAACAGTTTTAAAACAGGCTTGTCAAGAGCCTTTTACCCGGGTGGGCCACACCCGGACATTTTCCCGCTTGACCGTAGAGATGCGGGAGTCTGCCAAGGCCCCTGGTGCGTCGGCACCCCCCAGAGGCACAGCAAATGCCTCGCCGAGTCTGAGGCCACCCCGCCGGCTGGCTGCGGCCAGCCCTCACGGGGCCGAGAGCCCAGGCAGGCCACCTGCGCTAACGGGTCTGGTCTTCCTACAGCCCAAGCTGCGTGGTCCCCGCCAGCCTGTCCCATGGGATCAAGTTGGTCAACCCGATGTTTCGAGGCTATGCGCAGCAGGTAGGCTGTCCAGGCTGCCCAGGGGCACCCAGGGCCAGTATCTAGTCGGCCTGGCTTTGAAGCCAAGGCCGGTGTGGGAAACGGCCACAGCACCTAAGCTCTGTGAGGCGTGGCCACGCGGCCCCTCGTTGCCTGAGGACGTGTGAGGACGTTGGAGCCTCCCAGCAACCCACTCTGATGCTCACCCTGCTGGACAGATGGTCTTCAGGTGTGGCACTTGCCCTGAGGGAATGCAGCCAGAGCACACCCTCCCCTCCGCTAGGATGGGGAGGCCGAGGCCCCTCTCCCTGTGTCTGATGTGAGGCCTCGTGTGCACGACCGGGTCTGGCCACTGCAGGAGGCCGCCTCGTGTGGGTCAGGAGTTGGGCCAGGCGGTCGGGCAGGGGGCTGCTTCTGACATCTGGGTCAGGAACTGTGAGGGACAGAACTAGACTCCGGGTCCAGTGGCCCAGCCCGGCAGCAAGTGCGCCCAGCTGTGGGAGGCCAGCTGCCGTCCCCATCTTCAGACCTTTCCAAGCACCTCCTGTGTGCTGTGTGCTGCTCTCGGCCCAGTGGGCAGGCCGAGCCCGAGGCTGGGTTGGTGACCTAGTCACAGACTGGTCCGAATAGAAGTGTCACTGCTGTGATTTGAGACCAGAAGTGGCATGCGCAGGTCTGCGGGAAGGTGACATCCTGCCTGTGGAGCCAGTACTCATACCCCAGGTCCTGGCAGAAGGACGGGCACAGGGAGAACCAGAGGCAGGGGGAGGAGGCAGGCCACGCGGCCTGCAGGGGACGTTGGTCCCTGCAGAACTCTGCCGCGCCCTCACATGCGCACACCTTCAGTGCACACCTTCCGTGGGCTCCCTTCCTGCCCCCCGTGTCCCCTCCTTTAGGGAGCAAGGCGGCATTAGTGGCTGCATGTGACATCTCTGCTCTCGCCCACACTGAGCTGGAAGCAGCTACAGGTGGTGAAGGGCATGAGCTCCAGCTCATGATGGACCTTGGCTCTGCCCCCTCACAGCCGTGTGACCCGGGAGGGGTCCCTCAGCCTCTCTGCCCCTCGGTGTGCTCAGTAGAAAGGGGGTCAGGACAGGGCTGCCATGGAGGCCACTGCGAGGGGTCGGTGGGTGCACCTGCATGGGGCGCCAGCGAGGGCCCGCCAGCCTCGGTGACCGGGGGCCTGGTGGCAGGTGCTCCCCGCCCCCCAGGGAGAGCCCTGCTGATGCGGTCCCGGGTTCCAGGACACCCAGGAGTTCCTGCGCTGCCTGATGGACCAGCTGCACGAGGAGCTCAAGGAGCCGGTGGTGACGGCAGTGGCCACGCTGACGGAGGCTCGGGACTCGGACTCGAGCGACTCGGACGACAAGCGGGAGGGCGACCGGAGCCCGTCAGAGGACGAGTTCCTGTCCTGCGACTCGAGCAGCGACCGGGGCGAGGGCGACGGGCAGAGCCGTGGCGGGAGCGGCTCGCAGGCCGAGCTGGAGCCGCCGCCGAGCCCCGACGAGGCGGGCCGCGCCATCTCGGAGAAGGAGCGCAGGAAGGAGCGCAAGTCCTCCTGGGGCCAGCAGCGCAGCAGCTCGGAGCAAGTGGACGAGGACGCCGACGTGGACACCGCCCTGGCCGCCCTCGGCCCCCAGCCCGCCGAGGCTCGGCCCCCGTCCCCGCTGCCCACCAGTCCCTGCCGGACTCCAGGTACCCGACAGCCCTGTCCGTCTGGCACTGACTGGGCCGAGTGCCACACGCAGTGGCTGCTCCCCCATCCCCCCGGGGGCTTCCTGCCACGAGCCCCAGCTTTCAGGGGGAGAAACGGGATGGATGTGGCCAGACTCTCTGAGCTGATGGAGCCGGAGTGGGGTTCAGAGCCCGTCTGGTGCCCTGAGCCCTCTGCCAGAAGCCAAAACATGTGGGCTGGGCGGGCAGTGGGGATACGTGGTGGGCACGGGCCTCAGCCCCGTCATGGGGGGCTGGCGGTCTCCTTCCCGGCCAGGCCCCGGAGCTGGCCTGGCTGCCCCGGCCCAGCACGGTCCCCCTCTGCCCCCAGAGCCGGACAACGAGGCCCACATGCGCAGCGCCTCTCGCCCCTGCAGCCCCGTGCACCACCACGAGGGCCACGCCAAGCTGGCCGGCAGCCCTGCCCGCGCCAGCCCCGCCCGCGCCAGCCCCGTGAGGATGGGGCCGTCATACGTGCTCAAGAAAGGTTCGGGGTGTCGGGCTGGCGGGAGGGTCAGCGGGGCCTCCCCGTGTGGGGCTCAGGGCGGGGACTGAGGGTCCGTGGCTGCCATGGTCGAGCTCCCAGGGCCAGAGGCTGTGCCACGTGCTCCTCCCGCCGTGACACCACGGGACGCGATGGGGGAGCCCCATCTTACACACCGCGCCCGAGGCCCCAGCAGCCAAATTGCATCCCCAGCCACGTGACTCATCCAGACCTGACCCTTGTCCTGGCCGGGCGGGCCGGCGGGGCAGGGCCCAGTCCTGTGCTCTGCCCCCAGCCCAGGTGCCGAGCGCCGGCAGCCGGCGGCGGAAGGAGCAGCGCTACCGCAGCGTCATCTCCGACATCTTCGACGGCTCCATCCTCAGCCTCGTGCAGTGTCTCACCTGTGACCGGGTAGGTGCCTGGGCTGCAGGGGGACGTTCAGCTTTCAGCAGCCTCGGGCGTGCTCGCTGGGATGAGGAGTGGGGGACGGGTGCTCCCCCTCGCGCCCCTGCGTTTCCCTAGGGGTGGGCGCTGGATGCAGGTCTTTCATGTGCAAGGGTTCGGGAGCAGGCCTGCTGCCCCAGCCCCTCCAGCTGGTAGCTGGGATTCAGGGTACCGACTCTGCTGGGTCTGGCAGGGCGGAACCCTGGAAGGTGGAGTCCCAGGCTGACCTTTAACCCCACAGGTGTCCACTACGGTAGAGACGTTCCAGGACCTGTCGCTGCCCATTCCTGGCAAGGAGGACCTGGCCAAGCTGCACTCGGCCATCTACCAGAACGTGCCGGCCAAGTCGGGTGCCTGCGGGGACAGCTACGCCGCCCAGGGCTGGCTTGCCTTCATCGTGGAGTACATTCGAAGGTATGTCCCCTTCTGCCTGCCAGAGACACAAGACCGCCCTGGCCCGGCCTTCTTGGGGCTCATGGCCTGGGCAGGCGACAGACTTAAACGGCAAAGCACGAGCGTTTGCAGGGATGAGGGCAGGTCTGGAGGGACCGTGAGGCTGGAGGATGCGTGGGGTTAGCTTAGTGGCATGGGGGTGTCTCCTGCCCACTCTGGGATGGCCTGGTTTGGGCAGGCCCTCAGATTGGAAGGTGAGTGGAGTGACCAAGAGGCAACTGGAGGGCAGTGGGTGGCTTTCTGCAGCCCCTCAGTGCCATGGTGCCTGCTTTACCTGCCGGATGGGAACCCGATTACCCAGAGCGCGGCCAGTGTGGTCAGGGCCCCTTCTCAGACGAGGAGGGCGAGGCTCAGGGACAGACGACGTCCCTCTCCCAAGGACACCAAGCTGCTGGCTGGTGGTCCCGGGTGTCTGGCTCCATACCTCTGCCCTCTCCACCCACTGGGGCCACCTGCCTCAGTGGGCTGGAGCAGACCCCAGCCCACGGCTTGCCCTTGCCCTGGCAGGTCTCCAGCCACCCCTCCTCTGTCTCCATAGGTTCGTGGTATCCTGTACCCCCAGCTGGTTTTGGGGGCCAGTCGTCACACTGGAAGACTGCCTCGCCGCCTTCTTCGCTGCCGACGAGCTGAAGGGTGAGTGGACCGAGCTGGCTGGGGTGGGCTTGCTGGGTCCGCTCACTGTCAGTGGCCCCGCCCTGCCTGCCAGGCTGCGCTTGGGACCAAATGTTCCCCAAGTGACCCCTTCGTAGCTCCGGGGGGTTCACCTGCTTTTCTTCTCTTACTAAGTAGGTGGACGAGAATGAGGTCATGCTTTAATTTTTCGTGTCCTTGATTATTGATGAGCTTGAACGTTTTTTTCGCACGAAAATTAGTTATTAGTATTTCCCATTTGGAAATTTCCCATTCCTGCCCTTTTCCTCTTTTCCTGGCGAGGACTTTCTGTATAATGTTGAACAGGAGTGGTGAGTGGGCGCCTTGTCGTGTTCCTGGTTTCAGAGGAGACGCTTTCAGGTTTCGCTGCTGAGGATGAGGTTAGCCGTGGGCTTGTCACACGTGGCCTGTATCACATTGAGGCGTGTTCTTTCTACACCCAATATGAGACTTTTCATCGTGAAAGGATGGGTATCGAAATCTGTCGTGTGGTTCTCCTGCAGTTGCTGAGAGGGTCCTGTGATTTTTATCCTTCGCCGTATCAACGTGCCGTCTCACGTTTATCGATTTGCATATGTTGAACCATCCTCGTGTCCCAGAGACAAATCCCACTCGATGGTGGCGTGTGATCGTTTTAACGTGCCCTTGAATTTGGTTTGCTAGGCTTTTGTGGAGGATTTTTCCATCGATTCGTCAGTTCTCTTTCCTCGTGCTGCGCTTCTGCGGCTCTGGCCTCGTAAAAGTAGCCTGGCGTGCTCCCTGCTCTTCGGTTTTTTGGTAGAATTCACCAGTGAAATAGCGTTGGGAGATTTCCTGTTGCTAGTCCAGTCATCGTAGTCGTTATTGATGGGTCCAGATTTTCTGTTTCTTCGTCATTCAGTCTTGGTAGGTTGTTGTTTCTAGGAATTTGCCCGTTTCTTCTAGGTAATCCATTTTGTCAATGTGTAGTCGGTCGTATTAGTCTCTTATGATCTTTTTTTCCTGTGGTTTCCTCTTTCGTTGATGATGTTTATTTGAGTCTCTTTTCCCCCTTGGGTTAATCTAGCTAGAGGTTTGTCCATTTTGTTTATCTTTACAAAAAAAGCAGCTCTTAGTTTTGAATTTTTCTCTATTATCTTCCCAGTGTGTTTCATTTGCTTCTGCTCTAATCTTCGTTATTTCCTTCGGCTAACTTTGGGCTCGGTTTAGGCTTTTTTCGGTTCCTTGAGGTGTAAAGTGAGGTCGTTTATTTGAGATCTTTCTTTTCTCTTGACGTGGGCATTTATTGCTATACATTCGCCCTTAGAACTGCTTTTGCTGCATCCCGTAAGGGCTAGTGTGTTGTATTTCCATTTTCATTTGTCTCAGGAGGCTCTCTGACTCCCCTCTTGATTTCTTCTTTGACCCATTTGTCATTCAAGAGTGTGTTGTTTGGTTTCCACATATTTACGGATTTTTTAGCCTTTCCTTTTATTATTGCTTTCTGCTTTCGTGCTGTCATGGTTGGGAAGGATACTAGATATGATTTCAGTGCTCTCAAACTTGTTAGGGCTTGCTCCGTGGCGATCCGTTCTGGAGAGCGTTCCAGGGGCTCTTGCGAATGACGTGCATTCTGGCACCCTCGGGTGGAGAGCTCTGTCTGTGTCTCGTGGGTCTGCTGTTCCCTGACTGATTTTCAGTCTGGATGCTCCATCCAGTGCTGCAAGTGGGGCATCGAAGCCCCCTCCTGTTGTTGTGTTGCCGTCTAATTCTCCCTGCATCACTGATACTGCTGGCTTTAAGCATTTAGATGCTCCACTGTCGAGCACATCTGCACTTTACAGTGGCTCCACCCTCCGGATGAACCGTCCCCTCGGTCACTGTTTAGTGACCCTCTGTGTCCCTTGCAGCTGATTTTGAGTGAAAGTCCGTTTTACCTGGGGTAAGTGTCGCACTCCTGCTCTGTCTTGCTTACACTCACACGTAATCTTTTTCCTCCCCTTCACTTTCAGCCTGTGCGTGTCCTTTAAGCTTAAGTACGTCTATCGTAGGCAGCGCCCTGTGGTTTTGTTCTTAAGCGTGAATCGTTACGTGCACTTCTGCTCCCCATTGCCCTTCCCCGCTAACCTGTGTCTCTGTTACTGCCCTAGGCGACAACATGTATAGCTGTGAACGGTGTAAAAAGTAAGTGTGAGCCTTCTGGGGGCTTCTCCCCAGCGTCCCGTTTCCAGCCCCTGAGGTCCGTCTGTGTTCCATATGCTTCCCATGGGTCCCCCAGAGAGTTTGATCCTGACCTCGCAGAGGCGTCCAGGTGGGAGGGGTGCTCAGCCAGCCCCCCGGCCGCCACACTGGGACACGCACCGAGTCTCTCCTGCTCTCTCCCGCAGGCTGCGGAATGGCGTGAAGTACTGTAAGGTCCTGCGGCTGCCGGAGGTGAGCGGAGCAGCCCCCGCCCCTCGCCATGCCGACTGGTGGCATGTGGCAGGGGCTGACCCTTCCTCAGCTCGGGAGCTTCTGAGCTACAGAGGCCCATGGAGGTGCCACCGCTGAGAGGCCTCCTGGGAGGGTCTGGCAGATGGACAGGGCTCGTTTTTCAATTCGTAACTTGGTGCACTCTCTCCTGTGGCCTCAGCTCCTTTGTCACCATGAGGCAGGTGTAGGAGGTGCTGAGGGTGCGACCTGGACTAGGCGGCTCCGAGGGGAGAGGACCTGGCCACGGGGTGTCAGGGAAGGCCTCTCCAAGGAGGTGGCGTCTGAGTGAGCCCTGGGCATGTAGCCTGGCATCAGCCTTGTGGAGGGAGAGTGGGGAAGGAACAGTGGGCAAAACCCCGAAGCGGGAACAGGCTTGGCTGAGCCAAGGAAGGCCGGTGTGGCTGGAGCAGGAGTGTGGCCCAAGGTGCAGTGCCCGGGACAGTGCCAGCAGACGAGGGAAGGCCGTGTGACAGGCCTTCTCAAAGTCGGAGCCCACAGAACTGGTCGTCGGGGTTCTTTGGAGGGTGAACTTGAGCTTCCTGTGCAGCTCAGCCCCACGTCACGTGGGCCTGCCTTGGCCCCCGCGCGGAGCTCCTCCGTGCATTCAGACGGGGTCAGTGGTGGCGCCATCCCCGGGCCTGGGCCTCGGGAACACTCTAGCCACTGGGTTTCTCGTTTCCTCCTGGACGTCAGGACCTCAGTGGGTCAAACGGCGGGCTAGTCAGTGTCCCAGAGCCCTGCCTCGAGGTCCCCGTCAGGTTACTGGGGTCACAGGGCCCTGGCCGGCCCTGGAATGACTGATGTGCCCCTCCCCCCAGATCCTGTGCATTCACTTGAAACGCTTTCGGCACGAGGTGATGTATTCGTTCAAAATCAGCAGCCACGTGTCCTTCCCCCTCGAGGGACTTGACCTGCGCCCCTTCCTCGCCAAAGAGTGCACGTCTCAGATCACCACCTACGACCTCCTCTCGGTCATCTGCCACTACGGCACGGCAGGCAGTGAGTCCCGACACCCCGCCCTGGCCCCGGCCCCGGCGCCTGGGGCATCTGTGACCAGCCAGCCCCTCCCTCCGCAGGTGGCCACTACATCGCCTACTGCCAGAACGTGATCAACGGGCAGTGGTACGAGTTCGATGACCAGTATGTCACCGAGGTCCACGAGACGGTGGTGCAGAGTGCTGAGGCCTATGTCCTCTTCTACAGGTGTGCCTCTCGGCAGGTGGCCAGGGTGTGGGGCCCTGGGTCTGGCGACCCACGGCCTGGACGTCCTGCTCCTCAGGGCTTGACTCGGGGTGCATGTGGATGCTTGATCCTAGAGTGTTCTAAGACCCAGGGTAGGGCTTTGAGTCTTTAAGAAAGAGTCTTCTGGCTGATAGAAACTCAAGGGGTCGGGTTTAGCCCTCCTGAGAGGTGATGGCAGCCAGAACTCTGGCAGGCATGGCAGGGCCACTGGGGCGTTCCGAAGGTGGGGTGGCTCTGAACACACCCCTGGACAGGGAGTGGCTGGTCCCCCAGCATGGCAGGGAGCCCAGGCACAGCTGCTCCTACGTCTCCCCTGCTTCTCGCCCGCCCCACCCTGCCCCAGGAAGAGCAGCGAGGAGGCGGTGCGGGAGCGGCAGCAGGTGGTGTCCCTGGCCGCCAAGCGGGAGACCAGCCTGCTGAGGTTCTACGTGTCCCGAGAATGGCTCAACAAGTTCAACACCTTCGCTGAGCCGGGGCCCATCACCAACCACACCTTCCTGTGCTCCCACGGAGGTGAGGGAGCCTTCTCTGTGACCTGCGTGTGGGGCGGGCGGGCCGAGCCCCCACCTGTCCCTCCCTGCGCCTTCCCCCGCAGGTATCCCGCCCAACAAGTACCACTACATCGACGACCTGGTGGTGATCCTGCCGCAGGACGTCTGGGAGTACCTGTACAACAGGTGAGGTGCTGTGGCCAGTCTCTTCCGGGAGGCCGGCCTGCCCCGTCCAGAGCAGCAGAGGAGGACAGGGAAGGTGCCGCCACCGTGCCCGCATGCGGCCCTCTGCTCCGGCAGCAGACGGCACAGAAGCGGTGGCCGGGTCCTCCCTCATGTCTGGGTCTGCGCTGACAAACACACGGCATCTGTGGGCACACAGGTGGATGCCCACAGTGCCCAGGCGCAGAAAACGGGCCTTAGCCAAAGTGCGCATATTGGCCCCTCTCACGTCCTGGGGGTGCTGGCTGCAGGGCGGTCTGGCCAGCGTCTCTCCCCCACCCCACGTCTGGCTCGGGTGGCCTTGGGCTTGTGCTGCCTGGCGTCTTCCACGTTCAAGTCCATCAGGGCGAGAACGTGTGGCTCTCTTGTCGGGGACCTGGCTCAGCCTAGGTCACTCTGGTGCCGGGCAGGCAGGACAATGCTGCAGGCAGGGGTGGCCAGACAGGTGGGGAAGGAGGCGCCAAGGAGCTGCGGCCACCTGGCCTCTCGCTGGACTGGCTTTGCTCTGTCCACTTGCAGGTCAGGCGCAGAGCCAGTGGGCTGGTCAGAACCCCAGAGAGAGATACACCCCAAGTCCCATGGGTCCTACCTGCAGAAGGACCTGCAGCCCTCCTTTAGCATCGTCCTCAGGGTCCGGCCATGTGGGCTCTCGGCCACCCTCCCGCCCAGTAGCCAGGAGAGGCAGTGAGTCCGTCCATTGGCCGTTAAGCAGACTGAGATGCACGGCCCTGGGGCAGGCGCTCTGCTGAGTAGCGTGGGCACGGTGGCAGGCGGGCACCCTCACTGGTCTAGTGAGGAAGACAGACAGGTCAGCGGGCCCCGGCCAGGGCGCCGAGGGGAGCCCAGTGGGTGCCCGACGGGACCATCCCTCAGGGCCCACATGTGTCTCTCTCTGCCTCCCCGCCGGGCACAGGTTCGGGGGCGGCCCCGCCGTGAACCATCTGTACGTGTGCTCCATCTGCCAGGTGGAGATCGAGGCGCTGGCCAAGCGCAGGCGGGTTGAGATCGACACCTTCATCAAGGTGCGTGCAGCTGGGGGTGGCACAGCGGAGCTGGGCTTCCAGCCTCTGCCAGGGACCTGGGGACTTGAAGACGAAGGAGCCGCGTGGTGTCAGGCTCTGTTTGGAGGGCGTGTTCTGTGGGAGATCAGTGTGGCCACAGGTCCGGCCAGACGGCCAAGGTTTCGCTGGCAGAAGGGGTCGGGCTGGGGGAGTCGAGGCCCACCCACTGGCCGTACTGTCGAGCAGTATGAAGGAATAGGGCGCTGTGGTTTGGGGCTGGACGGCTGTCCGTCCTGGGTGCTGTCACGGTTTGTGGGGTGCTGAGCAGCATCCCCGGCCTCTATCTGCTCGATGCTGGTGACAACCAAAATGACCTCCAGACACTGGCAGGTGTCCCCACAGGCCTTGTGAGAACCACGGGGCTCTGCACACTGGCAGAGAAGGTGCGTTCAGTGAACGAAAGCAAGTTGCACAGCAGGACCCAGCACGGCCCACTTAGGAAAGCGGAGATGGGGGTGTGTGAGGCCAGAGGCCCCGGCTCACACTCCCCCCCCGCCCCCCACCGGGGGATGCAGAGACCATCTGCCATTCAGCAGTAGAGGGGTGGGTAGAGGACACCCAAGGACGCTGTGCTTTGTGGCCTCTGAGACACGATGCGATCAGGATAGTCCGTGAGTGAGCCAGTCCTGTGGAGAGGGGGAAACAGCACTGACCACGTGATCTCAGCAGTTTTTAAAAAAGGAAAGCAGATTCCTTAGCAGCAGCCGTGGGAAGCGCTTGTTTTCTTCGAACTCGTCTGGCGTTGTGAGTTTCCTGCACCCAGGGTGACGCGTGGGAGTCAGGGTGCTGACCGCCCCCTTTGCTCCCCTCTGCCCCCGCCGGCCCAGCTGAACAAGGCATTCCAGGCCGAGGAGTCCCCCGGCGTCATCTACTGCATCAGCATGCAGTGGTTCCGCGAGTGGGAGGCCTTTGTCAAGGGCAAGGACAGCGGTGAGTGGAGCGGGGGCCCTGGCACTGCGCCTGGCACTCCCCCCACCAGGAGGGCCTCGGGCGGTGGCTCAGGAGGGGGAGCAGGGCGGTGGCCCTGGACCCCAGCGGGGCGCCCAGGGTCTGTTCCTGGCCGGCAGGTTTTGGGGCCACCCCTTTAGGTGAGTGGCGGAGAACGCACGAGCTCCCCCGGCTGTCCCTGCCTCGGGCCAGGCTGCTGCCCAGAGCGGGCCTCCGGGCGCAGCAGACGCAGGGCCGGCTTACTCTGCCCTTCCCCGTCCTCTCCTGGGCGCGGCTGCCCTCCCTGCCTGCCAGGCCTTCTGTTGAGCTAAGGAGATTTTAGGAACAGATGGCTGACAGGGGAGGACTAAGACACTGGTCCCCTGACCCCCGATTTCCTGGGGTGGAAACAGGCGCCTCATGAAGCAGCGCCCAGAGTCCCCACAGTCCCCGTAGGGAACAGCAGGGCACCTGCCCTGGCCGGCACGTGGCCACCCTCACCGCCCTCGAGTCCCATGTGTGGGCGCCCAGACTGGGGCTGGGGCCTGGCAGGGTCGGCAGAGCCCGTGGGCTCCGTGCGCCGGCCGTTTGCCCTTCAAGCACAAGCCAGATCCCAGAAACAGGGCTGGGTCTCACTGCCATCTCGTCCCCGCTGGCTGACGAGCATGCCCTTCGTGCTGGTGGGGCCGGTCGGCATGGCCTTGCCCGCGAACCTGGCCTTCTGCCAGCCCTGGGGTGGCCGGCGGCTCCCCCATCTCTGGTTGTCGTCGAGGGTTACGTGAGATCCTGGGGCCCACGGGAGGGGTGCTCAGCGAGTGGGGACTGCCATCGTAGACTAGGGCAGCGGCCACCGGCACTGCCCCACCCCGCCACGCCAGGGTCAGAAACCAGCGCGCGAGCCCTAGAAACTCCTCCGCCAGGTCCTGGGACTCCGCGAGTCCCTCTGGCCCCAGCCTTCGGTGGGTGAGCGTTTGGTGCCTCACGCACGTCGCCCCGTAAGGACCTCACGCTGACCCCTTGGGCCCAGGGCCGCCATGCGGGGATCCCAGGTGTCGGAGTCACACCTGGAGCTCAGGTCCCATCTGCTGGGCGGAGGGCCCCGGCGGAGGCTGGGAGGGGTCTCTGCCGTCCGATCGGTGGGGCTGAGCCCGAGCCGGGTCTGTTCCAGAGCCCCCTGGGCCCATCGACAACAGCAGGATCGCGCAGCTCAAGGGAAGCGGCCACGTCCAGCTGAGGCAGGGTGAGTGTCGCCGGCCCTGGCCCTCCCCCGTCAGCCAGGCTCCCCCCGTCTGCCCCCCGGCTGCCAGGCACAGGGGCCCCCTGCCGCCACCCATCTGGGTCAGGCTGAGCCGTCCGCCCAAGGCCAGGCCCAGCGCCCAAGCAGAAGGGCCGAGGCGCTTGGCCTCTGCGTGGGTCCTCAGGCCCCTCTGCCCCCCTCGCCCTCCAGTGCCCCTTGCCTGCCCCATCTGCCCACCCTCCGTGCGAGAGCCCCACCCCAGGGAGACGAGGGGCACAGCCAGAGATGTGCCCTGTGGGCTCCTGGGAGAAGGGACGTTGTCCCGGAAAATCCTGAGACTTCCACCGACAGCTACGCACGGAGACCTGTGGTCACCCTCTCTCCCGGAGGCCCCACTGCCCGGACTGCGGGGTGCAGGGGACCAGGGCCCGGGGGCCAGGGCCAGTCCAGCCCCCCCAGTGGCCTCTTGGGCCCCGCAGGTGCCGACTACGGGCAGATTTCGGAGGAGACCTGGGCCTACCTGCACACCCTGTACGGCGGCGGCCCCGAGATCGCCATCCGGCAGAGCGTGGCGCAGCTCCAGGACCCGGAGAGCCTGCACGGGGAGCAGAAGATCGAAGCCGAGACCCGCGCCGGGTGACGTGGCGGCCAGTCTGTGAGTCCCCCCCTCCTCCCCGCCCACAGCCCCTCTCGTGTGCCCGGGGAGCGTGTCCGTGCACCACCTTCCACGGGGCGCCCCCCAGGCCAAGTGACCCGGCTGTCCCCACAGGCCCCGCCCTGCCCTCCACCCTGCGGAGGGTGTGTTTTGTGCCGGGAAGCGAGGCCACCAGCGCTTTGGGACCCCAGCGTGTGCAGAGGCAGCGAGGCTGCGGGGTTCGCAGTGAGTGACGCTGGAGCTGGGACACGCGCCCCCCTCGGCCGCTCTGGACAGCTGGACCTCTGCGGCGCTAACTCGGGGCTTCGTCCTGGCAGTGCCCCTACCACTGCCGTCGGCGTCGTGTCCCCCACCCGCCCTCTCGCTGGCTCAGGCCCGGCTTTTGTCCCTGGAGCTCTGGGGTGGGCTGTGGCCTTGGGACAGGCATCTGGCCCTGGGCGCCTGGGCCAGCGTGCCCTGCGGGAACCACAGGTCACGCTGAGGCTGACGAGCAGAGTGCTGAGCGCCCGGACTGCGATGCTGCTTGTCACGAGCCACTTCCTCCTGAGGCCCCACTAAGCCCGTCTCCCGTCCCTTGCCGTCGTCACAGGAAGGCTCTCGAGTCCTGCGCTGCTCTCGGAGGTTTCCTGCAGACTCAGGACTCATTTGAGATTGGGACTCGGAGTGGGCGGCGGGTGGTTGGTTTCTGGAGGCAGCTGGTCCCCTCTCACCCTGTACTACTGAGCCGGCCCCGTGGATTGGCTGTCACTTGTCCCCACCGGGGGACTGGATGATGAAACAGAAATACCTCGTGTCGCTGTCATTCACTGTTCATGCGGCTTCCCCGGGACTGCTCGGGGGGCAGCCCTTCCCTTCCTCCCTGACACTGTCCAGCTGTGCGGGGGACCTGGCCCTGGGAGGCGTGGCCGCTGTCACACGGAGGTCCTGGAGCCTTTGTCTTCCGGATGCTGAGCGCGGCCTCTGCTGGGCGCTGGCACCAGGGGCACCGAAGGCCCAGGACGAAACAGCTGGGGCGAGATGCTCCCCTTGTCAGAGCCGAAGCAGATGTGGGGGTTGGGGAGGGTGCTGGGACCAAAGCCCCCAAATACTGTGGCCCTCGGGCTCCGCGGGAGCAGGCGCCGTGGGAGTTGGAGCAGCGGTTCCGGCAGAACCCCCGGGGCCCTGGCAGCTCGTCGCTCACGTCTGCGATCGCTCTGCCCGGGTCCGACTCCTTCCCCACAGAGGCAGCCGGCGGGCACAGGACAAGCCAGGAAGAAGCCACCGCTGGGATCTGGTGACGTTTGCCGGGGCTTTTGAAAATTGCTGCTGCAGCCAGCGGCAACCCCGCTGCAGAGCCTGGCGGCCACACGCCACCCTGCGGTGACACAGACAGCCGCTGTGCAGCTGTAACCTCGCCCCGCGTTCGCAGGGTCTGGCCTGTGAGCAGGATGTCATAATAAAACCGTACGCGTCCCCCACAGCCTGCGTGGTCCTCTGCTTCGGCCACAGTTAATTCTGTCGCTGGAAGGAAGTGCGGAGCCCTCTGCTGAGGGAGGGGCGGCCGTGGAGCCATGGTGACCGATGTGACAAATGACCGGTCTGGGGGAGGGCCTTGCCTGGCTGTCTGAAAGGAGGCATCTGGGCGGAAGAGGAGGCCCTGCCCCTTTAAACACGGGGCAGTGCCAGCTTTTCCCCTCCTGGGACCAGCCAAGGGCCCCAGGGGAGTGGGGTCAGTGTGGTGGGGGCCCACGGCCAGCATGCCCACAGGCTGGTCCCCTCCGGGCACCGCGCCAGACTTGGTGCCACTGAGCAGCGCTCACCCTCCCCAAGGGCCCCTCTACCTGGGGGCACCTTTTCCCCTGACGCCTCTATCACAGCATCCCGGTTACTGGGGTCCACACCTGGGTGCTCGCTCGCATTTAGTGACACTGGTCCCTGCGCTTTGGGTGGTTTTGTCTATACTTTGGGGGTTTGGGAGGGGGAGGGGGCTTTGAGATTTTTACGTATGACTTTAAACACACGTGCGATCCCATCAGACGTGAACGTGCAGAAGCATTCACCATGAGGACTGATAAAGCGGGCAACGGTGCCCGCCCCAGGTAAGTACTGTTGCCAGTGCCAAGGAGCCCCTTAGGGCCCTGCTGGGCACCGCTGCCCCCTCGCGCACCTGAGGCAACGCCTGGCCTGCACTCCCTCCAGCCTCGCTCTTGTACCACAAACGTGTGTGGGGCCCAGCAGCGTGTAGTTCTGCTCACCCTCGAGGGCTGTACCTGTGGAAGCCCACGGGCCTGTTTCGTGACTGGCTCTTGTTTGACATGGAAGGTGGGAGTGGCTTTGTCTGGAGGACCGACTAGGGAGGCGTAGAGACATTTATGCTACAGGGAGGAGGGAGAGAAATAGGTGCCATCTGACCTTAAAACGTTGCCTGTACATTTTCGCTTGAAATACCAGGCTTTTAAGTGGCTCAGCCAAACTTAGGTGCTGGAATCTGAGGACAGGAGTCTGTGGTTGTCACCTCGCAGACAGAGCGGAGACAGGAAGCCACCTCTGGTCGCCTTTCTCCCACACGCTGCCCCTTCAGTCTGGCTCCTGCCTGAGAAGCTGGGCCCGGACTCCTCCAGCAGGGACCCCCCCTGCAGACTGGGGGCTTGGGGGCCAGTTGCCCCGTGTGCCTGCAGGCCTTGCCCTCTGCCTGTGCGTCTGCTCACAAGCCTGCGTCAGAAGGGCACTGATTTGCAAGGTGCAGCGCCCAAAAGGAGTGGCAGCGTTGTCAGTTATCCTGCCAGTCTCACGGGTCTCGTGGAGCCCCCGAGGGCCCCGGGGGAGTGAGTGGTAGTTTGGAGTCACGCCTCCTCCTGGCTCCTTTCCCAGCCTGAAGCCACTGCTGTCTTTACCACCAGGAGACAAACTCCAACGCCCCTGGGAAAAGTTTCGAGAAAGAGCAGTCAGCGTTTTGCACTCGGATGTTCAGGGAAGCTGCCTCGGGGACATGCCTGGGAGCGGTCTCCAGTCCCTTGGGTTTGACACCTGTGAGCTGCCCGGACGAGGGGGTGTGTGGAGAGCCAGGACTGACTGGGGACAGGGACTCGGGCAGGGCTCGGCCTGGTGCCCTGGGAGGACACGCACGTGGTAAGGGCAGACCCCGCAGGACCCTGCTGCTTCCAGGCCCAACAGAGGAGGGGCAGGAATCCCCTCCCCCACCACCATCCTCCGGAAGCTTCTGGCCCAGAGGCTCTGAGGACAGGGCCCGTGGGGGCCTCTCTCCGTCTCCGCTCTACCTTCCGTGGCCCAGGGTCGTCCCCGGCTAATGGGAGGTCATCTAAGTGAACGTCACTCACTGCGCCATTTGGACAGGAAAGCACGTAAATCGGGGCCGGGGGAAAGCGCTCCTGACACAAAGTGGCTGCCGACCGCCGCGTGCGCCCCTCGCACCGCAGTCCCGGTTCCCGGAGGCCGGGGGCGGTGCGGCTCCCAGCCCCCTCCCTGGTCCCAGGGAAGCCGGGCAGAGGCCGGGCGGGGGGGGGGGAGGGGGGCAGGGCCAGGGCCTGGGCGCCCTCTCTGGGGGACCCGAGGGCCGCCCGTGCCCCCCCATCCATCCCCCCGCCCCCCCGCACGTGTGTATCAGGGGCCCGTGGATCCCGCCATCCCGGAAACCCCGTTTGCGTTGTCAGACACCTGGGGGGGAGGAAGACGTACTGGAACCCCCGCCCGCCTCTCCCCCACGTCCATCTCCTTCCCGGTCCCCCCGCCCGGCCCGGGCCCTGCGTGCAGCCCCGACCCCGCCCGCCAGGGGACGCCCCCGCCGCTGCGCCCGGCCGGGAGGGCGGGACCGGAGCGGCGGTGTGGGCGTGGCTTGTGGTGGGGGCGTGGTCGAAGGGCGGGCGTGGCCGCCAATGGGAGCTGCGGGGTGGGCGCGGCCAGGAGGTGGGCGGGGCCAGCGCTTCGGGGAGCGGCAGGTGGGAGAGGCCTCTGTGGGCGTGGTCGGTGGTGGGCGTGGTCGCGAATGGGAGCCTCGGGTGGGCGTGGCCAGCAGGTGGGCGGGGCCTGCGCTTCGGGGAGCGGGGAGCGGCAGGTGGGAGCGGCCGCGGGTTGGGGAGCGGGTAGGGAAGAGGGGGAGGGGCCCCCGCCTCGCCCGGGCCCCGGGGCGCTGCCGCCCAGACCAACCCGAGAGCCTGACCGACAGGTCCGAGCCCCCCCCTCCGCACACTCTGAGTCAGGAGCGTCTGCGTCTCAATGCACTCTCTCCAGGTGTCCCGGGGTCACCAGGAGGGTCAGGGGTATGGCCCGCCGGGTCGTGGCCTCCTCCCCTAATGCTGGAACCCAGTAGGTGCGGAAAGCTGGGACAAGCGCGCAGCATGTGGCCCCTGCTGCCCCCGCGGTCTCTGTTCTCGGCTCCGGCTCCGCTCCCCAAGGCCGTGGTGTCCTCCCCCCACAACCCAGAAACGGGCCCGGAAAGGCGGGGACACACCCGGTGCCGGCCAGGTCCTTCAGGGCGGTTTTCAGTGAGGCAGGCGGGGACTTTTCTTACGCAGAGACCCACTGTTCCCGACACATGACGAAGCCCGGGGAGACCGTGCTGGAAACGTTCCTCCCAGATTAATCTTTTGGGGACTAGTTAGACGAGAAGGCCTCGGGACACTAGTGGCGTCCCCTTGTCCCCTTTACCACACCGTCTCTGAGAATTGTGACATCTTGGCTCCCTAATCCCATCGTCCCCGGCCCTGATGGCCGCAGCCTTCATGGACCAGTGGGTGATCTTGCCTTAAAGGCCAGTCCCATCCATGTGTGGGAGCGGGCCAAGGCCACAGCGAAGTCTGGTCTCTCCCTGGTGGCCTCCCTCCCACCCTCAGAAAGCGAGGGGACACTTAGCAGGACTGCTCTGTTCGCACTCAGAGCTCTCAAGAACCTCAGGGAATAAAGAAGTGTGGGCACGAACCAGTCGTACTTCCCCCGAGGGCCTGGTGCGATTTGCCGTGCTGGATATGGACACAGGGCCTCCCACTGCACATCCGGGGGGACAGGCACAGGGCCCCCTCCCTTTAGTGCCGCACAGAGTCTGCGGCTTGACAGAAACTAGAGATCATTCCAGCCAAGCTTCCCAGGGGTGGGCATGAGCACTGGTGACACCAGACTGCCAAGGAGATGCAAGTAAACGTGCCAATTACACAGCACCCCCACCCACGCCACCCCCGCACCCCACCACAGGGGGCTCTGAAAACCTAGAGTAGCTGCCAGCAGCATTGGCATGCAAAACGAAACCTTCCGGGTCGTAAGAAGCCTCCCCCCAGCCCTGGATGTCTGACAGCTTCTCCCCCAGTGGGTGGGGGTGGCACTGAGAGGAAGCCAGGTGGCAAGCCCCTCCCCAGGCAGATGGCGGTGATGACAGGACTTGTCCAGGGTTTACACAGTAAATCATCAAGGTGCAGACTGGAGCCCAGGCCCAACCCTCGCCCCAGGGAATCTGAGACTGAGGTCACCTCTCTGTGTAACAAAACAGTCCCAAGATACAGTGCCAGAAGTTATACTTTTATTGAACATTTAAAGGATTAACATATAGTTACAAGGTCAATAGAAGCCTTCCAAGGGAACACTTGATTTGGTTTAATTCCATCTCCAGAGACAAACGGGCAATTCCAGAACCTGAACGATGACGATGGACCCTGACAGCATTGAAATGCCTGCAACGTTCACAACGAGGGCAACGCACACAAGCAAATCAACGTCGGGTTAAAACAGAACCTCGGACCGCTCTTCAAAGAAGTTGTTTTGATGACAGCAGCACAGGAGGCAGAGCCATTAAGTCTGAAACCAAAATTTCTGGAAAAATACTTAGCAACAACCTAACTTTTTCTTTTTTTATGTTAAGTAAACTTCCTTCTGTAATTACAGATGCTACCAAAAGGCATGAGTGGCCTTCGTGCTCCCACTGGCGAGACAAGCCAAGGGCTCCTGTCGCTCGAGCATCACCTGAAAGCTTCCAAATGAGCGTGATAAAAACCCAAAGGAAAACCCCCCATTCCAGCGTCCCGTGCCTTTTAACGTCTTCCTGTCCTGCAAGGGAAAAACTGGCTCAATGACAAGTCTCTCTCGTTTTGTTTTGAAGCCACTTTCAGGGCAGATCCTTTAAAAAGGTTCGTCATTCTTCTAACACAGCCATATCCTAGCGTTGGTGCAGAGATGACAGGCAGGAAACGAGGGACAGCGAGAAGCACGTGGGGAATTCCACGTTTCTACTCTATGTGAACTGCTCTGTGATCGTGGATGATTTCACGGGAGGATTCCCACAGTAAATGACACATCTCGACTATCACGGAATAACTTATTTCCTCCAATCAGCCCAGCTGGTGCAGCCCTGCCTTTCCCACGCGGCCACACAGATCGGTAGAGAAGGAGCCAACGCCAAGGTTAACGTCAAAAAGCACTTGTCACCCATTCGTTTTGGGATGCAGGTGGTCCAGAGGGGAGGGGGAAAAAAAACAAGGTGCAGGGGACACTAGAGGACACGGCATATTCTATTCCGGGTTTAACAGACATTAAAAGAACAAATTGCTGCAGCTTGTTCCTTTCCCCTACGTTGCAAGAAATTCATCTATTCTGACCCATAATTCGAAAGATGCAACGCACATGCATTATGAGGCTCTAAGATCAGAATTTAAAAACCCCTCAGCATCCCTGTGGAGAGCGGTCAGCTGGACTTGGTGACACTCAGAAGATCCTGGAGAGACCCGGTCACCGTGGCAAAGGAGCCCTGCGTGGAACCTCTGGGATGGACCGCCCACCTCAGCCTCGCTCGCACCTGTTGGTCTGCAGGCGAGGCCCAGACTCTTCTCACTGTTGGCATCGTGGCTTCAATGTCACCCTCTCTTCTCCTCGTGAGACTGGTCTATGCTACAGTGGGCCACCCACTGGGGGAAAGGAGCTGCTGCTAACGTGGCAGCCCTGAGACCTGGCCCCCGCCCCCCAGCCTAGCCCTGCTTCTGGGGAAGGAAGTGAGAGAGGGTGCAGGCCCCACCACTCACTAGGGCTCAACCTGAAGCCACTTCCTCTTCACCTGCGTACCCCAGGCATTCGCCTGTTTGTGGTTCTAGTCACTGAGGATGATGTGTGGTCAAACCCCGCTTTGCTGAGGGGAGAGCCATTTTCCTACCAGTGAACATAGAGGCCCAACCGTCTGGACCTGTCGTTTCTGTCCCTGGCCCTTTGGCTCCTGCGAGATTTCCCTGCCTTAGATTCATAAACGTCGAGGAGAACTGAGGATGCTCGAGGTGACCACCTAGTTACCAAAAGCCAAGTGAAAGAAGAGGCCCGATCCCCCCCTCGGGCTTCTGATGGGGCCCGGCTGACAGACACTCACAGCCAGTGACTCCTTCTGACTGTTTCTGCACCAAAAACGAGAAGCGACTCTGCTCTAAGGCAATGAGAGGCCGCAGCGTACGTGACCTCACGTTTTCCTCAAATATCCATATAAGAGGAAGGAAACGCAGCTCAGAAAGCAGACTCAGCTGGCTCCGTGGCCTGGAGAAGGCGCGAGGAAGGGAGAAGCCGAAGCCACAGGGTCACCTGGAGGACCACGAGTGCACAGGGGTTTGGTGACCGAAGCGCTCAAATCCTAAGACGCCAGCCTTGGGGTTCATGAAAAGGGGAATTTTCTCTTTGCAACGAGCCAACGCTCATTGGGTTCACCAAGCGTCACGTCCGCAGTCCTTGGCCGCAGGAAGACAGTTGTGCAGAAGGTGGCCGGGGCCACCCTCCAGCCTTTGAAGGGGACATCACAGGCAGGGCGGCAGGGCTGGCCCGCAAGCTGGAGGCTGACTTCCAGTGTGGACCTTTCGGGGCCCCAAACAGAAACATCGTGTGTGTGTGTGTGTGTGTGTGAGCACGTGCTTGTGCCTGGGTGTGCATCCCCAAGCCCACCGCTGACACTCAGGCCGCGAGATGTCGCACGGGCCACTGTCGTGTGAGGCGAGGCCCCTAGCACAGACGAGGCTCCCGCATGCTCGCCGGACTGGGGAGAAGCTGCGTATTTTCTAACGTAAACCACGTGGGCCGGCTTCGGCGACATTTGGGTGCTCAGTCCACGTGGCACACGCCTGGCCCTCCTTGTCCGGATTCTGTCAGTCCCCCCAGGAGACCAGTGGCAAAGTCTTCACAAAAGGCACAGTGTGAACCATGGCCGGGCCGGGCCGGTCTAGGTGGACTGAGGGCCAAGGGGAGGCTGGGGGAGGGAGGGAGGGAGGGAGGGAGGGAGTGTGTCTAGCGACCGTCCATGGCCCTGCATGGGGTGGGAACTGGGCTGGGGACAGGCCTGTCCCCCCTTCCCCCGAGACGCAGCACCCAGCTGGGCCACGGGAGGAGGTGGACCCCGCGAAACATGCTGGAAAAAGGAAAGAAAGCAAAGGCAAGCGGCTGCACGGTGGGGGTGTCACTGGAGGCTGAGATGCTGAGGGCCGCACTCCAGCCCAGCCCGGGAGCCATCTGTCCACGTGGGCGCCAAGCAGGGCTTCTCCTGGGAAGGCTGCCCCCTGGCTCCTTAACCACCTTTAGGGATCTACAACACAAAAAGAAAGAGAGAGAGAAACAGGGGTTAGAAAGGAAAGGAAGGCAGGCCGGGGCTAGGAGGTGGGGTGGGGGTAGGGGAGGGGGCCAGGGGCGGCCATTCTGGACGGCCAGCCCTGGGGGGAGGGGAAGTGGGGGTGGGGAGGACTTTAGAGCAACTGGGTTCCCACAGGGCACCAGAGATGAAGAACTTTCACGGTTTTATCTGAGAGAAGCCCACGCAGGAGAGGGGGCCCCCCCATCCACCCCAAGTCGTCTCCCTGATAAACTGGGTTTGGGAAGGCCACGCAGCTTCCCAGAGGACGCGACTGGGAGCTGAAAGGCCGGCGCTCTCTCCGGCGGGCACTCTTGGCTCTTTAGCAGCAAAACGGAAAAAGCGGAGTGAAAAAGGAAAGCTCGTCTGTCACTCAAGCTTATCCCCAACAACTGTCAAAGTTCTTCATCTGGAGGGGGGCGGGGAGGAGAAGCCAGAGACAGACTCCCGCAGGCCTGAGGGGCACACAGGGTGGGCACAGGAGGCCGCGTGGCGTCAGAGGAGGAAAGAGCAGGATTTGGACAAAGCATCTGGCCGGAAACTTCCCCACGCCTGAGGACGGAGGGGTTAGGAGGCGCTGGGCACACACACAGGATCGCTTTCTCAGAAAGCTGCGAAATCACGTAAAGTACACGGCGCTGAGAAGAACACAACGTTTATTAGAGAGGCAGGTACGGGGGTACAACTAGGACGTGCCAGGCAGTCTCTTTTTTTTTTTTGTCTTTTTAGGATCAGGACAGAGAGCGACAGCCACGCTGGCCGGGTTCACATGAAACTTACTCAGACCCCAAGTGTCTACTACAAACTCAAGCGAGGCGCAGCCGCAGGGCCCTACCTACCGGGGACACAGGCCTTCCACAAACACAAAAAGGTCAGGACAGGAGGCAGCAGAGTCACCAATAAAACAAACAGACAAGAGTCCGACGTTAAAACCAGCGGCATTCAAGGAATTCGGAGTTTTTTAAAATCGCAGGCTCTACAGATCCGTGGGGGGGCTTTCCTGGACCAGCTGAACAGAAAGCGGTTTTACACCCCAAAACCACAATCCAGCTGACCAGTTGCAGGTTCCTCTGGGCCAAACGTCTTGGCACTTTATGAAATAGTCACATCGGAGACACCACACACACTCACACCCTGAGACACACTCAACGCAGCCGTGCAGGGGCCCCGGCGGGGGTCGTGGGGGAGGGCCAAGGGCTTCTTTCACATGCACATTAGCCACCTCGAAGTTCATCCCCAAAATAAAAGGAAGAAACTTGATAAACAAGCCGGGACTGAGTTTCTTTTATTGTAACAGACGATTGCGGGGAGAAGAGCAGCATACTTTGGGCGGAAAGGGGAATTCCGGATGCCTTGGGAATCGTGTCAATGCTTCTGACCAGATGGAAGCGAAACTATAAAACACCCCCCACGGCTGGGCCAGGATTACAGAGCCCCACGGGCTATGGGTTCCTATAGGTTCCCAGGCTGTGTGACTTAAAGGGTTATCATAATTTAGGCGCCACACCTCCCCCCAAATCACCCGAGTGGTTTTCTGGATGGAATTTGCCCGCTGGCCAAGGGGAACCAGCGAAACCTCGGGAAGGCCATACCCTTTTCAGGGGCTGATGTTGTCTTCTTGCCCCACGTGAAGACGTTTGCGGTGGTCAGTTTGCCTTTTCCAGGAGTTGCTACTCTGGAAGGGCGTGCATCACGGGATGGAAAGGTTAGATTGTCACACTGCAGGCCTCCCCCGTTCGCAGGTGACAGCCCTAAAGCGGTGACCTCCTGCTGCTCGTTACCACGTGCCCCGGTGGTGACGGCTCAGCTGACCTTTTTTTCTTTCTTTCTTTCTTTTTTGCCATTCTTAAAAAAGGGGACTGACATATTTCCCCGGAGAGGGAGGTCTGGTTCAGGCTGAGTGGCTTTATTGATATGATGTCAGCAAAAGTATAATTATTCCCAAGGAATCTGAATTACAAAGTTATATTAAAAAAAATAAAAAAGCAGGCAGGACTGGGTTTCCTGCTTTTGACTCTGTGTTACAGTGGGGTCAGATATAACCACGGGGAGGGAACTGGGAGAAGGGAACCCGGATCTCTCTGCACGATCTTTGCAGGTTCCTGAGATTCTATAATTATTTAAGAACAAAAAGTGTTTTAAATACGAGGCTGTCATTAAGGAAAGGGTGCTAAGTCCCACCCCGGTGGCCTTTGTGAGATGCAAGCGAGCTTCCTGCTGGACTCTGCACCTGTCACTCCTGCCACATCTCCCCCCACCCCCGGGGGCTGCTGTCGCTTTTAGAAAATCAGCGTCCAACTGACTTGCGCTTACAAAAGGAGCCCCAGGTTGAGCCAAGGAGCTAGTTTCCCATTTAAAAGTAGGAAGGACAGGAATAGTTTTCAAAGCCAAACAGAGAACCTCAAGGTGACACCTTCATTCTGACCCATTGATAGCTGTTCTCTGGGGATCCCAGGGAACATTTCCGAAATGGGCACAAACGCTGGGCTTGTGCTCCTCGACGCATGTGGCCCATGGGCTGCCTACCTATCCTGCCAACGTCAAAATGCAAATCCCCAGGTGACCCAGATTCCTTTAGCGATGGGGAAGCATTTTATTTTGCTCTGGCAACTGTTAATTCTGTGAAACGAGCAATTCCAAAGCGATTTTCAGCAACTTCACACTCTGGGTCTTAAAGATGCCGATGATTTTTTAAAAATCGCCCCTTTGAAAATCTATGTGCTAGAGTCATGGGGGGAATCTCTCTCTCTCTCTCTCTCTCTCTCTCTCTCTCTCTCACACACACACACACACACACACACACACACGATTTACTTAATTTTTTTTCCACAGATAGATTGTAACTTTCTTTTTAACACTCAACATCTCTTTTCTATCTGGAATACTCCCATTAATATAACAAATGTGAGCTTAAGGCAGAAAGATAATATGCAGAAAACTATGAAAGTCAGAACCTAGCGGTCTTTGCTAAATCCAGATCACATTAAACATTAATTAAATTAAAAATAAAAAAGCGATGGGCCGGGATCTGTGTGCAGAAGCGGATGCCGTGTCGAGGGACAGCCCCATCGGGGAGGTGTCAGCTGAGTACAGCTCCACCGGCCCCCAAACCGGCAACAGAATTAAACTAAGCTGTTTTGTGTAAATTTCCCTACGTAGCACTAGCACATCCGATCAACTCTGCTGACCGGCCGAGGGGAGATCGATCACTAGGCACATCGCTAGGCACATGTAAGAATCAACGAGGTGTAACTGACCCACCTTTTCCAGATTTCATTTGGGTTTCTGGGATCCAACAGGCATCATATGATAATCACAAAAACTGTAACAATGATCTCAACCAGGGTAGGTGGAAATACACACTTTTGGTACCAAAGAAAGGACCGTATTTGCTTCTTTACTCAAGAAGCGGGGGCTGTGATTGGTGACTCTCTCCCGAGCGGATGTGAGGTTTAACCAACTATCACAGTCCAGCTCATCAACTTCCAAACTATATAACATTCTCTGGCGGTCCGCTTCGTGGCCGATACTGGGGAGAAACAAGGGAACTAAAGTCTTCTGCACCCCTGTGACGTGTGCGGACTTTGAAATGCAGAAATATGGGTTACAAGCTACAAGGCAGCCTTTTTTTTTTTTTTTTTTTTTTTGGGTTAGCTACGGATGCTGCCGAAAGAAGACACGTTTCTCACGTTTCAAAGGACACAGCTGTGCATTGGCAGTTGGCAGCTTTCCACATGACCTCGCCTCAGCGAGGGGAACTGGATTACAGTCAGGCCTAGACAAGGAGATGCAGGTGGGAGGCGCCTGACGCCCCCTGAGGACACGCACAGTGATGTTCTCCTTCGTCTTTTGAAGAACTGCCTGTAACAGTCACAGTTGTGGGGAGAAACAACTCCAATTTGGTAAAGTTTTTTTTTTGTTTTTTTAAGTTGTATTAAATATAAGTCTTAGCACCTTTGGCATTTTTGTCCAAATAGACTTCGACGTACGAAGTGGGGACATAGCCCTCTTCGTCCTCGCTCCTCCGGATGCGGGTCCACCCGTCGCCTTTGTCTTCCTCTATGACGTACAGCGTTTCTCCTTCGAGGACTGAGATGGTTCCTTCATTCTGACCTGGAAAAGCAACGGCAGAAAGTGTCAGGTTTCTGGTCCCATCCAGGCGGGGAGCAAACAGGGAGCTCGGCCGTGAAATGAGTGTGGCCGAAGTGGCAGGTGGGTCCTCAGAGGCCGGGCCCTTCCTCCATCCCCCCCTCAACGCCCGCAGAAGCATCCAGTTCTCCCCGTCCATCTCCCCACAGAGAAGCTTCTCCAGCTCCTCCTGCCTCCCTCCCAGAGGGCAGGAAACCTCAGTCTCCTCTTCTTCTCCTCCCCCTCTCCTGACTCTCTCTCCTGGGGTGAAAGCCCTCACTCAGGTGGCTTCGATCGCACCTCCTTCCACAACATCCCCACTCCTCTCTCTCTGCTCTGGTTCTTTTCTGCAGCTCAGGCACCCCTTCTTCTTCCCCCTGGACCACATCTCCCCTTGACGCCGCCCTGACACCTGACATGCGGCATGGGGGGGCCTGGGCTCCTGGCTTTGCCCCTCCGAGATCCCCCGCCCACTTCCCCATTTCAGTGGACATCTCCACCGTCCCAGAACACAACTTCGGGAATCATCTTTGATTTCCTCCCCTCGTTATTCCCGCTTCCAATCAGCCATGAGTCTGAGCTGCAGCATCTCTGTGATTATCCCTGAATTGAGGCCCCCGTGACCGATTTGCTAAGATAATTTCAAAAGATGAGCCACCACTATTCGAACAGTCTTCTGAAAGACAAACTGTTCAGGGAGCCGTTAAGAGGGGAACAGTGGGGACATGGAGGAGATGGTCTGGATTTGAAGTAAAACTGGAACTTTTAACCATGGAATTTCTCTTTCTCCTTTTGTCATGGTGAACATTTAGTGTATTAAAGGCTCTGTGAAGTCCCGCAGTAAGGAAATCTGTGGAATTCATTTACCCCAGGGCTCCCCCAACTTACCCGAACTCACTGTCCTTCTGACCACTAGCCCCATTTCTCGTTGACCCTACACCCCTACACTCATGACAGCACATCCTCAGGGACAGCTCTGACTGTGGCCAGACTCTGCTCAGAGACTTTCAATAGCTCCTCAGCGTCTGTCGCCCCGGCCACGGGCACTGCCTCATTATTAGTCTTACGCGCCACTAGTTCCCCTAAGACGCCCGAGCTCCAGCCGCAGGAACCCCGTGATGTCCTCACCCGCAGCAGCC
This sequence comes from Cynopterus sphinx, assembly GCA_030015415.1. Taxonomy (NCBI): domain Eukaryota; kingdom Metazoa; phylum Chordata; class Mammalia; order Chiroptera; family Pteropodidae; genus Cynopterus; species Cynopterus sphinx. The sequence continues at coordinate 126,761,519 of CM057385.1, forward strand.
TGGGTGGTGCCCACGCCTCTGATACACGGCGGCTTGGAGGGCTCTCTAAATGCCCTCAAGGACGTGATCGTGCCCTCCCGTGAACCCCTTGTCGCTAGGCACCCCCCCACCCACACTCTGGTAAGTCCTGTGAGCTGCCCTCTCCTATGTGCACGTCTGCTTTGTTTCTCCAAGGCCGGACCCACACCATGCCACCTGCCTGGCCCCCCGGATTCCGGGGTCTTTCCAAGGCAGGAGCGCTCTCGGTATTGAACGAATGGATGGAATAATCATTATTTTATACCACCCGCTGCAATGAAGCCTTTTGAAAGCCGTTAAATTATACGGACCCAAAGGCAAAATATATGGCATCAAAGCTAATGATAATAATAATTAATAATAATAAATAGTAATAATAGTAATAATGATAATAATAGCAATAATAATAGTAATAAATACTGACAAACACTCTGAGCAGAACAAAGGGGATGATAAAGGAAAGCCCTGGAAGGCTTCAAGAGTCAGGGCCCGGAGAGCGGGGTGACTCGGGCGCTTGATGGAGCGGGGCCCGGGACCAGGCGTTACCGTCGAAGGTGTAGAGGGCTTTGCAGGTGCCGATGGCGGGCAGGGGCTCCTCGTCGTCGAACTCGTCGTCGAAGTCCGTGGCCAGCACCTTCACCTCACTCTCCTGGCTCTGCTCCTCCGTGTAACTGCCATCCGGGCTGCTCAAGAAAGCAAAGCGCACGGCCACTATAGCCACCGCCCCGCCAGGGCGCGAGGTCCCCCCCCAGAGGTCCCCAGGGCGCGCGGACCCGCCCCGCGCCCCGGCGCCGGCTCCAAGGTCACGGGCGCCCTGGGCTGTGGGAAAGGCGCAGGTGGGTCCCCGCAGACCCGGTCCCTGCAGACGCGGCCCCCGGTCCCGGCCTCCCCCCCAGCTAGGCCCGCGCGGATGCGGGGATACTGTACCTCTCCCGGTCCTGCGCGCAGCCACCCGCCGCCGGCACCGCGTGGCCGTCGTACAGGCCGCTCTGTCGCCGCGCCTGGTCCCCGCGCGCCGGGAGCCGGCCCTCCACCTCGGCCAGCCAGGCCTGGATGGGACGACAGACACACGGACAGCGTGGGACCCCCGCCCATCTGCAGGGACCCCTGCCCCCGTCCCTCCGCTCTGGGTCACCGAGGAGGACCCCGTGTGGGCCTGGGCTCCAGGGGGTTTGCATTCGCCCCTCGGAAGGTGCTGGAAGGCGGCTGCTCCCATGGCACCCATCCCGAGGTGGAGAGGTGCAAGCCAGGGAGGGAGGCACCTGTCTGGGGTGCGGGGGGGCGGCGGAAAGCTCTGGGCTCTGACCAAGCTGTGTGATTGATTTCCGATACGTGGCTTCTGGTTCCTTCTGGCCCCACAACGTCTGGGACCGTGAGGGCACACGGGGAAGCATGAGGGTACCGCCCCCCGAGCGATGACTCAGTGTGAAAGCCACACTTCCCTTTTGTTTTGCTTTGAGGGGCAACTTGGGTATAGTGAAGGCACCGAAGACAGAATGATCTCCAGTGACACGTGAACGGCATTTAAGTTGCACCCGAACAGAGACCCTGCTCAAAAGGCAGAAGGATGCGAATCATCCGAAAAAGCATCTCTAGGTTCTAAAACCTCGTACATTAATAAATTAGAGACAAGTTATAGAAACCATTAAAAAAGCCACAGTGAGCCCTCATTGATAGAAACAACCTATTCTGTTCGCTCTGAATCTATTTTTCCCGGCCCTGCAGTCTTAGATTTGGTGGTGGGAAGGGGAGAAGCCTTTTGTCCAGAGCCCTGAGTGCTCCTCTCTCCCCTAATTAAGGTGTTTTCAGAAATGAGTGCTTTCTCCTGATTTCTCATTGGCCTTTCCTACTGGTTTTCCCATATTTCACCTTTTGATGAGGAGTCTTCTGAAGGATCAATAATGTATTTTAGTGTTTTAATTGTTTGAATCACCGAGATGATGGACGATTGTACATTCCCAATTCCCCCATTATCAACGTGAGACACAGTAGGACAAATTTCAGCGAAAGGCTTAAAAAAGAACAGTTTACGAATAAACGCGGCCTTTCGATAGTGTCAGTCGAAAGGGACACAACTGAACAGGACCTGCTGAAGAGCAGGTCGCACGGCGGATGACACCGTAGTCTTCCTTTTCTCACAAGGCGTGAAGCAGGCTGGCATGTCCAGCTGCGCCTCCCTCGGGGACAGAAATGCCGCTGCTCTACCCGTTTTCACTTCGTGACACCCACCCCCTCTTCTGCTTCTTTCCTTTTTCTTTTTTTTCTTCTAACAATAGCTTTTTCATACCTCAAATTTCTGGGCCTCTAGTCTCAGCTTTTCTATATTTTGGTTGACTTCTGTTAATTTGTGGTCCAAGCTGGCTGGGTCCCCCATCTGAGGATTCTTTAGGTAAACGTCTTTCATTTTTGTGATGGCGTCTCTGAAAAAAAAAAAAAAGAAAGAATGAGTGGGAACGGTCACTGTCATCAGCCAATTATACTCTCCGACCGTCTCGAAAACTACGTGAAGGGGACCCTGAACAGGCTGAGTGTGGCTTGGAACAGAAAATCGGTGTAAAACGTCTCTGCCGCCCGCTACCAACATCTGAATCATCCGGAGACTGATATTAAAACTTTGGTTAAAAACAAAAACAAACAAACAAACAAACACTTTACTTTTCTTTTCTGAATGGCATCTCCCTATTGTCTTCAGCCAGTGCCCCTTCCTCTGCCCAGAACAACAGTAAAAACAAACAAAACCCAAATATTTCCACGTGCGCATCCTTCACACAAACCAAAGCGACAGGTGGCATCTCGGGTCTCTGGGGGCTGCAAAATGTTTACCTGGTGACGATGCACAGTTCACTGCTACTTCATTACGCACTATTCCAACTATTAAGAAACTGAACCCACGGATGGCAGCCAGGACGGGGGAGGGAGGAGGGAAACAGAGGCCCAGAGCTGCACCTCGCAAGGTCCCCCACCTCCCTTCCTGCAGCACGAGTGAGGAGCCCCTAGAGAAGCGTCACCGACAGGCTCGGGGTCATCTCTGGGACCCAAGGGCTGCAAAGGGCTTTCAGGAGGGTCTGAGTTGTGGAAAGTTTAGAGCAAAAGCCTCTGCCAGCCTTCACGAGCTTCAGCAAGAGAAAATCTCAAGCAATCATGGAGCGCAAGGCCAACGCGGCAAACCATACGAGTCATGGGAACTCGTCCAACTGCAAACACAGAAATAACAGGAAGAGAGATTCCCCGAGTCCTCACCAGCCCTCTGCCCGCTTCCTCGCGTCTGCCAGTCTGAGCCCAGACATCCTGCTGCCTTCCCCCCCAAGGCCACGTCCCCTACCAGAACTTTCGCTCCAGCGCCCTTGCTCAGCTCCACTTCCCCTTTTCCCCCATAGCATGCCTCATTGTCCAACGTTACAGAACCTGCTGTGAGGCTGTTTCTTGTCTGTCTCCCCTTGCTGGAATGGAAGCGCTTTGAAGGTGCTGCATGGGCCCGAGCATCATTCCCTTGCTATGTCCCCAGGGCGGGGCCATATCTGGCACACAGTAGGTGCTCAATAAACATGTTAGAGGAATAAATGATCTCATAACGGACATATGGCAAGGCCATCCTCCTTTGATTTCTTCTTTCGTCTGAGTCATTCAGAGCTTCCTTTCTTAATTTCTGAAATTTTGTGATCGGTCTCCAGCTTCACTGCAGGCTACAGAGAACACACCTTGAATGATATCTGTCCTCTGAGGTTTATTCGGGTTCACTTTGTAAAAACCAGGATATGCTCAGTTTGGGGGAAATGTTCTACGTGTGCTCAACAAGACTGTTTCGAGCCATTATAGGGTATATGCGTTTTAGGTCAATTTTATGGATTAGATGACTCAGATGTTCTGTACTGACACGGCCAACCCGTTCCATCAATTATGGGGAGTTTAGAGTTTCCCATCTTTCCGAACTGAACTGGAACGTCTTAACGAGTCCTGTTGATCCACCCTACCTTTGATCCATCTCCTTCTGAATTTCTTTATTTAACTCGTCCACTTTCTGTTGGAGCTTTTTCCTTCTCTGCTCGGGTGGGAGGTTGCTGAAGTCCTCCGGCGTCGCGCCCTGCGGATGCAAACAGAAATAAGCCAGAAAGCCTGACAGGACTCCTGCAAGCAAGATCCAGAGGAGGAAGGGCTGCTGGAAAGAGTCCCCAGACACCAGGGGCTGCAGATGCCTGCGCGTCTGTGAGCTAAAGTCAGCCCTTTCCCACGACACCCAGCCGAGAAGCAGAATCAGTCCATGCAAACTGCCCGAGCCCCGCCAGCCACTCGGGTTCCACTGATGCTGGCCGAGCCGCCTCTCGGAAGGCAAGAGCGACGCTGCAGGGAGGAGAGAGGAAGAAATACTTTCGACTCCAGGGAGAATCGATGGAAAATCAGTTTGGGGACAGATTCCTCACTTTATTGTCAGTGTCTGCAGCAACACTGACGTTTTAAAACGTCTTCTTAGGAGACAACGATGAGTGCCCCACCAACTGCTCTGCGGTGCAGGCCTCCCTGCTTCCCGGGGCTCCCCTCCCCCCCCCAAGTCTGCGTATTCCTTCCTGTCTCTTCGCACAGGCCGAGGCCAAAAGTTTCCATCCCCGGGAAGTGACAGATGGGACATCTAGTTCCTCAGAGAATGTGGGTGAAAAGGACACTTACACAAGATCTTTCCTCTCCCCCCAGAAACTCTTTCTTCCTTCCCTCTGCTGCCTCGAAAAGTCACTTCTTGTGACATCTGTCGGGTAACCTCAGAAGAGGCAGACAGGATGTCCTCCCCGGCCTCGTAAGGTATGAGATCCACCTCGGCTGCTTTCAATGCACCAGGAGGAGATTTTGATAGTTTGATGTCCTTTCAGAGACAATTGCTGTCTTTCCTCTGAGCACGCAGTTTAAGTAGAAAACACCCAAACCGTGAGTTTCTACATTCTGAACTAGGCTCGCGCGTGAGAAGACGTGGCTAAATCGTGGCTCCTAAGTGCTTTTCCTTAAATGAGGCAATCGTCATAGAGAGACATTTATTTAATAACCAGGGATTTAAAAAAGTTAGAAAAGAGATTTCACTTTGAAACCGAGGAAAGCGACAAAAGCGAGGCTGGCTTCGGGGAGCGGGTGGCAAAGAAGGGACCCAGACCGAGTCACCCCGAAATCAAGCTGAGCCTGCCAAGCGGCTTACATGGCGGTGGCTTGTGACTCCAGTCCCTGGGCCGCTTATGATAAAGGGCCAGACTGTCGCCTGGAAGTGTGTGATTCAGCAAATAGTTTACCACTGAGGCCACACAAAGACCTTTCGGCTGACGTCCTCGTGTGCGTGTGTGTGTGTGAGTGGAAGGAGATAAGACGTGAGTGAAACCAGAATGGATGGAAGTGACTGTTCCCTAATGTCAAACCAGGGAAATTCAACTGGCCTCTCAGACGAAGACGAAACCCAGTCATCTTCAATATAAAAATAAACCGGATGCTTTTTTTCTTTCTCCGTACAACTGCGTTACGATGATCATTATAATAATTAATTAGACTAATTAAAACCCTCGTTATTGGCTCGATTCAGTGACTGGGCCTGAACGTGCACTCGCTTGTTCTCAGGCTGAATCCACTGGAAACAGATCAGCACGTTTTCTAGAGCGGAGGATTTTGCTCCTTAAAGCTGGAGTCGACAAAACCCAGTGCGAGGGACACGGTTTCAGACGTCGGCAGCTCCAGCAAGCGATGTCGCTGCGATGGGATCTACTGAGCCCGGCCATGTGCTGAGTCCGAAAGAACTGTCTCCGGGACAGACATGTCCTCAGGTCTGTCCCTCCACGATAGGGCTCCTGAGCCCTTGGACTGTGGCTAGTGTCACTGGAGAACTGAATTTTACGATTTTATTGAACTTGAATTAGCCAAACTTTAAACTGCCACGTCTGGTGGGGGTGGCTGCCCCAGCGGACGGCTGCGAACAGGGGTCCGATGTGCATCGGAGGATGAACAACTGCAACGAAGTCTGTCAGTGAACCGCCCTGTGCTTAGGGCTTACACACAGAGACCCCAGACCACAGCAAACTGCAGCCCCGATTATTTACAAAAAACAAATATAATTCTATAATAAATGAATGCTTTCCAGTGGCTCAAGAGTTAGTCTAAGTGACCGATTAGGTCCCTTTCAATAGATAGTCTCTGTTTCTGTGTTGTTTTTTTTTTTTAAAAAAAAAACTAATCTCAATGACTATGCCTCAAGCAGACATCCCGTCTGTTTGATTCGGGTGAACAGCTTCTCCGAGACCCAGAAAACTTAAGATTTCTGGAAGCACCTTAAAAAAGGTCCTTCGGTCCAACGAGCCTTTTGAAGCTTGAATTCTTTCAAACAATTCTCTGACCTATGATTCATTTTGCCTTGGAGGAATTTAGATTTCTAGCCTCGAGGCAGAACAGAGTTTCTTCAGTCTTTGGAGCAGCCCAAGTTCCAGAGAACCAGGGAAGAGGGGGTCACACACGCATGTGCATATGTCAAATGGCTGTGGCCCTAAGAGAATCTGGGATCAAACGCCTGCTCCTGAGCGACTGCCCCCCAAAAGCACAAGCTGCTTTTCGGGATTTGACCCTTCTCACACCCAGGCCATCGGTGTGTGACACGTCACTTCTTTATTAGCCTCACAGTAATGGCAGAAAGCAACGAAGCAGTGCCAGGTTGGTAAACCGATTTTGTGTCTCGAACGGAAAGGCTGCTTAGCGAGATTACCTTTTGCTGCTGACCCCTCAGCGGAAAAGCAAATAAAAGGGCAGGAAAGACACCCCGACACGCGAGAGACTCCTGGTTAATTGGTCCAGTCTCTCCCCAAATTCCTGCTGCCGAGGAAAGCTGTTCATCTCAGCCTCTAGATCCTTCCTTCTTGTATCGCCCTTAAGCAAGGCTTGGCCTTGGGATTTCATTTCGGTCTAAGAAACGTGTCATTTAAGAAAAGAGTCCTTTTTCCTTTCAGGGTTGAGTCAGTCGCCAAATACTAAGTCCGACTGAAGAAAGTTCTGCATCTACAGACACGTGCAGATAAGAATGACGTGTCACGCGTCATCGGCGGCCGTGCGGCAAGCGCCAGCCGTGGCGACTTGTCGCCGTTCACCACTGTCCATCACGCCGGAGGTTCTCAGCTGTGGTGTCTGAGAACACTGCGCAACTCACCCGTATCTGCGGGACAGTTAGGGGTTATGAGGGTTAAGGTTTTCTTTTAATAAATGTCATGATTAGTTTTTTTTTTACTAAGGGCTAGACGATTAAGTAGAAACAACACAGAACACGGAGTAAATCGTTTGAGAAAGGCTTAGGAGGCTTTTTTCAACGTCCATCCAATCAATCATCTTGTGATTTCTTGCATCAGCTCTGCACAAGGTGCCACCGTACCTATGTGGCACCTGGAACCAGGCCACGGTCTTTGATTCTCTCAGGGGGCCCAAGACCTGGGTTTGTGCTGGCATCATTCCTGCATGTCTCTCTCAGGTCCTGGGGTTCCCAGGGAGAAGCATCTTTCAACTATTAAATTTCCTTTTATTCCAACTGGTCGAATCAGTTAAACCCCCCAATTTATCCAATTTCTTCTATCCATCCTTAAGTCAAGTCATCCTCTTAAGACCCCAATAGTACAGAGGACCAAACCAGGAGTTAAGCGTTAATTTTCTTAGCGACTGGAAAGATTAAGATCACCTCGATTAGCATCTCGACCTGGGTTATTTCTCTAAAAAAAAAAGAACCAGCGACACAAGCACACACGAGAGAGACACGAGTCTACAGTTAACTCTGAGGACAGGCTGCGCATGGCACGGCACCCACACGACACACACCAAGGAACCTGATTAGATTCAGGACATGCATGGGATCGTTGTGCTTACCAGCTTGAGAGAAAGCTTCGTGGACAAATTGAAGGGGGTGACGGGAAAGAGAGAGAGAGAGAGAGAGAGAGAGAGAAACAACACGTCAGAAGAAGCGGGACTCGGGCAGGCCCGCCGCGGCGACGCACACACAAATCCACCTGTCGCTTGGTGGAAACGAATGACGTGGGGCGGATCTGTGCCAAAGTTCACGAGAGGGGCTGGTCCCCACCAAATGCTTTCTTGAGCTGCCTCGGTGCCCGAGCGAAGAAGAAAAGACGGAGGAGCGTTTCTGAGGATGGGCCTGGACGGGGTCCCTCTGGCCTGGGTGTAAACTAAAATGACTGGGCGGTGGGCGACATAGGATGATGATAAGAGACAAAAATAACCACATCTGCCACGGAGGGTTCAACACAGACTAACAGAGTCTGCAAAGCGATTGCTTCCACGACCTACGAGTCATATTTTTTTCTGCGAAGGAAATCTAAGAAATGCGAAAACTGGCATTTCTTAAAGGCCTGAAGGCAAACTCTCAAACTGGGGACTGAGTAACCAAGGCCTGGATGGCATTTTGAGAAATGACCTCCGGGAGCCAGAAAGCCCCCTTGGAGCCAGCTGGATGCAGGAGGACGAGGCTGTCACCCACCTGCTCGGCAGAAGGGGTTAGAAGGTTTTGGGGGGCCTGGCAGGGGTAGCTGCTCTCCAGAGTCTGCTGGGGGAACAGCTGTCTCAAGGCCAAGGGCTACTCCTCGCTGGGCCTCAAGGAGGCATCTCAAAATCAGGAAAAGAAACATCTTAGGGGAGACCCGGCTGCCCTTTGATCATAAATTGGGGGCAGGGAGGGCGTCCAGAAAACCGGGTCTTCAAGGCTAACTCAAAATCGACCCTTCTTTGTAAACAGGCATTCGCCTTTGACAAAATCATCTTTATGAAGAAAAAGGAGAATTTTAAGGAAAGTGGCCAGACCAAACTTTTTTTTGGGGGGGGGAAGGTACGGTCGGTTGTGACCGTCCTTCTGCGGGCAGCCTGTCTGGGTGAACTCTTCGCGCACCCCCTGTGAACCCTCGCACAGATCTAGGCACCACCACTGGAGGTCATTGCGGACAACACTTACGGGGCGCAGCAGGAGGCTTTGCAGAATGCCTTCCCTACGAAGCACAGCGCCACCCACAAAGGCTTTCTCACCCGTCAGTGGCTAAACAGCACTAGTTCAAAGAACCGAGATTTGAACTCGGCACACTAGCTGCTGTGGGCTGTTTCCACTAGTTACATCCTGTCTCTTAAGCATCCCCCCCCCCCAAATCCATCAAAATGAGGAGCCTACGGATATTCCTGCTTCATGATCAGGAGTCATTGGGATGGAGACTACATCCCAGCGGGAATAGGACTGAGGAAATTCCCAGACAAATTCCATTTTCCGCAGTGGGCAGTGATGGGCAAGCCGCAAGCCGCACCATCACAGTCCACGACGCTCCTTGTAACGACTGCGAACCGGGCCGTGCTCCTCGGTGGTGAGCCGGCCGGTTAGAGCATTTACAACGAGAAACGGAATCGTCCGGCAGCAGGATGTTTTTAAAGGCGGCATCAGGTGCCCTGCGAGACACCTGAAGCACTGAAAAGCTGCCGCTTTCAGGCGACAATTACGGAGCCTGGGGAGCCACAGGTGTCAATAACACATGAGGGAACACAGAGCTCGCGAGTCCATGTGTCATTGGGCGTCACAGGTACTAACCTCAAGTACAAAGAAAGGGGACGATGGAAACGAGCAGGTCAGCAACGCGTTTGAGGTCGCAGAAAGTCATTTTACTATGCTATGACCTTGCTCGTACGTCACAGATTTGTTTTTTTTTTTTGGGGGGGCAGGCTTTATGGCCTAACTCCCTTAGGGATCCATCTGTCACCAGCGTGGATGTGGTGGCCACGCTACACCACTGCCGTCTGGGAGAGCGCCATCCTCCTGGGACCTCGCTCTGCGGCCGCGTTTTATGGGTGAAATTTCGTCCCATAAAAACCTGGGGACACGGTCTCAGATGGCAGTCACCATCCATGGAAAGGGAACGAGGCCAGCTCCGCGGACTGACATTTTTAGGGAGCCTGATCGCGACTGGGAAGCTGGATTCCTTTTTCGAGGGGAGGATGGGCTGAGGCCTGTGGTGGAATTTACACGACCAGGCTCGTTTCGGGGGTCCGGGTCCCTCAATTGAGAATTTCGCTTCTCAGATGGAAGCGTGACAGAGCGAGCATCTGGTCCCCAGTCTTGGTGACGTCAATGGGGTTAGTGCCTGTGCCGTGACTGTGTGACCTGGCCGTCACAGGTGAACTTACAACATAGTCCCTAGCTTCAAAAGCATACGTGGGTTTCCCTATCGTCCTCTTCATGAGTTCTTTGTGAAAACAGAAAGACTGAGTCTGCCAATAATCAGCAAGAGAACAAGATACAGTGAATAAAACTGATCATGAGACTGTGACATCCGACAAACAACCGGTGAGGATTTTCAAAATCTTCTGGTCAACTTTGATGGCCTCTTCCCACACAGTCAACTCTAACTCATTGGGGTGACCGTGTCTTGTATTTTAGATGTGGAAGGCCCTTGCTCAGACTGGAAAAAAAAAATCTGAATTTCAGACAATAAAATTATCCTTTCTAGATTGCAAATGGAGAACACACGCTCTCTCGTGCAAAGATAAAATAATGGTTAATCATGCTGCAACGGCACACCGATCTTTCAAGGTTTTCAGTGAAAGACATTTTCTTACGAAGGTCAATGATTTACAACAAAAGCTGTTTTATCCTGCTCAATTATTTAGAAGAAAATCAGCTAAGAAACGTTTGCACAAGATTTACACATCCTGATAACAGACGCGACTACTTAAAATCTGGATCCGAAAGATGAAACCGTGAATTGAAAGACGTTAAAGTCACAGACTTGCTCTTTCTCTAGGACACTTTTCCTCTCCTCGGAAGAGTAAGCTTCAAGTTAAAAAGCAGAATCAACAAAACAGTCGCAAGGGCGGGATCATTCTAGTCATAGATCTGGTAAACCGTGCACCTTCCGTTTCGAAATCGCTTTCAAATCAAATTTCTTTCCCCAAACCTCAGACGTTTTTTCTGTTCTGAACGTCCTGATCTGACTTCTGTGATGTATTTCCTTTTTCTCTTTTCTCCTCTTTCTCTTTCTCCTGTTTGAACTGCTGCTTCCTGCAGGGACATCCAATCTGACTCTGACTAACACAAGGGAAACCAAAATATGTTTCTATTTACTTCCTTCCTTACTAACTATGTTTCTATCTTCTATTTACTGATACACACTTACTCAGTGCAGGTGTGCGTGCACGAGAAAACACGCTCGCCATTTAGGAAAAAAGTTTTAACGGAGGTTTGCTGAGCCTACATTTGAGGAGTTAGAGATAAAATTCATTTTACTAATTAAGGTGGGAAAAAAGAAGAAGGGGAGAGACTTTAAATCATCGAAATAGCCAGTTTCTCATTCCATCGTGTTTCCGTTGTTGAGTGTTATGTATTTTTCCTTGCCATCTTTTTCTTACTTCTGGATTACTGACATTCTCTGGTCTTTTCCGAAACCTTTGGAGAACACCGCGAAACAGTGGAGAAGCCACTTGCAGCCAGCAGGCTGTGTGACTGGTGCTGAGGGAAGAACGGGCTCTAGAAACGGATGGTGAACAACCCTGAATGGGCAACATCCCTCATCCTGAGACTCCAAAAGACAACGCAGACATGTTTATCCGAAATATGAGAAAGGAGAGCTCCGTGAAGGTTTTGGAAGCGGCAGAGATGGGTCGGCGGCCTTACAGTTAGGGTAAAACTTTACGGCCCAGCAAAAGACACCCCAGGCATCCACTGGGAATCCTTCAATGAACAATGGGGGTTCTAGAAGCCGGCAGCATCAAGCTCTAACGAGAAGGCTCAGCACGACCCATCATCCATCCACTTCTGAAGCTATCTCCGACTTTCGGCAACGGCTGCCTTGAAATCCTTAAGAAACTAAATTTCTGAGTCTTCGCCTCACACGCTGGGTCACCTTAAAACAAGACAGGTCCACTGACTGTTTTCCTTGCATCAAACTTTCCGATTCCCTTATTAAAGGAACTCTGCGTGTAAAGTAATGGGGGATTCTGTCTCTTATTTTCAATGAGAACAGCTTAGCTCACAGGGTGGGATATGAGCAGCCCTCGCCGGATATGCTAAGGCGCGGAATATTTGCTCACTCCTGACAGTCACACTTCCTCATCCATCATAAAGAACGTTCTGGGACCGCTTAGGCTGAACCGGCAATTTCAGTTTATTCAGGACGCTATATATTACTTTTATTCCAATTTTTTTCCCAATTGCTGTTCTACTTTGGGGTGCAGGATGAATTCCATTAAACCCTGTGACTGGAGCACGTGCAGTCTGAACTAGAGTGGCCCACCTGAGTCTAAATATCATATTAAAATATAAATATCACCGTCTTATAAGAGAGCCTCCCTCAACGTGGGGGTTGCAGGATCTCAGGCTACGAACAGGCCCCCTGGCTTTAACGCCTGGCTCTCTGTCTTCCTAACTTCGCCTTTTGATGCTTCGGTTTCCTTATCGGAAAAATAAGAAACCTTAGGACCTCAGGACCTTAGGACCTTAGGATGGCTGGAAAAGGTAAGTGCGCACACAGAACGGGCTGGCGTATAGTGAGCACTCAGTAGATGTCCGCTGCTCTGATGACTTCGCTCTTGAAAGATAAACACTGCTAATTTAGGCCTTTTCCAGTGAGATGTTTTATGAGAATTTTTATCGACATCTTACAAGTTCACCAGAATAGTGGAAAAGAAGCCACTGCAACCCCTTTCCCCCAGGAACCCTGAGGGAGCCCAGAGAGAAGTGTCTTTATGCCACATATCATTTCAGTAATTACTGAGCAAGTATTTTCTGACTGTACAGTGACTTCCAATTCTTCACGTCATGTGCTAACTTTAGAAACTGAATCTAAGCTTCCTTTTTTGGGGAAAACCGAGGCCAAATATTAATGACTTAGATGTTTTAAAAGGGAAATGGGAAAAAGTCCTCCTGAAATGTCCTCTGGGCTGGCTGGCTGGCTGGCTTTCTCCCTCTCTCTCCTTCCATCTATTCTGCTTCCTTCCTTCTTCTTCTTCTTTTTCTTCTTTGCGTCCTTCTTTCTAACCCTGTACCATGAATCATAGGTTCTCATTGTTTCGTGTCATGGGAAAACACAATGGATTCATTCACAAACAAAATAAGTTATGCAGAACGAAACATGCAACCAAGCGCACGAGAGAGAGAGAGAGAGAGAGAGAGAGAGAGGATCCGGAGCAGAACTTACCCCTCGCTTTAGGCTCCTGAAGCAGTGGATTTTGGGTTTGGAGGTCATGAACTCGTTGAAGCGATGGGAGAGGGGTTCCTTTTGCTGCTTGGGAGACTGGGGGCCGTTGGGAACAGCAGAGGGTGAGGCAGAGGCAGGGGGAGGTGGGGGAGGCTGATGGGGGGATGTTAAAAGGGACATAAGCTACGTGTAAGAGATGGAGCGGTGACAGAGTAAAAATCAGAAACAAGAAGATACAAAACAAAAATAAGCATCAAATCATATTTGAAATCCAAAGCAAGTAAAACACAAACAATTAAATATTTTCGGCCATGGTCCAAAAGAAAACATGGAGAACGTGTCGAATGAGGGAGATGATGAAAGTGGGAGTTTTAGTAAGTGAGGCAACAGAAGGAAAGCAAGAACTATTCGACAAGCGGCTCGTGCAGACTTTCACATGCAAATTATAGCTGCAGTCAGTCCCTGGAAACCAGCTCAAGGCAGGAGGGTGAAGCCTCCGCGACCGCCTGAACTAGCACAGCTCCGTGGGGGAAAACGAAAGCCCTGCAATGCCAAGGCTGTGCAAACAGCGCGCCAGTCTGACAAAACTAAAGTGTTCAATTGTTCTATGGGTCAAGCAGTCATGTTGCCTTGATCACAGTGTATGCCCAGGTTAACGCCATCATGCACCCATGAATCTCACTATAAAAAGAAAACGAAACACGTTCATGGATCCACATGTTAACGTGAATTCCAAACCGAGTTATTGACCCACAGAGACCACAGCGATTAGGCTGGTAAGTTATTACAGAGCTTCTGTGCCCTGCGGCTTCTCCCCTCCCCGCGAGGCAATGGGCCAGCAGGCCAGGGGGCTTAGGAGTGAAAGGCAGGATGCGGAACAGCCCAGCAGTGGGGAATCGGTTAGTGTGGGTGACAGGGTCCAGCGATCACGCATCTGGAATCAGACACATGGCCATGGCAAAGGTACCGCCACCAAAGAGAAAAGCTGTCTTCACATCAAATAGCACGCTCGCTTTTTTTTTTTTTCTTATTTTTGTTTGCATTCTGAAACTACAGGCTTAAAATCTTTTTTTTTTTTTGAGACGGAAAGATAAAGTCAATCTCCACACTTTAGGAAACTCCTTGCACACCAGGGAGCAACCAGCAGTACCTTATTTTTTTTGATGAACGGCCACAACTTTCCTTTGGATTTGCCACCAAATTTGAGCTCGGCTTTGCCATCTCCTCTGGAGTTGGAAAGGCTGTTGTCGGACACCGTGCGTTTCATGGGCTGAGTGTAGTCCTCAAATTCGAAGTCCCCAGGAGGCTCGAACCCTGACTTATAAGCTTCTATCACCAGCTGGGAATCCTGAAATTACACCATCGCACACAGATACATTCAAATCCATGAAACGCTGGCTACTCTATGAATCGCATTTGCTGAACACAGATACTATTCCGAGGAAGTGACATTGATTGCTAATAGATCCCCTCCCCCCAGTAAGTCTAATCAGTGTAATTAATAAAGCTATATGTCTCGTTGAGATTGGAAGATACTTTCAATAACCAGATTTCTGCATTTGGAGAAACAAATGTCAATGAAGAACAACTTTGTAAAAGCCGGACAATTGGGCCATGATTAAGCAATTCCTCTAAAAACTACAGTAAAATAAAAATCTGGTTCCCACCAGAAGTCCCTACAGCAATTTAACAGACACGAAGCAAAGGGCAGATAAATCTCTCATTTCTTGGTTCGCTGTGGTTCAAAGATATCCAGTTAGCGCATGATTTTCCTCGATGGGTGTGTTTGTTCATCGTCTCTCCTCCACCAGAACGGAAGGGCTCTTCTGCTCTCCCTCCCCCGTATCCCCGGTCCCTAGATCGTGTCTGGTGACAACGGCGTGCAAGGCCGGTGCTGAGAAAACCAGCGAATGGCCGACTCCACTGTGCACACTCGGCCAGGAACGGTGGGTTCCACACACATCTCAGAGTCGGGGGGGGGAGACGAGTGTGGGAGGAAACGACAGCCACGGTGTCCTTGATAAAAAGTATTATAAAAACTCACGATTCGTGGTCACGTTCTAACTCAGCGATCAAGTGAATGAGAACAAAACCAGCAGAGAAGATCACGTGGCAAGATCTCAACTTCTTAACGTGGGCCCCATTTTTACTTGCTACATTTTAGCTAAGAATCTGTAGGTGTGTCACCCACTGCCACCTGTCTCCCAGTGGCCAAGCCACTTCCCTCTACGCGACAAGAACCCTGCTTTTGAGTTGGGCGCCTTGCCCCCTAGCTGAAAGGTGTCACCGACCAGACTCCTATGTGGCAGGAGGCGGCCACCTGACGAAGCTGACCCCTGAGATCTCTGCGATGCAGGAAGGAGTCTAGTGCGCAGTCTGAGAAAGCCTCCTTAGAGGGACGACGTGGGCCCTTTCCCTATTCTGCTTTCTGGAACTCGGATGTGATGGCTGGAGCTCTGGAAGCCACACTGAGCCGCAAGGTCGCATCGAGAGCCGTGACCTGGGAGGAGCCTAGGTCCGTGAGGCCCGCACTGTGGCTGGACCCTCTGCCGGTGGCATCTTCCACATGAGAGGAAAATCAAACCTCCATGTGGGAGACACGATCGTCCTTTTTCTATGAAGCTAAACCGACACCAGCAGATTCACTCCCACAATCTGAGCGTGCCAGCGGCCTTCATCCAGTCTGGTGAAAACATGATCGCTCGGTATCGATGGCAACGAAGCTTTCAGAAATAAACCAGTTTGGCTTTAATTGGGTGTTTTAATAACTGCATCAAGGGGCAGAGGGGGCGTCCAATTAGTGGGTACAGCGGGCCGCAGGGCTGGACCTATCCCATTTAAATATTACTGAATCTTTTGAGTCTTTGCTTAAATGAAACTTCTCGGTAGAATATTACTCCATCCCCAACCGGCACTTCCTCTCACTCTTTTTGAGTTTATTTTTTCCAAAACTTTAAATAATATTCTCATTTGTTTCGTGACTGTCTCTCTTCAGAACCGTGCCTGGCACTTGTAAATGGGCACGTACATTCAAACGTGTGCCAGAAACTGTGCTTGTTCTAGAAATAAAAAAAAACATGGCGGTGGGGCTTAGGGGCTTTGGAGCCAGGTAGACAGTGACCACGTGGCCCTGGGCAAGGCCATAACCTCTGAGTTTAGAGTTTTCCTCGGTGGGGCGTGGAGGGGACCACAGGCGTGGAATGAACAATTTTCTAAAAACACCATCGACTTTTCTCAAAACGAAAAAATTTTTAAAAGGAGACAACAGAAATTCAACATGAACAGGCAGAAATAAAAGAAGAAAAACTACAATAAAAATTCTTAAGATCAAAGCGGCAAGACCATGATGAGCTGACAAGAACCGAATCTGCAAATGGAGAAAATCTTGGAAAAAAAAAAATCAAAACCAGAACAGGGATGTTTGGACGGAGGAAGGAAACCTGCAGGGAGAGAAGGCCTGTGTGGATTAAGAAAGGTCCCACCTCCGAATTCTCACAGACAGAGCAAGCAAAGTGATTCACTCATTCACTCATTCACTCATTCGTTCAAGTTAAGACCCGGAGGAGGTGAGAGAGTGAACCAAGCAGATATCTATGGGCAGAATATTCCAGGCACAAGGAAGAGCAAGGTAGAAGCACGCTTGGAATTCTCCGGGAGTAATTCCAAGGGCCCCATTGCGGCCAGAGTGCCAAGGAGAATTGGGGACGAGTGATGTGGGACGGGCAGATGGGAAGGGGGGTGTTCCGGACAGTTGAGGGCTTTGAGGCCCCGGATGGCTTTGATTTTTCCCCTGAGTGAGGCGGAGGCCCGTGGAGGGTTCTGAGCAGGAAAGGCACGTGATCTGACTCACTGCGAGCGGGCTCCTCTGCTCTCCTTGTGAAGAACGGACTGGGGGTGGGAGCAATGTTGGGAGACTAGTTAGCTGCCTCCTGCGGTAATCAGGCCCCTCCTGCATAATCCAAGACGAAGGAGAGGGTAGATCAGGAGCGTGACAGTAGGGGTGGGGAGGACTTTGGGTTCGGAATGTATTCTGGGGGCGAAGCCAAGAGGATCGGCCGATAAAAGTGATAGGGGCATGTCTATAGCCCTGCCACCCTGAACAAGCCCAATCTCGTCTGATGTTGGAAGCTAAGCAGGGTGGGGCCTGGTTAGTGCTTGGATGGGAGACCACCTAGGAAGACCAGGTGCTGTGGGCGTAAAAAATACAAAAATAAGGAATTGTAAGCTGACAAGGTCCTTGCAATCTGTGAGGTCAACCAAGGGTTGCCTCGCCTAAAAAAAAAAAAAAAGTGATATGGGCACGAGACAAAAGGAGGTGTCCAGTCAGACTCCCAGATCCCGGAGGGATGGCAGTGCCAGTCAGCTGAGAGCGGAGACCTGGGACGAGCGCGTGTGGTGAGAAAGGCCCACAGCTCTGGGATGTGCCTGTTAGATGTACCTGTTAGATGTCCAGGGGAAGAAGCCACTTGGCGGCTGCAGACACAGCCCCTCAGTGCTGGGGGGAGGCCCCAAGCTGGACCTGTGAACTGTGTCAGGACTGAGAGGAGGCCCGACGCTCCAGGAGTCTATGGGTCACTCAAAACGGGGTTGTGAAGGTTAAGAGAGGTCCCGGGTCAAAGCCCTGGAGGGCACCAAAGTTCAGCAAGAAGACAAACAAGCAGAGGAGACTGAGAGCAGGGAGGAGGCTAAAAGCCATCAGTGTGGTGTCCTGAGGATTGTGTGGGGCGGATCCGGGTGGGGAGCGAGGCCGCTGACAGTTCAGGAGGGACCTGAGTAAGAACCTGAATGAAGACTCAGAAGAGACCTTGAATTTAGCAACATAAAGGCCACGGGCGTAAAACAATTATTGGTAATATTAGGGAGAACGAGGAGGCCCCCGGAGCAGGAGCAACGGCCTGCAAACCTAGAGAAGGCCCTGTTTCCAGATACAACGGATAAAAGGGAAACCGTGATTCGGATCTAATCTTGTGAAACTGCCAAATTTCAAGGAGAAAGACATTTCCAAGCTTCTCATCAGAGAAGGCCTCGCGAAGACTGTTTCTCGATGTCCTTCTGTGAGCCAGGCACGTGCCAGCACCGCGAGCCTTGGACCGAAGTGAAGAGGCAAAGACGCATGGAACGGGCGAATCAACAGTGATAAAAATTTTAAAAAATGGAACAGGGACTCACGAGATGGGGAAAGCTGACAGCAGGGAAGCAGCTGCCATCGAGAAGTCCTCCTGATTGCTGAGAGCAATGCCCTGCCACGCGCAGACCAAACGAGGTCACCACGGCGGAGGGCGGGGAAACAACGGGGCCGCCGACGGCTGGGAATCAGGCCCCGACCACGACACTTACATTTTTCTGATCAATCGACTCAGCTGCCTTGACGATCCCATCCAAGCATTTCCCAATGATCGGAATCACCTGCCGATCGACCTCCGCGTACGTCTTCATCGACTCTCCGATCCGCACTATTCTCCTTTCCTCCATCTCCTGGATTTTCTGTAACGTCACATTTGGTGCAACATTAATCGGGTCCACCATGCTGTGTCTCGGCAGCCGCGTTAACGCTCATGAACTGTCCGGGAGGGAAACGGGCCTGTGAAAAGCTAGGGTTCCAGCACCCGACGCTGGCTGTGCCTCTGCCGGAGCCAGCTGCACCTGTGTTTTCTGAATTGTTAGGTCACCCAATCGTCGGCTTTTCACAATTCTACTCCAGTTTCATAAGAACCCCAAACCCAGGTATCTTTGTGATTAATACCACTTGGTGTCCGATTTGCAAACATTTCCCTCATCTTTGAGCCATGACTTTATCCTGTGTCAACAGCACCGTATGTGGTTGGCTGTCCTGACCCAACACAGGCTGGGATGTAAGTGTGTACCTCCCTCCCTTCTACAAGTTGCAGGTTCTGGCCTGCTCGTGGGTAGGCACTATAAAGCAAAGATTTATTATTTTTTCCTACAACTGGACTTGAAGTTGTAAAAGATTCCCAAAGCAGGAGAACATGTATCTTTTCACAGGGAAGGAACTGTCCCCTGTTCATATCCTACAACTATGAATGCTGCTTGGATGCCTCAAGTTAGATTGATTATTTATTTACTCATCTATCTATTTATTGATGAATCTATCTATCTGTCTATTTATTTATTTATGAATCTATCTATCTGTCTATTTATTTATTTATGAATCTATCTATCTGTCTATCTATCTATCTATCTATCTATCTATCATCTATCTATTTATTTTTGGTAACTAGAACGGTCCTTTTAGCCAAGAGTGTGTTAATCTAAGAATCGCAGCTCTGAGGCTCCGAGTGCAAACCAAGGAAGTCTGCAAAGGCTCCTGACCCATCCCAAGGTGGAGATTGTATTTCATCCCCTTGCTAGCCGACGCGGGAGCGGAATGCTTCTCGAAATGACCGGAGTTACAGGAGGAGCTCCAGGACTGTCTCCACAGCCCACAGGCCCAGCGCCGAGGACGGCAACGCCCCGTGTTTCTAAGAAAGGCAAAGCCGAGAGATGGGACTCGCTTACCTGAAAAATGCTGGGAATGTGGCTGTGGTAATACTCGCGCTGTTCGCGGTTGAATTTCTGAAGAATCGATGAGTAATCGGCCTTGCTATCCTCTGCCATCTGGTGACGGATCTGAGCTTGTTGTCGGGCCTGAGGGCAAACAACGAGAACATCCCCAGGTCTCCAGAGAGTAAGGAAAAGCCGAGGGTTGCAAACGAGGGTCAAACTGGCCGCGAATGCGCTGAATGGAGCAGGTGCTAGTTTCGAAACATGGTGTAGAATTGGAATTTACTCGGATCTTCACCCAAAGGGGCCACAAACCCCACCATTCTCTGTTGTCTTAACTCGGCATCACTTTCCAGTTTTTGACACAAGTGCCACCGTCCTTTATCAACGGCACTTGGCTCGATTTGCATATTTATGGTGCCTGGATGGTCCTTGCAGAAACCTCTGCATTTTTTCATTTATTCATTCATTTATTTATTTGTTTGTTTGTTTGTTTGTTTGTTTATTGAGGAGGGGACAGAGGAATCCATAGTTCACATAAATAAATAAATAAATAAATAAATAAATAAATAAATAAATAAATAAATAAATAAATAACTAAATGATGGGAAAAAAATCCAATTCTCAGTGGGGTCCATAAACTAAAAAGGCACATGAAACACTGATCGAAACGGACCTTCCTTAGAGTCCACTACATTTCTTTTCAGTACCTACTTTAAGAAGCAGTAAGCATGGAGCCCTCTTTGTGTTTTTTATGTTTTTTTGCGTGTGTGTGCGCACTATTTTGTATTTTACTGCATTGCTTCTCTCCGAAATAATCACACGATTCATAAGCTTGTCCCCCTCTTCTAATTCACACTTTGGCTTGTGACATGCCTGTAAGAAAGCAACGACTGTTGACACACGACGGAATTTATTTTGAAGCCCAAACGAAAACGTCTGCGAACTCTAAAGTCATCCAGAGGTTGTCAGGCTGATGATGCCGCCTTAGGTTCCCCGAGCGATTTGGAGGTGCCTAGCTCAATAAACATGACCTCGTGAATCTCTAAGACAATCTGGGCTCCCCAGGAGGCCAAACCCACCCCCTGCCGGGCGAAGAGATGGCTTGGCTTGTAGGTAGCTTGGCAAGCGGACCACAGCGAGCCAAAATCGCAACAGGAAAAGGGCCTCGTTCCAACGTAAAACCAAGGCAACTTTTGTTGGTTGGTTTTTTGTTGTGTTTAACCGAACCTAACAGCTTTTTAAAGGGGGGGGAGGGGAGAGGAAAACCATAGCAACGTTCGCAGGTAAACACGAAACAGACATGCTGGGGTCGCTGGTCCCACTTTCCATCTGATCACCGATAACATCTGAATTGCTTTTTTATTTTTATTTTTTTACCATTTCGGAGCTCTTTATTGGTTTCCTGCCTCTGAGACTTGAAGGCTTAACCTGGTTTTCACTTCCTCGGCTCATTTTACTCGCATGCCTATTGGTGAAAGCCCAAGGCGGTCATTCAGAGTGGCTTCCTCTCTTCCCTTCCCCATCACACACAAACCCGTCCCAAACCAGGGTAACGGTATCCACCGTTGTGAGCGCATTTCCTTCTTGCCTGTGGTTTTTGGTTGCTAAGGTCTCTGGGTGCCTGAAAACTGTTTTCTCCACTTCTTATCTCTCCTTGGCTATTTCAGCTGCCACGTTCTTCCTCTTTGTCGGAGGCTTGTCCGCTCCCTTCCTGACCATATGCTTCGGCTTCCACTGTGTCCACTAGCAAAATACGACCTCGGCCCCAAAACGACAGGTCCAAACTACCTGAAAAAGCCTTTCGATGCACCAGAGCCCTCCTGTCTAATGACAGCTTCCCACCCACGTGTGTTCCATCTGTTCCTCTCATGGGACCGACACAAAAGTCCTCTTAACTCTTTCAATTACCCAGAGTTGTATCATTTACCACTTTGTTATGAATATGAAGAAACTACACCAGGAAATTCCCAGGCAGACCTCAAAATGTCGAAGAAAATCCTCCGTTCACAAACCTTCCTCAGAAAGTCTCAGAAAATTCCACGGCCGAGTGGGGACTTTGTCTGTACGGTAAAATAAAGAGCAGTAAGTAACAACTCGGGGAGTCCCCTTATTAGTTTTAGAGAAATGATGCCACCTTGGTGAATTTTTTAAATAGCTCAGTTCTAGTTTACGGCCCCGCCACCCTGAACACGCCTGACCTCATCTGATTTTGGAAGCTAAGCAGGGTCGGGCCTGGTTAGTACTTGGATGGGAGACCACCTAGGAAGACCGGGTGCTGTAGGCTTTTAAAATAATAATAATAATAATAATAATAATAATAATAATAATAATAAATAGCTCAGTCCTGAAAGAGATCAGAACATCATTGTTCTATATATGGACATATTTATGTATGTGTGTGTGCACACACACAGCCCCCATGAGCAGATAAGCGCTTCCTGACAATAAATCCATCCGTGGAATGTTTTACTGGGAACTGGAGAGGCAGCCAGCACCACCTGGACCGTCTTCCTCCTGGCCCCCCAGCATCTCCAATGATATCCACGTTTTGGCTAAACGACTACGTTTTAAAAGCAAATTAAGTCATAACAATTTCATGATGGCCTTTTACACTGTTCATCGGTAGCGCCCCATAAGCATAACCAAGACCACTATATGTGAACTGGGGAAGGAACTGAAATAAACAATAACATGCATAAAACCCAGCCCGGAAAGTGAGCTGAGCAGAAGAAAGGAAACCAGAAAACATATGTGAGAGGGGTGGGGTCTACCTTTTATGTTAAAGGAGCATTATCCCTCTGGGAGTTTTTCTTGGCTGCTTAGAGCTTAGACACAGAGGGCGAAAAATCTATGTATTTTTCCAGTCTCTCAGAGGACAGAGAAGCAGCAAAACATTGTTGCACAGCAAATTCCGCAAGGCCACGGCAGGAAGACCGGACTGTCTTATTCTCAACTCCAGCATCCATCTGCTTTGAATTAATACTCACTTTTGAGTCCCAGGCCCAGGAATGTGCCATTGTTCTGACCAAGTTTTCCTACGGAAAAATCTATTTTTGTTTAGTAAGCCGTGATATTTATTTCATAATGGGAAGAGTCCAATGAGTCAGTTACGCATTACAACAGACACTTTAAAAAATATCTTTGATAACATTTTCCAAACATGTATCTGGAGCAACCAGTCAGAACTAGAGGGTTTAGCAAACACATCAACTCACGGCTAAGGCTAGCTGGAGGTTATAAGCATCGCTGTTTCTCATCTCTTTTTAAGTCAGCCTAAAAATAGCAACTATTATCTTAAAGAGGTGCAGTTTTTCCACTCCTGAGCCAGACCATAAGCCTTTCCTTTTAATTAAATTTCCCATCCTAATAATAAAAGACACTGAATCTTATACCAACAGTACTGCAGGGCAGAGCAAGTTCAGAGCATTTAGGATTTTTGTTTGTTTGTTTGTTTCATGAGTCAGAGTCACAGAACTGAGAGATAATAGTCTAAAAAATTCCAGAATGACCACAGTGATCGGAGGCTGTAAGCCACAGACATCTTTCCATGAGACCTAGGCCACTTTCGTTGTCAGTCAGAAAGACTGGATTTAAACTTCAGAACTTCTGTGACCAACCCTGGGGATCTCCCCACTGAAATCCCAACAGGCCGAAACGTGTCCTGTTTGCACACGACCTCCCTGCTCAGCAATCGTAACAGCGTCCCTCCATCTCCACGTCCCAGGGAAGTGACATTGTCCTGCCTTAAAGGTCAGACTTGTCGCTTCTGAATAGAGACAACAGCATTTCAGAAGCTGAGCTGCAGCCCGACGCTTCTAAATCCTAACGGGTTTAAAGACCGCAGCGCTGTAATCCATTTAGAGAGTTAAATTTAGATGATCGGCATGGCCAACATGCGTAGCTACTTCCTGTTTAACTCATCAGCCCCTTTTCCTTACTATTTCCAATTTAAGGAGAAGCTAACATGGCTGGCTGGCTGAATCTCGACTGTCATAAGCAGAGAATACAGGGGGGACAAAGAAATTTTCCCCTTAGAGAACAGGGTAGATCTGCTTACGAAGATAGACGATCGTATCTTTTATCAGGGCTGCTTGTGGCTTTTGACCTTTTAACAAAATGAGCCAATTTGTATGTATTTACTATGAATGAATACTGACTGAGACAGTACTTTTTTGGTCATGACAGACTTCTCAGGATGTGATCCACTGCGATTCCTAACCCATTTACTGCAGTAGCACTCAGAGCTTTTGGAAAGTCACTTTTTTCCCTGTGTTAAAAGCATGCAATACGACAAATGACACAGCCCCATCCTTTATCACCAAAAACTTAGGGAGAGCAAATGAGGACTATTTTAGAGTGATCCCCGGGAACTCAGTAAATTATCTGAGTGACCCCCATCACTGAAAACCTGCCAGGAGGGTGTGTGGCCGGGGCTGGAGGCACAGCCAGAACCTGGCGCTTGGCTCTTCGATTCACCTTCTTCCGTCTACCTGAGCCACTGACTTAACATTGCGGGTAAGATCAAACTCATGAATTCCACAACCTGGGTTATCCGGCCTCTCAATCTCTTCAGTTCCTTTATCGCCCGATTATAAAATATTCTTGCTGTAAATAATCCCTACAGAATCGTAAGGAATAGAAAGTAGAAGTCTCTGCACATTCTACCCTCTGATCGTCACTGCTGTCGGGGACAACCTGGAGTTCTTCCTTTGGGGGGGGTGGGGTGGAGGTCTGGGAAAACATCGAGGGGAGGCACAGTAGCCTGGGACAATTCACTGGGAAGTTCCAGAAGCACAGCTGCAATGCCGTCACTAAATGACACCGTGATGAACATTATTACAATGGTCCCCCATCGGCAGCTGGCAAACTTGGTCTCAGAGTCACCAAGGAGTGCTGGCGGCCGAGAGCCTTGCCTTACAGACTCGGCCAGGTGAATGAGGAGAAACACGCGCATCTTCACAAAGGAGGCAGGGGCCCTGAATACTATGACCTATTTACTAGGTATTTTTGAGACCAGAAAAACAGCATTTGGCTGGAAATACCTGAAAATTGGTGTCCTGGATTTCTCTGGGATTGGTCAATGATTGGGAAACTGATTTACCTTAGATCTTTGACCCCGCGAGTCTGCCTCTGGGAATTTATCCTATGGAAATCATTTTAAATGTTCACCAAAGATACCCATCACAGTATTGTTTATAGTAGCTAATCACTTTAAACACAAACACCCAGTAATGTGACTGAGTAAACATGTCATGCCCATCACAGACTAATGCGCAGCACGTAGGAAAAAATGTGAAAGAATGTTTAATGATAAGGAAAGTGAGTGCTGTATGTAATTATTATTATTTTTTGTTTCCAAAATGGCATTTATAGCATAATCTCATGACTGTAAAAATAAAACGTTAATCATGATCACTTCTGACAAGTGATTAAGGAATATTTTCTTTTGCCAAAAAGATTAGTAAAAGGGATACATTTTAATGCCGAATTCCAGAAAGAGTGAAATATGGCAGAGGTATGGCCCGCCTCTGAGGTCCCCCTCCCCCCAAAAAGCTTTGAGACGATGATGCGGGAGGAGGATTACAAATGAAGGAAGAGATGAAAAAGCTCTCTGTCTACAGTCACATTGTTGTGTGATAAATGGCACTGTTCAGATTTCCCAGCAAACTGCTGCATCTCGAATACATTTTCAAGTTCAAGACTGAGAATGCGTTTAGACATTCCTATTCAGGCAGAGAGCTGTGAGTTTTTGTTGGAGCCTTCCAGGCAGGGCACTTGCCAAAACAATGAGTCTGTCTTTGATAGATCAGAAGGGCAGCTAACACACAAAACAGAGAAAAACTTCAAAATAAGTTAACCAAAGAAATATGCTCGAAATATTCCAGCAATTTCCTGATTTTTTTTTTTTTTTTTAGGTCTTACGACTTCCAGCCCCAGGATGGTAGGTTCTTTGGGGCATAGTCGCTGAAACAGAAGGAGAGAATGCGGATGGGAGGCAAATGAGACCAGCATCTCAATCCCACACGGGCCATTCACTTGCTAAACAGTTTTAAGAAAAGGCCTCTTGTTTCCCTATACCCTGGTTGCCTTATTCGAAAAGTAGGATTTCAAATATCTGTTTGTTCAAGGTGAGTGGCAAAGTCTGCTAGAAGAGAAGCCGTGGCCCAAACTGTTCATCCTGATGTTGGCACAGCTCCTAGGTGGGCTGGGGGAAGCTCCAACGACCCTAAGACTGCACTGTCATTGGCGAGAGGCTTGAGTCTGCAGTTATGGAAGGTTTTAAAACGTCACGTGTGTTATTCAGTATAGACGATCAATGAGGTCAAGATGTAAGAGCATGGACCTTTCCTCTATTTTAATCTCAGGGTTAGTTTTCTCTGCTTTCCTTTAAGCTGGGTGACACCTATCAAAACTTCCCTAGTGATCAGAGAAGACAGCCAGGTAGCTGATTTAGGTTGCAGGCTATGGGGTGGAGTGGGGGAAGACTGTCTTTGAGAAACAAAACCTCAAACCTAAACCTGTGTATGTTGTATATATGGTATAAGAATTCCTGACCCGGATAATTGACATAAAACTTGGTCCCGGATTGTCTGGCAGAATCAAATATAAAACCTTGCTGGGGGATACTCCCATAATCCTGCTTTTATGGGATTCTCAGAGAAAAAAAAATCCCCGTTGAAGATAAGCTCAAACAAAAAAAGACAATAATAATCATAAATGCACAAGGAAAAAAGCCACCGTGAGGGATAACACAATAGCGGGGAAAGTAGAACCACACGAACATTAGCTAAAAGAATGATTTGAAAGAATACATAAAACAAGAACATTGAAAATGGTTACATACATAAAAGAAACAATAGAAATCATAAGAAAATAGTAAGAGGAAGCATATCTGAGAAAGAACCACGTGGAACTTCTAGAATCAAAAAATGCAGTCATCAAAATCTTAAAACTTAATAGAGAGCTAAATAATAGAATAATCGAAGAGAATGCATGAAATATCCGGGAAAGTTAGACAAGGTCTTCAAACCATGGGGGAACGTTAAAAATATCCACAGAGGAATGCAGTAGGCAGACAGCCAGTTTCCAAGGAGGGACAATCGATGATACAAGACAACGAAATGGTGTTTTCAAAATGTTTAGAGAAACAGTCGTTTCTATACCTAGCTAAACTATGACATGCGCATGAAGCCATCGTAAGGACTAAATCGAGACAAAAGAGAACTTAATCCTCATGAAAACAAAACAAAACAAAACAAAATGACCTGTCCTCCGGGAAGGAGGGCTTTTGACCCAGAAAGGAATAATAAATACGCGAGAAGTGACAATGCTTGGCCTGCAGCTGTGTAGACAGATGGTGAGTGAATCAATGGCTGTCCTTCCTTAAATGGTTCCTGTAGTTCCTAGTCTGCTACAGTCCCCACCTCTCTTCCTTAGGTCCCCCATACTGAGGCCTCATGTCAATGACTATTTATCCTCTCACCCCGACCCACTATGACTGGCCTGGTTCTGTAGTAAAGTCACATGGTACACGGACCTCGAAGCACAGAAACCTGCTTCCGTCACATCCGGCAGGGCCGCTTTGGGATGACAGCAATTTAACATGGTATAGCCTTATCCTCCTTAAAAAAATAATAACAAAGTAAATAAAAATAAAAAAAATTAAAAGTATAAAGAGATAAAAGACTGCAGAGAGGATTAAAACTCTTAGAAGATACACTCCGGTGTTTCAGGTTTTCCTTGTCTCTTCAGCTCGTCATTCTTTGCTCACTGGGGTCCTCGTGAAAAGCATTCACGATAACCCTATTGGTGCTTTGTACTATCCGATCAATAGATGTCCGTGTAGAAGGCCTAGATTCCTAGAATGTTCCAAATATACCAGGTTGATTCATAGCAGGTTGGAAGGGAAAGAACTGAGGAGGGAGAAACCAGAAGTGATCCAGGAGGAGGTCACGAACAGGCCAAATACGGCGGCAGTAACAGCGTCAACCAATCCACTTCGGTCCGAAAACAGGCCCCTACGTTACACACTTCACGTGCCACGGAAGCCTCACGAGCAGCCCTTGAGATGTGTAATAGTCTCCTAACTTCAGAGCATAGAAAACAGCCCCGAGGTGAAATCAGCACCCTCAGTGAGTGGTACGAACGCGAGCTGAACCCGCTTCCCCGTAGCATCAAGATTAAGAACAAGCTCTTGGCAAAGCTAGAACGTTTACTATGAGGAAAATGAAAATATTCTATTGAATGAGTCGCTCTGGGAAAGCCTTTAGAGCGGCGAGGGCCACATGGTAAGGGCCCAAGTGTTCGAAGCTACACACGGGTAAATAGCGTTTCGTTTTTAAGTTCACTTTAATTTCACATTCACACACTCGTGTAGTAGGACTAGTTATGTCTGTAAAAGCTAACACGGATTCCCATGTCAGCATTTTAATGCGAGTGAAAGGATGCATTCCAGAAGCATCTCACTGAAGAGGCTTCTAGAAGGATTTAATCTTCACATAAATTCACTTTGGGTAGCACGTCCACCCCCAACACTTCTGTGACGCTGAGATCTGGACATTTGACTTTCCTCTTTCTTTTTAGATGTCTATTCCACCAAACGACATTTCTTAGTGTAAAAACCACTTACTACAAAGACAGATGAGTGAAAATGAAGGTTAACAGCAGAGGCAGCAGTAGTTGCTAGCAAACGAACCGGAATTGAGAGCTCAATACGACCTTCAGCGCACTTTTGTGGGAAACATTTGACCACAGTAAATAATTTTATGTTTCAACATTCCTGTCACAAATTTCCTTTTTAGTAGTAAAACTAACATTGAGTGCTGCAGCTTTTTAAAAAAAAAATCTCCACCTCCTAATATCCGTTTGTGACGGATCGAAGGTGTGCCATGCTTCCAAATACAAATACATTCATTCCACATCTAGTAACTGAAGGAAAGTCCCATTAAATTCTATTTCCCACGTGAAAAGTCAAAGGAAGAGAAACATACTCATTAGTACTCCGAACGAGTATTAAAAATCGAACCAACAGAAACCATTCGGGACATTCACTTAATCCAGGGACGCGGAGAGACACAGTAAACAAAGCATGAACCCTACAGCTATGGCTTCTTACAGGGCAGACACAAACAAGCGGAGAACAAAAATATCTTTTCTGGACTCCTTAATCTGGACGTGGGTCTACTGATAAAGGAACAGTTACAACACCAATGTCCGTATTTGAGAGTCTTTTTTTTTAACTCTGTGCATCTTTCTCTTGCTGCACAGAAAAAGCCTTTGGAACCAAAAGATCAAGATGCAGTTGCAGAACGTCTTTCCTGAATTCACACTAACCACTTCCTCCCTGCAGCAGCTTCAGTCTTCTCATTGGTTCCGGCGAACAACCCCTTCGGGCATTGTATGTGAAACGAGTTTGGGGCAAGCACTAAAGACCTTACCATGCTCAATAAAGACGCCAACTTCGCAGTCACTGCAAGGGCAGGGAAGACACGTAATCGCACAATCCCTTATACGTACAAGAACTCAAGCCGTCCTCTGGCTGGAGACTGTTTCCCCAAATGGTGAAAAAATTTAACACTCTGCTTGCTCCTCGGCTGGCCTCGTTAGAACAGAACCAGGCCTACCCAGTCTGCACTTCCCGGAGCCGGCAACTCTGACGTCCACTGAAGCAAACTCCTGAACTACTAAATCTTATTTTTTTAAAAATCAAGATAATTATCAAACTGACCATCATTCCAAGCAAATTCCTTTATACTTGTTTATAATGGCATAGACTCTTTCTTATCATTTTAGTTTTCTCTTTAAAATGTTCTATTATGTAACATGTGACACATAGAAAAGGGCACATGTATATTTTATTGGAATTAGAAACAGGAGGTTTTTTATCACTTAGTTCCAGAATTCTTAGAGTTCTACCTTAATCCATAAACGACTCTGAATTTCCTCTTCTACCTCCACGATGCAGACATCTATGTAGAATGGAAAAGCTGAAAACGTTGAAAGCCGAATATTTTTAGAGGCCCTGATCCCCCACAAAAATGGAGTAAACATGCCTGAAGAAACTGATACACCGTTCTGAGTGCTCAAGGCCAGGATTTTGAATTTAATGTAACTTTGAAAACATTTCCTCAAATCAGGGCATAAAATAAAAAAAACTCAAGAGTAAGCCCAATAAGGAAACCCCTCACGTGGTACGGAGAATGCTTCTGATGCGTCAACACTCAGACTCGCAATGAATTGGAATGAAGAGTCCAGGTTAACTGTTTCACGGCCAAGAGCTGCCCGTAAAACTGAGGCTCTTGACAGTAAACGAGTCATTCGAGCTTCCTACAAGGAAAGGAGAAATGGAAACTAGAGTTTACAGAGCATGACGCCAACTCACTGACGATTTCCGCAGGTACCTGCAACCACCAACTGCAGTTTCTGTTGAACAATATCCTATTTTGCATCGAGGAGTTACGTAAGGGCCAACAGTCACCAGGCGAGGGCGGAGGAGAGAAAGGGAATCATTCACTCACGGCTTGACGAACTCAGTCTGATGCACGCGCTCGGAAAACACTGTTCTCTCTGTGTGGAACTATTAGTCCACGTTCCACTCATTTTGATAACCTTTTCCTTTTTCACCCCCAACGCCGTGCTAACCCGCCGCAGCGGTCTCAGGATTCAGCGATCAGGTGCTGCCCCTCCCCCAAGTGTGTCCAGCATATTCTCCTTCCAAACCAGGGTGACAGATGAAACCCAGCTGCAGAGTTTTGGTCACCAGGATGCCATTGGAAAGCTGTTTAGGGAGCACATGGGAAAAAGTCACTAGACAGTAAACTAAATATCAGGAAGAAAATGAAAGGCACATCCCTTAAGGTCAAGGATCGCGGGATTCCACGTGGGTATCTGTGCCAGCGCTACCCAAAGCCAGCACACAGGTGATGAATAACGAATGAGAGAATAAATGGAAATGCATGTGAACATCTCACAATTCAGGAATTCCAGCAACAAGTTAAATGCGGTTGGGTTTTTTTGTTACTGTTGTTGTTTTTTGGTTTTTTTTTTTGAGAAGACCGCGAATGCATGATTCTGCTAGAATTCCTTTCCACTAAAAAAAAAACCAAACAAACTACGGGGTAATTAATTTGGAGGGCTACGTGAAAACAGAAATAAACAGATTCTAAATCTACTTGGCTCAAAATCTGTACCAAGCAGAAGCAAACTGTAAAAAAAAATAATAATAATTACTAGGAAGATTTTGATAATATTTTAAGTTAATGGTGAATTGGAATTCTGATTCTTCCAAAGTCATCTTCGAACTATACAGAGCTTGAAAGACTGACCCCGTTAAAAAACTGTCTCTTACCTACTTCTGTACACTCTATACTCCAAACTCGCAAAAAAATAAAATAAAAAAATTTCGAGAAGACATCGGGTTTAATTGCCCAAGGTGACAATGGACAATTGTCCTTGGGCAGCCTGTCAACTCTGACGGTGCCGGGCCCCTGAGCCACTGGGCCACAAGGAGCCAGGCTCCCTGTACGTCTCAGCATGATCCTGGAAAAACGTGTGACTTGGAAATGACACGATCCTGATTGCCTAGGCCTGTTCCACTGTACAACAATATTTTAACATCAATGAATTTAAAATAAAAGATGGTCCACATATCAATTAAAGGAATGCTAAAATGTTTTATTAGGGTAAGTAACCATCTTTTAAACAGAAAATAAAAAGCATTAGCCTTTTCAAAAAAAGGACTTTATGAAAACTGATAACTTGCATCCACAAAAGCACGCTGCATAATTGCATCCGTACATACGTACGTACGTAGACACGGACAGACACATACGTGCACAATCATCAGAATATATGAAGAACACTTATAAGCCGGAAAGGAAAAAGCTATTTTTAAAATGCATCAACTATTTGGGCACTTCACAAAGAGATGATTCAGATGGCGGAAAACGGCCGACAAAATAAGCTCACCATCTTCTTTTCCATCAAAGAAATGCAAATGCAAATTAAAACCAGGACAAGATTTCCCTCCACGCTCATCCCAGACCAACAACATCAATTGTTGGCGAAAAGGAGCAGTGACTGCAGGGAGGTCCTTTGGTGCAATCACTGTTGTCAAGCGCTTTGACGGCAAAGCCACGTGTGCACCTACGACCCAGGACCCACTCTTAGGAAGGTGCGTAATTAGGAGAACGAGAGGCCGTGTCCACCAACAGATGTGTGTGAGAACGTCCACGGTAGCTTTACTCTTCACGCGGCCTCAAAATGGACGCGATCCAAACATCCACCAACACGAGGATGGATAAACAACCTGCGGTGTCTCCATGCAGTGGAAGGCCACGTGGTAATGGAAGATGACCAACCCGAGCCACCACTGTATGTGACAACAACATGAATCTCACAGACACAATATTGAGTTAAAGAAGCCAGAGAGTAGAATACGTTTTGTATAATTTTTATGGAATAGAGAAACAGGCTGTGCTAATATAGGATAGAGGTCAGAAAAATAGTCAACTTTGGGGTCAGGGGAGGACTCAAGGGAACCTGCTGGGGTCTAAAAATGACCCCTATCCTGGATGGTGACACGTCATTTCATATACATATACATATATATAAATATATGCACAAACTCATTGAGCTGCCCACTTAAGACGTGGCCATTTACCATATGCGAATGACACTTCCATAAATCACTACCAATGACCCACGGTTTTGCTTTCTGCAGATTCAGTTGCCTGCCGTCAACCGTGGTCTGAAAAAATGAAACGGAAAATTCCAGAAATAAACCGTTCAGCAGTGTTAAACTGCACGCAGTTCTGCGCAGCGTGATGAGATCCCTCGCTGTCCCGCTCCATCGACCTGGGACGCGACGCGCCCCTCTGCCCAGCGTCTCCACGCTGGACACGCTCCCCACCTGCCAGTCACTTAGTGGCCACCTCGCACGCCAGGTCAACTGTTGAGGAATCACAGTGTTTGTGTGCTCAGATCTCCCTTGTTTGACTTATTCTCAAGTACAAGATGCTGGCAAGTCAGATATGACAGAGAGAAGCCATAAAGCACCTCCCTGACCTGGAAAGGTGAGTGCAGTACAATCCCATATTTTGAGAGAGAGAGAGACACCACACTCACATAACTAGTATTCCAGGATATTCCTAGAATTGCTCTGTTTTGTTGTTGTCGTTGTTCTCTGACCGTGACCAATTTATAAAATAAACTTTCCCAGAGAAGTGTACGTATAGGAAAAACATCGGACATACCACGACGAGTACTATCCATGGTGTCAGGCATCCACTGGGGGCTCCTGGAATGTATCCCCCGCGGATAAGGCGGGACTACCACATTTTTAAAACGTCCTAGAAGAACACGTGCCAAGTAGTGAGAGCGATCAGGACAGAGGGGGGCCTGGGATGGGGGACGTGGGACAGCAAAGAGCACTTTGACCTGTCCTCAGTGTTGGCGTGTGTTTTTTTTTAGAAGGGAATCCTATATCTGACTAGGGCATAGATAGTTTGATTTTTCCACGTTTCCTTCTCAATACAATAAAACAGTGTGGACTATCCACACACACACACACACACACACACACAATACATCATGACGTAGTTGGGATTGTCCCTGGAATGCTAATTTGGTTCAATGTAAGAAAATTGATGAATATAATCTATCACGTTATTAGTGGATGAAAAGAAGCAGAAAATGTATTTGACGAAATTTGGTATCAGGCTAAAAAAAAAAAAAAAAAACCTCTTGACAAAACAGGAAAAGAAGGGAAAATCCCTCAACCTGATAAAGTGTAGGTTACAATCATGCTTAATGGGGAAACACTGAAGCAGGCTTTATTATCCAGCACGAGATAAGAAAGTCCGTAATTACCGTAATTACCGCTTTACCGGTGGCGTAATGGAGGTCATAAACAGCGCGGCAGATAAGAAAAATAAATAAAAGGCTTAAAGATGAAAAAAGAAGACATAAAACTGTCGTAATTTGCTGGCGATGGGGCTATCTCTACAGAGATCCCAAGGACAGAAATAAAAAGAGAGTTTACCAAGGCCCTGGGCTCTGAGATTAATATTGGAAAGTCACGTGTTCCCTACTCCGCATGAATTAAATAAAAAACATCATGCTGAACGGAAAAAAAACTCAAGTCAGAAGAAATTAAATTACAAGTACGATTTTTTGTTTAGGATAAAGGTGACAAAAAGGTCACAATTATACAACATCCTGTTGGGAGAGATGCAAAGCATCGAAGAATAGCAAGGAAATGACTAAACTCAAATTTAGGGTGAAGTGTACCCTGTTCGGTGGGGGTAAGGAGAACAGGTTAGGGAGGGAGACTTCGAAGGCCCTGGTAAGATGTTATCCCTTAGGACAGGTGTACCTTTGTTATCATCATTCTTTACATAAATAGCACACGGAATTGTTTTAAGAAAAGGCTCTGAAAGGTCAAGCACCTTTTACTAAATCAGAGTTGGATGTTTTGATATTTTTCTCCCTCTTCACATTCTTTCTACCTTCAGATACCTCTAGAATGGGGGGGGGTAGCTCTGATACTTAGGAAAGGCCACAGCAGTAATTTCCCTGAAAGAGTCTTTCGAGGAATAGAAAGCACTCCCGTCTTACACGTAGGACGCTAACATGTTTGATGAAGAGTGCGTGCGTTTGAGCTAGATTTGTTCCTGCGACACACACCCTGCTTTTCCTCCCAAATGTTTGCGTGATAGACTCCAAGTCCAGCTATTTTCGTTGAATAACATTCTAAATAGTTTGGGGAGCTGGCTATTTCACGAGGATTTCTGACAATTTTAGGGTAATTTATGGCGATTTTCCCAGCGTATTAGTATCTCGTTAGGTCAAGCAAACACCCCCACTCAAGACGAAATACAGACTTGAGAATGCGTACTGTGATATAGCAGGTCATTATAGAGGCAGGCTGCTGACATGTGCACTTTAAGTAAGAAATCTGGCAGAATCGGGCAAATAACTAAGTAACTAACCCACGCTATTTTGCCAACTAACCTCATCTGCAACGACTCTGGCCAAAGTGCAAGAAATCCATGAAGAGGCGAGGCAGGAGCCCGCGCGTGCCCGAACAGCCGTGGGCAGTGACGAACGAACACCGTCCTTTTCCAGCCTGACTTTGTGGACACCCCAGTGAGGACTGTCGTGAAAGGGAAAATTCAGCTTCCAGGGGAAGAGCACACAAGGGACCACGAGGAGCTACAGGACAGGCGTTAGGCCATTCCGAAGGGCCAGTACCAGTCCGTCTGGAGGGAAGCCTTTGAGCGGACGTACAAGTGCCAGCCTTCAACCACCCAACCTGCCGTCGCCCTGGGCGAATCCGAGGCCAGGCCCGCGCGGTGGGGCTCCTGACCTTTCTCAGGGAGGCGTGTTAAGCGGCCCAGTTCTCCAGCCGGTGCTGACAGGCCTGCTCCAGCGTCGCGGGGGTCGCCTTTTTCTTGGAAAGCCATGCCGAGAAGGCCCCACCCTCCCCCCAACACCACTCCCCAAGGTGAGTGCGGAGTCTCAGTCTCCAGGCTGTCACCCCGGTGACTGAAACCCATGTGCAAGCTGCTCAGTCCTCCCCCCGCTGAGTCCCCGAGCTTTCGCTTCTGGTCCCCGTGACCGTTGACACAAACTGAAAATGATCCCAAGTGGAGTGGCTTTTGGTGGCTGCGTCGAAAGGAGAACTTGGGGACCGACGCGCTGGCAGGCTCCGTGCCCAGCACCCCAAAAGGGGAAATGAAAGACTCACTTTCACCTCACCTTTTCGACATCTGCTTTTGTAACGTTGATGTCCGCATCCATCTTCTCAAAGTACTGCTGCGCCCGGTCGGCCTCCTTGCAGTCCCGCTCGAACCGTCTTTTACTCTGAAAGCAGAGGGAGAAGGTGGTGGGGAAAGTAGTTGTTAATGAAACCGTGAGACAGACCCTCCGGGCAGATGCAACCTTACTTACGTCCCCACAAGAGCATTCCTCTCTGAACGGATTTGTTCTGCCGTGATTTCGGGACGTGATTTTAAAATCTGCATTTCCGTTCCCCTGAACTGCCTCGTTTTTGTTCTTTCCCCATGATTTTTAGCAAAACGCTCCCCTTGAGCTCTTGGGGATTAGCATTTTACTTCAGGAAAGTTTCTAGAAGCATGAAATTCAAATCAGAAAAATGTCGAAAGACATTTCTTTACGGGTTTCACTTGTTTCGCACTGATTGAGTCAAGCCTAAATGAAATGCTGATCAGAAAAGCTAAGTGAGCTGCTCGCTTTTCACTTACAGATTCGAGTTGCTTCCAGCAAGTCTCTATGTGCTGTTGGGCCTTCCGTCCTTCGTGAAAGTGCTGGAAGCGAGAAACGCACCAGTGATTAGTCAGTTCACCCTCTTTCTCATCCTCACACAGGAGGAAAAACCAAAAACAACAACAACAAAACGCATCCACTTAAACGTGGACTGTCCGGCAGGTGCGCCCTATTCAAGGGTTAAAGAATAAAGGGGAAGTGAAGAAAGGAACAGCTGCAGAGTTCCCTTTAGGATACCCTCACGTGGTGTTTCAGACCCACACACGCCACTTGCCGAAACGACGAGAATGTCTGACCCCGAGGATTGCTGAGACCGTTTGCTTCTAAGTGCTTGGAGGTGCAGTTCGCACACCGCACGAGCCACCCCGCCGTGCTGTGCAACTCGGTGGTGTTGCGCACGGTCCCAAAAGGAGGCAGCTGCCACCACCATCCACTGTAGAGCATTGTCGCCCCCAGAAGAAACCCTGTGCCTCTTAGCTGTCACCCTCTCACGCCCCAGTTCTCCCCTGCCCTGGGCAACCTCCCAATCCACCTTCCGTCTCCGTAGCTTTGCCATTTCTAGACGTTTCGTGTCAACGGGATCGTACAGCACGAGGCCTTCCGTGTCGGGCCTTGAGGCTTCCGTTATTTCATCATGCTCACCCGGCACGACGTGTTCGAGGTTCATCCACGTTGTCACACGCATCAGCCCTTTAGTCCTGTTTATTGCCAAGGGACACTCCAGGGCGTGTCCACAGACCACAATTCGTTTGTCCCTTCACCGGCCGAGGGACACTGGGGCCATTACGATGTTGCCACAAACACCTGCGTCTAAGTGCTGTGTAGATGGATGTTTCCATGACTTAGGCCTTTTGAAACTTTAAAGTCACCTCCCTGCTACCTGCAAAGGCCCCCTGGCGGGTATGTGCCTGGCGCCGACCAGCAAGGACAGCGGAGGACAAAACCGGGATGAGCCTCAAGGCTCTTAGGGCTTGAGAAGAAAAGAGGCAGACCGTGGAGGGTCTTGTGGGCTTCTTGTCCGAACAGGCTGGGGAGCCTCAGACAACGCCGAGTCTAGAAGTGCCAGTTGTGAAGGGAGGTTCCAGGTAGGAGGCTGTTTCCACCCCCGAAGATGACAGACTGGGACCCCGAGGTAGCAGCGCAGGTGGAGAGGGAGGGTCCGATTGTGGTGTCCTTTGTCCTGGAAAACCAGCCACCCTGTGCTGGTGCATCGGGCCCGATGTGGGCGGGCTGTGGGACACCTTGCCTTCGGGGTGACCCTGTGAGCAGGTGCCCTCTGGCTCGGTTCCATTTGCTATGCCCTCTGGAGAGGGCGGGAATTTACCCCCACAGCCTCCCCTAGCTCAGATGCTCTAGGGTGCCGGGGTCCCTCCACCCAAGGCCACAGCTCTGATCGGGCAGCAACCCCAGAGCTACACTGTGCAGCTCCGCACGGCACCCCACGCCCCGAGACCTGGGGCCACCGTGGCTCCTCCCTGGGATCAGCCCTGGCGTCCTCGCCGTCCCTGACCGCTTCTCCGGATGCCCTCCGCAGCGTCCTAAATGCCCCTTTCCATGAACGACCTGCCTGCAGTTACTGCGTTGAATGTGCCCGCTGTTTCCTGACTGACAGGTAAGCACGGGTGGCGGGGCACATACGGGGAAGGCCGAGTGACAAAGGGACAGAACGAAGCGGGCCCCTCGGAGCAGCCTCAGAGCTTTATGGCACACCCCCTCCTTGGGAACCCACGAGTCACAACAGACAGCGGCCTCCTGGGAGGCTGGGGAGGAGGAGACGAAATCAGACTTTTTTTTTTTTCCCCCAAGAACAGGGCTCCTTTATAAGGGAATGTTTCTCGTCTCTCTCTCTCGAGGTCATGCCTGTCTTCTCAGTGCCTCTTCGCAGCAGGTTGCATCCATCCAGCAGTGTTTCTGGGTTTCTCTGAACCCCAGGGGAGCCCCCAGGTCTCATTAACAGACACAGGAATCCAAGAGAGGAAAGAAAGAGGTGGCATCTGAGGGTAAGGGATAGACACGCAAGAAGGGACCAGGGCTGCGGGAGAAGGGCCAAGGGCAAGAGCTGAGGGCAGAGTGAGGAAAGCCCTGAACTTCGGCGGAAGCAGAAAGTGCAAGCAGGTTGTCTGAAAGCCACAAACTGGCACTTCAGAAAAAAATGGAGGGAGGAGGGTGAAGAGAGCCGGGCAGACTGGGACGCCGAGGGACACAGGCTCCCGGGGAGCGGCCGAGGCCCAGCTGCGCCCTTTCTTCAGCGAGGCGCCTCGGGTCCCGGGAGTCCCCATCCGTTCGGAAACGTGACTTTTTCAAACTGTCCGGAGGATGACCCCTCGTTCACAAGCGGGATCCCCGTGCCCTGCAGTTTGCTGCAAGGATGTCACCGTGCCCCCAGATTGAACTTCGGGATTCAAAGACGGCCCCGAAAACAAACAAACAAACAAACAAACAACAGAAACCAGAACCTCAGCGCCGAATCGGAGCCGAGCCGCAGGAGGCCACCCCAGCTCTGCAGCAACTCTCGAAACGAACCTTCTCGCCAAACACAAGGTCCCCGGGGAGAGACAGGAAAACACAGCAACGAGGACGCGCAGAAAGGGACAGAGGCGGCGCAGGAGAGGCGGACCCTGCTCTGTGTCATCCCAGGAGCCTTCTCTCTGGGAAAAGGTCACCTTCTGGCAGCACGAGGGATGATTTTGCGGGGAAACCCACAGTGTAAAGTCTCTTGCCTCCATGTATCCATTTAATAAACATAAATTTCTTTTCCTTGCACCCGGTGGGCCTTGACCTTTCTGCTGAGTTTTCACTCCGCAGCTGTCAGGCTAAACCCCGTCCCCGAAAGCTCTACTTGTAAAGGGGAAAAGAAATGAGGCGTCGGTGATTTTCCTCCTCATCTTTCCTTCATGGCGTGTGTCCCTCCAGAATTTATTGGCTGCATCTCTCTCTCTCTCTCTCTCTCTCTCTCTCTCCCTCTCTCTCCCTCTCTCACACACACACACACACACACACACACACGCAGCCGCCACTGATCCCTCAGGAATTGAACGGATGGAGCCAAAGCCCTCCTCGGTGCTGAGCACACCGTGACCCAGATAGCAGCTGTCATTGTCTCCAGCGCCATCGCCCCCCCCCCCGCCCCGGAATGGGAAAAGCCACCTCCACAGTGACCAAACCGAACAAAAACTCGCTTGCCAGATGTGTCTGCCGCTGTAGGAACAATGGCAAAGCCCGTCCCCGCTGGACAGTGAGCAAGTGTGTGTCTAAAAAGTCTGCCTCCCAGCGCTGAAGAAAGAGCAATTGTTCTCTCGGGGGGGAAAAAAAAGAAAAAGATAATAAACACTTCTCCGGGCCCCATGGAGTGAAGTCATCCCAGATCCTTTCTCCTGTCACAGGAGAGACAGGAAATGCCATCTCGGGCCTCAGAGAAAACGCTCCTGCTTTCTCCTGTAATGAGATGCTTCTTGAGTTTCTCCCCGAACAGAATGAAACTTTTTCCAACGCCTGATAGTATCCGGGGGATGCATAAACTCACTTATTTTCATTTTGACTTTTCGGCTGGCCCTTAAAAACATGCAAATAAAGTCATCCTTCAGAAATCGCTTAGAGAGATTTCCCTGCGATGAGGGTAGCTAAGGTAAGAATCCCGGGGAACCTAAAATCAAGAAGCATTGACTCAAATAAAAGATGACAGGGGTAAAGCTTTGAAGAAGATTTGACCGCTCTGGAAGAAATTGGACTGCACAGACAAACTGTGAGGGTGCTCATTATTCACACTCTACAGTTAGGTACCCCAGCCGCTCGCTTTTCCCGTCTCCATAATAGTCTACTAATTTTTAAAACCCCTTAATAAAGGAAAATATGGCAGCGATTTAAAAAAAAAAAAAAAAAACCTGGGGGAAAAAAAAAAAAAAGAATAAACACTCAATTGAGGACAGTCAACCATCTGGAATTTTAAATAAAACTCAAGATCCCACGCAGATAAAAACAAAGGAACACAAAGACTCGAAAAGGGCAAAGGAGAAAGGACCGTCCAGAAAAGCCGTCTGCGACAAATGCGGGGACTTCCTCAGAGCCCACAGTGTGGCGGGCTGGAAGGCCGGGGGCTTCTCAGCCTGACCGGGGGTTGATGGATGTGCCCATGAAGCTCTGTGGTTTAGGTGTTTATGCGGACTGCGCAGGAGAACGCTGAAAAGGCCTCAGACTGGCTGCAAGGAGCATTTCAGCCCCTCACTGAGATCCCACACCGTAAACCCAGGCGCCTTCATAACAGGAGTCGCATTCTGCTTGCATTCAGTGGGGCTTCTGCTCCCAAACGCATTTATGACCGAAATTCCTTCTCCACGGCCGAGCTGAAAGTTCCTAAAATGCCTCCCTGCCACTGTCGTGCTCAGTGGCTTAACTCCGGCCATCATCACACTGACCATCCGGGCCCTGGGATCCTAGCCTCTGCTCCTTGTCCTCCCCCCCCCGCCCCCCGTCCCTCTGATTCTCCTGCTGGCTTTTGCTGACCGGAACACTCCACATCCACAGTTTATGCAGAGTCCTTTACCTGTTCTGCAGAATGAACCCTTCTTTCATATTCCTTAAATTTCGAAGTCCCCTGAAGAATCCCAATTAAGTCTTAGGATGAAAGGATCTGAAAATGACCACCGGGTCTACGGCCAGGCCACCCTGAACAAGCCCAATCCCATCTGATCTCGGAAGCTAAGCAGGCTCAGGCCTGGTTAGGACTTGGATGGGAGACCACCTAGGAAGACCAGGTGCCGTAGGCATAAAAAATTAAAAAATAAGAAAGGCCAACAGTAAGCAGCAATCACTCCATCCCTCACTTGATCCCTCCTCCCAAGGGTATAAAGCTGTCACTTCCAAAACCCAAACCAGGAAGAATGGCCACCGATACGAGTCTTAGATGCAGTGCCAGGTCGGTGGGTGAGGCTTAGGGACAGTAACCTTTCCTCAGGCAGAAAGGTCTTAAACATTCAGCTCCAGGTCTGAATAAAACAAAAGTCCCTGTCCTGGTGAAACAGTGGACACAGGGGACAAAAGAAAAAGGAAGAGGGTAAGAGAACAGGCGGAAGCAGGTGGGTGTGGGTGGCATTTCAAGCAGGCAGGCCTGGGCCGATGACTGAGTGGAACCTCGAATAGAGGGTGGGCGTGAACTGGAAAGGTCTGGGGAACCAGCCTTCCAGGTGGTGGGAACAGCAGATGAGGCTGCTCTGACGTGGGCGAGGGCCTGGCGTGTTCACGCCGGTGCAGTTCTAGACTAAAGCGAGGGTCAAGGCAGACGCAGGCCAGGACTGGCCCGGGACCGCTCCCCAAGCCATGAGCACGAGGGGACGCTCCCGGAGGACGTACGAAGGGCAGGGACACGGTCTGATCTGCACCATCACCAGATGGTGCCGAAAGCTGGATGGAGAATGGACTGAATGGGGGCGGGAGCGGCAAGGGGCCCAGGGAAGAGGCTGCATTGGCCTAGAGGGGTGAATCGGGAGGTCACTGAGACAGTCCTCCAGGTGAGACGACGAGGGGCTGGACTAGGGGTGGACGTGGGGAAGTGGTGAGAAGTGTTCGGGCTCAGAACATTTACTGAAGGGAGGGCCAACGGGACTTGATACTGTGCCGACGGTGGGACGCCAGGGGACGGCAGTCCTGGAAGTCCCATGGTTTGGGCAGGAACAACCAGGTTAAAAGGGAGTGCCACTGACCGACTGGAGGACACGCAGGCTGCCACGGGACTGATAAAGAGATTTGGGGGATCCCGAACTTGGTTTTGGACGGGTTAACAGGCCGCTGCGCCACTCAGCTCTGGGGCATCACCAGCTCTGGGGCATCACCAGCTCTGGGGCATCGCCAGCTCTGGGGCATCACCCCCACTGTCGCTGGGCTCTGGGGCCTCAGCCGACTCTAGTGCCATGGGGGTGACCGGCGAGACACAGACATTGGTCGAGTAGTCCTCACAGTTCTTAGGAGAAAAAGAAGGTCTCCTTCCAGCTGACGAGAGAGAAACAGAAACCCGAAGTCGCATTTCAAGTCCACAGAATCAAGGGCAGAATTCAGGTGTCCCGATAACAAAATCTGCTGTCCCATAAACGATGCAGTGACATTTCTCTGCCATAGCACCAGCGAGGAGGAAGGGCTATGAAAACCCGAGGCTCCTTTGCCGGGTCGTGAAATTTAAAAGCTGCCCTGGTTTTCACGTGTTCTTTCCGGAGGTCGCGGCTTTATACCCACAGCCGGGTCTCGGGGGGACCAAGACCGGAAGATTTGTAATTAGCTTGATGACAGACGTGTATGAACTTGTAGTTTGTCCCGTCTTTCATGCTAAACACATCTATTCGCTGTCCTCTCTTGCAAAAACGGGATCCAGACATATCGGAGTCGCCCGGGCTGCGGAACGGCCTTAGAGGAAATTAAATCCTTTCGTGAGGTTCGGAAATAGGACTGATCCAACCCCTCCCTTTGAGGAGAATGTCATAGCCTCCGATATCAAGTTTTAAATATTCCAGAAACCTCGGGGAGGGGGGGTGGTGGTGGAAAAAATGTAATTCTAAATCATACGGGGTCTCCTAAGTGTTCTCTGGAGTTTTCGTGAGTCGTGGAAAGTCCTGTGCAGTACTTTCCCCTGGAACCTTCCAGAGAACCACTGCCCCAAACTGATTCTGCTCCCCGGTCTGCAATCTGTGATGAGCCGCGCTTCCCACCTGCTGGGAGAAGAAGTTTACTCCCAGCTTCCCCTCCGGGGGGCACAAGCCCCACAAACCCCTCCCAAGTGGTTAGTGGTGGCTCCAGACAGACCTGAAGGCCGGATCCGGACCAAACCAGCTCTCGAAAATTCCTAGCAGCCGGGTGCACCGTGCAAACGTCGCTAGCAGGCGTGTGCTGATGACAGTTGGCATGGAGGAACGCACCTGAGAGCCACTCTCATCTCAGACGAGCCGAGGCCCATGCCAGGCGATCACGTCAGCGACGTGGGGGTGGAGGGGGTACAGGGGGTACAGCGGGGGACGGTGTGTCTAATCCTATCTATACTGTTAAAGGCCACTATTGTATGAATGACCGAAGCTTAATCAAAAACCATAAATCCCGTTTGCTTTGACCCCGTATTCTCATTTCTGGGAATTTAGCCTGGAGAACTTATCTCCATCCCACACGTGAAGAAAATAGGCAAGAAGTAGAGAGCTCACCGCAGTATTGTTTTTATAACTAACTAAAGAGATCAATCATCAGAAACTGGTAATAGCCTATAATAGCCTATAACAATAAAGAATTAGTTAAATGAATTACAATAGCTAGAATAATACATAGCTACTAAAATTCTAATGATTAAAACTACATTTTCATTGTTCTACATGAAAATAGTTTGAATATTTTAGTTAAATATACTAATATAAAAATATAGTTTTTAATATAGTAAATGAGGAGTAAAGAAAAATATAAATTATATTTATAACAGGATTAATGCTCCTAAATATTTATATCTGTAGATGGCAGATATAGAGGTAAAATATATATAGATGTAAATAGTTTAAAATATATAAAAATATAAAAACATTTAAATAGAGAAAGAGAGATGTGATATATATACATATCTATCTCTGTATCTCTCTCTGCATCAATATCAATGATCTATAAATGACATTTAGAAAAAAACCTGGAAAAAAGATTTTCATTTGTAAGAATTGGGAGTTTTTGTTCTTTCATTCTAAGTTTTAATCACATTCTTTAAAAATGTTGGCAACTAATAAATGAATCATAGCACACCTCCCTCCCCCAAAAAAAATCCAGAAAGTGAATAAAATAGACGTTCCCATTGTACATGGTCAGCTCAAAGAGATGATGAATGTTGTACTCACTATAAATTTGTAAAAATCTTGGAAAGTGAGGCAAGTATTAAACTTCCAGATTTTACACACGCTGACGTATAAAGAATTGTTGGTTTCCCACTGATTTCCTGACAATTTGTATTTGTGAATAAGAGACTGAAGACAAAGCACAGGAACTGCCCCGTGTACTCTGAGTTACATTCACCCAAAGCCTGGCCGCCAATTCCATTAGTTCGAGAAAGGAGATGAACATCTCACCAAAAAAGACGGTTGCCGCAGTGGAATCCATCGGGCACAGAAACGGGAGGCCCCTCCTGCTGGGCTTCGCGTGGTCACATCCCCTGTAACTGCCCCCTGCTCAGACGCCGGGAACCTAACCGTGTGGCCTTGCAGATGGCAAGTCAAAGCTCTTTGAAAGAAGTTCTCTTTTAAAGGGTTCACTTTTGAAAGGTCAACAGAGGTTCATAAAGACGAGCCCACAGACCCGTGGGTCAGGACAAACACTGGTTATCCACGCTATCTGGTGAGGGGGGCGCGGAGGAATGTGAGAATACGGTGCGGCTTGTGTGGAATCTGCTGCACAAGGATCATCTCGTCTTCTAAAACCACGAACAGCTAGTCCTATCCTAGCCGTGGAGACGGGAAGATGGAAAAATCAAGCAGCTGGCCCCATACGGCCCCATACGGCCCCAAAGGCAGAGACAAAGTCCATCTGTCCCACCACCTAACCTTCCTCGACTTCCATTCACACCTGTGCAAAAAGAGAAGGAAACG
This sequence comes from Cynopterus sphinx, assembly GCA_030015415.1. NCBI lineage: Eukaryota > Metazoa > Chordata > Mammalia > Chiroptera > Pteropodidae > Cynopterus > Cynopterus sphinx. The sequence continues at coordinate 126,806,088 of CM057385.1, forward strand.
TCATCTTTCGCATAATGAGCCTTTTTCCACCACGCAGGCTCTTGGTAGAGATGCATCGACTCAAGCCTAGCAAAATCCAGACGAACGAACAATAAATCTCTTCTAGGATTCTGAACTGAACTTAGCAACACTGCATTCGCAGTAACGAGCTCTGTAAATCCTGTAAACCCGAAATCCTGTAAACCCGAAATCCTGTAAACCCGAAATCCCGTAAATCTGAAATCGTCCCTTTGGGCAGACAGGAGTTTGCCACTCCGAATGGCCCAGAAGATGTTAGACTGATGGTTAAGAGCGGTGCGGAAGCAAGACACTTCAGGCCAGCCATGAGAAGCAGCAGCGGGACCGAAAATCCTCAAAGCAGATGGTTTTCAATTCCGCCGACTCCACATTTTGAGGAAGGTCGTTGGAAATGCAGGGGACGAGTCCTGCTATGACACGGGGTCATGGGGAGACCTGTCCATGCTCCTGTTTTCTCTAATAAACTCCCCTCGAAAGGCTCCGGGGTAGGAGTGAGACTGTGTGTTGAGAAACAGAACCACCCGAATGGGAGCGACGAAACCCGCAGTGTGGTCTGCACAGCAACACGCCCCGGCACGGTGGCAGGTGGTCTGTACCTGTCTGCTTAAAACTTGCCCTTTATAAGGTGCTTATTGTCATCAGCCCCCGGTGACAGACCCAGAATGGGGAGCTCAGGGGATCTGGGTGACCTGCTTACGGCTGCACAGCTGGGGGCGGGGGGGCTGCTGGAGTCTGGAATCCCGGGCTCATTTGTTGCCTGGAAAACCCGTGTCTCTTCCTCTCCTCGCCCGACAGCCTCTCAGGGAGCTACGGCTCTGGGGACACACGACAGATCCTGGGTGTCCCCCTTCTCAGGCAGATCTGAAACACGCTGTCACGTCTTCACTACAGCCCGATGAAGAGGGAACTAGGTTTGACAGCCGAAGGGCTGGCCTTGAGTTTGCAACCAACAGACGGGGGTGTGCACGCTGTGCCCCGAGAGGCAGGCTGCCGGCGTGCGTGGGACAGGCCTGACCCACACGGTGCCCTGCCTCCAGGCCTGTCTGGTGTAAACGTGTAAAATAGTGGTCCCCCGCGGCCCCAGGGACACGGTGAGGAGGAGATGCAACATGCAGCAGATGTCAGTTGTTCCCATCTATAAAAACTATAAGTTTTGTGAAGTTTTATATTCTTTTTACATTTTTTTTCCCCAGTCTCGATGTGGCCTCTTCTTTTAATCCTTAGTCATAGGAGTTCTACTCGGCTAGACTTCAGGTAGTTCTCCAGGTTGACTGCTCTATAACTCAGCTGTGATTTCACTTTGGTTCTAGGAGGAGGTCACACAGCATTTACCTGTTCTGCCATCTTGACCGAAACGCCTCATTATCAGAATTTGTTAAATTACAATATGCCAATACGTAACATGATGCCACACCATGCAGTCATTCATTATGCAGGAGAAAAGCAGACGTGCTCATGACGCACTAAAAACACAAATACGGGTTTGCGACTGCTATTCTTTCTCGAATTTTCAAGGGTTTCACAACTTCCGAAAATGTTATCTTACGATAATCGCGAAATGCTTTCAGAGCGCAGGGTTTGCTGCTCCCCCCCCCCTCAGAACATCTGACTCAGAGATGCGCACTTGTAATTCTCCTTAAAATAAAAGGTGCACTATGTATAGGAAGGTATTACTTAATGTCTAGCCGCACCACCTATAATCTACTCTATAAATTACTATAATTTGTGATTTTTTAAAAAAAGGGAACAGATTTCAAAATACAGATATGACAGACTATAAAAAAGACATGTGATTAACCGTGAGTAAATAAAACAAAAGGGCCCAATCATGACCCAACAAAGAAATACAAGGAGCCTGACCTAGTAAACCAGGGTCAGAGAACCTTTGACGGAGGCAGATACGTTGAGTGGACCTTTTTCTCTGTTTTTAACAATAAAAGCTATGGAAAGATTTTAATGGCGTCATGAGAAGCAAAACGACCTTCAATGGACAGTGATGGATGAGCCAAGGACCCAAGTGGACGGAACGGAGGTCCCCTTTCTAGCTCTTCTGAACTCCGTATAAGCATTAATTTTCCTTCACTCCACACGGCACCCACCACACTACACTGCTTACTCCTTTCACGTCCGATGTCCTCAACCACGTTTAAATTCCCCGAAGGGACTGGCATTCTGGGGCCCCTGGATGAGTTCCAGAGTGTCTGTGAGACCCTTGCCAAGGGCACATAAAGACCTAAAAGCTCAGGAATGGGGACAGGGTCCATTCCTTTCCTGTGACTCTCAAAGGTGTCAGTTTAAGACCCACCAACTTATATGACCCGATTTAATTTTACAATGTCTAGGGCCATTCCTTCGACCTTCGGTGCATCCGTTAGGCAGACACAACAGATTTGGGCTCACCGATTTCCTCTCCTGCTTCAGCTCCTGCACGTAGCGTGCCAACTCCACGGTGATCTGCGAGGTCATGTTCTCAGAGATGACCTCGTGCTGCCCGGCATAGTCATTGGTCTCGTTCAGGGTGGAAAGGAAAGCCTTACAGGCCGTATACCTACGAACACAACACAGCAGTGCGTTTCCAACAAGGCCACGTCGGCTCTCGTGTGGCTCGACGCAGGCGAAGGGGTAATTAACATCAGGCCAATCGGCATCCACCCCCCCAGGGATCCTGGCAATTCATTACACGTAAGAGCGTTCTCGTCCAAATGGCTCAGAATTAATTACAAGGGAAACACTCTTCATTCTGTGAAACCGAATCACGCGGCGCAAGGCGGTGTTTGGCTTTGCTAATACTTATTTCAAAGAAAAGCCAAAAGGCATAATACATGCTGCATGGACCCATGTCATGCGTGTCCGGATCTAAATTAGAGACATAATAATACTTTTGGGTTGTCCGGGTTAAAAGGCCTTAACTGCTGGCCAAGATGGATGGATGGATGGATGGATGGATGGATGGATGGATGGAGATATATATATAAATAAAATCTTGGATGAATGAGAAGTAGTAGGAGAGAGACCCTTGATACTACAAAACCAATCAGGACTTCAGCATGCATAATCCCTACTTCTGGCATCTGCTCAGATGATATTCCAGCGTCTCCGATTTACCTTTATTAAAACAATCTGGAATAGGTCAAGCGATCCAGTGTTATTACTGAGTCGGGTTTTATTTTTCTTGCCCCCAGTTTAAAAGCTGACACCAGTCTGAGTGAGGAACGCGACGTATTTCTGTTGGCGTGTACTGTTCCTTTCCTTCGGACTCGTCACGGGGAGGGCATCTGAATATTGTGGCCATGCCATCAGCAACGATAAACATACCTGTATTCTTCCTCCTCCTTCGAGTTCTTTTTGGGTTGGTATTTCTTTGAAAGATTCCTGAAACAAAAAAGTAGACGTGTCACCTTCATCTAGAAAGAGAAGTGAGACATCGGGAATGACGGATGAAGTCGGTGCATTTGATTATAAGTTTAAAGAAAATAATTACGAAATGCCCATGGCGGAAATCCGTGTGTCTTCTTCCATCTCCCAACACGTGTGACATGTTAGGAAGCGGTGGCCGAGCTTTGACTCTGGACGTCAAACACAGAGCGAGGAAGAACAGAAGCGGGCCTCGCTGGCCACTCCTCTGGATGTTAAGACCCGACTTTATCCCACTGTTGCGGACAGACCACGTGTATCGATGCAGTGGCTTTCACGTAGCACCGAGCTGAGGACAATCAAGCCCCCACTCCCTTGTGAGCATCTTCGATTGAGCATTATTGCTCTACATCCAGGAAAAGCACGTGGACTGTGTCCAAATGTCTAAATTAATCAAGCGCCAAGGGCACATCACCACGGCAGTGTGGCCGCTCCCCCGAAGAGCTAATGAGAACTCTCTGTGAATACGTCTTCTAGAAGGCAGTCGAGGTGACACCTGGGGGCTGCTCGTGCTACGACACTGAACCAGGGGAGCCTGTAACCTGCCTCCCAGGCCTGCCCTGCTCACACTCTCCAATCCGAGCCTCTCCTCCTAATCCCATCTCCAGGTCAGGAATGCACCAGTTCTCCTTCACATTCGGCCCACTTAAATTTACACAAAAAGCTAAGCGGCCGTCATGGGAACAAAAACACAGCTCGCCACCACTGGTCCCACTGGCTGGTTTCTCGCGGGTGCCGATTTGGCTGCTGTAGCCAGAGAAACCACCGGCGGAGGCTGACTCACGGTCCACTGGGGGACTCTTCGTTCAGCAGCATCTCCGAATTCACTTCCCTGTTTCTGCCCTGTCGCTATTCCCCTTTTATAGCAGCTACTTTTATTTTTTATTTCCACCCAGTATTTCTTCCATTTCCCCAAATCTACAGATTTGCCTAGCAAAATGTGCAGTAATTAATTTACAATTTTGGCTATGGTATGTTTTATGAAGTGAAACGTGATCTCACCTCTAACAGGTATCAGATGACATGAGAAGCAGTGGACTTCAGTAAAAAAGGACATTACTCTGGGAATCCAGAGGCCACTGGGCCCGCTTAGCATGACCTTGGACAAAGCGACAGGCAAATCTGTGCTCTCAGTTCCTCATCCAAGGGGGTTGGATGAAATGACCACGACTGTCCCTTCAAGTCGAGAAATTCCGAGGGAATACATAACACCCGATACGATATCTATTGTTGCGATTATTTAAAAATGAAGACATGAGTCTATACCAATTTAAAAATTATAATTAGACAAACCGAAGAAGGAAGAATGAACTGACTTGAAGGCTGCTATCACGTGAGCTATATTTAACCTATGTCATGTTTTCTCTGCTGATACTCTAGATACAAAACACGGTTTATCCAATCAATCTAGATGTAAAACATGTGGGGAAAAAAAAGCAATATTTTCTTAAAGAAAGTGCCTTAGAGGAAAAAATCACGCAAAAGAGAAATTTTGCCTGTTGAAAGCTCAGTGCAGCTGAGCTGGTTTATCACAAGCGCTTCCTACAAGATAGAATTATTAAAAATAATATGGCGAGTGGCATGGAAAGGGCGTGCATGGAAAGCAGATGACTAGATAATCAATAGGTTCCCTTCCGAATTTAGGGAAGCAGGTATGGGAGACCGAAGCACGGAAAGAGCCTCACATGCAAGACGTTTTTAGAGCCTGACTTTACATCATAACCACACCTTGCACATGGAAAATACCACTTCTAAATTCAACCCCTACATTAAAATTCTTCCAAAACTTTATTTTAAAGGTTTATTCAAATCCTCATTTTCTTTTTAGCTTCCAGTCCTCAACAGCCATAAAAACAAACTTTACATCTAGTTGGAGGAGACATAGCTTGAACGAATCCAGGTGAAACCAGTGATCGGTATAGAGTTCATCCCATTTACCAGCGAAATCCTAAACAGAATTGCAAACTCCTTGTGGCCATCAGGTTCTGAGGGCTGAGAGCATCACTGACAAAGTTAGCACAGATAGCTCGCGAACGCTTCTTAAAAGCACCAATGCATAATTCACTCTAGAAACACCAGCAGAAAACCCGAAGCTTAAGAGGGCTAGAAGTGATTCCAGGTCAAAAGACACGTCTCTCAGGGACCACTATAAAAAAAGACCAACTTTCATTTCTATTCTCTGACGCCGGCTTCCTCGCCCTGTTTGTCTGAAGCTATCTGAACAATGAGCCAGCAAATAAACCACAGAAAAGCATCTTTAAATTTATGAGATCTTCCCGAAAAATTTTTAAGTGTTTTAGATACTTCACTTGCTTGTGAGAAAGCCTAATTAAAACGTTAGAGAAAAATATACGACCTTTAATAAGGAAACTGGATTGAAACTCAGTTTATCCTCGGAACCGCAGGGAGAGTTTTCAAAAGGAGACATTGGGCCCCACTCCAGACCCTGCGAAACGGAAGGTCCAGGGCTGGGCCCAGGAATGTTTTGTTTTTTTATTCTCTCTTGCTTTTATTTAATTTTTTTTTTTTAAACACTCCCCACAAGATTTCTGGAAATGGCTGGCAGAAGAAAATTCGATCAGAGAATTGTGCTTTCCCAACAAGAAGAGGTGAAAATTAACAGCAGGAGATTTTTGCCAATCGTAAAAAATAAACCGATAAAGAACGGAATGAAGGATGGAAGCTTCTGGAACAGTACAGAATGGACACTGGCCCCTCCTCATTGTCACAGTGAACGAGTCCCTAAAACCCTGAAAACTGGCTCAGACAGAGGTAAACTGAGGAACGAGTAAGCACTCAGAAGACAGCCAGGCCGACTACCTGGGACTTGGGCAGAGGCAGGGGCTGGCCACCAGGATCTCCACTTTCCAGAGCTGGATGCCTTGCAGGGGGAGATCCAAAGGAATAGAATACACCTTTGACCTCATGGTGTAAACCCCAAAATAGAGCCTCTAAAGGAGTTTCAGCAGCAAAAGCAACAGACTCGAGACTCAAAGACAAAATGTACAAAACCAGGCCCCATTCCCCACCGTTGCCCCATAATGGAGCTCAGAGGGGAAGACTGGTGGTACTGGAAGCATGGGAGGGGCTGTCCCCGACCCCGGCAGAGCACACAGGAGCACTGGTGTTGCTCATGGTACTGATGCAGGCCTGTGGCCACAGGCCTGCATGCTTTGCTCATTACGTCCCCTCAACAATTATTCCCATTTCACAGATGAAAAAGATCAAGCGCAGAGTACTTCGCCCAAAGTCAATGAAGGAATCAAGACTGCATGCCCAGGCACTGGGGCTCTACAGTCTGTCCTCTTAACCACGTCACTAAAACTGCGCATATTAAATATAATCATGCTTAAAAGATATGATATGTAATAGGGAAGAAAAGGGAGGAAGGGAGAAAGGGAGAGAGGGAGGGAGGGAGAGAGGGAGGAGGGAACCAAACTCTTCCAGAATACTTTCCGGGATGAAAAAGGGTGACAGACGGCAAAGGTAAAGAATGGATGAAGAACTAAAATGCACCAACTACAGAGCTAATAAAATCAACGAAGCGGGACATCAAATTGAATAAAAGTTCGAGATAATCATATGGAAGCAACTAACCTAATCCAAAAATAAAAAATAAAAAGATGGTCTAAAGAACGAGACAATAAGGACATCGGGAAGCCTCTGAAGTATATAATCCAATCAGCAGAATAGAAAAAACATATTTAGATATAATTGAAGAAAGGGCCCCTGGACCCCATGAAGCCTTGAATCTGTGTGTGAAAGGGCGCTATGGGAAACGGACGGAATGGGCAACAACGAGGCGGAGCTGGGTGAAGGTACCCAACTTCAAAAAGCGGGAGGAAAAGATTCTTCACAGGTTTCAGCAGAGAAGCAAAGGAGAAGGATCTGGCTGGCCCGAGACCTTTCGCCGAAAGACAACGCGGCAACAAAGTTTGGAGAGAAAGAAAGTACGAGCAGGGGACAGCCAAGTCAAGTGGAGTGGCATCCTCAAACAAGAAAAAACTCAAGAATCGTGTCCCAAGCTCTTATTAGAGGAAAAATACCCCTGTTTTTCTTGATGCCAAGAAACCAGTGGAGCGGCTGCGGCAGAAGAGACGGGGGAAGGCATAAATCCGCATTTAAAGGTAGAATTCGGGTGAATGAACGGTGGGAATCACGTGATAGACTAAATTGCATAACTCGATTAGAAGGGAAAGCAAAATACGTAAATACTATTTTCTTTCTCTTTCCCAGAGGCGAGTTCATGGAGCTTGCTGAAAATCACAACATGGAGCTTAAAAAACAAAACAAAACAAAACAAAACAAAACAAAACAAAACAAAACAAAACAAAGCAATGAGGACCTCCTACAAGTCTATCATATGTTTTTACTAAACCTTGAGTCTGTTGAAGGTCCAGCAAATCCTTCGGTTTTACTTTAACGTCTTTTCTACTGATAAAGTAAATTTAAATGTAACACGTTACATCTACAATATGCAACATGTTTTATAAAATGATTTCTACAGAGTTACTCCTTATCATAGTCTCCAACCCAAATAAAAACAAAAATGGGGCCAGGCCATGAATGGATCAGAGAGAAGAAGGTACACTTGGTTCAAATGTATAAAAACATGTATCTCTACCTCATTCGCACTCAGAGAAACACAACTCAACACTCAGACTTAGCAATTTCCACGCATCCAATTGGCAAAAATTAAGACTATCGGTCACGAGGAGCACTGAGGGTCAAGACAGGCAGCACGGCCGCAGGCTTCGGTGTGAAGGTTAGGGGGTCCCAGCCTCCAAGGAGGGCTGCCTGGCAGATCCTACCCACCCAGAGGGAGCTGCGTTCAGGAACTCATCCTCTAGAGGATGCGATTCAAGGTTACTCACTGCAACTGTGTTCAGAGTCGCAAAGAACTGGAAACAATCAGCATGTCCACCAACGCAATGTGATACTATAAAGCTACAAAAATAAAATAAAATAAGAAAGAACCCGGGAACAATCTCCAGGGTGCAGGACGGCGAGGGTGAGCTGATCTGCTGGGGAGGCAACGAAGAAAACGTGCTTCTTGCCTGTGGGTGCCTGATATCTCCCTGGAAGGCTACAGAAGACACTGATAACACTGACTGTCCCCGCGGATGAGGAAGAACAGGGACACTTCACTGCGTGCCATTTTGCACCTCTTGGCATTTAAAATCAGATGCATTCATTATCTGGTCACAACAAATAATTTAGGTTTTTGTTTTTTTAAAGAAACAATTGCTAAGGGCAATCAATAGCTGGTGTTCTTATGTAACAGAAGATGTTTTAAAATTACATGAGGAACCGGACCCTACACCATTTCGAATAAATAAGAGCTCTGGCAGGGGTCAGCAAACGCGTTCTGTAAAGGGCCAGACAGCAAGCATTTTAGACTTGCAGGTACGTCACAGTCACGTGGTCTCTGCTACACTTATGCACCTGCCACAGACAGCTCGTACGAGCGTGGAGGCAGCTGTGATCCGACAAGACTTTATTTGCGAAGCCAGGCAGTGGACGGCTTTGCCCATGGGCTCTAGTTTGCCAACCACTGACCTACAGAAACCAAAGCCCTAACTATCACCTTTGATGCCTAAAATAAGTTGGCATTTTTTCCTCCGACGCAGAAAAATATACAAATTACTTAATGAGAGATGTCTCCCCCCCAAAAGCATGTTGATTTTTTAACCTCAGCCTGATATTTCAAGCCGCTCTCTGCTGAATATGCTCCCGTCGCACTGGTGTTTCCATTCCTTGAACACGGTCCCACCTCAGGACCTTGCTTCTCTGTCCTGAAGGGGCTACTCCCAGGCCCTCCCATGTCCACCCTCTCCTTGTCCTCCACTTCTCAAGAAATGGGTTTCCTCCCCGTCCATCTAGCTAACTAACCCCTGCCCCCCATCATGCTCGTCGCCATGGCTGGTTTTACTTACTCAGGGTGACACATGCTATCTTTAGAAGATTTCCTTCTTTATTTGCATACGGTCTCTTCTCCAGCTGAGAAGGTGAGGCTCTTGGGCTCAGGCCCTTCCTGTGCTCGTTCATGACAGCTGTCCCCACCCCCAACCCTGCCACCCTGTCAGTTCTCCTTGCATTTCAATCCTTATCGGCTCTCGTGGGCCTGTTAAAACATCATTTTCCTCGAAGCCCTGCCGACCAAATGTCTCAACCCTCTATGACTATTTACTGAGCACCTACTACGTGCCAGGCACCGTTCCATCCCATCGGGTACATTGGCAAACCCAATGAGGTAGGGGTTTTTAGGGCGAGCGCTGCGAGGATTTTGGGTTTCCTGTGAGTGACACGGGTCGATGCTGGTGTTTCGAGCAGTGGAGCGCTGTGATCTGCTGCTCTGCGGAAAACCAATGCAAGGGGATACATCCAATTAGGGAACTAATGATAATCCAGGCAAGAGGCAGTGGGGACCCGACTGCAGTGGCCACACTGGAGGGAATGAGAAGTGGTCAGATCCTAGGTCAGTCTGGAAGGTAAAGTCACCAGGACTTCCTGACGGTTTGCCTGGGGATGGGGGTGGTATGAGAGGGAGAAGGGAGCCAGAGAGGACCCCAGGTTTCTGAGCTAAGCCAAGGAAGGATGCGGCTGCCCTCAAGTGAGCAGGGAAATGCTGGGCCGTGCAGATGCAGATTTTGATTGGAGAGATTGTTTCAGGGAAGCTCCATGCCCGTTGTCTCTTAGACATCCAAATGGGGATGTCTCTGCAAGTCCCCGCCTTATAGATCAAACTTAAAGCCACGAAACAGAGGAGATTGTGAGGGAGCGTAGACTGAGAAGGGATAAGGACTGGGGGGCCTGGGTGCTTGATGGGGCACCAGGAGGAGGAACAAGCCAGAGAGGCTGCGGAGGAGCTTCTGGTGAGACAGGAAGGAAGCCAGGAGACGGTGGTATTTATTTCAGGAGCCAGGTGGGGAGGAGGGAGCATCCACCCCGTGCAGGCTGCTGAGGTCAAGGGTGATGAAGATGGAGGACAGGCGGCTGGGCAGGTGGAGTGGTGCAGGTGAGCTCAGGAGGAGGAACCCAAGCAGGGAGGATGGGGAAGGCGGTGTCAGGGTTTGTTGGAAAAGAAACTGCGTAAGAGTCTCTTAGGAGAGTGAGAAAGCAAACCCACAAGGGATGGACATGATGCTTACGCATCAGGGTAAGGGCCCAGCTGAGATCTCAGCAGAAAAGCTCAGAAGATTTGTCCCAAGGATCAGTCTTCTTCCTCTTCTTCTTCTTTTTTTTTAAAAAATCAATTTCTCTGGACAAGTACAAATTTGGATACTCGTCGGGGATGCGATGAAACGAATGTTGATATTTAAATCTCAGGAAAAGTACTTCCCCAGAAACTACCATCACAAGCTGTGAAACATGGTAAAACGGTCATTGGAGACCTAGGAAATGTCACCCTCAGCCCATGTGGCCGTTGGGAGTCTTTTCCAATAGCCTCCCATTTTGTTATGCTGAGACCTGGGGTTCCCTCACCCGGAGCAGTGAGACAGGCCAAGTGGCACGGGCATTGTAGGGGGGAGTGAAGAAAGCGCTTTTCCTTCACGACGGGATGCAGAAACTTGTAAGAACGACTTAGTGGTACCTAACGACCTCCAGAGCCAAAGGAGATGGTGGACTAAGGCACCAGCAAACAGGAGTGTAGGCTCCTGGGAAAAGGAGACACAACACATATCAATAATCTCATTTTGGCCCAAACTGTATGTAATCATTTTCCATAAGAAAGACACTTTTTGACTAACAACGAGATATTTCAATGATCAGCAAGAAGCAGCTCATTCTCCATCCCTATCATCAATTATAAAAGCCTCAAAGGACTTACTGATGAGGCTGATGAAGACACACCGGGCACCGGATTCGGTCTGGAGTCGGTGAGTTATAAAAACGATTCCGTTGAACGACACGTTTTAAGTGTCACTTACTCGACAGAGACAAAACTCGGCATCCATGAAAGCATTTCACACGTAACCCGCAGGGGCGTACGGACGAACGACTCCACCAGCCCTAGAAGGATCCACATTCTTTCAGTGACGCACGGCATACCCTCTCCGCAGATGCTCTTTGGATTAACATGCGATGTTTCCGAACCGAAAGTCACCTAGATCCTTAACAAGCAAGTCTCAGTCTGCACCAACCACACAGCCTGCACAGTCTCTTCCGCCAAACGAGACACCACCGTGCCACTTCAAGTCCACGCTTCGTTCTACCGACCACTTTTAAACGTTTCATGTAGAAGCACGAATTTCGTGGATGAACGTCATCGTGACAGACGGAAGGGGCCCAAAAGGCTTTTAAAATGCTGTTCCGGGGGACCTCTGTCGTGCTGCTGGAGGGAATGGGAAGCAGCAGAGGCATTCTGGAAAATCGTCTGACCCCCATCTACTGATCCTGAACATACACGAAGCCTAGGACCCCACAGGCCCACTGCTGGGTACATACCTAATGTCCTCAAACCGAAAACAAGCAGCCGCCCGGTGACAGACAGGAGGACGGGTCAACTGTGGCACGCTCAGACGCCGAAATGCTGAAAACCAACGGAGAGAAACAAACCACCGCCACATCCAGCGACCTGAGTGACTCTCACACACGCAGTGGAGAACAAGTACTCACACTGGCTGATAAGTGAGTGCGTTCACCTTGGGTTCAAGAGTGGGCAGGACCAACCGTGCTGCTAGAAGTCTGGAGCGTGGGCACCCTTGGGGTGGGAGGATGGTGAGGCAGAAGGGGTCAGAAGGCGCCTCCGAGGCGGGTACTTTTCTGTTTCTTGGCCCAGATGCTGGTTACAGGGGAGTGTTCACTCTGTGAAAATTTCTGGAGCTGAACACTTAAAAGATTCGAATACTTCCCTGTCGATGTATCCTATTTCCATCAAGTTTTCAGAAAAAAAAAAAAATCAGCTGCTCCAACACTCAGAAAATATGAGCCTAAAAGCAATGTTTTTATAGTTACTGCTCCACAAAAATTATTTTTCTATACTAAAAACAATGGTTTCGATGGAAATATCGCCTTCATGAAAGGGAAAAGGAATTACTTAAAGGGGGATACATGGATGTTACAGAATGAGAATAGAAACTATCCTTACGTCGAAATAACCCTGCTCAATATCAACTTACCTGAGTTGCTTTGCATAGCTGAGCTCAATCTCCGTCCTCTCCTTTACGAATTTGATGTATTTCTCAAGGATATCAATCCCCCACTGTGTGTGTTTTTCTAAGTTGTCAAATTGATCCTGTTAAAAGAAAAAGAAAAACACAACAGAGAGAAAGTTTATAATCTTTCTCTGTGATTAAAGTCATTTCAACGAGCAGCTCCCTCGGCCATCAATTGCTGCACGGAAAGCAGGTCGAAAATTTTCCATGATTGTGCTGGGGTGCTTTTTGTGCTGAGCAGCTAAGATCAACATTACCAAATTTGGTTTAAAAACTGCCTGGGGTACCGAAATGAACTCTGACCCGTTCGTCCGTGTTCCCTATTCCTCTTAGAAACGTGGTTTTGGGATATGATGAACGTCCTTGTGCGAAGGCAAAATCTCTTTGTCAGATACTAAACACCGAGGGCGAAAGACACACTCACATGAACTCAGTTGCCCTATCGGCACCTTCATGTCGCCCCTGAGTTATCACTCAACACTGCTCCTTGAAATCTGGGGCAAGAATGGATAGGGGAGGGAAAAGAGTTACAGAATACCGCTTTCTTCAAGCAGATAAATAAAACAACTCACGTGGACTGTTTTCAAACTCGCAAACATATGTGAAGCCTGCCCCATGGACCGGCAGGACTGGGGCTAAGAGCTGGGAAACTGAAATGATCGGAAATACAGCCCCAACCTGCAGAGCAGCTTGAGTTTGCTAGTCCGGAAGAAGAGGGGGCAGGTGTCCCAGCAACGGCTAGTGCAAGGCAGGGAGGTGTCCAGGAAGCAGGTGGACATGTCCTCCTGGGGTGCGAGGTGGGGTGGGGCGCATGGTGGGGTGGGGTGCATGGTGGGGTGGGGTGCATGGTGGGGTGGGGTGCATGGTGGGGTGGGGTGGGGCGCAAGAGAACGCAGGCCGGTGGGCGAGGAAACCAGGCGAAGAAGCCCCGGCCCCACCACTCACAGCCCCCAAGGCCAAGCTTGGATTCTCCACTGGCCACGAGTGAGCCGCGGAAGGGCTTGCCAGGGGAGTGGCGTGGTCACAGATACGCTCAGAATCACTGGGAGATGGGAGTCTGGGGGTGGTCCGGGTGAGAGAACACGGGAGGAGAGGAGAGGATTTTACTGATGCTTAAATACAATCCACTAGGCCGAGTGCCCGACCGGAGGAGGAGGCTGGAAAGGGATGTGAAGGGGAGGCTGGATTCGGGGGTGGCTCTGGTTCTGCGTCCTGTGACTACAGAGATGGGGGGACGTGACATGTTGGACGAGGGAGGGACACGTCCAGAAGAGAACCGAAAACACAGATCTATTCGGAGCTCCAGGAGGGAGGTCGGTGAGCTGGACGTGCAGCGAGAGCCCAGGATGGAAGGCCAAGGCCCACTGCAGCCGGCACCGCGTCCACCAGCGAAGGGGGTGCCAGCGTGACACCATGGCAACGGGGGGACTGCAATGTGGCAACCACGGCAGGTGTGATGCCCCCAACAGGTGATGGCAACAGAGGACGAGGGTTCTAGCCCCAGCTCTGGGACTTCCCAGGGAAAGGCCACGAAATGACGCAAGGTTTGGGTCATTTGCCTACAAGATAGAGGAAGAATCCTCGCCTGATTTCACAAATCAGCCATGAGGAGCGGGGAGGATGGGAAGTGCCCAATCGAACATCAAAATACAAAACTGCAATTTAGTCCAACAGGACCCAGTGAGCGCCAGCCTTCAGCCCGTTTTTACATCCCGCGTCTTCGGTTGGAAACCCGTCACGGTGCTTTGGTTCTAGTCTCCGTTCCAAGCAACGCCACGTGCGAAACTCATAAATATGACACGTAAGTTTAACTTGGGTGGGAGTGGGCAGGTGGCAGGGTCCTAAACACATTGGAGAAACCCGCTTCTCCAGAAAAACAGTTTCTTCAACCTTATTCCCATCCAGCCCACGGGACCGTGTAAAAAAATGTCAGTTTAGGAAATCAAGGTTTCATTCAACTAGAATGTTCTCCACATTGAAAATAATCCCTGTAAAATGTCTGTCTTTATACCTAACGGTTTTTAATATTGTCACAAAAAATAAGGGGCAAACATCTAAGTTTTTCATAGATTCTTGGTCCTCAATAATCTATTCCACAAACCCCTGGACTCCGTTTCAAGAACCACCACTCACGGAGACGCTTCATTCCTGCCCTCTGTAAAGACAGGGTCGTCAGGCAAATGAACAGTGTCAACAAGACTCGGGTCTCTTTAAACTTCTCGAGAGGTCGAGAGAACACAGACACGAACAATTCGAGCACAGCGGGCCCCCCGATCCACAGTTTCGCCCCCCAGTTTCCGTTACCCAGATGGGTAACGACCATCTGAAAATGTCAAAGTGGAAAATTCCACCTCACGCCGTCGCATCACAAGAAGGGCACGAGTTCAAGACGGGCGAGGACAGCGTAATATTTTGAGAGAGAGGGAGGGAGATACCTAACTGTTATTACACTACATTGTCATCATTTCGTTATTAGGTGTTGTTGTTCGTCTTATTGTGCCTCATTTATCAGTTAAACTTCAGCATAGACGTGTGTGGGCAGGAGACAATCATAGCCTGTGGAGGGCTCAGTGGGGTTCGGTTCTAGCCACGGTTTTGGGCATCCCCTGGGGGCCTTGGACCGTATCTCCCCAGGATAAGGGGTGGGGACGGCTGTGATGACTACAGATCATTCCCAGCTATTTTAGAGCAAAGCTTCTTCTTTTAAAAGTTATGATGAGTTTCAAGGACACGGTACATTGGTTAGAGACGTTTGTGTACTTAATAAGTGATCCCCCCCGATTGCTCTTTCTCTCCTCTGGCTCTCCACCTAGCCACGCTATTGCTGCATTCCCTATGCCGTGCGCCCCATCCCCGTGACCATCTATCAGCTACTAATTTGTACTTCTTTAACCCTTCACCCCTTTCTCCCACTCCCCCCAAACGCCTCCCCCCCGGAACCATCCCCAGATTGTCCTCTATATTTGTAAGTTTGTTTTGTTGTTGTTTTTTAGGTGAGGCAACCTTTGGTCCTTTCAACCAAGGGTGGGGTGGGGGCTCTCAAACAGAGGAAGGGAGACTGCAAAAACCCTATTTTTTATAAATTTTTTTACGCCCACAGCACCTGGTCTTCCTAGGTGGTCTCCCATCCCAGTCCTAACCAGGCCCCACCCTGCTTAGCTTCCGAGATCAGACGGGATCGGGCACGTTCAGGGTGGCGTGGCCCTAGACCATGAATCTATCTTTAATTAGGTTGCTCTTTGTGTTCATTAGATCCCACGTATCAGGGAAGTCACGTGGTATTTATCTTCCTCTGACTTACTTCACTCAGCACAATCCCCTCTAGGTCCATCCACGTTGTTGCCAATGGTAGGATTTCATCTTGTTTAATGGCCGAGTAATATTCCATCGTATGCATGAACCACGACTTCTTTATCCAGTCCGCCCGCGGATGGGCATTTAGGCTGCAGAGCCAGGCCCCTGCTAATCAGCAAACCTTTGTGGAGCTAGTTTCCCAGCGATGCTATTTATTTAAAAACTCCCTTCCTCTGTTGGAGAGCCCCCGCCCCACCCGTAAAATCTCTCACCATCTCCGAAGCCTTGGCTATTTTTAGCAGTTAAAGGTGCTTCCTTGGAAATCGGCGGCGACCATCTGCTCTTAGGTTTCACTTTCGCCCTGCCGATAATCTAACTCCCTCCTTTTCCCTATTACCTTCGTTTGCAATGTGTCAGCCTCAACGCATCCAACGTAAAGCAACAGCTTTGGATACCGAGACTTTTCAAAAACTCCCCATTCAAACTGAGTTCACCTTAAAAATGACTGGCCTCGAACCAACCATGTGTTTTTAATGATGTTATCTGCATTCAAGAACATTCGGCAATGCCGTAATAAAGCACTTATTAAAATACCAGGGTCCAGACAAGCTGGATGTTCATAATAACCACCTTGGTCAGAAGTGGAATAAACAAGCGCTTGCTTGTGGATACAGCACGGCTCTTTCCAGGCTGTGAAAACACCTCTGGTGATGCCACACTCTGCGGCTACTACCCCCGGGATCGCCATGGCGTGAACCTTTTTTGACAGCGACTAGAAGAAAATTCAAAGCAGATGAAAAACTAATCGACCCCCTTCCATTCTCGACTACGACGTGGAAGCCTAAGTGGAAAAAAAATAAATTCCAAATCTTAAAAAGACTCCTCTGCGAGCAAGTATTATAAACCGTCCTTTAAAAAAAAAAGAGCCTTTGCTGCTTGGGGATGGTGCCATCGTCAAAGAGGCATCCGTTCCTGTTGGAGGCCACATGCCAGGAGCTGAGGACCCCTTTGCCAACTGAAAAGTCAGTAAAGCTTTTGTTTCTGTGGGTTGTGGCCAACAATATTTACTCTACCAGAAATTAAAAACGGAGAGATTTGAAATATTAATTAAAAAAACAATAAACCCATTTTATGCTAATGTAAGTAGCGTATATATTATTTTTTTCTAAAGAACTTACTTCCTAAACAAAACAAAAAAACGGTGACGTGAGTGGCACCATTTGCTATTTTTGCAAATCTCTTCCCTGTTGTCTCAATGGAAAACACCTGGATTCTCACACAGGTGCTTCTGTATCTGATCTGCTGTGATGCCTCACTTTGGTTGATGTATATGAAAAATGGGACTTTACATAGATACGTCGTTAGAAAACGGGGAGAATTTCAATAGCCTGTTTAAGTAGCGGTGGGTATTCTTAATTGGTACCATATCAGAACGTGACAAATAACGGTTTCTCCCAGGCTAGGTGCAGCGTGAAATCTGAACCATAGCAATGCAAATTATTCAAACTGGGTTACAATAAAACGCATCCCTTTGAATGGTTTTACCGGTGCACGACTGCAAAATGCACGCGTTGGTCATTTAGAAAATGATCTCACACGAATATATGCGGCTCTCCCAAATGTTGACACATCTCGTTATAGCATATTTCAAACCCACATTTGTTTACATCGCTGCCTGACTCCTTTGAGCTGATGAGTCTTGAGATATTGGGAAGCTGTCCATCTCCCAGGGGCAAACACGCGCTTCCCAAACTTCCAAGTTTCACTTAAAAGCTAGAATGTTCTCACTGGCCAAGAAATAGTGTCAGTTCTCTCCGTGAAGTGACAGGCTCCCTCCATTCCTTTTTTGATAAAATGTCTGCCAAAGGCCGAAGGGTTTGTCAACCTTTCTTTGAAGTGAAAAACAGTGCCCAGGCGGGGGAAAAAAAGCAGCCCGTTCATCTCACAACCCAGTCACTTAAGTGTTTTGGAAAGCATTGAAGTGCTTTAGGCGGACTTCCCATCTCGTCGCATATACCATTAAAAAGATGTAGATTCAAGAGCCGAGATTGAGTAAAAGGAATCATCTTGACTGTTTCATCAAGGTCATTTTTAAATTAAGCTGATTTTTCTCTTTCTCTTTTGAGCAGCTAACAGTGACGAACACAGTTACTTCCACCAACAGAGCGTGGAGACGCCACCCTGATTCGTGTCAGGGTGCCGGCAGCCTTACCTCCCACTGCTTTTGCACCATCAGTGCAAACGTCTACACAGTGACAAAGACAAGGTCTTAGGATCACAGTGAAAATAGTTTTGACCTTGCAGACTCCAGGAGAGGTTTTCTAGAACCTCCAGAGGTCCAGGGACCTCACTTCAAGAACCATCACTACTACATGACACATACTCTAAAATTCCGGCTTGAAAGCTGCATATTGACAAAGATTAAGAAAGTAGAGACTCTAGTCTCTGGCCAGGCCACCCTGAACAAGCCCGATCCCATCTGATCTCAGAAGCTAAGCAGGGTGGGGCCTGGTTAGTACCTGGATGGGAGACCACCTAGGAAGACCAGGTGCTGTAGGCGTAAAAAATAAAAAAAATAAGGGATTGTAAACTAACAAGGTCCTTGCAATCTGTGAGGTCAACCAAGGGTTGCCTCGCCTAAAAAAAAATAAAAAAAGTAGAGACTCTATGACCTCATGGAAAATACTGTTAAATTTTAAGTGCATCCTATATAGAGACTCAACAATTAACTGTAAGATTGCCGAGGACTGCAAATAGATGTTTACAAGTAGCTGGTAACATCCTGTTGGGACCTTCCAAGTTTCCCGCCCCCCACCCAAAGCCTCCTTTTGACCTCTCATTGCTCCTTGGATTCAAACCAGCCCAAGGTTGGTGCCTGGAGTTTTCAGCTACGAGAGGCTGACTGAGCTGAAAAGACGAATGAGAAAGGTGCACTCGTATCGGTCGGTATACAACTGCCGTATTTCACAATCATTTTCAGGTCTGGTTTGAGGTATTATATTGTGATTAAGTTCCTTATACACTGAAGATTGAACCAGAGCAATGTGAACTATGGCATTTGCTTGGGTCATTCTATCTTCAGCAGAGTCCCTAAAGGGTCATGAGGTTCAACACAAACAAATTTTGCCTTCGGTGCCTGCAAAATAAACCCATCAGGCACCTGGTAAGGCTGGTCTCTCTAGCTCCGTATAAAATGATTCTTCTTGATTATTCAGGAAGTCTTCTGAAGTCTGATTTTTTAATTCAAATTATGCAAACAAGCTACACAGGAATGACCATCGGACAAGCGAGTAAGTTACTTTGCGATAAGGGGACCCAAGTCAGCCACAAGGAAGTTTTTCTCCAAAGTGTAGGCCAACTTTGACCATGATACCTCCTGTAATTGAAACATGTATTAGGCTGACACTAGTTCAAAAATCCCTGGAATAAGCCAATCGAGTAAGAAACTGAGTTGCTAGAGTTACCTGTATGTAAATGGCTCAGACTCAGAAAAAGACTATTCTGGGGCCTCTGTCCTGCACAGGCAACCACTCCTGTCTGAGCAGGTTACTCCCTCCATGAATAACACGACTCCTGGCGATGGTACTATCTCCATCATTATTCAGGATACTCTTATTTTGGATAAATCCACTTTCCTAAGGACTGGGGCTTTTGAAAAGCCAACCTTAAATGGCTCCATTTAAACAGAATCCCTTGGGATGACATTACTGGTATTAGCTTCCTCTTACCTTTGAGAGAAAACTGTCAGAAGGTATAGATTTACCCAGAGTGGATCTAACAAAAACCTCCATTTAAAATGTTTTTAAAAAATCAATTTGGGTCTGAATATTAAAGTGGCTGTAGGTACAGGAATGAAAAAAAAAATGTTTTATAAAACCTTATAAACAAAACGGTGTCACCACAAATACCACCTGTAATCCCAGTTCTCAAATTCTTAACAAAGACGTCAATTATTGTCCAAAGACAGATAAAGATTTTTTTCTCATACGTTAAACTGAAAGCAGAAATACCCACAAATATATATATTTTCAACATAAAAGTGTCAGACCTTGAAGTGATGAAAAGCCATTACCCAAAGCGACTGTCCACAGAAAGAATGAATAAAATGTAAAAGGGACCATCAGAGGGTTTATTTCAAGAAGCACAGACACCTTGTGTTAACAGCAGAAGGATGTGCAGATTCTGTAAACTCATCTACTTCCCCACTGTTTCCTCCATGGAGTTTGTGAATTAGGGTCATGCGCTCCCTGGGTTGAAAATGCCTGCCAGTGCAAGAGCCTGTGACAAAACGGGGAGGGGCTCAGCATCGCAGCGTTGTAGTGAGCCAGCCAGGTTAATAAAATGAATTTTAGCTAGAAAGGGAAGCAGGCAAAAAAAAAGAAAAAAAGCTTTACAGCACTCAGAACCTCCTTAAAATGCAAGTCTACAACGAGCTGTGAAAACAGGCAACGTTTTAGGCAGCGCTTTAGCCGCAACCCATGTCTGTGTCTGCTGTAAAAAAGGAAAACACTAAGGAATTAGTCTCTGTTGGTGGTTCTTTCCAGCAATTTCATTCTAAACACGAGAGGGAAGAACGTAAACATATCCTAGAGGAACATCTATGTGGGGATCTTTAAAAGACCCAAAACCTTAGAAAAAAGAAAAAAATCCAACAGCACATGGATGAAGTTGGCCAGGCACATAGAATATGAAAAGCTGCATTTTCCCATTTTGATAACAATCATGAGATTGTGTAAAAGGGCAACAAGGAGGCTGAGGCTGGAGGTGTGACAGAGGCCGGCCTCCACCAAACGCCATGCCATATGACATTGCATCCTAAAATGGAGAGAGAGGGGAAGAAGGAAACCTGTAGAGAAAGCACCAGAATGTTGCCTAGGCCGGAGTCCGTGGGGAGACCTGGAGGGGCCGCTGGGAGGCCGGGTGCTCCTTCCTTTGCGAAGCTGCAGTCAGCAAGCTTCTGGCCCGGTTCAATGTTCTGAGACCACCCTCGGTCACTTTCGGTTCCTGTCCCTGTTCCTCTGGACTGAGTAACAGCAACAGACAAACATCTGCAGCTGCCCCGACTGTGCTGAGTCAAAGGGATCATAGAGAATACGATTTTCAAGAAAACATAAACACATTTTAAAGAGCACTTTCTTGCATTAAAAAAAAAATTAAATAGCCACTAATTTGTAAAGGCGTCTTAAAGATCACTGCTTCAGCGAGGCGCGGCCGTACATCTTAGGCAGAAAAGTGTGAAGAACGGCGAGGCCATAAGCACGAGGTGGGAAAGCTGGGTCTAAGCTGTTCATTGTGGTGGGGACGGATCCACACTAACAAAAGAGAGAAACCAGGTACGGAAACAAAATCTGGTTCTTTCCAAGGAAAAACGCTCTGTCTCACGGAGACCGAACTCAAAAGAGGGGCTAAGCCGCGTTGCGACTGCAAGATGAAGCTCTTTGAACCGCAAACGTTCAGCATCCTCAGGAACTAGGATCTTCTCCTTCGCTTCTGGGTTCCTCGGCATCAGCTTGGACAACGAAGGCTGTCTCCGTACGAGCTGGTCTCTGCCCTGAGCCGGCACAGTCAGCAGGTACGAGAGGTCCTCTCCTTCCCCTCCTCCAGCGGTCCCACATTCCTGCAAACCCTGGAGAACTAAGGTCACCTCTCAAACGTCCCACCCTGTCCTCTACAGGTGCTTCCCTCCCCCAGAAACAAGTTCAAGACCAAGCCAAGGGCAGAAGGCAGAAAGGAGGAAAACCACACGCTACACCCCAGGAGGAACTTTCGAGGCAATCCAAAGACTAAGGAAGAGCAAAATGTAGATGTTAAATTTTTAATGAAACGAAAAAAAGCCAGATTTGTAAAGTTTTATGTCTAAACTACAAGTATTTCCAAGTATGTGTGTGTGTGTGGGGGGGTAAATATTACAAAAACATCATAGGGGAAATCATGTGTCAGCCCTGCCCCCCTGAAACTGAGTGAATGCCAATGAAAAAGGTTTTTCAAACACTTAGCAATGAATTCATTTGCAATTTCAAGAAGGGTAAGCAAACACACAGGGGTCATCCCTTTTTAAGACGAGGGGTCTCAACCCGCAGCCCCACTGCCACAGCCGGGGATCTGGCCCTAAGGGCCCACATGACAGATGAGTCCGGAGCGATGAGAAATTCTCGGGGAACAGGTGCTGGAGCTAAGAAGGGAAAATCGCCCCTGTGCATAGCAAGTTAGAGAAAACACACCCGGCTGCAGGGATGGAGAACAAAGCAGAGATGGAAGACCTTGCCATGGGCATTCCCAACGGCTGTGCCTGCTCTCTCTGTGAGACCGGCCTGTCCTCCCAACCCCTGGTTTTGTGAGATGGCCCTTGGGACAGAACCTCTTGGCTAAGAATAGCCACCCCCTCTGCCCACCCTGCTATGATGACAAGAGCACTTTTCCTGTCCCCCTGCAGCTGGGACACGGGCATTTGGCAGCACCCCGGGTAACCAGATGCATGGGGTGTCGAAGGGTGGTGGCTCCTGAAAACGGTTATCCGCCTCGTCTTTCCTTGTCATGGTCATGGCTGCCCGTGACGCTCAGAGTGACAGAAACACAAGAAGGAAACCCGCCTGGCTCTGGAATGAAACGACTGAACTCAACAGCAATCCTGGGACCTCCCTGCCTCTGGACTCCTCGAAATGTCAGATCCCTGTGTCCTCATCGTCTAAGGCACTTCCCTTTGGGTCTTTTGTTACTTTTAGCCTGACTCACACAGCCCACCTCTCTCCAGTGAGTTGCTCCTGAGCGCTGCGCAGGAGCCGAGCTCGGTGCGAGGCTCTGATGCTACAGGAGAGAACGGCCGAGTTCTGATGGGGGCTCGAATAAAAGGGCGTTGGGAGCATATACATATGGGACCCAATTTCGATGAGGAGCTAGGGAAAGCCTCTCAGAGGGAGGGAGGTTTAAGGTGAAACAAGAAGGCTCACTCATGGTCAGCAGGCAGATCAGGGAGAGAGGGTGGGGGGAGAGGGCAAGGGGCATCCCAGGCAGAAGGAAGGTTTCCAGGGAGGGAAAACAGCACAGCGGGTGAAAGGAAATGAAAGCAACCCCTTGAACCTGGAGTGAGGAGGGAAGGAGAAAGATGGGGAGACGGGCAGGGGCCCGGTGAGTCAGGGCCTTGGAGACCACAGCAGGGTTTCACCAGGCTGGTGATTCCAGAGCCGGTGGTGTCTGCCAACTAAAACAATCCCTCTTTCTCTCTGAGATTTCCTGGTGGCTCCTTTGTGTGTGCGATGGGTGTGTGAGCCAGGGACTTGGAGCCTGGACACCTGGGTTCCGAATCTGAACCTAATCGCTATGAGGCACGTTACTTTGGGCTCGGTTCTTTTGCTACTAAGCCTCAGTTTCCTCATCTGCAAAAAGCAGAAACAGTCTCCCCCTACCTGATACAGGTTCTTTAACAAATTAAGCGACACAGAGGAAAGCAGAGAGCACAATGTATATAAAAATGAAAAATGTCCAGTCTTGTCATTTGCCCCGTTAATGTTGTGAAATGTCTTTTAGTTCTACTTTCCACAAACAGTTGCTGTCTTGGAACTGACATTCTCAGAAAAGGAATTAAAACAAGAGACTAGCCTTTACGGGAAGGAATAGTCGGATACAAAGATCCACTATTCAAATAAATTCAGATAAATGCTAGAAGAAGAGCCATTATGACCATCTTAATGCAGACCCACAGTCTCTAATTTGCAAATCCCAAATCAAAAAATTCCTAAAAACCTATTATAAATAGACTCGGGTGAGGTGACAAACTCCTCCGGGTCTGTAATCTCTATTTAATACAATATGTGTAAGAGCATCGTGGAGGAGATGGTAAAACACAATTTAAAAACTCGGAAGGAACCAGAGTAAACGGAGAGACACAGACCACGTCCGGGGGTCGGAGGCCTACATACTGTCAAGTACAGCGTATCAGTTCTCCCCCAAATCATCAACGGAGTCGGAGCAGGTCCGATCAAAATGCCAGCAGGGTTTCTGGAAGACGAAATTCAAAGAGTTAGGTGGAGCTGCAATCAAGAGCCAAAATGCTCTTGAAGGTGAACAAGGCAGCGGGACTCGCCACGTTGGACACTGACTCATGATACAGTTGACGACGAGGTTGTGCGGCATTAGCCAGGGACAGAAACACAGACACATGCCAAGAGCAGAAAGGCCAGGAACAGGGCCCCGAGAAAAACAGACTCTTGGTCTAGGACTGAGCCAGCCGTATGGAAACGACATCGCCCCTCGTGGTAGGGACGTGAGGTCTGGAGACAGGTGGATTGGCTCTTTGGCCTACTAGCTGTGTCACATGGAGCAAGTGACTTAACCTCTCTGTGTTCTTGTTTCTTATCTCAACACTGGGGAGAAGAGCAGGATGTATTTGTAGGGTCACTGTACGCATTCAATAACTTATCTTATGCTTAGGACACTGCTTGGCGTCTAGTAAACTCTCGGCAAGTGCCAATTTGATGGCGACCATCGCGATCATCGCCATCACAGGCCAGTGGCTGGAGAACAAACAGGACCTGCTGGGATGATTGTCCGTCACTGGATAAAGTGAAATCAAACCTCTGTTTCTTATACGCTCCACAAAAACTAATTCCAGGAAGGTTAAAGACCTAAATGTCAAAAGCGAGACTGGAAAACTGTCAGGAGACAGTAGAGCGGAATGTCGTTCTGCCCTTGAGATAGGAAAGGATGTTGAAAGACACAGAAAAGCACGCACCATAAAGAAAAAAAAGTGGCAGACGTGACTATATCAGAACCGTACATAGTGACACTCAGAAAAGTGTTTTCTTGGGATGAGGACTAAATCGATTTTTTTAAGACGGCGAAAAAGCCCGACAGGAATGAGGCAAAAATAATAAGAATTTTAAGCATGAGAGTATATGTAGCTTTATTAGTAACTGGGGAAGCGCATCGTTCGACTACCATGAGACACCAGCTCACACCCACCTGCCTGGCCAATTTAAGTTAAGGTCAGAGAACACCAGGTCGGAACAAGCTTGTGCTGAGGTGGAACCACCGCTGGGGACCACGACTGAGGACACGCATCGGTTTTGCCCCGTACAGGGGAGCTGTGCCCCCGAGCAGCCCAGCAGTCCTCCCACTCGACAGACACCTGAAGGTCACGGGCACAGACAGTAACCTCCTGCTCATGCGCACACGTGGACATGCACAGGAACGTCCACGGCCACCAAATCCCAGAAACGACCCGACTGCCACCGGATGGCATTTTACATGGTCCAAAACCAGGCACCACGGAGCTGGCTTATTCACTGATACCTTCAGAAGGGATGGAAAGCCACAAAGAAACACCAAAGAATAATTTTTATACAAAATTCTGGTTAAGCCTCAATCAGGGAGGGGGAGTTGGGGGGGGTCACGATCAGGAAGGGGCCACCCGGAGCGTCTAGAGCAAAGGAACGTTCTGTTTCTGTCCCCGGGCGGGAGGTGCACGGGTGTCCACTTTCCTGCTGCTGTTTGCACACATCGGTCTGGACAGGGACATTCTGAAATGTGCTTCTGTAATGTCCCATCACTAATGTCTACTTGTTAGTCTGCATTTGGATTGATGGGAAAACCTTCAATATAAGAGAAACTGAAGGGTGCTTGAGCCTCTGCCAACTGGAGGCCGAAAATGAAGATAAAACATGTTACGAAATAGAAGATGTCAGTATAAAAATCGACGACGTAAATATTGAACTACTACTTTTTCCCTGATCGATGTCCTTCCTGTTCTGGTCCCATTAAAAATAAAAACGTTCCTCAGTATGGAATAAGTATGAATTGGTTATTGAACGAAAAAAGACTTCACACTTGGAGGGAAAAAACTTTAAAAAAATCCCAGGACTATTACTGTCTAACAGCTGACGGTATTTTTCACATATTACTGCGGGAATATAATAGATCATTTCCCCCAGATACAATGTTTACGAAGGTTGAGAAAACACAAAATATTACACTAAGCAACATACGTTGCATTTCTACGCAAAGCCCACATCACATGCATCCATCCATTCAGCCATCGGTATTTTATGAGCACCTACAAGGTGCCAAACACAAGGAAAAAGAAAGAAAAAAAAAAGAAAAAAGAAAAGAAAAGGAAGGGAGGGGAAGAGAGGAAGAAAAGGATAGGAAAGGGGAAGGAAGGAAAGAAACAAAGAAACAAAAAAAGAAAATATGAAGAAGAAAGTTTTGCTTATTAAGTAAATTGCCGTCTCACGCATTTCTCGGATTATTTGTGAAATTACCCTTTTTATACATGTTTATTCACTACCCTTTGGAATTTCCTCTCACCATTATTCTCTTTTTTAACATTCATTCATTCGTCTCTTATAAACTTTGTACTTCTCTTACTGTTTTGCATAAGCTGCTCGTATATCAAGGTTTAACTGTCGTATCTGGGACAAGCATCTTGCCTAGTTTGGTTTAAAATGTCACACACACATTTTGACGTGCAGATACACAATATCTCAGTGGGCTAGAACTACGCAGGCTTTTTACCCTATTTTACATTTCTGCACGCTCCAAATTCTCCTCAGAAAGCATCGTTTATGATCGTCAATACAGCATAATGTTAACTGAATGTATGAGTTATTATTGTAAAGATACCTAAGGAAATATCTATTCTGGAAGAAACGTATCTTCACCTCATCGTGTTGCCATTTCCTTCTAGGCAGTGATGCATCCTACGATTGCATAAATCTTGCCATTTCATTCACGTTGAACGTTTTTACTCAAAGTAAAAACATCTCCACTGACACGTCACGTTCCACAGAAGTCCAGGATTCAGTCTTTTCCCCCTGAATTTCTAAATCTACCGCCAGGTACCGCTACCTTCCTACTAATCTCTTGCCCAAAGCTGCCCTGGACACTCTTCCTAGTCCTAAGACTAGTTATCTCTGCGGCTCAGCCTGGCCTCGTCTGTGTCGCTGCATGCTGCACCACAGGCCAAGACTAGAGTGGCACATACCACCCGGGTGCCCCTCATGCCCTTCGATAAATAGATGCTGAATGAACGAGTGAGTCAGTGGAAGCTGCTTAACCATTACGGTAATTCTTCAGCTATTTAATACCTTCTGGCCCATGATCGAAGTTCGGTGCATATACAGAGTTTATCACCCTGGATTTCAGGCGACATGTGCCAACCTCTCTGCAACGCGCTGGGCTGCAACTGTGCTCAGAAAGGCTCCCCGCCCTCATGGAGCTGTTAACAATGTTACGCATGAAGAACACGCAATAACATAAGATTCTGCATATGTAAGACGATCCCTTTTTTTAACCTCCAATCCTACCATTAGAAACCCTCAAGTCCCTGAGATCGGGCGCAAAAAAAGAAAAGAAAAGAAAACTTCTAGTGCATGACGGCCTTCCCTACGCTGTCGCCGAAGAATGTGAGCCGGCTGAGTGTTTAGACACCTATAATCCCAGCACAAGTGCTTTCTTTTCATGAATTATACACGGGCAGTCAGTTCTCCTGGTAACAAAAAGCTACTGGAGCTTTAAAAATAAACAGGAATCGAGATTTCCCCCAAAACCTACCATGTTTGGCTCTATTTTTTGAGTGTCGTCATTATTTCCAGCTTCATCTGATTTCAATGTTTTCAGCACCTGTTTCTGTTACAAATTTCTCGTGGGCGAATGCGGATAATAACCAACACACTAATACCAGGCTTTAAAAGCAAGCAGAGTCTAGGGCCACGCCACCCCGAACACACCCGATCCCGTCTGATCTCAGAAGCTAAGCAGCATCAGGCCTGGTTAGTACTTGGATGGGAGACCGCCTAGGTGCTGTAGGCCTAAAAAATAGAAAATAAATAAAAATAAATCCGCGTGTGTCAACTATGAACCCACAGCACTGCTGATCATGCTGAGCATTTTACTGCAGAGCAGGGGAGGCGTGTGAACTCTGCAGCACGAGGCACTAGCCTGGGCGCTTCGCCTCACTAGCCGTGTCACGTCACTTCTGTGCTACTTCGCGTGTAAGTGAAAATAATAATGGTACCTCACTTAAGGCCACTGAGCCGTACACTGAAAAATGGTTAAAATGGCCAATTTTATAGTATGCATATTTGACCATAATTTAAAAAGTTTATGGAAAAAGAAGAAGAAGATTAGAAGTCCGAAAAATCACCCCAGACCAGACTATTTAGGGCCAGACTGGCCTGGCTGTTGACAAGAATTTTGGAATGACTTGGGAAGCCACTGAAATACCCCGAGAACAGTGACATTTTGCTGATAGTATTTACTGACTCCCAGTATCCCTTTCACCCTGGGCTTGGAAGCCTTTTTAAAAAATGACATTTCTCAGATGCTCTTGTAACTTTGATTTGATTTCATGAGCGAGAGGGACTCTCGTGAGACCTGAAAACGCGAAAATGAGGCAGAGAGAAAAAACAGTACCAACCTACTAGAGACAGTGGGACGTAAAGTGACCTAATATAGTGCAGAGTACTTAAAACTGCTATCGTGCAGGAAGCTAAGTAACAGCTCCTGACAAATTAAACATCGTAGCAGTAGCACCGCACGGGTCAGATGGTCCACATCTGCACCCTACAAGGCTAGGTAGGTAAAACCAGCTCCGAAACTAGGTTCCAGTCCCACGTTCTGCACGTCCGTGAGTCGTGGCGTGAGCTGGGAGGGAAGGCCACATCGCTGGTGGTTACCACCAGGGCAAAAAGTCTGGTATTCCAGGGACTTGGGACAGGCCACAGGAAACCCTTAATCCATCAGGAGGTGTCCAGATGTCAGGGGCTCTTCAAAGCATTATACAAAGGCAAAGGTGTTACTGGATGGAGAGCTGCTGACAATCAAGATGATCCACATGGTCAAGGTCAATGCCCAGTATTTTTTTGGCAGGGGTGTTATTCATTCATTCATTCATTCATTCATTTTTATTTATTTATTTTTAGGCGAGGCAACCCTTGGTTGACCTCACAGATTGCAAGGACCTTGTCAGCCTAAGATCCCTTATTTTTTTAATTTTTCACACCCACAGCACCTGGTCTTCCTAAGTCGTCTCCCATCCAAGCACTAACCAGGCCCGACCCTCCCTAGCTTCCGAGGGAGTGTTAATGTTTTAACACCAACGCATCTTACTTTGTTATCGATGTAAATGGAGATTGTTTTCTCCTTCACCCCCTTTTGTTTTTCAGTCCCAAATACAGATTTGGTAAGATTCATTTGAAACAGGCCTCAACTATCCTGAGCCCTCCGTCTCTTGAGTATTCAGGTCACGGATAATCACAACAGTGGCTCCCGTGGCTAGCAATGGGCACTTTACATATTTCACTGAATCTTCGCAGCCACCCTATGCAGCCAACGCTGCTAATATCCCCTTACCTGACATGGGTCAAATGAGGCACAGAAAGGTCAAAAGATTTGCCCAAAGTCCACAGGGCTCACTTTGCCTTTGTATTGTACTCTCTAGGGTTTGCCAAATGGATCGTGTCACGTCTCCCCCACGACAGTGTCACACAGAATCATTTCACTGCCCTGAGAATCCTCTGTGCTCTGACTATCCACGCTCCCTTCCCTCCTAACCCCTGACCTCCTCTGTCCGCACTTTTGCCTTTTCCAGAATGTCATATACTTGGAATCAGACAACATGCATTTAAAGTCCCCCCTTGTCTTCTTGTGACATGATGGCTCATTTCTCTTTATTGCTGAATACTATTCCACCGTCTGGAAGTACCACAGTCTGTGCATCCAATCACCTACCGAAGGGCATCTTGCTTGTTTCTGAGTTTTGGCAATTACGCCTGGAGTTGCTATGGACATCCGCATGCAGGCCTGCGCTGATACTTTACCTTCAAAAAAAAAAGAGTTTAAAAAACTCCTGGGCTGGTTCTCTCTCTTTGAAAAAGCAACGTTAACAACCAAACAATTACAGCACTATTTCCAAAAAGCACAGTGACGCCACAGAAAAGCCTCGAATCGAGAAAACTTTCTCTTGGATGGCACTCTCGGCACCGTCGAGCATTTGTAAGAAATGCTAATGAGTAAGAAGGACATGGAGACTTTAAGAACTACGAATAATTTAATGTGTGGTCAGTGGCAGGCATGCTGCGTGATTTTTTTCCAGGCCCTCTTCGTAAAGACAGCTTAAATCAGCGAGACGATAGCCACTGTCCAGGGAAGCCTGCTGGAATCCTCAGCATGTACTGGCGTCCCAACATGTGGGCTCATGCCACGTGTGCGTCTTTCCTGTGTGGCACCGATCAGAGTGTAAACCCACATTTGTCTGTGTAGTGACTGGATTAGAAGCTCTTTGAGAGCAGGCACTCTGTTTGTCCTCACCCCTGTAATTCCCAGGACAGAACGAATATCTCGCTCAAAGCACTGTCTTAATAAGACCTAAAGAGCCAGTGTGAGTGAGGAATTTCTTAAACTTGAAAGCACATTTCTGTTTTGGAGAAAACTCACACGACATCGTATACGTGGCTAATTAAAAATTGTTGCAGAAGGACGAGAGAAAAGAATTGCTGAGGTCCACAAAACTGCCATTTTTCACTCTCTCTGGATCGTAGCAGACAGAGAATACCTGGATTATTTTCAACGCAGCCACACAGTTACTTAGCATTTACTAAAAAGTTAGAATATAGGGATAAAGACGATGCCACACACACACACACCCATAGAATATTATTTAGTCAGCCGGGAGAAAGAAGGAAATCCCACCATTTATGACAAATGGATGGACCTGGAGGGCATTTTGCTACGTGAAATGAACCACAGAGGAAGACAAACACTGTGTGATCTCACTTCTCTGTGGAACCTGAAATAAAGCCAAGCTCAGAGAAACGGAGGGTAGGATGGTGGTTACAGGGACCTGGAGGTAGGGGGTGGGGGATGGGATGGGGAGACAGTGGTCAGATACTTCCAGTTAGAGGACGAAGAAGCTCTAGGAATCCGATGTATAGTTAATCATATATTATATACTTGCAAGTGGCCAAGGGAGATCTTAAATGAACACAGAAAGAAAATGGTAATTACATGACACGATGGAGGGCTGAGCTAACACTATGGTGGTGATCATTTTCCATATACAAGTGTCTCAAATCAGCACGTCGTATACCTTAAACGTATACATTATATGTCAATTTTATCTCAAAGCTGTGGGAGGCAGGGGGTGGTAAAATGTGGCTAAACTGTACTAGAATTTCTACAAACCCTGAAAATTCTGCCTCTAAAAAAGTGAAAAAAGTCACCCAAAAACCATCCTTTACTAGCTAGAAATAAATAGTAAAATAATACGTCAAAAAACAAAAACAAATAATCCAACAGTTATTTTTTTTTCCCCAGACAAAAGCCAACAGAAACCCGCCAAACTGATTTTTTTGGATTAAACTGCCAACCAGATTGCATTGGTTTCATAAGAAGTCTTTGTGGATTCAATAGGGATTTCGGATGGAAGATACAGCCACGGGGCGATGTGAGAAAATATTTCAGAATTTCAATTCTGAAATTGGCTCTGATGTTTACAAAAGTCAGTGAGCACGGATCCAAAACAGACTATCACGACTGCTCCATCTGGAGCCCAAGTCTGCCCCACAAATTCAAATCTGGCAATAATTCACTGGAAAGAAATAAACAATGCCACCCCGGCTTGCGTGGTGGTGTTTGTTTTTCAAGTGGCCCCATGCACAAAATGTTGATTTTATCTGATATAAACACCCTGGCCTGTTTTCTCAGGACCCCCTGAGCTTAATGACAAAACAACAACAAAAAAGCCTACACAACTCGAAAATAACCACTGCAATAAGTCCCCTTTATAGCTTGTCCTGATGATTTGCCTTCTATGTTTTAATCACATTTCTCAACGAACACTAAGAGGGAAATTCGTGTCGGCCGTCAAAGCCCTGGCGCCTACGACGCCAGTGACTCTACCTAGAGGTCAGTGTGACACTTGTTCATTTTCACGTCAGCAGCATCCACCAACACTGACTTCCTCGCTTCATCAGGTTCTTTTAGAATCTCCCTCTCACTTTCCTTGTGTGACACCTTGATTTTTCCCTTTTTTTGTTCACCGAGTGTTGTCTATTTGACACCCACGGTACAATCATGACTTTTGAGCTACTGCTCTGCAACGCTGAAACCACCTCGCATCACCACTAAGCCAGCAGGGACTCAGAAGTTGGCACCACCGCCACAAGTCGCCCATGGCGATAGAGAATTTGATGTGCTCTTGCCAGCTCAGCAGAGAGAGACGGTCCAGTTCCAACCTTCTGTTTCTTGTCCTCCGCTCTGAATGCCGCAACAGATTCGGGGGAGAGGCTGGCCCTCCAGAGCTTTGAAAAGCTGCCATCTCCACAAGTGGCACAAGCTTTCAGCCCTCCGTCCCCGCGGCAGGAGCGACAGAGGATCGAAAAGGCGCCTGCAGATCGTGGATGTCAGTGCACAGCCACGTTTAGTCCTCGCATCTTCCCTTAGTGGGATCATTAAAATCACTGCCACACAGATACACACAGATTTCCGCCTCTGTACAAAGACAGACTTCTCCAAATCAGTGTCAGGTTGCTGACCTTTTTTTTTTTTTCCAAAGGATTTCTGATATACGATAACAGAAAACCGGTCCTTCAGCACAGACGGGCTTTCGAGGTGATGAAAAATTCCGACGGCAACTTCTAGACATCTCACACCTATTCAACTTAAGAACAGCCGTCAAGTGTTTTCCTATTCATTCATTCATTCATTCCCCCCGGCACCCAGCTCAGGGCCTTGCACAATATGTGCTCGTGGAAGTGCTAACCTGAATAGGGTTTATAGGCAGGTTAACGACAGTGGCTTTAAGAAAGGACCAGAGAGCTATTTTCAGGATCACGCTATAATTACAGTGAAAGGTGTAAAAAAGGTCAACTTTGACCAGTCGCAGAAGAGGACTCCACTCTCTTCGACTTCAGCTCCTTCCCCCCACGTGCGTGGAGAAAACGACGAGCCAACTTGACCGAAAGTCTCTAAATGCTGGCTTTAGGAGTTAGCATCCCAGCTGCCATGCTAGAAAATTCACTGACAAAGAGAACAATGCCCAATTAATCCTTTGAGTCTGGTTCAATGTCATCGGTGTGCAAGTAAATAGCACCTAATATACCTGTGCACACCTGTTTGGCAAGAGCATGGAGATGACCATGAAGGAGACTTCAAACATGACACAGCAGCCCTTTAATTACTTGGGAGACATGGTTAAAACCCTTCTGAAGAGGGAACAGTCGATTATTTCATACAGCGTTTACCTCGGCTTTTAAATTCCCAACACCAAGGAGCTTCCCAGATTGGCCCTGGGCCATCCTAGCGATAACTAGGATGCCTAGCATCGGTCGGTTTAACGTTTTTCCTTTCAATTCAGGTCAAATTCACATAACACCAAACTGACCACTTTACAGAGAATGACTCAGTGGCATTGAGTACATTCACGATGTTGTACCATCGCCCCTTCTATCTAGTTCCAAAATACTTTCATCACCCTAAAGGAAAAACCTACCCCCGCTAAACAGTTCCTCCCAACCCCACCCTGCCCCAGTCACCAACCAGTGTCCGTCTCTACGGATTTGCTCCTTCTGGGTATTTTACATAAATGGAACCACATAATATGGGACCTTTCGGGTCTGGCTTTTCTTCACTAGGCTTAATGTTTCTGAGGCTCATCCTCAGTTGCAGCATGTGTCAGTACTTCATTCCTTTTCATGGCCGAGTAATATTCCATTGTGTGGGGTGGACCACGTTTGGTCCATCCATTCATCCGGCAATGGACATGTGGGTTGTTTCCACCTTCGGGCCATTGTGAATAGTGTTGCTGCGAACAATCCCACAGAAATATCGATTTGAACACCCCGTTCAGTCCTTTCAAGTGTATACTCAGGAGTGGAATTGCTGAATCATATGGCGATTCTACGCTTAATTTTCTGAGAAATCGTCAAACGGTTTTCTGCAATGGCCGTGCCGTTCTACATTTCCACCAGCAAATAAGGGTTTCACTTGTTATTTTCCACTTTTTTAAAATTATTATTATTAGAGTCAACCTCGTGGGTGTGAAACAGTACCCTACTGTGGTTTTGACTTGCATTTCCCAAATGACTAATGATATTCAGCTTCTTTTCTTGTGCTTCTTGGCCATTTGTGTGCCTTCGTTGGAAAACCAATCTCCTTTTATTCCCCACTTCCACAATAAAAATAATAATTTTAATCTTTACTATCATTTTCTTTAAAACTGACCCCTCTCTTCACCTTGGAAATCTATGTTTGGAAGTCACTGAAATTAGATTAAGAGCATGAACTGGTGTGGTGTCGGAGGACAAATGCCAAGGCTGGTTCCAGTTTGGCGACTGTCTGGTCTAGTGAGCACCTACTACGTGCGAGGTACTATTCTAGGTGCTGGTAAGACAGCATTGACCAAACAAAATCCTTGTTCTCATGGAGTTTACTTCCCATGGGAAGTTTAATAAATGCTTCATCTATTAACCTGAAAAATGGACATAGTGAAAATGGGTAACTTGTCGTTTTCACAGAAATACTTTAAAATAAAAAACCCGTAAATAGGTAATGTCGGGCTCTAAATAACATTGAAAAGCAATTTTACTTTTACTGTTAAAAGTACCACTTAGTATACTAACCGAGCATATTCTACCCAATTACAACTAGGAAAAGCAGTTTACTATGCGTCTACAAAGCTTTGAGTCCAAATGTACAGAACAACACACTGAGTTTGAACATCTCGAGAATAAAAACATCAAATAGCAGCATTCTCACTTTCACACCAAGAATAAACTCAATTTGTCGAAATACAGTTACCATTGTATCTCCAGTTACATGGGGCAGTTATAAACCATTGTTTGTAAAAGAAACATTTTATCTAAATCTGATCGTTGTCTAACAAAACATTCTTGGAGATTAAGTCTAATCCAACTCCTGGTTCCTAAATTATTTCGATACCAATACCTGAGATAAAGTCATTTGGCCTTAGATGTTCAACATGCTGATTTATTTAACGACATTCAGAGCCTGCACCACCGCTTGATAGAAAATGAGGAGAGGACGTAAATAGTTTACAGAAAACGGTTCTTAAATTTTGAAAGGACAAATGAAAATTAAAACTAGACTGGCAGACAGCAAAAGGTGTGACTACACACTGCTGGACGGAATGCAGGACCCCAGGACGAACTCAGACATGTGGCTGGCGACAGCACGGCTGTGAGACCTGCTTTGCGGGGTGGTTTGGCCGTCACTGTCCAGGCTCTTGGTATTATTGATCCTCCAAATACGCTAAGGCATGTGCAAAATAATGCATATGAGACTACCTGTCTGTACATTTTTAACAGGCAAATATGTTGAAAACAATCTAAATGACCATAACGAATCTCCATATACCTGCAAAATAGAATTTTATGTAACTATTAAGAATTCATAGTTACGTTAAGAATGAGAAAGTCAAAGGGGAAAAAAAACACAAGATATCATAAGTGATCAATGTAAGGTACCAAAAAGTGTGAATATGATGCTAATATTTGTTTGGGGGTGGGGGGGACATTTATTTACAAATGCTTGATAGCTCCCTGGAAGAATCCACAAGAAACAGTGACCATGTCTGCCTCCAGGGAGGAAAACGAGGGGTGGCTGGGTGCACGTGTAGCCTATTCAAAAATACATAAGCAAATAAGAAAAAAATCGTGCTTTGAAAGCATGACTTACTCCCAATTTGGCTTCGTTAAGAGAGTTCTCTTCCACCATGGCTGGACTCTGCATTCATTTACATGTGTAACTGCACGAAGGACATGACGGAACCACACACGCACACACACACACACACACACACACACACACACGGCTGGCGGGAGGAGGGGAAGGGTCGCAAAGCCACGTGGGGCGAGAGCATTCCTGCAGGATGAGGCTGGGACAAAGCTGTGCAGGCTGAGATGCACGAAGGATGAGAAGGCCAACAGGGCTGGGGGAGAGTACAGACCAGCAAGATAAAGCCTTGTCTAACTTTAGCCTTTACTCGGACATGACAAGTCCTCAGGTCTGAGCCTGGCCCACTCCACATGAGGTAACCCAGGTTCCTACCTGTTCTGACCCACAGCACCCGTTGGAGCTACCTACACGATCCAAGGGATGATGGGTGGGTCATCTTTCTGACTTCCCTGCACATTAGCAAATCCTATATTCCTGCTGGTCTTTCTCTTTCCTCCTTTCTTTACTTTCATCTAACATGAGATTGTCTCATCCCTAGGACGAGCCCACAATGCAAAGACTGTCAAGTAAATGGATAATGTATAAAGCAGGTTAATCCTTAAATTTTCCTTTGAACCACCCTGGTCTCTGCTACACGGAAAAATCAAGATAAGTATAATCCTCAGCTTGGCCTAAATTTGCAATCATTGAGGAGCCAGACCCCACACTCCAAGCTTGTGATCCGAGTTACTTATTTTTACTTACAAATATTCCTTATTAATTACTAGCTGCTTCTTATTACTGACGAATGTCACTTATTTTTAAACAGATCTTATTACAGACTAGCACACATGATGACACCTGACTGAACACTGCTGAAGGAGCCTTTCCTTTGCCCATGTCTGCAACCAACTTTGAAAGTTTTCAATCTTCTCAACGGCCACGCTGAACAAGCCCAATCCCATCTGGTCTCGGAAGCTAAGCAGAGTCGGGCCTGGTTAGTACTTGGATGGGAAACCTCCTAGGAAGACCAGGTGCTGCAGGTGTGAAAAATAAAAAAATAAGGGATTGTAAGCTAACAAGGTCCTTGCCATCTGTGAGGCCAACCAAGGGTTGCCTCATCTTAAAAAAAAAAAAAAAGGTAATGTTTCTGATCTTTTTTTAATTTAATCAAATGACACTTTATAGATCAGCTTGGAGTTACAAGAAACGATCTTCCTTATCCTAGCCAACTGCTTCCAACTTCTCTCAAGGCTTTTCTCCTCATTTAATCAGCTTTTCCTTCCCCTTTCTCAATTACCGGCACTTCAGAATCCAAAGAAACCCAGAAAGTGAAGAAGAAAGGAGCCATCACCCCTGCATTCCATTTCCATCAGACAGTTGAAGATTTTTATCCAGAAAAGAAGCGCTTGACTGCCTCATGTTTTCCTAGAGTGGTATCATTTACCTCCCTTACCTGTTGAACTACGAAGGGACAAAATTAATTTAAAAACAAGCCTTTCAGGTTTCTCGGCCAAAAAGTTTTTGTTCAGCAAAACAGTCCTGGCGGTTTTTAGCCTACAGAGTCACACCCAAGACGTTCAGTCCATGGACAGGGTGAGCGCCTGATGGCAGGAATGCACCCACCTCATGGTCCTATTTATGTACCACTTTTTGAATTGTTGAAACTTTTATAAACAGGCTGTTAACATCATTAGCATTTCTCTGAGCTACAGCATGGGAACTATACGTAAAATGTCTAAATGGAGTTCCCAGCCTTGATAGCCGACATGGACGTAGTCTCCATTTATTACGAATCAGGACTCCTAGGACTGCCACTTCAGTGTGTCAGTTGATCCTGGAACTCAGATTACCCTGTACCACTTGAGTGGAAGGGAGCTGAGGTCACGCAGGCTAGTTCACACCCAAGTCATCGATCATGTCTACAACACCCCTTAGGAGGAAGCACGCCTTTGGTTTCTTGAGATGGAATTCAAGACATGAGCAAAAGGTCAGGCTCAACCAGCCACATGTGAAGGTGAATAATGATGGTCAATGTTCATACAGCTCATTGTGTCAGACGCTGACTGCTCTAAGTAGTCATTAACTCATGTAATAGTCTCAATAATCCCGTAATAAGGGCACTATTATTATCCCCATTTCATAGATGAAGGAACTGAGGTTAGAAGACCTGCCCCAAGTGACTCAGCTAGTTCGTTTCAGGCTGTGAACCAAGCCGACTGGCTCCAGACTCTTGAACGGGATGATATCCTGACTAAATTATAGAAGCAGTATCAAAATAAAATAAAAGGATTTTAAAATAAGCCGTTGGAGACAATCTAGCCCAGGTGCTTCATTCCCAGAGCGACAACTAGATATAGATGCTTAGCGTTAATCTGGCAAATTCGCTGCCCCCAGAATATGGATTGCATTTCACAATTAAAGCTATAAAAAAGCTCGCATTTTATTTGGTGTGTCTCAAACAACACTTCTGAAGTGAATCAGCATGGCTTACATTTCAAAGAAGAGGAGATAAGTTTTAGGGGAAAAAAAACAGGCTAACCCATTTCTTCCAAAAGAGAATCACAATGAAATGTCCTCTTCTGTGGGTCAAAGACTATTACGACAATAACGTAAAAACTCTTGAGATTTTATAAAGAATTACACAGAATCCCCACATTCAAGGCATATGATGAGAACCATAAAATACACTGAGTTAAAAGAGTTTATTTTTCCTATAAGTCTTCAGGTCAGAGTTTCTCAGTGTCCTATTCCATCATCTTCAGAGAAAATAAGTAGAAAAACTTCTTGAATGTTCCTCAACTTTTCAATTTCATACTCTAAGGGATTGCTTCAAAGAGAAAACGATCTTATTTTTTATTTTCAGACTAGAATTAAAGGATTCATGTGGTGCTATTCTTTAATAACCAAATAGGAGTAGTGTTATCACTGTCTCCTATGACATCCAAGGCTATTGTCCCATTTATCATTATCTAACCAATCGCCCCCAAAGCTCACTGGGAAAGAACCATTTTATTATGGGTCAGCAATCTGACAGGCACAATGTGTCTTGGCTCCTCCATGGCTAGGGCCCGAACTGGGAAGGCTTAAAGGCTGTGGGGACTGCTGGGAGCTAGAATCATCTGGAAGCCTTGCAGTCATAGGGCTGGCAGCTGATGATGACTGCTAGCCAGGCCCTCCATCAGGCTGTCAGCTGGAACCACTACAGTTGGCTTCTCTGGATGGTCTCTCTACGTGGGCTGCTTGGGCTTCCAAACACTATGGCGCTGGGTGCTACGAGTCAGCACCCCAAAAGTGTGAGGTGTGCGCCACAGTTACTGTCCTGCCTTGGAAATCCTAGGGTGCCGCTTAAATGCACTCTATCCCTCAAAGCAGTCACAAAGATCTGCTGAGGTTCAAGGGGAAGAAACAGAAGGCCTCCCTCTTCCAGGCCCCAGTGGGAGGAGTCTCAAGGTCACCTTGAAAGAGCATGAGGAATAGGAAGAAACTGTCGAGGCCATTTATTGCAAAACAGAATCTGTCACACACACGAAGTGGAGTTCCCCCTACATCTGATGTATTTGGCGATCTAGTCCTACCCACTTTAAGCCATCTCACAGAAATATAAAGAGAAACATAAACAATCTCAGATACAACAGAGATCTCAGTCAGCAGGGCAGGAATTGAATAATTCTAAAATCCTTTATTAATTTCCAAGTGTCAGAACAGGCACAGTTTTCAAAGAAGCAGATTAGAAACTATTAGAGCGTGTGCAAAACCTACTAAATCACACATGTGTGACGTTCATATCTGGTTGTTACCCCAAAACCAAATGCCCATCCATGGCCCATTAGTTTATTTTTCACTTATGAATTGGT
The DNA here is from genome assembly GCA_030015415.1 of Cynopterus sphinx. Taxonomy (NCBI): domain Eukaryota; kingdom Metazoa; phylum Chordata; class Mammalia; order Chiroptera; family Pteropodidae; genus Cynopterus; species Cynopterus sphinx. The sequence goes on from CM057385.1 coordinate 126,845,497, forward strand.
GCATTAGTTTTACTTCTAAGCATTTCGAAGCTTCAAGATCTGTTTGCTATGCTCATAGAACAATTTACAAAACCAATCAATTCTTAATAGTTCACGCCACAACGTTCACGTAATGATTCTCAGTAAGGTAAATAGTTCGGCAGAGAGCACACAGCCACGGTCCAAAAGGGCAACGTATGACAGTTCCACTAAGGGACAGAGTTCTGAAGTTAAATAAGCGTGCTTGAAGGAATATCTCCATGTCAAGAGCTGAGAATGTTGCCATTTTAATTCTGGCTTTTCTGATTACCCAAGCTTACATGGGGTGATCCGACCCGAACAGACCCAAACAGCTTGGACCTGTTCTTGGGGCTCCAGGTGCATACACTTAACTACTAAATGTCAGATACTTAGATGTCTGATCGGCATCTTGCAAAATATCCAGCCTTGTACTTCTCTTCTCGTCATCAACCCTAACTAAAGCCTTCAGTTCTCAGTCTCGGGTGATGTTGGTAAGTGGCTGGCAAAATAAAGGAGTAGCTCCAAAATATTTCTGGATTTCTAAATTTGTTATAAAGAACAAAAATGAGCAAAAATTAAGAATGCATGCGAGGCGACCGATGTGTTAGATAGGGCTCATCTCAGCCACGTGAGAATTACCTTGGAGAGCTTTAAAAATTACAGATGATCAGATCTGCAGGTTTGGGAAAGGCTGAGAGCGAAATGAAAGACACCCAACATCCAATCTGGGGACCTGCATGCCATCCCAGGAATGCAAGAACAGAGATAACAATTAAATAGAGACTGAATGGAAATAGAATTAAAAAGGTCTAAACATAATTACCCTATAATCTGCCTAAAGAATGAATAGGTGAGGAATTATCTACGTAGCATCTATAAAATAGAGTCTGTTCTAGCCTTAACATAGATCTATCCCTCTGGAAGAGACGGACGCCGTAGGCTTCCATGGCCCAGTGTCACAAGCCATTAAACTCACCCCAATCCATTTTGATTTCATGCTCTCCAAGAAACTTTGCATAGCATTTAGCTTTCCGCACAGACGAGCCTACGGGGAGGAAATGTGCGGACTGGCAAATGTGAAGAGCTAGTCTCCGTATGGAAATACTTCCAATTATAAATTTAAAATGTGCCTGGTTAGTAGTGCGAGTCGCCTCCAGGCATACTGAACCTACCCAGGCTGTGAGCTTAGACGAGCTGAGGTGCAGACCTTGGTGAACCTATCAAAGTTGTGTCACCTGAGCCGAAACAAAGACAGGGCAAGAAAGAAGTGCCTGCAGATTTTGGCTCTGTGCCCCACTGCTGAAAAAAATCAGGACCTGAAGCTGACATGCTATCGAACCCACAAGCCGAAACCATGGATTGGCCTCAGCCTCCCAATCCCCTGGCTCACCACTCACGGCTGGGTCTTCTTGAGGCATTTGAGGCTCCCTAGCTGTTCATTTTCACCGAATTCCACCCTTTTAAAATACTGGAGCAGCGGGGGAGGGGAGTGCTCTCTACGCCACAGGGTTAATCCAACCAACCAAGCATGACAGAGCAGCAAGGAGATGGAAAACTGGCCCACAGCTACCTGCTTGCAGCAGCTCAAGGGGATGGTGCATGCCCTCAGGGGCAGGCCACAGTCCCCGCATGGTTTTCAGCTGGTCTGCCTCTTCAGGCTCCTCTCTTTACCCACAGCTCAGTCTCCAGGCCTGGGTCCTCTTACAGCTCTGGGCTTTCGCACGCAGCCTTTACTCCCTCTTCCGAGAGGGCTCTGTCAGATGACTCTCCCAGCCTGACATCCCCCACCGCCTGTGTATCTTCCTGGGCTGTCAGGATTCCACAGAGATGCCACTTCAGTCCAAATGCATACATTTTTCCACGTAGTCACCCTACCTGAGTCCTTGTCACACGGTTCTCTAATTTCGTGCCCACATTTCTGAGCCCTTGCGAGACTAAGCTACTCAGGGACAAGAACCATGTCTCGGCACTTAGCAGATGCCCCAGAAATAGACACTGTGGACAAAATATAGAAGTCTCAATTATACTCATGTCTGCATCTCTCGAGTGATAGAACTTCGATATTTTCATTTAGTTTCTTCTTTTATATACTAAAGTCAAAATTATTTGCCACCTACATCACCGATCCACTTGCTGAAATCAGGAATGACAATTAAGAATAATTTATCCTAGGGCGACAGGGAGATTTTTCATTTACACCTTAGTATCCTATAAAATGTGAATAAAAAGATAACTTATATACACAGAGACACTCATGAAATTCAAATTTCTTTGCCCAAACACTGCCAAGTATTTCCATATGTATATATTGATCCTAATACAAATATTTTGAAACTTCTTAGTTTTCTTTGTGAAAGAAGAATCCATCTCGAACTAAACTAATATGTAGAATAATCCATTACATGTTTCAGGCAGCAAATATCCAGTTTTTGGAGGGAAATAATATGATTTAAGTAGAACTTTTTTCCTTAGATTGCAAAGACCTTGTCAGTTTACAATCCCTTACAGCACCCAGTCCTCCTAGGTGGTATCCCGTTCAAGTACTAACCAGGCCCGACCCTGCTTAGCTTCTGAGATCAGACGGGATCAGGCTTGTTCAGGGTGGCCTGGCCAGAGACTGAGTAGAACTTTTTAAAAAAGTGGTAACAATAGTCAAAGAGAACTACTTACCCCTGAGGGAGAACATTAAAATTATATTTTATATAAACCCAAGCATATTGCTAAAAATTAGTATGATTAGTGTTTTGCAGTATATTTTATATTAAAAATAAAATCTCCTCGAATCCAGAGTTCCTTTCCAAAGCAATGATTTCCAGGCATTTTCCTACTATTAGGTTATTTCATTTTATTAACATGTAAACAGAATTTTCAATCAAAGAACAAAGACTTCACTGTGAACACGAAAAGGCTAAGACAGTGAATTGCTCACTTTTCACGAGTCCGGCTTGTAGCAGACTTCTGCAATTTGCTCCCAAGGAACAGGGTTTTTTCCCTTGAATCCTCCCCATGACTAGACTCATTTGTACCGACCCATCGCCTCATCCCCCAGTCTCAAGGCACTTTACAAACAAGCACTTATCTTTCTGCCTCTGGTGAGGAGGAAGGCAAGCATCAGCACAGCACTTTACAGGTTGGCAAAATGAGGAAGAGATGTGAGGACTTGCCCAGCACTAATAAATGTTGGATCAGGCAAGTAGAGCAGCAAGGCCGAGCCCTCCTGGGTCGCACTCCCGTGGGAGCACCCACACCCTTTCTCCCAGGAACCTGTCAGGTGTTTTAATGAAGGTCAGCAACCCACCCTCAGCTTTGGTTATGCAAATACCAGTCTGAGCGGGAAGAGCTCCCATTCTTCTGCCATAGAGAGGAGGGGGAAAGTCTAGTTGCATATTCCTCAAGAACCAAAACTTAGAAAGGCCTGCGTATGGCAGCGCGAGCACCCCCAAACTGGTCAATAGCAACATCTTCTTTCTTCTTTCTCGATTTAATTTAAAATACTCTTCAGGCCAGGCCACCCTGAACAAGCCCGATCCCATCTGACCTTGGAAGCTAAGCAAGGTCGGGCCTGGTTAGTAGTTGGATGGGAGACCACTTAGGAAGACCAGGTGCTGTAGGCGCAATAAATAAATATATAAATAATCAGAATCAGAAATGAGATACCACTTACTATGCAATACTTTACAAATTGATTTCTTTAAATTAGGAAAGAAAAAAACCACCTTTGGATTTAAAAGGATGGGTGATCACTAGGCACACATGAAACACCTGCTAGAAGATAAGCTTCATTCATGATAGTCTCTGCTGTGTCTGCAGCCCTTAGCGCTGTGAGTCATTGATTCTCAGTGATTCTCACTATGAGGAATATCCAATGTTTGGCCTGCATGGGTGAGGGGAAACGAGTGAGTGATGGGGAGAAAAGGGATTGCGAGTTACTAATACAGAAGATGCTGTTTTTAAACTACATTTGTTTAGTGTCGGGGGGAAAAACTATTTAAATTCTAGCACTAGCACCCATTGTTCGGCTGAGTCTGGTAAGTAACTTCAGCTCTGAGACTCATCTATAAAATGGATTAAACTCACAGGGTCCTTATTAGGTTAGGAAAGGATGCATTTAAGTCCCCCAATAAAGGTGCACCAGGCGCCTAACAAGTTGGTTCTCTTCTGTTTTCATATTTTAAAAGATGGGGGGAGAGTTTTGATTCTACACATGCTTCCCCAGGAAGGAGGGGTAGCAGAGTCACATTACAACGCGAGGCAGAGAAGCCTGTGGGCTCTCAATTAAAACCACGTGGGGGCAAACACGACCCCAGAATGTCCAAACACTGGTGATCTGGAAGCCGGGAGATGAGGACAGAGGGGCTCATGGTTTTATTTTTTCTAAGTATGTTGGGAAATTTTCTATAATAGGAGGTTGAAATAATAATAATAATTTTTGAATGTACTAACTTTAAAAAGGTGAGGAGGCAAGCTTAGGAGTCCCCAAAATCTGGGACTGAATCTTTACTTTCTACTCTGTGAAGCTGGGCAAGTTATTTTACCCTTTTGAGCTTCAATTTCCTTTCTTATAAAAAAAGGAATGTGGTTAGCAGACAGCCTCCTTTAGGGTCTGCCTCATCTTTTGAGCCAAGGTCATGGTCCTCTTGAAGCAGCCCCCAACCAAGTACTGAGCAAGATGGTGGCCAGTGTCACACACTCCTTGACCAGTGAATGAGCGAGGCAGAGGTACAAAGGCCTGGCCATTTCGGTCCAACATGAGACTCCGTGAAAGGTAATCGTTGCTCTGGGGCTCCTTGCTGGTCTGGTAGAGACTGTCAGGCTGCACTGTGGTCTGATGACTCCGTCGGCCTAACCGCACTTGCTTCCTTTTCTATTCGCAGGTGTTATGTCTCAGTCAAACTTAGCTCTCCTAACTCCATCTTTGAACCTTCTTCTCTGATGCTGGCAGTGAAGGGTGCTTGCCTCACTGGATCCTTGTGAAGACTAAGATGATGGATGGACAAACTTTGCACAGCACCTGGGACATGAGGAGCTCGATAATCAGCAATGTCGATGACAATTATTCAACGGTGTTTAAGGCAACAGGGCACGGTGCACGTGAAAATATTACAAGAACTATAGAGTTGAAGTAATTATAAGCTATTTCTATTTTTACAACCCATAAAGAGAGTAGGCGAGTGTAAGGTAGAAAGGAAGCTGCTATTGCTGGTTGGACTGTACTCACTAAAACCACAGATACTAGTCTAAGAACTAATTCTTACTGAAAAATAAGACTCACTCTAATTACTAGAATGATAGGCTCTAAATTATAGTTTAAAAGTTAACAGGTATTATAACTTTTGCAACAAAGAAATTGGAAGTTTCATCTTTTTTTGATGAAAAAAAGCCACAGAGCCTATTAAGCTTTACATAAAATTAGCACTGAATTTACAAATCAGATGAGGTTTATGAGTGAAAAGTTGGTCCCAACTGGAAGACTACAGTCAATCACGACTAAAAACTCCTACACTTTCAATTCACTCTGTAATATGCATATCTGGCCCTTTCGGATTTTTAAAGTTTTTAACTGGACACACCGCTAGGCTCAAGCGACTATGAGTAAACACTACTAAAACAGGAAACAAATATTTCATTCTAAACACTAATTCCAGATGATTTCACACCCACATTCGAAAACCTAATTAGATTAATTTCCCAGGGTAGGCAAGTCGTCTTGGTAGCTTGCAATTTTTAAGTGTCAAAATAAAGCCTTCTTTTTAACCGTGGGCGGTGTTGACGAAACAAGTATGAGTAATACTTGCAGGAAACACAATATTAGCTTTAGCTGGGAAGTGGGTGACACTTGACTAGTCCTTCAAAGCAGCACTTTCCAGGTCACACGGGTGTAAAGCAAGAGCTCTAACGTGGTCACACAGGGAGCACAGATACTTACAGAACTCCCTGATGGTGCTTGAAATACGGTTTTGCCTGCCCCAAAGGCCACTGACACAAACATTCAGGACTGGACTTGACTTATAAAGTGAAGGCAACAAGCTAATATGTAAATATCAGCCACAAAATTGCCAGACCTCCCTGGTTTTGTTTAATATTTACTAACCAGAAGAGACTGTGCAAAGCCTGTTTCAACGGGGGAGGGAGTGATGACAGAATTTAATGTGATTTAGCCTTCTCTTCTGAGGCGGTTCTGCTTTCATCACCATAGTTCCCGGAGTAACATCTCCTCTGCTGGTCTTGCTATGTTTATCCCAAAGAGAAATCCCCGAAGGGTTAAGCATAACGGGCAGAAGACAGCTACGAACTGCTGATAGTGCTGCCCTCCATTTAGGATTCTGCAGGAAGGGGTAATAAGACGAAATTCTCTGAAACTTGGAACTATTCCTAGTCAATTACTTCCAGATTAAAAAAGCATCAGTATTGCCTGGTTTAAAACTTTAACATGTGATCAAGTGTTCTTATGTGAACACACACGTACATCTGGAGTGAGCAGCATGAGTAGCAGAAGGAATACCTCTTTGAGCCCTAAAAGAGGAAAGAAAAGAAGCCTAGACTGTGTCTCTGTGGGCAGGAGTCTGTGGGGAATCTCTGTTCCCACAGAGACACTTTGCTCGACTTTGTCGTGAAACTAAAAACTGCTCTGAAAACTGAAGTCTATTAAAGAAAAAAAGTACCTAGAATTATAAAAGAATGTTTACAACTGCCAAAGTGTAGAAAGGTGTCAAAATTGTTACTTAAAAACGGCCACGCCACCCTGAATGTGCCCGATCTCGTCTGATCTCGGAAGCTAAGCAGGGTCGGGCCTGGTTAGTGCTTGGATGGGAGACCACCTAGGAAGACCAGGTTGCTGGAGGCATAAAAATAAAAAATAAGATAAAAAAGCAAATGTTAAAATAAAAAGGAGAAAAAAGAGTTCATCCTGTTATTCAGTAAACATTTATCAAACTCCTACTATGAGTCAGGCATTGTTCCAGCAGCGTTGGGAGAGAAGTCTTTTCCATGTTGCCTTTTAAAAGTGCGGATCAAAGTCAGTGGCACCGCAGTCAACGCACTGTTGAATGCACATCGTATGCCTGGCATTCTCCTAAAAGCACACCTTAAAAAATATATATAATGTAATATATTGAATGTCAATTCTAATCGGTGAAAAATTACGTGCAGTCAACACAGATGGCTTCTGAGTATGTTAATCGACATATTATTCAGGTCCCTCTGTTGACTTGCTTGCTTTCAGTATTTTCGGCTCCTCCATTTCTTATTAGCACTGAAGTAGAGAAATAAAGACGACAGAGAGGAGGACACTAGGAGACAAAAGTAGATTCTGTCCCTGAGCGATTTGTTAGCTGCGAAGAGGAGATTCCGAGGAAAGCTAAGATTTTCAATGGATTCATTCACACTTCCCATTAATGATCAAGCTGATAAAAAGTCTGAACTGACAACTTCATAACTTGTCACTTCTTTCTAATTAGCAGGTAAGAAAAAAACATTCAAATGTAAGAAACTCTTGCTTTGCCATTTCTCCCACCACCAGTCACAATTTCAACAAGGCAGTGCAACCTACTTACCCTATTATCATCACTTTTGAAACAAAGTTTCGAGTAAATCCATTTGGTTCTTAATCTCTTTTGTAAGTCTCTTTTGACTCTGGTGCTGCAGGCTAGAGTCAAGACCTACTGAAACAACTAGATCTCCTTCAATGTCTATAATGTGACTTAGATTCAGAGCGAAGCCTTGCACAGAGTAGGTGTTCAATAAAAACTTTAGAAATGGATGAAAAGACAAATGTTATGAAGAGTCGCAACAATTTTATTATAACCGGATCACTTTAAAAAGCCATTTACACTTTGTTGTGACCTTTTGATACAAAATGGAAATTCCCAATTTAAATACAAACTACCCAGTAAAGTTATTACAAATGATGGGTTTTGAGTCCATTTTTATAGTTGTGTAACTTCCTGCCATTTCATGATTTCTAAAAATTTCCTAGGATGTGAACGTTTACTCTTATGCAGGCATGAAAAAAGAAAGAAAAGGAAGAGAGAAAGAGATTTTACTCCCTCTACAAAGCAGGATGTGGCTTCAGAGCAAGCCTTCAATGCAGAGTGCACATTAGAAACCCAGAGGTTTTAAAAGCCTGTAGAGACTTCGGCAAAAGTCCTAATGTGTGTGTACACCTGATTGCATTTGTGAAGGTCTAGAAAAGCTGCAACCACCTGATACAAATAACTCACCGCCACTGAAGCCATAGCTCCATCTTCCTCCATCTAGAAGCATAATTCTGCCAAGCTAGGCTTGAGCGCCCCATCATTATCTCATTACACATGTGCATGGCCCCAAAGCCACCATTCAAGGAAAACCCTCAATCACTGCCCTGTGCTGGGCAACCCCACACTGCCCAACACACCGCACTGCACTGAGCCTCTCGCCACTGGAGAACTGGAGTTTATTTTTCAGAACTCTTCATTATTCCAATTAAAAAAGAAAAAACCTCAACAAATAAATACATTAAAAAACTCAAATACTAATAAAATAAGGCAACCGAAAGTAGACAGTGTGTTGCCCTCATACTTCTTGGTGTTTTACCTTAAAACTCAGATTTTTGCACTTAGTGCAAATAATGTGTTCATGCCTTTCCCTTCAGTGAACTATAAGCACTCCGGGGCAAAGGCCAATACTCTAGCGGAATGCTTTAAAAAAAAAAGAAAAGAAAAAACTTGACTGACACATCCTTGCACATACACAACTGCTAAGTGACTCATTCCAAAACTTAGCAAGGGAAAAAAAATTCAAGTAGTTTATACAGCTTCTTCCTTAAAAAATCTTTTCCAATTACTTTTACTGTAGAAAAGTTCAAGCACAGACAGTAGAAAACAGTGTCAGGAGCCCTCCTGTCACCCATCACCCAGCTGTGACAATGCCCCAGTCATGACCACTTACTTGTTTCATCAACACCCCCACCCACCACCCCAAATTCTTTTGAAGCAAACCCAAGACTTCATATCATTCATACATATTCCAGTTCCAACAACTCCTTGTCTTTGCCTTCCCTCCCACCCCTCCACGCACCATCCAGGGGTTGGGCCTGGTTATCATCTCCCTTCACATAGCTGCCTCCCTGCTACTGGATCACCCTCCATAACGGTCACCGGCCACTGTGAAACGCCCTGCAAGTGTGTTCAGGCTTCTTAATCACAACCTGTTTCACTCAGAAATATACTGTCGTTTCTCCCATAATCCCTTTCTCTTTTTTGAACAAGTAGGGGGGAAAAAAACTCATGCCAAAGTGTATTCTCTTGATAAAAATTACTTCTGTTGTCCCCTCCCCCGCCGCCCTCCACCCCAGACAAGGTAAAAAGAGCTAAAGGGAGTGGAGCAGGAAAAGAAAAGAAATACGTTTAAAATGGTAGATTCCGCCTAATTGGGCGTGTGCGAATATTTAAAACCATCTTCTATTTCATTTTTAAAATGAGTTTTTGTAAACATCAGCCAACATCTTGGGTTCCTGTGGACAGAGGATGTTTATTAAATGGATTATCTTAATTTATGGGAGCTTTTGCCTTCAGGATTTTGGTAGTGATAACGGTAGTGCTTCTGAGCCTAACATGGTTATGCACAACAGTTAAAGCCAATCATAATTTTAATAATTAAGGGAGGATGCGCTCAGTTTCTACAGCTTCTCTAACCTCGTTTCATTCTGACGTCAGATTTCTCGGCCCCAGCCAGGACAGCCACCACCACCCCGCTCGCTCCTCCACGCCCTTTACAAAGGGAATTCCAAAAGGAGGCACTTTTCGAGCTCATCACGGGAAGTGTCTCATCTTGAGAGCATTTCAGGGCAGTCATTGAGATTTCATTCATTCCTCTCTCTGGACATGGCACTGCTTAAGCCTCGTCCAGTGGTCTCCCCAGAAACGCAGAGGAAATCGGGAAAACGAGCTCCATCCCACAAGCCCCAGGCTCTCCGCCGGGGGGGGGGTGGCCTGAGCACGGCCTCAGCATCCCCTGCTCGGCCCGGTCCGGGGCTCCCAGACCCCAGGCTCCGGGTTTACCCGCCGCACAACCCCCTCCCCAAGTTAAGGATCCGGGTGGCGCGCCCCTCCCGCCACCCTCCCCGCCTTTTCAACCGTTTCCTCAAAGCCGTAGAAGAGCGATTACCCCGCGAGCGCCTCTTCCCGAAGGTGCTCACACGAGATCGGCCCCTCACCCCGGGCAGGGTCCCCTCCAGGCCCAACGCCACGGCCCCCACGTCACCCAGGACGGGAGCCGCCTCCGGGGGGCCGCGAGCGCGCCGCGCCGGGCCCCAGGTCGCAGGTCCTCGCCTCCGGGTTGGGGGGGGACGCGGCTTCCCGCCCTGCGCCCCCAAACCCGGGGTCTGGACCCGGCGCCGCCGCGGCCGCCGCGCCCTCTGGAGGAGCGCGGGGTGCGCCCACACCGCGCGCAGGAGCTCGGGGAAGGGCGCCCGACTGAGGACGAGCCCCCCGAACCGAGGCCCCACGCCCCCCGGAGCCGGTGCGCGGCGCCGCGGTGGCTCGCCCCGAGGGACTAAGGGTCTTCCCAGCCCACGCCGCAGGCCGTGGGGCGCCGCGGGAGCCAAATCCGCACCCCCTGCTCCGGGGGGGCTCCCCAGTGCGCACCCCTGCTCCGGGGGGGCTCCCCAGGGCGCACCCCCGCTCAGGCCGCGGGGAGGGGGCGCCCGCACCAGCGCGCTCGCTTCTGCAGAGAGAACCCGCTCGCGCACCCCGCTCAGGCCGAGGCCCACACGGGGCGCCCGGACCCCGCCTCGGCCGGGCCACGGGGACCCCGACCCGCGCGCCCTCGGGCGCACCAGGCGGCCCCGCCGGCGCCCCCGGCCCCCGCGTCCCCGGCGCGCACTCACCCAGAGCTCGGCGCCCCAGCTCATGGTGCAGGGGGCGGGAAGGGGCGCGCCGCGGCGGGCGCGGCTCCGCGCTCCCCGCGGCGATCCGCTCCGCGGCGACCCGCTCGGCCCTCGAGCGCCCGGACACCGAGGGGAGCCCGGGCCCGCGCGGCGCCGCCTCCCGGCTCGCCGCTCCCCGCCTCGGTTCTCCGCGACCGCTCCTCCTCCTCCTCCTCCTCCTCTGCCTCCTCCTCCGGGGCGCCGCTCGGCAAGATGGCCCGGGGACGAGGCAGCGCCGCCGCCGCAGCGCCCGCCCGGCCGCCCCACACCGAGGACGCGGGGCGGGGCGGGGGACAGAGGGGCGGGGCCTGGCGACGGGGGCGGGGCCTGGCGGGCGGGGCGGGGGGGACAGAGGGGCGGGGCCTGGCGGAGGGCGGGGCCTGGGGAGAGGCGGGGCCGGCCTGACAGCTGCGCACGCGCGCCCCGGCCCGCCCCCTCCCCGGCGGGCCCCTCCGCCCCGCCCTCCGCCCCGGGGTCCCGGAGGACGCGGAAGGCGGCGGAAGCGGGGGGAAGGGTCCCTGCGGGGAGGGCCCCCTCCGCTCCCCAGGTCACCGCGTGGCCGCCGCCCTGCCCGCGCCCTGCGAGGCCCGCGGTGCGCCCCTGCGCCCAGCGCCTCCCGCGGCTCGGGGCCCGACTGCCCACCCCCCGCAGCCTGCACGGTGGGGGGGGCCAGGTACGGCGGCGTCTGTGCCCGGGACACATGGGGCATCGAGGCCAAAGCGACAAGCAGCCGCGAGCGGCCGCGGAGGGAACCCACGCGGGGGACGCGCCGCCCGTGACGTCCTGTCTGTGAACCAGTGTCCCAACCGGTTCCGCCAGGATAACGCGCAGACGGAGGGGGTCGCGTGGCCGGTTAGTGGGTGAAAACAGAGGCGCCGGGTCCGCGGGCAACCTGGAACCTGTTTGGTTCCAGGCCCGGCCTCCCGCGCGCGCTAGCCGGGCGGCCTGGGGCAGTGGCCCCATCCCTCCGGAATCAGGGCCCCCGCCCGCCGGACCGAGGTCACCACGTGTCCCTCTCACCATGTGCTGGTGCGGATCGAGAGGAGCACCTGGCACGTGGCCTATGGCTGGTCAACTGAGAGCCAGTTTCTAAGTTGTGTGTTTCAGAGGCCCACGCAAATACTCCCGACCCGCCGCGGAGAATGGGAGTTCCAACGCTCCCCTGAATCGCTCGGCCTTCTCTCCTCCGGGCTACTGGCTTTCCTGGGTCCCCGTGGACTGCTAAAACGGGCCCATTTTAAAAGTACTTCACAATGACGCATTTCTCCCATACCTGCTACCCCAGCACCGCAAACCCAACCAGTTTACCACCTTCCACCGCGAAAAGGTGGCGCTGAAAACCCTTGCGCAGAAACCTCCAGGTCCACTTCCTCTGTTGGACAGTCACAATAAATTTAACCTGTCAAAACTGTTCTGGTCTGTCTTTTCTCAGTTTCCCTCCACCCCCTCTTTTTTTGGTGTGTGTCTAAATATTTTGCTCTGGGTTTCCAGGGCTGGGAACTCTTGCTGCCAGAGCTGTAACAATCAGAACGGGCCAGCCACCTATCTCCCAGGGTGGATTAACAATTATGGTAAATTGGAGGGTTAGAAAGTCAAACAGTGCTGCACAGTTTAGTTTGCTATCTGGAAATGGTAAATGAAAAGAGAGTTATCTACCTAGCAAGACCTTGCCTCAGTAATCACCTCGACTTCCTTTCTGGCCAAGGCTCGAATTTTTTTTTTTTTTTTTTTTTCAAATATAGTGATCTAATCTCTACCAAGTTAGTTCTTGGAGACTTCTCAGAAACAGTGACCATTTGTGAAAATATGCTAATCAGGAGGAAAAACCAACTGCTGATTTAAAGAAGAGAAAGAAGAGGAGAAAAAGAGGAAGACACAGAAGAGAGAGACCACATTAATATGAAACCTTTAAAGATGAGCAAGCAGGAAATAGTTAGAGGAACCCATTAAAAGCCACAGCAGCAGAACTAGATGAAACCGGGTTAATTATACCACAGCGCTGACATCTTCAACTTCATTAATGGTAACTGGAAAAGGTTTGAAAGTGTCAGAATGTTTAAAAGATAAAGATTGCTCTGGAAGCAATGGAAACACAGGGTTTGGAATAAAGAGAAAAGCCAGCAGATAGAGATAAAATTAATATAGCACGGTATTATTTATTTATTTATTTTTTTTTTGGAAGAACTAAATCCATTCTGTTTCCCTAGTAGTAAAAGGGAGTGACAAGGGATTCTCACTATTATCAAATTACTGTGACCTGACCTACTTAGGAGTCAATGTTCACAAGAGATATTCTAAACACTGTCAACAGTCAACATAAATGCTGCAATTACCTAGGATTCAGTCTGGGTGACATATACCTGTTCACTTCAGGAACATCCAGAGAACACCTATTTGCAAAGTTATGATCTTGATGGGTGACAATATAAATTTCCACCAAATAGTCTCATCACATGGACTTTAGCACTGAAATAAGGTGTCTAGACAAATAGAGACCCTTTGTAGGCTGCTGTGTGGTTAGAGGCAAACAATTCTACCTGGGGCTTTTTGGCAATTCTAATGGTGCTTTCAATTAAATACACATCTAATTCAGGGGCTGAGATGTATAGTTGTCTCCATCTTTATCTTATTTATTTTAAAAGAGGTAGTTTTTATCATTGTTAAATTGGGATCCTAATGTTCCACTACTTATCAGGGTGTGGCCTTCAGCAAGTTACTTAAATTCTCTGAGCCTCAGTTTCCCCATTTGTAAAACAGGGACCTCACAGATTGTCATGAGGCTGAAATGAGACAGCAGGCTGGTGAAGGGCACAGGCTTTGGTGATAGCCTTATTTGGATGACTCTGTACAGAAAACTGTAGAGCTTGGGTTGAATTATTTTTCTTTTCTAAGCCTGTTTTTTTCATCTACAAAATGGAAACCATGCCATGAGGTTACTGCAGATATGAAAACAAAGGAAACATGTAAAATGCTTAGCACATAGGGCACAGGTATTGGTTCCCCTTCCTTGTTTTCTGGAGGATCTTTACTTATCACATCAAGAAAAGCAATTTTTTTTAAGCACTTCTGATGCAGTGGTAACACAGCTTGCATGAACTACAATTGATAGGCTGTCTATGGGTGAAGTACCATTCCTAATGTAATTGTCGGGATTTTTGTTTCCCCCTAAAATAGCTCCCATGGGTTTCAGCTTAAAATTTCCTGTTCATTCAGCATCCAGACTACTTACTAAGGACCCAAGAAAGCAGTCAAGTGGAAAAAGTTGGACTGGGATAAAAGTAGGAACTCGTGGTGAACAGAATCTTAAAACTGAAACCAATTTTTGCACCTGATAATGGAATTCCCCTGAAGGTCTATGAAGATGTGCATAAAATCAGGAAAAACCAGTTGTCCTGTGGCTGAGTGTGCCACCAATAATAGGAGAAGTGAATTTGAACTTTTTTTTCTAACCCACATGATTCAAGATGCGTCAGGGCCTAGCTTTTCCATGGAGATCACTCTGCAAGAAGGCACCTTGGGCTTCCCCCATGCCCCGAGAAATGACGGTCTAGTCCAAGAATAAAAGTGACATTTAACATCTGAATGTACTGCTAGGCTCCAATTTGATTTCTAGTTTCTTATACTGTCTTTACAGAGGTTTTTGGTCTGAAAGATCAACTTTTTTGATTAGAAAAACACAGGGCAATTATACCTTATTACGACTGGAAAATATAAAACTATTAATTACTTACAAGATTTCTGGAAATTTCTAACTAATGCCAAATATTGTTAATCACACTAGGTCCAAACTACACATTCTGCTGCTAGTAACAACGTTTAGTGGATCCTGCAAAGTTCGAGGAAATAGAAAAATAATAAATAAACTAACTAAATAAACTTAACTAAGAGAATAAGGCTAAAAACCAGGTTTAGGAGATCAGTTTCCAGATCCTCTTTTTTGGTCAATACCTTACAGTTTAATGTCCCTTTGAACATGTTGCCAGGGAAACAGGCATAACTTGTTCTGTTACTCAGCATGTGTGTTTCCAGGTACAGTATCATCAGGATGCAAATAACCTCTTGAAACTCTAAAAGCATGTGCCTAAATGTAATTGCCAATAGCAGATTTCACAGAGTTTGAAAAGTAACTGTCTAAAATATACTTCACTTTAATTCTCTGTCATTAGTGTACCCTTTCCTATTTTTCTAAATTCCAAACTAAAGACTGCATGTACAGTATAGTTCCCAAATACCTGAAGGAAGATATTACTTTTAAACCTCTGGACAGATGGCCATTGGTGTGTGACCCTGTGAAGGTCACATAATTGCCAAGTGAAAAGAAGCAAGAAATAAGAACCTAGCTTTAAGCCCTTATAAAACTGTTTTCCAAAAACTACAGAAGTCTCCTATTTTATAAACTATTTAAATGTTTGATCATTATTAACTTGTTAAATGAAATTAAGACGCTTCTTGAGCATTCTCAGTTTTCAGAAAACTATATAACATTCAAATGAAAACCGAGATTCTCAAATACAGTACGTCACTTTAAAAAGTAAACTACACTTTAAAAGTGAAACTACACTTAAACATCACTTTTCTCTTTAAAAGCCAGTTTCATACTGAAATCAGAAAGTTAACTGTCTTTGATACTTCCTCTTGGTAGCTAAAAGTATCATTTATTTTATATTCCTACTATGTCTTTCAAGTGGCTGATGTTTTAAATGCTTTCTGGAAATTTTGCTAGCATTTCTTTTGATAACACATGAGTTACTCAGACTCTGGACTTTTAAATTTTTTTAAAATTAAAATAATAAGAATTAGAAAGCCATGTATGGTATATTGTGCAAGAAGCACAGATTCAATTCTGAAGTAGATGAGAGTTCAGTACTGGCTCTGAAGATGCTTGGAGAAAATTCCCCCACTAGTGTGATCTTGAGCAAGTCATTTAAATTCCTTGGATTTATTTTCACATCTGTTAAATAAGGTAGATGGATCCGTTGCTTATCTAAGGACCCTTCCAGTCTAATGCGCAAATAAGTTTTTTACAATGCAGGATAGAGATTAAGTGCTGGGCTTTGTGGGTGGGTCCTGAATGAGAGTTCCATCTGGGTCATTGAATAAATTAATCAAACTAAGTCTCATCTTTAAAAAGGATTCCAAATAAATACCATATAAGATTTTTGTGATGTTACATGAGATAATGTATATTATAAAGTACTTAGCAGGAGCCTTGGCAAATTTAATCACTCATATAAACTTAACTATTATCCTGCTGTGTGGGTTTACAAAATAAAATCAGAGGTTGGAGAAAGATGGAATAATCTTCGCCACCTATTAAACACTGCCTTTCTATCTTCCTGGTGCCACCTTAGTGCCCTACTTTTGTCCTTGCAGAGGGTGTGACAGAACTTGTACATTACTGGTTTTTTATTCAAAGGAGAGATTCATAGATTCATGACGTTTACTGAGATTGCCAACAGCTAAAAGATCTAGGACCCTCCCTTTCCTCCACCCTCTGCCTTTGGCCCTCCCTCCCCTATTCTGTATTTTCACAATTGATTTTTTTTTTTAATTCAAGTTTAGCACTTTTGCTCCATCTAGCTTCAGTTCCTAGTTCCAGCTAAAAACTTTAAGAATCTGATTCTGTCATAAAACTCATTAGTATGCTGATAGTCACTCAGTATTGGGGTTCCTGGTGTTTTTTCCTCCTCTTTTGCTTAAATGATTTCACACACAGAGCATGCATTATTTGTGCGGCAAGCTAAAAAAGAATCTGAAAGCTAAATAAATCTGACTAGTCTACTGGAGATTTTAAGAAGCATGTTCATCTATAACTCCTTGATAAAAAACGGAGAGGATAGGGACCCAATTGCTGAATTCTTCCATTAAAGCCCTCCCCATAAATCCCACAGATTAGAAAAAAAAAAAAGTTACCACATAGAATTAATAAAAAAAACAAAGGGGGACTCTGACTCTAGAGGTCAGATGCAATAATAGCATGAGGCCATACAGCACAGGTAGTTAAAAGCTGCCCCGTGACTCCCAGCTCAACCTGGAACAAATGACTCAATTTCTCAGAACCTCAGCTTGCTTACCTGGGAAGTGGGTTTGGTAATACCTACCCCGCACCTCATTAGATCGTTCCAAGGATTAAATGCAATAGTGCACATAAGTGCCTGATAAGGGATGAATCAGTCGTCATCACTGCGAGCCTTTCGTTTGACACTTTAGTGTGAAGGGCCTCCAAAAATAAAAATAATAATAAAACCCCCCAAAACCGAGGGACCTATGACAAGCCAGGAACCTGATGTTTTCCATCGAGTCAACGTCGCTCGTGACATCAGTCCAGTCGCCGGTCAGGCACTGTGCTTGCTACACGAGGACAGCACGTCCCCACCCCCGGAGGGCCGCCAGGGTCCCCCCCCCCGCGATCGCGGGGAGGAGGTGTGGCCCGTCCTGGTCCGGCCCAGCCCCCGTTCCCACGACAACGGCCACGGCGTCCCCACTGCAGGGGTGGTTACACCGCTCCTGGCTTCCCCGAGAGTCCGCACAGGGGCCCGCCCACCGGCCAGCTCGTCGGCGGCCCCCTCCGGCCCCCTCCGGCCCCTCGGCGACCTTCTCCGCGCCGCGATGCCCAGGAGAAGTGAGACGGGACCCGCCCCGCCCGCCGCTGCGCCCGCCCGTCCCGGGCTCTTCCGGCCGCCGCTGCCCTTTAACCCGGAAGTGGGCTGGAGGAAGCAGCTGGTGATGCTGGAGCAAACATGGCCGCCCCCGCGCCCGTCGCCCCTGCGGGCTCCCGCCGTCCCTGGCGGGGCGCGGGCCTCCGGCTGCTGCCGCTGCTGGGGCTGCTGCCGCTGCTGGCCGAGCCCGGCCTGGGCCGCGTCCACCACCTGGCGCTCAAGGTGAGGCGGGCTCGGGCCGGACCGGGCCGGACCGGGCCGGAGGGGGGGCGGAGGCCGAGGCCGCACCCCCCCTAAACCCCGGGGATGCGGGCCGCTCTGGCCCGGGGGAGGGAGGCCTTGCCCCCAGCCCTTGTCCCGGGACGCGCGGCGTCTCCGAGAGAGGGGTCTGTCGGGACCGGGGGGAGTGGCGGGGGTCCTCGCGCCGCCTGGAAGGGGCAGGACTGTGCTCGCTGGCACCGGAGAAGGGGCTGAGCTGCGGCGACACCCCGGGGACCCGGAGGCCGCGTTTGCAATCGCCGCTGGCCACCCCGGGCCCCACGCTCCTACCGACCTGCGCGTCCTCCTCCCGCCTCCTCGCCTCCAACTTCTGTCCGCGACCTCGCGTGTACGCCGCCCGGTCCTTCCGTCCCCTTGTGCCTGGGGATGAAGAAGATACGCGGAGCCTCGGCCTCCGGTTCGGCCCTCTCGACTGGTCGAAGGGGGAAGCTCCAGGAGGAATTTCAAATCTCGCTTGAAATACCTGACGGGAATTTAAGACCGTCCTTACAAATGTGTTTCTAGTAAGAAGGCCTGTCTTTTTGTCCCTCGCTCCTGTCAGTGTCTGTCTAGGGAGCAGACTGATGAGAGGCCTGGAGTAATCCCTTGGATCTTGCTTTGTAACTCGCGACTAAAAGTCATCCAAGGCTACAACGTGCCTCCTCCAGGAGGTTCAGCAGGTTACTATATCCGGAGAATAGAAAAATGCATCGCTATGGCCCAAAGCTTTGTACATCATTTTCAAAATACACAGTTTTCTAAGAAGCGGGGTTTTAGAAAGTTTGTCTTACTAAAACATATTACTCTAACAAAGCACGAAACATTATAGTCTGTGAACGTAGAGTTTAAGGAATACGGAATCTGCATTAAAATACATGGCCTGACCCATGTTCCATGTTTCTCAATTGTTTGTAAGTAAAAATTATCTCGATTAAAATGGTTCTCAACCTCAGGGAGCTAGGTGACTCCCTCCGAGAATCTGCTGAAAGCTTCAGAACCTCTCCCCTGAAGAGTGCAGGTGAAACATAGACAAAACTTTCTCCAAATTTTTAGGGCTTTATAATTAAGCTGAAGCTTATTGGTAAGCCTCAGTCCCCAGGCTTCTGACTCCAAGTTCAAAACTCGTCATCTTTAAAATTTTTTAATTGTATAGTTGAGTATCTTGAGTCTTAGATTAAGTAATATAACTGATTTCATATAATTTATAAATTGGAGACAAAGCTAATAGTAGGAAATACTAGACTGTGTCTATTGTCCCCCAGTTTAGTGCTCTTTGTAAATGTCTGGAATTAAAATGTCAGCTTGCACTGGTACGTAAATACCAACGATATTGGTATAGATTTAAAAGTTTACTAACCTCAGTGGTAGAAGCAAATGAATGATATAAATCAGGTGATCAATTGCTCCCTATTGTGCTGAGTTACTTAATGTTCATTTTTGTAACATGTTTCTTAAGTACTAGGTGCCATTCTATAATCAATATTGTAATTGTTTCTTTTAAAGTAAATTCTAACTTCTTGCTAAGTTACTTGATGTTCATTTTTGTAACATTTCTTAAGTACTATGGTGCCATTCTATAATCAATATTGTAATTGTTTCTTTTCTCTTAAAGTAAGTTCTAACTTCTTGCTCAAGGAAGTGGAAATCACCTGAATACAGCCTGTTTGAGCAGTAACATTAGATCATTAGATCGTTTTGTTTGAGACTGAGAAATAGCAGACTCGATCAGGTTATAGACCCAGACTGGTAAGAATAACATGTAAAGGTCACTGAGTACCAGAAATATACATCGATCTTTTAAAATAACTTTTGATCATGAAGAATTTCAAATATATACCAAAGTAGGCAGAATCGTTTAATGAAGTCCACTGTAGTTGTTACCCAGCTTCTATAACCATTAATTGGGGGGCAGTTCTGCCCCATCTCCACACATATCACTTCTCTCTTTCAATTCTTTATTCTTTTTTTAACGAGAAATAAGTGCTTTTGTTTTTATTCCCTTTTCTTATCCCTTGCTACATTTTTCATCATTCTTCCTGTTTTCTCAATCTTTTCAAATTTCTTCTCTCTTTCTTTTGGTTCCTTACCTTTTTAAAATAACTTCATTGAGGTATACTTTACACAACATAAAATTCACCCATTTTTAATGTACAGATCAATGATTGTTAGTAAGTTTACTGAGTCATGCAGCTGTCACCACAATCGAGCCATAGGATATTTCCGTCACCCCTATAAAATCTCATGTGTTGGTTTATAGTTAATTCCTATCTCCACCCCAGGCCTCTACTTTCTAATCTACTTCCTGTTTTTATAGATTTGCCTTTTCTGGATATTTTCTATTGGTGGAATCACACAGTATGTGATCTTTTGTCCTGGCTTCTTTTACTTATGTCTTTGAGGTTCACGCACGTTATTAGTAATTAATTCCTTTTAACAGCAAAATACTGTTGCGTCGTATGGAGGTACCACATTTGGCTTAGCCATTCGCCTATAGACGGACGTTTGGCTTTCCATTTTTGGCCATTGTGGATAATGCTGCTACAAACATTCATGTGCAAGTGTTTGCAGAGGCAGATGTTTTCATTTTGGGAAGTGATACCTCGGAGTGGAGTAAGATTGCTGTGTCATGTGGTGGGTTTTTATTTAACTTTTTTTTTTTGACATACAATATTATATTAGTTTCAAGTGTGCAACGTAGTGGTTTGACTTTTACATTACAGCATGGTCACCACAGTAAGTCTACTTAGCATGTCACCTCACAGAGTTAATACAAAATTATTGACTCTCTTCCCCATGTGTACATTATATACCTATGCTATATTTATTTTATGACTGGAAGTTTGTACTCTTTAATCTCCTTCATGCATCTTGTCCCCTCCTCCCCACCCAACCAGTGATCTGTTCCTTGTATCTGTGATTCTGGGTTTTCCTTCATTTGTTTGTTTGTTTTTTACATGTATAACTTTTTAACAAACTGCCAGCCACTTTCCAAAGTGACTACCATTTTACATTCCCACCAGCAATTTATAAAGGTTTCTCTTTCTACACATTGTGCCAACATGCCCAGGGACTGTGGGGGCACAGAGTCCTGAACCTTTTATAAGAGGATACAAGGACGATTTTTTATGAGATAACATCTGACTTGAACCTTAAAAGCGTTTACATGTTAGGAAAAGGAATTAGCCAAGAGAAGCATATGGAAAGAGTAGGATAGTCCAGGTAGAGGGGACAGCCTCATGAACACGGTGGCGAGGAAGGTCCTGGTGCCTGGAGTTTATGTATGAAGAGTGAAGCACGGAGCAGAGATGTGTAGGCCTGTATAACACGTGGAGGTGTTTGAGTTCCTGGCTTCAGTGTTGGGGAGCCCTGAAGCTTCTTAGTCTGGGAGTGAGAATAAGACTTTCATTTTAAATGGGTTTCTCTGGGAGCCCAATCAGAGGGCAAGACTGGAAGCAAGGGACCAGCCAGGTTATAGACATATTCTAGATGCAAGATTAAGGCCTACAGTAGGGCCGTGGGTAGAGGAGGGAGAAGAGAGTACAGACCACCCAGCTATGCAGAGGGTAAATGATGGACAGGTGTGGGAGTGAGGGAGGAGGTGACATCTAGTTGCTGGCAGAGGTTATGAAGGTGGATGTTGGTGCCATCACCTAATAGACCATAAGAGGATGGGTAAAGGAGGAAGATATTACCTTTAATGAGACTTAATAGTTGAGAAGGGAACAAGAGCAAGATGCCTTTACCCTCAGTAAACACGTTCCCACCCTGCCACTCACATTCACAGTGGAAGGAGTAAGTTGGGGGACATGATGAAGGGGCATATTTTGCAGGACGTGAAGGGTGGTTCCTGTGTAATGATCCTTAGCAGACCTGGGTGACTCCTTTTCTCAGATTAAAACGACAGAGAGAGGCATTGTGGTCGGGCTGGAGCACATGCTCCTCTTTAGGTAATTGGTGTGTCCTAAGGGCAGCAGGCGTGGGCCTGACTAATAGGAACGTGTAGATCGATCTGGGTCTTCTTCATTTTTCTGCCTTTTCCCACTTACTTTTCATGGCCTGAGTGCCATAGTCCATGGTACTTCGAAGGTTGTTTTGACAACAGTACCTGGCCATTTGAACCAGAAAGACTCCTAACCTCAGTATGCACTTAAAATGCTTTTTTATACAGGCATTTCAGGGTTTCATCTCTTTTAAGAACAGATATCTAGGAAGTATCTGTTCATTGGCACATGTATCCATAAGCATATAACAGGCCTTTGTTTAGTGCCAATTTACATTCTTCTGCGAATACTTGTACAACATAATCAAATATTTGATTACTAGAGTTTCTTAATAAAACAGCCCTGGAAAATTCCGATGATTGTTTTATCTTTTTTCCACTTTTATTGCCCCTCCCCTTCCACTGATGCTGTCATAAATTTTGCTGATTTTCTCTTCCCAGTGCACAATAATAAATGTGGTTTATTTTATTTTTAACTAACAGAAAAAACATTGGGATCAAGAAATATTGTCTTGACTATGCAATGTTTTCTTTTCTTTCTTCAGTTGAAGATTGATAACATAAATAGGGGCCAGGTTCTTAAGCACTGGAACACTTCCATGTAAATAATTAAGACGATGGTGAAATGTGCTGGGTTGGCTGGTGTTTCTCCAAAATTAACGTCCATCTGCAACCTCAGTGTGGCCTTGCTTGGAGGTAGGGTCTTTGCAGATGTAAGGAGTTAAGATTGGGTCCTAGTGGATTAGGGTGGGCCCTAATTCGTATGAGCAATGTCCTTAAAGGAAGAGGAGACACGCCCCGGGAAGGGGACCAGGCGAAGACAGATGCAGAGATCCTTTATGCAGTCGGAAACCAGGAATGTGGGGGATTGCTAGCAGCCACCAGAAGCTCAAAAGAAGCAAGGAAGCATTTTTTTTTCCCCTAGAGTCTTCAGAGGCAGAACGGCCATGTGGACACCTTGATTTTGGACTTCTTGCCTCCAGAACTGTGAGAGCATAAACCTCTGTCTTTTTAAGCCACCCAGGCTGTGGGTGTTTGTTACAGCAGCCCCAGGCAACTAACACAACATATAACTTCGGATAGCAACATGCTGTTTGCTTTAGAGTAACAACTGTTAGAGAACATCTTTAGCGATGCAGTGATGTTTGTGATGTTTGTAAGGAGGTAAACCCCTCTTTGCAGAAATACTCTCGAGCCGCTGTCAGTTGGTCCGGATCCATCTGATCACGCTGGCCTCATGTGGTGGTTCTTCCCTAAACCAGTGGCTGCAGCCCCATTGCGCAGATGGCTTGGTGCATTTCACCACCCCTGGTCCCCCTTCTCAGAAGGATCTGAAGAGTTTTAAGAAATTGAAAGAGGATCTTCCTCTCCCCTGCTGCGCCTCATGTCAAGCCAACTGACTGTTTGTGGTCCATCCTGAGAAACCTCACACCCTTCCTTGGCACGCCTCCAAAACTGTGATCCGCACGTAAAACTGTGGCTTCAGGTGGACTTCTAGGTTAGCCATGTCCGTCCAGGATGTTGGCCAAGGCGGTGTAGAAAAGGATGTGGTGTGTCGTTGCAGCAGTAGGAGGTCAAGCCCAGCACCTTGGCCTTGTGAGTGTGGCCAGGGCAGCCAGCATCCCAGCCAGGGCAACTGAGTGAAGGTGGGAACAGGGCTGGGGAGAGTGACGCTGAGATAGATGCTGCTGACACATGCAATGCGGTGTGTTAAACCTTTAGCATTTCAGGTGTGTGCTGCCAGAACTCTGGTATATGAGACTGCTGTGTGCACAGAAGGTTGAGACCCGCAGCCCTGTGACAGCTGTTCAGGGCTCGTTGGGGAAAACGAGGCATCCTATGAAATCAAAATTTTAAGTGATGGTAATACCTACTTGATATTAAAGCGTTTACTGTGAGCCAGAGACTATGCTAAATATGGGATGTTTTTTGTTCAATGGCTCCTCACAGCCACCGTTTGATATAAAGATAATTATCCTGGTTTATAAATTAGGAGAACAGAAGTCGAGTTATAGGGGCAGAGGAGGCAGAGTTTGAACCCACCCTGAAACTCTCTCCCCCCGACACTGGTGCTGGGTGCTGGGTGCTGGGTGAGTGGCCCTCAGTGACAGCCAGGCTGCCAGGTGTCTGGGTTCTGCATTTCCTCTCAAGCTTTTTGTAGTTTTTCCTCTCTCATATGCCTAGCTGTCGTATTTTTATTTCAGAGTGAATTAGACCTCATTCGTTTTGTGAATTGCTATCTGTATGCCATGAGCCAAGAAGTCGAATAGCAAACTTCCTCGGGTCATGTCTCCCCCCATTAATCGTAGGCAGTCAGCAATTGCCGGCCGGTGGTGGTCTCGATTTTCTCTGCTAGTAGAGACACTGGTCGTGGGAGCCTGAAGGCACCTTTGCTTTCTTTCTGGATCCGATGTCCGCTTCAATCAGAGGGCACAAGCTCAGATGCTGTCAGAAGCCCCAGCCGTACTTTGTGCGTGAATTGGCTGAGAGAAGCCGCAGAGCCAGCTGAAGGGCACATGCTCCTTCTGCAGGTGGCCGCTGCCACTTCTCTATGCCAGCAGATCAGAGCTGCATCAGAGTGTGGCCCGAGACATGCCGGATCTTGCGGGTTTTTTTTTTTTTTTTTTAAGAACTAGAAATTCAGGCTTTTATACGAAGTTAGCTGGCAATGAATTCAAATTAAACAGAAACAAAACACTGTTGACCAAATATGCATTCATGAGTCACTGTAGTCTGTGGACTGTCAGTTGGGTGGGCTTTAAAGAAGTGGCCAGTTAAGTGACCTTCAGCTAGTTCAGTCAGGTGTTACCATGTTTATTTTCTAAAATTCGGCTTATGAGAAAAACTAAATGGAAGTGTTATTACTCTACTTGCTTTATATTTTAAAGCAATTTAAAATGAAATTATTGAGGAAGTAAAAGCAAAAGCATTTCTTACTCCTGGAATTTAGTTAAAAGAACAGAATTGTCAGTATAAAAACAACTCTTTAGGGGTTGGGAAATTTTTTTTTTCATCTCCAGATCAGACCTTTTCTCTAAGCTGTGGACAAATATATGCAACTGCCTACACCCCATTTCCACGTAAGTGTCTCATAAGCACCTCTCTGTGTTAGCACCAACTCATCCTTCTCCCTTCACCTTCACCTCATATACTCTTCTATCTTAGTAACTGGGACCAGCTACTCATTTTCTCAAGCCGGAAATCTATCTACTCTTCTTGACTTCTCATCACCAAGTTCCATAGATGTGCGTTCAAAATGGCCCCTCCCCCTATCTCGTCACCCCCCCCACCCCCGCCCGTTTAGTGCTCTCTGTCACCACCACTGTTAACTCTTTGGGCAGGCCATCCTAATATCTTTGGGACCAGTGCAGTCTCCTCACGTGTCCCAGCATTACTCTCCTTTGTATCTTGTTCTGTAGTTGGAGCGATCTGCCTGAGAGCCAAATCCAGTCACGTCACTCCCTGTAAAAATCACCAGTGGCACCCCGTCTCCCTTAGGGAGCTGACAAGCCTGCGCGACGCTGCCAGCCTCCTCTCCAGTGTCATTGCCTTTCCTTCCTTGAGTTTCTTAGTTTATACGTGTGCTGCTTGGTGAATTTTTTTTTCATATCCATGTAACAAGCACTCAAGAAACGGGACATTACTGGCGCCCCAGAACTCTTCCCAGTACTCCCTCTAGTCACCAAAAGTCCTGAAATAGTCAACACAAATCTCAGTGAGGAGGAGAGAGGGGTTGTCTTACTTGTTTTCCTATCCTAACACCACCTGATACTCTAGTGGGAGTCAAGCACAGGATAGCACAGAGTAGGAAACACACGCAGACTTTTGTCTTAATGACAACTTGATATGCAATAGAGGTGGCATCATAGAGCAGTGAGAGTTAGGCCAGATTGCTCTGAAGTAGCCTTAGGACCCCAGCTTTCTGTATGGGCGGTGGGGAGGGAATACGTGTCTACCTCACACTGTACACAAAAATATATCCCAGGTGGACTGAAGACCAAAATGTGGAAACCAAACTTTAAAGTTTTAAGAGAAACATGTTGGTGAATATTTTATGACCTTGTAATGGAGAAGATGTTTTAAAAAATACATCTAAAGCCTATTGTTAGGAATAAAGATTGATAAATTTTCTCCTTTAAAATTAAAAAGGCTTAAAAAATAAATAAAATTTAAAAAGCTTATATGACAAAAGATACATAGTTTAAAAAAAAAACAAAAACAAAAACCTGGAGAAGATCCTTGCAGCATAAAGATCAAAGATGAGTAGCCAGAATATATAAAGAACTTTAAAAAACAATCCAAGAGGAAAATGGACATAGGATATAAAAGGTATTTCGAAGTGGCTAATAAACAGATGAGGATTTCAGACTTGTGAAGTATTGGGAAATGCAAATCGAGTCAGTGTCAGCATCGGTTTCTCCCCAAACTGGAAAAAAGTGTCTGACAAGGTTTAGTGAGGATGTAGGACAACTCTTATACTTTGGAGATCCATTTGACAATTTCTAGTAAAACTGAAAATGTGCACAGCCTTATATATTCCCTAGGCCACTGCACAGGAAGGTCTCGATAGAGATGTTCATGACAGCGTTGTGATGACGACAAAACGCTGGAAGTCACCCGAATGCGTACGGACGGGGAAGTGGACATACTTTGACTTTGGTGTCCTGTGATGGAGTACGAGCAGACGAAGTGAGGAACATGTTAAATGTGTCAACACGGATAGCTTCTCAAAGAGTAGTGTGTCCTCTGAGAAGGAAGCTGCAGAAGTACACATGGGATGTGACACAGTTGATCCAGGTTTAAAGGCAGAATGCTACTTTGTTTATGGACTGGCTGTAACTAGTAACAGTATTTTAAAAAGAGCTGGGAAAGCACCTAACCAGTTCACAGAGCGTGGCCCTGGGATTTGCTGGGGTCCCAAGGCCCTTCGCTTTGTCGCTAGTGCTTTCTGCTTCCCCCCTTCCTTTCCTCCCTTCCTGCGGATCCGAAGCAACTGCCTTGTAGACATTGGATAATTCTGGCCAGCGAGGAAACGGACTGGGTTGTTACTCCTTTTACTTTCCCATAACGGGCAGGGAGGGGTCCTGACTGCAGGGCTCCCTCACCTTGCTGACTGACCGTCAGCTTAGTGCCTGACACATCGTGGGGGTTCAGGAAGTGTGTGTCGCATGAGGGGATGGTTGCATTTCTGTTGTCCAGTTTTCCTAACATGATTCTGACATCAGTGCTTGTTACTGGAAAAGGCCTTGTTGCCGTGTTTATGAAAATAGAAGTTCCCTGGACCTGGGCAGTGGGCTTGTGAGTGCCCAGGATATGACCCATGCCACCCAACAGCGAGATTATCAACTGTGGCTCTGCTTAGACTTTTCTAGCTAATGTGCTTTCTTTGCTAAGTACCACTTAAAGCTGCAATGACTGAACATGTTTTAAATTTTTTTAGGTGTAAAAGGAAACAATCAAATGATTGTGATTAGTTATCCCTGAGGGTAAGGTTATATCTGCTTTTCTAATTATATTTTCTCTGAGCATGCACAAGTTTTATAATTCACAATAAACAACTGATATTAAAATAGAGATTAGTGGGAAATCTCCAAATTGTTTATAAGGTGGGGAAACAGGCCTGCCTTTTTATTTTTCTTTGCTTCCTTTTCCTCTAATGTAGTTGTCATCTATAATTTTTAAAAGTTAAATTTGATTGTAAAAACCATCCTACATTTTACTGTTAGGAGTCAAAATAAAAACAATTTTTGTGTACATAATATTTAATTTTCAGAGAGAGTTTATAGAAAACCAAAAAAATTTTTTTGATTGGATAAAGTGTAGATTAGAACAACACAATCTATAATTACCCTTCATCAAGCAGTTAATGGAGTAAACTAGTATCTAGTATGTGACAGGCAGCTTCGCTTCTTGATGACTTGAAAGCCTTTGTGTGTCAGGTGCACAGCAGCCCTGTTTGAGGGACCTTCCCGCTCCCCATCCCCCCAGTGGGATTCTTCAGAGTTAACCACTGTTACCACTTGGTGTAGCCTTCCAGATCTTTCTGCATCACTTTAATGCTCTTCATAAACACATTCCCCACACGTGGGTTTCTCTTTCTTTTCTGGGCATAATCACACTTTATAAAATCTCAGTCCGGCTATGAGCAGAGCCTTGCAGTGGCATCTCAGCCACTGTCTAGCCACCCTGGCCTCTTGCAGTCCTCAGCCCACAGAGCGGGGTTCCACTTTCGGGTGGTGCTTCTTGGTGCCATGGCCCAGAATGCTTCGGGTGGTACTTCTTGGTGCCATGGCCCAGAATGCTGTTCCCCCACATCTGCGTGGCTGGTGGCCACACTCCGCTCGGCCTCTGCTGAGATGCCTTCTCAGTGACGCTCTCTGACCTTGCTGGTTGAAGCAGCAGTCCCCCGCTGCCTTCCCCCCTGTCCCCACCATCCCTTCCCTGCTTTATCTGTAGGACTGATGGCCATCTAATAGTCTCTTACTCCTGTTTGTTTCCATCCGTCTCCCCACTGGAGTATAAGCCTGAGGCAGGAATTTTTGGTCATTTCATCCAGTGCTCCATTCTCAAAACCGAGAGCTGCACCTGGAGATGCTCAGTAAACACTTGCTGAATGGATGAACTTGTCTCTTTCATTTATTATCTTACGGACATCTTTAAATGTTGGTACATAAGGGCCCATTTTCTTCTTTTTAACTACAGTAACACTGTTACAAGGAGGAATCAACTTATAAAAATTATTCTTCCGTTATAGAAATTTATATTGCATTTTTATGGCTGGATTTTAGCCTTTATAAATGAAGTGGCTGTGAATATCCATGTACGTACTATATCTTTCTGTATCAGCTCTAGTATTTCTGTGACGTAGATTCCCAGACATGGGATTACCTTACGTGGAAGATGCCAGATAGCCCTGTATAAAGGGTTTTATCCTCCCTATCCGCATGTGAGAGTTTCAGAGTGGTCACCTGGCCACATACTGCACAGCAAAGCCCATGATAAGTCTTCACTTCTGCCAACCAGATGGTGACATCTCACTTTTTTTTTTTTAGCATTTTATTTTATTATTAGTTTCAGGTATGCAGTATATTGGGTAGACATTTATATGGTTTCTGAAACAGTCCCCCTGATTACTCGGTCTCCCCGCTGGCTCTCCACCTACCATTACATTACTGCCGACTGCACCTCCTGTGCCTTGCTCCCCATCCGACAGCTCACTCATTTTAAGTCGACGGGGGAGGTTCAGGACCTCAGCATGTTCATTAGCCTCCTGATGTCTTTTAATTTCAGATTTTCTTTATAAGCCAGAAATTTTAGGAAAACTTAGTAAGAATTTACTTCTCTGTGCACACATGTTCTTAAATGCTGACAGAGCATTTGTGGTAGTAAACATGCAAAAAGTTCCATTGAAATTGAAAACGAGAAGGGAAGAAAGTTGCATTCATAAGTAAGACCTGAAACCACTTTTTAAGTAAACTTTTTGGGTACAATTTTTGGTTCAGAGGTTTGACAATCTTGAAACGAAGTTTTAATTTTACAAAGTAGTTGATTGAAAATAAAAATAAACCTTTCAGGATAATCTGAAATAATCCAAAATAATCTGCTGGTTCATTTTCTCTAATGAGATTCTTTATGATAAATTAAGTGTCCATTAACTCAGATTTCTTAATCGTCTGCAAACTATGCTTTTTTCCTTGTTTGGATTAGTACTTTTGAGATTAAAATTGTGTTAGGGCCGATTGTGTTCCCACTGATTTTAGATAACATAAATCTGCCGCTAAAGCCAGGAAAAACTGCAAGTTTTTATAACCAACCATATAAATATGCGCCTGGGAACAGTCCTGTATTTAATGTTCCTGTAAATTTGACTTCTCATGGATGAATAATAGTCTCATTTAATTAACTTGATAAGCAGTTTACTGTAATTAGGAAGATAGCCTGTTATTATGGTTGTTTTTTAAAAGCCCTTATCAGACACACATTGAAATATTAATAGGCAAAATGATAGGATATCTGGGATTTTCTTTGAAATAATTGAGATTGGGGGTGGGGAGGAGTGTAGACAAAATTGACCACAAGTTGATAGTTAGACATTTTCTTTAATAAAATATTTCAAAAAAATTTTTTTAGTTGTATAATAAAAAATTTTACGACAAGCAAAGGTATACTATTTATTTGCTTGTAAAGTATGAGATGGTTAAAACCACAGGTTTGGGTTTTAAACAAACCTAAGTCAGAATACTGGTCTGCCACCTAACACGATTTTAAGCAAGCTTTACCTCTCAGAGCCTCTGTTTCCTCATCTATAAAATAGGCATAATGACACCTGCCTCAAAGTGTGATAAGAATGAATGGTGAAAAAGCTCTTTCTTAGCATAGGACTGGATACAAGGCAAGTGGTGCAATCCCCGAACTCCTGGAGAAACAAACATTACTGCCAGAAATGGTAGGGAAGTCACTGAAAACGAAATTAAATCTTCTTCGCTTGTGTCCGATATTGTCATCCTCT
This sequence comes from Cynopterus sphinx, assembly GCA_030015415.1. NCBI lineage: Eukaryota > Metazoa > Chordata > Mammalia > Chiroptera > Pteropodidae > Cynopterus > Cynopterus sphinx. The sequence goes on from CM057385.1 coordinate 126,875,826, forward strand.
CCCTGCTTTGGCAACTCTCTCCTCCTTGCTTGTGTCTCCTTTTGTCTTTGTCACTGCCATCAGGAGACTGACAGCACTGCCCCTTCCAGGAGAGATACCCTCATCTGGAGGGAGAGGCGAGTGCCAAGGTCTCTGTCTCCCCGCTCCCACTCCATCCCAGATGACGAAGCACCCTGGCACCGGACTTCCGACCTCAGGAGTAGACAGGGTGTTAGTCCCCAGAGCACCCAGCTCTCTGGCTTCCGCAAGGTTGGAGAGGCGTCCTCGTTGCTGGCAGTTAGGACTGGCTGTTGGCGATGTTTTTGGGACTGAGTCTTGTTCACTTGTTGGGCCTCAGCCATTAGTGGTATTTTATCAGTGTTGATTTGTTTACATTGAATTGAATCAGACAAAGGCGAATGAGTGATTAGAATGTCTGACCTTCCTGATCTCTTAGTCTCAAGATTTTTGTGTCTCTGTGATCTGTATAACAACGTCACTTCCATACTTATTTGATATGAAAAGATAGCTTAAAATGGAGATGGAGCACAGTTAGATGAAGGTCCTGTATGTATCACTTAAAAAAAAGATTCGTTTTTGGGGGGTAATTATTTGTTAGAAATTTAGAAAATATAGAAAAGCATGAAGAAAAAATTGTTACCTCCATTCCAGTGATATTAATAATCTTTTCAGTTGTAGAATTTCTTTCCAATATTTTGTAAATAAATAAGTGTAAATATTTAGCCTTTAAAAAAATTTTGTTTTACAAATTTACCTCTTACTGTAACTACTTGGGATTCTGCTCTTTGCATTTATTTTTTTTCTAGCTTTATTGAGGTATGATTGACAAATAAAAATTGTATGTATTGAAATACAACTTGGTATTTCAATATACATATATATTGTGAAATGATGACCACAATTAAGCCACTTAACGTATCCGTCACCTCACATAGCTACCTTTTTTGTGTGTGAGACCAGTTAAGATCTACTCGGTAAGATTTCAGACGCACAGTGCAGTATTGTTAGGTCTCATCACCGCGCCATCCATCAGATCTCACATCTTACTCAGTCCTGCACATCTGAAACTTTGTGTGCCCTTTGACCAACATGCCCCATTTCCCTCCACCACCCTCCCACCCCAGCCTCCAACCCTTAGTAACCACCATTCAGGTCTTGGCTTCTAAGAGTTTGACATTTTCACATTCCGCGTGTAAGCGAGATTACGCAGTGCTTGCCTTTCTGTGTCTGGCTTATTTCACTTAGCATAACGTTTACAGTTTTATTCATGTTGTCGCAAACAATAAGATTCCCTTTTCTAAGGCTGAATAATAGTCCCCTGTGCATGTATCCATTCATCCCTTGACATCCACTTAGGTTATTTTTATGTCTTGGCTCTTGTGAATAGTGCTGCAGTACCGTGGGGCTGCTGGATCATATGGCAGTTCTAGTTCCAATTTTTCGAGGAACCCACATAGTGTTTTCTGTAACAACTGTTCCAGTTTGTGTTCCCACCAACAGTATATAAGGGCTCCCTTTTCTCCACCGCCTCGTCAACACTTGTCATTTGACTTTTCTAGAATAGCTGTCCTAACAGGTGTGAGTTGACGTCTCATTGTGGTTTTAATTTGCATTTCTCTCATGGTTAGTGATGTTGAGCACCTTTTCCTGTACCTGTTGGCCATTCATGTGTCTTCTTTTGAGAAATGTTTTTTCAGATCCTTTGTCCATTTTTAATTCAGGCTATTTGCTTTCTTGCTATGGAGCTGTTTTGAGCTCCTTGTGTATTTTGGATATTAACCCCTCATCAGATAGATGGCTTGCAAATATTTTCTCATTCCATAGGCTGTCTCTTCACTGTGTCGATCATTTTCTTTGCTGTGCAGAAGCTTTTTAGTTTGATGCAATCTCATCTGTTTTTTGCTTTTGTTACTTGTGCCTTTGGTTTCTATCAAAAAAATCATTGCTTAGGCCAGTGTCAAAAATCTTTTTTCCTATGTTTTCTTCAAGTAGTTTTAAAGTTTCTGAGGTTACGTTTAAATCTTTAATCTTTACTTTTTTTGAGTTGATTTTTGTATATGGTATAAGGTAAGAGTCCAGTTTCATTCTAATGCATTTGGATATCCACTTTCCTAACACCATTTATCGAAGAGCCCGTCCTTTCCCATTGTTTGTTCTTGGCACTGTTTTTTGAAGATCAGTTGACCGTATGTGGGTGGACTTATTTCTGGGCTCTATTCTGTCCCATTGGTCTATGTGTCTGTTTTGATGCCAGTACCACACTGTTTTGCTTGCTGTAGTTTTGTAATATATTTTGTAATCAGGTAATGTGATGCCTCCTGCTTTGTTCTTTCTCAAGATTGCTTTGGCTATTTGAGGTCCTTTGTGTTTCCATATGAATTTAGGATTTTTTTTTTTTTTTTATTTCTGAGGAAAACACCATGGAATTTGTAGGGATTGCATTAAATCTGTAGTTTGCTTTGGACAGTATGGATATTTTAACAACGTTAATTCTTCTAATTCATGAACAAATTATCTTTCCATTTATTTGTATCTTTAATTTCTTTCATCAGTGTTTTTGTAATTTTCAGTGTATAGAGCTTTTACCTCTTAATTAATTTTATTCCTAAGTATCTTATTGTTTTTAATGTTTTTGTAACAGATTGTTTTATTTCTCTTTCGGATATTTCATTGTGAGTATATAGAAATGTCACCAATTCTGTATTCTGAAACTTTACTGAATTTATTCTAACTTTTTTTTTTGGTGGAGTTTTTAGTGTTTTCTATATGGAAGATCATGACGTCTACTCATGGAGACAATTTTACTTTTTTCTTTCTGATATAGATGCCTCTTATGTCTTGCATAATTACTTCCAGCGCTATGTTGAATAGGAGTGATGATGAGGCATCTTACCTTGTTCCTAATCTTGGAGGAGCATCTTTCAGCTTTTCACTGTTGAGTGCGATGTTAGCTGGGAGCTTGTCCTGCATGGCTGTGTCATGCTGAGTTACATTCCTACTGCACCTGATTTGTTGAGTCTTTATCACGAAAGGATACATGTTGTCAAATGATTTTCCTGCATTTATTGAAATTATAGGATTTTCCCCTTCATTTTGTTAATGCACTGTATCACATTTGATCCTTTTAATGTGTTGTTGAATTCAATTTGCTAGTATTTTGTTTAGCATTTTTGCATCTTTGTTCATCGGAGATATTGGCCTATAATATTCTTGTAGTATCTTTACCTGGCTTTAGTATCAGGATAATGCTGGCCTCATAAAATGAGTTTGAAAGTGTTCCCTCCTTTTCACTTTTTTGGAAGCGTTTGAGAAGCATTGGCGTTAATTTTTCTTTAACAGTTTGATTACTGATTCGGCCTCCCTGTGTATTATTGGTCTGTTCAGATATTTTCTTCTTGATTCAGTCTTGGAGGGTGTATGTTTCCGTGAATTTGCCCATTTCATCTAGATTATCCCACTCGCATTTACTATTATATTGTGATTATTTTCCCACATTAGGGGACAGTTGTGTGAAAATGGCTTTTACACCAGATCTGTGTAGAGAAGTCCTTGCTTTACCACTTGTAGTCTGCATGGTCTGTGAAGTCATTCCGCCTCTGACCTTTGTCTTCATCCCTTTCATAGGATTACTGCTCTTAACCACGCTGGGCTGAGTGAGGATTAGATATCATAGGAGAGGGCTTGGCACATAACCCAGTTCTCAGTAAGGCTGAAAACGTGGAGTCGTGACACTTATGACTTTCAAAAACACTTCAAAAACATGCTTTTAATGGCATTGAGTTACTAAGTGAAATGATATATAAAAGAGAAAAAACAATGAAGGAATGTACTCCTTATATGGAGAAAAGGAATGGTTGTAAATTTGCAATTGACATTTTTCTCCCAAAATCTAGAAAATACTCATCGTGGTCGACTAAATGAATATAAAAATTGCTTAACAGGCTTCCATTTTGCTACACAGCATCTAAATGCTGGATAAATTAGAACAAGAATACTTGTAAAATGTAAACTTTAGTGAAGTATAATATACATGCTAAAAATGCTATAAGCACACACTCAATGAATTTGCGTAAACACTCTTGTGCAACCAGCAACAAACGTTGTTACCAAGTACTTCCAGAAGCAATTTAAGGCCCTTCTCCCTAAGTGACTGAGCAGTTTGTCCCTCCCGAGAACAGTCACCCTCCTGACCTCTGTCACCACTGGTTACTTCCTCCGCGTTTATACTTGTTATACCTCTGTTGAATATGGCTTGCTTTGCTTGGTATTTGTGTCTGTGAGATTCATCCACGTTGTTGCATGGGGTAGGAATTGGTTCATTTTCTTTTATCTTTTTGTAGCCCCGCTCATCTGCAGATGCTGCCAGAGAATTAAGTCCTAATGTCTTTTAACCTAAAAATAAAGGCCAGAGTGAGAGGTAGCAAGCATTCATTTGAGATCCAAAAGAACAGCTATTTGGGAAGCACTGACACCGACAGAATCCCACGTAGTGTTTTGATTAGTCGGGAAAGGCAAGGGGTTGTTGACAAAGGAAAGGGGAACAATTACATCAACAGAAGGAAGGCACTTCTTTGGGTGCAGGTGAGCTAACAGAGCGATGCTAATTCTAAAGAAAATTTTTAGTCTTCAGTCGTCCTGATATCTGCTTTCTAACTTACTATCTTTGCAAACATTTGTTTTGCAAAGTGTTGCTTTAGGTCCAGTCTAAAGGTTGATTTGCCTGTTTTAACATTCCAGAGGTTTGAGGAGTAAGGCCTACAAGGCAGTGCCTCTGGGCACTTGGCTCCCTTTGTATTATTTCACATGTCCTAAGGCATCCATCATATGTAGTTGAATTAATATCTCTCCTGTGCATCTAGGATGCTAATAGCCTTATAACACCTTTAGGGGAGTTGAGAAAATGGTCACTCAAGTCATTTTCTGTAGGGGTTAATCTCTCTTATAATCATGAGAAAGGCTTTTCTGGTTTTTATGGTCTAGCAGCTCTCTGATGCCTTCCAGCATATGACTTCTATTATCTTATCTGGCTTTGCTATTCCTCCCTGGTGGTGCTGGCTTGCTGCGAGCTACTTGTCCCACCAGGAAGTAGAAGTCTGGCCAGCTGGGCTCGTGGGAAAATAAGGGACATTCCCAGGGGCAAAAAAAAAATGGTTTTGGGGAAGAAGGAGCCGAAACTACAGCGGTGGAAGAACACAAGCCAGTTCTGCCCTGGGGTGTTGCAGAAACTGGAGCCATGGATTTGAACAGCTGGTGAGGGCAGCAGGCGCGAAAGCCTTAGACCCAGGCAGGAGGCGACTGGGACTGTGTCCTTCCTCCAGCCTGTAAGGTGGTATTCGCTAATGGCAGTAAGATGTGTGTGTTAGTTCTGTGAGTGTGGTGTGGGGAGGGGCTGCAGTTTACCATTTTTCTGCTGAAGATCTGACGCACAGCCTCTCCTCCTGGGCCTTTGGTCTTTGCCATTAGATCACCTCTGGTGCCCAGGAGGTCGCAGTCTAGAAATGAAAAGTTACCACTCACACAAAGAATCTACCTGCTGTGAATATCAGCAGCGACAACAGAGAACAGAATCAGACCCCAGAGCACCTCAATCTGCTGTAAAAATAGCTATATTTAACATGGAAAGGAACAAAACATGGCATTTAAAAGTGTGAGCAAGAAACAAACACTAGTAGCAATTACTATATGCAGATTTGAGGAAGAGCCGAATGCAAGTGCTTGTTTTGCACGTTGCCTAGCATTTAGCACCTGCTTAGAGACTTAGCTTACCGCAGACTGACTGAGGGTGGTCCGATTAAGCACGTAATTCTCATTGTGAAACTATGACCTTCTCTGTGGAACCTCAGTGTTAGAACTGTTCGCTACACCGTTGTCCTCTTGGCCTTGTCAACTGAAAAGTAATATCAGCAAGGAGTTTTGACACCCAGAGGGATTTATTCAGAAAAAAGCAAGGTTTGCAAGCCACGTGCCCACTTGGGCCTGTGTGCCAAGATGGACGGGTGTTTGTTTACGCAAGGGAAAAGGAAGTTGAGGGAAGGGGAAGTTAGAACCGTAGAGCTTTATTATAGACATAGTGTTCCTTCTGTGGGGTTCTCACTCTTACCAGAGCACGAGAAGTTCCATGAGCCCTATCCATAGACCCTCCCAGCTGATGATTATGTTTAAAGTTCCAGTTGGTCTTCATCAGCCTTAAAGTGTACTTAGTTAGGATTGGATTCACCACTTTGAGACAGTTTCAGGCAGGTGCGGTAGGCATTCACCCACATGATGCAGCATTAGCAAACCTCAGGATCATCCTGTGTCCGAGAGATCTTGTCTCCTCTTGGCTAGTTCTTGAGGTTCCTTTTGCATAAGGCTCTGTTTCTGGAAAACCCATCATATATAACATCATTTGTAAATGCAAATGAACCTGTGTAAAAAGTGGAATCATAGGTGTGAGAAGTGATGTGCAGGTGTCCCTCACCCCGCGCTGGGGGAGCCAGGTACGCACCCCTCTAAGGTCTGTGTGAAGGAGTGTTCTCGGAGTGGCTTAGGCCACTCCCCCCGCCCCCGCAGGTTTTCGAGTGCCTGTTGGGTGCCAGGCCTGGTACCAGCAGGAAGGATGTGAGGGTGACTACCCTCGAATTCACATTCCAGCTGACTGTCAAGTCTCCCCCACCCCGGGGCGGTTACAGATGCATCTGAATGAATCGCATCTACTGTGTGCTTCCTTCTGTAAAACTTGGTATGTTGGGAATTTCTGATGAGTGTCTTGAGCTTTTGGAATAAGATGAAGTACCACAGCGTACATTCTGCATTATGCATTGCAACACTGGTTAGCTAGCGGGAACCAGACACTGTAATTTTCAAGCAAGACAAATAGGTTAAACAATCGAGCTAACGTCCCCGTGTAACTAATTCCACCACTGTCATCCTAGGACGACGTGAGGCATAAGGTTCATCTGAACACCTTTGGGTTCTTCAAGGACGGGTACATGGTGGTTAACGTCAGTAGCCTCTCAGTGAGTGACCCCGGAGGAGCCACAGACAAGGACCCAACGGTAGGTGCCTCCCCAGGAGCTCAGGGCCTTGATTTACCCTTCACTGTTGCTTAGGTGAGAGCTTTGCCCTGTACTAAATGCAAAGTATCAGAATATGGAGAAAATTAACTGTGAGCAGACGTCAGATGCTGTTACTTTTAACACTGAAGTTGCAATTCTTGAATAATTTTAGTAACCAGTGATCCTTCTTGTAAAAGGAATGCCCAGAAAACAGAGGCCAGGCCTAAAGAGCCTCGTGCGCTCTTCAAACAGGAAAGGTCTGGTTGCCAGGCAGTCACATGGGCATTTACGTCTATCCTTTCTGCCCCTCACCTAGATTGGCTTCAGCCTCGACCGTACAAAGAATGACGGATTTTCTTCTTATCTGGTGAGCATTACGTGCATGACCTGGCCACTCCCTTCACCTGAGCCCAAGACACTGGGTGAGAACACCTGTTTCTGTCATGCTCTTTTACTGGCTACTTTGACTTCTGGGAATCTCTGAACATCCTCAGTTGTATCATTTGGGATGGAGGTTGGGCCGCTTACTTGCCTTGTTCCTGAAAACTCTTTGTCCCTGTTCCCGTGTGAATGAATGCTGTGATGTACAATTGGGTCTTCCTTTCTTAGGATGAAGATGTGAATTACTGTATTTTAAGGAAACAGTTTGTGTCTGTCACCCTTGTAATCCTAAACATCTCCAGAAGTGAGTAAGTAATGCTCATGTTCCTTCAGTTCAATCCTAGAGTCAGGGGGACTTTGGTCATTAAGCCGACACTCATTGGGTACCTGCCATGTGCCAAATACCCTGCTGAGTGCCAGAGATTAAAAACAGGACAAGGGAGACAGAACAGCAACCCCAGTGATCACAGCAGAGCAGAAGTAGCAGGGCAGAGAGACAGGTTGTGGAAGAGCTGGGACAGCTTTGGGTAAGAGTTGGCCCCGCCAGCCTTCCAGTGAGTAGACTTTCCCAGTGCATAGAAGGGGGAGCATTAGATACAGCGGCAGAGCGGCATGAAATAGCCTGGCGTGTTCAGTAAGGTGAGTTTATCCTTCATGTCAGCTGAGGGCAGGGGAGGAAGGCTTCTCCCAGTCAGGACTGGGAGTGCTTCCCTTCCACTTGGGCCAGCTTAGGTCACGTGTCCACACAGGCATGGAAACTTGCTGGCCACTCCTCATGAGGGACGGGGTAAGCAAAAGGCGAGTCTGTTAAGAAGGGAAGAGGGAGGAGATGCGGATTAGGCAGGCCTAATGGTTCTGCCCTCACGTGTTCCCCTAGGCTGCACTGTCACATCCTATTGTCTTTTTTTTTTTTAACCTCTCGTTTCGTTTCCCTGGGGCACCAGTTTGTTGAACACATCACAGCCTCTTAGGTGGGAAGTGTGTGCATCAGCGTTGCTCGCTGGCTGAGAACTTCAGCCTTAGAGTGAGACCGCCTGGGTCCTCGCCCAGTGACTCCCTGTCTCACTGCCCTTGGGAAAGGAAGGTATTTAACCCTCTGAGCCTCCATCCCAGCATCTGCCATTGACAGAGTCTGCATCAGGGATCCCCAAAAGCCCCAGGCCATGGACCGGTACTGGTACTGGTCTGTAGCCTGTGGGGAACTGGGCCACATAGGAGGAGGTGAGAGGCGGGCGAGTGAGCAAAATTTCATCTGTATCTGCAGCCGCTCCCAAGTGCTAGCATCACCGCCTCAGCTCCACCTCGGATCCTCAAGCATTTGTTTCTTGTAGGTGCCAGAAAGGTTGGGGACTGCTGGTCAACATCATAGGACATTGTAAGGACCACATGAGAGGATGTGTTCAGCTCGAAAGGGTGCCTAACATGCTGTAACACTGTGTGCGTTGGCTGTAAGCGTATCTTTGAACTTCTTTCCTCCTGTCTTAATTGTTTGTAGAGTGAAAATAAAATCTCCACCAGAAGCTGGCACCCAGTTACCAACGATCATCGTCAGCAGGGATGACAAAGTCCCCCGTCAGAGCCTGGAGGCTGGCACGAACCCCGTTTCAGCGGGCAGCCAGACCGAGAAAAAACAAGGTAAACCGTAAGCTGGAAACTAGCGTTTTCTTCACTACCTGGCTTTGGAGATTCTGTTTTGTTCCTAAGTAAAAACAAACATGGTCTATTAGCATTGTTTTATTTGGGAGGTTATACAAAGGTGTGTAATAATTAAAGAAAAGTGTGGAAAATATGGAGAAGGTAGAAAAAGGACGGTCATTTCCCCTTACCCCCAGTGTTAGAAGTTTCGTGATGTAAGTCTCCATCTAAACTCGTTCCTTACGTCAAGATCGTTTGATTTTTAAAATTCGCAGTCATGTTTATCATTTTCAGCATCCCTGTTCGCTTAACTTTAAGATATTTTATATTTATCCACTACCCCATTGAACGGACACTATAATTTGCCCAACCTTTCCAAGCCTTCGGGAGACTTGTTTTCATTTTGATGCTGTTACCTGTATTGCTGCGTTGGATGTCTTGGTTCATGGAACTTTCTTCATCTATAGAACTTGCTTTAGGATGGGCTCCCAGAATTGAAATACCTGGTTCAAAGGATGTGAATACTTTTGAATATATTGATACATATTTTTAATTCCTTTCCAAATGGGTTGTGTGAATTTATCCTCTGTGGGAAACTATGTGGGAATAGTGCCCACGTCACCGTGTCCTCGCCAGAGCTTTGTGTGCACGTGCGTGGGTGTGTGCATGCATGTGTTTGTGTTTAATCTTCAAGTGAAAGGCAAAAGTATTCTTATTTTTGTTTTCACTTTTTCCCTCATTTTATGTTTTTATTTGTTTTTAATTTTTATTTTTCTATTAGAGTTGACATTCACTATTATTTTATATTGGCTTCCAGTGTGCAGCATAGTGGTTAGACAGGAATAGAATTTACGAAGTGACTCCCCCTGGTTAGTCCAGTGCCCACCTGGCACTGTACGTAGTTGTTCCAATATTAATGACTGAATTCCCTAAGTTGTACTTCACGCTTATTACTAGGCTGCACTTTTTCTCTATATGTTGATTAACCAATTTATATTTATTGCCTCTTTTATTAATAGTCAGATTTGCCTAATAATTTTAGTTTTTTAAAGATAATTTACTGTTTACGGATGCCCTCTGTTCCATGAGAGAAGCCATTGGCAAGCTCAGCACTCTTTACTGTGAAAAAAGAGTGCACAGGATGCTAATATTTGCTAATAATTTTTCCATGTGTGTAAGAAATCTCATATATATTTTTAAACAATGATCTGTTTTCAAACGTAATGACTTAGAAAATAAGGAAGGCTACTCCCTGTGGCACATCTGGCAATAACCTGCACTGTGTTACTCAGAGACGAGGTCCCCCATTGGTCCTGAGTGTTATCATTTATCTGACAGCATTTATGATTTAACAGGTTCCGATTTGCTGCTTTGGCAGCTCAAATGGTATTTTAGGATCCAAACCAATGGCAGTCCCCAAGGTAGCATATGGCCTCACCTTTTTGTTTGTTCGGTTGAATTATTTGCTATTAGACAAGTTAGAGTCTCATAGAATGAAATTGTAATGTGCACACGAGCTGAATCCTTTTCACTGTTTCTCTTCTAGAGAGTGGAAAGTCTAAAAGAAGTACAGTAGATGCAAAGGTAAGGGCAATCCACCCCTTGTGCTCAGCTCTCCTGGGTCTATCTGTAAGAGTTTGCGTGTGCGTGTGTTTATGTCAGTGCACACACACCCGCGTACGTACGTGTCTGCGTACACGCCTATTCTATAGGAAGTTGCCTTGAGTTTGGGGAGATGAGGTGGACACACTGCCCCAACTTCACAGTAAAGCTGAGTGCTGAGTTGTAGAGCACTTATGTGCTAGAGGGTCAGGTGGTGAGGGCGGAGGGGAGGGAGCTACCTGGAGGATCCTCCGGAGGGCAGAAGCACCAGCACTTGGCTTTCGGTGGTTTGGGTAGGAAGGGAAGGGAGGGGTGACAGCTGTCAGAGCCAAGACTGGAAGTAGTCAGGTGTGGCAGTGCTGGGCTCTGGCCTGTTTAACAGGTACACATTTGGGAACAGAGAGGGATTTTAGGTAATACAGGGCCAGCTGCATATGCTGCCCGCCCACCAGTCAGTCACTCAGTAGCCATCGTGGTCACCAGACCCGCTGCCACGGAACTGCGGTGCTCGTGTCCAGGTCTCCCCTACTTTGCTTCCTGCCGACCCCAAAGTGCAAGAGTAGTGATGCTGGCCAATCAGGTGTGCCACGGCGGAGCCTCAGAGTGCTTCCTCCAAGTCACGGGCTTACGTTGCTTCACTTAATAAGGGAAGAAAAAAATAATCGCATCGTGAAGTTGCTAAAATCTATGGTAAGAACGAATCTCCTGTCTGTGAGATTGCCTGACTCATAAATTAAACTGTATTATAGGTACGTGGGTATCGGAAAACACAGAAACATAGTATACGTAGGGTTTAGTGCTGTCTGCGGTTTCAGGCATCCATTGGGGGTCTTAGAACGTATTCCCTTCAGACAGGGGAGACTGCTGTCATTAAAACGACCATTTGAGCAGTTTCGACTTCCATGTATACCGGTGAAGCCACCACCGCAATCAAGACAGTGAACATGTCACCCCACAACTTTGTCCTGGCCCTTTGTCATCCTCCCGTAGGCAAACAGCCACCGATCTGTAGATGAGTTTTCTAAAACTGTATGCAGATTTACTACGCAGCACGCGCTCCTTTCTGTCTTGCTTCACTCAGCGTAACTATTCGGAGCTCACCATGGCGTTGCGTGTATCAGCAGTGCCGCCTTTCATTGCTTAGTCCTTTGTACCAGTGGCCGTGTGTTGATGGTGCTTCAGGTGTGGCCTGGTTGGCATCCTTGGTCTGGCTGAAGTTTTAAGGGCAGAGACATGCTCCAGCAGGAGGTCGGGGCGGAGGCAGGGAATGGGGGTTCGTGGATGGCAGAAGAGAGAGCCACGTGAGGGAAACGGGTGAAGGAGAATGACCATTCTCTGTGAAAGGGGATTTCAGACTTTTTGAAAGGAGGGTGACTTATTTTCGGGGAGCTTTTTAAGGCCAGCAAATTTAGGGTTGAAGAAGAATGTGTTTTGGGATTGTTTAGTCTTATTTTTTTAATCTTTATTAGCTTCTTTTCTCTGCCAGCATCCTAAAACAGGTTGTTATGTCTTTTTAGGCCATGGGAGAGAAATCCTTTTCTGTTTATAAAAATGACGGGGCAGTTTCATTTCAGGTATGTATTTTCTTTGAGTAAAGCTTCAGAGAATTTATCGCTACCATGTGAAAGGGTGAATTTTTAAAGGAATTTTGAATTTAGGTGCACTATCAGGCACTTGAATACGGTAGCTCTCTCCATAACAAACCTACAAGGTGGCTGTCACCGTGCACCGCATATCAAATCCTGAGTCTTTGAGAATGAATGACTTCATGGATATCCAATGTCAGTGACAAGGCTCAGATTCCGACCTAGTTCTGTCTGGTGGTCCCTGCAACTCTGCCTCTCTCATCCCATGCCTCCTCCCATTCCGGTGCTCCAGAAGCACAGGGTTCTGTACCTGAAAGGACCCTGGGTGATCATTGAGGGTGACGTTGCCGTTTTAGAGACGAGTTCACTGAGACTCAGAGGCTTTGAGTGCCCTGCTCAGCTGTCACCGCTATTAACTGCGTGAGTTTGTGGCAGCATCACAGCCTATGTACGGGGTAGGACATTGGACTGGGTCTTAGCACCCACTTACCAGCTGGTGACCTCGGACAACTCACTTAACTTCTGAACCTCGCTCTTTATTCATCTAAAATGAAAAATGGTGGAACTTACAGAGTTGCTATGTGTATCGTTTTTTAAAAAGCTAAAAGTGCTCTGTAAAGCACTACACAGATCATGTTTATCTTTAGTGTGTAAGAGTCACTGCCTCTTTTCTAACCAGTTTTATTAATTGAGGTGTAATTAGCTTGGAGTGAAATGCACAGGTCTGAAGTGCACAGTTCGATCAGTTTTGACAGACGCATGTACGCATGCAGCCCACTCTCTGTCAAGATTCTCTGTGCTTTTGTCACCTCAGGAAGTCCCCCTTCCCGGCACCCAGCGTTCGAGTTTTTTCACCGGAGATTATTTTGCCTATCTAACAGTTTTTTATGTTCTTTAAGCTTAGTAGTCACCGGTATTAGTAGCTAACAGGGAGCTTGTGGGGTGCTCACCCACTCCGAATCCTCAGCAGCTTCCCATCTGTCTCAGTAAAAGCCCAAGTGCTTCGCTGGTCCAGGAGCTCGTGTGGTCTGGCTGCGGGTGTTTTCCACGTCAGCTCCGTCCCCCACCCCAGGCACACAGGCCATCTCACTGCTCCCAGTAAGAGCAGGCCTGAGGCTCCGCTCATGCTGTGCTGGGTGGGAGGAAGGCTCACCCCTCCCACCCAGGATGAGTTTCTTCCTCCTTCACATCTCTGCTCAAATGTCACCTTCTCAACAAAGCGTCCTCCAGTCACTGTGTTTTGAATAGAGCCCACTCCCCTGCTCCATCCCTCTGCTCGGTTTTCCCTCCGCTCTTCTCTCCAGCATGCCGTAACTGACTTCTTATGTTTAGTGTTAGTCCCTTCCTTTCGAAGGTCACCAGAAGGGCAGGGATGTTTATGTTTTATCGCTGATATGAATGAAATTCCTAACCTTGGGCCTGGCCCGTGACAGGCTCTTCATCAGTAACCATGGAGGTGAATGAATGCCTGCCAGGCCCGTGCCAAGTACTGATACGTTATCATTATCTCAGTTCATCCTCCCAGCAACTTCTCGGAGTAGCTACTGTCAGTATTCCCGTTTGACAGGAGAGGAAACTGAGGCTCAGAGGGTCAGCACCCACCTAAGGGGAGGGTTCAGACCCAGGTTAGTCTGACTCCAAGGCCCATGTGGTTAACCACTTTGCTTTACTACGTCCTTAAGCAAATACAAAAGGTACTTTTCCCCTCCCACTTTAAAATGCTTGTTAATAAAATGTTTTTTTTTTAATGCTTTGTAAAAAGCATTGTAAGGCCCCTGTGTTCATCACTTACTAATGCGCTGTGTGAGGTGCATGTCCAGGGGCACGCAGCAGACTGCTCCTGAGGGACCCCGATTGGAATAGCCAGTTCATTGGGTCCTTGGGTGGCATGACACGGCGGTTCCCTGGACAGCTTGCCTCTTCGTGGCTTTCCCCCTCCTGGTAAAGGACTCAGCAGGTGACTCCTTGCTGTTTTGCTGCCCAGGGTCCTCCCACTGTGGACAGTGCAGTCATGCCAAGCCTTTCTGCTCCAGGGATGGTCACTTATGTACCCAAAGCAGGAAGGGGACTGTCAGGGCTCATTTCAGTCTCTAAAATTTACATTTTTGCTTTATTTTGTTGTGGTTTTCTTTTTAAGCGTTAGGTGCCTACTCTGATCAACTATAACGATTCTATTGGTTTTTTAAAAATATATTTCTTAGAAACTTCATTTGGTTATTTTGGAAATATAAGTCATTAATATGTTTAGAAAAGTTCTTTTTCTTCTGGCCGCCTCGTGTGGCGCACCTCATGTTTACAGTGACGAGTTTGGGATGTGGTTTAGCAGATTAATAATTTCAGCCTGAATATTCTTGGTCTTTTACTTCTGTCATCTTTCAGGCGTCTCTTTTTTTCCTCATCCTTTCAAATTGTAAGTATAGTATATACAAAAGAGTGTGTAGTACTTGGTTGACTACAAGTAGTTGTAAATAATCACCTTTGTACTCGTCACCTGGGATAAGAAGTAGAGCAGTGCTGACGCCCCACCATCCCTGTACGTCCCTCACAGCCCTTCCCAACTCGAGTAATCCTGTCATGAAAGATGTTACTATAATCATCTCACCTTTATTTATAGTTTGCCATGTGTCTAAGTAGCCCTAAACCATGTATTTTAGGCTTAGAGTAAAATGTTCTCTAGAACAGACCAAGGAGTCACTTCTGTGATCTTATGTATGTATAATGTCTTTCGATTTACATTAAACCTGATTTGAACACATGAAATATGTGAAAAACATAGACAAATGTCTAGATGTGGAAAGCATAGCTTTTATCACGGTGTTTAAAATCGTAGGTATAAATGTTAATGAGGGAATATTGGTCTTTTACCTTTTAGAGTGTCAAGTGGACCTCCTTTTTCAGGAGTTGTTTTTCCTTAAAGAGCAATATAACGTGTTGGCTCAAAAACTAGGTAACTGCATCTTAGGTTATCTCTCCAGACTTCTGCCAAAACCCGTCACCGAGGGATAGATAGGTGATAAAGCAAGGATAATGAAACGTTCACTGTAGAGTCTAGGTAGTGGGTACATAGGTATTTCCTGTATAATCTTGCCATCTCTCATTGGCTCGAAACTTGCTATAACTAAATATTGGGGACGGGGGGAATCACAATATTAAAAAACATCTGTTTTAAACCGCTCTGGGACAGAGTGATTTTAAGTAGTCTGTGTTTTCCGTCTATAGTATTCATACTTTTTAAGATTTAAAAATTTAGCTGAGACTTTGGGTGCCCTTTCATTCTTTTCTTCTTCACTTTCAGTTTTTCTTTAACATCAGCACCGATGACCAAGAAGGCCTCTACAGTCTTTATTTTCATAAATGCCTTGTAAATAAAATGTGGCCTAATGACAAGTTTTCCTTCAGCCTTGACGTGAGTACCTTGTGGAATCTCTTCCACGTGGGTTTTGTCAGCTGTGTAAAATGTGAGACATTCATTTCTCTTTAAGAATGGGTTTGTTGTTGTTGTTGTTGTTGTTGTTGTTGTTGTTGTTTTTAAAGACTAGGTTTTAAGAGCGCTTAAGCAAAAGAAGAATGAGGCCAGAAGAATGTCTCTGCCAGTGGGCAGATACTTCAGCAGAGGGTTCACGAACAAGAAAATAGAAAACAGCTTAGGATCTGTTTACCCCTCAGCCTGTGCATTGAGAATATGATTGTTCTCTGCTGATACTCACTTTCTTAAGCGAATCAGCTGAGATTACAAATTGCTGCATGTGGAATGACCTGTCCTTGAAAAATAACGATTTCATGTTGGTTTCAGATCGAGATCACAGAGAAGAATCCTGACAGCTACCTCTCAGCAGGAGAAATCCCTCTCCCGAAATTATACATTTCCATGGCCTTTTTCTTTTTCCTCTCTGGGACCGTCTGGATTCACATCCTCCGAAAACGACGGTAAAGCATTTCCTCCTGGAGCCCTTTAACTTAGAGTGGGTTGGGGTTTGTATAACCGCGCTCTTCGCTGGCCTCTGCACCTGGAAGGAATCAGCACTCGCTAGCTCTCTCGTCCTTTTCAAACGTCATCTTTCCCAAAACACAAGGAGAATGTGGGAGCTTGCAGCGTGAAGACCTTTGCGTGCCTTGGTGTTTGCTCACTTCCCGTTGCTTTGTTTAAAAGGCACATCCAAATGTTTCGTTAATACACAAGCAACGTTAAGTGCGTAAGCCAAGCGTCTCCGTAGTGAGGACACCACGGTGCAGGACTTAGAGTGAACACGTCGGTCCCATTCACGGGCTGCTTGTCCTTGGGAGCTGATGAGTGACAGTGGCCACTGCCTGGGTGAGAGCACGAGGTACTGCTTGGTACCCGAGGCCTCAGCTCAGAGCTGGGCTGGGATAGACACTGACCTTCAGAGGCCTGTCACTGGAGAAAACCTCTTCAGGGCCCACCTGCCTGGCCACTGGCCTTCTGGAACCCCTGCGGCTCTAGCTTCTGTGCTTGGCTCTCGAGGGGACCAGCTGCACATACGTGGAGCTAGTGTTTAAGTCTGCTCCCTCCCCCCAAAATTGAGAACAGAATACTGATTTTCAGTTAAACAATATTGTGAAGTATTTGTTACAGGACAAGGTCCATAAACTGAGAAAATGGTTTTATGTGAATATAGTATTGTAACGTGTGTTAATTTAAATTTATACGATAATTAAGAACCCGAGATAACAAACACTACTTTCTCTGGAGCATCGGGGAAGAAGTTGGGACTTCTTTTGTGCCTAGAGGCCTGTCCTCATGGATGTGCTCGGCTGGGGCGCTGGGCTCAGCTTGGAGCAGTCACTGGCTGAACCGCGTGTGGTCAAACACCCTTTATAACCACCAGGTGGAAAGAGCTCGTTGACCTGTGAAGGGCCCCATGTAATCACGTTTGGAGTAGACGATCAGGAGCAATTAATAAGGAAAAAACGGATCCTGCAAATTCAGCCGTAAAAGGGTTTTGTCTAAAGAAAGATTTGCTTTTGCCTTTATGAGAGAAGTAAGAACAGGAGACGGGCCTGTTCCCGGAGTCGTGTGCGTCACCCCTCGGTCCCTTTTTGCTCAGCTACAAGACTGTGAAGTAATACTTGCCCTGGCTTCCTCTTCAGAGTCATAGGTCTTCAGGGTTATGCGATTTGCCCCAAAATAATTCGTTTGGCGCATCAGGATGCTGTGTAAATAGGAAGTACATACGAAATAGTTTGCTAACCGGGCGTTCAGTGGTATTTTAATTTCCCTGTGTTTAGTGATACAGCGCTGTCACTGGCTCCGTTATATAAAATGAAGCAGTTTTACGTCTGTGGTTAAACGAGGCTGACCTACTTTGTACGGCGTCTTTTAAGCTTCTTGTTGGAGCCCGACAGACTCGCAGAAATGTATGATTCCGCCCTCCGCCCCATCCCCCCTCTTTCCTGGAGTCTTCCAGCCGGTGGCGTTAGGTTGGAAATTTGAGTCACGTGAAGGATGTGACACTCAGGCTGCCAGCTCGCAGCCCCTCGCAGCTGGGAGGGACTGGGGGATCTTTGCCCCGTTTTAGTGAGGCCTTGGTGGGGAGGGGGTGAGAGCCAGGGCTCGGGTCAGCTGACAGCTGCCACTGGAACCCAGACCCCCTTGTGACACATGTGTGGCACCCCTGAACTCTGTCATTTCAGCTGTGGGCCCTGGAGAGTGGGGAGGGGTGACCTGGGAAGGGCGCAGGAAAGGGCACGGGCAGCCGATAGTGCGTGAGTGCCAGCTCTCTGCTCCGCCAGGCACTTGTGTGTGGGATTTCCGCTGAGCTTCCAGCTGCTCCTTGAGATAGGAGCTGCCCCATTTTGAGAAGAGGTTGCTGTGGTGTGGTCTAGAGAGTGTGGTCATCAGGGGAGAAGCGCTGTCGGAGCTGATTCGGTGGCTTCAGAGCCCGGGTTCTTCCCATCTCGTCACTGCCCCAGGCAGGGATGTCACTGCCCCAGGCGAGGACTGTGTGGTTGCTGGTGGGTGGGTTAAATCTCCTTGCTATTCAGGAGTGACAGATGACTCTGGCCTTCCTTTCTGGTTTCAAGTACGTGGGCCCTGGGACAGGAAATGGGTCCTGGCACAGGAAATGCCCAGGGAGGAAGCTGGGTGTGCGTCAGTGCGTGGCACGCCCTCCTTATCTCCCTGCAGGGCCTGCTCCTTTGTCTTCCCGTCGTTTCCGACCCCTGCCTCACTCCTTCCCAGCCTCTCAGATGTGGTTAAATGTGTGTTTGGGACGTTCGTGTCTTATAAGTTCATCGTTGATGTTTACTGATGTTGATGTGTTTTTAATTTACTGAAACGACACTATCTACAGATACTGTTCCTACAGTTTTCACACAGTCCTATCTGTTCGGTGATGCTACACCCTCCCACGTCTTCACTGCTGTGGCTCTGCTGAGTGTCTTGATGTGAGCGTGTGAGTGTTCTCTGTGGCTCTCACTCAAGTCTTTGCGTACATTCTTTATTTAATAGAGTTTTAAGTTTTTCTCCCCAACAGTCGTGTGTGTCCCATTAGGTTACTTCCTAGGGTGAGGTGCACAAGGGCAGAAGAATTTAATTAATTTAGTGTCTGATGGAGGAGTACCTGTGTGGGCGTGGCGGTGGGCGTGGGTGCTGGCCTGGTGTGTGTGGCGGGTTCCAGCCACAAAAGAGAGATAAGGGCACGAGCATCCCTGCCGCCCGGCTCCACACACTGTAGATGTTGCCCGGCCTCCTCCTCCTCTCCTGTGGGCGTCACGTCATTCCTGTGGATCCATCCCCCTGTGGCCTTTCCAGGTGGTCTCCAGGGGAGAAGTCACCAACCTGTTTAGATTTCCAGCTCATCGGGACTCAGAGTCCATCACGTCTGGCTTCAGTGCAGAGCCCGCGTTTCCACTCACAGCCCTGACATGTTAGATGGGACTCCGGGGCTCCGGTCACGGCCTTTTCCACTCACAGAAACTGTTTGTTGGAAAGGGTTCGTGTCCGTGGTTTGCTTAGATTACATTTACTGCCTCCTCATAAGTGTGTCTGACGCCTGGAGCCTCGGCAGACCTTTGGGAGAATGAAATGTGCTTTTCATTCTTTTCTCTCTGTTTTCGTAGGAACGAGGTGTTTAAAATTCACTGGTTGATGGCCGCCCTTCCTTTCACCAAGTCTCTCTCTCTGGTGTTCCATGCAGTACGTATTCATATTTTTGAGTCATTTCTGAAATGAAGCAAGAAAAGTCCGTTAGAAGGAAGTGGGTAGATCAGTGGGAAACAAAGATGAAAGAATACCTTTGTCCCGAAGCCGCCTTCGTTCTGGGGGGACGCTCCTGGGGGCAGATCAAAACCTCCCCGCCACCAGACCGAAGACACTGATGTCGGCCACAGAGCCATAGTTTTCCTAGAACACGTGTTTGTTTTTATTTCTTTGTTTTTTGTTTGTTTTTGTCATTTCTTGAGATTAGAGTGCCACTTGCTAAATGTTTCCATGACTCCCTTAGTTTTTCCACATATTCTTGTGTCCCCATTGGTTGGCAATTCAGTGTTCACATACTTGTTTGAGAGATGATTGACGCTCTGCAGATTGAGGCTTAAAATTGACTGGCGTTTTTAATATTTGGTGCTGACGCAAACTGAAAAGGCCTGCCTGTGGGATTAAGGTCACAGCGCCCCCAGTGTGAAGGCCTGTGAGGCGCCCATAGGCGCCGGTCCCCTGCTGCACTCCAGGCTGTCAGAAAACAGAGTAGATCCAGCTGTTGTCTCAATAAATGACAGCTCTTTGGATAATTTCTGATTTACACCTGAGTTAAAGACTTTTTCTGGCACCATGTAGATCACGAACGATAGGATTCCCGAGCCACTTTATACCTAGGTGGCCATTTGTGATAGAATGAAGGACGTATGAAGACATTACGTCACCTTCGTGAGTTCTGCCCGGAGGGATTTGGGGGCACTACCGTAACTTGCCCCTTTAATTAAAATTAGTTGGTAGCTAGCTTCAAGAGGCTCTGAATTTACAGATTTTTTTTTTCAAAGAAAACTGTTCTAGCTGGGTGATTTCCACGTAGATTTTCTTGCCGAGAGAGTGACTTATTTACCTATGGACGTTAAAGTTCTTTGTTGGGAAACTGATGCACTTGGAACTGGGAGATTGTAGAGAAAAGACTAGGTTGCCATTGGCCAGGGTGAATCGCCTGCCCAGGAGAGGGACCCGGGCTGGGTGTTAGTGACGTTGAAATTCGTGTCATGGTTCTCAAGCTAGCAGACGTTGTCAGCACAGTGACGTGCTTAACTGTGAAATGACGAGTGAGTTACTAGGGAGAGGGGCAGGGCAGCCGCCCCCCCCCCCAGTCCCGAGGTCCGCAGGTGGCACTTCCTGTGCCATCACATGTGCCCCAGCGTGGCCGCCGACCTCGCTGACACACTCGTTTGATTGCAGATCGACTACCACTACATCTCCTCCCAGGGCTTTCCGATCGAGGGGTGGGCCGTCGTGTACTACATCACTCACCTGTAAGTATGCCGGGTGACACGTGATGTGCTCATACCGCAGAGTCCCATACGAGAGGTTGGGGAAGCCCTGGCAGGACCGGCCCCGCCCCCGTGGCCGTCACTCTGGGTTCCTGCCATGCCAGAGGCGTGTGGTGTTCAGGCAGCTGTCCAGACCTGGGAGCTTGGGGCGGTTGGCATGCCCCTGGGGAGGGGTGGCCTCGCTGTGGGGATCGGCTGCTCAGGTAGTGGGGTGCGTAGCTACCTGTTTGTGTGCCTGGAAAGAAGTGTTGCTCACTTGAGATGAATTTCCTGAATTTAGTCACCCGTCTTTGGCAAGCAGCACGTGAGATCTTAGAGCGAGCTGCGGGCTCTCACTCGCGGTCTGCAGAGAGCCACCTGCACGGGTGAAATCTTCTCTGTTTCAGTCTGAAGGGGGCGCTGCTGTTCATCACCATCGCGCTCATTGGCACCGGCTGGGCTTTCATTAAGCACATCCTTTCCGACAAAGACAAAAAGATCTTCATGATTGTCATCCCGCTCCAGGTAGGCGACACTAACCCTGCTTGTTACAGTCCGTCTTGGCACGCGGCAGGGTTCAGCCCCAGGCCTCTCTGGGAATTGGGGTCCGGGTCTCCCTCTGCCATCGGGGATTCCTTTTCTGAATTCTGACCTAGACCGCACATCGCTGCCCTGGGGGGTGCCGGACTGTTGTCACCTTTAAACCAGCACGTGGACCTGTGCACTCGAATCGAGAGCTGTGGGAAGACTGGGGGGACGCACTGCCTCCCTTTCTGCCCGTTTGCCTTGTAACAAAATGGGCCTCTTAGCAAAGAGGCCAAGTACCTAGCGATTTTGTTAACAAATTATTTTAAAACTGCGAATGACACAGTTGAGTTTCCGCGAGGCAGAATGTGAAGTAGGCCTCGGGGGCGAGTATTTGTTACAACCTTCCTGGGCTGAGGCCTGCCTTTCAGGGTTGTGAGCCCTTTGGCGGGGAATCTTGTCTTATAATAAACGGTCTTGGTGGGGCGTAACCTGGGCGTAAAGGACTCGTGACAAACAGAGAGGTCCCGGCAGGGATGCACAGCGACTCCGCTCACTCAAGCAAAGGTCGACAAAGTTGTCCTCGTCATCCAAGCTCACTTCGGAGCCTGGTGTAAATGTGGCAGGTGAGGGAAGGAAGGGGACAACTCCCTAGGGGAAAAGAAAAAACAAATAAAAAATTCAATGTAAAGAAGTCACATGCATTGAAACCTAGAAACTAGTCTGGGAAGGCCTTGACCGTCAGCCTGAAAAGTCGAAGCTGCTTCTGGCCACGGAGTCCCCACACATTTCAGGGGAGGCGAGAGGCATGCAGAATGGAGTTCCAGGGACGTCGTTACTTGTCATTCCGCCCCAGCACTTCTGGGAACCATGTCTCATGCAAAGTGAGGACAAGCGACAAGCGAGCTGGAGTGGGCTGTGGAAGCCTCTGTGTCCCACCTCGTCTGCAGAGCTCGAGCCAGAGGCGGACGTGCTGGGTCCACTGGGCTTTGGGGAGACCCAGAAGCCAGCGTCAGAGGAGGATTCAGAACAGCGTTTGTGCTGCTTTTCAGTGAAGTGTGGCTTCTGCTGCGATTTCCCTGAGGGGGCCTAGGCGGCAGGAGGAAGCCCACGCAGACTGCCCAGGGGAGCACAGCGAGCAGGGGTGCCTGCATGGGGACAGGTCAGCCCGGGGGTTTGGGACCATGACTTCTCCACACCAGTGGCAGCTCCAAAGGGCGTCTCAGAGACTGCTCTGACGTGGAGGAGCATCACAGCTTTAAACATCACCGTGTCCGAGGGCCAGCGGTGGGCTCCCCGTAACACGCTAGGAGCTTAGTAACGGGGCTGAACACACGAGGCAGAGATGGAAGCCAATAACCCCCATGGGAGGACCTGGGCAGCTTGCGGCGTAGAGAGGACCCGCGGGAGCCTCCCTAGGAGGCCAGAGTGGCTCCTCCGCCAGGGGCCTGCAGTCGCCGTCTTTGCCGCTCTGGCCTCTGATGACGTTATGTGGCACTGAGAGTTACCGTCACTGAGAAGCAGAGGTACCTGCACAGGGAGAACTTGGGCCTGAGGAATCTGGGTGTTGTGGCTAAACGGATGTGAAGTGCCACCTGTTCAGCACCTGAGTGACCTGCTGAGGCCTAAAGCAAAGCAAAGTGTCCAGGTCATCTGATGCTATACGACGACTCACGCCAAAACTTAGTGACTTAAGACAGCAGCGTTTATTGTCACTCATGTTTTCTGGGGGTCAGGAGCTGGGGAGTGGCTTAATTGCGTCCGTCTGACTCAGTGTCTCCTGCAGTTGCAGCCAGACGCTGGCTGGGGCTCCTCGTGAAGCCTTCTCTTGCCTCCTGCTGGGCTGGCAGGGTTTGATCAGATGGGGCGGGAACAGTGAGCCTCTCAGGCACCTGTCACTCTCTGCTGGGTCTCTCCAGCATGGCAGCTTCAGGCAGCCGGACTTCTTACCAGAAGGTTCAGCAAGGAGAGGCGGGCAGGAGCTGGGCCTTGGTGTGGCTTGCCTTGGGAATCTCACGGCGTTTCTCCACCTTACTCTGTTGGCCAGAGCCATCACAAGCTCTGGAGCACGGCACAGGACGGCTGTGGATGGGGGGGCCCCCCACCCCCTGTATTGGGGCTGCTGTCGTGAGAGTCCACCCACGCTCTGGGGCCTCAGCAACTTCTCGTGTCTTGTAGGTCCTGGCAAACGTGGCCTACATCATCATAGAGTCCACGGAGGAGGGGACAACTGAGTATGGCCTGTGGAAGGACTCTCTGTTTCTGATTGACCTGCTGTGCTGCGGAGCCATCCTCTTCCCCGTGGTGTGGTGAGTACCCGCCGGGAGGGAGGCCACGTGTGTGCCACCAGGCTGTCAACGCTGGCAGCCGAGCCGGCCATTTTCAAACTGGTCCACGTCACACAGGGCATCTATGTAACAAATACAGCCTTCTGGGTGTCAGGGCAGGACCCCAGTGTGTGTTTTTATCAGGTTCTAGTGGCGTTTGAGAGAGAGGATCTGGCACCATGGCTGCCTTTTAGCACAGAACAGAGAATAGAGGAGAGTCTGGAACTGATAATTTACCAGCATCATAAGATAGCATGAATTTGGAGACAATGGAATTGAAGAAATGATTGGGTTTTGTTGTTTTCTCCTCAAGCCCAGGCCCCTGCCAGGCTTGTTTGCGCCAGCAGAGGGCACCTCTACCTCAGGCTTGCGCATGGTCCATGCTGAAGTGTCATCAGGCATCCCGAGGTTAGGGAGGGTCTCCAGCATCCTCTCCTCCATCCCTTCGAGTTTATAATTGAAGAGTTCAGGGCCTCCAGTTACTAGCTAGCCCTGGAATTAAAGAGGAATGCAGATTTATTAGCTAACCTTTTGTTCTCCCAATGTTCATTTTTAGGTCAATCAGGCATCTACAAGAAGCATCAGCAACAGATGGAAAAGGCAAGTCCCCTTGGGCCCTCTGCGTGCTGCTCAGCCTTTCCTGAAGCCACAGCCTGGGCACTGCTGAGAGGCGGAGCGGGAAGGATGGGGCTCAGGTGCAGTCTTCCTAGGGGGCTTGCCGGGGGCTCCCTGGGAGCTTTGTAAGGGCCACCAGGGGTCATTTGGTGGAGAGACAGGCGGCGAGCGTTGCAGAGAGCAGCTGTGTAAGGAGGCTTGGGGTGGTTGCTGCTCATCCCGATGATTCATTTCATTTCCATCGTGAGCGTGATTTTCGCCTTCTCAGAACTGAGTCAGGAAGAGAAAATCTGTGTTGGAAGGACCACATGACACTTCACTGTGCGAACAGGAGGTATTATGGCGTGGGGATGGCTGCGTGTAAAGCATCCCTTCCTGCTGATTTAACACGCTTTCAAAATAGATGTGTCGGCATTCATTTAAAGTGAGCCCGATGCCAGAAAGAACCCTTAAAACTGTCTGATTTTCAAGTGGTTGTGCCATTAAAACTCTCTTGCGTCTCTTGGATTTTCCAACCATGCCTGCTAAGTCAGAAAAGAAGCCACAAAAAATGTCGTGTGTGCTTCTGGGCTCACTGGAATGGCGCTCAGGACCGCAGGCCACCCTGGCATGAGGGGTTTAGACTATAGATCAAGGTTGGAGCGTCCTCTGGATCCATGAAATCACACTCCGTGCAGGTAGTCATGTTCTTTAAGGCAGAGTATTCATTCGTTGTTAATATAAGTTTTGTTGCTGACCCGTCTTCTGATTACAAAAGTAACGAGAGGAGGATTCGTTCGAGAAGATTTGGAAATCAGGCATTAGGACGAATCTTATCTCCCACTTGCTCTACATCATTGTCTTTAAATTGAATTAAACCTGACCTCAAGGCTTCACACCAGTGTCGGGCAAGGTCTTGGGGTTTTTAGAGCACGGTATAAAGGGGCATCTTTGGTTTGGGCCACAGTGGTTCCTGTGGAGACCCCTTTTGCCCCGATGCGTAGCTCTTGCTCGGGTCGGCCTGGTGTATGAGGGTCCTGCCCAGGTGGGGAGCCCGGACGTGCTGAGTCCAGTCCCCTAAGGCCCACTCGTCTTCTCAGGCGGCCTCAGACCCCACTCGCAGAATGTGCCGTTTCTTGTTTTCTGTCTGGCCCTGGGAAATAGTTTTCTTCTCTTTTCCTTCAAAGGCACTAGATTCCCTGCTCCCTCTGGAATGCCCTCTGGGACAGAGATTCTTTCCAGATTCTTTTAAGCCGGGTTGATGTCTGCAGAAATCTCTCAGCCTGGCTCCATAGCCTTCCTCTGACCCCGGGAGCTCAGAGAGCTACCCCACCTTCCTGGGAAGGCATCAAGGAAAATTGCAAAAAAATAAAAGAAATCAGAATTTTAATAAAGCACCCTGCCACAAACAGAAAAATCGAATGTAGAAAAATAAAAACTCACTTTTTGGAAATAATCATTATTTGGGGATTTTCACATCTTTTTTGCTCTTCTACACATGTTATAAGAGCTTTTGTTTTTGTAACTTAATAGATCTTTCTTGAATTTTAATGTATTAAAATGAGGCATTTTACTTTTTTATCTTTATACGCTTCAGTTTTGCTGGATCCGTTTTTCTGGCTGGCTGAAAATGTTTGAGAATCCCAAGGGCAGTGTTTTCTGGTGAAGTTTGATCTGTACTTTCCCTCTCGGCTTCGTCCTTCCGCCTTCGTGAACTCCGGTCTTTCCTCACCTTCTTGATCTCTGGTCCCCTGATCTCTCCGCCTGCTCCACCTGGCCTTTAGGGGGCTTGCAGGCAGCTGGCTCTAAACGTTTATTCCATGAGCAGTTGATCGTTAGCTGAGGACTTAGTAACTTAGCTGCTTGGGGTAGACAGCACAGCTAGTAAAGGCCAAGGTGGGGGTCATGACTGTGCCCAGCATCCTCGGTAAAGAAACTCCTGAGCCCTAATGCCTTTGTCACCCCCCTCCCCGCACATGAGGCAGTTTCTCATTTTTCCACCTGGTGGCAGCAGGGGCCCTCTTCAGAGCGCACACCGGGGCTCCCATTCTCCCTTCTCTGGATGTCATGCTGTTAGGAAAGCACCGTTTCTCATCGGCTCGCATCACAGCCCCTTCGCAAGGGGGACAGAGCAGATGAGAATAGAGGTTCCTGGTTCATGTCCTTCACGAGCTGATGTATGCCGTGGGACGCCCTTGAGCTAATCCACAAATGGACATTTCACTTTATACTTTGAAAACTGGCTATGCTGGTGACGCTCCAGAGCCAGAGCAGCCTGTTTCTGGGGCTGAAGTCTCCTCTGCAGAGGACTCGTAGGCACAGTACCCCTCGGGCCCCCCACCCCACCCCACCGCAGCGCTGGGACTCCAGCCTCGGGCGAGACTGCAGAGTGGCTGTGCCCTGCCTGTCCCCTCCGGGTCAGAGGCGAGGCAGCGCAGGAACGCTGGAGCGAGCGCTCTGCTGACCCGCCGCTGTCCTGGCATGTCGCGGCCGGCCCTCTGCACTCCGCAGTTCCCCCTCCTGGGACTTAGCCCGTCCTGGAGGCGCTGGCAGAGTGACGGCCACGGCAGCGGTGTCTCCTCCGGGGTGCGGAAGCATTTTGCTGCCTGGAACCTGACTCCGGCTCCTGTCCTCAGGCTCGTTAATCCACCGACTCATTGCATGACCTTGACAGTGACTTGGGCTTGAGACTCAGCTTAACGCAGTTCAGGCTGGCTGACTGCATGGGGCGCCGCTGTGTGTGGTCCTCCCCGCATTGGGGTGCCACCTGGCTTTCAGGGGCTGTGTTTGAGTTTTGTTTACTTCTTGGACCCTGGATTCCTTTTGACTGAACCCGAGGGAAACGTTAATGACGAAGCTGCCCGCCATCCGTAAGCTGTGTCTTTGTCTCTTCTGTCACACAGTGGCCTCAGATCCTGTCATAGAGAGGCACTGCTGCACCGTGTCCCCTGGGAGGAAGCGTGAGTGAGTCTCGCACAGGCACTGTGTCCCGCCTGCCCCAGCGGACTCCCCTGTTTGCGTCCCTTTGCCCGGGGTCATTAGTTAGAAAACTGGCTCAGGGACGAGGTGCGCCAGATATTTAATTTAATCAACAGTCTCTGCTCCTGGTTATCTTTTTTCCCTCCTTGTGTTTGTGAGGAAAATTCAGAGGTTTTCTGAGGAACCTGAGCCTTTATGTGAGCTTCAGAAGCGTGTAGGCGTTGGTGACTGGCTGGTTCGTGGCGGAATGGCTTCGTTCTGGGCCACCGCCACGTTCTGAAAGTGGCCGAGGCCGTGAGGAGTGTTTGTCAGGGCAGCGGCTCTCAGGGTCCACATCGAGGTCCACCCTGTTGTCACAGTGAGCAGAGGTGGGTAGGCTAGCTGGTGCCTTGGCACGATTCAGGGCGGTGGCAGCAAACTGTCAGCGGCCATTGCGTTCTTCATTGCCACCTGCTTGCAGGGGCTGAGAAAGGCTCGTTTCACTTCAGGGTGGCCTTGATAAGTAGAAAAAACTGCTCCCGTTATTAAATCTCCGCCCTTGAATACGTTGCCCTTTAGCATTCTGTGTGGTGAAATGGGGAGTCCGCGTAAAGAGCTCTGCTCTCCACCGAAGCGTGCCCGTGGCCTGGAACACGCACACGCAGCTTGAGCTAGACTGGAACTCGCCACT
The DNA here is from genome assembly GCA_030015415.1 of Cynopterus sphinx. Taxonomy (NCBI): domain Eukaryota; kingdom Metazoa; phylum Chordata; class Mammalia; order Chiroptera; family Pteropodidae; genus Cynopterus; species Cynopterus sphinx. Next base: position 126,903,634 of record CM057385.1, read on the forward strand.
TTCCTCTTGGGGTGTGTCATGTGTCTGAAAGAGCGACGGTGGATGGCTGAGACTGTGGTTACTTAGACTGGAGTTTTGGCCTAAACTTTCTTGAAAATGAACAAAGTAAACATGTCACTTCAGGGAAACAACTGAAAATATTTGTTGCCAGTGACCTAATTTTCACTTGAAAGCACAAATTTTAATTTAGGAAAACTTACATCCAGCACTGCAAGCTCCACAGCGTCCCAGTTCTTAAAAAACTGACGTGAGCCGGGGGAGATATTAGCAGATGTGACTTTATGTATGTTCTTTTTGTGTTTATGTTAAAAGTTTCACCATTTCAGAGATGTGCGGGACTCGGTGAAGTACTTTCACCTGGGCAGTGCACGTCACACCACAGCCACGCGTGAATGGGAAAGGCTCCATTCACAGTGCAAGCTGGACCAGTGATTTTGATGTGACGGACGGAGTGCGAGCGTTCGTTGATACAGTTTCGGATCCCCCAACTACTATTCGTCAGGTTTCGGTGCAGAATAAAGACTGTTCACAGTTGCTGGCCAGGCCCACACCTTCGAACGCTTCAACCAGACCCCTTCTCAGCAGACAGCGTGAGTCTCCAGCCGTGTGCTAGTCAGACAGTTCAGAGACCCACAAAAATGGAAAACAGCCCCGCCCCTCTGGTGGAATTTTTTGAGTTGTTTTTTAAGAAAAATAGCATTTGGATTACATGTAATAGGTTTTGTCACTCCCAAATGAGTTATTAAATATTTTTGAAATTTGTTATTTCTTGGGTGGTAAGTATTGGTAGAATTTTACCCACATAAATTAAAGTTCTTGGGGGTCCTTAGTGATTTTTAAAACTGTGAAGGGGTCCTGAGACCGAAAGTTTGATACTGTTTGTTGGGGGTGAGACGTGCTGAGCCTCTTGTCGTCGTGACGACTGTGATGGGCACGAAAGCCTGTTTGGTTCTCTTTTCCTGTGCCTGTTGAGCTCATTTCAGACTGACTTGGCCAGATCCTTGTGACCGCTTAAGATGTCCATTCATTCTGGGCAACTAATGCCACAAACGTCGTTTTATTTGGGGGTTTTTATATAAACAGACCCGATGAAAAACCCGCTGATGAGAAGAGACGAGAAGTGCGCCCGGCTGTTTTTGTAAAGGAAGGTCTACTGGCGCGCGGCCACGCCCGCTTCTCTGCCTGTTGTCTGCACAGTGGCTTGTCAGTGGCAGAGTCGAGTAGTTCTGGCAGCGACCCTCCGGCCCACAGGGCCTGAGACATTTGCTCCCCAGCCCTTTACAGGAAGTTTGCCGACTGCTGGTTGACGCGGACATTTAAAGAGAGACCGTTTTTAAAACCATTAACGTGGCTCGCTCTGTTTACCGGCAGAGCTTTGAGCTCCCTGGTTCCCCCCTGGGCCAATGTTGTTCGTGAGCACTGTCTGCCCCGACTCGTGTTCCTGGTAATGATGCCAGGCTTGTGCACCCCTTATGTTCACTTCCCACGTGGAAACTAAGGTGGCCTCAGACCCCCCGGTGCTGTCAGCGGTGAGGATCGTTCAGTAGGTTACACTTGGAGACTCTGGGTCAGAAGGCTCAGCGGGGAGAAGGAGGTCGGGGCGGGGAGCCTCCCAACAGCACATTTGGTTGCAGTGCCCCCTCCCAGCTCTGGGACTGGGCGTGGTCGAGGCAAAGATGCTGTCCCCGGAGCTGCTGTGCACACTGCCGTCGAGGGCAGCCCCCAAGACCCCCTCTGGAGCCCCGTCTCGTGGTAATAGAGAAGAAGGGGCAGAAGAAATGAGATTCCCATTATCCGGTCACTCAGAACATTTTCATCCTCCTCTTGTCCCCATGTAGCTAGAGCACATCCTCAAAAACCCATTCCTGTCCGCGCCGTCTAAGGCCGCACCGTGAGAGCACCAGGCAGCCTCCTGCTCCAGGAAGCTGGACTGTGGGCGGCCGAGGACACCTTCTCCCGGGAGATGTGACGGGAATGCTTATAAAGCTGCTGCCACACTCATGGCTGGCGTATGTCAAGCCCCCGAAGGGTTCTGCCCTGCATGTAAGGCCACCTCACATGAGTGTGTCGCCGACCCTCGAATTCAGGGGTTTCTCACGGGGCACCTACAAATGCATTACACAGGGAGGGGGGCGGTGCGCCCCAGAAGCTGTGGGGGACACTCTGAGCATGCATACATTTAGCTGGGCAGAGGGTCTGTGGCTCAGCAAATCTGCAGAGGAGGCTGGGACCCCAGAAAGGGTAGACACCAGAGTTAGACAGACTTCCATCAAGAGAATGAGAGAGAAGTACACTTTGGCTCAATACAATAATTTTTAATTCCTCGTAATCGTCAAAAAACCTCTTTTCACTGCTTTCCCCTAGCAGATCACTCGAAATTCCTTTATCATCATCAACCTAATCATGGCTCCGATCGCCTTTGTGAAATAATCAATTAACCAGAGAGACCACCCTCAGTTAATATCCTCTGCAACCCAAAGCAGAGGCCTCATACCCCCAGCCCGAGAGGCAGCCGCATCGTGGCATCGGTGCCAGTTATTTACTACACCTTCAGACACGGGGCGCCTCCCTACCTTGGGGGGCCCTCAGCCGCCCAGTGGCCTGCTGGCAGTTGGGGTTGTCGTGCCGTGCTCGGGTCCGAGTGTGGTTCTCGTACCTGGTGGGGTGGGCAGCGTTTGTTTTCCACGAGTCTCGAGAAACTTGAAACGGAGTCCTCTTGGTTGATCACTGTGGTGGTCAGGGGGTGAGGTTCTCTCATTGTGAGGTGCTGTCTGCTGTTGACCCAGCTGTGTCATTAGGCAGGGGGACGTTTGACCTTCCTCGGCCAGCCCATTGCTGGCCGGGAATCTACCGTGGGCCTTGGGCAGCAGCGGGCTGGCAGCGGGGGGTCTGCGGGCCCCACAGGGCCCTGGGCAGAAGGGAGGCGAAGGCAGACACTGACTGGACTTGACCACAGGACTCTTCCCGAGTAGCCTCTTCTGCTGTCGTCTGGTGTCAGCCACTCGCTTGGGCCATTTTTGCCTCTTTCTTAGATGCTTTTTATTATTTAAGGCAACAGTTTGCTTATGTGAGACACACGTCCTTAACGGTTGGTTTGGTGACTCCTGAGTCAGTTTTAAATGTATATTGGAAATGTGTTTTTGAACCACTTTTCACATAACAGCAGTTTGAAAATCAAGAACGTTTATTCCCTGCAGAATTCTAATCACGGCCTTTCTTGCACTTGCTCTCAGTACAGCCTTTGTGAGATTCAGAAGTGGGGTCTCCTCTTAGTGGAGGCAGAGGGCAGTTAGTGACCCCAGAATGGACCCTTTCAGATGAGGGCAGCTCCCAGGCCCGCACTTGACCATGACTGGGGGAAGCTGCCCTGTCCGCACATGCGGCGGGCCCAAGCGCAAGGCCTGAGCAGGTGGTGCAGGTGCTAAGGTTGACGGCGGGTCGATGACATAGAACTTTCATTTTTGTGTTTGACTCAAAATTCCCTCTGAAGTTCGGCCGGGAGGAGCAAAGGATGATGGGTAGGTAGGAGTGTTTTGAAGCCTCGAGGCTCTTCTTACACCAGGGAAGGGATGTTTTGGAAAATTTTTACCCTTTAAGCAGCTGCTGTGGACCTTTGCCCTGCGTGTCCTGTAACCCATTCGGGACTGACTGCCCGGGGGGGTGCTGGCAGCTCCTGGGCATCGCCTGGCCTTTTGAGCCACGCCAGCGTGCCCCTGAGCTGCCGGTGGACTACAGAGCTGTGAATCGCCTTCCTGTCGGTCCCCGAGAGCGTGGTCCTTGGAAGGAGGTGGACTTGGGATTGAGGACTGGCCTCTCCGCTTGCAGAGCTGTGTGACCTTGGTGGTTTGTACTCAGCTTCTCCAGGCCCGAGTGCTTCATCTTACGTGACAGTGGTCACTGTGCGCTGCCCAGTCTGTGAGGGTTACGGGGGGTGAAGTATGGGGGTGTCCAGCCCGGTGCCCGGCAATGACCGGCTCTGCCAGAAGGAATTTGGTCTCCATGTGAGGGGACCGCTGCCCGAGAAGGAGGTGGCGGGCCAGGCTCAGGCACGCTACGTTACGAGGGTCCCCTGGCTCCTGTCCGGGGCATCTTTCCTCTCGGTGTGCTCATTCTTTTACCATATTTGCTGTTCCTCGTGGTGGGGTCAGAAATAGCCAGGCTGAAATGGGGAGCCTGTCCTCCCGCGGGGCCCTGCCCTCCTGGGGCGCCCAGCCCTGCCACAGACCACTGAGCGGCAAGCTGTCAGCGTTCTCAACTCCAGGGAACGCTTTTTTGGAAGAAAAGGGGAAGGCTTGGGATTCCAGGCTGGGACCTGCTGCGTCACCGCTCGTCGTGTAATGCTGGCGAAGTCCCCCTCCTGCAGCTGGCCAGCCCCCCGTGCGGCAGGCCGACTCATCGTCGTGTGCGTGTGGCAGCCCTGCTCCCAGCAGCACCCAGGTCACCGCTCGTTCCAGTTAAGCTCCTCGCATGTGGCATCCTGCCAGTGTGGCTGCCACTGTGAGACAGCTTATGCCACGACTGGTTCGGTTGACGTTAGGTGCTTCTAACGTGATCCTGATACTGTAACGTCAGACGCGCATCGAGTGGTTACAGTTTGCTGTCTGCTCTCCGCGTACCGTCTCACGAATCCCCCAACCACCCTAGTGGTAGGTGTTGTCATTCGTGTTTTACAGGTGAAGACACCGAAACTCAGAGAGGTTAGGAGATGGATCTGAGGTCACACAGCCAGGAAGCAGCAGTTGGAATCTGAACCCAAAAACCTGCACGGTTACCCGCTCCCGTTTCTTAGGCACTAAGCAAGCTCCCTCCCTTTCTCCCTCCCTCCACTCTCCCTCTCTCCTTCCCTCCTTCCCTCCTTCCCTCCTTCCCTCCTTCCCTCGGCTGCCTCTGCTGTGTGGGGCCCGGGGGGCTCATCCTCTGAGCAGCTGTCTTCACGTAACTGGAGATGATGCCTGCCAGGACTGGTGGGTTGTAGGAACGACCTCGAGCTCTGCTCATCAAGGCTGTGATTCTTAGGGACGACACTGGTGGTTCCCCAGGTCCATTTGTCCTAGCACAAGTCCTGGGCTGGCCTAGCATCGGTTCCCGAGCCGTCCTCCCTCACGGGGCGCCAGAGGTGGGTGTGCAGGCTCGTCTCTAGGGCGGTCCATGGCCCACCTCCTTTCACAGTGTCTTACAGTCAGCCTGGAGGGCGTGACATGGTGACACATGACACCGGGGAGATGTCAGGGGAGATGTCAGATGTGGTGCTTTCCGCTCCCTCCCTCTCTCAGCCCCCACGGTGTCTTATCCTGTTAGGGTCTGCAGCGCCTTAACCCCTCTGCTTTCTCTGTCAGCTCTCCCCACGCCCATCCTTGGTGCCCTTCCCTATGACAGGGTGGGGACCCATCACACTCCACCTGAAGAATTCTCTGCGATGCGCCGCTTCACCGCCTGTCCTTCCATCTCCCGAGCCAACCACCATGGCGGGATCAGCCCCGTCCACTGAGAGAGGAATGTCTCAGACCCTCCAAGGAGGCTGCCCCAGAGTCAGGGGTTTGACCTCAGCTGGGCTCTCACCCTTGCTTCTCCCCATCCTTTCTCCGGAGAGATTGTTGCTCCTGCTCCCCACCAGCCCAGGCAGGCATCGTCTCCAGTCACGTGCAGCATAGCCGTGGCCAAGGCCCTGTCCTGCTTCAGACCCTTCAGAGCCTCCCTGGGGCCCTCGCATCCAGAAGGAGCCCGGCTGGCCTCCTGCGTTGGTTCGGCCCTCCACCCCCAGCCACTCCAGGGTCCCGCACACTGGGCTGCTCTTCCCTGACACTGCTCTGTGGCCAGCCTTTGCCCCGCTGCTTCCCGCGCATCCTCCCCGCCCCCTCTCACCGCTCTCACTCCCTCCCGGGCCCCGGTCGGGCCTCTGCTTAGACATCAACCCCCTCGGGAGTCCTTTCACCCCCTGGTCTGGGTTCACAGTGTTCCTTGGCCGTGGCCACCAAGCATATCCCATCTGGCACCTTGAAATCCAGGAGTGAGAACATGACGAGAACGTGACACTTCTCTCTGTTGGGCCAGTGGCCCTTGGTGAACTGCAAGGGCAGGACTTCATCTGTTGGTTTATTTCAGAAGAGGCTTCCAGAGCCCTTTTACTCAAACAGCCTAGTCGTCGGTGCCGTCCGTCTCTGTTCTTCACAGGGAGGAGGGTGGGTGTTCGTGTTCAGGAAGCGTGTCATGTGTCCAGGCCGGCCGTGGTCCTCAGGGGCTGGCCGCTCTGTGGGGTGGGGTGCAGGGTGAGCCACCAGCCCACTGACCACTGCTGCTGGGAGCAGGAGACGCACACACGGACACAGCAGTGCTCCCTGCAGGTGTGCAGAGCTTTAAGTCCGACACCTCTCGGCTTTAGTGTCTGGTCCTCAGCAAATCCTTTCGCATCCCCCAGGAGAGGAGGAATGCCCGTTCACGTCGCACTTCTCACACCAACCGAGTGCCCTCTGTGCACTTAACATCGAATGAGTGTGTATGTAGCTCCTCGTCCAGTGACTCTTCCCTGAGGGAGGCAGCCACCCCTGGGGCAAAGGCCCGGCTGCCGTGGTCACTGCTGCACCCCAGGGCCTGGCCTAGAGTCAGTGAGTAAAAAGTGCCCAAGAACCAGACAGATTTAATTTTTAAAATTGCAAGACCACCGGAGAGGTCGCTAGATGAGAAAGCCTTTGCCGATTTGCCTACTTCAGTTGGGCGGCTTCCCCGGTCGCACACCTGCCCAGGGCCGTTGCAGTCTGGGTGTGGGCGTCATGGCCTTTCAGCCTGGGGCGAGAATTTCTCAGAAGGATTTGCTGGCCCTTCCTCATCCATGCATTGGTTTCTCAGAGGAGAGTCTGAACGATGCTGTCAGTTGATTATCACCTCGAAGATCCATTTAGGATTCCAGGAATTTCTTTCGGAATCCTGAGCTTCATTGCCCCCCACGAATCGTGAGGCAGAGGAGGGAGGAAGAGGAAATTCGAAGCTCCACCACGCAGTCCCATTCTTAAATGCAACCAGTAATTGAATGCTATTAAGCAAAATTAATTTGCCTCCTGCAGGAAGGTTTATGATGAATGAAAGCGTTGCTGATCGGGGAGGGAGCCAGCCACCCTCTGTGGTCATCAATATTTCATGGCCATAGGCGGTGGCAGGAAATTAGCTGTCCTGGCTCCCTGACCTTGAGCCATCCTGAAGGAGGGACAAAGCCAGGGAGATTTCATTCAAGGGCTTGCTACAGGGCACTGTAAAATCTAAGTGAAATTTAAGTTTGCTAGATGCACCTGTGTTAGTTAATTGACTGCACGTCCCCAACGAGTGAGAGGCTCCCCCAGATGGGGCTGAGGGACCCACCCGAGGGGGGTTCAGCGCTGTCAGCCACATGGCAGAGCTGAAATGTTTAATCGTGGCCGTTGGGGAATTGGGGGGGGGGTCTTGATCTATAGGGTCTGCTCGTTTCTGTGGTGTCAGTATACGCCCAGCATGGCCAGCGCAGAGCTCTGGAACCTGGCGCTGGGCGGTGTGCTCATTTGCCAGGCCCTGGAGCAGGGAGCCCCAGCCTGCTGCCCCCGGAGCTCCCTGTTCTCCCTGTGACTGGTGGGGTGGGAAGAGCCTGCTCAGTAGTTGCATATCCAGAAACATAGATGTGCCCCGGGCGGTACCGGGCAGTACCCAGGGGGTCCCCAGGCGTTAGACTGGGCCCCTTGACTGACAGGTGCCCGAATGTGATGCATTTCAAAAATGAGAAACGTTAATGAACCTTTCATTTGTTCTTTCTTCTCCTTAGCTGCGATTAATTTAGCAAAGCTGAAACTTTTCAGACATTATTACGTCTTGGTGAGTAAAAAAAAACACCACCCCTGGATCTGTAAATAAGGTCAGTTCGAGGAGCAGAGGAAGTGTCTGAGCTGCTGCTGTTTAAGGTTTCGTTTGGACTCTGGCTTTCACTGCCCTGAAAAGCAGGACCCGGTTGCTGTGTTAAATGGCAGGGACGGTGGAAGCACCGCAGAGGCCGCGGTGACCCTGCGCTTCCCCCTCCTCCTCTGGTGGTCGCTGTTACCGTTTCTGTAGATTCTCCCCAGGCATGCGCCACTCACAGCTGCGCCTCTGACTTGCTTTCCTTTATTCGTTTACGAAAACGGAGCCACACTTTGGTGGACGTGAAAATTTCATATGAGCCTGAGCACCAAAGGCAGGACTTGCTCTAAATTATTAGGAATGTCATTTCTTGGGAAATATGAGGTATGGGTCTTCTCGCGTTCGCTTCCTGACTCGAAGAGGAAGTTTCTCTCTGGTTTGGGCGCTGACTGTCACCTTGGATGGCCACCCCGGTCCCAGTAGCAGTCCATGCTCGAGGGACCGGCCTGTCGAACCCTCGGCACAGTCTCCCTTGCTGGAGCGTTCAGTCTTATGGGTCCCTCCTCTGAGTGAGCGTCCCAGCCCCTGTCGAAGAGACTGAAAGTCGGTGTTTTCCCTGCGGGGCTTTATGTTGCTGTCGCTGCTGGAAGACATTCCTCTCAGCCCGGGAACGAGAAGTGCTCCCCTTTGGGGACTGAAATCAGTGGGTTATGTATGTGGGTAGGGCAAGGGACAGGTTACTCAAGGGTTCAGAGCAGCCATACCAGAATGTTTTGCACCCCCGTGGGCGGAGCTGTTATCAGTATCTTAGTCACCCCGAGAGCCAGAAGCAATCCTTTTGTGTCACTAGCAGAGTAGTCATCGCGGTTTATTATTAGCGCAGTGAAGTGGCAGATGATTTTCTTCAGGTTAGTTCTGTTGTGTTGTGGAGTTAATTCGAAAGCAGGTTGTTGGGAGAAAGTGGTGCCGTGATTTTAATTTCTCTGTTTTTATCTTTCTTTGCTCTTTACGCAGATCGTTTGTTACATATACTTCACCAGGATCATCGCGTTTCTCCTCAAATTTGCTGTTCCGTTCCAGTGGAAGTGGCTCTACCAGGTAGGCGGCTCGCAGGGGACAGCGCCAGGGCACAGGTGTCTGAAGGTACAGTGTGGGGCTGTAACTTGGGGCCGTTAGACATTTATGTGGTGGTGGCCAGTCCCTGCTGGTCAGCAACGAAGATGATCTTTGTCCAGGGAAGCTGCTGGATCACATGAGAAATCTGGGAGTAATTGCATTATTGATTTTAGTTTCCAATTTGGAAAGCCTTTGAAGCAAAAAGCCTCAGGGAGGGAGAATAAGATTTATTCTGTACAACGGAAACCAAGACGAGACGGGGTCATCTCCACTGGGGTTTCGGGGCCCTGAACAGCTTAGAATGCAGACCTCCCTTCTTCTCTGTCCGTTATTGTTATTGTTTCAATGATAAAGCCTTTTCGCAAGGTGCTAGAACTAGGGTCACTACCAGGGTAGGCCACGCAATGGTTCAGAGGCTCCTCTTAAAGCACCCACTTGGCACGTTAGGCGCTGTAGGAAAAGGGGGTACGCAGTGACCCTTAAAGATAGCAGCAGAGACGCCAGCTGCAGCGAGGCTGGACGCCCCCAGCCGAGGCCTCAGCAATCGTCTAAGGAAAGTGCTGCCTGGCAGTGGACTCCAGCACATGAGCGAGCGACCGTGGAGGGTTTACTGCTGGGGGGCGGGGGTGTCCGCGTGTTCAGGTCCACTGCTCTCAGAAGTACAGTGTTGCTAATGCCTTTATTTTGGGGGGTTTTCCATTCGTAGCTCCTGGATGAAATGGCCACGCTGGTGTTCTTTGTTCTCACGGGGTATAAGTTCCGCCCGGCGTCAGATAACCCCTACCTGCAGCTCTCTCAGGAAGAGGACGACCTGGAAATGGAGTCTGTGTAAGAAATGCCCTCCCCATCGTCCCCATTTTTGCCCCTTTGCCAATGAAGAGCAGCATGGGGACCTCTGTTTTTAGCAGAAGGAAATGGACACTCGGGCCCAGCCCCTCTTAACTCAGTTCTGAGTACGGGGCCTGCCAGGTAGGGTGTCGTCGGTCCAGGGACGTGAGCGTTTGCCATCCTTGTAAGCGTCATGGGAGCCTGCCTCCTCCCTGTCACTCAGTGTCAAGAACTCAGGGACGTACTGGGCCAGTTCCTAACTGTGGAGTGTGGGCATCCCCAATTCCCCTCTGGGCCCCAGCCACCAGGAGCCTGTGTCTGAAAACGTGATCGTCGGAGTCAGCCTTAAGTCTGCGAGTTATCGTCCAGCATCCTGTATCATCAGATAACTAAGTGGCTTTCCCTGGCGGGCACAGGGACTTGACCTACATTTGAGTGTTAAAATGGGCCTCTCCGAGTCAAGGCGTAAGTGACTCTAGGGTCCTGTTTCTAGGAAAGGGCAATCATTTTCTAGAAAAGCGAACAGTGATTAAGGTTTCCGCTTGTTCACTGATGAACTGTGATGGGCCAGGTCAGTTGCTGTTTGATAATTAGCCGGAGGCTGAGTTTCAGGCGCGCTGCCTGCAGCACAGTTGGCCTTTTGATTTTTCCCCGTGGCTCCCGCTGGGCTCTGCTGGGCCGGCGGGCAGGCCAGGCCCCATGGGACTGTGAGAACAGCAGACGGGAGGCAGAGCCTGCCGAGCGCCCCAGAGAGCCCCTCCCGTGCACAGGCGTGGAGGGGAAAGCAGGGGAATCCTCAGACGTGCCTTTTCGAGAAGTAGCAGAATCTGCATAAGTGGCTGTTGGCTCAGGAAGTGACCTCAGATCCGGAGACCTCCAGCTGTTTCCATCCCCTTACAGCAGGGTTTCTCGGGGTGACGCTGGCCAGGTCATAGCATCTTCCACTTGACTGAGTTGTGCCCCCAAAGGGCTGCATCGGTTGGTGTTCTCGCCCACAGTGCAGGCGTCCCCGTCCCTTGCACCCTTTCCCTCAGCCGTTGCATCTGAAAGTGCGACCGTGAAGGTCTTTTTGTCTCGTGGCAGAACCGTGTTTTGGTTTTGGTTTTTCTCTGAATATCCGATGATCGTGGTAGCCAAGATGATCGTGGTAGCTCTTTTAGCAAGAGCGTCTGCAGTTGGGTCAGGGGAAGGAAGGAAGGTGTAGTCACACAGAGCACTGACCTAGCGCATTCTGCGTTCTGGCAAGATTTGGGAAAAGTTGGAATGGCTTTGGGTGCCTCGGGTTACACCCCTGTCACGGGGAGGGTACCCAGAGCACTGTGTTTTCGGTGGCTGCGTGGGAGCCACCCTGTAACAGGCAGTGGCTTCTCTTCGGTGGCAGGATGGCTGCATGTGTAGCAGCTAGAGAGAGGGGCAGGCAGACCGCAGGCAGGTTTTTTAGGGCGGTAGCACTCGGGGCTCGCCCCGTTTACCTGTGCCGAGAGGTTTAGGAGCTGCCTGAGGCCAAGTACCCTTAAATCAGCAAGGAAACTGTTTGGAGATTTCTCTTTGGCTAAGAACTCTCTTGTTGAGCAAGTCCTCTGAATGTGTACGACATGACAGAGCAGAACAGGCCTGAGACGGAGGCCGCAGCCGTCAGCCTGTCATCCGCGTCCACCTGCGGGTGAGCAGGAAGGCTAATTGCAGCTTCGCAGGGCCACCGCCGGCCCCAGGCTGTCATCTCCCTCGTCTGCTTGGACACGCTCTTCCTGGATGGCACCCCTGAGATCCCTCAGAAGTGTAACCCAAGCCGGAGGCGAGCAGAGGCCTCGCCTGGGGTTTCTAGAAGGTCTTGAGCTCTCTGTCATCCGCACCGGGGTTGCTTCCTGAGGGAGGGATTTGGGCCTGCTGCCCACCACGAACGTAGGAGCTCTTCGTGGAAAGTAACATCCCAATGCCTCCCACACCCCACACCCGAGCTGCCCTCTCCCCGAGGGGGTCAACCATGACAACACGTGACCTCCGACCTGGGCCACCACTGGCCTTATTGGCGGAGGTTCTGGGTAGTTTCTCTTCTTACTGTTCTCACCTCCTTTGCCTGGAGCTGAGCTGTGGGGACTCAGGGCTCATGGAGAGCGAGTTTCGGCCCGGGGTGCCGAGCTCCCAGCCTTCCCCCAGCCAGGCCTGCACGGGTCCGGGCAGCTGCCGTGTGCACCAGGCCTCTCCCTCCGAGCCCGCGGGAGGGGGCGCCGCCAGCGGTAGCCTCGGCTCTCTGTCTTTTCCCCTTCTCCTTTTTCAGAAATCTCTCTTTGACTAAAGCTCCCGGAGGCTTACCCATTTTGGTAACAATTTACCTTAATAAGTTCCACGAGGTAAAAAGCATTGATGCACTTTTGATGACCAGGCTCAGTAGCGCCACGTGCTATGCACGTGCTCGATGAGCTGGACGCTTTCTGTCCTCCTGAGATGCCCCTCGGGGCCTCAGTGTCCCGCCTGTGAAGTGAGCAGCTGCTGCAATCGGGGCAGCCCTGGGTGGCCGCGCCTGCACCCCGAGTGCACGTTCAGACTCAAAATCACCCCGCTCATTGCTCATCTGAGCTTGCGAGCACCTTCCCCCGCTCTGTGACGAGCCTTTAACTGTTGCCCTAGGGCAGGGCTGGTCCCGCTGGTGGCTTTTCAGCTGTTGTCCCCCTTCAGTGTTTGCAGTGAAACTAGGACACGCTGGGAGGTGTGTGCGAAGCTGTGAAGTTGCCGGAGCCCCACTTCTGTCCCTGCCTGGGAGGCTGGACGGCGTCAGTCAGGCCTGTCTCCTGCTCTCTCCCTGCTGCAGCCTCTGAGCCGTGAGGAGACCCCCTGGCGCCATCCAGCAGGGGTCATCCAGGCTCACCTGAGCACATGGGCACCACCTGTGCGTGAAGGTCTGCTGGGGAGACAGGATGCTGTGCCCGCCCAGCGTCACTGCCACCGGGCGTCAGTCTGCTTCAGTTCACTTGAGCAGCTCCCGCTCCAGGTCACACGTTCACCCTCGTTGTCGCCTGCTCTGCCTGTGACATCCTTTTGTACCGGTGCCATCCCTTCCTCCACCAGCCTCAGGGACTTCCATTCTCCCTCTTCCCATTCAGAGGGCTCACCCCCGCCCAAGGTCGCCTGGGCCATCTCATTGACCACTCCCCGTTCTCTCCCTCCAGCCCACTTGCCTCTCCTGACTTTCGGGTCCCCCTGTCCCCCTGCCTACCATCGTCCCACGCTCTCTCGTCTCCTGTATTCCCTGTGGGCTGTGGCTGCACCACCATCCACCCAGTCACCAGCAGCAGAACGCGGGTGTCGGGCTAAGCATCCCCTCTTCTTTGGGCCACGTGGAGTGAGTGACCGCTTCCTGTGGCTGCCGTCCTCACCTTGATCTTCCCTCCCTGTCTGTTCTCCTTGGCTCCCAGGATCACTTGTAGGATGTTTCTGAAGTAGATCCCTGGCCCCTCCCCAGAGACTTGATTCTGAACTTCGGGGTCAGGGGCCTCCATTCCTTTAACTCCCGGGCATCCCGCCGGAGCCAGGGCAGAGGATGCCGGTACAGGAGCACGTCCAGCCTCCAGCAACAGGCCAGACAGCGGCCTCCACGGCCCACTCGCCACCCTGACTCTGCTGCCACTTGCTTCGCCAGCGTCTGCGAAGGATCTTCGTTTTGTTTCCTCCGTACTTTTGCATGTAAAACTCCTTCTCAGACACCCCTGGCATCCCCCGTCTCTCCATTTTGCCGCTGCCTCTTGCCTTCTGACCCAGGCCTCAGAGCCTCCCCAGTTCCCCGGCAAAGTGACCCTCTGCTCCCAGCTGCCAGCAGACCTGCTCCTAGCAGTCCCGTCGCTCTCGGTGGCTCTGCGTGTTGGAAGCCTGTCCCCTCCTGGGCCCTGGGCTCCAGCCCACAGAGCCCCAATTCATTCCGTCTCTCTCCACCCTCGCACCAGGCCTGAAAGGGTGAGTGTGGTTTTCCCCATGGGTCCCGCGTCTGGAGAGGGATATTTTCTTAGGGAGAAGAAAGTGGCAAACGTTTTCCCCAGACCCGCTGTCCAGCCATGCTCGGGTCACGGTGAGCGTGCTCTGCTCTCAGCGCCGCACGCATTGACGTCCTTGTCCCTTTTTAACAAGGCGCAGTAGCCACAGAGCAGTTAGGCTGTGACCAGGGGTGTCCTGGAAGCCTTCAGGTTGCATTTCTCGCTTGGTCTCAGCACGTGTGGAGAGGCGGAGGGGACGCCGTGCTGCAGCTGGAAAGGCCTGTGGCTGCTCCTGGTGCCACAGCCGCGCCTCCCGTGTCCCAGTCTGAGGAAGGTCCCTTCGGAAGCAGCCGTCGTGCATGGGGTTCTCCTGGGAGAAGTACGCCCTCTTCCTGAGGAGGCTGGGCGGGAGACGAGTGCGGGGTTCTTCCCTGAGGCGTCTTCCCACGTCTGCAGCCGCCTCTGCACCCACAGCATCCGCAGGGACTCCTCAGCCCCCACGAGGGCCACGTGCCGGCAGCATTCCGGCCCCTAACTGTACCAGACGAGGGACTCGTTTCAGGAAAGTCCCAACTCGGGGGAGGACTGGATGGCTTTGAGCTCGGTCACCGCAGCTCACAGTGGCCGGAATGAAGGAAGGAAATAGAAAGAGCAAAGCTTTCTCAGGCCACGTCAAATCGCTTACTGCTGGGTCCAGCTGGACACACTGGATGCGTCACATACAGGGCCACTGGATTTCCCTTTATGTGGAACTCGGTGACGGGGTCTGGTAGTTGGCGGGCGCAGGTGGGGTCCTTGGAGAGGGTCTGTTGAGTTGATCGATTAGGTCTGTTTTGCTGGCCAGGAAATTCCCGTCGGCCCGTGGGGGGAGCGTGGGCTTAGGGCGGTGCTGGGCCAGGTGTGTCTGCGTCCTGTTTAGAGCAGATTCAGGTTCGGGTTTGCCATGCGCCCATACAGCCTCCCGTTACCAGCGTGCACTCGGAGCGGTGCCCTTGTTACGTTGAGGGACCCAGTGGACAGTCATTATCACCCAGAGTGCACAGTGACGTTAGGGTTCGCTCTTGGCTTTGTTCTGTGGGTTTGGACAGGCGAGTAAGGGCACGTTTCTGCCACTAGAGCATCACGCAGAGCAGGCTCTCGGCCCCAAACCCTCTGTGCCCTGCCTGCCAGGGAGCCCAGGCTCTCTGCGTGGCGTCCCCTGCGACAGGGCCACTGAGTCCCTTCGAGGACGCAGACCCTCAGGATCCTCGAGGCTGGCAGTCTGTGCGGGAGGAGGTGGCGTCCTCAGCACTCACAGGACACCAGGATCACTCTGGAAGTGGCCGCCACACTCAGCGCGCCATGCTGTCCGAGGCCGGCTCTGGTCATGCATTCAGCGAAGGGCTCCATGGCACCTCCTTCGTGCCAGGGGTCAGCAGAGCCTCGGGCCCCCGGCCTGGCCTGGGGGGACCCGGGACTGGATTTGCAGAGAGCAGCCAGCCTTCCGTCTCTAGTGATCAAAGAATTTCGGGGCCCAGAAGGTTCTGCCACACCTGTCATCCTGTCCCGTGACTCAGAAGTGCTCCTTTGTCGCTGGTTAGTGCCAACGTCTACCGCCGATCAGCTTTCTCTTCAGAGTGTCGGTTAGGGTACAGATGCCAGTCTTAGTCATACCGGAGAGTGCGTGCGCGTCATAAGAATCCGTGGAGGCCGTGGCGGAAGGAGGTTAGTGTCGCTTGTAGTGGCAGCTGGGAGGGTTTGATCGGGCTCTTTGGGGAGCCCCGCGTTCCCTCGTGACCGTCCAGGGAAGTGGGAATTCTCTGTTATACGGAAGCACCGGGAAGTCAGGTGACTTGGCCAGGGTGACCCAGCCAGCCGGAAGCGGGTCAGGATTCACGCTCAGGTCTGTCTGAGGCCAGAGCCGGCGCCCGTCACCACTCCTGACGACCCGCTGCGCTGGGGATGGCCTTGCCCTTCACGGCTGAGATTTCCCTCCTTTTTCTCATTGTTCAGTGTGACGACATCCGGGGTGATGGAGAACATGAAGAAAGTCAAGAAGGTGACCAACGGCTCGCTGGAGCCCCAGGGCGATTGGGAAGGCACCGCGTAAAGGAGCACCTGGAGGCTGGCACCGTCACCGACAACGTTTAACGTGTTAACAGTCCTGGGTGAGCGGGAGCATCGGCACGCCCGACAGCGACACCGCGGAGCACGTGGCCGGCAGCGAAGCGCCACGGAAGCTTAATTTTTTACTCTTTTATGCAAACTGGATCTGCGGCTGGTCACAGGCAGCTAGAATTCTTCTTCCGGTGGGAGTGGTGGGGAGGGAGTATAGTGAGGAGGAGGATAAAAGGAAGACTTCGTTGTAATTTCTATTTCTCTTTTCTAACTGGGGGCTCTGACAGGCGTGTGCACTGTGGCCCCGCGTGGGCAGCAACATCGGAAGGAGTGTCGGTGGGTGGAGTCAGGGAGGAGGGCAGAGGCGTGTGTCCGACGCCAGTCACCGCGCAGGGACCTCCAGAGAAGGGACAGGGAGGGTGTCGCTGCATCTTTTGGGCACAAAAACTAATGAAATTAGCTTATTTTAGAAAGCCAAGTCAAAACCTAGTTCAGCATGTGACGCCTCCCCAGGATTCCTGGCCCCAGACCTTCGTCCGGGTTTCTGAAAGTGACCGCGAACCGACAGCTCTGGGAGCCCCAAGGTCTTCTCTCTAAAAGGGCTTCGTCCCCTGAGGGCTCTGTCATGTCACTGTCACAGCCCCGGCCCTGGACGCGGCACGGCCTGGCTGGTGGGGGGGTTCTTTTGGTTGAAGGGTGGATGGACAGAAGTGCATTTTTAAGCTCAAAAAGTATTCTCCTGTCGCGTGTCTGACCTCCCAGAACAGCACGCTCCCTCGTCCCTCTCTCCTCGCGTCTCCCGCGTACTTGGTGTGATCAGATTATAGGGGCAGCTGGGAAGGGATTTCCCTTAAGAAGCGGCTGGGGTCGGCAAAGGCAGCGTGAATAAATACTTAGTCCAGGCAGGAGGTCGTCGTCAAGAGCTTTTCCTGCGAGCCAGGCAGGATTTCTAAGGAGAGACCTCGTCCCCGGGTCCCAGGAGAGGGTGCGAGGAAAGCGAGCGTGCTTATGCTGCGTTTCGCTCCCGGGGTGCGGGTGGGGGTGTCTGGAAGTGGCTTCCTCCCGAGCGGGCCGAGCTCGGGGGTGGACGCGGGCGCTGTCTGCAGGGAGGTGTCGCGCTGGGTCGTCTGAATCGTGGGGCTGAGCTCGGGCGTGGGGGCTTCATGCTCGTTCCCGCTCTGAGTTGGTCACACGGGCCTGAGACAGCAGCCGGCGCGTGGCTGCGTGGGGAAGGCTTCCTGCTGCTGCGGTGCCGGTGCTCGGGTCGTCACCGGTGCTGGGGTGGCCGGGGCCTCCTGGTCGTGGGATGGTGAGTCCCTGGGGGTGGTTTTCTTACCTCTGGCTTGGAAGGGTCGATCAGAAAGCACAGGATGTGGGCCGGTGCTCAGCACCCCAGATCTGGGGGTCTGAGGTCTTTACTCAGAAACAGTTGTCATCCCCCTCCCGAGCCGTTTTCGCTCCGAGTGGCCCCGGAGGAAGCGAGCCTTCCTTCGCACACGCGTGTTGGCGCTCCGTGCTCCCCCAGCCCCACCTGCGCGGGGCTCCGTGGCCGGTGGGAGCACTCACCTGGCCACTGCTGCTGCCCGCCTCCCCGCAGGCACGTCCGGCGAGGGTTCAGGGAAATACACGCTCAGTACTGAGTGAAGGGACCTTTTTTTTCTTCTGGACGTGGAGCTCTGTGACGGGCAGAGAGGCACAGGGAACGGCTTTGAGGTGTGTCTTCTGGTGGGTGAACAGTCCCGGTGCTTCAGAAACGTGTCTCGTGCTGTGGCCAGAAGCCCTGAGGATGCTCCCATCGGGATGCGTTTGCTCCTGGCCCACGAGGGGATGCTCGTGGCCGGGCCATAACCTGCCTCCCGGAAGGGGTCTGCACACAGGGGCCCCCGCCTCCCATGCTGGAAGCAGGGACTCGAGTGGGCAAAACCCCAGCCCGCGACGGGGAAGGCAGGTGGCAGTGCGAGTTTGCACGGAGTTACGTGAGCCCTGCCTGTCCTGTCCTGTAAGCCCTTCTTCCCTCTGGCACCTCATAGCTGTGACCAGCATGTAGCTCTACTCTTGAGTGAAGGTGACTGAGCGGGGCCCACAGCCCCGCAGTGTCACCGGCTCGCAGCCGCCTTCCTGCAGCTTGGGCTCATGGTGCCCGGGCCCGGTGCGTGGTGGGACGGTGAGCCCCCTCGACGTCTCAGGGATCCTGCAGGAAGGATCGGGCGCACGTCGCAGAGGCCTCGGTGGCATTTCCAGCTTCGCTTTGTGCTCCTGAGCCCCGCTGCCGCCCACTGCGAGACTAGGGAGCGAGGGTCTGTGTCCCTTTAGCAGAGCGTGTGTGTTTTGTAGAAAATCACTTCTGGGACCTCAAGAACAGTCATCGACCTCTTACTCCTGGTTCTTCAGTGGCCAGAGACGCCATCAGCCTCGTTCTTGGTCCCTGATGCTTTACCATTTCAGCTGCAGTTCGTTTCGCACTGCCGAGTGTGACTGGTGACGCGGTGGCCCGCTCTGCCGGAAGGAGAAGCACCAACTTAGAAGATGGTTTCCCAGACCACAGCCTGAGTCAGTTCGGCTTTCCTTCAGGAAACCCCTTTAGAGTAAAACTTCCAGGTGCTTGTCCCACTCGGCCGCGTCCAGCCCTCGTCTCGTCCCCTTCACGCGACTGTCGAGGTGGGATGTCTGCCTCGCGTGTGACCTCGTCAGCATCCCTGCTCTCCTCCAGGACCTGCCCTCCCCCACCCGTCGGTCCACACAGGCTCGGTCTGGGGAAGGCAGGCTGCAGGCTGCAGGCTGCAGGCTGCGCTGCGCTGCAGTGTCTTCTCCCAGCAGCGTGAGAAGGGCGCCAGGCGAACCGTGTCGTAGAGTCAGCTGATGCCGCGTGCGGTCGCTCCGGACCGCAGTGGGTGTTCTTCCCACACTCAGAGGCGTGTCTTGTTCTAGCGCTTCAGCGTCTACCCCCAGGGAGCAGTCTTTGTGGACCAGGGAACAGTGGGGAAGACGCCTGTTTTAATTGCCAGTGGCGTTCTGGTCATCTCCCCCACCCTGAAGCGCCTGCTTCGAGGAAGGGCTTGGAACATGCGGCCTGATGACGTGGTAGCCCCTGCCCCATGCACCCCGTGGGACAGCACAACCGTCGTGCTTCCTGCTGCCAGGCGGCCGAGTCTCAGAGGCAGCCTGTGTCCCCCCTCCACCGATTTCGCCTCCCCACCTCCCCCTTTGCTTCCCGCTGACGCCCCACGGCCTTTTAACGGTCACAGCGTGCAGAGTCCAGGCTGGCTGTGGCCCGCGCTCCCTGTCCCTCCAGGGCTCGCTGAGTTAAGGCTTCCCCGCTGAAGAAGGTAGATTTCAACTAGGCACCTCTCCGCACGTCGGAAAGCATCCTTCTGGAACACTCTGGGTTCCGAGACCGCTCTCCACTCCGCTTTCCCGGGGCAGCTTTCGGCAGGGAGGCTTTTAGAGAGATCCGCCTGAACGGATGCTCATTCCTGTCGCCGCCTGGAGTGCAGCTCCTGGTGGCAGCTGCACACCCCAGGTTCCCCAGGGGCCTCGTTCACAGCCTGACTGTGCACCTGCGCCCTCCTCACGGTTTGTGCTTGGAAAGGAGATGTTTCTCGACGGCTCACTGTGAGCGCGCGGGACACGCGTGTCCCCTGGGATGCTGTGTGATGGCGGGACGGCGAGAGAGAGGGACAAGGCGGTGCCAGGGCAAAGATTTGGTCGTGTCGCACCAGGGGCCCGTTAGGACGCTGGTGGCAGGATTTCCGCAGCCAGGCCACTTGGGAAGGGGGAGGTCTGGACAAGGTCAGCAAAGGTCAGAGCGAAACCAACGCCAGCCCACTCGCTAGCCGGTCCGCTGCTCGTGAGGCGGGGTGTGAGGTTTCATAGTGGGCAGCCGGGTCAGGGGCTCGGGGTCGGCCTGCTCCACGTTTGAGATGCGTGTCAGGGACTGGAGATCAGATCCTTAAGGATCCACAGCCCCGTCCGCACGTCGGGGTTCTGGACACTCGCAGAGCTCGCAGATCATAAATTGGGTTTGCTGAGTCACGTGACCTCAGAAGAAGTCCGACACATCTAATCTGGAAGTAAGTTTCATTTGGGGGAAACGTCTGTAAATGTCGTATGCTTTCCAGGTTGGTGTGGAAGGCAGAGGGAGTTTTCAGTATTTTTTTTTAACACTAACGATCACTGAAGAGTATTTATGTAAACATGCGACGGCGGGGGGTTCGACCAGGGTGCTGTTCGGTTGGGTTCTCTTGCTGTGACGCGGACATGTAAAATAAAGATTCTACGATGGGAGTGTTTGTGGTCCCGGGGAGCTGCTGCTCCTGGCTGCCGTCCCTCCGCCATCTCCCCCTCGTGATTTTTTCCTTGTGATTTTGGTTCATTAAATTAGTTAAGCGCCTCCCCCTGACAAGAGTGACACCCACCAGAGAAGTTCCCTGTATCTTAGCAGGTCTGCGGCAGCTGCTGCTGAAACACGAACGTGACTCCCACCCCAGAGGCTCTGCTTTGGAGCAGACTGAACGTCGCAGCGCGTCGGTGGGCGGCCTCCACTGGGGCCAGGTGCTGCCTTCGGGATCAGGACCGGGGCGCTGCTGCCGTTTGCGGAGGTGACAGTGGAGACTTAGGGCAGAGCCCTCCCTGGGCCAGGCTGACCTTCGCTCTCGTGACGTCAGCTGTCAGACAGCCCTGAAGGGTACCCCAGCCGGAAGGCCAAGGTATCAGGCTCCGAGTGCCCTTAGAAGTCATCCAGTCTCACTCACACACACACCCCCCACCCAGCCGGCTGGTGGGGGTCAGAGCCACGACGGGAACCCAGGCGTCCCGACTCCGACCTGAGGTGCTGGGGACCGAGCCAGGCCTGGCCCACATGGCCCAGCAGGGGCTCCCTCTGCTCTGGTGACCGCGACATAGCTCATGGTCACGCTAGCGTGACCCTCACTTTGTCGTACCAGAAGCTGGGAATGGCAGGGGCCTCAGGATCCACGTTGTCTGGCCTCTGTCTGTCGTCCAGTCGGTGGCTGTGCCCCCCCCCCATGGCCTCGTTCCTGACTCCGGAGACCTTGCGTTACCAAGCGTGACTGGGAGGGAGCGCGAGGCGCGGGGGCTTGTTCTGAGAGTGGAGACCCTGGGAACCAGGCGAGACTCACGACGCCAGGTGCTGAGACAGCTCGGGAAGGGGGCAGCTGAGAAACGGCACAGAAAGGGCTTTGGGGACCAGCTAACCCAGTGGTTCCAGACTTGGGCCCGGGTTTCCAGCTCAGTAGTTCTCCGTGGGGCCCGAGGAGGCGCAGTGCTAACAGGCTCCCAGGTGACACTGTGTGAACCACTGGCATGACCTGACCCCCAGCTATTGATGACCCAGGCATTCAGCTGGCACCCGGAGGAGCACGCACTCACCCTGCTCCTGCTGGACCACGCCCGGTGGGGTGGCCCCGCCCAGCTGCTCCCCTCCATCAAGCCAGGCTGGAGCATCCCCAGTTAGGGGTGCAGCCGTCCAGGCCCACACCTGAAGGGCAGAGGCCGGAGCCCGCTCCCGGGACCAGGCTCTGCCTTAGGAAGGCCCGGCCTGGGGGTCTGCCCGCTGCCCCCGCCGTCTGGTGTCTATTCTGATGGATCGGCACAGCGGGCAAGTCGGGAGCAGACCTCCGACCCGAATGGCCTTTGCCGAGAGCAGCCAACCGCCTCCCAGGCCCAGACCCCCCTCAAGTCCTCCCAGCACCCACGTGGGCGCCGTCACTGTCACAGCTGCCTCCGGGTGTCCTGCTTTCACCGGGAACCTGTCAGGTGGGCAGAGGGAGAGCTGGTGGTCGCCTCAGGCTGGGTGACGGTGAGGCTGGTGGGGAGGGAGAGGGCTGACCTTCCCGCAGACTTGTGCCGTCCAGGCTCCGGCTGTTGCCCCGGTTCTCCCTGCAAAGCCACAGGCCCCGCGGGGCGTCTCTGAGAATCTGGGAGCCCCTCCACGCTGGCCACCCCCCACATGAAGAGAAGCCGCCTCAGCAGTTCAGGGAGTGAGTTCCAGGGGGTCAGTGCGACCCTCTTGGGATCTGTGCCTCTCCAGACCTCTCTCCTGCTCCCCTGGCATCGCTGCCCCCTCACCACACCCTCGTGGCCTTCCCCACCAGCCGGGATGGCCTGCCAGGGGTTTGCCTCCCCCCCCCCCACCCCCACCCTGTGGTTCCAGGTTAGCCGCTTCTCTCTCCGCATGGCCACTCTGCCGGCCAGCCACCCTCCCCGGGTGACGTCAGCTGCTCCCTTCCAGCTGGTGGCCTGGCCTCCAGTCTTGCCCTACTGTCAGCCCTGCTTACGCAAAGCGACCTTTAGCAAGTGCCGGCCTCCTGGCTTAAGCATAGAGACAAAATCGAGCAAGGTGCACACGAGATCGACGCACAAAAATCAGCCTATCTCTATACGCTTGGAGTGAGCCATCCGAAAATGAAATGAAAACAATTCCATTTGCAGGAGCACCCAAAGGAAAAAAATATATACTTATGTCAATTTAAGACATAAATTGACAAAAAAGCGTAAAACTTACACTCCGCAAACTAAAATATAGAAAAAATTAGGATCTAAATAAATAAAAAGTCATCTCCTCGTCACGGATCAGACGACAATACTGTGAAGACGACAACTCTCCCCAAAGAGATCCACACGTTCAGCGCAGCCCCTACCCAAGTCTCGTCCGACTTCTTTGCAGAAATGCAGTAGCTGCTCCTAAACGTCACATGGAAATGCAGTCTCCAGAGCAGCCAAAGCAATCCTGGAGAAGAACAAAGCTGGCTCACACCTCGTCTTTTCCAACCTTACCACAAGTCTGTGGTAAGAGAGTGGTACTGGAACCGATGTAGCTGTGTAGATCGATGAAGTAGAACCGAAAATCCCCAAATAAGCCCCGACGTTCATGGTCAGTTGGTTTGGGGCGAGGACACCAGAACAGTTCAATGGGGGAAGCACCATCTTCGCGGACGACCGGACATCCACGGGCAGGAAGCAAACGTCGCCCGACCTCCCAGCGCAGCGCAGTAGTTCAAGACGGATCGTACCCCTAAAAGTATCAAACTCCCAGAAGGAATCGTAGGGGTAACCCTGTGTGAGTTTGAATTAGGCGACGGTTTCTTAGCTGTGCCACAGAAGCACCAGCAGCAAAAGGGAAAAAATGAATAAAGTGGACTTGATCAGAATGAAAACTTCGGTGCTTCGAAGGGCATCATCCAACATTGGCGAATCTCGTACCCAAGACAAGGCTCCCGTTTCCAGGATGTATGAAGAGTTCTTACAATTAAAAAACAAAACAAAACAAAAAAACCGCTTTTAAAATGGGCAAAGGGTCTGAACAGGCCTTTCACTTAGCGTAATAATTTCAGGGTTCGTTCATGTCGCATCGGAATTCCACTCCTTTTCCAGGCTGGAGGATACTCTGTAGGGACCGTGTTCGTCTGCGCATCACCCGTCGGTGGACACTCGGTTTGCTTCCACGCTGGGGTGATGGTGAATAATGCTGCTGTGCACCTGAGTGTATAAACGTCTGAGTCTCTGCCTCACATCCTCTGGGGTACATCCCCAGAACGGCTGGATCTTATGGGAATTTTGTGTTAATTTTTTGAAGAATCCCCAAACTCTTTTCCACGGTGGATGCCCCGTTTTACATTCCCACCCGAAGTGCGTGAGGGATCCAGTTTCTCGACCAGTGTCCCGTGCCTACGCTTGTCATTGTTTGTGTGTTTGTATCCTCGCCATCCTAATGGCTGTGATTTAGAGTTTTCTGGTCTCGGTTTGCATTTCCCTAATGATTCGTGACCTTGGGCATCTTTTTGCGCGTTTATTGGCCACGGGTATGTCTTCCTCAGAGCAACGTCTATTCAGAAGTCCTTGGTTCGCTTTTACTGTTTTATTGCAGTTTCGTTTTAATGATGGAAAAAATATATATAACATAAAACTGACCATCTTGACCAGTTTTGAGTGTACAAGTTCAGCAGTATCAAGTACCCTCACGTTGCTGAGCAGCCGTCAGCACTGTCCCGTTCCAGAACTTTTTCATCTTGCAAAGCTGAAACTCCGCACCCTTTAAACGCCTTCCCGTCCTCCCCTCCCCAAGGCCCCTGGCAGCCACCTTTCTGCCTCTGTGAATTTGACCATGCTAGATACTTCACATCAGTGGAATAATAGACTATTTATCTTTTTATAACTGGCCTATTTAGCTTAGCCTAACGTCCTCAGTGTTCCTTTTGCCTATTTTCGAATTGGGTTTTTTGTCATTGAGTCGTGGAAGTTCCTTCTGTATTCGGGGTATTAATCCCATATGAGATACGTGATTTATAAATATTATCCCCCACCCTGCGGGTTGCCTTTTCACGCTGGCTTGTAACCTTGGATGCACAAAAATTTTTCACTGATACAGCCCAGTTATATTTTCTTTCGTCTCCTGTGCTTTGGGTATCAGATCTAAGAACGAGCTGCCAAATCCAACGTTCATGAAGCTTTTTCTCTATTTTTCTAGGAGTTTTAAGGTTTGATCCGTTTTGAGTGAAGTTTTTGTAGATAGTGCAAGGTAAGGGTCCAACTTCTCCCTTTTGCATGTGCATATCCAGTTTTCCCAGCACCATTTGTTGCGAAGACTGTTTTCCCCATTGAAAGAAAGGTCTTGGAATCGGAACAGGCATTCCTACAAAGAAGATAGACGGATTCCTACAAAGAAGATGGCCAGCAAGCTCGCGAAAAGACGCTCGACGGCATTAGCCATCAGGGAAATGCAAATCAAAACTAGTGAGATGCTACTTCACACCCACTAGGGTGGTACAACAGAGGAAACATCGTAACAAGGGTTGGTGAGGATGTGGGGAAACTGGAACCCTGGTGCACAGCTGATGGGGCTGTAAAACGGTGCAGCTGCCTTGGAAAACCTCGGCAGGCTCTCAAAAGATTAATTTAAGCATAGAGTTACACGGGACCCGGAAACTCCACTCCTGGGGACACAGCCTAGAGGAATGAAAACCAATGTCCACGCAGAAGCCCGTATACAAATGCCCATAGCAGCATTGTTCCTAATAGCCAAAATTTGGAAACAGCCCAGATGTTCACCACTGATGAATGGGTAAGTTGAAGCGACATCCATCCACACGAAGGAATATTATTCAGCGATAAAAAGTGAATCCAGTACTGAGCCTATAGTAATTCGTGGATGAACTTGACACCATTATACTGAGTAAAAGAAGCCAGACCCAAAGGGTCGCCTACTGTTTTATTCCGTTTACGCACTATGTCCAGAGTAGACAGGTCTATACAGAGAGGAAGATTAGTGGGGCTGAGGGGACGGGGGTTAGGGAGGGGTGGCTGCTAAAGCATATGGGGTTCCTTTCCGGAAATGATGAAGCTGCTCTAAAATCGTGATGGTTGTACAGCTCAGTGAATATGCTAAAAACATTAAATGTACACTTTGACTGGATGGTTTGTGTTGTATGTGAATTTTATCCCACTAAAGCTGTTTTTAAAAAAAATATAGTGCCCCAAGCTGGGATCTGGGGTCCGTGGGAGCACAGAGCCTGTGCACCCACCCTGGCTAGGTCAAGGAAGGCTTCAGGGAAGAAGCACCACGCTGTACGGGATGGATTAGCTCAGCGATGTGGGTGGTGGTGGAAAGGTGTTCGGGCAGGAGGAACAGCGTGTGCTAAGGCCAGTGGTGTGAGAGAGTCTGGGACAGTTGGATGAGTCCGGTAGAGCTGGACTCGAATGGAAAGTCAGGAGCAGAGAGAGAAGAGAGGAGAGAAGTAGGTGTGGGCTGTACCAGAAGGCCCCTCTGCCCGGACAGCGAGGAAGAAGAACCGGAATTGGAGAGAGGAATCCCAGAACCTCATAGCTCCGAAGCCTGGATCAAGCCTTGCCTGAAGGCACTCCTGCCAGTGGGCTACATGCCTCAGTAAGTTCCCTTTTTGCTTTAGCCCATTTGGAACAGCTTTTCTGCTACTATAAAGCGCTTCAGCGGATAAACCCTCAGACAGGAGAGATGTATAAGGCATCAGGGAGCCCCGAGGAGCTTCCCAGCCTCCATAAAGCATCCCAGAAAACGAGAAGGGGGTGGGTAGCAAAAGAGCTGTGGTGGGAAGGAGGGGATGATTTATAGAGTGTCCTTCCTGAGAACCTCCTAATGACATTCGTGCACCATCGGCGCCCCGAGGGTGGGATGTCAGCGGCCTGTCTGAGAGGGGCGCCTGGGCCCCAGACCCGACACGGAGAGCCTGAGAGGGGACCAAATTGGCGCCGCCCCCGGATTAGTCATTCTCCCGCCTTGTTTCACAGATGAGGTCTCCACGATGAGGTCCCAGGGGTCAGCTGACCTGCCCACGGCCACACAGCAAGTGCTGGACCTGGGCCCAGGTGTGCTGTCAGCAGGCCCAGGCCTTTCCACCCCACTGTGGGGCTTGACTGGCAGCTACAAACCTCACAACCCTGATTTTGTCAGTTTGGAGAAGAAGCTGACTTACTCCTCCTAGAATTCACCGAGGGCTCCTTTGCCTGCCCTCTCAGGAGTGGGCCCGACCGAGGCTCCTGCCTCTTGGCCATCCAGGCCTCGTAAAACCCATCAGCAGGCGGCTTCACTGATGTTCAGCCATGTTTTGCCTCCACTTAGAACGTGTCTCTCCAGGCCCCTAAGAACGGAGCATCCGGAGGCTCCTGGGCCTGGATTCAGACATGATGGTTAGCAAGGCTGTGTTTACTCCTCTGGGGGGGCCTGACCATGCAGCCAAGCAGGAAAAGCTGGGCTGCTCGGGGGTGGAGGGCCTAGTGTCAAGGGGCCTCCACCCCCATGTCCCACATCCAGGCCGAGGACGACCTCATCCTCAGAGACGGGTCAGTAAGGGCCCGCCTGTAAGTCACCCCCAAGCCCCCAGCCCATTTAAAAGGAGCCCAAACCGCACCTCCCCTTCCCTCTAGTTAGTTATTTTCAGTCTATACCCGGGCGGGCCTTGTGAGGGGCCACCGAGGGGTGGCCGGTGGCCGGCAGGGCCCTGCAGTCAGCTTGGTGTGGGTGGGTTTCCTTCCAGAGGAGGTGGGTGAGAGCCACAAGGAGCAGGAGCGGCTGGGTGAGCGGGAAATCGAGAGGCCAACGTCCTTGGGGTCATGTCTGCCTCTTCTGGCTGAGTCTGTTGCTAGACAGGGATCGTGGGGGGTGGGGGGTAGGGGGATGCTTTCCTTCCCTGCCCCCAGCCCCCATTTAACCCGTTGGGAGGGGCAGCCTAGCTCTGGGGGTCTTTCTGAGTCGGAGGGAGCAGAGCCCATTCTTTTACAAATGAAGCCCCGGGAGGATGGGGGCTGGGAGTCAGGAAAGACTCTTCCGGAACTCCACCTCCAAACCCTCAGCCCCGTGCCCCCTCCAGCGCCCTAATTTACACCATTCGGCCTCTCCGTTCCCAGAATCCACACAAAGCCCGTCTGAGCACCCGGGTGGGTTGGTCTAGGAAAGGGGGGCAGGCGTCCTGCGCTGGGCGAGGAGCCCTGGGTCAGGCGCCCTTGGCCGTGATCATGGACTCCCTGGCTGGGGGCGGGGAGTGGGTGCTGTTGTCTGCACATCCGTGTGCAAATGATGCTGAGGGAGACCACTGAGATTGGGGGCTTTAAAAATACTGCAACCGATGGCCAATGGCCGTCCACTGTTTGCTGGACCCCAAGAAGGGGGATGACAGGCTCTATCTGCAGAACTTGAGGGGCCCAGCTGGTTTGGTCCTCCCAACCCCCCACCCCCAGTTGCTTGGAGGAAGAGGCCATGGTGTGGGCTCCCTAATCCACTCAGCAGGAAGTCCCCAGCTCATGTGGACCCCTGCCTTCTGCCAGGACTGGTGAGCCAGGAGCCCAGGCAGAGGACCCCTCTCTCTAGGGATTCCAGGTCGGCCTTGCCCCCCGTAGCGAGCTCCCAGGCTGGGGGCCGCAGCTGTGTGACCCAGACCCAGCTTCTCAACCTCTCTGGGCCTTGCTGCCGAAGTCACAGGGTCCTGCAAAGGCTCAGGCGCTGGGTGCAATGCCTGGCACTGGCTCACAGCGAGGGCGCAGTCAGTGGTCGCTGCCACTGGTACCGCAGGACTCACTCTTGACCAAGGCCACACCAAGTTCAAGTCGGAAGGCAAGAGAAGCCAAAGACTGCAGGAGGAGACAGGCATCCTGCTTCCGTCCTGGTTGGCCCTGATGCTTCAGGACTAGACCCACCTTCAAACGGTTCGAGCACGCTGGGTCCCGGCTGAAGGACCCGCGAAGCCCCTCGTTGCACACGTGGGGGGATGAGAGTGAGAGCGATGGTGCAAACCTGCACCGGAAGTGAGTTAATAAAGAGTTCAATGGCCAAATACGCGTGGGAAATAAGCAAAACAGGTTTCTTCCTCGCAGGCCTTCTCAGAGCTTGGCGCCCCTTAGAGAGCTTGGTTATCATAAGTGCTATTCCCCAAAAGCACTGATATTCCCCCAAAAGCATGACCAGGGAGGGAACACTTCCTCCCACCAGACGCGAATCCCACAGAGACTGGTTTTTCTTCAGAAGATACTGAATTAGAGGTTTTTGATGATCTTTAGGATTATGGTTAGAAACTCCTTCATTCAAATACACAACGCGTGCACGGATTTTTTCCCTCACGCATTTGGGATGATCCTGTGGGTTTTTGAAACCTTTTTGTCCTTTCTGCACTGTCAACGGATCTAGACCAGGTGACCAGACTTGCAGCCGAGCTGTAATTTAATATTTTTGAATAGGATTTCCTGGCACGACAGGCTAATCCCCCACTTCGGATATGTAGGGCGCTTGCTCTTGCGGTCGTCAGTGCCGCCGCAGTGACACCGCGGAGGCTCACGTTTGTGTTGATCTCTAATTGTTTGGGGCTTGGGGCACTTTCCTAGAAGTGGAATTGCTGAGTCAGAGAACATGGCTATGTATTGCCAGGCTTCTCCCGCTCCCCGCCTGGCAGTGTCCGCTCACCCGTTTACATGCACCTTGGCCAACACGGGGTATGATCCTTCGCTTTGTCATTTTTTTTCCAATTCGTTCTGTGTCGCTTTGATGACCTGTAAGGGACGGCTCTGCTGTGGACTGGAGGCTGCATTTGCTTTTGTTCGCTCACCTATTCGGGTCCTTTTTCCAACTGTCTATTGAGGGATCATCTTTTTCTTATGAGGTTAGAAAGTTCTTAGTAGGTTAAAGATATAAACTCTTTGTCCCATGCTTATGCAAAGCATTTCCGATCCTCAGAACCCTGCCCCCATGAGACTATGGGAAGTGATTTGCCAAAAGCCACCCTGTGCTGTGCGTGAGGGACAGGCCTAGGACTAGACCTGGGCCCCAGGGCATCATGCTCCATGCTGGGGGTTCAGTGGGACCCCCTCCTCCTCTCCCATACCCCCTCCACTGGACCAGAACCCTTCCCACCTCACCCCGAGCAGCTCACTCTACTCCAGGCATCCTCCTTCTGCACCCCGTTCCCACCTGGCCCCATGGGACAGTAAGGACTTCCTCAGACAGACCTCTCTAAATCACAAAAAGGACAGTAAAAAAATTAAAAGGAACAGATGGAGTACATTTTAATCATATATTTAATCCATCATATCCCCAAACTGTCAGTTTAATAGGTAATCACATTTAAAAAACATCAATGAGCTATTTTTTATTTTTATTATTTTATATGAACCTTTGAAATCCAGAGTGTACTCTATGCTTATGGCATGTCTCCCCCGGACTGGCCGCATTTCAATGCAGAGAGAGAGAGAGAGAGAGAGAGAGAGAGAGAGAGAGAGAGAGAGAGAGAGAGAGAGAGAGAGAGAGAGAGAGAGAGAGAGAGAGAGAGAGAGAGAGAGAGAGAGAGAGAGAGAGAGAGTGTGTGTGTGTGTGTGTGTGTGTGTGTGTGTGTGTGTGTGTGTGTCTGTGTTCCAGACGGGTTTCTGTACGGGCCTCACAGGCCAAGGAACCCACTATAGTGTGCGGGAGGGAAGGGAGAGCACCACGGGGAGCGGGGTGGAGGCCTCTGCTTATTAGAGGAGACAAAAGATGAGACAGGAGGGAAGGTGGCCCTGAATGAGCCTTCTAGAGACTTCCCCCTTCTTCAGGTCCATGTTCAAACAGCGCTTTCTCAGAAAGGCTCCACTTACCCTTAAAAAGGTGCAGCCTCCTACCCCAGCACTTCCCATCCCGCTTCCCTGCCTCACCTTCACGTTTTCCCCTCTGGCATTCTGTATTTGCCTCCTGCATTTTGCTTACAGTCATGTCACTCTCCCCCCACTGAATGGTAAGCTCCGCGACAGCACGGGTTTTGTCTATATGCTCTGGGGCTTCGCACACAGCAAGTGCTCAGAAATACCTGCAGAATGATGGAGTGAATCTGGGAAGCCCGCAGGAACCTCCGTTACGCCCTCCCCACCCCCCAGATGTGTGGGTGCCCTGGCCATTCCCCTTGTGGTGTTTGTCACCAGTGTGATTTGGGGACTGCTGTGGGGCAGGTGGGGGAGGGAGTGGTTTGTGAGTTCCCCAGGGGCATGGACCACATAGGTCAGGGCAGTGTCCCCAATGCCCAGCACGGCATCTGGCACATGGAGAGTGGGCAATACTCACAGGGCCACCTGGACTTCTACAGGGCTTGCTTGCTACCACTGTCACTGTCCCCATGCTGGCTCCCACTCCTCCCAGGCAGGATGCTCAGGCTGGTCTGGCCAACTCCGAGTCCCTCACTGTGGGTCCCTCACTGGTGTTCATTCTGGGTCACTGTCCTCAGGGTTGGGACATCCCTGTTCCCAAGGGGAAACCAGGTCCCTCCAGCTGTGGGCCCAGGCCCAGCCCTTGGGGTCCGTGTCCTCTCCACTTCCTTTATAGAATGAGCTCCTGCAGGACAGGAAACAGTGCCTCCTTGGAAGGCCTCCTAGGGACTGGGGCTGGGCCCAGGAGAGGCCTTCGGCAGAAAAGCTGGAATGGGGGTGGGTGTTGGCGGGTAGGGGGCGTTTGGGGGCTGAGAACCACTCTCAGCCATAGTCGGCTTCTCTGTCTCCCCAGTTCCTCGGTGCTTCCCGTCCCCTGAGATCTGAAACTGTGCCACAGTGGAGAGAAAAAGAGACCCTGCTCACATCACACCTGGTCCCTGCCTCACCCTCAGGTGCTCTGTCCACCCCCAGGCGCCCAGCACTGTCCTTTCTTCCTCTTTCAGGAGGTTTGTGGAGGAGCCACTGCAAGTCGGGTGCTTCCTAAGTGTTGGGGGTGCAAGTACAGATAAGACAGGGATCCCTGAGCTGGGGAGTGGGGGGAGAGGTCCTATTTAGTGGGGGAGACAGCAAAAACAGCGCATGAAACATGTAGCGTCTGTGATAGCTGGGGCAGGAACGGGAAAAGTCCCCGCAGGATGACACTGGGGCAGCCTCCTCCACCCACCCCCATCAGTCCGCGTGCCTCAGGCCGTCCAGGTGCAGCCCTGGCCTCCACTGCCCCAACACCTGGGGGCCGGAGAAACAGGGAAAGCGGATCCGACCCTGTCACCTCCCTGCTGAAGTCCCAGAGGCCCAGCTCCCTGGGGAGAGAGGGCAGGCCGGCTGTCTCCGGCCCCGATGGAGCCCGGTGCGGGGAAAGCTCACCCTCTGGTCTCGGGGGCCCCCCTCCCCCAGGTTTCCGGGGCCTGGATCCTTTCCCAGCCACGCTTCCTCCCTGCCTCCCCCTGGGCTTGGAGGGCCCGTTCCCCCAGGACGCGGCAGGTGCCCCGCTAGGATAGGAGACGTCAGCGCCCGCCCCCCACCCATCCCCGTTCCCGGGGGCCGGGGCCGCGCCTGTCCCGGGCGCCCCCCAGATCCGTGGCGAATGAATGAAGGAATCTCGCCGGGCGGAGACGCGGCCCCGGGCCCCGCAGGTCTCCCCGGGGCGCCCCGAGCCGCGCTCCACGGGGACCGGCCCAGGGTGCGGGCTGGGTGCGGGGGGCTCAGGCCCGGCCGGGCGGGTTGGGGCGGGGGGAGGTGCCGGGGCTGAGTGGCGGCTCCGGGCCCGCCCCCGGCGCCGGTGCGGGGAGGGGCGGGGGGGGCGGGAGGCGGCGCGGGAGGCGGGACCGGGCGGGTGCGGCCCCGCGGGGCGGGGCGGGGCGCTGAGTGGCGGCTCCGGGTCCATCCCGGCTCCGGGCCCGCCCCCGGCGCCGGTGCGGGGAGGCGGGGGCCGGGGGCGCAGGGCGGGGCGCGCGGGGCGCAGCCGCGAGCATGTGCCGCGCAGCCCAGTAACCAGGGACGACCGGGCCACCCCGCGGCCGCCGGCCCGGCCCGCCCAGCCCCGCGCCCGCCCCGCGCCCGGGCCCCGCGCCGGGGCCTCCGGACCGGGACCGCGTCGCCGCGCACAGCAGCCCCGCAGCCCGGGCCCCGCGCGCGCGGAGCACACAAAGGCGCGCCCGGCCCGGCCCGGCCTCCAGCCGCCACCCCCTCCCCCGGCCCGCAGAGCCGCGCCCGCCGGACGCCCCGCCGGGGTCCGGCCGGGGCGCGGGGGCCGCGGCCGCCGAGGATGGGCAAGTCCAACAGCAAGCTGAAGCCCGAGGTGGTGGAGGAGCTGACGCGCAAGACCTACTGTGAGTGCGCCCGACCCCGACGCCGCCACCCCCTCCGGCCCGTCCCCGGCCCGGCCTCCGCCCCGGTCCCCCCGCCAGAGCCCGGGCCGCGCGCCCCCAGCCCATCCTCGGCCCTATTGTTCTGGGCACCCAGCCCCCCGCGCCCGGGACGCACGCTCCTGTCAGCGCGCCCCGGGCCACCCCCGGGCCGCGAGGGGACCCCACCCCACCCCAGCCCTCCCCACGCGCGGCCCCTTCCCGCAGAGCCGGCCGAGGGGCCTGGGGCGGGCCCGGGGCCGGGGTCCGGGCGGGGGGCGCCCCGCTGCGCGGAGCGACTGGCGGGTGATTCACGCATCACGATGCCGGCGGGCCTGTCGCCCCCTCCCTGGCCCTGATCGTGTGTGTGTGGGGGCGCCTGGGGGGGCGAGGCATGCGGCGCAGGGTCCTGGGGCGCGCTGTCGCCTGTGGGGTCCCCAGACTGGATTCCTCTCTGGCCCTCATGTCTCCTCCGCGCTCCGGCGTGTCTGCTGCCCAGGAAAATGGGTGCCTGGTGGAGCTCACCCTTTAACCGTCTAGGGCCGCCCCGAAGAGGAGGGTCGGGCGGTTTGGGGCTTCTAGGTGTGTCCCCACGTGTCTGTCCCTGCTTGCCCAACTCCACGGCTCTCCAGCCCCCTGGCACCTCCAGGTTCTCTACACCAGCTGCCTCCCGTCCCTGCAGTCTCTGGGAGATGCTCCGACATGCCAGGGGTTAATGGCCCTGGGCCCTGACCCCCAGGTTTTGCTCTTTGGGGGATGGGGAGAAGGGCAGCGGCCTGGTCTGGTAGGGCTTCTGCCTCGGTGTGTGACTTGGCAGGGGACAGTGGCCCTGGGCTTCGGGTGGAATTCGGAATCATACCTAGGCCGTGCGTTGGGCTGCTGTGCGCCCTCCCTGGAGTGTCGATGGAGGCTCGGGAGGCAGGTTCTGGTGGTGCATTGCACAACCTCTGCTCCCCGCCCCCCCCCCCCCCACGCGCGAGCGCACACACACACTCCATCTGGCTTCCGGGCATGTTTGCAGGTCTGTCCAGGCCCACACTTCAGCTCCATGCCCCGGCCCCCGTGTGCTGGGAACAAAGGGGGTTTTCCTGAATGGGCGCAGCCTGCCGAGAGGCCCTGGCCCTCCTCCAGTGGGGTTCTGCAGCAGGGAGCTCACACCCCGCTCCCTGCTCCTCACCGGGGTGAGGCTCCGAGGACCAGGGACTGCACCCTTGCTTCCCGTGCCCCCTTTCCAAGGTGGGTGGGCAGCCCCTTCCACGTTGGCTCCCGTTTGGTGGGATTTGCTGGACCTCCCTGCAGCCTCTGTCCAGATGCCGCCCGTAGCTTTCAGCAGGTGGGACTTCCCGGGCTCCCGTGCCCGGGGAGGCAGAGGGCACCGTGGGCTTTGTCGGGAGCTGTGGGTTTGGGCCACACCTGGGTGTCTCCATCATGGTGGATTGGAGCGGGGGAGCTGCCTGCTTCCTGGGCACGTCCACGCTGCTCTCTGCATCGTTAGCACATCGCATCCTCCCAGCAGCCCTGTGCGTGGCGGGCGCCGTGCCCAGCAACCCCCCCTTTACACGAGGACGCTAAGGCTCAGAGGTGGGTGGCACGCCCACCCTCCCGCAGCCCGTCACGGGGCGGTGTCGGGACTTGCACTCAGGCCTGTCTGTCTGCAAAGTCACGTCCCTTGAGGGACCTCGGTGCTCATGCCAGGAGGTCAGGAGGGCCCTTTCTTCCGCGTGCCCCTTTCTGGTGTTTGCCCATAAGCCGTGGCAGTGACTTCTGGGTGGGTAGGGGCCTGGGGCAGTCGTTCTGTCCACTCCCCTTTCTCCGGGCAGATCTGTCAACTTTGGGAGAAGTTGAGTCAACAGGCTCAGCTAGGACCTGGCCTGGCTGGGCCTGGGCCGGGCCGGGCTATTTTTAAAGGCCTTTGGAGACATGGAACCGTTTCGACCAGGGAGAGAGCCGGTCCTTTCCCTAGGGCCCTTATAGGGATGGGCTGGTGGGGCGGGGGGTGGGTTCATTCGCCTCCTGTGTGTTTCCCTTGCTGACGCTGGCTCCCTCGGTGCAGGCCCTGTCTGTTGGCTGTGTCGGCACTTAGTAGGTCCACAGATTTGTTGAATGAAAAGTCTCTCAGCAGGACGAGTAGAGAAAGCCTCCAGCTGGTTGAGGCCCCAGGTGGGCAGTGGAGCCATCTGTTCTGTGTTGAGGGAACTCCGTGTGTGATGAAGTCGAGACAGGAGCACGTAGGAAGGATGTCGCAGGTCACAGTGTCCCCAGGAGCTTGTCAAATGCCAAGGTGGTCAGGCCGGGCGGCCCTTCCCGATTCCTGATTCTTTCGGTCTAGGCTGGGCCCAGGAATTTGATTCTTGATGAGTGTTTGCCATGTAGGTCTTGGTTCCCGGGAGCCCCAGGTGTAGACCCACCACTTGTTCTGGATGTAAGCATCACCTGGCGTCTGAGGCCTCCTCGGGCACAGCACAGCTGGCTACAGTGCTGAGGGGGGCCCAGAGGGGAGCCCAGGTGCCACCCCTGGTGGCTCTCCTCTCCTCCCTGGGAAAGACTGTCCTGGTGGCCTGTGTGTGTGGTGGGGAGGGAGAGAGCGGTGGGGAGGGAGCAGGAAAAGGTCTCAAAGCCCTAGCCGGGAGGCCCTCAGGGACTCCTAGAGCGGCAGCCTGGTTTTCTGGAGGTCTGACCCACCTTCCTCAGGCTTATGGGTGAGGCCGTTGTCATCCCTGTGTGCCCAGGCTGGGGGACTGGTCGGCCCCTCACCTACCTGAGCCTCATTTCCTCATCTGCTTGTAGTGGCTGAGTCCTGGGGCACGCAAGGAGTCTCAGGACCATGTACGTAGCAGCCATGTGCATGCCGGAAGGCGAGGGGTCATCCTTAAGTCAGGGCAGACCCTTGTCAAGGCTGCACGGGGGCAGGTTTAGATCATCAGTATCGTTCTGAGTGCACGATTCAGCTGCATCTTGAACTAGTCTTAAACGTACCTCGTGGGTGAAGTTCGTGTGTCCACGGAGGCATCCTCCCGCGGCCTTGGTCTTGGTGCCTGGCCCAGCGGAGGCGGAGAGAGCTGGGATCTTTGTCTGGCCTGAATCTCAGCGGGTTCTTGTTGTACCTGCAGCCGTTCCCTGCCCCCTGCCCACTCCCCTTTTAGGCTGGCCTGGCTGTCACTAAGTGCCCACTCTGCTGGGCACAGAGACAGAGATGCGAGTGAACAAGATGGGTGTGATTCCTGCCCTCAGGTGGAAACCAGCCCGGGAGTCCGAAAGGCCGGGCTCATTGGGCTCAAGCCGTTCGCCGTGGCCTGAGATGTATCCGTTTAAAGGCTTCTGGGCCCAAGCCAGCCAGGCCCAAGAGGCAGCAACCTCCTCTGACCGCCCTCCTTATCCTCGCCCATGGTGCTCATGGCATTCCCCAGGGACCCTCTGTCCAGGGCGCAGAGGAGGTCATCTCTTCGTTGCTCTTGGTCAGCCCAGGCTCTGCCTTGACCTTGCTTGCCAACCTTGAGCCTCCTTGGCCTTTTTCCTGATTCCTAGGATGGTGCCCGACATGCGGCAGCTTGTGGACGAGCATCCAGATGGGAAGTCTGGGTAGTGACAGCTAACGCCCCCGTGGCCCAGAGCAGAGAAGGGGACCTCTGCTCGGGGTCAGGGGTCCGGTGGAAAGACGCTGGGTACGACTGGTTGGGCTCTAGGGTTTCTGTGGCATTGGGAAGGGTCCCAGGAGAGTCCCTCCTTCTGGGATAAGGACTATTCTGTGGTCATCGCCCTCCGCCACCCAATTCGGCTTGACCCAGAGGGCAAGACGTTTCCTTGAAGGAGTAGAATCTGGTACTTGTCTTGGGACAAATGATGGGGTTGGGAGCGGAGGGCCCCACAGCCAGGTGAGGGATAAGCCACCAGGAGATGGGAAGGCCGGGAGGGGGTGGGGGAGGCTTCCTTAATGTCTACGTGTCCTGTGCACGTGGGGGTAAGACCGTGCGGGCCTGCGTCCTGTCTCCAGGGGGCCAAGCAGAGTGGCAGCAAGAGGAATCGAGGCTGGAGTCCGGCGCTAGGTTGGGCATCTGGGCAGGAAACATCAGGCTGTGGTTAGGGAAGAACTCAGTATCCTGAAAATCG
This sequence comes from Cynopterus sphinx, assembly GCA_030015415.1. Classification (NCBI taxonomy): domain Eukaryota; kingdom Metazoa; phylum Chordata; class Mammalia; order Chiroptera; family Pteropodidae; genus Cynopterus; species Cynopterus sphinx. Next base: position 126,940,154 of record CM057385.1, read on the forward strand.
GGCCAAGCCCTACTCTGTGACCTTGGGCAAGTGGCTTACCCTCTCTGAGCACCGGTTTGCTCATCTGTAATACCTACCCGCGTGACTCTGTGGATCCAGATGGGGCCCAGGGTGTGGGTTGGGAAGGGAAGGGGCTACTGGGCATCAAGGTCTCAGGGGAGCAGAACGAGGTGCCACATGGGCCGCGGTTCTGGTCCTTTCCTTGGGCCAACCTTGTCCCGTGCAGCATCACAGCGGCCCAGAGACGGGGCATGTGAAGGGCTTAGCTTGGCGCCTGGTTCTGAGGGGACCTTTGAACCTCTCCTGGTGGCACTTGGCCCTAGATGCAAGTCCCCCGTGCTCCAGAGCAGGACAGGCAAGCAGGCCTGGGGCCTGCCCCTATTGAGAAGAGCAGAGGTAGACGGAGAGGGACGGAGACTCACTTGGGGCCACAGAGCCCAGGTCTCCTCCTCACGCCCGGTTTGGCTCTTCCTGCCTCCTCCAGCTCCGTGGTAAACGTGGCCCAGCCCGTTTCGTCCCCATTGCCACCGCAGAGAGTTCTCACATCTCACATCTCACGGTGTCAGGCCTCCTGCCGAGGCCTTACGACTGGATACAGCTCCCTCTGCTCCCTAGGCCAGGCCTGGGCCCCTCTGGGCTCCTCACCAAGGGCCCCAAAAGCCATAGGAAGGGATTTGGACATTTTCCGAGATGGGGTGGGCATGGATGGAGGTGGTGGAGACATGTAGGATGTGGGTTCAGGCATGGGTGGAGGTGGTGGAGACATGTAGGGTGTGGGTTCGGAGATCGTTCTTGCCTGTGGCCCAAAGAATAAATTGGAAGAGCGGGCTGTAATGCGGGCCAGAGCGATCATGGGGACAAACCGGGGTGTCACACGGTGGGGATGACGTCGAGGACAGCGTCCGCATACCTGCACTTAGGGGGAAGCCTCAGTCGGACTCGCTACGTAGGTTTCGTTGCCTCGTCAGTCTGGGGTCGCAGACGTCTGATTTTGTAACTGAACGAAACCTGGCGACTGTGAATGTTCGCCCGCGTCGCGACCGTTCTCTAAAACACGCTTTGCAGCGGCTGCGTGTGTCAACGCGACATTCGACCCGAGGCCCTGCCGCGGGAGAGTCAGGTTGCTCCCCGCATCCCAAGCCGTGCCATGACGGGCCTCTTCGTCCTCAGCCTTTGCGTGAGCATCTTTGTCGTCAGTCTCTGCGCACCTCTCTTCTTGACGACGAATGTTCCAGAAGGCGGTTCTGGAGTCAAAGGCTGGGGACGCCTTACCAGGCGTTCGATGGGAAAAGGTGGTTAGACAGAGGAGAGTCCCCGCATCCTCGCCGGCCCTGAGTCTTCCTGCTTTCCGTCGTCGCTGCCAACCTGATGGGGGAGAGGAGTCGCGTGCCGTTTTCGGTGTTTTTTTCCTTGATTCCTACTGAATAGCGTCCTAGCACCTGAGCTAGAGGAGACGGGGGCTCACGTGTGGTCAGTGCCCTCATTTTGCACACGTAGCCATCGCGTGCCCGAGAAGGGACGTCTCCCTCCCAGGCGCATGGCACACATGGGGCAGGAACCCAGGACCGCACCTCCGCCCGGGGTGTCCCCCTCCGTGCCATGCATGATGTGTTGGCCGTTGGGGTCGAGATGGGGATGTCTCGCTTTCGTCACGGAAGTGTCTGCTGCTATGGTTGGTTCACCTTGTCCAAAACGCCTCTTGCTGTCAGGTCAGGAGAAAAACAGCAGAAATCAAAGGCCCTCCTTCCTGTCACCACTCAGAGATGGAACGCTTCTGAGTGCCCCCTGAGCGCGATCCAGTTCCCACGTTGTCAGAAACGAAGTGCCAGGGGCCCAGGGAACTCGAATGATGGGGATCGGGTTCCAGGCCGAGGGCAGGATGGGCCGGGAAGGCCGCCCGCGTGTCGTTTTCTGGCTGCGTGACCCCGGCGAGCCCTTCCCCTCTCTCAGCTCTGGGTGCCTCGTGCGGGAGATGGGTGCTGCTCCCGCAGGTGGACACAGGGACTGACGCGTAGTAGGTGCTCAGTAAATGCTCCCACAGGAAGGGGGCTCTTTGGAGTCGGGGACAGTGGCCCCCGGATCACGGAGCTGGGAAGGAGCATGTGTCCTGGAAGGCCGGGGAGCCACCCGCCTGGGCTTCCGTCCCAGAAGCGTGGTGGCCCTGGACAGTGACTTTAGGGCCTCTCGTCCCCTCTCGGACTCAGCTTCCCTTTCTGTGTGATGCTCCGGTCGCAAGATGGTGAGGATTCCGCGGGGAAGCTACACTTGGGCCCCAGGCTGGGGGGTGTCAGGACCCCGGTGTCTGCTGTCTGGGCCTCGGGCACGGCTCTCGGTGTCGTGGTGCCTGTTTTCCCATCTGCGAGCTGGGATGATAAGGCCTCCGTGACACAGGCCGCTGTGAGTGAGGTCGGGGGTAGTAGAGACACCGGATTTGGTGGCTCGTCTTGGGTGCCGCCCCTGAGCGCCTCCGTGGTGATGGGGGATCAGTCACCAGCAGCGCGCGAGGAGCAGGGGCCGTCGCCATGGTGAGAGGCTGGCGTTGAGCAGGTTGGCGTGACCCAGGCCCAGCGGGGTGCTCACAGGCCCTCACCCCCGACTCTTCCCGGGAGCCCTGTGTGGTCCCTATGTCCCCGAGGAGGACACTGAGGCTCAGAGGGGACCCGAGCTGGCCCGAGGCCACGCGTCGGGTGGTGAGGGGCGCAGCGGGAGTGTCACGCTGGGTGGCGGTGTGTGTTGGGGTGGCGGGGGGGGGCTCTGAGAAGCCTCTCCGAGGCGCGTGGGTGAGTGAGTGAGCGCGGTGCGGTGGGGGGGACGCTCCGAGTGTGAGCGCCGGGGTCGCGGGTGTGAATGTAGCTGTGCCTGGGGCAGGGGCGGGGTGCGGGGTGGGGCGGCAGGCGGGCTGGGAACCCCCATCACAGCTGATCGATCGCTCAGCCCCCTGCCCTGGGACCGGGGGACGTGGCTGCCACTTCTCGGTGCCCTGCTGCCCAGGCTGCAGGGACCTTCCGGGCGCCCGTCTGCCCTTGGGCGGCGGGTACATCCCTATCACTGGGAGGAACGACACTAATGACGAGTGGGTCCTCCGTGCCGGGAGCACGGGGGCAGACTCCCCCGGCCCCTGGCCGTCCCGCTGTAAACCTGGGAGCTTATTTCACAGGGGAGACAGGGGGCCCGGCAGGTCCGGAGACAAGCCCAGGTCAGTGGCCGAGCTGGGGGTCAGGCTCAGGCCTTCGTCTTGACGTCGCCCGCTTTTCCCTCCTCATGCCTGCATCCCCCGATCTCCTTGACGCCTTTGAAGGGTAGTGAGCGCCCCGCCACTGGAGGCATTCAAGCAGCTGCTCGGGTGGCACACGCTGGTGGGCATCCTGGACTCTTGGCCGTGTGGGGGTTGGACGGTAGGTGGGATCCTTTCACCTGTGAATGCACCGACCGGCCTGCCGGTCCCTGGGGGCTGGTCCCCGCGGCTCTGATTCCTGCTCGGGATTTGGGGCATCCTCCTCGGCTTGGTTTCTTCCGGAAGCGTCTGAGCCCTCACGGGTGCGGTGTGGGGCTCAGGGACACAGTGATGGAGGGGGCCTCGGGGTCTGGCGGCCTGGTCGCGGTGCCCTGGGCGACTGTTAGCTCCTTGCTGGCTTGGACACGTCTGGTGGCTTCTGGGTTTTGTGCGGTGCCCGGCCAGGAGCCGTGCGGAAGACAGGCCCGTGCGTAAGGCTGTGGAAGGCCCACTCTGTCGCTTTGTTTCGCTCCTTGGCTGACCAGGACGGGACCCGCCTGTGCCCCTCACCTGCAATCTGGAGGGTGGGGGCAGTTGCCAGGGTGTCAGAGTCCGGAGTCTCCGTTCCAGCCCGCCATGCTGAGGCCATTGGCTGCCCCTCCCAGTGTCTCAGTTTCTCCATCTGTCCCCATCTCTGAGACGGGATGTCACCTCTTCTCAGCCCCAGAGAACCCTGATGGTGCCACCTAGGGGGACGTGCCCCGGCCTAGGCCGGGGGTGCCCAGGAAGGGGTGCGGGCAGCTGCTGGCCTCGGCACTCCTGGTCTCAGGAGGGGGCCCCAGAAGCCGGCCGGACATCCTGGCCTTCATGCTTAGATGCCCTGGCAGGGGAGGAGGAGGAGGGGGGCTGGAGGAACGCGGCTTGGAGGGCCGTTGGAGGCAGAAATAGCATCCGCTTTTTATTTCAGGCTCGCGTTTTTCAGCGAGGAGGCAGGCTCGGAGTGCGCCTCTCTCCTCGCCTCTCTGCGTCTCTCTGTCTGGCTCCCCTTCTCTGGCTCCCCCACTGCTCTGGCCTTTTGGGAACAGAGAGTGGATTTTTAAATTAAATTTTATTTTTTTAAGGAAGATGCTGCTGTGGGAACCAGAAGGGGCTCTGGATGTGGAGGCAGAGCTGGGTTCAGACCCCCCGTCTCCGCGTCCCAACCCTGTGGCCACTTCCTATCCTGAACCTCTGCTGTCCCGTCTGCAGTTTGGGGGTTTTGGGGGGCGGGGACATGAGTCGAGATGGCTTCTCGGGTGCGGGGTGTGGTGTTAGGAACTTCTGCTCAGGGATGCGCCAGGCCTGGGTGCAAATCTCAGCCCCTGTCATTGCCTTGCCGAAGGCTCCTTACTTTGCCTGTCAGATGGGCGGACCTGATAGTCCCTCCTCCCAGCACTGGGGATGGAATTAATGTTGAGCCCAACGCATCTCAGGCTCTCGAATCCATCCCCCGGGTCCTCGTGGCCTCCCGAGAAAATGGGAAAACGCCTCCAGCGAGCGGGCGTCTGCCAGGGCGAGCCAGGGTTGGTGGCCAGGCCGCGAGGCACCCTGGAGGAGGCGTTTCGTCTGACCCTTGCCCTTGCCTTGTCCCTCTGGCCCGGGGCAGGACCCACCCTCATCCACACTCGCACCGACACCCAACGACCCTTTCCCACCGAGGTGCCCTGGGCCCCGCCAGTGACCCCCAGACGTGCAGGTGAGGGAGGTCACGGTTAACTCTCTCCCTTCCCAGTCGGCTGCGAGGCCCGCAGCGGCGAGGAGGGGCCCATGTCCCGTTCTGCGGTTCCCTGTCTCGTGAGTCACCGGCGTGTCCCAGCGCTGAGGACAGAGCCTGGCACGATGTGTTGAAACGACTGAAAAACAAACAAATCCATGAACGAACAAGCTAACGAGTGAACGAAGTTTCTTCCCATCCATGTCTGGTCCTCGCTTTCTGTTCCTCTCCAGCCCCTCCTACTGCTTGGGCTGGAGGATGGGGACGGCTCACTGGGGGTTGGGATGGGGTCGGGGTCCCCTTGAAGTCAGGTGCTGGGAGGCCAGGCCTCACCAGGGCTGGCTGAGCAAGGCCCCCAGGCCCCTCTCAGCTTCTCGCCAGCCTGGCCCCCCCGTCAGTCCCTTCCCCCTCCTGCTTCTTTGTAGGAACCGAACGGCTCCTGTTCAAAGGCAGGCGCCGGGGCTATTTTTGGCACCGTGGGGGGAAGCGCATGCCTCCCTTCTGTTCAAAAATACATGGTGGCTGAACCGGGCGGGCGAGGCGCTCGGCAGGCCTCAAAGCCGGGCCCGGCTGGGCTCCTGCCCCCGGCCCCGTGGTCCTGCGCCTCCCCCCCCAGGCCCGGGCGCCCACTTGGCTCTGTTGGGCAGTATTGTTTCCAGACCCTTGCTGGGCCCGAGCAGAGCATGATCTTCATCAAAAAAACTCAGAGCGGCCGTCATGATGGGGAGGAACCGGCCGGGGGCCCTTCCCGATTTCCTGCGTGAGGTTCTGTGGAGCTGGACGTGGCCCTGAGAAGTGGGCGCATCGCGGGGCAGGAGGCCCGGATGGCCAGCTGCGGCAGGGGGGCAGGAGGTCCCGGAGCCCACGTGAGGCCAGGGTGTCCCTGGGTCTCCAGGCCACCTCTCGCCACCCGATTCAGGAAGCGACCGTGGCACAGCTGTCTCGTGCCGGGCCCTGCGGGTGCCAGGACACAGGGCAGGTGGCACGGACGGGTTTCCGGTCCTCCTGGCGTTGCCAGGGTGCTGGGGGAGCACGTGTCAGGCCGGAAGAAGCGTCAAGACGGGGCATGGCCCGGTACCGTGGGGGCCCGTGTCCCGGAGGTCCTCCGCCTGCAGTTTGAGCGAAGCCCGTGTGGCGCCCTCCCCCCGACGGCCACAGGGAGCAGGGGTGGGGGGTTCATCTCCTTCGGGAGGACTCGGGGGCTGGCACGACAGGTGGCTCGTATTAGGGAGTAGAGCTCAGCTCCGGGGCGGGCTGGACATGGGACCCCTGACTTTTTATCCTGACACTGTGACCCCCGTGGTGATAGTCCACGTCTCCGTGTCGAGCCCTCGTCACAGGCTGGGCAGGGCTTCTGGCCCGCGTCCTCTGCTTGGCTCGGAGACGGGAGTGTGTTGTCTCGGCCACCGGGTGACTGGACGGACAGTGGGTGGGCCTGTCTGCACCAAGGCCCGCCCTGGGAGAGGCTACGGGCAGCTCCGCCAGGCCTGAGCTCAGGGTGGCAAGGAGCAGGTCCCCGGGGCTGCGAGGCCCAGCCCTGGCCCCAGCCGCGGCCCCCGTGCCCCACGAGGCTCTGTGAGGTCCTGTGCGTGAAGAGCTTGGTGCAGGGCCAGGTGCAGGGCCAGGAGAAGCGCAGCAGCTCCCCGGTCTCGTGGTGACCGGCCTGTGTGGGCGACAGTCTGGTGTCCCCGGTCCTTGCAGGGTGAGCAGAGCAGGTGGGGCCCTGCCCCGGGTTCCTGCGGCCGCCCCGGGCCCTGCAGCCCAGTGGGGGGGACGGCAGAGGAGGCAGCTCAGCCCAAAGTGCCCAGGAGTTCCAGGTAGTTCCAGGCCGGAGGCCGGGCGTCCTTTCCGATGAAATTCTGGCCGCCAGGCACGGGGCCGGTAGGGGGCCGCCTGTCTCCCCTCCCACCCTGGCAGAGACGTCGAGTAATAATCCCAGCCACAGCGACGGGTCCTCGCGGCTCTGGGCGTGTTTTGCATCACATCTAGGTGTTCACAGCCGCCGTGCCGAGGGCTCCGTGCTACTCATGCGCCTGCCACCTGCATCCAAGGTCCCCTGGCCCTGCGTGCCCGGCCCAGAGCGTGGCACACCCTCCTGTTCCCACAGACACCCTCCTGTTCCCCCAGTGCCCTTCATGGGGGTCCATGGGTGGCGCCCCAGGACACAGGGCCTGTGGCACTCCTGGTCCTTCAGTTGCGGCCCACTGGTCACTTTGTGGGGCGTGGGAGCTGTGGGGGCCTGGAGAGCTCAGGAGTCTGCAGAGAGGGGGAGGGGAATGGCCAAGGTGGGCCCCCATTGTCCCCCACTCCCCCCCCAGGGATGCCAGCACGCTTCCATGGGGCCTGCTGGAAACTGCCCCCCCGTGTCGTGACACAGGGGCCTGTTCTAGCTGGGGGTGGGGCCGATTTGGGGCTGGGGGAGCCCGAGGCACCTGGCGGATCGGCGTGTCCAGGCGTCTGCTCACCCAGCCCTTCCTCGGGAACCCCCCTTCCCCCGCATCACCTGTGTGTGGCCCTTCACAGTTAGCACGGCCAGGTAATGTCTGCTGTGAGGGGGGTGAGCCACTTCCCCTTTCGAGTTTCAGGCAGGGGCTGTGACGGGTCCCGTGGCGCGGCAGGGGGGTGGCGCAGCCCTGGAATCCAGGTCCCATGGGATCCCCATGCTGGGCCACTTTCCCTGCAGGGAACGGCCCCTCCTGGAGGTAGGGGGTGACCGTCCCCGGGGTCAGGCTGCTGTGGGGCAGGAGGGTGCATCCTGATTCACCCACAGGCTCCCTCCCTCATCTGAAGACGCTTGCTGAGCGAGAGGGACGTGGCCAAATTAGGGATTCTGAGTGGATGAGGACCCAGGAGGGGGACGGTTTAGTCCGGGGAGGGGGCCACGTGCAGTGTAAGGGGCCCTGGGCTGCCAGAGAACCAGGGACAGGGGACCCAGCTGGAGAGGAGCCTGGGCATAAGGGCTGCGGGGTGCACCTGCAGCCCCCTGGGAAGCACATGGGGAGACTCGAGGGGCCTGCAGTTTGGAGGCTGAGCCGAGGGGGCCTGGGGAGCGGGTGTCCAAGGGGAGCTGCCCTCCTGGCAGGCGGAGCAGCCAATAGTGGTCAGTTGTGTCCAGGTGAAGGGAGTTAGTGCCAAGGGGCTGCCCAGGCCCAGATGGTCCCGTCTTCTCTCTCTGTGACAGCCAGACCGAGGCCCCCTCGCTGACCTTTGTCTGCGATGGGGGTTGCGGGAGATGCGAGGACACTCGATGCGGCCTTAGTCCCTAGAGACGGAAACAGGGCCTGGGTCGGCCACAGGAGGGTGGCTTTGGGGCCGGGAAGTGCCACTCTTGGCCTTGGGTCCCTCCGGCTGCCCCAGGGCCCCGTGGGGGCCACCGGCCCCGCGTTCCGTGCCCACCGTGTCTGAGCCGAGCTTCGGGGAGAGCGGCTTTTGCTTCAGGGAAATCAAAGTCAGACTCAGCATTTGTCCTGGGCCCAGGGCCCGGCTTCGTGTTTGCTCCTGGCAGACGAGAGCTGGGTGGACGGGGGAGGGCTGGGGAGCGGCCCCAGGTGTGCTGCTCCGGGGGTGGCCATGGTGGGCGCCCGGCTGCGGGTGGGGGACACGGGGCCGGAGTCAGCGAGCCAGCCGGGGGCCGAAGCTGGGCGTCTGGGCAGCAGGCCGGGGAGTGGGTGCCCACCCCTCCCAGGGGCTCTGCCTGGTGGGAACTGATACTCCGTCCGTCAGATGAGGCTCAGAGAGGCTGAGTAACCTGTTCCGAGTGACCCAGTCCACAGGCGGCCGGAGCAGGGTGCCCGCCCAGAGCCTCCCGCCAGCCACGGGGAGGATGGCCCACGTCCAGGTTTACATCCTGGCTTCCTGATGAGCTGGGTCCCCCTGGCCCGGGGGTGGGAGCTCGTTTCAAAGACCGGCCCGAGCCGGTGGTAAACTGTGGAGGGAAAAGTGTTTCAGGACGCGTTCCAGACCCTGCCCTGGGGCTCGGTGATGACGGGGACATCAGTTAGGGTTTGTTCTCTGCCTCCCGTGTGCAGGACACTGGGCTGGGACACACCAGGGGCAACCCCTTGGCCTCCGGGGCTGTGGCAGGGACAGGGGGATTTTCTAGAAAAGCAACATCCCAGCCGCTAATGAATGGGGAGGCGTGCAGGGGCAGGGGGAACGGCAGCTACAGTGTTGTGGGGTTGGGGCGCGTGCAGGGGACCAGGGCCGCCTGCACTGACCGTGGCCTGCCTTCCTGCCAGGCCCCGAGTGCGAGTGCCGCGTGCATGGTCCCCCATTAATTTCACACTTGGATGGGGACTCTTGTAGGGGACCCGGCCACAGAGCGGGAGCCTGGGATGGGAGTGTCACTCTGGTCATCAGGTGCAAGGTGGAGGCAGAGGGACCCCCTAGTTGTCCTGATCCCCGGTGTCTGTGGCGGTTGGAGCCGCCGGAAGCAGCACCCTGAACAGGGCCCCCAGCCCTCCCGGTGCTGGGTGGACACAGGATGGGGGCTGACAAGAACCACCACTGCAGCTTTTTGTTTCTTTTCCCCCAAACACTGCAGCGAGCAGCTGTGTGTCCTTCATCTGGAGTCCCTAGCTGTCAACGCGTTGTCACGTTGGCTTCCTCTCTCTCTCTCTCGCAATATTCACACGCGTGTCTCTGCACCTCACGGGAAGTGGCAGCCGCCCGGACCCTCCCCCCTGAACGTCCCAGGGCTCAGCCCCGAGGGAGAAGGACATCCTCCCGCACAGGCTCGTGCGCGTCAGGGCCCAGGGTGGCTTCCCCGGCCGTCCCCGCGGCATCTACCTGGTTCCGGTCCAGACCCAGGACCCAGGCCGTAGTGCATGTCGCTGCTAATGCCAGGTCAGGCGAGTGAGCGAGGGGAAGGTGAGCTGAGATGAAGGAGCGTCCCCGGGAACCACCAGGCGGGGGTGTCCAGACGGCGGCGTGGCCATGGCTGAGCGTCCGGAAACCAGACCGAACGGCGGGGACGTGGGTCTCGGCGTGGGGCAGACCCGGGCGGAGGGCCTTGGGGGGAGGCTGCCAGGCCTGTGAGGGGACCAGGGCGGGGTGGGGACTTCTGAGCTGGGAGATTCTGGGGGAACCCGTCTAAGGTCAGCAGTGGCCCTGCCACCCAAGCCCTTGTCACTGAGCTCCTGCCGTTTAGGTCACACGATGCCAGAGTCGCACGAGGTCGTGACTTAAGGTGGGGCACCCAGCTGGGCACCCAGCAGGGCTCCGGAGGCACCGTTCTGGCCCTGCTGGTCCCTGGCCGGGTGGCCTTGGGTGACTGACTTCCGGCCAGTTAGCTGACCCTCCCCTGAGCCTCAGTCTCCTCACGGGGAAAGCGGGGTCACACCTGCCTGTGGGACTTCCATGCGGGTGCAGGGCACCCCCCCTTAACCTGCACAGGAAACCCCTTTGACGCCTGTGGAAACCGAGGCTCGCAGAGGGGAGGTTCTCTGTCCAAGGACACATGAGGATGTGGCTTTGAACCCAGGTGGTCCAGTCCGGCCCCGGAGTCTGCACCCCACGCCCCTGGCTGTGCCAAGCCTCCGGGTTCTGTCCGAGGCGTGGGTCGGCCTGGCCGCGTGAGCCCAGGGACGCCTCCCCTTTCCACAGCCCACTCCCCAGAACTGTGTTGGGAAATTAGTCGTTTACACCAGACCTGGCCCTCCCAGGAAACGGCATCTCTCGCCGTCGCCTGGCCCCCCGAGGTGGACAGGGGTCCCCCTCGGGCTCTGATCCCGCTCGTGGGAGGAGGGAGTGCGGATGAGGAGGGGCCCGGTGGACGCTGCTGATCCCAGACCTGAGCTCAGACCCTCTCCCTACCGCTCCATGTCCTGCCCTGTCTGTGCCTCAGTTTCCCCGTCTGGAACCGGGTAGAGTGACGCTGTCATCCTTCAGAGCCGTCATCAGGGCAGCTGAGCCACAGCACAGAGACCCCGGGCGCCTGGGCACCCATCTGGGCTCACGGTGGGCACTTGGCACGGGCTTGCTCTGAGCAGTGCTGACAAGGGGCCTCACGTCTGACCGGGCACAGGCAGTCCAGGGTCACCCGCGAGGCCCTTCTTCCCCACGTCCCTGGGAGGGGTTCCCGTTCCTTTCCCCACCGGCTTCCACCTGACACCGGCCTCCCCGTCCTCTTGTTCTCGTGCCGCATTCGCTCCTCGCTCGGGCATCCCTTCCGCCGCCTGTGTTGAGCCCGTTTGAGTGCCGGGCCCTGTGGCAGGACTCAGGAGCCTTCACGCCTGTCGCGATCGGATCCCCGGGACAGCTCGTGTGGCCGGTGCCATTACTGTTTCTCCCACTTTACGATCGAGGAAACCGAGGCACGGGGAGCTGGAGCAGCCCGTCCAGGCCACCTTCGCGGAGAGTGACTGTGGCCTTGGATGTGGGATCTTCTCATGCAGCGATCTGAGGCAGAACCTGGGTTCAGCTCCACCTTGAACCGATTCAGTACTTTTCAGAAAAAAATGTGTTTTTCTTCATTTCGTGGTTCAGGGAAGGGGGTGACTCTTTGGGCCTGGCTGGGGGGTGCAGCCACTTTCTTGGGCTCATTTCATCTTCTCGTCTTGCCTGTGGGAGAACGCAGCGCCGGCCACTGCGAGGGGCTAGAGGCCCGGGCCGAGGAGGGGGCGGTGCTGGGTGCTGTGGGGCTGGGAAGGGGGTCCGGGCTGTCTGCCGGCCCCCCACATGCAGGCGGGGAAGCCAGCGCCTCCTCCGACGGTGCCTGGGACTGAGGAATGGCATAGCCTGTTTCCTAAACGTTGGACGGTCCTGCCTGCCCTCCCCAGGACGGCGGGGGGACGCCAGCCCCTGCTGCGAGAGGCTGGTCTTGGCCGCCCTCCAGCACCACAGCGGGCATCAGGAGGGGCATGGCCGGTGCTGCCCCTGCTGGGGGCTGTGCACCTGGGGGCATGTCCTTGGTCAGAGTTGACCGACACCCTGACAGGGGCAGGCAGGCCCTGGGGTGGGTGGGCTGGGGCGGGCAGGCGGGAGGCCGCCCCGTGTCTGCCCCTCCCCTGGGACACCTCTCTGAACTAAAAGGCTGCCTTTCTGCTTTCTCCTGCAGTTACCGAGAAGGAGGTCCAGCAGTGGTGAGTAGCTGCTTTCCCCCGGAACGGTGGCAGGAAGCGGGGGCCTGCTGGCTTTGTGCTGATGGGACAGCCGTCGCCCTGCCCCGGCCGGGGGAGGCGGAGTGGCTCATCCACAACCAGGCCAGACGGGCTTTGTTCGGGTCTCTTTGTTCGCCCCGGGCTGACGGAGACACAAAGCTCCGGGGTCGGGGGCTCGGGGCTGGGGTTGCCTGGTGCGGCGGCATCGCTGAGGACCGCCGGGCCCCGAAGGGTTCATGCCAGGCCCTGCTCACCCGAGGGAGGGGTCTGGACCCGAGGAAGTAGGAGACAGTCCCAGGTCCGACTCTGTCGCCGCATCATCCCGTGGCCTTTGAGAAGGCGCTTCCCCTCTCTGGGGCTTCGGAAGTGATCGTTTAGGTGGGATCGGGGACGGCACATCGGTTCCTGCTGGCCGCCAGCTGTCGTCCGTCCGGAGTGCCGTGGCAGAAGGGTCTGAGGCTGTGTGGCGTGGAGCAAAGGCAGAGTCCCGCAGCGAGGGATTAATGCCGTCTGGAGGGGGTTAGCGATGCCTGCCCCGGCCCCGGGGGCAGGCGGGTGGCAGGTTGGCTGTCTGACTGTCGCCGGGGATCGTGGGGCAGACGGGGGGACCCCGCGTTGGGGGTGTGGTTGGGGACCCAGCAGGTTAGCTCCGTGAGCTCGGACATCTTCTCGTAAGGTTGGCTGGTTTGGAAATGGACCCTGTCCCGGCTCTGCCTTTTCTCTCTGAGGGACCAGCCCCTCTGAGCCTCAGTTTCCCCTCGTGTATGACAGGGGTGGCGACACACCGGGGAGACACTTCCTGCACAGGTCATAGCACAGTGCCCGAGAGGTGGCAGCCATGGCCAGTGGCCTTCTGTCCGCTGCGCGGATGGAAACAGGCCTAGACCTGCGTCCTCCTCGTCCATTTTGTCCTCACGGTCACCCATCCCATTATGGCATTTCGTGGATGAGGCCCCTGAGCCCCCTTGGGTGGGGGACCCGTCTAGGTGCTTGGCGTCCTCCCCCCACTCACACCTGGACTTTCCCCAGGAGCCGCAGGAGGCAAAGGGGCCAGAGGGGGTCCATCCAGAGCCAGGGTGCGGGTTCGAGTCCCGACTCCCCACATCTGGGCTGAGCAACCTCGGACAAGTTCCTGGGCTTCTCGGTGCCTCAGTTTCTCCATCTGGAGAGTGAGGGTCGTAACAGTCAACCTTTGACGGAACGTCACGAGGAATCCGTGAGCTAATTTACGTCTCGTGTTGGGAACAGCGCCTGGTAATCGCCCGATGGTGGTGGTAGAAGGACAGCTACAGTCACACGGATGCCCTAGGGTTGAGGGGCCCCCCCTCATCATACAGGCGGGTACCTGAGACCCAGACGGGGGGGGGTGACGTTTGGGCTGCCACCCACACGGGGACTCGGCCGTGGGAGAGAACGTTCCAGGCACAGGGAACAGCCAGGACAGAGGCTCCGCGGTGGCACCCGGTCCTCGCTGTAGGAGAACCCTCCCTAAGGAGCTTATAAAGAAAAGTGATCGTTGCCAGCAAGGTCCACGGGCGACCTCGAGTTCACGTCCTTTGGTTCATTCTGGTTGTGCCTTCAAGGCTAGGAGGTGGCCGAACCAGTGCCCACAGGGCCCAGCGGCCTCGTCACCGTTTCACTGTCCTCGGGGCGAAGCTAGACCTGAGCGGGTTCAGCAGTGACACTCACGCTCCTGCTCTCCCCGCCCGGGCCCATGGCAGACAGTGGTGACGGGTCACAGAGTCCAGCGCCCGGGATCGCTCTGGTCCAGGGCTCCCTGTTGCCAGCACGGAACGGACCCAGGTGTTATCCCTGTGTCGGCCTAAACCTCACCGGTTCACCGAGGCTGTAGCGCAAGCCACGCAGCCCACTGTCCCCTCGTCCTTTGCACAGGGGACAAATGGGATGAGTGCCCGCACCCCAAATGAGATGCCCCGGCCCATTTCAGAGGGCCCGCTCCCCGCGGCCTCCAGCCAGCGCTCCTCCATGTTCTCCACGGCTCTCGGGGCCCCCGACAGCTGTGGGCGGGGGGTGCACCCTGCCTGCCCTGAGCCCAGCCTGCCGGGGCAGCAGACAATTTAGGACCAAACCATCTGGGGCAGGGAAGGGATGGGGGTGGGGGGTGCCGCGGGAAGAGGGTCGTTGGAAAAGATGGCAGGACAGTGCCAAGGCCCCAGCCCCCTTCGTCGGGCGGGTCGCAGCAGGCGTTGGGCTCCCTCGCTCACCCGTGTGTGTGTTCAGCTCCCACCGTGCACCCTGCGGACAGCAGCCGCTGCGGGGCTCACCCCCAGCGGGCATGGAGGGTGACGCGGGCTTCGCGCCGCGTCCCGGAGGGCGGGCTCTGTGGGCACGGAGCGGTGGATGCCGCAGGGCCTCGCCCGCCAGGCGGGGAGCCGCGGCCCCGGCACCTGGGACGTCCTCGGGGCCATCGACTGTCCCCGAGAACGAGCAGAGGAGCCAGAACGGGACCCGGGTGTCGTGCAAGCGTTCTTTCATTATTCATTCATTCATTCATTCACTCATGCCCTGTCACTCGTCCGTTTATTCATTCACTCACTCATTCATTCATTCATTCACTGGTTCGTTTATTCAGTAAACCTTTCCTGGGCGCCTGCTGTGGGCCAGGCCGGGGCAGGGCGCCGGGGGCAGCAGGGACGGAGGGGCACGAGGTGCCTGGTCTCCTGGGGGCCCCGGGCAGCACGGCGGGGGCGGGAGTGGGGGCGCCGCGGGGAGGAAGCGCAGCGTCGCGTCGGGAGTGTTTCGTAAGTGGCATTCAGCCTGCGGTGCTTCTGGGACGCGATGACAGGTTTCTTTCCCCGTTTCCTTTTTAAGAAGCGAAAGAAGCCGTTGTCGGAGCCAGGCTTTTCTGCTCTCGTTTCCACCCGTGGCGGGGAGCTGGTCCCCGCACACAGTCAGCCGCCCCGGAGACCCCGCTCACTGGTCCCCGCACACGGTCAGCCACATCAGAGACCCTGCTCACTGGTCCCCGCACACGGTCAGCCGCCCCGGAGACCCCGCTCACTGGTCCCCGCACACGGTCAGCCGCCCCGGAGACCCCGCTCACTGGTCCCCGCACACGGTCAGCCGCCCCGGAGACCCCGCTCACTGGTCCCCGCACACGGTCAGCCGCCCCGGAGACCCCGCTCACTGGTCCCCGCACACAGTCAGCCACATCAGAGACCCCGCTCACTGGTCCCCACACACGGTCAGCCACATCAGAGACCCGCCACTGGTCCCGCACACGGTCAGCCACATCAGAGACCCCGCCACTGGTCCCAGACACGGTCAGCCGCCCCAGAGACCCGGCCACTGGTCCTCAGACACGGTCAGCCGCCTGGAGACCCGCTCACTGGTCCCAGACACGGTCAGCCGCCCGGAGACCCCTGGGCCACTGGTCCCCAGACACGGTCAGCCACCCTGAGACCCGGCCACTGGTCCCGACACGGTCAGCCGCCTGAGACCCCGCCACTGGTCCCCGCACACGGTCAGCCGCCCCGGAGACCCTGGTCACTGGTCCCCGCACACGGTCAGCCGCCCCGGAGACCCTGCTCACTGGTCCCCGCACACGGTCAGCCACATCAGAGACCCTGCTCACTGGTCCCCGCACACGGTCAGCCACATCAGAGACCCCGCTCACTGGTCTCTGCACACGGTCAGCCACATCAGAGACCCCGCTCACTGGTCCCCGCACACGGTCAGCCACATCAGAGACCCCGCTCACTGGTCCCCGCACACGGTCAGCCACATCAGAGACCCCGCTCACTGGTCCCCGCACACGGTCAGCCACATCAGAGACCCCGCTCACTGGTCCCCGCACACGGTCAGCCACATCAGAGACCCCGCTCACTGGTCCCCGCACACGGTCAGCCGCCTGAGACCCCGGCCACTGGTCCCCGCAGACACGGTCAGCCGCATGAGACCCCGCTCACTGGTCCCTGCACACGGTCAGCCACATCAGAGACCCCGCTCACTGGTCCCCGCACACGGTCAGCCACATCAGAGACCCCGCTCACTGGTCCCCGCACACGGTCAGCCGCCCCGGAGACCCCGCTCACTGGTCCCCGCACACGGTCAGCCACATCAGAGACCCCGCTCACTGGTCCCCGCACACGGTCAGCCACATCAGAGACCCCGCTCACTGGTCCCCGCACACGGTCAGCCGCATCAGAGACCCCGCTCACTGGTCCTTTGACACGGTCAGCCGCCCCGGAGACCCCGCTCACTGGTCCCCGCACACGGTCAGCCGCCCTGGAGACCCCGCTCACTGGTCCCCACACACGGTCAGCCGCCCCGGAGACCCTGTTCACTGGTCCCCGCACATGGTCAGCCGCCCCGGAGACCTCGCTCACATGCAAACGCCCGGAGCTCCCTTCCCCACTGCGCCCTTTCCCATGCCTGCTTCTCCCCAAGGGGTCTCCGGTCCCCAAAGATTAAGACCCCCTGCTCCCGAGCAAGGTGGTGTGAGGGGTGACCGCCGTGTAGATGCCTCGGGCCTAGGTAGAGTGGGGGGGGTCGTGGGGTCCTGGCTCATCCTCGAGAGGCCTGCCCTGTGCCAGGAGGTCCGCTGTCAGGACGGGCTCCCCGGGGCCGGAGCTGGGGCCTCCAGAGGGGTGGAGGAGGTGGGGTGGGGTGGGCCGTCCACGGCCTCTGGGGCTCCAGTGCGAGGGGGAGGTCCTGGGCCAGGACGCGGGGCAGGCGTGCAGGACGTGCTTCACTGTCCCCAGTGCCGCTGCCCTTTGCCAAGGCTCACTCGGGCCCGAAAGGCGGGTGCCGTGTAGGTTCCCGCCTCCCAGGTGAGGGAACGGAGGCTTGGGAAGGGGAAGTCACCTGCCCAGGGTCGTGCCCAGGTCACGGTTGGTGCTGGGGTCGAGCCAGGACTGATTCAGAAGCCTGAGTCCTTCTTTTTCACGTTTTTAAACTTAAAAAAAATTAAACTCTTCGTATTACAGAATTGCTGCCTGCTCCGTGCAACCAGTGAAGCGTGGAGGTTCATAATAATAATAATAATAATAATAATAAATATTATCTCATGGGTGGCTTGTTTGACCCTTACTGAGCACCTACTGTGTGCCATGCACAGTGCTGGGCCGTGCGGGTTCGGGGGGTGAACTAGGAGACTCAGTCTCCTTCTCAGGGACCACGCCGTGAACTCACTTGTCCATCGTCCCCCCTGGTCATACGGTTCATTCCCCCAGGCACAGCTGCGCGAGGCACCCCCAAGGCCCAGGCTGGGGACACGAAGCCGTGACTGAGTCTGGGGGGTGCCCGGGGCTCCTCCGAGGGAGCTGCACGAGGAGGAAAGGATAAGCCGGAGTCAGCTGGGTGAGGAGGAGGCAAAGAGGGGGCCGAACGGGAGAAATAGCCACGTGGGGGCCCTGAGCCAGGAGGGGACTTGGCCGTCCTCTGCCTCAGTTTCCCCATCTGCACAACGAGCAGTCCTCGCCTCCTGGGACGACTCAGGGAAGTCGCGCCTGGAAAGCACGCAGCCCCGCGTTGGGCTCTCGGGAGGTCCCCGAGGGCGCCTTTACCCAGCATCACAGACACCCCCCAAGCTTGCCGGGGTCCCCAGAGATCGTTTAACCCAGTGCTTCTTATCTGGGGTGTTTCCGTCCCCAGGCGGCATCTGGCAGTGTCTGGGGACACTGTTGGTTGTCACGACTCTGGGTGGGGGCTCCCCGCCTCGCCAGGGACACTGCTGTGCACCCTACAACGCGCCGGCCGGGCCCCACCGCCGGGAACCATCCAGGCCCAGGGCCGGTGGTGCTGGGTGGGGGACCCTGATCTGGTCTCCACCAGGTGTTCTTCCAGCAGGGACGTCGGGGGGCGCGGCGGGGAAGGGGTCTGCTCGGGGCCCCTCTCGCAGCGAGACAGGGCAGGGCCAGGCCCAGAGCCCGGGCCGGCGTGTCCCGGGCGCCGGGGGCAGAGGCGCTGGCTCCTGGCGGCAGGATGTCTGAGGACAGAGGGCGGGCCCGGGAGGCGGAGGGAGGCCGCCCGGCCTGTCGGGGCCTGGGCCTGGGCGGGGATGCGACACATCTCTGACTCCTGGGGAAGAAGTTTCTGGGCATGCACTTCATTGTGAGACAGCAGCTCCCTTGGGCGCCCGCAGCGGGGCGTGTGCCTGGTGTGGGGTGTCCCCCACGGCCAGCCGTGGGGGCTGGGCTGCACCGCAGGATGGGGCCGCTCGAGGCCTCACACCCTGGCCTCAGGGCTGTGGTGACTCGCAGGGAAAATGAGGGGCCCCAGAAGCCACTGGGGTGCCTGGGACAGCTCAGACCTGCCCCGTCGCTGCTCCAGCGAGGCAGGGTGCCCCCCACCTTCCGACAACGAACAACGGGGTGGCAGGTGCGTCACCCGTGAGTCGACCCAGCTCCGGGAAGGTGGGAGGCAGGAGCCCTGTGTCTGCAGCTGACGTGCGGAGCGACCTTGGGCCCGTCTCGCTCCCTCCCTGGGCCCCCAGCGCCCCAACAAGCCGTGGAGGAGGGGAGCCCCGCGGTGGGTTCTCTCACCATCCGCCGGGAGCTCCGCGTCCTGACGGGGGGTCCCCCAGGGCTCAGGAGGAGGACGCAGCACACGTGGGCTCTGCTGCCTCTGTCCCCGCCTGGCAGTTTGCTCATTCATTCATTTGTTCATTCATTCATTCCTTCAGCTCACGGGACAAACGTTTGCTGAGCCCCCGTGACATGCCGGACCCCGTGCCGGGCATTGGGGCACCGTGGTGTCTTTAGCGGGGGACACCCCAGGGGTGTGGGGGTGCAGGAGCCGTGTGACCTCTGTCTGGGTGGCCTGGGTGGCTTCCTGGAGGAAGCCACCTCCAAGCCGGGCACGTGGTGGGTGAGTGGATGAGCCTGATCAGCCAGACCAAGAGGAGGAAGGTGCGTTTTGCAGGGAGGGGACCTGCAGCTACAAAGGTCAGGAGGTCGGGCATGGCATGGCACGTTCTAGAAAGCGTGGCCGGGTGTGAAATATGGGGGTGGTTGTCAAGAGGAGGCCGGGCTTGCCCCGTCGGGGTTCGTGGGGCCCCTGCTACTGGCACCGAAGGGGACTGGGGTTTCACAGTGACAGGGACAGCCTCTGCAGGGTCACCAGACAGGCCCCCCCAGGAGGCTCCCTGCTGGGGCCGCCTCCCTGCACCCACCCGCCCCCCCACTAGTCCGCACCCGGCTGCCAGCCCCCCGCAGTGGGAGCCGTCAGCACCCCTGCTGCTGTGCTGCTGAGCTCTCGGCTCCCTCCTGAGGGACCACCCCCGTGAGCCACCCACAGGGACTGTCCCAGGGAGGCCTTCGGGCGCCTTTTGTTTTGTTCTGAACCTTTTAGAATCAGTAACTCACAGCCATCGTGGGGAAGTGGGCTCTGAGGGCGCACGGGGGACATAAAGGGCCCTGTCCCGGTGTCCAGGGCCAGTGGAGTGTGTCCACCACGTGGATCACTGCGTCCTGGCGCCAGGCGGGTCCCCTCCTCCTGCCCAGAGCCTCATCCTGGCCTGGAGGCCTGGGGTCACGGGCCGGGTCTCGGCCCCGAAAGGCTTGGCCCTGGGCTGCCCCAGGTATGAAGATGTGAGCCCTGTGTCCCCAGCCGGGAAGAAGGCTTGAGGTGGTGGGAGGGACGTGGAGGGGGCCGGTCCCTTCCCGGGACCTGCTGTGGGAGGGACACCTGACCCGTGTGTGCCTCGGCGCCGCCGTCTGTGACATGGGATCCCTGGACCCACTGAGCTGGGCTGAGGGGAGGCTGCACGAGCGACGGTCCCCAAAGCTCCGACCCTGACCGGGGCTGTTGTGTGGCTGTGACAAAGGTCCAGGTGGAGGGCGAGACAGACTCTGGTTACTGAGCTGGGCCCCGCCGCCCTGGCTTCAGGGGGAGGGCGAGGAGGGGCACAAAGGCCTGGCCTCCTTCCCGACCTCGCGCTTGCTGGGGGCAGTCGGGACGGTGCTGCGCCCACTCCAGCCAGGCCCCAAGGGGAAGCCCCCCCGGCACCCCTCAGCCCTAAGGAGCAGCGGACATGTCAGCAGGGGTCCTGTCCTGTTTCCTGTTGACAACGGCCTTTCACCGTGTAGGCCGGAGGAGCCCAAGGCTCCCTCCTGCACATCCCTTCGGGGCCTGGTGCGTTCGGGGCCCACCCCAGGCTCCCAAACGGTGCGCCCCTCGACAAAACGGGTGTGGGGAACTGTCCCTCTTGACTGATGAGGAGACCGAGGGTCAGAGAGGCGAGGGCACTTGCCCGAGGCTGCAGACAGGGCCAGCGCGCGGCCGAGCTGGGATGTGAGCAGCGAACCGTGCGCCGTCCGCCGCGCGTCTGGGAGGTCTTGTGCTGGCCCCTGGGGACGCAGGGTGGACAAGTCCAGCGGGAGCGAACCGGGGGCCCCCCCTTCGTCTGTTTACACGGCTCCTGGGAGCTGGAGCTGGGGTGGGCGGGTGGGTGTGCATGCGGGGGGTGCGGGCATGTGGAGGAGCCAGCTGCCGGCCCCATATGGTGGCCCTGCCCACCGGCGTCCCCAGCATCAACAGCCACGGAGCCCCCCGTACAGGTGAGGCTCACACAGCCAGCGAGGTCACAGGTCACACAGCCAGCGAGGGGCAGAGGTGGGGCGAGCTCAGGCCTGGGATGTCCAGGTCGGTGCCCACGACCCCCGTGTGGCCCGGTCTCTTTGGGCAGCGATTCACAGGGCGCTGGGCAGGAGCCTGGCAGCCGGTGGGTGGCATCGCCCTCTCTCACCCCCGCCCACTTGGTCCCTCAGGTACAAAGGCTTCATCAAGGACTGCCCCAGCGGGCAGCTGGACGCCGCCGGCTTCCAGAAGATCTACAAGCAGTTCTTCCCCTTCGGGGACCCCACCAAGTTCGCCACGTTTGTTTTCAACGTCTTTGACGAAAACAAGGTGAGTCGGGGGCCGACGGGGCCTGTGCCGGCCCGGAGTCCCCTCGTCCCCGTCCTCCTGCAGCAGCTCCTGGGGGCCCCCGCGGCGTCTCCACGGCCACCCTCTCTGCTGATGTTCCCTCCTGGAGGAGGAGCACGCACACGCACACACGCACGCACACGCACGCACGTGCTGGTGCGCACACACCTTTACCTGGACCTTCTTCTTGACGAGCACCAAGCGCAGAGGCCCCCAGGGCCACTAACAGGATCTCTAATCGCCACTTGCGTTTACCGAGCGTGTCCTGTGGGCCGAGCCCTCGACGTGCCTCCTTTTTGGTGCGAGGCCGTGCCGCCCGCCACCTGTGGGCTTGTCCTTTCAGCCCCGTTTCGCAGTCGAGGAGACTGAGGTTCTGAGAATCAGACGATATGGGATCTCCCGGCCCTGGCTGCTTGCGCCGAGCATCTCGTTTTCAAGGCTTAGCTGTGTCGCCGCGTGTGTCCCTCCCCGGTGACACGGCGCCGACCGGTGGCGTGTCGTCCACTGTGGGGCATCCGCAGGCCTGGCCTGGCCTGGCTTTCCTCCCTGGTGCCCCCAGGCCAGGCCGACAGTCACCCTGCCTGGCCCTGGGGAGAGCTCCGCCCTCTCCAGGCCTCAGTTTCCTTCTTTGCAAGACCAGAAGGCGGGGTTAAGCCGTCGAGAGCCCCGCCCCCTGCGGGAGCCTCCCAGCCGGTGGTTCTAGGCCCTGGGGTGCGCGGGGCTTTCTGGGCGTCTCCCGCGAGAAGAGGGGGTGTGTGCCGGCTGGCGGCTGGCGGTGTCTTCTGGCTCCTTCTCTCATCAGATGTGGCGCAGGGCTCTTCCTGGAGCCTCACCCCTTCCTTCTGTCCCTCCCGCCCCACCCGTCCCATTTCTCACCCTACGCCCTTCCCCCTCCGCGTTCTCCTTGCTGTCCCTCACCCCTTCACTCCCGCCCTCTCCTCTTGGGTGTCTGGCGCCTGCCTCTGCCCGTCACCACCTGCCCAGGTCTGGCCTGGCCGGGTGGCCCGGCGCTGACGCCCCTCTCTCCCCTGCCAGGACGGGCGGATTGAGTTCTCCGAGTTCATCCAGGCGCTGTCGGTGACCTCGAGGGGAACCCTGGACGAGAAGCTGCGGTGTAAGTCCCGTGCCCCGGGCTCTGTCGGGCAGCCGCGGGGTGGCCCCCGGCCAGGCCAGAGGGCGGCCGAAGAGCTGGGCCAGGCCATCTGTGCAGGGCTGGGACAGCGGCACAGGCATTCTGCCTTTCCAGGTCAGGGGAGGTGGCCGTGCGGGACGGGCACGGCTCACTTCGGTGAGGTGCACGGATGGGGCAGGAGCCAAGGGGACTTTCAGCCGCGTGGACGTGGGACCACAGGCGGTGCAGCCCGGAGTTACGAGACCCGTAGCCTGTGCAGGGGCCACCACTGAGGAAGTCGCCGTTGTGACGACGACTGACCTCCTTCGTTCACTTGCTCGCCCAGCGGATACTGACCGCGCAGGGCCACGCGTCTGTGCCGGGCCGGAGGCCAGGCGTCCACGGGCGAAGCAGACAGACAGGCCCCTGCCCTCCTGCCTGTCAGTCTGCTGTGGGGACATTACGTTTTGAAATCTCATAAAACTGGGACTGACACAGGAGGAGGGAGGTGTGAGCCGGCGGGGGCGGAACCCCGGGCAGTGACCCTGTGATGCGTGGGGCCGGGGAGAACAGGCCGGAGCAGGAGGGAAGGGGGATCCGGGCAGGGGACAGCACGTGCGAGGCCCTGAGGGGCGAGGGACGACAGAGACACACAGCGGGGAGACCGTGCAGGCCCTTGCTGGACCTGGGGCGCCCGAAAGGGAAGCCGGAGAGAAGACGAAACAGCTGGGTCAGGACTCATGGCCCCCAGGGTGGCTTGCATTTCTTTTCCTCTTTTTTTTAGGAGTAAAAGAGGATTTTATTCATGCAGAACCACCACCACCCCTGCCCCTGGGCATGTTTAGTTTTCTTAGTCCACCACAGGGAGACAGGCAGGCACTGTGGGGGGGGGGGGCTGAGAGGCGGCAGAGGATGGAGGGCGGGAGGGGAGGGGGCGGCATCGAGGTTCCTCCGGGACCCAGGTCCTCTCTCCCTCAGCTCCACCCTCTGAGGCCACGGCTCTCACCGATGCCCCTTGTCACTTTTAGTTTCTTTTTTCACAATCCTAGCTGAAATGGCACGTGTGTGTGCGCGTGTGTGCCCGTGTGCGTGCGTGTCCATCCCGGTGCATGGACGGGACCCGTAGTGGCTGTAGATTCTGACTGCAGCCCGAGGTGCAGAGGGCAGGAGCGGCTGGGCCCGGGGTGACTCCGGCCCGGCTGGTCGATTGCAGGGGCCTTCAAGCTCTACGACCTGGACAACGACGGCTACATCACCAGGAACGAGATGCTGGATATCGTGGACGCCATTTACCAGATGGTGGTGAGAGGCCCGGGTCCCGTGGGGTAGGGCGTGGCGAGGGGGCATCCGGTTTAGGGACCCGGCCTGACCAGGGGGAACCGTCTCCCTGCAGCCGCTCTCTAGTGCCTGGGCTGAGAGATGGCTGGGTGAGGGTTACTGCCCGGGGTCACTCTGCACACCTCCATCCTGGAGGCGGGTGGGGGCTGGGGTGGTAGCAGGGCTGGGGCAGGTGGCATGTTCCGGAATAGAATGGCAGAAATGGCCAGACACTGAGAGAGAGGGGGCCGGGTGGTCCTCATCTGGAACCGGCCCCGGTCTGGAGGGCAAATTTTGGCCAAGAGCCCGAAGCCAGGAGGAGCCCAGCCCTGACCTTGACCTTCGTGGCAGGGCAACACCGTGGAGCTCCCCGAAGAGGAGAACACGCCCGAGAAGAGGGTGGACCGCATCTTCGCCATGATGGACAAGGTGAGGCTGGGGTGGGGCCGGACCTCAGGCAGGGAGGTGGGGCGTGGCCCGCGTCCCCGCTGGTGGGGAGCGGAGGCCCCTCACCTCTCCCGTCGATGCCACCGACCACCTGTGGACCGCTGGTCCAGCCGGCAGCATCCCTGTCCAGCATCCAGCGTCGTGAGTAAGTTGGCCCGACACGTTGCCTTTCTCTCCACAAAGAACCAGCAAGTACCCGTGCCCCCGCCAACCGTGGGAATCATGACGGGTCACGGCTGCCGTGGGCCTCGCGTCCCCGATCTCCACGTTGAAAACGTGGGGTGGTTAGACCCAATGCTGTAGCCTCTTTAACGCGTTCCTAAAGGAACTCCCAGGACACCACAGCGCAGATTCTTTTTAAAAAATATTGGGATGGCTACACTGCAGCACATTCTGCTTCCCTTTGGATCCGACGTGCTTAAACCGATCCCTCTGGGAAGCTCCTACACTTCAGAAAGCCAAAGGGGTCCAAGGAAAAAAGTTAAAAAGGTCACCTGGTGCATCAGGGGCGGAAAAAGCTAAATTACATCCTGGGTGGATCAGAAAAATGGGGCCAAGAGCAGCGCCTCTTCTTAGGGTGGCCGTGAGGACCCTGTGAGGTCAAGTGCGTGCACTTGGCATGGGAGCCAGGGGGGCGGCCTGCTGAGCGGGTCGGGCCCCTCGTCACGCTTTCCCCATTGGGGGTGGGAGGCGTGGGGGGTGCCCAAGGCCTTTTTCTTTCGTTCTCGCTGCTCTAGGGGAAGGGTTCTGGCCCAGGCCAGCCCTCCCCTGGGAGCCCACTGCAGTCCCTTAGCGTGAGCTCCGCTCACCTCCGCCCACGTCTCCCGGGGTCCATTTAAATGCTCCAGAAACCACTTAAATGCCCTTCCCAGGATGACCCCCAGGGCACGCCTGAGGCTCTGAGCCCTTGGGATCAGCCACCGTTAGGAGAATGAATGGCACTGATAACTCGGGAGTGATGGGCGCCTCCCGCTTGCCAAGCGCTTCACGCAGCGTGAGCACCCAAGGGAGCCCTGCCCCTGTCTCCACCTCCCAGACGAGGGACAGGGGTTCAGGGAGGTGGGTCGCGTGCCCGGGTCACCCAGCCAAGAAGTGCCTGGTCCGTCGTCTCACCTCGCGAGCTGCCCTGCCCCGCTCCTGACCCGCCTCCAGAGCCTTTCTTGGGACCGGTCCTGGGCCAGGGGCCAGGGGGCTGCCTGTCCCTGTGCCTTAACCGCCGCTCTCTGCTCACAGAACGCCGACGGCAAGCTGACGCTGCAGGAGTTCCAGGAGGGGTCCAAGGCGGACCCTTCCATCGTGCAGGCTCTGTCCCTCTATGACGGGCTGGTATAGTCTAGGCCCAGAGCTGGGGTGAGTCCAGGGGCTCTGGGGCCTGGGGTGGGGGGACGGGGGATCCCATCCACAGGACACCCAGGGTTGGCAGATACGTACCTGCCCAAGTTGGGGGTCACCCCAGTGGGGGCCTCGCTTTGGGGGGGCGACCTCGGAGGCAAGGCCCTCAGGGCAGCCAGAGCCCCTCCACTTTGTCCTTTTGATTCGCCCGGAGTTTGCTTGAATATAGGCTTCCCGGGATGGAAACCACTTAGAAAATCCCAGTTCTCAGCCAGGACGGGGGCAGGGGTTTCTCACCCCTTCTCTGAGCGGCCGGCGCTGAGCTCCTGCCTGTCTCGATCCGGCGGGTGGAGATCCGTCTTCCTTTCCTCGTTCCTCTTCCTTGATGTAATTTTCTTTGCCTTTCTCTAACGGGCACGGAAGTCGGGCACCTGTCCTGCGTGCATCGTCCATTTGGGTATCTCCCGCAGTGACGTGCGGTATCGGTTGTCGACGGCTGCACCCTGAGATCCCTCAACGTGACAGCCGACGAGAGCCAACGGCAGGGCTTTGGGTGCCGCTCGGCTGGGTGCCTTGGCTCGAGGTCTCTCATCTAGACGCCGCCAGGTCCTCAGTCGGGTGACCAACCATGCCGGTTTGCCCAGGAACGTCCCACATTTGGTGCTGAGAGTCCCCTGTGCTGGGAAGACCGCTCAGTCTCGGGCGAACGGGGATCATCCTCCGCCGCTGGCCAGGGCTGCAGCTGCGTCTGAAGGCTCGGCTGGGGGTGACCCACGTCCACGTCCGCCCGCTTGCTTGGGCAGCTTAGGTCCCTCGCCGCGTGGACCTTGGCAGCATGGTCAGTGGCTCCCCTCGGGGGGAGCTTTCCGGGAGGCGGGGAGAGGGCGGGCCCGAGATGAGAGCCGCCCTTGGGGGTCAGGCCATCGAGCTTTGTCGAGAAGGTTCCCGACTACCTTAGGCGATCTGCATGTTTATGTAAATTTTAGAGCCAACTTAGGCATGTCTACACCTAGACACGCGTGCTGGGATTCTGACCGGGAAGGCGGTGAATCCACAGTTGAATTTGGGGGAGAACTGGCATCTTTATGATGTGGAGTGCTCCGATCCATGAAAAGGGTAGATCTTTCTATTTATCGATTTAGGTCTCAAAATCTTCTTCTCGAAAATGTATTGCTTTCAGTTAAAAGGGTTTTACACCTTTTGATAGATTTATTTCCACCTAGTCGATGTTTTTTATGCTATAAATAGTAATTTTGAGATTGTATTTTCCCTTTATTTCTGGCTGATAGAAATTCAGTTGGTTTTATTCATTCATCACGGGTAGTTACGATCCTGCTCGATCCGTTTTAAATTTAAGAGTCCATCTTCGATTCATTTGGGTTTTCCACATTTTATTTCTTCCTTTCCTGTCCTTCTGCCAATTTTTCTTGTTCCTGCTTCCTGGAGGTCGGGTCCTCCAGCGCAGTGTTGCAGAAGAGTCGTGAAGGTGAACTTTCTTGAATGTTTCACTTTTGGTCTTCGGGAAAAGCTTTCAAAATTTAACATGAGTTAGGATGTTTGCTGTAGGTAAATACAGTTGACCAGATTCGGGGATTTTTCTTTTTTTCCAGCTTGCTCGAAGTTAGTTGTTTAAAAAAATCATGAATTCATGCATCTATCGAGGTGCTCATATGATTTTCCTCCCTTTTTTGTTGATGATTTGGATGAATTATGCTCCTTTTTGAATGCTAAGCCACCCTTGCACTCCTAGAGAAAACGCCACTTAGCCGTGACACGGTGCGTTTTTATACATCACCAGATTTGACTCGCTGCTGTTTTATTCAGGAGGCCTCCGCTGTTCGGAAGCTTCTGTTATTTTTGTTATTTTACACAATACATCCTTTTTCATGAAAGAGCTTTAGAAAACATGTCTAAAAAGAAAACCTCCATGACAAGTTTATTTAAAAAAAAACAAAACCCTGTGAATATTTGTGCCCAGAGCGATTCAAACGTGTCGAACGGTGACAAAAACGTGACAGCAGCCAGGTCACATAGAATCGAGCCAATCTGTAAAGCAGACTTCACCGTTATTTCCGTTCGCAGCTCTGGGGGCCACAGCGCCTGCTGGGTCCATCGCCTCGTTTTCCAGGGTCCCCTTTTCTGGATTGCCACCCGTGGTCTCAGTGGCAGCGGCCATGTGACCACCGCTTTCCCCCCTCCAGGCAGTGGGAAGGCATGGTGCGAGCATGGGCCCTTGCTGTGTGCCCCCAAGAAAAAGCCGTGCCGCGTCATGAATCTGCTTCAAGTGCCCTTATTTTTGAATCAGCTTTTTGTTTTTTTCCTCAGCTCATAACCACGTGTTGGTGGCGGTGCTTTTTGTTTGTTTTTTTTTTTGTTTATTTTTTTTTAAAGATGGACAGCTTCTAGGAAATATTTATTTTTTCCTTTTGGAGACTCAAGACTAAGGAAAGAGATTTTCAGTGTTTTTACCCTGGCTGGCTTAGAGATCACGTCTTGTGCCCGCACTGGCTTTCGTGGACACGATTTGTGTAGACAGACGTCTGTCTTCTCCCCAGTAACACGGCGGCGAGGAGGTGTAGCTTTATTTCCAAGGCGAGCTCTTCCGAGTGGCAGGGCCCACCTCTCTGCGGCTCTTCTCCCTAATCACCCTCCTCCTCTCCTAAGCCTTTCCCGAGAGCCTACGAGGTACCGATTCTATCCAGTTTGTGTTCTGCCACTTTTCATGATTTATTGGCCTTCCCCGAGTCCGGACGTCTCGTGATGCGAAGATAAATTACTGTTGGAGGATTCCGAGTTAGTCGGGCACCGAGATCACGCGCGTCGTCTACATCCGCAAATGTGGAAGTAAAAATGTAAAAACTGTCAAAAATGGTGATGGTTTGAGACCATCATTTTTAAAGCTGCATGATATTCTGTTGTATAGCTAAGCTGGGAGGTAGTTGTTGGAAATTTTGGGGTGGATTTTAAAAAAATGTGTTTATTATGGCCACATTCACCTGCTGTGACGGAGAGAGAACAGCGCCACGCCGTGTGCCCACCACCCATCTTCACCGTCACCACTTCACAGACAGTCCTGCACCATCTCCGCCCTCCCACGCACACCCCCACACCGGGTTATTTTGAAGCACATTCAAGACATCATATCGTTCAGGCATAAATATTTCAAAACGTGTTTATAGAGGAACGCGTCTTTAAAAAATTCAGAAGACAAAAAAAAAACCCCCAAAAAACAATATTAACTCCTGGCTAGTCCAGTCTTCAACTGGTGTTCCAGAGCCTCGTTGTCTCCCAACTTTTTTTCACTTTGTTGGAATCAGAATCGGGATCGAGTCCACGTGTTACAGTTGGTTGATAGGCCTCTAAAGTCGATTTTAATCTGTCAATTTTCCCCTTTCTTCTTTTTCTTTTCTTTTTTTCTTGCTATTTTTCTAGAAACACATTCTGTAGAGTTTCTGCAGTGGCGATGGCAGCAGCTGCCATTCATTCATTCATTCATCCATTCATTCATTCATTCGCAGGTGGTGCAGGGCGGTGACGTCCTGGGCTGCCTTTGCTTCTTCGCCCCCAGCTGGATGGGTCCCCACAGAGGCACACTTCTCCATGTCAACTACTTGGTCACCCCGAGTCCTCGTTTTTAGTAGGAAAGGCAGGGCAGACACTTGGTTCCTTCTCTTTGTTTACCGGTTTTCACAAGGAGCTGGATTTCTAACATCGTTCAGTGGTGACCAGTGAAGTTTAAAAAAGAAAATTCTGTGTATCTAGATGAGGGATTCTGGACGGAAGGGCACCCAGTGAGTTTCCTCGTGTTTGCAGCTTTAACCAGCAGACACGATACTGCAAATCACAGGTGTTCACAGGCCGATGCAGAAGGCGAAGGATGCCACTCGGCCAGGCCTCCCGGGGTTGGCACGGGGACCCGGCAGGCGGGAGGACACAGGCCTCTCCCTGGGGGCACGCTGGCCTCTCTCTGGGTGGCCATTTCTGTCCTCTGTCTCCTGTCACACCTGCCCCACGATGCCCCCCCCAATTCTGGTGCTCCCCCAGAGCCACAGTGTTGTGTCACCACCACCTCTAGAATATTTGCATCACTCCAAAATCTAACTCCATGCCCATTCCGCAGGTTTTCCCCATCCCAACCCCCCTCCAAGCCCCTGGCGAGCACTCATCTGCTTTCTGCCCCTTCGAACTTGCCTGTTCTGTACAGTTTATGCAAATGCGAGCGTGTATGTGGCCTTCTGCGTCTGGCTCCTTTCACCCAGCGTGATGTTTTCGAGGTTCTTTCATGTCGTAGCGTGTCGGTACTTTCCTTTTCATGGCTGAGTAATATTCCATCGCGTGGCTGGACCACTTGTTGTTCGTCCATCATCCGTTGGTGGACACCTGGCTTGTGTCCACCTTTTGGCCATCGTGGATCTTGCCGCTGTGCTCACCGGTGGCCGTGGATCTGTGTGAGTCCCTGCCTTCCATTTTTGGGGCACGTACTTGGGGCGGAATTGCTGGGGCACGTGGCTAACTCTAAGCTTTAACGCTGAGGAACTGCCACACTGTGTCCCACGACAGCTGCCCCGTTTGAAATTCCCGGCAGCAATGGACGGGGGCTCTGCTTGCTCCACGCCCTTGCCAGAGCTCGTACTTGTCCGGTTTTTCGATGATACTCATCCTAGGGGGCGCGGGGTGGCGTCTCACCATGGTTTTGATCGGTGCTTTTCGGGCGACTCACGCCCCCGAGCATCTTCTCTTGTCCTTCTTGGCCACTGAACGCCTTGATCTAATGCTCGCGAAGCGTTTATGTCATCCTGTGGCTCTGTCCCCCTCTCCCCAACCAGTCCCCTGAGCGTGGACGCTGGCCTTGCTCCCTCCCTTTCAGTCTCATCAGGACAGGCGATTCCATAGGAAGCATCTCATCTGTCTCCTAAGGACAGACACGAAGCACCCGATGGTCGGAGGGCTGCGTGGTTTTAGGATGTCTGACGTGCCCCCCACCTCGTCGTCGCCTCTCCCACCAGTTCCACGTGCGTGCGTGTCCCCAGCAGCCAGCTCTGAGCCCGCCTCACCGTGGCCTTGTACCTTCCAGATGCCTGGGAACCACTCGCCTCCTCCCGTGCCATGAGGCCACCTCAGCCCTGACGCCGCCCTCCATGTCCACCCAGCCTTTCTCGCATCCACACCCAGCCAGGCTGCCCTGGAACCGCGAGGCCCGGCCCTCGGCTCCCCTGCCCTGCACCCAGCGCCCAAAGCCAGCGGCTCCAGTCGCCAACGACCTCTGCTCGTCTGGAAAACAGCAACGCGAGATGGGAAAGGCTTCAGCCCTCTCTGCAGTGCAGGCAGCCTCGGCCCCTCCTGCTCTCCCGCCCGCGTGCTTTCGTTTTTTTCTTTTTTTTATTTCAAATAGACATTGAAAAAGGAAAAAAAAAAAAAGCTACCTTCTATTCGAGAAGATTCGGACTGACAGATGGGGAGGAGGCCTTGGGGACCTCAGAGAACTGTGCCTCGTCCTTCGGTCGCTGAGAGGCCCCGAAAGTCAGGCCCTGACCGTGGGTGGGCCCCAGGGGTTGGGGGAGGGGCTGCCTGAGTAATGTCATTCGTCATCCCATCCTCTCGCTGCCAGCCACCTGCGAGGCCAGGGGCGTGGATTAGGAGGAGGAGGAGGAGGAGGATTTCTGTGATCACAGTATCGTGCTTTTCGTGGGGAAAGTGAGGTTTTTTTATACATATATATATATATACATATATAAGTGACACCTTTTATTTATTGGTCGTTACCTGTTGCTGCTGCCTCTGTGTCCGAAGCTGCCGGACGCAGGGCCTGTCGTTACACGTGCAGCCCTCGCCCACCTGCCCACGCGCTGGGGACGATGGCGGCCCGTAGCGGCCCAGAAGCCAAAACAACCTTTTATTTTATTTTTTTCTCAGATTCCATGCTTGATGTTTGGAAAGGGGCAAGGTAGGCTTCGGAACCGGCTGATGCACTGTTCCCCCCGCCCCTGGCCCGAATGCCGCCCTCCTGAACCCCTTTCCTCTGCTCCCTGTCTTCACCCCTCTCATCCTCTGGGGCCATCGCGCCTTTTCTGAGGATGCTCGGGGGCATCTTTTGGGTTCTCGGCTCTTGCTTTGGTGTTTGTACAGCGTGGGGGATGGAGGGGTTCGTCCTGGGACCCAGAGCCAGGAAGGGAGTTGGGTATGGAAGGAAAGAGGGGGCATCTTGGCAAGCAAGTGAGCAGAAATGATGACTCCTTCTCCGTCCTTGGTCGGTTTTGAAAATAGTCTCTGGGTATTCTCCCCCTCTGCTTTCCCGCCTTCCTGTCTGCCTGGTCCAGTAGCCACATGGCCTCCTTCCCTGCGCCTCTCTTAGCCTAAAAGCTGGGGAAGTTGAGGGGAGAGGGGTGCCAGCCATCCTGTCAGGCATTGGCCTCTTCTCGGGGCTGTGGCCCACGTGCTCACAGGAAGCTTTCGCTCTGCCTGCCCCCAAGACAGAACTGCCACCAGCAAAGCCAGCCCAAGGCGGCCTCTGGCTCTGAGGTTTGGGGCCCACCCCGCGCCCCACCCGCTCCAGGCCCCAGCTACCCCGTGGCAGAGCCAGGAGGCTGGTTGATCTGGAAGGCCCCTTCCACGCTGACCGTGTAATTCTGAGTTTCCTGCACTTTGTGATTCTGTGGCCTGTGGCGAAGCGTCCCTGACCCCAGCAGACCCAGAGAGGGTCTGAGTCACTATTTTGTCTCTTGGCACCAGTCGTCAGGGCCACAGCCACCGCCGCTTGTGGTGTGGGGGGTCAGGTGGCACACCTGTCCCTTCCCGCCATGCTTCCTGGTCCCTCCTGGACTCTTCAGCTGTCTCCTTGGCCCCGAGCTAGTCCTCACCCCGACAAGGCTTCTGGGGTGAGGGGCAGCCTCCCAGACTGCACAGGGCCAGGCCTGAGTCTCGAATTCCTGCTGCTGCTTTGCAGAGCCAGCAGCCCGTCCTCTCCTTGCTTACCCCAGCCCTCAGAGCAGAAAAACTGGGCTTCGGTTCCCCCTTGGAATTGTCCTTGGTCTCCTCTTCGCACTTCCTCAGGAGGCCAGAGCTTCTGCTAATTCATCCTCAGACAGCAGCTCCTCCGCCGGAGAACGCCCCCCACGAGCACGGCTCTGCCAGGTGCACGTCCAGGGCTCAGCCAGCCCCCAGCTCACCCTTCTGGCATTAGCAGAAGCCCCCCAGGTCCGGCACGGAGAGGAGGAGGAGGTCCCTGCTCACAGGTGACCTTGAAGGCTGGGCTCCTTTAGGCCCCTGTAGTCACCGCTCAGACCTCTGAGCCCAGGAGGCCCAGGACTCCGCCAAGTCCTACAGCTCCTTCGCCTGGTTCTGACGTAGGACCCGAGAGCAGGAGATGAACTTGGCTACGTGGGGTCAGAAGGGAAGGGGCTCTTGCGAGGTCAGACTGCTTCTCTGGCCCCTGTGCCTGAGCCTCGATCACTTCTCTGGTCCGGCGGGAAGGATGCTGCGTGCAGCCTGTCCTGGAGGCGTCGCAGGAAAGGGACCGAGGCCGAGCCTTATCCAGGGCTGTGCATGTGGACCTGCATGCTAGCTGGGGCATCCGTTCCCAGACATCTGGGTGCCAGGCCTTTCTCCCACCTTCTAGGGAGGTGGCTGGGCCTTTAGGTTTGGAGCCTGGCTGTGGCTTTCGGCCTTAGTATATGGGACTGGGGACGCACCTTGGGTCTACGCCCGAGACAGCTCAGAGCTGCCGGAGGGCCACCCTTCCTCCTGGTAGCACGCTGGACACTGGCCATTTGTGCCCGAGGTTGCCAGGCAGGGTCCGTTCTGCCCTCTCTTCTCACCAGGCCTCTAGCTGTGGCGCCCTTGGGCCTCTCTCCCGAGCACCCTTTTCCGCTGGAGGCCCAGCCCCCCGAGATGCTGCTCTCTGGGGCCTGCAGGCCATCTGGAAGCCAGACTCTGTCTCTCTGCCGACCCCAGGACCAGGGTGCAGCCTCGGGGAGCTGTCTGCGGCAGCCCTGCCCGCCTCGCGGCAGCTGCTCCCCGCTCTGCGTTGACCGTACTTAGGCGAATGTCACCAGTTTCCAGTGCTGAACCAGGCAAGGTTGAGAGTGACGTCAGTGCGAGCGCATCCCTTTCCCCCTGCGATGCTCTTCAGTGTATCTTCTTCCTAGACAGGCACACCTGGGCTTTCGGGGACATTGTGTCTTCTGTGTGGGGGGGTAGGATGAGAGATTGGGGGGCCTGGGTTCCCCGGGGAGACACAGCTTCTCCCTGGGAAAGGCCCCCCGTGCAGCCAAGCAGAGAGCCTCACCGATCCCACGGCAGAGGCAGCTTCTAAGGGGCCGTGGGTGCATCCCCTGGTGGCACAGAGCTGCAAAGGCACTGGGGGACCCAACTGGCCCATCGGGTGGCCATTCCGGAGGAGTGGGGGCCGCTGCAGGTGGGGAGGGGAGCGGAGGGCTCAGACGTCACCCAGACCCTGGGCCTCCGGCCCCACCTTATTGAATGTGTGTTCCAGGTGCCCCCTTGCCGGTGACCCCAGGGACAGCAGGTTAATTATCATAAGGGCACTGTGACAGGAGCCTCGCCCCCCCCCACTTTTTTTAATATCTGCAGAATAAACCCAATGGTTGATTTTTGAATGAATAAAAGGCTTTTGTTGAATAAACAGCTGGTCCCCTCTCTGTCTTGGCATCTAGGCTCAGGCTCTGTCTGCCCCCCAGGACCGGGACAAACGCAGAATGCAGCCCCCTCCCCGCCGCCCGCCTGGCTGCACACGGTCATGCTGCCTGTGCAGTGGCCCCCAAGACCCCAGGGCGGGCCACGCGCTCCCGGTCTCACTCAGCGACCGGCTTTCCCTGGGACTCTGTGCAGGTCGGTCCTGCTCAGTGCGACTCAGTTTCTCCATCTCAGAGGGAAGTGAGAGTCGGCTCGGCCCACCTCCCAGAGGTGTTTTGGGAGCAGACGTGAGCGCACCTTGAGGCGGTGCAAGGCCAGGGCAGGGGTCTGAATTGTCATGGTGTCCCCACAGGTAGCCTGCGAATTTGGAAAGGAATTAGGGCGACTCCCACCAAAAAACAAGAAAAAACCCCACAAAACTCAGCAGTGCTTCCAGTCTGTGGTTGTTCTCTTTCCGTTTGCCTCCCCTGCCCTCTCTGAGCCTCCTTCCGGGGTGCTGTCCTGTCTGGATCTGCTGGTGTGTCTCCCCCGGTGCGGCAGGGGCAGGGTGAGGCCCTGGGGTGGGCCGGGGCCAGGAGCATGCCCAGGCCTCCTTGTGCTTCTCTGTACGTCATCCACGTCACGCCAATTAAACAAGCTTCCTGACTGTCCTCGCCTCCCTCGTGTGGACCTGTTGCTTTGTCTGTTTCTGTTCTTCATTTCACTTTAGGTTTCTTCTTTCTCTTGCTTTGGGTGTTGTCTGCCCAGCTTCCCCAAGAGGAGTAAGGCGCACAGAGCATTTGGCACAGGAGCGTTTCTGGGAGGCCAGGAACGGGGCAGGGGGAGCCCCCACCCCACACATCACCCCTAGCATCTCCCTGCCTGCCTGTTTTGTCTAAGGGGGGGGCGTGTCTCTCTAGGGTTTCCTAAAGGTTTAAAAAGGTTGGAACAAACACCACTGGCCCAGACCAGTGGCTCTCAGACTGAGTGTATCAGTGTTCCCTGTGGGCTCCCCAATACCCAGGGGCCGGCCTCACCACCAGGGTCTGGGGACCACACTTTGAGAACGCTTGGGGGGCTCCAGCTAGTTGGGTCCTAAAGAGGAGTCCTGCCTCTGTGTGCCCCGGGTTCCAGCTTAGTCATTCCCCTGGATGTGACTCGCACACATGATGCGCCAGGCACTGAGAACCCGGAGATTTGTCCCTTACCCCAGGGAGGGGCACCTTGGGAGGGGAGGTGGGTATGTGAGCAGGTCCTGGGGGGCTCTCAGGCACCCCGGGACCTGGCAGTCAGCATGGCTGGAGTGTGGGGTCCTAGTGAGGCTTCTTTCTGTCCAAATGACCAAGGGTCTGCTCAGTTCGCATTGGGGTTGCCATGGGTGGGCGTTTGCAGAGAGGGGAGATCCGAGAAGGCCTGTCCCTGAATCCGGAGCTTGCTGAGGAATCACGAACTTGGAGAATAAAAGGCAATGTCTCCAGGAGCAGAAGTGCCAGGCAGAAAGAGATTCGTGCTCGAGAAAGACACGTGACCGTGTAGGTTGAGGGGCGCAGCCAGCGTTAGAGGGAGCCGCCGCCTACCAGAACAGGCCGCGTCTCCAAGTCGGTTTTGTGGGAGGGACTGTCAGACCAGCACCACGTGTGACACAAAGCTGGGGCGCCCGACGTAACTCCACTTCGGGGCTGACGCCGCCACTGAGGACGGGGGTGCAGAGATGGCTCCTCCACGCTGGGCACCCGCCTTTCTGTCTCATTCCAGCAGTCTCCAGACACTTGGGAGCGAATCAGAGGCGACATGGGACAGCGCGGAGGGGCCCAGGTTCCAGAATCAGACCCAGTTCCCAGCCCCCGACATGGGGTGTGGGTTCTAACTGATGGGGTTTCCTGGTAAAAACGGGGACCCCCCTGACCAGAGGCTGGCAGCGGTCCACAGCCCCCACCTCCCGCCAGCATCCTGGCCGCCAGATGGAACATCACAGCAGAAGCAGGTCTCGTCCCGCCAAATGCCCAGATATTTACTACCAAGCAGGTGCCAAAGCAGGTACACACCTGCACCCGTCCATCCAAGGAGTGGGAGGGGGTGCCCAGGACCCCAGGGGCCCTGCTCCGGAGGCCTCAGGCTGCTGAGCAACCTGGAGTTTTTCTGGGTGACCAACCGGGAACCTGAATCCCCTCACACTTCTCCTATGGGAAATGGGGTCTAACATCCTCTTGCTAAGGGACAAACTGTCGTGTGGATTTTAACAACGAGATGTTTCGAGTGCTAACCAGACTCCTGGGGAGTGAGTTCCTGACTAGGGCATTTCAAGTGCGAGGGGACGGTCCCCTGGTGGAGGCTGGAGGTAATTTACAGACACGGACACTTGCCATTTCGGGAAGAAAGTAAATGAGCTTGGGGGGGGCACCTCCCTGGGAAAACCTGGATGGGCCCGAAGGCCCCAGGTGAGGGCAGCCGGGGCACTGAATCCTGCACGTGGCGGGCTCAGGGGGCGTTAGCTGTTGCGGGAGGTGGCCCTGTCTCTTCCAGGCACCCTTGGGAGGCCTGGGCAGTAGCACGGAAAGGGTCTCGGAAGGCCACCTGAGCTCAGGAAAAGTGAGCTCGCACAGGTACGGTAGAAGCTTCTACTACTCCCCACCTCTTTACCCCCTTTTAGCTGCGCACAGGGCGGCACAGAATCAATCAGGGGTCCTTAACCCCAGGCCATGGACTGGTGCCGGTCCGGGTCCGGTCCGTGGCCTGTTAGGACCCGGGCCGCACAGCAGGAGGTGAGCAGTGGGTGAGCAAGTGAAGCTCCATCTGTATCTGCAGCCGCTCCCCAGCGCCAGCATCACGGCCTCTGCTGCGCCTCAGATCCTCAGGCATCAGGTTGTCACAGGAGTGCCCGCCCCTGGGGCCACAAAGGACGACGTTTCCAGCCTCCCATGGAGCTGGGCACGACCATGTGACTCGGTTCTGACCCAGGGGATGAGAGGGGTGAGCATACCCTCCCTCCCTCTGTCCCCTGCCCCCTGGCAGGACCCAGGACCCCGTGGAGCTGCCATTCCAGCCCTGGACCGTCCGTACTGGTACTGTCCGTAGGGGGAGGAACACACATGTTTTGCGTCTGTGTCAACGGCCACGTTTCTCTTCTACCCAGTATCCTGGGTGGTGGCTGGGTCACTTTAAACGATTGGACGTCACCTACAGATGTTTCATCTAAACGCTCCACCTTTGCCAAAGGGACTTAGTCAAAAGCGGTACAGGGCGACGAGCCCTTCCCGTCGCCTCTTCTCACCCTACCCATCCCCCTCTTCCTTTCCCATAGTGTCCTCCCTCCCCCGTGGGCTGGGGGGTGGGCTGAGGGTCCCAGAGGTAAGGATTAGGGGCTGAGAGGTGGGGGCAGAGGCCCCGGGAGACTAGGCCAGTCGGTTTATCCAAGGGCCCCAGGCAGGCCGGCCTCGTGTTAGACTCAGGAAGGACTTGGTCAGGGGCCTTGGGACAAGGGGACCAGAACTGCCCACGGCCTCTTCAGACTCCTGCCTCAGGAACTGTGTGTTTTCCACCGAGACCTGAAACCAGGCGGATCTTAGCCGTGACCAACGTGACGAAGAGTCAGAGAACACCGTTCAGAGCCACTTTGTACACGTGTCACCCGACCGAGGGTGGGGCCTGTTTTAGTCCCTGGGCTGTTAGGTGCCCTCAGAGGGGAGGGGGTGTCTTTGCGATATTGGGGGAGGCCCACTTCCTTTTGGAGGGTTCCGAAGACCCTAATTAACGTGTGTTTTCAAAAGGCTTTAGAGGGAGCGAGGCCGGAGCTGGGACCTGGGTGCAGTGGGCCAGCCCTGGAGGAGGAGGGTGGGGGCCCCCGTCACTTGGGGGGGGACTCATGGTGAGGGAAAATCTCCCGCCCACGATAAGGTTCTGATTCTCCTCCAAAGCTCATGCATCAAATCAGCGAACCCGACCCAACGCTGGGTGTTTTCTGACTTCCAGGCTGCACGGCCTAGAGCTAACGAGGGCCTGTAGAGGGAGACTTTCCCCTCTGCCCTTCTGGGTTCTTCTAGGCTGGTCTCAGGATCAAAATGACACAAGACAGATAACCAAGGGGGAAAAAAAATTAACTATGTCCGTATGAATGGGGAAAAAGGCAGCCGGACGCTTTGGTCCTGATGCAAAGAGAGAAGTAAGATTTGGGGCTTTTAGGGGTGGAAGTGGCAGTTCAAGGGAATGGGGTGGGGTGGGGGGAGGAAATGCATGAGAAACAAAGTCGCCCCGCATTGCCAGGTCGCCAGGTGGACAGAAAAAGTCATGCCGGGCTGTCGTCATGTCAGGCTTGGACTGCAGCCTTTGATCGATGTGCTGGTGGCTCAGGGAGCAGGACACGGCCCCAGAAGGTCAGGAACGGCGGCCGCAGAGGGGCAGTGCCAACCAAGTGACCCAGGAGGGGGTGGGGCGGAGCCATCCCCCACCCGCAGTCAACAGAGGCCTCCTGGATGAGCAGGGACGGGGCTGGCCTTGA
This sequence comes from Cynopterus sphinx, assembly GCA_030015415.1. Lineage (NCBI taxonomy): Eukaryota > Metazoa > Chordata > Mammalia > Chiroptera > Pteropodidae > Cynopterus > Cynopterus sphinx. The sequence goes on from CM057385.1 coordinate 126,978,443, forward strand.
AGAATGGCAGGGTCTAGGTGGCTGGGTGGGGAGGACAGGGCATGGCGGTGTCCCAGGCATGGGACAGCAGGTGCGAAGGGCACAGGTAGTATCATTGGGGGGAGAGGGGAATGCAAGTGGAGCTAACAGCGGGGCCTCTATGTCAGTGAAACGTCAGATTCTTCCAGGATGTGAATCCACGAAGCGGAGGCCCAGGCTACCCACCGGCCACAGGTCCGGGCAGCCTGAGCCTTCTCCCTGAGGCCCTCGTTCCATCCTTCTCCGGGTAGCACCGTGTGACAGAGGACAGGCCCTGGCTGGCCTTGGGCTCTCAGGAAGTCCCCACGTACAGCTGCTCCTCCCGATGCTGTGACGGTGGCCAGCGCCCAGGCTGGCTCTCAGCCCCTCCTCGCCCTGGTGCCCAACGGGGTCGCTACTGCCATCATCCCCATCTTCAGATGAGGAAATCGAGTCCCAGAGAGATTCAATGACTTGTGAGGGTCACACAGCTCCCAAATGGAAAAGCCAGGACTCCGGGCCAGGAGACTGGACCCAAAGCTGTAACCGCCACTGTGTCCCCTCTCTCAGGTCACCTAGAACTGGCACTTCCCAGAGTCTGGAATTTTCCACTAGGCCACAGGGCTAAGCCTCACGTGAGGAATGTCACCTCGATGCCAAGACAGGTCTGACCCTTGCTCCCCGGAACCGCTAGCCCCCAGCTGGGTGTCCTTGGCAGCTTCTGGCCTCTCCCTGCCCTGGACTCTCCAAGAGGCAAAGGAGGCCATGAGCCAGCTGCTCCCCTGAACCCCATCCTCACCCTCCCACCAGCCTTCATTCAGGAAGAGGGGTTTCTCCCACAGGAGGGATCTGATCCACCACAGGGTGGCCTGGGCAGGCCTGCCACTCAGGGACAGGGTGGGCCTGGGAAAGCCCGCTTTCTTAGGCATCCTGGGCTGGTTTCAAGGCGTCTCCGAGCCACCCCACTTGCTGAGGGTAGAAGCGGGGTAGGTAGGGGGAGGATGCCCCCCTTCTCCCCAAGTTTCCCATCTCACCAGCATAACGCAGTTAGGCTTTCCCCTGGGCCCAGTCTGGGCTATGCTCCGCTCGCCGTTCCCACCGTGGGCCTTGTTTTCGAGGTCGCGGCCTTGGGAGAGCACTGCGTTGGGGCTACCTGGATGGTACCCGAGACGGAACCCCGGTAAGGCCTCTGCGTAAGTGTTGAAGATTCTGGCAGGCGGCGTGGACGCCCCAGACAAGCCTCACAAGCGAGTTCCCTTGCTCCTCCAACCTGGCCCCTACCCCTCTGGGGTGGCCTCTTTCTTCGCTCTCTCCTCGCCTCCTGTGTACGGGGGCCAGGTCGCAAACCAAGAGCGTGGGAGCAGCCCTGTGGGGTGGGGCGGTGTCTGGGCCAGCTCTAGAAGGTCCTCACCCCGCTGCTGCGTGCGACCTTGTGAGGCTGGCCTCCTCCCAGCCGAACGCCTTTAAGGTCCATGCAAATCGTCGCTGGGATCAGTGGCTCCTTCCTGTCTGCGGAGCGGCGTGGACCCACCGTGCTTCGCCCACCCATCCACTCACCTGTCGCAGGACATTCGGGCCATTTCCAGTTTGGGGGGGCTATGAACAGAGCCGCCGTGAACATCGTGTCAGGTTTCGCACGAGCAGCGTTTTGATGTTCTTGACGCATTCTGGATGCGGGGCCGGCGTCGGGCGTGCGATTTGCCCGTCTGTCCTCAGAGTCGGTCGCTGACTTGTTGTTTCGTGCTCTTGGCGATGTCTTTTGCCGAGCAAGCGTTTTTAATTTCGATCAAGCTCTGTTTCTCAGTTTCTCCTTTTGCGAACTGTGCTTGGGCTGGCACGTCGGGGAATTCGATGCCTCGCCCCAGATCGTGAGTATCTGCTGTGGTTTCATTTTTTTTTTTTTTCCTAAAAGTTTTGTGGTTTTATGTTTTTTTATATTGAGATCTATGGTTCGTTGGATTGGATTGTAGGAAAAGGTGGAACGTTTAGGTCGAGTTTCTTTTTTTTAGTGTTGTTGGTCTTTGCATATGGATGTCCGGTTGTCCCAAGATGGTGCGTTGAAAAGATTATCCTTTCTCCATTGAAATGCCTTTGCACCTTTGTCAAAACACGCCTGGCCACAATTATTTGTGTCTGTTTCTGGATTTTCTCTTCTTTGTAGCTATTCCTTCAGCAGGAACACCCTGTCTTGACTGATAACTGTTGCTGCAGAGCGAGTCTTAAAACTGAGTAGCCTGGTTTCCTCCGCTTTATTCTGCTTTTACCAGATTGCGTTGGCGACTATAAGCTCCTTTGCCTCTCGGTATAAATTTTAGAACCAGCTTGTTCGCGTCGGAAAGCCTGCTGGGCTTCGGATTGGAACTGCACGGCATCCTCAGACCGGCCCGGGGAGAACTGACATCTCTATTTCGTTGAGCCTTCCAGTCCGTAAGCACAGCTTATGGCTTTCCACTTCGCCGCATCCTCTTGGCTCCCCTTCATCAGCACTTTATGGTTTTCGGTGTATGGAACCCGTAGACGTTTTGTTAGATTTATACGCCAGCGTCTCCTTTGGGAGACCGGTTGTCAAACGGTACCGCTTAAAAATATATTTAAAACACTTCCAGTTGTTCCTTCCTATATGGAGAGAAGACGGATTTTCTGTGTGTTGGCCTAGATCCTGCCACTTTGGTCAACTCACGCTCATTAGTTCTGGGATTTGGGGGGGTCAATGCGTTGGAATTTCCTATTCCGCCCATTATCTCATCTGAAAAGAAGGACGGTTTTATTTCTCCCTTTCCAGTCTGTTTGCCCCCCTTATCCCGGCCTTCCTGTGCGGACTAGGACTTCCATTAGCATGTGGATAAGGAGTGGACATCTTTCCCTGTTCCCAGTCTTAGGGAAAAGTGTTCAGTGTCTCACTATGAAGTACAATATTTGCGATCGTTTGTTTTATTATTTTTTAAATTTTTTATTTATTATTTTTTTTGTAGATGCCATTTATCAAGTTAAGTAAATTCCCTTTTGCCACGTCCAGCAAGTGGTAAACCCTGCCACGTCCAGTGCGGCTCTGGAAAATAACCCTGAGCGGGAACGGTGGGAGACAAAGGAAAGAAGGCAGAAAGCGGGGACCAGGAGGTCCGCAGGCGGCTGACGATGGGGCAAAGGCGGTTCTCCTTTTGCAAGCTGCTTTCATGCAAGAGCACACGCTTGCTGGCTAGGGTAAGGTCATCCTCTTAGTGCCCCCTTCTTAGGAGGCCGCGCTGAGGCGAGGCACCCCTTGGGTGACCTCACAGGTTGCAAGGACCTTGTCAGCTTGCGACCCGCTCTCCTCGCCTTTCGTTCCTATTTGCTGAGGGTTTTTTCGTGAATGAACATTGGCTTCTGCGGAATTCTCTCTCTGAACCAGCTGCTGGACCACGAGGCTTTTCCCCTTGAGGCTGTTCGCAGGGTGGATCAGTCACACTGATGGCTCTGGATGGTGAAACGGCCTTACGTGCCCGGAATGAAGCCCACCTGGTCGTGGTGCATTATTCCTTTTACGTGTTTATTTGATGTGTTTCTGCATGTGGGTTCCTGCTGTTTTGTGGGAGGTTTTTGGTTTTAGCATCTGTATTCATGAGAAATATTGGTCTGTGGTTTTCTTTCGTCGTAGGTCTTTATCCGGTTTTGGTATCAGGGCAATCAATGCTGGTCTCAAAATGAGTATGGCGTTCCCTTCTCTTTTACTGGGTAGAATTTTGTCCCTTTTTAAATATTTGGTATCATTCACCAGCAAACTATCTGGGCCAAGGGGTCTCCCTTCTCGGAACGCTTTAAAACTACAAATTCAATTTCTTTATCACATAGGATGAATCGAGCTATTTTTTTCATCTTGGGTGAGCTTTTGAGGGATTTGTTTATTCCATCTGAATTATAGGGTTTATGGGCATGGAGCTGTTCTGTTTATTCCCCTACTCTCCCTTTAAGGGTTGGGTGGCTGTAGCAATATCTTTCCTTCTTGATAGTGGTAATTTTTCTCTCTTTATTTTTCTTTTGTCAGGCCTGTTAGAAGTTCATTAATTTTATTGGTCTTTTCCAAGAACCAGCTTTTGGTTTCATTGATTTTTCTCTATAATTTTCCCGGGTTCAACTTCCTTGATTTCCACTCTGTTTTTTTTTCCCTCATGGTTTAGATTTAGTTTTATCTTCTTTTTCTGGTTTCTTAAAATAGAAGCCTAGATGTATTGATTTGAGACTTTTATTTCTTTTCTATTGTGAGCGTTTAATGCTATAAATTTTCCTCTAAGCACCACTTTACTCTGCATCCCAAATATTTTGATACGTTGGCTCTTCATTTTCCTTATTGATTTCTAGTCTAATTCCACTGCGGTCAGAGAACATACTTGGTATATTTTAATTTATTAAAATCTGTTAAAGGTTTGCTAGGACCCAGATAGGGTCTATGCTTGTGGCTGTCCCAGTTGTCATCGAAAAGAATGTGTATCCTGGTACTGTTGAGTGGAATATTATATACCCATCAACTAGACGCAGGTGGTTGGTGGTGTGTGGTCGCTCTGTCTCCTTGCTGATTTTCTGCCTACTGGTTTTATCAATGACTGCAGGAAGCTGAATCACCATGATGTGGGAACTGGTCACGTAGGGGCCAGAATGACCCTTGTGAAGGATGAGGTGGCTTGGTCATCGGGGAGCTGAGTCCTCACAGCTGCATCACACTGTCTGGGGAGGCAGACACACATCAGGGTTTGAGTTTCACCAGGTCCCCCACTCCCTACGGGGGTGGTTCATGGTCAAAGGTCGAGCTTCAGACACCACCTATGGATTGCCAGCCATGCAGACGCCCGGAAAGGATTTATTAGCATTTCCAGAAGGGCTCACTGCTGTTGGAAGGGGAAGCGAATCGATTGGGAAGGGAGAGGAGAGATGGAGGGGGAGATGGAGAGGCGACCGGGAGGATGAGAGAGAGGCTTCTGGGGGTGGGAGGCGCATCGAAAGGGCCTGTTGGGACGTCACACCGGGCGTATTCCCCTTTGCAGGCAGCTCCTGTTCACGCTCAGAAGGTTGCGGCCTGATGGCCAGGCCGGGGAGCATCATTCTTCTCCCTCAGGATTTCCAAAAGGGGTTTCTGGGGAAGCAGCTCCGGGCTCCATTCATTTAAACACCTTTAATTCCTTTGGCAAGGCTCTGCTTTAATCAAAGATCAGCTGTTACGGTGCAGGGTCAGGCTCCGTCTGTCTCCTTGATCGACATCGTCTCAGTGACACTGGATCCTTTGGTGCAGATTTCCTGAAGGGGGGGGGATTGAATTGGCAGGAAGTTAAAGGAGACTAGGGGACAGGGGCCAGGGCAGTGGGAGAATCCATCACCTCCGCTGCGGGGGCTGGGCTCAGCCTCCCTCAGAGGCAGAGGGAGGCCCCAGCTGGCCTCCCCAGACCACTCCCCCACCACTGGGAATGCCCTGCTCTGTGTTTGCAGCCGTGCCCTGCCCCCCCTTTATTTTTGTAGCGAAATACACATAACATAAGACTCACCATTGCAATTATTTTAAAATATACAGTTTAGTAACTCTTAGCTCATTCACAATATTGTGCAGCCGTCACCACTATCTGGTTCCAAATCATTTTTCTCGCCCCGAAAGGAAACCCCATACCCGCTGAGCCGTCCCTCCCCGCTCTCGCCCACCCCCAGCCCTAAGCAGCCACCACTCTGCTTTCTGTCTGTGGATCTGCCCGTTTCGTGGCTCCTGATTCCATTCTGGTGGCCTTTTGCGTCTGGCTTCTTTCCCTTGGCCGCATGCCTTTCAGGTTCCTCTGCGTTGTCGCCTCTGTCATGCCTTTCGATGGCTGAATGGCGTTCTGTGGTGTGAACGGCCCACGACTTGTCTGTCGGTTCATCTGTGATGGGCAGTTCGGTGTCTCCACCTTTTGGCTGTTGGGAGCGGTGCGGCCGCAGGCGCTGGTGTGTGAGTCCAAACACCCGCTCTCAGTTCTTTGGGAGATTTATGCGCCGAGGAGTGGCGTCGCTGGACTCTCCTGTGATTCTGCTGAAGTTCTGAGCCACGGCCCAGCTGCTGTTCTCAGCGGCTGCCCCGGTTTCCACCCCCACTGCCCTGGTCTCCTTGGCGTGGCATCTTCCGAGGCTTTGTGGGGACGTTTCTTGGCTGTCCCCCGTCCATTCCATTACCTTGAATGTTCTCAAAATGTTCTGGTTGACAAGAGCCAGTCTGCTGTGCACTTTAAGCTAATGTAACGTCCCTTTGGGCTCCGGACGTCTTATCTGAGCCAAATGTGGCATCACAGCGGCTTCTGCAGTGAATTCTTTGCTCTTTTGTCACTTAACAGGGAAAGCTATGCCCAAGGGGAAGGAACCAGAGCTGTGACAGGAGGGGTCCTGATTTGGGGGCAAGTGGGCCTCAGCTATAGAATCTCTGGCTTTAATGACCCTGTCCCCAGGAGAAAGACTGTCCAAATTCTGACCCTGTTCTTTAAACTCCTGGGGGGATTGTTCGGGTCGAAGGAGAGCGTGCGTTAGTCGGAACCGCTAAGGGAACGCGGATGCCGCTGACGGTATTTCCATCGTATGAGTAAGTGTGCGGGTTTACAAAACGCATCCGCGGGCCTGGGTTTTTCCGTTGCATCCCTCCATTCACACAGCCCTCGTTTGTGGAGGTCCTACTATGCGCCGGGTGCTGGGACAGGGCTTGAGGCTGCAAGTGAGACTGAGTCGAGTGTGGTCTCTGTCTGGGGACCCTTTCCCAGGCGTCACTTTCCTTTGGCCTCTGCGACACTGTCATAGCGCTGTTGCTTTACAGAAAGACTCGGACTCAGGTCACCTAAGTGCTCTGACTCGGTTCTTTCGTGTGTCGCCTGGAGACACACCTGCACACACTCCTTCATGTCCCATTGGCCAGAACTGCGTCAACCACTCGTTCCCCACCCATGGGGGCGAGCTGGCCCGTGGGGGCTTCCCTTGGATTGGGAAAAGGGTCACCCTTCTTCGAGTCCCATGGAAGAAGAGTGGACACCTGAAGCAGAAAGCCGGGGCCAGGCCCGGCTCTTTAGGAATCAGCAGGGAAAAGCCTTTAGGGTAAAAAGTCACCGGGGTCTCCTCTGCCCAAATGCACAGAGTGGTTCAGTGGAGATTTTGATGACGAGAGGGAGAGAGAGAGAGGATAAAAGGGACAGACAGTCAACCTCAACTCATCCTGGATATCCTTGCCCACTACCGATGACGATGATCAAGGGGACATCGTGGCCATAAATGACAACAAGGCTCAGCACAAAGCCCAGCGGGCAGTGACTCCTGCTAACCAAGCTGGCTCCTTCTCCGCCCATGACAGCATCGGGGGCTCCGTGACACACCCACTCCATCAGGGGCCCCGTGGGCCAGGTCTGGGTGGTGTCTTTTCGCTGCTGGCTCTGGTTTCGCTCGTTGAATGGTTTTTGAGAACATGGGGATGCGGACTCTGGGTCCCTCGAGATGCTCTAGTATTTCTTGGGACGGTCTCCACCCCTTCCTTACGGTGCATGTGGTTTGGAGGCTGGTGCCGCAGAGGGATTGGGCTCAGCAATACATCACTCGGCTGATGGCTTCTTGGAGCTCGGCGCCGTTCTGCTGATTCGGGCGTCCTGGCCCTTCCCCTACACGCCGTAGCTCCGTCTTGCCCAGTTGTTTGCCTGTGCCTCTGCCCCCTGCTCCTCCCGTCCTCCGGGGCCCTCCCTGAATTCTTTTCACTCCTTCCTGGAGGAGAGACACAAGGCTCTGAGACCGTGTCTGCGTCACAGGCCCTGGTGGCGTCCGTAGACTGACAGGTGGACTCCCCCGCTAGCGGTGCGGTTGCTTCTTGCCTCTCATTTTGCCCAGGTGTTTGGTTAAACGCGGGTAGCAGATGCGTTGCCAGCATTTTTAAGGCGCTAATTGTCTGAAACTGTGAGTCCGAGTCCATCCACCCTGAGCTCCACGTTCGTTCTAGAAGTTCTGCCGCTGGGAAGCCTGTCCCCACCGCCCCCCGCGTGGAGCAGACCACAGGCTCTGCACAGGGGCAGATGCAGACCCACAGTCCAGCCTGGACACGGGGCTTCCCCGCTCGGCCCCAGTTGCCTGATCTGTCACGTGACACATGAACATTGACCTTGGCAGTGGTTCAAGGAGACGTAACGAGAAGGTGTTCCACCGTGAGACGGGCAGATGCTCCTCATCATCCGTATTTTTAGTCTTTCTGAAGAACGGAGCAGATCCGTCGGGGAGAGGCCTGGGATGGCACGGGGGGGACGTGTCTGTTAGAATCACAGACGGCCAGAGATGGCGGAGACCGGGGTGCATGTAGGGACTGGGGCAGAAGGAAGGGTAAGAAAGGCCCACGGGCAGGGAGGGGCCGTTTTCTTGGACCAGCCCATTGCCCAGAGCCCTGGGTCCTGGTCCAGCCCCTCTGCTGGTCTTGGGGTCCCCAGTGTAGACACAGCGGACCGGCCTGGATTTCCAAGCCAAAGCTGAGAGAGGTGGCGTGAGCGGTCACACGACCCGCCTCCTGTCAGACCCTCGGTGTGCAAGCACGTGGCGTGGTGGAAGCAACTCCGCTGAGACCGCGCCTGGAAACCGGGGAAAATGTGGATCGTCTCGAGTTCAAAAATGCGGCCTCCCCGGAGGCCTGGGAAGTCAAAGGGGTGGATGGAAGTTGATCGATGAGGTTCCGTGGTGTCTTCTCCGGGCCATCTGTGCTCCAGCTCAATGCTGTCGCGGTCACGTTCTTGGGAGAGGCCCGCGCTGGGGGCAGCACCCCGGGCCACCCTGCATGGGATGGCGACGCCCTCCCGAGGCCCCCTTCCGTGGCAGCCGGGGAGGGCCTTGCCCCGATGAGCTCACATGGCCTCTGGCACCCTGCCTGTGTCTCCTGGTGGCGGTTCTGGAGTGGCTGGACCGCGAGAACCATCCAAGGTCGTCTCGTGAGCCCCCCTCCATGTCAAATAATTCTACAAATGGGCACACTAAAGGCCAGAGAGGGCAGGCCCTTGCTTAAGGTCACATGGCTACTTCAGCACCCAAATCCGTGATCCATGTGCCCTCACGACCAGCCTGGGGAGAAGCATCCCGCTTTCTTTGGGGCCAGGGAGCAGGTTTATGGCTTCTTGGTGTCTACAAGATCTACCCTGTGAACCTTCGCCATGTGACCTTTCTGAAATGCAGATTGGGTCAGGTTGCTCTCCCTCCCCCCACGTTCTTCCATAGGTCCTCAGTGCTTCTGGAGAAATCCCGCACCCTTCACTACACATCGAGGTCCTTCCAGATCTAGCCTTTGTCCTCTCCTCTGCCATCGCCCTCGTCACACTGGGCTGGCAGCAGGTCGCTGGTGTCCCCCTGCCTTTGCACATGCTGTTCCTGCTCCCCAGATGCCGTTCCCTCTTGTTCGTGGGTGCTTCTCCGGCTCACCCTGTGGCCTCCTCTGACCCCTTAGGCTCAGGCGCTGCTTCCTCTGAGCTCCCAGAGCTCTTGGTAGTTCCTCTATTAGCACTCACGTCATCGACTTAGAATTATTTGTTTACATGTCTCTTCTCCCCAGGGTCGAAAGCATCTCTTGCACATCTGTATGGCCCCCCACCCCCAACAGTGCCCAGCAGAGTGCCTGACACCCAGCTGACGCTCAGCCAGTATTTGTGGAATGGATGACTGAAGGACCTGTTTGTCCCCAAAGGCCCCCTGTACTATGCCTGCAATGTCACCGTGTGTGAACCCTGCCTGGTTCCTGGCTCCTGTTTGCCTTTGCCTTCCACAGCTGGGGCCTCTCTCTTCTCTCCAACAGCTGGCCCAGCCTGGCCCTGGGGCCAGTCACAGCCTTGGCCCAGGGAGATTTAAAGAACCAGTGTCTGGAAGAGCAGGTGACCCGACCTCTCATGAGCCTGGCTGTGAGTTCTCCTCTCAGCTGGGTCTGGGCACTTGGCTCCCCATATCCCATGGGACAGGCAGCTCCACAGAGACCATTCCCTCCAGACCCCAGCCCGTATTACACACCCACCTTGCCCTCATCTACAACAGAATCCCAGAGGATGTGTGTGGCCTTCTCACCCCCCACAGCCGACACCCAGCTACTAGGCCTCTCTGATGCCCGCTGACCCAATCATGTGGACATCTACTGTGTGCCAGGCCCTGGGTTTCTGCCGTCTCAGAGCTCACAACGGGAGGGGCAGCCCTACAGAGAAGACACTGGTGATAATGTGGTAAGGACAAGGGGTCAGATAAGAGGCTGTGGGTCACAGGGTGAGATCCCAAAGCAGCCCCAGAGGTGGGGTGTGAGCTGAGATGGAAGGGGAGGGAGGAGGTTTGGAGTGGGGGGCCCTTCCTCCTGGTCGGGGCTGTGGAGGAGGGACAGGGCTGGAGACATCCCTCCCCTCACTCCCAATCACAGACCCAGAGCCCCCAGACAGGTTTGCAGGGTCCTGGGAGCCTGGTCTTCTCAGAGGAGGAACTGAGTGGGGAGGGGGGAAGCTGCCCTCTCTCCTGACTCTCAAAACCAGGCAGGCCCACGAAAGCATCCCTTCTTGATTTGTGGGGGCAGCATTTGGTGAAGCGCCCACTGGGAGCCAGCCACAGGGCTGGGAATGGGGCCCGACTGGGGGAACCAGGACCCGGTCCTGTCCTCAAAGGGCTCACAGGTCAATGGGGAGAGAGGCCTCCGGTAGGAATGAGCCATGACAGCCCTGCCTGAGATGAGCAACGACCGGCAGAAGGGAGCACTGTTGGGGGTGGGAGGGGCGGGATGCTGTGTGGAGCCCAGGCGGTGTCAGCAGCACCTCCTGTGTGTCCTGGAACCTTCCCACACAGTCTGTGGGACCAGGTAAGGTCCGTGAGCATCACCACATCAGAGGGACAAGGTCCCTCCAGATCTGGCTTCCCTTCCCATCTCCATCACTTCAGAGCTGAGTGTCTTGGGGGCAAATGACTTCCCCTGCGTTTGTGCAGGACGGAGCCTCGGTTTGCTCCTCTGTAACGCGGGGTTAGGGTCAGGGACGCCTCTAGGGTTGCGGCGAGCATGGCAGGGAATGCGACGAGAGGACGCTTAGCACCTAGTAGGTGCTCAACGCGTGGTGCTCGGTTCTGAGAACTAATCATCACGCCTGGGAAGCCCGGCTCCCGGGGGCGTGTGAGCGCGCGTGTGGCGGGCCCGGGGCATTTAGGGGGGTTTAGGGAGCCGGAGGGAGGGGGCGACCAAAAGCCAGGGCGGCCAGGACAGGGGCGGTGGCGTCGCCGCCTCCCGGTCCCGCCCCCGCGGCGGGGCGCGCGCGGGGAGGCGCAGGTGTCCGCGCGTCCCCGTCGCTCTCCGCCCTGGCCCTGGCCGGCGCCCCGCGTCCTCCCCTAACCTCGGGTCTGGCCTGGCAGGCGGCGGGGGCGGGAGCGTTTGAGTCACGGTGGGGGTGGGGGGAGCAGAGGGGGCGGGCGTGACCCCGAAGGGGTGGGCTCTAGGACCCGCCTCCGGCCCGCCCGGCCGCCGGGGAGCCCCACCACCCGCCCGCGTCCCGCGCGCCCGACGGAGCGCGGAGCCGCCTGAGCCGCCGCCGAGTGGCCCCTGGGCGCACGCGACGGTCGCACACGGGACGGTCGTGGTGGCCCCGACCCCCGCGCGTCCCCCTCCTCGCCCCTTCCCCGCGCCCGGCATGACGCCCCCGGCGCCGCCGCTGCTGCTGCTGCTGCTGCTGGTCCCCGCGGCCGCCGCCGGGGACGCCACCCTGGCCGTGGTCTTCGACGCCACCGGCTCCATGTGGGACGACCTGGTGCAGGTGCTGGACGGCGCCTCGCGCATCCTGGAGCGCAGCCTGCGCGGCCGCGGCCGCGCCGTCGCCAACTTCGCGCTCGTGCCGTTCCGCGACCCAGGTACGCCCGGCGCGCCCGGCAGGTGCCCCGCCGCGGGGTCGCCCTGCCCTGCTCCACGCCCCCGGGACCGGCTCGCCCCGGCCCGCGCCCCCTCTCCGCCCCGCGCCTCATGCCGCCCGCCCGGCAGGTGAGTGACGCGCAGCCGGGGCCCTGCGTCCAGCTGCCACCTCCGGCCGCGCGACCCCCACCGGCCACTTCGCCGCGTCTCTCCTGCGGGTCGCGCTGGCCGCGTTCACGAAACGGGCTGAGGACCGGCTCCGAAGCGCGCGGGGACGGGGAGACGGAGCGTCCCCGCAGGGCCCGGCGCGCGCGGTTTTCCGCCTTTTGGTTCATTCTTCGGAATCGCTCTCGGCCTGGGCTTGGGGGCCCGAGGAGCCGCGGAGGAAGGCGAGCTCGCGGGGTCTGGCCCCTTCCTCCAGCTCCCCTGGGGGGCCAGGCCACCCCGCCCGCCCCCACTTCTCCACCTGGGACCCCACAGCCCCTAACTGACAGCTCAGGGCCGGGAGCACGGGGACACCCCGTCGTGGGGATTGTCAGAAACACAGCCGCTGAGTAGGATTCTGAACCTTCTGGACCACACTTTCTCCAATATCTATATATTTTTAATGAGAAAATGTAGACTTCTAGCAAAATGGGGGGGGCGGTTATAAGGGACACCTCCCTATCTGTCCACTGTCTCGATCCTACGATTAATGTTTTATGGTTTGGTTCATCCCCAGCCTCACCATCTCTCCCCATTTCTGTCCCAGAGGATGGCTTTATAAAGCCAAAAAGTAAAATGCAAGTGGCAGACGCCTTGGCAAATGGTGCAGCCAAGCGTTCCTGTGCCGAGGAGAAATGCACAGTGGCCCCCCAGGCTGCAGGACACGGTCACCCTTTACAGAGGAATTGAGCTTGGTTAGTTACAGCCTCATCACGGATATTTGAAAAGTGGGCACCAGTAGGTGTGACGCTCCTGTGCGGTCCTTGGGCTGAGTGGTGGTCCCCCAGCTTCCAGGAATTGTGTGTTCCTGGAAAGCTCAGAAGCCAGGGGTCTAGGAAGAGATTTCTGGGAACATCGAAGGACAGCTCCCACCTCAAGGTCAGGGGTAGCAAGGTTCCCTGAGCTGTGAAGATGTGGGGTGTAAGGGGTACAGGCAGCTTCAGCTCAGATATATGGGTCACCCTTTCTCCATCTACCTCTCACTCCCTTTCTGGAGGGTTCTTGGACTTCCAGTGACATCGCTTTGAGAGCCCAGAGATCATCTTATCCATCTTTCTCTTATAATTGGAGAAACTGAGGCTCAGGACGTGGATGGGACTTACCCCAGGCCACCTGCCAGGGTGATGAAATTTCTGCTTCCTGACCGTGATCGTCTCTGAAGTGCTTGGCTGCCTCTGCAGGGCCCGTCGGAACCAGACATGGTGTCCCGGGACTGTCCTCTCTGCCCCCTCTCTGGCCATCAGCTCCTGAGAGCCCCCCTCCTGGGCACTGAGCGGGTGGGCTTAATCTTCACCCCATCCTCTGTGAAACACGAAACCCAGCCCCCCTCCCTGTCCCCCAAATCATCCTCCCTACAGACACCCCCAGGTCCAGGTTTGGAGGTGGACCTCAGCGTTTACTGAGTCTCTGCTGTATGCACTGCCGTACGAGGCGCCCAGTGTGAAGGGGCAGGCTTCAGCCTGCAGGGGACAGGCCAGGCAGCGATTAGAAAGTGTCACAGGCTGGCTCAGGTACCAGCTCCTGCCATCAGCCAGCGAGAGAGGGGACTAGCCCAAGGCCCTGTGAAGAAGCAGCGTGGGAGCCGGGCTTGAATGTTTATCAGCTGAGACCACTTGCCTGGCCGATGCTAGGTGCTGGGGACACCGTGGGGGTGGAGGTCGCCCAGGGCTTGCTGGGTGGCGGCTGACATGCAGGGACAGGTGTGTGTGGGAGCTGGAGCGGAGGAGGAGTGAAGTGGGCAAATGGGGGAGAGGCCAGATGGGTCCCGGCAGAGACTTTGGAGCTGGGACGTGGAACCCTGGGATTTCCTTCTATGGGCTGCGACAGCTTTCTGAGCGGGGACTGAAGCTCTGGTTTAGGTTTGGCTGTGTCTTTCGAATCAGCCAATGGAATTCCCTCTGGTGGAAGAAGAGCTTGAGAAACGGGATTTTTAGGGGATGGATCAGGCCCCTAAAAGCTACATGCTGGGGGGGGCCTCCTTACAGGAAACCCCTACCCTCAACCCCCAGGACCAGTCTTTGAGGGCAAAAATCAGGGGTTCTGGAGCACACATGCTTGGAGATAAACCAGGACCTGTGTTTGGGAAATACTTTTTAAAATATCTAAATGGAAAAAAAAAAAAAAAAAAAAGTGGAATGTTCCCAAACGAGGAAGTTAGAATTTTGCTAATGGTTTCATTTTGGCTGAAAATTTAGGTTTTCAGTTTTTCCCGATTGAAATGTTGCAGAAGGCACTCTCGTGTGTAAATCTTTGTTTGTTTTTTTTTTTCCGTAGGATTACATTTCTCAAAGTGGAATTCCTGGGACATTTTTAACACACGGAAGGGATGGGTGACCCTTTCTAACTGTTTTTCAAAGTGTTTTTGGGAGTTTAAATTTCCACCAGAAATGTTTGAGGGGCCCGTTTCAGAGACGCTGCCCCTAACACTGGGAATTAGGTTAAAAACATTTTTATTTTTTCTAATTCAAAGATGGAAACTGGTATCTTCTTTTAATCGCTTGTGAGGCTCAGCCCATTTTCAAGTGTCACTCGTGCGTATGTGTGTGTGTGTGAGAGAGAGAATTTCTTCTATAAACCGTCAGGTCCTTTGCTCATTTTTCCACTGGGGTTTTCGTGGTTTTCTTCTCAGTCAGCGTCAGAGCTTTATATCGATGGCACTGTTTTTTGATGTGTTTTTAGTATTTTTCCTGGTTGCTTACTTTTTAGTATTATTTATGATTCCTGATGTTCTGAAGTTTTAAATATTTACGTAATAAATCTGCTGACTTTCTCCCTCGGTGATTTACTTTCACGCTTAGAAAGACTTTTATTTTTCCCATCACAAAACAGTTAAGTCTGTATTTGAGTTATTTTCATTTGTTTTCTCTTTCTCTTTAATTCTTTAACCTGCAATTCTTAAAAAAAATTGGTGCACGATGTGAAAAACGATCTAATGTGATCCTTCTCGAGTGAGAATGAACGGTTCGGGTACATTTGCTCGAGCGATTCTTTCTTTTTCATTTATTTGGATCCTGCCTTTATCTCAGATGACTTTGGTAGGAATTTATCCGGGCTTTTCATTTTGTCCCACCGTGTGACAATTCTGCTGCCAGGAGCGCATTGTACTCATTACTTGGCTTTATTATGTGTTACTCGGTTCCGTGTCCTCGCAGGGCCAACCCTTCCTTGTCTTCTTTTCCCCCCAGCTTGATTGAGATACAATCGACACATGCGGCTGGGTCTGTTTAAGGTTTTAGGTAGACCTGGCAGACCCATAAATTGTAAAACGCTCACCAGCAGGGTGTTGGCTGACACGTCCATCGTGTCACACAACTCAAATTTCCCTTTATTTGTGGTGAGAACACGTCCGCTGTCCTCTCCTGGCCACATTCACACGCATGACACAGTCTTATTAACCGTAATCGCCACGCTGTGCAGTAGGTCGATCCCAGGACTCATTTATCTTCGAACTGGACGCTTGTACCCTTTGACCAAGTCCCCGCCGTTGCTCACAAATCCTGGTGACCACCCTTGTGCTCGCTGTTTCTGCGAATCTGGCTTGTTTCGATTCCAGCTGTAAGTGAGATCACACAGCGTTTGTCTTCCCCTGTCTGCGTTGCTGCAGACAGCAGAATTTCCTCCTTTCTCCGAGCGGGATGACATTCCCTTCTGTCGATGTCACGCCGCCTCTCCTTTATCCTTTCCTTAGCTGATGGTTAAGAAAAGGTTTAATAAACGTCTCATTTTAGAGCAGTTTGAGATCCAGCAAATTAGTGCAAAGGTAGTACAGAAAGCCCCCATGGGCCCCAGTTTTCCCTCTTACTAACATCTCACATTATTATGGAGCATTTTTTACAATTAAAGGACCAATATAGGTATATTTTTATTAACTAAAGTTTATACTTTACTCACATTTCTTCAGTTTTTTTTTTGTTTGTTTGTTTTTTGTTTTTTGGGTTTTTTTGCCCCTTAGTGTTATTTTTCTGTTTCAGGATCCCATCCAGGATCCCACATTACATTTTGTTGTCACATCCCCTCAGGCTCCTCTTGGCCCTGTCGGTTTCGCAGACTTGGTCTCTGATGACCTTGACAGTGTCAACCGGTGTCGCTCCGATATGTCGTCCCTCCGTCGTGATTCGTCTGATGGGTTTCTCCCGTCGGTTGGGTAACGGGAGGAAGACCAGAGAGGGACCAGGCCATTCTCGCCATGTCACCTCAAGGGTCCTGGCTGTCGGTGAGACTTGGCACTGGTGGTGTTGTGCGTAACCCCTGGCGGATGAAGTCGCTCGTTTCCTTCTCCCTTTCCATACTGTCCTCTTTGGAAGAAAGTCACCTGCACAGCCCACATGCAAGAAGTGGGGAGTTGCGCGTCGCTTATGGAGTGTAAATCCTTTGGAATTCTCCCGCATGAGAAACTCGTCTTTTTTCCCCATTTATTTGTTACGTACTGCGGACTCATCGCTGTTCATTTTATACTTTGGATTATAATTCGATGCCGCTTTATTTCGTCGCTCAGCACGTGGTTGTTAGACACTCCTTCTGCTGGCTCCCGTGTGCCTTTGACAGTGCTGTGCGCATATATTTTTAAGCACTTTCTGATTTTCTGCCTCGACAAGACCTCCCAGCCTCGTGTATCTCCCGCCCCGGTCCTAGAATTAGCAATTTCTCTAAGGAGCCCTGGTTCTCTGATTGAAAAACGGCAGGATGTGAGTGCCAGGCGATCTCGCGTCTGCTGGGCCGCCTCTGCGTCTAGAGCCTCACCGGGCCGACCGGGGAGGAGGATGCTGTGTGTGTCACCGGTGTGTGTGCCTGTGTCTCTGGCTCTTCCTACATGTCACCCTCTGTATCTGTATTTTCAGCGGAACCTGCGTTCACACTGATGTCTCCCACTCTAATTTACTACCACGTGGGGCATCCAGCCTCCTACCCTGGCTTATCGATCACCTTCCATTCCAGCAGGGACCACCTTGGCTCCCACAATCCGCCGTCCCCTACTGAACTGTCCCGCGCCAGCGTGCATGTGATGGTTTCAGCATTTTCACGCCCGTGAAAAGCTTTATTACCCCCTGGAGCCCGGTTCCCCTGCCGTGCGTCCTACGGACTCCACTCGTTCCCGAGTTATTCAGGCCAGCACCTGATTCATATTCTTTTTAGTCACCTTCTGTGTTTTCAAAATCTCCTTCAGCGTGTCCTGTTTCCGATGAAAAATAAAACACTTAATCAACTCCCCCACACGATGCCCCCCGCCCCCAAATTTTCTATCATGATTCCGCTTGGAATCGTGTGAAATCTGGATTTTGGAAAGGGCTATCATTTAAAAAAATGTCAATTATTTCCATCTAGGACACATGCCTCTTCCTGTGTTCGCTTATTTATGTCTGTTTGTAAAGATTTATAGTTTTTTTCCCCCTCTTCACTCATCTCTTTTTCAAACCATTTCTAAGTATTTTGCTTTTCGTTACTATTTTGACCAGGAATTTCTTTTCCATGACATTTTTTGCAAATGAGTATTGCTAATATGTTGGAAAGGAGCTCGTTTTCATAGATCTATTTTGCTTCCAACTTTCTTGCCGAAGGTTTTTTTTTCTTTTTTTTCCCCCACTGGTTCTAATTTTTCGGGAAATGTCTTGAGTCTTCTCTGTTGACGAGCATTGCCTGTCCAAGTGATAACATCGTCTCCACGTTTCCAGTCCCAGATTTCACTGGCCTGAAATGGGTCACGGTGTGCCATCGCCTAGAACTCGGCTAGGGGAAGGTGGTGGCTGCAGCCATTCTAATTTCTGATGGTTCACGTCGTATGGTGTGGGCTCTCGTTTGGGGTTTTCTTCATTAGGTCGGGGAAGAGGCTTTCATTCCTGGTTTACTAAAGGTAAACAAACAAACAGACAAACCAAAAAAACCCCCCAAAACCCAAAACAAACAAACAAAAAACCCTAAAAGGGGAGAGGAGCTGAATTTGAGCCCTGACTCTCTGGCCCTGCTGATCTATCGATGAGACAGAGCCCTTGCCTTTGAACCCTATGCCCATTCCTTGCACGAGCCCTGCTGGGCCCTGGTGGATGGTTCTTTGAGAGACAGCCGGATCCTGTCTGCCAGGGTTTCGTTTAGGGGTTTTGCATTTGATTTCAACATGTCTGATCGGTACGTGGTTCCTTCTTTGTGCTCTTTGTCGCGTTTGAGCATCAGGGCTGAGCTCTCAGAGCTGATAACTTAGGTTTCCTCCCAAACTTGTAAAATTCATACAAGCTTGCCTTCTAGTGACGCTGCTCCCGCGGGGTGGAAGCCCTTTGAATGATCGTCTTCTTCGTGTAACTCACTCGCACACACCTCTACACACACTTAATACCAAAGTGGGGTTGTGCTGCGCGTCCTGGTTGCGACCTGCTTTCGCTCCGCTGACGGTATGTCACAGATGTGCTTCCACGTCAGGAGATATGGGCCCCCTCCTGTGCTGAGTGATTGCCAGGGGGGTCTCAGGGCAGCTTGCCCCTGACTTATGCAGCCGTCCCCCTGCCGTGGAAAACAAGTTGCTTTCAGTTTCTTTACAGGAAACACAAACACAGAGGCAGGATGGGCTCCCTTGGTGCGACTGCCTCATGAAAGCCTGCGAGGCGCAGTTTCAGTTTTGACAGACGTTGCCAAGCGGCCCTCCGAGCACGCTGTTCTGTCCTGCCCTCCTGCCAGCAGAGTCCAGGCTGCATTGCCCCCACACCCTTGCTGGCATCAGGGCAGGCTGTGAGGAGAGACAGGCTGGGGTGAGGACGCAGTGGTTTGAGGTGGAGGCTGCACCGAAGGCCCGGGGCGGGGGGGCTGCATGTGTTAGGGCGGCTTGTAGCATGAGCCTGGGCCCCAGGGATCCCCTACAGACCCACTGTTTCCTCACTCAGTATGTGACCGCTGTGGGATCATCATGGGCCAGGCGGGGTGCCAGCCGGCGGTGGCACCTTCAGGGCAGCCAGGCCCACAGCGAAGGGCCAGGTTCATTAACCACAGTGTGGTCCCTTTTACAGTGAGGCCGCGGCTGCTCTGAGAGGTGGCGGGACAGGAGTGACCTTTAGGTCGAGGCGGAGGAGCTAGGCGGGCGGGACAGGGTCTGTGCAGGACGTGGAGGCGCACTCTGGCTCTGAGGCTGGTGGGAATGCGGGTCAGGCTGCCTCCTGGAAGGCGGGGAGGGAGGGCGGGCTGACGTGGGCACTCTAGGCAGAGCCAGCAGGTGTTCAGGGCAAGGGGCCCTCCTGAGGGGGCCCTCAGAGAGACACCAAGGAGGAGGCCAGGGAAGGTTCTGGGGCCATTTTGGCCCCTTGGACAGAGCCACTTGCCCAGTTGGTTCCTGCCCCAGCCTTTCTGGCCAACGTTGGGGGTGTCTCCAAGGGGCTCCCCCAGGCCTGCGCTCAGGAACTGGTGGAATCCTGAAAGGCTGGACTTCATTTTCTCCAGCCCCTGCCTCTTCGAAATGGGAGCACTGTCCTGCGGAGGGGACGCAGTTTGCCCAGAGGGTGGCACATCGAGGGACTCTGGGTGGGGCCGCCGCAGCTGGAGGAGGGGTAATCGTGCATCCAGAGCTGGCCCCAGGATTCAAGCCCCACTTGTGAGGAGTGGGGAGGGTCAGGCCCTGGGAAGAGTCCTCGACGTGAGGTCCTCCTGAGACCTGACCCCTCGTACCTGGCTGTGGCCTTGACCGACTCCACTGGGACACACGAGGCTGGGCGAGGGGCTGGAGTGTTGCCTGAGGGAAGCGCTGAGTCGTCCCACCCCATGTGTGTTCCCCACACGTCCCAGAGGCCCCACGCCTTCCTCTTGTCAAACGGAAAAAATCTGCCTGTTAAAAAGAGACGATTCCGGGCCAGGCTTCTGGGCCTCAGATGCTCGAGGTGGCAGCGGTGGAATCAGGTCGCGGCGTTTAATCATCCCTGTGACCAGCAGGCCCTGCTCGGAGGGGCGACATGCTACGGCTGCCCATCCTTTTTGGCAAGTGCCTGCCCTCAGTCACGAAGCCCCCTCCAGGGTCAGGAACGAGGGACAGGGACCCACGTCCCGAGCCTCTGCGGCTTCGTGGTGGTTGAGCCTGGGGTCAGACTGACCCCGGTGTGAATCCCATCTCTGCTGCTTCCTTGCTATGAGACCTCGGGCAGGTCAGTTTACCGCCCTGGGCCTCAACTTCGCACCTATGAAATGGGGACAATAAGTAATAGGTTTCATAGGTTGCTGTACGGTTATTGGACGTGAACCTGGATCGTGGGAGAAGGACAGTCCTTCCAACCGGAGTGCATTCCGTTCCCTGTCGCCCACTTCGCCGTTTTCTCGTGTTGCCCTGAAGGAGAGAGGACGTGGTCAGCCTCACTGTGGTCCAGGGATGGGGACCGTCCGGGGGGGTGGATCTCACTGACACATGCTGGGGACAGGGCCGGCCAGACTCACAGCTGGGCCCTGCGGACGCCCCACTCGGTCTGCGGGCCACCGATGCTTACGGTCGCTTCTTGAGCCGGGGTCACGTCTCTACACTGACCATTGGCAAGGCGTCGGATCAGAGGCAGGCACGTCTGGGGCTGGGGGCACGTTCCGAAGACACTGGATTTCCACCCAGAGTCTTTGCACATGGCCTTGCTGCGACCCGGCCATCCTGTCACGGGGCTGGATCCCAGGAAATGAGCGAGGGCTTACACGTGACGGATGTCAAGATGCTCTTAGCAACATCGCTGGTTATGAAAACTGGGAACAGAGCGAGACGGGATTTGGCAGGCCCGTGGCCAGACATTTATGCGGAGGAAACACTTCGTAGCCATTAAAAATGAGTTTGAACCCAGTCGTTGACCTTCTGGAGGGACGCGCTCACCACGTCATTCCGCGGAAAGGATCCAGTTAAAAACGTGTGAGTCGCTTATTTTTCAAGAGAAATCCTGCTCGTGATAGGACGCGTTTAGGGAGGCTATTCGTCTCTGTTCACCGACAGGCACCCACGCTTTGCAGGTCATTTGTAAAAATTAAAATGACCGTGTCTGGCCTGCGGACGTCCCTTCTGTCTCTGCCGGTCGGGGAGGTCTGTGTGCCGTCCCCAGGGAGCAGAGGTTGGGCTCAGATTCGGGGGTTTTACAGGCTCATGTCCCAGCTCCGCCCGGTACCGCTGTGTGTCTTTGGGCAAGTTCCTTAACCTCTCTGGGCGTCCATCATCTCCTCCTTGAAACGGGCCTAAAACTTGGACCTCGGGGTGCCAGGGAGCCATCAGGGAGTTGCCACCCAGGAAGCACCTCCGCGCGTGGCCTGATACTCAGCAGCTCCTCAGAACCTGTGACTCCGAGGCCATTTTTCGGTTTTTACAATGAACTTGTATTATTACCTGATAGACAGAGGGACACCGAGTAAGACGATTGCTGTTCTTAGGCAAACCTCGGATCAGGACCTCACATCGCAGGGCTGTCCGCCTGGCGTGGGGCTGCGGCCTGCAGCGGGGTCGGCTCCCACCCGCCCAGCCCCTCTGCTCTGTGCCAGGCTCCCCGCCGCCCTGCCAGCCCTCGCTGCGTCCTCACAGCGACGGTTCTCAGCTCGGAGAGAGGGGGTCACACGCCGCGTGTCACGGATGGGGAAACTGAAGCTCAGGACAGGGAAGTGAGCTCCGAGAGGCCCCGTGGCTGGTGGAGGGTGGAGCCAGCATTCCAGACGGGTCTGTCTGGGGTCAAAGGCCGAGAGTTTGGCTGAAGTCGTCGTCGCTGCAGAGCTCAGAGGGAGGGGGATGGTGGGGAAGGCTTGGGAACATCCCGAGGGGGTGGGAGAGGGGCGCGGGGCGTGATGATGAGTACGGAGCAGAGAGGCCGGGGCCTCCAGGGGGGCGACTCTTACAGGGTGTGGCAGGCCACGGCGTCTAGACTGTCCTTGATGGTTGTGGCCGGATGCTGGGTTCCACGGGCTTTCTCTTCTCGGAGGGTTGAGGCCGGCCTGCCTCGCTGCCGGGGATGGGAATTTTCTTTTTTAGGGGCCTGGAATTTAGACTTTTTCAACTCAAAACAGTCCGTTGCTATTTGGACTCCCATGAGCCATTCTCCTAAGGAATCTGAGAGTCCGTACAACCTCACAACCTCGCACATAGCTCTGGCGTCTCTGGACCCACCGCCATGCCCACACCTCCCCGGCCAGCCGGAGTGCCAGCCCCGTCCCCCGTCCGACGTCGGCTGTGGCTCTGAATCCTGCTCTCGTGAAAAGCCTTTTTGACTCGGGAAAATTCAAACGTACACGAAGGGCGCTAGGAAGTTTCATCCTTATGTAAAGTCTAGTCATCCCCCTCGTCCTCATCACCCGGCGCCACCCCATATAGAGCGCTGCCATCCTGGTTTCGCCTGCGCCTCCTCCCACCGCCTCCCCCCTCGGGGATCACGGGTGTCACAGAGAGTTCCGTTCCGTGAGGTAACGTTTACGTACACTGAGATGCGCAGATCTTCCCCTTCCACCCCGGAGCCCACACCCATCACAATAAGGAACATCACATCCGCCATCCGCATCCGCCATCCGGGGTGCTCCTCCCGCATCTCCCAGCCCCCGCCCCAGGCAGGCCACCTCTGCTCTGATTTTTTTTTTCCCACCTTAGTGCCTGCTGCCTGTTCTAGAACTTCCTCTAAGTGGAACCCGACAGCAGGCCCTGTCACGTCTGCCTTCGCCCCCGCTGCCTGTGGGATTCATCCCCGGGCGGGCCGCCTTGGCAGCTCGTTCCCTTGCCAGGGGGGTCGCATTTCATGACACGAATGAATCTCCCAGACTTTGTTTATTCGCGCGCTCGGGCCGGACCCCGGGCTTCTTTCCGGGCCTGGGCTCGTCGGACGACAAGGGCTCGGAGCGCTCGGGGCACCAGGCGTGGTGTGGACGCGTTTTCCTTCCTCCCGGGTGATGCCCGGGCGTGGAAGGCCTGGGTCACACGCTCGCCGCGTGTCTAACATTTCGGAATTCCCGTTCGCCTTCCAGAGTGGCCCAGCCGTTTTGCTTTCCCACGCGGAGGTTCCAGTTCGTTCTGTCTCCTCGCCCCCGGCTTTCGGGGTAGTGAACCTTTGGCATTTGATTCTGCTCCTTTCTAACGAGCTGAGATGTGGGTGGAGTTTCTGGAAGGGGTTGTTGGCCTGGTCCACCGGCCTGGGGTTGCCCAGTCGCCGTGAGGTCCAGAACCTTCTTTGCTAGATTCTCTGTTTCTCGATCCCTTTCCTCTTGCTCCTTTTGGGGGTCTCTGAGGCCCAGAGTCATCCCCCGTTTGGTGTCGCATCACGTGGTTGCAGCCGCAGCCCGCGGAGGCTGTGCGTCTGGGAGTCCGAGCCCACCTGGACCCCCCCTCTCTCCCCTACAGATATTGGCCCAGTGACCCTCACGGCGGACCCCTTGGTGTTTCAGAGGGAGCTGAGAGAACTCTACGTGCAGGTGGGCTGGCCCGCCCCCCGCCGCGGGCCTTCTGGGCTGTTCTTCCCAGTTCGTGTCAGAGGCCAAGGTCTTCGTGCCACCCAGGGGGACAAGGTGGCAGCTTCCTGAAGGTCCCAGGACCTGCCTCTCAGCTCTGCCTACGGCCAGCTTGGGGGTCCTGGCGATTCTGTACTTCTTGGGGTTCTTTATAGGAACCCCTGTGCCTCGCACGTAGTGGGTGCTTATGGATGAAGGGGTGGAGGGAGGATGTGGTAGCCGAGGGAGGATGTGACTCCCTCGGTCACCCCGGCCAGACGCCCCATGGTCACCCCGGTCCTGCTCTGTGCTTCCCCCGCCCACGGAGACCAGCCGCTTCCTTAGACCCCATGCTTTGGTCTGGGTCACAGCCGGGTCCCCGCAGGGCCCAGCACAGAGAGGGTGAACATGGGGCGGATGAGTGAACAAGGAGAGGGCCGAGCAGGTCCCACGCACAGATCCTGTGGCCGGGCTGAGCGCCCCCCTCCCCGCCCCGATCCTCGAAGCCTCGGCCCACGCGTGGCTCCACTGGGGCCTCTGCTGGATGTCCCTGCGGCTCCCATCCCGCCTCCCCGCGCCTCACACTCATCACGATGGTCATTAAATCATCGTGTTGCGCTCATGAAGGCAGCATCCGCCTCTCATACCAGACCCCGCGGGAGGCGCCGTGTCTCCCTCGCGTGGGGGACTGAATGGAAGATGCCGCTTGCCTAGAGCTGAAGCAGGTCGGATGCTGCTCGGGTCTCAGGCCAGGGGGTGGCTGGGGCCCTGGCCTCACCCCCGGGTGGCATTTCCCATTTCCTGTCGGTTTCGAGGTCTCCCTGGGGGGGCCCCTGACATGCCCCCGTCCCCCAGGGCGGTGGTGACTGCCCCGAGATGAGCGTGGGGGCCATCAAAGCTGCGGTGGAGGTCTCCAACCCCGGCTCCTTCATCTTCGTCTTCTCGGACGCCCGTGCCAAGGACTACCACAGGAAGGACGAGGTGCTGAGGCTGCTGCAGCTGAAGCAGTCTCAGGTGAGCAAGCCCGCCTGGGGGTCCCGAGGGTGGGCGACTCTAGGGGGTCCCCAGCGCAGGCAGCCTCGAGCCCCCACCCCCGGACAGCAGAGGCCGGGCGCTCCTCGGCCACCACCTGGGGTCCGGCCTCCACCAGCCCCGCTGGCCAGTCCCCACCCCCGCGCGGGGCCGGACAAGGCCAAGTGTGTCCTCATGCTCCGGCCTCGCCCGCCAAGGCTCACGCCCCCCTGGCGAGGCCCGTCCGTGATGGAGACCACACCACCCCGGCCTGGCCTGCCCTGTCAGCGTCCGGACATCCATCTTCCCCCTGGCGTCGCCTCTGCCCCTCTCTCCGCGCACACACGTGGCCCTTTTTCCGTTGTCTCAGGGTCTGGAAGACGTGCTGGGGCTCTGGCTGCCCCGCGAGGGGTGGGGGCCGGGGGGTGTGCATGGGGGAGGGAGGTGGCCGCCCGTTCGACGTCCCTGGGTAAGGTGCCAAGGGCCGGGACAGCTGCCCTGCGGTCCTGTGCGGGGCGAGCTTGGTTCTGCGGACCCCGCAGGCTCCAGGGGGCCCTCGGAGCAGAATGCGTTTCCGTTCCCTTCCTTGCTGAGGCTTTGGCGACAGCTTCCGCCGATTGGGTGCCCGCCGTGCTCCGGGTCCTGTGCTGACCCTGCGACCTGCATCTCTCTGTCCTGATCCCCACGGGGCCGGTGCCCTTATCATTCCCGATTTTCAGATCTGTCACCTGAGCCCGGAGGGAGGAGCGGGCTTACCTGGTCACTGCTCCTGGAGCTCGTCCCGGCCGCTCACTCACACCTGAAGCAGGTGGCTGGGGAAGCGAGGAACCAGGCTGCACGTGCCCTCTCCTTCCCAGGTGGTCTTCGTGCTGACTGGGGACTGCGGCGACCGCACCCACCCCGGCTACCTGGCTTTCGAAGAGATCGCTGCCACCAGCTCTGGGCAGGTGTTCCACCTGGACAAGCAGCAGGTGACCGAGGTGAGCCTCCGCCGACCACCCCGCGTCTCCGGCGGCCCTGCCGGTCGTTGGGTCACCGTCACCGATGAGCAGTGCGAGTGCCCACCCCTGTGGCAGGGCAGGAAGCGTCGTGCTCAGTCAGGCCTCATGACACCGTCTTTACGGCATCGAGCCCTCCTACCCCATTCCCCACCCCAGAGGCAGGTGCTGCGGCTCTCCCAGTTTTGCAGGGGAAGAGGCTGGGCCTTGGAGGAAGCGCCCTGGGCTTTAGCCTCAGTGTCCCAGCCGGTCCAGGCTGGGAGGATGGACCTGGACAAACGTGGGGTGAGCCTCTCCCCGGAGTCAGGGAACCCAAGGGGGGGCGGAGGAGCACGGGCGGCATCAGACTCAGGCCATGTCTCTGTGACGGGAAATCCTGCATGAGGCCTGGTCGGGGAGGGCCTCGCTTGGCCCTGTGGCCTGCCACGCGGGGCTGGCCATGGTCTGGAGTCACTCCGGCCAGCGCTGACCAGGGGTCTGCATCCCCATCTTGTTCTTGGACCAGGCACCGGCCCTTCTGTCGGCCGCTCGGGGCTCTCCCCGCTTTCCCTCTACCCCACGTGTCTGTCCCTTCTCAGGAGCCAGAGGGATGCGTCCGGGGGCATGCCGGTCAGTGTGGCACGGCCATCTCCTCAGGGAGGACACGGGTGGTCACTTTGGTGGTGTAAATGCTCCTGCTTGGCTGCTCGCGAGCTGCCTGTGTCATGACCTCGCTGAGCAGAGTTGGGGCTGGATCCAGCATCCCACCGCATCCTTCGCAAACAAGTCTGACCCACGGGTCCCTCCCATCGAGCCGGAGAAGGTCCAGACCCTTCTGTGACCTCTGCCCCTCAGATCCCATCGCCTCCGTTCTCCCCCTTGCTCGCGGCTGCTGTCCTCCTGGCCTCGTTGCTGTTTCTTCATTGTCTCACGTCTTTCCTACCCCAGGACCTTTGCTCATGGGCCTTGTTTTCTGCCTCCCTCCCCTGGCTCCCTCTCTTCTTCTCCATCTCAGCACCTCCTCCGGGGGGACCTCCTGGATTTCCCATCAAGACGAAGTCCCCATTCCAGCCCCTCCCCCCCGTGATTATTTAATGCCACTAGGCAGGGGGCTCCCCGAGGGCCAGGCCCGTGTGGGTCCCCCCTCTGCTACCATATCCCCAGCACATCACAGGTGCTCGGTACGTCGTAGCTGGTGAGAGGACCGACATGGGTCCCCGCCGCCTGAGGCCCTGCGGGGAGGAAGGCGAGCGAAGGCCCGGCTGGGAGCCAGCCCCGCTGTCGCGCTGTGGGGAGTCACGGGCTGCAGGGAACAGGCCGTGTTTACATTAGCGAGCCTTCTCTGCCTGTTGACAGATGGCGTTTATCGTTCCCTGCGACACGTTGGGCTCTGTGTTTTGGCACGTCCGACTCTTCTGGCCCCGAGCCGGCCGAGGGAGGGTGGGAGGCGTTTCGAGAGGACGGGACGGCTTCGTCCTGTCCTGGTTTGGGGGGAGACATATTTGGGCCGTTCGTTGCACGGGAACTGGGTTCCTGCCAGGGACAACTCGGACGGATGGCAGGGCTGCC
Organism: Cynopterus sphinx; assembly: GCA_030015415.1. Lineage (NCBI taxonomy): Eukaryota > Metazoa > Chordata > Mammalia > Chiroptera > Pteropodidae > Cynopterus > Cynopterus sphinx. The sequence continues at coordinate 127,005,425 of CM057385.1, forward strand.
GGGCGCGTTGGCGGAGGATGGCTTGCCCGGGTGTGGGGCTGGGCTCCCCTGTTGGCTTCCTTGAGGTGGGGACTCTGGGGGGAATCCACCTGCTCCTGGCCCTGGTGCCAGCCTCCTGCCCTGGGAGCCGAACTGGGCAGCGTCTGGCTCAGTGGCACCTCAGTGGCCAGGGCTGAACGCCTCCAGATAGGAGCCCGGCCCTCTCCTTCTTGGACACGGAGCGCCGTCGTTTGTTAGCTTAATGCCTTGGACGTGGCCCCTTCCAGATGTTCTCAGACGGTCGGCAAGCCTGGGAAAGTGGCCGCAGCAGCGCGGGCCGTGGTCATCCTTCCAGGAGAGGGAACGGGGCCTGCGCCAAGCCAAGGGAGCTTCAGCTGGGAGGAGGCCCCGCCGGTGGCAGAAGTCCCCACGCCAGCGTGTGGAGCTGGTCCCTTCACCTCCTCGAAGTGGGCCCGGCACGGCTGGAGGGACGCGTCCCTCGCTCGCTCGCCTCCCTTCCTTTATTGAGCACCTACTATGTGTCCGTGCCGCCTTAGGTGCCGGGCGCGGAGGGGTGCCCCACCAACCTAGGTCCCGGTGCTTTCGAGCACTGTGCTTTTGTCCAGTTGTGGGGTTGACCTCTCTGGTGCCAGGGATCCCCTTTGGGTTTCTGGGGGTAACTGAAAAGTGGCGATCCCCTCCCCCCAGCAGAAGTGATTTGGAGCCTTCTGTCCTTCAGCAGAGGGGGCGGCAGGCAGCATGGCCCCTGGGGCCTGTCCCAGAGGTGTGCACTTTTGAGTAAGACTTAGCTAGGTCCAGGAACCCCCTTGCTCCAATACAGCTGACCCCAGGCTTCCCCCTACTCAGCGCAATGTCACCAGCCCCAGCGGGAGGGGTCGGGATTGCTGGGCAAACCCCATGGCCCTGCTCCCTTCCTGGGTTCTGGAAAGCCCCGTTCTGGGGGCTTGGACCCTTCCCCTGTCTAGCACTAACAGGTGCAAATGTGACAAGTTTCCCAGATTCTGTGCATCAAGTAAGGGGGAAAGTGAACCTCTTTCTAGGACACTAAGTGGGGAGAAGGGAGGTCCTACCAGGTGGTTCTGATTAACGCATCAGGAGGCCCAGGCCCTGGAGATGACTTCATCCTGGACCCTTCCCGGAGGCAGAGGTGTGGTGGAGGGTTAGGGCCACACGTCGGCTTCAGACCCCAGCCCTGCCACCTGCCTGCAGTGTGACCTTGAGCCCTGGGTTGACCTCTCTGGGCCTCTGCTTCCTCGTGTGCACGGTGGGGTGGGGAGAGCCGCTGCCTAGGGAGATGGCAGTGAGGGTGACAAGGAAAACCGTGTGTGGGGAGCCCTCGGCGCGAGGTCGGGCCCCGGGAGCCCTTGGTAAGGGCGAGAGGTGGCTGAGCCCCCAGCCCCTGTGCTGCAGTGCGGAGCCCAGGAGACACCCCGTGTCCAGCAAAGCCCCCCGAAGGGTAAGGGCTGACTCTGGAAAGGCTCCCGGGAAGGTAGAACCTGGGCCGAGCACCTGGCGTGCCAGGCTGGCGGGGGCTAGTGCCGTCTGCCCATCAGCGCCCGTGAGCTTCTTGGCACACGGTCTTGGGGTCCGGCCTTTGGTTTTCCGGTCTGCGGCTCGAAGCCCGTCTGGGCCCTGGCTTCCCTGGCTGTCAAGTCCTGGGAGGAGCCTCGGGGGATGAGTTATCCGCCGTGGGAGGCTGTGCGGCAGGCATCTGGCCGGGGGAGCAGCGCCAGGTTCTTTCATTCCTTCCCCTCGGTGATGGAGAGATGAGCCTCACTGCAGCGCCGACTCCCAGCGCCACCCCCACCCCGTCCCCATCCTCCCTGACATCTGGAAGCCATCGCTTTCACCAAATAAACACTAAGCTTTCTTGACGAGCACTTACTACTCGGAAGGCTCCCTGGATTCCACTCCGAGCCCTGGGTAGGGCCCAGAAGGGCCTTCCCCCAGGCCTGGGCCTACAGGGGGTCTGGCCTTGCTGTGGGCAAGGGGGTCATCCCCCTGCTTCCCCCACCCCCAGCTCCCAAGTAGCGGTGTGCTCAAGGGCAGGCGCCTTCTGGTGAGGTCACCGGTGTTCTGTCCCATCTCGGCCCTCCCCGTGGTTCGGTAGCTTAACCTCCTGGCCGTTGCCCTGCATCAGAACATTCTCGAATGAGCTTATGATCACAGTGGCAACACAGTAGCGGTGTGACTTGTCTGGGTATCCTCCTCAGCTGGTGCTGCCACCTCCTCCTGGCAGCTGCACTCAGTGGCGATCTAGCCCTGACCCCGGACAGGGCCTGGCCCGGGGACAGAAGACAGTGGTTGCGGAGCCGGAGCTTTGCAGTCGGAGCAGTGGCCCCGCTCCCTTCTCCGGCTTCTGTCCAGCTGGAGCCTGAGCTGCGAGCCTTCCTCCAGGCCGCCCCCGCATGGACGAAGAATCTCGTTCCCCTTCCTTGGTGACGACAGGTGGGGCTTTTTCGAGAGAAACATGGCTTAGGCGGCGAGGCAAAACAGCAGGATGAAGTCGCTCCGAGCACGCACACGGATGCCTTTTCGCAACGCAGAATTCCCCGCCTGCGATCGCTTAAATCCCGCTGGAAACCCTAGACACACATGTTCCAGCTCGTCCAAGCCAAACATACGCTTCCTAACTCCCGGCGGTTCTCCCTTGCCCCTTCCTTTCCCTTTTTCTGCGGGACAGTGGCGAGGGCGAGGATGGCCAACCCGCAGCGTGCAAGACGGTGCTTCCAGAGCCCGCGTCTGCCAATCAAGCTCCGAACTCTTTCCAGATAAGGTGGGGTGTGGACTCTCGTTTCTTCTTCAAACTATTCCAAGAAGCCACTGGCAGTTGCTTAGAGTTCCCAAGCGACAGGGTACCACTGTGGCTGCCGAAGTGTCCCTCAACGTCACGCTGTGCGTGTTCTTTTTAAGTGGCTTTTCCTTTAAAAATCACTCGGCAAGATGTCAAAGATGGACAAAAGGGGAAAGACCACGAGTACCAGCCAGATTCATCCGTTAACACTTTTGCTCCACCTGTTTCATCTCTTTCTAGACTTTTTTGGCTGGATCGGGACCCCTTGTCCCGAGATAATTCCGCATGGGTGTTTTTTGTTTTTTTACAAAAAGATGATCCAGCGTAACCTGCAATGTCATCTCACTAACAGCTCTTCCCCAGCAATGCTGAGTTCGTGTTCCAATTTTCCTAATGGCCCTCAGGACGCATTCTAGAAACATTTCTGTCGGATCGGGGTTTGATTAAGGGGATTTCATTTCACGGGGTTGTTGTGTCTAGGAAGTCTGCTCACATCTGGGCTGTCTGCTCCTTTTCGTTTGCCGCCGACGTGCTGAAGAGGCATCAGTTTTATGAAGTCCCTTGTTTCCGATTCATCCGGTTTTCTGATGGGGTTCTCAGCTCGTTCCTTTGTCCCCTCTGTGTCCCCGACACGGGCGTTAGCTCTGAAGGATGGACTGGATGGAGGCCAGCGTTGCTGGCAGCGCTATTTTATCGTTGGTGCTCTGTGCATTTTCTGTGACATCACACTAGAAGGCGAGTGATGCCGAATCGTCGTACTAGTCATGACGATGAGTTTGGTTGCCGGGTGAGAGTGATGACAGCCAGCCCTCTGCATGGTAAGGCCATGTTTTCCCCTCGACGCCTCACACGGCCTGTGGGGAAAGGCTGGGGCTCCATGTGGACGTCCAGTTCCCCGTCAACCTTTCATGTGAGGGCTTGTAGCCTCCACCGAGGACGCTTGCCCGAAACACTTACTTCATTAGAGGTTGCAAAATCGTTGGCTTTTCTAATTGCATCATTCCCTCCACATTTTTTTTTTCCGTGGGCGTTCTTCCACGAAGAATCGCCTTTGCTCATCGAAAGGGGTGATTCGGTTTCTCCGAGGCACGATTTCTATCCAAAAGGCAAGGATCACACTTCGTTCTTTCCCTTTGATTAAGGAGTGGCCTTCGGGGGTGGCAAGTGGGGTTTCACGGCTTTGAATTTTGCATTTTTTAAGTATTATTATGGATAGGTGGATTGCATAATTCAACGTGTTTCAGTTGATTACAGTCATTATTCTATTTTGGGCTCAAATTGTCCCAAATTTACCCAGTGGGGGATCCTTTAAACTGGTGCCTATGCCCTTTGGCTATGTCCCCGTTGGTCTTTGAGAGCTTCCTTGCTTTCTGGAATCAATCGCCAGGTGTCCCAGGCTTACCTTGGAAATCGCCTGTCTCGGACCTAGAATCAGCCTTTTCCCCAAGAAACCCTAGTGGGGAGTGAGACCAAGAAACCGCTGAGTTCTGAATTCGCGTGGACTGAATTTATTTATAACTAAGATTCCCGCAGCTCTCTTTTATACTTGGCTGTAAGGGGGAATCTCGGTTCAGAAAACATCACCACCCGCACTTCTTTGCTTTATCCTACAAGATACCTAAAACAGTTTCACAGTCACAATCCCGAACCCCGAAAACTACTACATGGGAGTTTCCTTGCCATTCTTTTTGTCCTCAGGGTGCCTCCTCCCACTGAGAAAGTAAAGCTGAACCCCTGGGTTTTCCGTCCACTTGGAGCCATTCTTCTCTCTGGGCCGTTAGGGTACCAGTTTGCCATACAGCCAGGTTCAGGCTTCGGTTTGCTTCCGTTTCGGGGTCTGCACAGGATGCTTCTCGAAGTAACTTGGCCCAGAAAGAGAGGCTCTGACTGGAGAGGCCCCCTCCTCTCGCTCTTTCCCAGGGACCTGCTGGAACTTGGGAGGCTTGGTGATTGCAAAGGGGGAGGCATGACCCGGGGGTGGGGGCTGGCGGAATTGAGCGAGGCATCGCCTAGGCGAACCCGATGGCTTTGTCCGGGAGGTGCGTGTCCTGCTGTAGCACAGGCAGTGAACGAAGCTTCTCGAGCCCCCACTGTGTGCCAGCCGCCGAGCTCGGGCACAGCAGAGGGTCTCTGCCTTCACGGGGCTCCCAGGCTGGTAGGGGAGACAGGCCCGAATCCGGTAATTATGACCAAGTGGGGTGCAGATTGCTGCAAAGGCGTGTGCACCAGGGAACCGAACCTCTTTGGGGTTGGAGAAACCTCTTCAAGCTGACAGGTGAAGGATGACCAGGCCTTGGTTGATGAGAGGGGACTGGGCATTTCTGCAAAGAGAGCGTGTGTGATGTGGGGGCTGCCCAGAGAGGCCTGGGGTTCAGCCTAGAAGCATGAGGGCAGTCAGGGAGCACAGTGGCCTTGGGTCAGGTTGGACGGGCGAACCAAAGAGTGTAGGGTCTTGAAGGCCGTGGAAAAGATTTGAAGAAATGAAAGAATTTCGTGCTCAGTGGGATACCGTCTTAGGATCTGGGGTTATTAACACGGGGTCCATGCACTCATGGGGGGCAGTGACTGAGGGAGTGGGGGAACCTCCCAAAATCATACTCTAAGTGTGTGCCGAAGCGGTATTCTGGAGAGAGGGTCCTTGCCTGTTACCTGATTTTCAATCAGATCTGTCTAAACCATGAAGGTTTTAGAATGAAAAAGCCATTATAGAAACCAAGGATTTGTGATTTCTCGACATTGTGAAAAGGGTCAGGAGGAGAGTGTGTCTTTGTGGCAGATCCTCTCGGTCCTGCCTGGAGACAGCATGGGAGTGTGGCCCGAGGCCCCTTGTGTGTGTGTGTGTGGGGGGGTGAACCGCATTGGTCTGGGGGAGATTCCAGGTCTCCAGGGTTCACCCATGTGTAAAAAGCATCAGGAGGGCTTCCTGGAGGAAGTGACGGGTGGCATGGAAATTGGCCAGGTGAAGAAGCGGGGAAGAGTCTTCCCAGCAGAAGGGGATGCCTCGCTCCTTTCCTCTGAGCTGAGTCCTCTGGATGCCTCAATTCCCGTGTCATAGCCCTGCGTCCACAGGCCAGGAGAGTAACTGTTTGTGAACCGGTCGTGGGGGGCCCTGGGGGCACAGAGTGGCCTTGGGTGACTTGGAAAGCATTTATTCTGCCTAAAACCCACTGGGGGAACCGGATTCTGCACACAGACGGCAGCCTGTTAGGGACCTGCCTGCCTTGGGTGGGTCAGACACCAGCAGGATATCACGGGCACCTGCCGGCATCAGCGGCTCACATCTGCCCCCACCCCCAGGTGCTGAAGTGGGTGGAGTCAGCAATCCAGGCCTCCAAGGTGCACCTGCTGTCCACAGACCACGAGGAGGGCGGCGAGCACACGTGGAGGATTCCCTTCGACCCCAGCCTGCAGGAGGTCACCATCTCCCTGAGCGGCCCAGGGCCTGAGGTTGAAGTTCGAGACCCGCTGGGTATGTGCGCCCTAAAGCTGGCCTCCCCTTTGGCCCCAGGACTGAACTGGGAGGCCAGGGTGGGGCACAGAGAGAGACCTGGGGTTCGGACATGAGTCTCCGGGAGCAAGGACATGGGGGGCATGTCAGGTGGAGGGCGGAGAGAGTGAGGGGAATTAAAATAAGGACAGTCCTTGGGGTGCCAGGCTCCCATGGAGTCTGCCCGCCACGCTCTCTCACCGGGCTCCTACAGTGGCCTGGTGTGTCCGTCAGGGCAAGAATTAGTGTCATGCTGTTCAGACGGGAAGCCAGGCTTCTGGAGTGACTTGTCAGGGTCATCCAGGCCCATGTGACTTGGCCCTGGCCACCTGGCTCCATGGTGCACTGAGGATGGCATGAGCACCCGGTCTGGAGGCCAGGTGTGTAGCCCACACCTGGGGAGGCATGAGGGTGGAGTGGACAGTGAGGTGGAGGCCTGAGCGCCACCAAAGGCCTCCCAGTTCCTCTGGTTTTTAGAGAGCTATGGGGACAGGGTAGGGCCTCTGTCACCTCCCTCGGGGAAAAGGTCAGGGGCTGAGAAGTCCTCGGGGCTTCCACAGGGAGGATCCTGCAGAAGGACGAGGGCCTCAATGTGCTGCTCAGCATTCCTGACTCGGCCAAGGTCGTGGCCTTTAAGCCCGAACATCCTGGGCTGTGGTCCATCAAGGTAGGGAGCACTGGGTTCCCAGGCGGCGGGGAGATCAGTTTCCCGGCGCTGAGACACCATCTCCCTGCTGCCTGCCCCGGGGCGCCTGGGGAGCTCGGGGAGCTGAGGGCTGGAGCGTGGGTGGCGATGGGGACATATCAATAGAAGTAAAGGGTCGAGAACAGGGGAGGAGCATTCTGCTTTGTACCAGTAAGAGGAAGTGGAGTGGTTTGGGTTAGTTAAGGAACTTTGAAGAAGCAAGGGTGACAGACACTGGGGGGCTGGCTCAGGGGGACAGGGCTGGCAGGGGGCGTGGGGCCTGCTCTAATCTGCCGGGTGCTGGAGGCAGGGACTGGGGGCGGGGTGGATGCCCGACAGCTCCAGGGGGTGGGGCAGGGTGCCGCTCTGGAAGGGTGCGAGCTCCTGCTGATCAGCACGCGGTCATGGAGCCCCTACTGGGTACCGGGTGGGCAAACCCTGCCCTTCAAACTCTGGGCATCGTTGAGCCAAGATCTGTAATGCCAACGGGGAAGGCACGACAGGTTAGACGCGCAGGGCATAGACAGGCCCTGCGGGTGTCGGGGGTGGAGCTGGCAAGGCAGGGGTAGCCTCAGGAGTCCGGCTAGGGACGGCAGCTGGGGCTCGGTCCTGGGGGGCAGGTGAGTTGCCCACGTATTTGCAAAGGTGGGCTGGGTGAGGCTGGCCGCCTCCGCCCTGAAGCTGGGGTGCTGGGGTCAAAGGCCACAGTGACACGGGCCCGGCCCGTGCTAGGTCTACAGCAGCGGCCGCCACTCGGTGAGGATCACGGGCATCAGCGACATCAGCTTCCGAGCCGGCTTCTCCACCTGGCCCTCTCTGGACCTCAGCCACACCATCGAGTGGCCCCTGCAAGGTACGGTGTTCCCGCAGCTGCCTTTGGGACGTGCCCAGGCCAGGTGACACTGTGACCGTTTACCTGGAGGACGTGCTCCCTGCCCCCGAAGGCCTTCGGGACCTTATGCTGTCCCCGCCGCTGCTGAGTTGACCCCCTCCCCTTTGCCTTTGTCGAACATCCTTTGTCCCGAGCCCCACTCCCTCAGTTTTCTAGTGAAACGTCGGGCTCATCCAGGAAACAGGTAGGTGCGGGTCAGTCGATGGCTTCCCCCAACAGGACAGCGTCCTACTCCGGGGACTGAACGTCCCGATGGCTGTTCGGATGCCCTGGGGGCTGACAAGGGTCAGCAGCCTGGGGGGATGTTGGAGTTGGAGGCGCAGGGCCACTTTTCCGAGTGGACATTGCCAAGGTGCCCCCCATCACGGCTCCGCCTGCGGAAGGCCGGGCCCTGGAGCAGGGGCTTCTGGCTCAGGTCGCCAGAGCTCCACGCTGGGAGGTACCATCTGCGGGCCGGATCAGGGGCCCTAACTGATGGTTTGGAAAATACGGTCCCTTGTCATGGAGCCAGTCAGATGGTGCTGCTGGGACCAGCTCAGAAGAGAGATGGGGAGGCACCTTGACCAGGTTGGGCCAACTCTGGACCACTGGAGAGTGCCCCAAACTGGCCCATACCAGAACGGGGGAGAGGCAGGAAAGTCAGTTCCTATTCTAAAGCCGGGAGAGAGAAGAAATCCTTGATGAAAATCCTTAATGGGGCGCTAGAGTGGGGGCTGGAATCTGGGTGATCACCAGGGCTGGTCCCCAGGGGAGCAGGGGCCACATGTGACCCTTTTGGGTTTCTGCTTTTGATAAAGATGTGGGTCCAAGACTTTTTTTAAAAGAGAAAGATCAGGGCAATTGCAGGTGGTAGATAGTGGGTGGCACTTGGCCCCTGTGCTAGGAGCATCAGGGAGTGGGGAGGCTATGGCCAACTGGACAGTGGGTGCCGGGACCCCGGGGACCACTGCTACCTGCCATTGGCCGGTCATTGGGACCCAGCACTGACACACCTGATTTTTCTAAGGAATCTGGACTTCTGGGTTTTTGCCTGCCCTTTCCAGATGGTTCAATGTTTCCCTAGAAAATGTTAAGACATTTTACGGACCACACCAGCCACACCCACTGGGCCCCGGTTTGTGATGTCTGAGAGAAAAAATAACTGTCTGAAAAGGAAGAGGCAGGAGAGACGTTCCCAGTCCCCCCAGGCCACTGCGAAACCCACCTGGTTCTGTGTCCCCTGGGGCAGAGCGAAAAGAAAACCAAAGAAAAGCTGAGCACGGGGCGAGGAGGGACAGGCGCCAGAGTCAGAATTCCCAAGCCAGGTGTGTTCGCAGCCGGGTGGTTCCCAGAAGCTGCCTGACGACGGCCCGTGCCCGCGTCGGTGGTGGGGGTGAGGCCCGTCCCCAGCTCCCCCATGACAGTCCATGTCTGTGGAGCGGGGGTGAGGCAGCCGTGGGAAGCCGGGGGACGGGCGGGCAGCCGTGTTTCAGGACCACGGACAGTAGCAGGGTCCCCTCCCTCCTTGTCCCACCCCCGGTACTAACCGTCAGGTCACAGCCAAGAGAAGGTGAGGGAGCCAGAGCGGGCCGAGCAGGCTGGCCTTGACCGTGGTCCTGGAGCCCCTTGTTGCAGGGGGGTGACCAGGGAGCCCAGCCCAGAGGCCAGCATCTCCCTCCTCTCCCCGCCCCCTGCAGGGGTGCCCATCTCGCTGGTGATCAACTCCACGGGCCTGCAGGCCCCTGGCCACGTGGACTCGGTGGAGCTGTCACACAGCTCGGGGCGGCCCCTCCTGACGCTGCCCATGGAGCCGCTCTCCAACGGCTCCACCCCTCAGCTGTGGGGTGGGCCGCCCTTCCGGGCCCCCCAGGAGCGCTTCTACCTCAAGGTGAAAGGCGAGGACCACGAGGGGAACCCCCTCCTCCGTGTCTCCGGCGTTGCCTACAGTGGGGTGGCCGCAGGTGAGCGATCGGCTCTTTGACTCCCAGATTTCGGACTTGCTTAGAGACCCATTTCTTCCCGGAAGCCTTCCTGATGAGATTATGTTAGGAACCGTTTGTTTGTTAAACTTCTCCGGGCAGCAGGCTCTGCAAGGTGTTATGCTAAGTACTGAGATGCTTCGGATGTAGCGCTCGGCGCAAAGATCTAGTACGAAGTCATCCATCCACGTATATATTCATCTGTTTATCTGTCTATGCATCCATCCATCCGTCCATCCATCCGTCCCCATCCATCCATCCATCCATCCGTCCATCCATCTATCATTTATCCAAACATCCATCCATCCATCCTTCTACCCATGCATCCATCTACCCATCCGTCCACCCACCCACCCATCCACCCATCCATCCATCCATCTACCCACCCACCCACCCACCCATCCATCCACCCACCCATCCATCCATCCATCCACCCATCCATCCATCCATCTACCCACCCACCCACCCACCCATCCATCCACCCATCCATCCATCCATCCACCCACCCATCCATCCATCCATCCATCCCTCCATCCCTCCATCCATCCATCTATCCCCATCCACCCATCCATTCATCCATTTATCCAAATATCCATCCATCCAGCATCCATCCATCACCATCCATCCATCCATCCTTCTACCCATCCATCATCCATCCATCCATGCATCCATCTGTGCGTCCCCATCCATCCATCCCTCCATCCAAACATCCATCCATCCAAACATCCACCCACCCATCCATCCATCCATCTAAACATCCATCCAAACCTCTATCCACCTGTCCGTCCAGCCTTCATCGTGTCACAGTGCCAGGTACTATAGACCCAGCAGCGGGCAGGACAGTGGGCGTGGGTGCGGTCTCCCGTGACCACGATCGCCAGCACCATCAGAACCACGGTAGCAGCTCATCCAGCCATCCTTCTGAGCACTTCCCGTGAGACCGTCCTGGGCTAAGCACTCGTCATGCATCAGCGCATCGAGAGCTTGTGACAGTTCTGAGACGGGGCGTCCTTTTACAGACGAGGAAACCGAGGCCGCCCGCCCCCCAGGGTTGCCTTGAGGGTTCCGTGAGCTCACGCGCACAGTGAGATATTCTCGGGGGCTCAGGGGCTGCTCCCAGGACGTGGGAATTGGGGACCAGGGCCCGCCACGTATGGCGGCTGCTGTCGCTGTTAGCCTCGTAGGCACGAGTCACTTTATAATCCCATTTTTGGTCACGTCGTGTTCGCTATCATTTATGTTGGCTTTTTTGCTGCTTTCTGGTGTGTCCGGAGGGCAGGGCGGGGTCTCTGGCTTCCCGGCGCTGCCCCTGGCCCTCCTCACTGGGCTCCGTGCCCTCCGCCTGCTCCCTCCCCGCTTCCCGTGGAGGTGGCCTGGGAAGACCTCACAGGGGTGGGTGTCGTTGACATTCCAGCCCCTTCTTTGCCGGAGCGAGCTCAGTGAGGTGTAGATTCTGTCCACCTCAGTGGGGGTGCCGGGGGGCGGCGAGGTACTCACGGTGAGGTGGGGGGGACCCGAAGAGCCTGCTTTCCAGCTTCCGGGCCTCCACTCCCCACCAGTGGTCCCCAGCCCCCTGGTCCTTGGCCTTTGCAGCTCTGAGAGGGCTTCTCCCCGCTGTTCATCGGATAGATCTAAGGGTTCGGAGTTTCCCTTGGCCCTTTGGTCACCCTCTCGGCTCTAGATTAAAGTGTGTGTTGGGCGGGAAGGGGTGTGGTTTGAGGTTTTGCTTCCAGGTTTGGGAGGCTGGACATTTGGCTGGGAGCAGGAGGCTCTGGGTTTAGAGACCTGGGAGGGGTGAGGGCTGGGCCTGGGGTGCCCAGGCCTTTTTTGGCTTATAAAATGGGAAGCCCAAGCTGGCCTTGCAGAGGCCAGTGTGAGTGTGTGTGGGAGGGGATGGGGATGAGCAGTGGCTGCTTTGCTCACAGCGAGGACGTGGCTGGATGGTCTGACTCCCCTCTCCCCTGGGACGTGGCAGGGAGCCCGTGGCGTGATGCCACTCACCACCCACCCACCCCCAGCTCTGTGCTCGGATAGGTCTGGGAGTTGTCCCCCCCTCGGAGCATCCCGGGCAGGGTGGGTGGGGGAGAGGGCAGCACAAGGCCGAACGCACACCCACAATCACCCCGCGAGGCTCTGGCACGCTGGCCTCTGACCCTGGGAGGCGGTTCTCAAACTTTTCCATTGAAGTGACCACACGAGCCAAGGAGCGACGAGGTCACCCCAAGGCTAGGGCCAGGCGAGGGGCGGGGGCAGCGGCGTCTGGTGGGGGGCCCCAAGGGGCTCATCACAAGCCGTGAGATTTCATTGAAGTCTCTCGTTTTATCTCGAAAGTTCGTGTGAATCTTGCATTCACAGCCATGCTCCAGCTGTGCTATTTTTAAAGGAAAAAAAAAAAACAAAGAAAGTTTCCCTCCGACATCTTTGGGCAGAACGGACCCTTCAAAGAGCCGAGCAGCTGCCCCGCCATGCCAGGTGCTTTCCACTCGCCACTTCTCGCCCCCTCCTCACGACAACAGAGATGAGAACTTGGGGAGGTGAAGCCACCTGCTCTCGGTGGCCCCCAGATGGTGGGGCTGTGGGTTCCCTGTCGCCCGGTGCGGCGCGGGCGGCAGGGAGCGCTCCTGAGGGCAGGTCCTTGCCTCCAGGCGCCCCCCTGGTGAGCATGCCCCCCAGGATCCACGGCTACCTGCACCGGCCGCTGCTGGTCTCCTGCTCCGTGCACAGCGCCCTCCCCTTCCAGCTACAGCTGCGGCGGAAAGGAACCAAGCTGGGCGAGGAGAGGCACTTCCAGTGAGTGGCGATGGCCGGCCCCTTGTCCCCAGCCACGGGCCTCCTGGGGTCCTGAGGCCCTGCAGGGATCTGAGGGGAGCAGGTGGCAGGAGAGGGACCTTTGGGTCATACTGTCTTCCAAGGCCGCCCACGCATCCCAGTGTGGCCAGGGAGGGGGAAAGGGTGGTCCCTGAGGTCCCCACCACTGCTGGGCTGTCACCCATGAAGGAGCCGCGGGGCCTTCCTTAGTTTCCAGAAAACTCACCCCATGCAGGGCCTGGCTCCGTGGCGGTCAGGGCAGGAAAGACCCTCCGAGACCCTTCCCCTTATGCATGTGCCCAAAGTCACACAGCACAAGGTGGGACTTGCACGTCCTGCCTCCTGTCACCGGGTCTCCTCTGAGAGGCTCTGGGGCTTCCCCGCAGGGCAGGGATCAGGAGAGCGCGCCCCCCGAGGTCCACGCGAGCCCGGGGCTCCCCGATGGGGGTCCGTGCGACCGTGTCCCTCCAGCTGCCGTGTGTCCGCAGGGAGTCGGGAAACAGCAGCTGGGAAATCCCCCGGGCCTCCAAGGCCGAGGAGGGCACGTACCAGTGCACGGCGGTCAGCAGGGCCGGGACCGGCCGCGCAGAGGCCCAGGTCGTCGTCACAGGTGCGTGCGTCCCCTCCCTAGACCCCCTTTCTGACTTTTCCCTCTCGGATTTCCTCATGGGGGGGCGTCCCCACCCATGGGGGCGCACGCTAGCCAGCCGGCCGCTGGAGACGGTCCATCATGCAGAGTCCATGCTGCCACCTGCTTGGTGGCCCCCGTTTGGGCTGAAGGTCCCAGTGGGAGGAAGGTCGAGGGCTGGGGCTCAGGCCGTGTCCCCCCTGCCCAGCCTTGGGCCCACCCCTGGCTTTCTGGTCTGGCCTTTGGGGCGAGGCCAGCCCCCAGACCCTTTCAGGGGTCACTGTCTTGCTCACTCCCGATTCTTGGCACCTCCACGTCCCTGCCCGAGCGGCCCCCTCCAGCTCAGGAGAAGTGGAAATGCCACAGACCGTCTCGCAGTGAAATTGGTTTTGTTTTTCCAACTGTGGACCTCAGGGGTCTGGAGGAGAAGCAAAGGAGCCCACCCAGGGGGAACGGTCGGAGCCACTGCGTTCTGGAACCTTACACAGGGCACAGGGCTTCCCACGGGAAGACTGGGGAATAGAGTCGAGTCATCGGGGCCCCCTCCACCCCACAGATGACCCCAGAAGCGTTTTGATGGATTTCCTCCCTTTCAGACCTTTATCTGTGCATCTCACTAAAAATGGGGGATGCCATCCGTCCTTCCAGGCCCTGATTTTTTTATCGTCACGCACGTTGGCCAACGTGCTTCTGTGGCACGAGGTGACACAAGTTTCCTTTCTGTAAACGATGAGCTCAGAGAAGAAGAAAGCTGGTCTGCCCGTTACTTCGACGTGCCAGTTGCTAATCATTTATTTATCTTTTTTTGCACTTTTTGGCGATTTTGAACTGAAACTCAGGCCTTCAGACTCCACATCCTAAAACGCACCTCAATCAGCTTCTAGTACAGGTCGCCCCCCAGCCCCCAGGTACCCCAGTACGCAGGATGGCGTATTGGGGTGCATTAATATATTTCAGTATTTGTCTCTTTTTTAAATTGTGGATTTTCCCCCAAAATGAAGCATCTATGACCGCACCTAAGTGCTATCGAATGCTATTTAATCCTGTCCTCACTGGGCCCAGAAAGCCACTTCCAGGTGGTTTCTACGATATTATTTTTAGCGGCCGTGGGGGGCAGGTGCTCCTGAGCACACTCATACCTGAACGTCACTGTCATGGGCGGGTGACACCATCTGCTCGGCTGGTCAAGGTGTCCTGAGGGATACAGTGCTGGTTCCAGCGTCTGCACACCATCGGGGTCTGTAGGATGGCGCCCTTCCCCGTGGCAACCCCACCTGAGTCCCCCTGTGCTCATGTCCCCACAGACCCCCCGCCCCAGCTGGTTCCTGCCCCCAACGTGACCGTGTCCCCGGGGGAGACTGCCATCCTGTCCTGCCAGGTCCTGGGAGAGGCCCCGTACAACCTGACGTGGGTGCGGGACTGGCGAGTCCTGTCGGCCTCGACGGGCCGAGTCACGCAGCTGGCCGATCTGTCCCTGGAGGTCAGCGGCGTCACCCCCAGTGACGGTGGGCGGTACCAGTGCATAGCCAGCAACGCCAACGGGGTCACGAGGGCGTCCGTGTGGCTCCTGGTGCGAGGTGAGGCTCTTCCTGCCACCGCTGTTCCCCCAATTCCATGTTTGGGAACAGTACTGTGCAGGTGCTGGGGTCCCCTCAAGGTTACTGGAGGCAAGCCACCCTAGCCCTGGCATCGGGCTGGCAGCTCCCCCTTCGAGGTGCTCAGCCCGGAGCAGAACTCCAGGGTCCTCGAGGCTCCCACTGGGGGCGTCGGGGAATCACCCCCCTGTGTGCCCTAGGGATGTGCCTGGGTGGCCACCTGGTCAGCCCCAGGTTCCAAGGAAGCCACTCCTAGGGATTCAGGCTCTTCGGGGCCTTTGCTTCCTATGTCCCTGCCATCTCTGGCTGTGGGAGGGGAGGGGGGCCAGGCCTGGGGGCCTGGGACAGCACGGCCGCTCTGACAGGCAATTCCCCACCTGTCCACCCTCTGGACTGCAGAGGCCCCACAGGTCAGCATCCACACCAGGTCCCAGCGCTTCTCCCAGGGCGTGGAGGTGAGGGTCCGCTGCTCAGCCTCTGGGTACCCTGCACCCCACATCTCCTGGAGCCGTGACGGCCGGGCCCTGCAAGAGGACAGCAGGTGAGGAGCCCGGGGCCCAGGGCTCTGGGACTGGGACCGGGTGGACAAGGACTCCCGGGGACCTCTCCTGGCCTCGGGCTTCCTCCCCGTCAGGGGGAGTGGCACTTGCTCTGCCTTCCTCCCGGGATCACCGGAGACTCGGGAGCGAGGTCACTGTAGAAACGGGATGGCGGATGCCTCAGTGTGGGCTCCGGGGTCAGGAGCTGCCGCTGTGTTCTGCCCCTGCCATTCAGGCCGGTGACCCCGGGCAGGTCCCCGCACCTCTCTGAGCCTCGTGAATGACAAAAGGCAATGGTCGTGCCGGGCCGAGCAGACAGCCCGGCACAGAGGCAGCGGTCAGTGTAGAGTGGGGGTCGCTAGTGACGTTGTTAATTAGTTTATTATTAACGAAGATGGAGCGGCCCTTTGTGCCCCTCCACTGTGCCCACCGGATCGGCCTCTTGCCGTTGACCATGTCGTTCTCTGGCACGACTCCAGGGTCCGTGTGGATGCCCAGGGGACCCTGGTCATTCAGGGAGTGGCCCCAGAGGACACCGGGAATTACAGCTGCCAAGCGGCTAATGAGGTTGGCACGGACGAGGAGACGGTCACCCTCTACTATACAGGTACTCGGGCCACGGGCATCTCGGGAGGGGGCCCTCCCTCCCTCCCGTCCGCAAATACTCAACATCTGTGTGTGCTCCGGGCCGTGGGGCACAGCAGTGATCATGTGATCCCTCAGGGTCTGCCTGGACGCTGGTGGGGTGGGGTGGGGTGAGGGAGGGGCAGGCAGCCCACAAAGGGCATTTTAGGACCCTATAGGGTTTTGGCTTTTATGGCAAGTTCAGTGAGGAGCAATAAGGGAGCTTTGGTCCCTGGAGAGACTGGCTGTATTTTGAGGCCCCGGGTGGGAAGCTGTTTGCAGACCAGCTGTGGCTAGGTCTTTCTGGATGGCTGTTCTCAATCGGTCCTCTGCAGGCCGAGGACTCAGCTCCACCTGCATCCCCACCAACCGGCGTCCCCACCTGCAGCAAGCCACGTCTCAGTCTAGGGAGCTTGCGGGCTGGTCCCAAGTTCCCCATGTGTCCCCACACAGACCCACCGTCCGTCTCTGCCGTCCGCGCCGTGGTGCTCGCCGCTGTCGGGGACGAGGCCGTGCTGATGTGTGACGCGTCCGGGGTGCCCCCACCCCGGGTCATCTGGTATCGAGGTACGTAAGAGTGGAAGCTGCGGAACTGTCCCCCTGGAAAGTCAGCTTTCCAGAACGGTCATGGGGGGGACACTCCCAATGGGGCGTCTGGGGAGAAATGGCCCATTCCAGCAGCACCCTGACCCCCCCGCCCCCGCCACAGCCCAGAGTCCTCCCCGCTGATGCGGGACGGCTCCGGAGTTAGGAGCGGGTTTGCATCTGGCTCCCTTGGGTGACCGTGGCCAGCTGACTTGGCAGCTCGGGGCCCGCCTCCTTATCTGGAAAACGGAGGGGACATCACGGTCGGTCGTGCAAGGGTTAAATGAGTCCACAGCGGTGTGGGTGGCAGGACAGTGCTCCCATCACTGCACCTTCTGGCCCGAGCCTCACCAGCCCAGCCCTGGAGCCCCCTTTTAAAAGGGGACCTCCCCGTGGAATATTAGTCACCCCTGAAAAGGAATGCGAGTCTAGCCGTGCGGCCGTGCGAAGGTAGCTAACGGCGCCGAACTTTGCACCCAAAAATGGCTAAGATGGCAAGTTTTTGTTATGTGTTTTCCACCACAATAAAAGTTGCTTAATTTGGAAGAAAACAAAAGGCATGAAATTCAGATACAACCCGGACGAACCTTAAAAACAGACGCAGAAAGACACACACCATGGGATTCCACTTCCATGATCCACGGAGACAGAAAGGAGAATGGTGGGTGCCAGGGGCCCAGGCCACTGCTGAACGGGGACGGAGTTTCCATTTGGAAAGATCAAAAGCCTATTTTTCTGATCCCCCTTTTTAAATTTTAGTTTAATTTTTTTTTCGTGGTAAAACACACATAACAAAATTTACGGGCTTAACCGTTTCCAGGTGTGTGATTCAGGGGCGTTACGCACCCGCGCGGAGCCGTCTCCGCCATCCCTCTGCAGAACCCTTTCATCTCGTACAGCTGCGACTCTGTCCCCGCTGGACAGGGGTCCTGACTTTTGGAGGGACCCTGCCCCCGCTGTGCCCAGGCCCCCCAGCCTTGTGAGATGCGGGAGCCCAGGGTCAGGAGGCAGCCCGAGCCCCCGGCCCTCCACGGTGACCGTGAAAACTGTTGTCGACTTGGGTCCAGGTGGTCTCGAAATGATCCTGGGCCCCGAGGGCTCCAGCTCTGGGACGCTGCGGATCCCGGATGTGCGGGAGAGGGATGCCGGCGTCTATACCTGCCGAGCTGTCAATGAGCTGGGGGACGCCTCTGCGGAAATCCGGCTGGAGGTTGGACGTGAGTGTACACTTGTCCCCACCCGTCCCCTCCCCGCCTTGCCCTGCCTCTGAGCAGAGAGGAGAGGACGCTAGCTACCAGGCGGCCGGCCAGTGCGGAGTTTGCATCATGTGGTCCCCAAGCTCTTGGGGACAGGGGAGGTCAGAGGGAAGCTGTGTGTGCCTTACCTCTTGCCATGTCACAAATGGCCCCCAGAGCTTTGTGGTCCATGCACGAGGGTGCGAATACCAGGAGGCGGGGTCATTGGGGCCGTCCTGGAGTCTGCCGACCCCAGAGACGAGCTTGGGCCTCTCATCCTGAGCCTCGAGCTCCGGTCTGGTCCCCATAGCGTGCCATCTATGTGCTTCCGTCCAGAATTGAGCCTCAGTTTCCCCCGCTGTGAAGTGGGGCTGACCATACCACTTTCTCCACTGGGGGCTGTGAGGGCTCCGTGACGTCGGCGCGTCGTGCTTAGCACAGGGTCTGGCCCATCGTGAGCCAGAGTCTGGGTTCTTCTGCGGCCGGTACGTGGCCTTGGCTGTGAGGGCCCTGATGTGAGGTTCCAGGCCTGGACCCCAGGCCCAGACCCCAGGCCCTGGGACCGGCTCAGAAGTTGCGGGCGTAACCCCTTGGCGGGCTCAGCTGGGATGGATTAGGCTCGGAGGGTTTGCTGCAGCCACGGCGGGAGCGACAGGTGCTGGGAGTTCTGGGAAGTGCAGAGAATCGAGAAGGTGCTTCTCTGGGCTGCGTGGGGCAGGCCTAGCTGGGAGGGTCTGGCCCCGGGGGCGATGGTGCCATCTCAAGGGTAGCATCCTCCCAGGCTCGGGGTGCCCTTAACGCTCATTCATTTATTCCATCATTCATTCATGGTCACCAGTGACCAGGCTCCGTGCCTCGGGCCCTGCGTTAGGGACACCCTGACAGGCGACACTTGGCATCTCCCTTCATGTTGCTGGTGGGGTCAGTGAGAATACTCATGGTACCAAGCATTCGGATGTGGCATCTTTGGGGCCGTGGGTGCCCAGGGAAGGAGGCTAACCCAACAGTGGGGGTTCGGGAAGGCTTCGTGGAGACAATGATATCCAAGCCGAACCCAGAAGCAGTCAGATGACACGTTGGGGACAGCGTTCCAGGCAAAGGGGACAGCATGCGCAGATCTCCCCGTGGCAGAGGAAGCTATGTAGGGAGCGAGTGTGGAGAGATGGGGGGAAGGGTGGCCGAGGTGGCTGTCGCCCGCTGTGGGTCACTCCTGGCCTGGCCGTCGGGAGGTTCTGGGTGAGTAGAGGGCGCTCCGGGGGGGCCTGCACTTGGCATTCTCACGAGCTGTCGTCCTTTGCTCCACGTCTGATTTCTTTTCAGCAAAACCTTATTTCTTTGGGGTCCAGGCTGATGTGCTGCCTGGTCCTGTTTCTTCACCCGTCAGGCTTTGGCCTTGGGGCCATCTCCCATGTCAGAGGGCGAAAAAGTGGGCGTCCGGGCCGCTGGGCCACTGTGGCTTCTAGCTTTTAGGTCAGAAGAGGGGTGGCCAGGGGCCCAGCACCGGGTGTCTGAGGAGAGCCAGCCTGGCAGCGGTGGCGGGAAATTGAATTTCCTGCCCATCTGAGTGGCAGCTGTGGCCCGGCCTTCCTGGGCAGGCCGGCAGAACCTTCCAGAGCCAGGCACGGGTCGGCTCAGTGCCCGCTTCCTGCTGTCAAGCTGGCCGCTGGCTTCCCGGTGGCGTTCGGGGGCACCTGGAGGAGGACAGCCTCCTCCTGGAGGACAGCAAGCGTCTGCGTTTGCGGCCCAGCCCGCGAGAGGCTCTTGCGTTGGCTCTGGACCGGGCACTGACCCCCCTGGATTGCTCTCTAAATGGATGCGCGCGCCCCTCTTTCTGTCCCTGCTTCTCGTTCCTGACCTGGAAGCTCCCGATTGCTGAGTGGACAAGCAGGGGTGCTTTTGTGGGTGCTGAGACCCTCTGGCCAGCCCAGGGGAGCAGGAGAGAAGCAGAACTGGGCTCCGCGATGGGCGTGGCCACTATGGGGGTCTCCCTCAGGTACAGAGCGCCCAGGGCCTCCAGTACTTTTAGGCGCCCAGGACGATGCTCTGATTTTATTTTATTTTTTAAAGAAAAAAGGAATGACGGTGAATAGATAAAAATGCATCCAGCTGGATTACGTTTGTCTTTACACCAACGCAGCCACAGAATATAATTTTTAATATTTTTTTTACGGAGGAAGAGGCCCATGAAGGCCATCCTGCAGGCCTGGCCAGAGGACCGCGGCCCCAGTCCCAATCGTGGCATCTTTATGTGGAGAAAGGAGTCCTCTGGTCGGGGGCCGGGGGACTGAGGAGGCCCTTCTCCCCCAGTCTGTCTCAGTCACCCTGGGGTACTCCCCACATGCGGGACGGGGCCTGAGGCTGGCCTCTCCTGTGCTCGCCTTGCCCACCTGCCCAGTCTTTGGGCCCGAGAACCCCTCCCTCCTCCTGGCCAGACTGAGCCACAGATGACTGTGCTGTCCTTCCCGGCTGCTCACCCCCACCAGCCCTGCCCAGGGGTGCCCTGGGGCAGAGACAGAGTGGGGGGGCCTTTAGGCTGGTGCTCCTGGCTCTAGGGCCGAGGGGAAGGGAAGTCAGCAGCTCTGTGGTGGGCACTTCGCTGCGGCTCTTAGAATCCCCAGGGGGAGTGTGGCCCCACCTGCTGGGTCCGGTCAACCTCATCCCCACCTCCTGTGAAAATGAGGGGAGTCCCCGAGTACATAGGGGGACACGGGCAAGGCAGAGGCAGCCCTCGAAGCGGCCCGACCTTCCTTTCCCGCCCCCTCCCGGCTGGCGGCCCGCGTTCTCCCTGGGGCCTCCCCACAAACTCGCGCCGCAGCCCCCGCTGGGAGACTGGCCTCTCCAGGGGCCCTGGCGGCTGCTGCGACGTCCACCTGTCCGGGCTTTTACAGCTCCTGCTCCGGAAACCTGCCTGGGGACAAGACGAAAGGCTGTCGTCCCTGGGCAGAGCAGGTGGCAGGAGAGCCGGCTCACAGTCCCCCCGGGGTTACTGCAGAGGGCCACCGGGGAGGCTGTGAGGAGGGGGAAGCAGGGGTGGCTGAGCCTCCAGGGTGAGGCTCCGGTGGGGGGCACTGGCCTGGGAGCCCAGCCCGAGCCCCATGTGCTGTGGGACTCAGGACCCCCGTCTTCTGGCCAACAAAGGGGCCAGAGGGCCTCCAGCTCTGGCACATGAGGGTTCTGGGGTCCTGCCTTGTCTGGGGGCTCCAGGTGGGGAAGGGAGCCGGCCGCAGAGGAGGCCGGGTCAGTCCTCTAGGCAGGGCCTGAGCCTGGGGTTCGGCTGCTTTGGGATCCACCTGGAGATGATGGAAAAGCTGTCTGGGTGCAGTTCTGGGTGGGGCAGCCGCCAGGCTGTCCCCGAGTACATGGGGGGATGGAGGGGTGCAGGGGTTGAGAGCCTGGGCCTCCGCAGCAGCCAGACCTGGGCTCTGCCCTTGACTTTGAGCTGCGCCCTTGGGCAGGTTCCTCCGACCCTCAGTTTCCTCATCAGTAAGATGGGGGGGCGGGTTGTGATAACATCACGTCCATCCTGAGTTCACTGAGCCCGTTCACAAAAGTCCTGTTCCTAACAGCACTGCCACCATGCCTGCCGCTTGCTATCTGCTTGTTCTTACAAGGGTCTGTTCCTTCTGGGGGTGGGCAGTGGAGTTTAGGTCTGGGAGGAGGACGGGCAGAGAGAGTGTGCGGAAAGCCGGGCGATTTGGGGGCTAAGGAGGGAGGGAGTCAGGAAGCAGTCCGGGAAGCCTGCCTGGAGGAGGGAGGTTTGAGCCTGGCCCTACAGGTGGCCTGGGCGGAGTGGGGAAGGCAGGCAGTGGGGGCGACTGTCCCGGGTGGGGGTGATGGCAGAGCTGCGCCCCCAGGGCCGGGGCTCGGCGGGACCAGCGGCCCCCACCCGAGGCGGGCCCGGGGCTGGGATGCTGAGCCATGGCAGCTGCCGCACCCCGAAGAGGTCGGGTCCAAGGCTGTCTTCCCGCCTGCGTCATTTTCCAAGTTGTATTTATATCTCCCTGGAACTTCCCTAGTCCCCGAGGCCAGGAGGGAAATTTGATGTCATGGTTTGGATGGACGGGAGGGATTTCTGGACCGAGACGGGAAGAACAAAGAGATGCAGGACCTCTGTGGTGCTGGGGGACCTTCCTGGCCACGAATCTGGGGACAGGGCCCGAGGACCGCGTCCAGAGCCTGCAGAGGACAGAGCCTGGGCCTAGCCGGAGCTGGCCCTACTCCTGGCCTGCGAAAGGGCCGAAAGGATGGATCGTGGGAGTCTGTTTTGGGACGTAACTTATCTTTCCTCTCTGAGGATAACTAAGACAACGCTTGGGGGAAAGTTTGGAAGAAACTGCAAACCGTAAACGACGGTCACCTTGGCGAGGAGCGTGGGGTGGGGGGCGTGGGGAGCAGAACTTCGGGGAGATACACTCGCGCGTGTGTTTCAAGGTTTCGTGGCTCAGGTGAGCAGGCCGGGCGTCCTGCCCTACTGATTCCAGCGGCACCTTTCACCATCCAGTGTCCCCGTCTGGGCCATAAAGCAGAAGGTCACAGTGTTCGCGACACGCGGGTTTCGATTTTGTAGCCGTGTTTTAGGTGCTCGTTACAAACAAGGTCAGCCACAGAGGGAGGTGCAGGGACAGCCTAGAAAGTCCCCAAGGAGCCGGCGGCCTGGGGGGGGCAGACACAGAAGGGGCCGTGGG
Organism: Cynopterus sphinx; assembly: GCA_030015415.1. Classification (NCBI taxonomy): domain Eukaryota; kingdom Metazoa; phylum Chordata; class Mammalia; order Chiroptera; family Pteropodidae; genus Cynopterus; species Cynopterus sphinx. The sequence goes on from CM057385.1 coordinate 127,027,940, forward strand.
AATGGTCACCCGGCTCTGGGGCCCCTGCGGGACGAAGCTCCCTGTGTGGCCCACGGGAGGGCGAGTGCGTCTCGGAGGCTTCTGTGGCGGGAGCGTGACTTGCAGCCCCTCGGAGGAGGGCTTCCCGGGATGGGTTTGCTCCCCTTCGTGTCTGGGCACGTGGCCCCTCCACGAGGCCCCTGTCACCCCCACACACAGGCCTCCAAGGCGTGTCAGCCGCTCCCTCTGCCTCGTCCCTGAGAACTCCCCAAGGGTGGACCCCGCCACGCTCAGGTTGACCTCGGGGCCCTGGCCATGAGTCAGTCCGCAGGCTGGACGAGGGGGACCCTCGCAGAGATGGGAGGCGAGGCGGGTGTGGGCAACGGCCCTCTGGGGCCCGGCGGGTCAGGGTGACGGGCGTGGCTGACCCGCCACCTCCCTGCAGGTGCACCCCAGCTGCTGGAGCTGCCCCGGGATGTCGCCGTGGAGCTGGGCAGGAGCGCCCTCCTGGCATGTCGGGCCGTGGGCCGCCCGCCCCCCGTGGTCACCTGGCGCCGTGGGGACGGTCAGCCGCTGGGGCCCGGGCGTGGCAGCCGGAGCCGGCAGCCTGACTCGGGGGTGCTGTTCTTTGAAAGTAAGAGATCGGGATTGGGGGGGTGGGCAGGGGAGACGGGACGGCTTCCGACACCCTGGGCGCCCCGGCTGGGTGGCCGGAGCAGGGCCCTGAGTTCCAGCCCCGACCGTGGGTGATGCAGGGTCTTGCTAGGCTGGGTGGCGCTGGCCGAGGTGTTCCAGTGCCTGGACAGGTCACGATGACGATAACGGCACGACGACCAGCTGGGCTTAGTGACAGGCCACCCGAAGGGACTGTCGTGTGGGTGGTGCGCGTGAAGCGCTTGGCGCAGTTCCCGCCACGTGTCGTCAGCCATGGTCATCGTCACCGTCGTCATCCCTCCTGCGGACGCTGCCGTCGCTAGTCACTATCGGCCAGGCGGGACGCTGGGCGCGGCGGCCTCATCCTCTTATCAAACCCTCCCCGTCACGCTACGAGGTTCTGGTCCTGACAAACTCTCCCCCAGCTGTGGATGGGGAAGCGGGGCCCGCCCGCCCTTCCAGGGCCCTGTCTGTCTCTGCCACCCCAGCCCTCCCAGCTGACCTCGGCAGGGCCAGGCTGCACTGAGGGTCCTGTGGGGGCTGGAGCCCCGACCGTCAGGCCCCCCTCCTTCCCGCCCCTCAGGTGTGGTCCCCGAAGACCAGGCCCCGTACGTCTGTGAAGCTCAGAACGTGTTCGGGAAGGTCCAGGTGGAGACCCGGCTCGTGGTGACTGGACATGGTTCGCTGCTGGGTCTAGAGAGGCGGGGGCGGGGTGGGGTGGCGAGGCCGGGCACCCCTGGGGAAGCTGACCCCCACCCCCGGGACTACCCATCCTTCGGGACCCATGTGTCCATGGCCAGGTTCTCCGAGAGGAGCACCTGGCACCTGCTTCCTGGGCAGTGTGCCCTGTGACCCCTTAGGATTCCCATTCCTGATGCTCCTACTGGGTCCCCGAGCAGGGATGGGGGCGGGCCCTGTCCCCCAGATGACTACCCACAGGAATCTAGCGCGACCCGCACCATCTCCTCTCCCCACAGCCCCCCCACAGGTCGCCAGCAGTGCCTCCACCGTCCGGGTGCTGGAGAGGCAGCCGGCGTCCCTGCCCTGCATCATCCTGGCGGGCAGGCCCCTCCCGGAGAGGCGCTGGCTCAAGGCGGGTCAGCCCGTGAGTGCCCTGCGGCCGGCAGTGGCGCCCCGGGGCGGGGTGCGGGGGGCCGAGGGGACTGTCCCACTCCCACCTTGGCCTCTACTTTGTGCTCCCCCGTTTTGGATTGTCCTCTTCCTTCCTCTCTCTCTTTCCAGAACCTTCTCTGATAACGTGCTAATAGCATCATCACCCCCTAACGTCCTGCCAGGGCTCCGTGTGGCTCTCGGCAGGAGTGTCTGGCCACCACGGCCAGTGCCGAGCGCAGGGAGCAGGAGTTCGGCGGGGCCCGGCGCGTGCAGTGGTCGGCCCCCTCGTTGTGAGGGAGCCAGGGCGGCGATGTGGCCTGTGCCCGTCGGGCTCTGTCTGCCTGACTTCCTAGCACGTGCCGGGCACACAGGGGCGGCTTCACCCACTCGTACGGGTCTGGTTTTCTCTGTTTTCTCCTATTCCCGGCTCCTGTTCGCTCCTCTGCCTCGCTTCCCCTCCGTCCTTCTGCCCTGTCCTCAGACATGCCAGGGTCCTTGCGCCCCGGAAGCCATAAAGAGGTGCCCTCACCCCCGTATGCCTTCAAAAAGATGGGCAGACAGCAGACCCCTAGGGAGGCAGCGACTGCGTGGTCGTCTCTGTCCTGGCACCGTTGTCCCGGCCCCTGGGGCGGAGCAGGCAGGGCGCTGCGGGAGGAGGGTGCAGGCTTTGCCGAGGCTGACCGTGACGACGACCACTGCCAGCCTGGGCACTCAGACGTGGCCCGGGGAGCACCCTGCCACGGAGCGTGGGTGGGCGGTGAGGACCACCCTGAGCGGAGTCCGACGGGCATGCGGGAAGGGGTGGCTGTGGGCCTCGTCGGTCAGTGCCAGGACAGGGCATGGCCACAGGCGAAGGCCCGTTTCAGCTCGGGGGGACCCCGGGGGACCTGGTCTGCCTAGCCACCGAGCACAAACAAGGAGCAGAAAGCCCCTCAGCCTTGCTCGGCCCAGAAGGGTCTGGTCCTGAGACGTCCGGGAGCGTCTCCTGAACTTGAGAGCAGACGCGCAGCCAGGCTCACGGGACCAGGACAGGGAGGCCAAACGAGGGGTCGGGCCTGGTGGAAGGGCTTCGGGTCCCTCTCCGAAGATGGACCAGCCGGACACCTTTATGGAGGGTGCCCCAGGCCCATTGTGGACCAGTGATCCCCCCTGGTGCGGGCGGACGGGGCCCTGGGTGGCCACCAGGAGCCGTTCTCCCTGCTTTTCCCTGGGACCACACCTGACGTGGCCGCAGCCCTGCTCTGCTTGGCTCTGTTCTCCCCCACCCCGCCCCCCAAAAGCAGGCCGTCCCTCCTCTCTGTGGCCTCAGCGAGGAGGGGAAGGGTCTTGGAGCTCTGGCCCCAGCCCTGACCTCCCAGGAGATGCTCCCATCGGCCCAGCGTGGGTCAGGCATCTTGCCCTGGTCCAGCTGGCCGCGGGAGAGTGGGGTCGGCGTATGCCAGGGATCAGGCCCACCGAGCCTGGGGGGGACGAGTCTAGGGAAGGGGTTGGGGCTGGACAGACAGGGCACCCCCACCCCTACTCCCACCCTGTGCCCCCGCCAACTCCCCAGCTCCTCCCCTCAGTGCGGCCTGCTCCCTGCTGGCCTGGCGGGCAGGGTGGCTTCAGAGGGCTCCCTCTCCCCCTCCTGGCTGGCTCTGAACCGGGCCTGCGGTCCCAGCCGGTGCTCCCTCACCCCCCCAGCTCCCGCCTGGCAGCCGGCATTCCGTCCGAGCCGACGGCAGCCTCCACCTGGACCAGGCGCTGCAGGAGGACGCGGGGAGGTACAGCTGTGTGGTCAGCAACACGGCTGGCTCCCAGCGCAGGGACGTGGAGCTGGTTGTCCACGGTGAGCCCCGGGCCCCGAGGTGATGGGGGTGGGGCGGGGGGGGAACTCGGGCCTGGACACCTGTGCTTTGAAGAACTGCGAACCTAGCATATGTTCGTGATTTAAAGCAAAATCCTTTGATACTAGTTGCTAAGGAGCAGCAGAATGAGGACAGATGTCAGTGTCTTTTCGCACCGTAACACTCCCGCCTGCGCTCGCCTCAGCCTAGGTGTAGAGTAAATGGTCTTTCACGGGGTGTGTGCCTTAAATAAATGACATATAATGACTTCTGTGGCCCAGCCATGACATCAATTGCATATTGCATCGCTCTGCACCGGCCCATAAATCCTTCACAAGCCCAGGTGCGTGTTTGACCCCGAGCTGGGACTGCGTCGTCGCACTACCGTCTCGCACCCCAAGTGTTTCCGGGGACTCGATGTCGTGACTGATGATTTGTCGGTAAATTCTCAGAAGCATCGGTGAAGGCCGCGGGTCCCGTTCGGATGGGCCACGCGTCTCTATCCTGTCCCCGCGTGTCTGGTTTCTCGCCAGCATGACGTCTGAGGGACAAACGTCCTTGTCTCTCCCTTTGCCCGCGTTCCTTGGGAGAAAACCCTTAACGTGGAATCGAGTTTTGAATCACGGAGCTTGCACATTTTTAGGGCCCTTTGTGTATGTCGCCCGTTGCTCTCCCACCCTCAGCGTGGGGGGGTCCGCTTCCCTTCCCCCACCCCACCAGGTACGACCTTAAAAAATGTGAGGTTGAGAAGCTTAAAGGACATTTAATTATGTTTATAATTTACCAAGTATTTTAATATCCTTAAAACCAAAACCTTTGTTTCATAAACAACCCAAGGGGCGAGCAGGAAGAACACGTTGTTCCCCATTATTTAGGGGGAACCGGATCTCAGGAGGCAGGTGTCTCGTCTCCCCACAATTCCAGCGAACAATAGCGATCAAATGTCGGCCGTGGTGGGCCTCGGAGACCCCTGCGGGGTCCTGTGTGTCTGTCCCATTCATTATCATACCTGCGCCACGACGGGGGGCTTTGAAAGACGCCCCATCCCAAAGGTCAGGAAGCTGAGAGGGGGAAACTCGACAGGGTCACCGATTGGCCAGCCAGGCTGCCCCTGCAGGGCTGGCACCCCGGGACCCCCCGGGGACCCACCGCGTTGGCACAGCCTCTCCCGTGGGGGCGGCGGGGACAAGCCCTGGCGTCCGGCCTTCCCCTCCCGACTTTCCCACGGCTGCTTCCCCTCCCCCCCGCTCTCAGAGACCCCGTTGTCCTGCCCGTGAATCCAGATGGTGCCGGGATGGACGTGGCCCTCGTGCTCAAGCTCCTCGTTCTGAGAATCCTGTTTTCTGCCATTGTCTCCTCTGTGTCCATCCCCAGAGAGTGGGCCACGATTTAGGGTTAATTTGGCTTTTTTTTTTTCCTTCGCTGATCAAAGAATGCGGCTGCCAGAGATGAAATGGTTTATCTAACGTCCCGGAGCAAAGAAACAGCACGGCTGGCTCCGAAGCGCAGGCTGCCCTGTGTCCGGGGCCTGGTTTCGGCAGCGGTGGCTGTGCCACCTATGTCCATCCTTCTGTTGAAATCGCGTGTGTGGGGGGGGTATGTGTGTTAAAACACACATAAAACATACGTTTTCCCATTTTAGCTACTTTTAAGTGCACAATCCAGGGCCATCAAGTGCATTCACGCTGTTGCGTGACCAAGTCCACCATCCGTCTGCAGAGTTTTTCATCTTCCCAAACTGAAATGCTGTCCCCGTTAAATCCATCCCCTCCCCCAGCCCCCGGCACCCGCCGTTCTCTTTCCTGTCGCTAAGGATTTGCCTGTCGTAGGCCCCTCATACAGGTGGAGCCACACAGTGTTTGTCCTCCCGTGTTTGGCTCATTTCACTTCGCACGATGTTTTCAAGGTCGGTCCACGCTGCAGCGCGCATCCGACTTCTGTCACTTTTCAGGGCTGAGTAATATTCCATTCGCCCACACGTTGTTGTATACCCACCATCCTGGACGGGCAGCTGGATTGCTTCCGCCTTTTGGCTGCCGTGAATGATGTCGCTGTGAAGTTTGGTTGATGAAATTGGTTTGTTTTTTGAAAGTGCCGCCTAGAATCCAGGCCTCTGCAACCCACCACGTCACCAACGAGGGGGTTCCGGTCTCTCTGCCCTGCGTTGCCTCAGGAGTTCCCACCCCCACCATCGCCTGGACCAAGGTCGGTGAATTCTGTCTCCACCAGGGTAGCTGGAGGGGGTGGGGATGATGCAAACCGCCATGGGGCCATGGGCTCTGTCGGTGTCACCTGTGACTCTACTGCAGGAAACCAATGCCCTGACCTTGAGCGGTCCCCGCCACAACGTGAGCAAGGATGGGACCTTGGTCATCGCCCAGCCGTCCACCCGGGATGCAGGGGCCTACGTCTGCACGGCCACCAACACCGTGGGCTTCTCTAGCCAGGAGATGCGGCTGTCTGTCAACAGTGAGTGCTGGCCGCCCCGTCCTGGGAGGCAGGGGGGGGCTCGGCAGGTGTGCAGGCCGGGACACGGGCAGTCTGCCCTCACCTGCGTCTGTTCTGCGCCCTGGCAGACCCTGCCTCTGAGTCCTTCCCACGTGGAGGGCACGTAGGCCAAAGCCGGTCTTCTGTCATGTCCTCTGAGAGCCGGAGTTTTCGTGCCGCAAACTTTTCTTTCTAAGGGGGGGATTTCTCTCTGACGCGTGGTGCACAGGGGGACCCGTGAGGGCTGCCGGGGTCTTGATGTCCCCAGCTGGCCGGCCCATTTAGTTCTGGTGCCTTCGGTGTACGAGCCCCGGCGGGAAATGTAGTGGGGCATGAAGAAGGAGGGGCCCGGGGCAACCTCTGCCATCCAGAGACTTCGGCTTCACATGAGAGCGAGGCGAGGTGTGCGGATTAGTACGACCCCCCCCCCGATGGAGTTTGAGAAGGCCAGGGGGACACTGGGCGTCATCTGGTGGCTGGTGTCCCGGGAATCAGTGGGGAGAAGGGAGAGAGAGAAAAGGAGGACACAGCCTGTCTGAATGTCCCCAAGGAAGGCACTGCAGGACGAAGAGGAGCTGGGGAGGTGTAAGCGATGGGGCAGGAGCGACCGTGTCAGTGTCACTGCACCAGGACGAGCTTCCAGAGCGGGGTGGGGGGGTAGTGGAGAGATGGGGGGGCGTGTACGCTGGAGAAACCATCAGATCTGAGCCCACCCCAGCGCCTGCACTCGCCCGTTATGACAGAGCCACGGCCACCTTCGGCACGTCCCGGGTGGCACGAGCACCTCTGCTTCCTGGGGGAGCCGCCCTGAGCCCCTCTGGGCCCTGTCCCAGGGAGCCGCTCACGGCTTCTGCCTGTTCCCACCAACAGCCAGGCCCGAGATCCGCGTGAACGGTTCGAACGGCACAGACAGTCCTCTGAGAGTCACAGCCAGGGCCGGCGACGAGGTGACCCTGCACTGTGAGGCCCAGGGCTCCCCACCCCCGTTGGTCGCCTGGATCAAGGACTCCCGCCCCGTGCCCCTTATCACCGACAGGTAACTCTGATCGCATGGCCTCGGCCTGGGCGAGGGGCAGCGCTGGGGTGGAGGGGAAAACTGGCCTCAGGGTGACCGGTGAGTGAGCCAGGAGGCGTGAGGACACTGTGGGTGACCCAGGGGTGCGGGGACGCTGTGGACACTCCCAGGTGGATGTGCAGCCGCTGTTGCACACGGCGCGTTTGTCCCTGGGTCCTGGCCCGGGTGTCCTTCAAGGCCGGGCTACACCCCCCACCCCCGCAAAGGTCTGGGGCTTGGGGGTTGTAGACAAGAGGGCCTCCAACCGGCTGGAGCCCTCGAAGCGGGGTGGGGGCACGGCTGCAGCTCTGGCCGGTGACATCAGTCCTGGCGACGTGTCTGAGAAGCTCCAGACCCAGAAGGTCTCTGAGCCGTCTGCTGTGCAGCCCCCACCCCGACACCCACACGTGGGCCGTCTCAGAACATCTGTTCGCTGAGAACTTCCAAACCGTGAAGGCCGTGCCTCTGGCTGTGGCCGGGGCCCGTGTCTGCAGCATCATCCCCTCCCCGGGCCCCGCTGGTGTCACTGCGGCTCCTTGTCGTGGGTGGTGGTGGTGGGGGAGCCTGAGTCGCTCCCCAGAAAGCCTGGGACTAACTCGTGGCTGCGCGGTGGCCCGCGGCCAGGTGCTTCTTTATTTACGACTTGTCACTGACATCGGGAGCCGCCGTTCCCACTCGTCCGCCCCTTGGGATGCCTGAGTGGACCCGCCGGGAGCCATCAATTCGTGAGAGCCGCCTTGGCAGTCGTGCAGTGGCGTCCTGTTCCTTCTCCCTTGTCCTCTCGCCTTCGTGCCGGCTTCCAGCTTTCTCTCGAGATGGATGAGATTCCAGCGGTTTCTCTAAACGAGGAGCTAAAGGGGCCCGGGGGTGGCGGGGCCGCGGTGAAGAGCCCGTCACCCTCCAGCACGGGTCCCAGCTGGCTCCGTCGGCTTCGTGCGGCCTCACGTGGCCACCGGCTCCTTCGGGCTCGTCTCCCCCTCTGGGGCGGGGACGGTGCTCGCGTGATGCTCGCGTGACGCGGTGATGGATGCGCGGCGCTTCGGCCGCCCTAAGGGCCTGGACCTCGCTCCCCGGATCCCGCGTCCCTGCTGCCGTTCGGACAGCACAGCATCCATCCCGGCCTTGAAGCCACTACCATCACCCCATCTGTTCTCCCCTTTCGTCCTCGCTCATTTTTTTTAATAGAAAAGCCTGACTGAGGTGACAGAGCCCACATGCCGTGCTGCAGTCCGAGGCCTTTTGTACATTCGCGGTCGTGCAGTCTTCACCACCATCCCCTTGAGGACGTCGCCAAAAAAATACCCCAAAACCCCCATCCTCATGGTCTGCCACGTCCCGTTCCTGCGCCGCCCCCACCCGGGCCCCGGCGGCCCCAGGCTGCTTCCCGCCTCTGCCTTTATCTGTTCTGGACGTTTCTGTAAACGGGATCCTGCTCTGCGTGGCTTTCGCAGCCTCGTGCTCCTCAGGCTCGTCCGCGTGGTGGCGTGTGTCGGGACCGGGTTCCTTGTCACAGCTGAACGATATTCCGGCACGTGCGTGGCGGGGCCGCCCTTCGTTTATCGTTCAGCAGCTGCTGGGCGTTTGCGTTGTTGCCGCTTGCCGGCGAGTGTGGGTGACCTCCCTGACCTTGGGTGTGTTTAAACGCCAACCCCGGGCTCGGGTCCTGGGTTTCTGGGCCTCCCTGCCATGTGTTCTGGCAACTTCTTCGCACAGAGAGAAGCTCAGTGTCTCCCGGACACTCAGCTCCCCCCGTCCCATGGCCATTCAGCCGGACAGTGGAGATTTAACCCCCCAGGGAGGACACACACTGAGGGTGTGGGGTCCGGGGGGTGCACCTGCTGTCTGTCGGTGCTGCTTGTCTTTCGGCTCCTCTTCGAAGCGACCATTCTAGAAGCTTGGGAACTTGGATGAGTCATGGGTGCTCACATCGGTGGGAGGCACCAGCTGCTGACCAGGCTTCTCCATCTTTCCCCCTGGGGCCGGGCCTGGTGCTCCTTCCACCTCATCTGCAGCCCCCCCGCCACCCCGCCATCCCTGGGAACTCTGTGGGATGGTCAGGTTGAGAACCACGATGTGGCTGAGCCTGAGAGGCCACTTCCATCTCCACTGGGGCAGGTGTGGGCCTGTCCTCCTGCCAGGCATCCTGGAGGCGGGCAGGGTGATGGCGTGCGTGCACCATGCGAGGAGGAAACGGAAGCCCACACGGGGCGGGGCAGAGCTGGGTCCTGACCTTCCGACTCCTATAGACACGCATACACCAGGCTTCTGGGCCAAGGGCAGGGCAGGCGGGCCGCTGCTCTCTCTGGAGGGTCTAGAGTCTTCTGAGCTCTCCGGGACGCTTGGCCCCTGAGTCAGAAAGTCCTAATAAATAGAGAGAAAACGTGGTGGGGGTTGGAGGGGCCGCGACCCCTCCCAATCTGTTCACGTGGCCGCTTTTGTGAAATGAGACAGTGCATCTTGTCCTCTGCCCTCGTCACTGACATTTCCCCCGCCATTTACCCATTTTCTCGATTCCTCCTGGCCCGTGTCCCTTGTTTTTCCTGTAAAGGACAGGATAGCATCGCGGGGCGTTTGCCTCATCGCGGCTGGGCGGTGGCTCAGGGGCGTGAGCTCCGCTGCCAGTTTTCCGCGGCCGTAAAGGGGGCCGTCGGAACCTCTTCTCTTCATCTTCTGATCATCATCTCCTTGCGGGACGGTCCCGAAAGCCCACGGCCGACTCCACGGGTGGGGAAGGCCGCGGAGTGCTTCTGACCCGTGGGGCGGCTGCCTGAAAAGCCCGTGTGAGCTGTGAATTCCCAGTCGAGGGCGGTGGGGTCCCCTGAGCAGCTCGTGTGTCCAGGCGTGAGCCGAAACCACGGCGGGGGGAAAGATGGGGGACAGAGCCCTGGGGTCCCCTCCCAGCCCGGCCCCAGCTCGCTGAGTGGACGTGGGCAAGACCCTTCGTGTGACTCTGTGAGCCTCGCTCTTCCTGTCTGAGGCGTGAAAGGGCCGGACGGGCGGGCGCTGGTGGCCAGAGAGTGTCTCAGGGCTGCGGTCCCATGATTCGGCCCGGAATGCTGGGGTGCGGCGGCGTTGCTAGGCAACAGTGTTTGTTTGTGGTTCTGATGCGCAGCCGGGACAGCTGCGAGTGCTCCTGGCCCGCCTCTGGGGCCGCTGGCCCGGGTCCCACTCGGGGCCCAGTCCAGCCGCATCAGGGGGATGGAGAGGGGGCCGCTGGCGAGGAGGCGACCGGGAGGGGATGGGCCGTCAGCATCCCCACTCCCTCTCGGGCCCAGTTACCCCAGGGCACGGAGGTGGGGGCTGCAGATGGGGTTCCGGTGCCCCAGGAGACAAGCCACTGGCGTGGCCAGACTGCCCGGGGGGCGCCTGGTGGGGTCTTCACCTCACGCTGCTTCCTGGCCTGGTGGCTCTGGGGTCTGGTCCTCGCAGGCCCCCGCCTGCATCTCTCTGTCTCTGGAAAACTTTCTAGTTAACTAAACATCTGAGCTTAACACTGAGACCAGCGGTCCCCAAGCTTTTTGGCATCAGGGACGGGGGGAGCATCTAAGGCCCGATGACCCGGGGTGGAGCTGAGATGGTGGTGCCGGCGCCGGGGAGCGGCTGCAGATGCAGATGGCGCTTCGCCCGCCCGCCCACCCGCCACTCACCTCCTGCCGTGCGGCCCGGCTCCTGACCGGCCAGGACCAGGACCAGTCTGCGGCCCGGGAGTCGGGGACCCCTGCTCCAGATCCAGCGCAGTAACAGAGTCTGCAGGGCGAGTCCCAGGTCGGCCCTGGCCGGCGGGGTGGCCACGGATGGCAGGCCTCCGTCGCTCTGGTCACAGTCTCCTCCGCTGCAAAACGGGCGATGGCAGGAGGACCTGCCGGCCGTGCGGGTTCCAGTGTCAGGCGGGAGAGCGGGCGGAGGGTGCTCGGCCACGCGGGGACACAGGGGCAGCGCTCGGCGGTTGACAGCCGCCCCCGTGAGCGTGGCTGGCCGCACGTCTCGTGGGCCCGCGGGGATGGCACACTCTCCCCCTCGCTCCTGTATTGTGCTTGGCGCTTGGGAGGGTATCAGGCCCCTCTGCCTGAGTCTTCCAGCTTGGTTTTTCCATGTGGGGCTTTCTTATTAGGGCCTAGGACGTGGGTGAGGCCCTGGCGAGGCGAGGAGGGGCAGAGCGGCCATCGGTGGGTGCAGGTCCGGCCTTACTGGTGCTGATGCGAGGGCCTTTGCCCTGCCCAAGTTCAGAGCCCACCCTGGCCCCAGGAGACAAGGCCCGGCGGGCGTCTGTGGGTGAGGAGGACCAGCCAGCGGTGGGCTGGGTGACTGCAGGGAGGGCAGGGCCCCCACGGTCGCTGGTCCTCCTCCTGGAAGTGTCTGGGCTCTCACGATGCGGTTGCAGATGGGTTTTTGGTGGGACAAACGCCATGGGACACAGCTGGAGGGAGGACTGGGTGCAGACAGGTTCTCCGGACTCAGAGCGACCTGAGGACAGGAGCGCGTCCTGACCCCTGCGGCAGGAGGCCCACCTTGAACCCAAAGGCTCTTTGTCAAATGGACGAGTGACTGGACGAGCAGTTGGCCGAATTGGGCTCCAGCAGCTCAGAGCCGGGAAAATGTAACCCGCCCGGACCCGTCAGTCAGGGAAGAGCGGGAGCCGGTGCCGCCTGGAGGGGGGTCTGGAAGGCAGGCGCCTGGCCTTGGGGCGGGGGCAGAGGCAGGAAGCAGGGTGGGCGAAGGCGGGAGGGGAGTGTGTGTGCGTGGACTACTGGGACTGGTCGTGGGCCAGGACCTGTGCTAAGGACGGGGACACAGCAGGAACCTGGGCATAGCTGTGCCATCTGACAGCGATGAGTTATCCCAGGGATAAATGCCTGATGGGAGTGTTTAACGGGAGCAGGGCATCCCCTGGGGCAGCAGGGGTGGCTTCCCAGAGCCACAAAGGATGAGGAGGGTCGGGAAAGGTGACACTCAGAGGGATTGCAGCGAAGGTGTGTGCTGGGGGTGCGGCGGCTGCCGTGGCTTGGGGATTGGCACCGTTCCCTGTCCTTTCCATCAGGAGCCCTTCGGTCTCTGGGCAGGCAGGTCCCCTTGGAGCTCACAGGACCGGAGGGGCCTGGCGGGGCAGGTGGGTCCCTCTCGCGTCCACCTCCCAGCCATCCGTGTGGCTGTGTAAACCCCGCAGCTGACCGCGAGGGCTCCAGCCTAAGGGATGTCACAAACAGGAAATTCCCCCGAACCTCCCCCCGGTTCTCATCTGGGCGCCTCGAGGAGCCATCTGCCACGATGGCGCGGCTGCCACTAATTCCGCCACACGCACAGCGGCAGCGGGTCCCCCGCCCCCCCCTGCCTCCCACCTCTCCCCGAGCCTGGCCCCACCCCTGGGCTGCAGCCTCCCAACCTGCACCGAGGGCCGGGTCACACGCCAAGTCGTTTCCATTTGGGGGGAGTTTCTTTCATTATTATTATTTTTCCAGAAGCTCCTACCTCTTGTCCCTTGAAGGGTGTGGGAGGGAGGGAGGGAGGGAGGGAGGGAGCCAGGGCTGTGTGGGTTTTGAAGTTCTCCGGAGGCGACCTCGGAGACGGAGGCCTGAGCTGCCTTTTTGGACGCGAGGAAACGGGGGTTCAGAGAGGTCGACCGTGCCGTCCGAGGTTGCACAGCTCGTCTATAGCAGACGTTGGTCCTCAAACCGGAACTCGGGCTCCCAGCCCAGACTGGTCCCTGCTGTCCCCGCTTTGCCAGCCGAGGTTTGGCGCGATGTCCTGGAGGGCCCCGTGTCCCGGCCTCAGGTGCGACGGGGTGCGTGTGCCAGTCTTCAGCTGGCTTGGCCCTTGTCCCGTGGATGTGACATTATGTAACTTAAAAAATGCAGAATTGTGGGTGAGAAGAGCTGAGCTTGGGGCGTGGAGCCACACGGGGAGATGGTTACCTGTCCCTGGGCAAATATGGAAGGAAACAGTGTTTTTCTTCCACTTTGAACCTGCTTAGGGCTGCCGGGCCATTTGGAGACCGGGGCCGGGGTGGGGGGCGAGGGCCCGGGGGGAGGTTCTTCCTAGCAGCAAGGCCATTTATTGAGCACTTACGATGTCCCAGCCTCCGTGCATCATGTCACTTGACACTCAGCGTCTCCTGTGACTGCCGATGAGGACACTGAGGCTCAGGGAGGTGACCTTGGCCCAAGGTCAGCCTGTGAGAGGCAGGATGGTGGTTCCTGTTAGGGCCACTTGCTCTCACTGTCCCGCTCCCATCTGCGCTGCCGTGCACAAGGGGTGGCGTCCCAAGGGGAGGTCTCCCGACTGCCTCTCTCAGAGCCACCTAGGGCCTTGGTACAACCCTAACTTTTTCTCTCTCATCACAGTCTCTGGGTGGGGCCTGGGGTTCTGCTTGTTTCGCATCAAGCCAGGCGATGCTGTGAGAAGCCTCGTCCCACAAGGTGCGAGGGATGCAGGCTCTACCTGTGAGCGCTGAGGCTGTGTGAGGCTGTGGTCCAGGGGTCCCGCTTCTGGGCCTGAGGGTCCACACGGCCCTGTGCAGAGAGCTCTGGGGTGAAGGAAAGAACAAAGGACGTAAGAAGGGAGTGAGGGAAGGGAGGAAGGAAGGAAAGAAAAAAATATAAATGTTTAAGTGTCCACGGAAAGGGGAACAAATCAGTCAGCTGCGGTGTGATCACCCAAGGAAATACTATGCAACAGTGAAAAAACCCCTAAATTAGACCCCTCACGTGGTGCCATGTATGTTTTCAACAACGCGACGCTGCGTCGTGGTGTTTATGGACGCGCGGTCATCACCCTGGTGACCGTTGACCTTCGCTGAGTACTTCTCTGTTCCGGGCACTGGGCCGTGAATTAGGTCATCTGGGTCTCTGGACGACCCTGTGAGAGACAGGCGCATGGCTGCTGTCTCTGTTTTCCCAAACGAGACAACGGAGGCGCAGAGAGCCACAGCAGGCACGTGGCGGCGCGGGGTCGGACCCAGGTGGTCTGTCCGGCCCGGCGCCGGGGCTCTAGAGACGTCCACCCGGTGCATCAGCCACAGCTGTCCTCGGATAACTGGCCCCGAGAGCCTGCCGGATGCTCAGGGCAAACCGAGGGAGGGGGTGGCTGGGTGGGGGGTCACCCCCCACTTTACAGACGGGGGCACAGGGGCTCAGCAGGGCGCCCAAGGTCGCCCAGGGAGCAAATTGCCCCGGTAGTGACCTGTCTGACAAGCGCATGCCCTGCCCAGCACTTTGCCTGCAGCTGCCTGGGACATGGGGGCCACTGTCACCCGCATTTCGTGGAGGAGGAAACGGATGCTCAGCAGAAAGGGGAGTGGGGACCAGGAGTGGAGCGCAGGCCAGCCGTGACTTGGTGTGCACAGGCTGGGGGGTTGGCCCTTGGGGTCCCCGCCCCCTTGCCGGCCACTCGGACTTGGGGCCAGTCGGAGCCAGCGGCCACAGCCGCCCTCTCTGTTTTACGGGGGCAGGACGGTGAGGAGCCAGCACATATGGGCAGTGACATCATGTCTGCGGGGTCCCCTGGGGTCCAGCCCAGCTGCAGGAGCCTGGCTGTGGGTCCTGGATCCTTGTGGGACGGGGCCAGGTGACTTCAGCAAGGTGGGCTGGATTGGGGAGGGCAGCGATGGGGGCTCCACTGCCGCCTCCGAGGGGCTGAACAGGGTGCTGGGTGACAGGACAGTGCGAGGCTGGCCCCGGGCTGGCAGCTTCTCCCCCGAAACTGTGGGAGGGGCCTCCAGATAGACCCGCACCCCACCCCCCTCAACTCATGGCAGGGTGGGGGAATGGCAAGCAGGTGCACTAGAGGAGGGGGAGTCGGCGGGTACTCAGGGCGACCAGGTGCCAGGCCCCGGGTCGAGCCCACAGTCTGTCCACCAGCCCCAGACACGGGCCCTCTTAGGATGGGGAAGTGGAGGTCCCAAGAGGTGCTGCACCCAGCCAGGGAGGGTTCAGGGTTTGGACTTGAACCCCGGCTGGCTGACTCCGAACCCAGTGCTCTCTCCGTTTCACCAGTTGGGTGGGAGCGGGCCTTGGTCTGGAGGTTCTGGGGAGAGGGGAGGGGTGAAGGCTGGGTGGTGAGCACTGCTCCAGTCCTGGCAGGCTTCCTGGGGGAGGTGGCTGGTTAGAGTTGGGTCTTGACGTCTTTCCAGTGGGTGGGGGCCCATGGGGGTCTCACCAGTGCCCCTCACTCACTCCTCCAGGCATCGCCTGCTCCCGTCGGGCTCCCTGCGTCTGCCACAGGCCCGGGTCGGTGACAGCGGCCTCTACGAATGCACAGCCAGTAACCCCGCAGGGTCCGCCTCTCGGCACTACGTCCTCGGGGTGCAAGGTAGGCCCTGGGCGGGCGGCTCGGGTCACACCCGTCGTCCTGCCCTCCCTTCCGTCTGTCTCGGGCCTTCTCAGCGTCCCCTCCCCAGTCTCCACATGCTCTGTCACCGCTTCATGGCGCCCTCCGCACTTCCTCCATCATGCCCGTCTTTCTCACGCTGCGTCTCCTCCTCCTCCCCCCTTTCTCCCCCTCTCCTGTACCCCTCGATTGGGGCCTGGAGACACTGCTCACAGACCGCCCCCCCTCCCCGAGCACAGGGCCCAGCGGGGGCCTGGGGCAGTGGAGACTGGGGGCTCAGGAGGGGGACCCATGAAAGGGGACCCATCTGGGGGCCTGGGTCCGGTCCCCAGAAGCCTGCGAGTGGAGTCGCTCCACCACGGGGGCGGGAAACTCGTCGTCACCGAGAGCCCTGAGGAGTCGTGTCACGTCCGCCGACACTCGGGCCACCTCTGGCCCACGTCCAGTGTCGTGTGGCCCACAAGTCAAGAATGGCGTCTACGTTTTTAAGTGATTTAGGGGAAAAAGACAAAACGGTATTTTGTGACCTGAGAACATTATACGACATTCAAGAGTCAGCGTCCGTAAATACAAGTTTTATTCTGTCGCGGCAACATTTCACATTTCGCCTGTGGCAGAGCTGAGCAGAGACAGGGACTGCCTGGCCTGCGCAGCCTAAACTGTACTGTCTGGGTCTTTATGGACAAATCCAACCGACCCCTGACCTCAGCGGACTCCCCATTTCGCAGCCGGGCAGGGGGAGGCTCAGAGGTCTGGACAGGAGCGGGGGGCCGGGCGATGAGCAGGGCCCCGATGCTGCCACCCACTGGCTCTGCGACCTTCGGCCACCCGCCCGGCCTCTCTAAGTCTGCGTGTCCTCCTCTGTAAAGTGGGGGCCACAAAGACGCCCGCCCCATAGCTGTCGGCAGGGGTGTTGGTGGACCAGGCGCTCGGCACAGTGGAAGCTGTTTTCGTTTTCAGCCCCTGGGGCGGGGGAGGGGCACATATACCCCCCTCCCTGCCCCCGCACCCTGGGCCAAGGGGCCATCCCTGCCCAGGCGCCAAGTTCCCACGGGGGTCTTTTCCTGGGCGTGTCCTCCGAGGCTGGGAAGGGAGTGGGTGTCCTCAGCTTCCCCTGAGGGCCCAGAACACCTGTCCCCGTCTCCCACGCAGCACCCAGAGCAGGAAGGCCCATGGGGCCCAAGAACTTCTCTGGGTCCACCGGGTCCAAACCCCCAGGAGGCCACCTGGACCCCAGGCCGCACAGCCCCTGTGTTGGGGACAGCCCAGCACCGATCAGCCGCGGGAGTGGGTGACGCTGGCCATGTCACATGACCTTTCAGAGCCTCAGTGTCTCCATCTGCAGAATGGGCATGGCATCGCCCGCCCCAGGGGAAGGACCGAGGGACATGGAGGGTGGGAAAGGGACTTCAAAACACTCACGAGGAAGAAGTGGACACCCCCTTCGTCCCAGAGCCCAGGGCAGGGAGAGGCAGAGACGAATTGGCCCCATGCACCTGCTTTTGTCCTGGGCGGCTTTGCGATGAGGGGAAACTGAGGCTCCGGCCCATGCAGGGTCCTGCGGCCATGAGGGGCAGAGCTGGGATTCAAACTTCCCCCTGTGTATGCGGCCGCCCGACCTCGCCGTCCCCTCCAAGTCAGGCCCTTTGCCCCCTGAGCCTCAGTTTCCCTGTCCATCACCGAGCCGGTGTTTCCTGGCTTGGCCCTGGGGTGGGGGCTGGGGAGGTGGGGAGGTCAGGAAGGGTCTGGGCTCTGTGGCCCCCCACCCAGGGCCACTGCCTTGACACCACGCCCCGTGGCCCTCAGCCCCCCCGCAGGTGCAGCCGGGCCCACGGGTCCTGAAGGCCCTGGCGGGCGAAGCTCTGGACCTGAACTGTGTGGCCGAGGGCACCCCGGAGCCCAGGCTGACCTGGGCCAAGGACGGGGTGGCCCTGCGGGGCGAGCGGCCCGAGGGCTCCATCCACTTCGCAGCCATCCGGACCTCCGATGCCGGCACGTACCGCTGCGAGGCCTCCAACAGCGCCGGGGCGGACGCCTGGGAACTGGAGCTCCGGGTGCTGGGTGAGTCCTTGACCCCAGAACTTGCCTCTCGCCACCTCCCAGCAGCAGCCTGGGCTTCTGGATGCTTGTCTGCACTCTGGGCTCGGGGCCTGCCAGACTCTCCTGCCCGCCCCCCTGGTCCCCAGACCCCGAGGCCTTCGCCCCCTGGGTACTCTGTCCTCTGGGCGGACAGAAGGTGCTGTGGGTGGCGACTGAAGGGCAGGGTGGGGCCCCAGCCCAGCACCCTCCACTTACCAGCTGGATGGCCGTAGACCAGTCATGGACGCTCCCTGAGCCTCCGTTTTCTCACCTTTGAAATGTGCCCATTAACGTGTAAAGGGTCCGCGAGAGAACGTTTGCAAAGCGCCCGGTGCATGGAAAGTTCTGGACCAGTGGCGCTAGCATCCTCCCTACTGTGAATGTACAACAAACTCGGAAAGCCTCAGCGGGAGATGCTTGGCCCCAGGTGGCTGAGAGCCCGAGGCCAGCCAGCCTGCTGAGCCCGGGGGGTCCTGCGTGGCCCTGGTGGCTGTCCCATGGGCTCCTGTGCGGGGGACGAGCCAGCGCCACCGGTCCTGACGCACTCGCTCTGATGCTGAGGGCCCAAGCGTGGGCTTGCACCCCCTTATGCCGGGCTGGGGCACGAGGGGGCACCGTGTCTGCTGGCCCTGGGTCTCTGGGGGGAGGACGGGGCAGGGGGTACCAGTCTTCGGGCTTAGGGTTGTGAGTGTGGCCACGTCGCCTCCCACCAGAGCCGCCGTCCTGGGGAACCGATGAGACCAGCGGCCTGCTGGAGCGGGTGGCGGGGCAGAACGCTAGCCTGCCGTGCCCTGCCCGAGGTGAGGCTGGGGTGGGCCCTGCGGGGGAGGAGCCCGGTCCGCGTACCAGCACCCTGGGTCCCACCCCGTGGGCAGGGCCGTCGGTTACGTGGGGTTGCGGGTCCTGCTAGCCAGGGCCGCGCTGGGGGTTTCACCTGTGGACACCCTGAGGGTGGGTCCTCGCTTAGCTCTGTATCAGGGGCAAGTCCAGGCCTGGAGGGCTTGACAGCCTGTCCAAGGTCACAGGCAGGAGGTGGCTCAGAGAGCGGCCGTGGTTTGACCCCAGCCCCTGGTGCCCCTCTGCGCCTGGGGACTGTAGCAGCTGGGGCTGGGGAAGGCCCAACGGTCCTTGTGGCTTGGGGTCTGGGGTCTCCGCCTCTCCCTGCACCCTAGACTTTCTCACGGAGGATGGATTCGGAGGCCCCTGGGCAAGGGCCCCCTTCCCAGGCCCCTCCGGGGTGGCATTAAGGTGAGGGACTTGGTCGGCTGCCTAGCGTTGAACCCCGCTTTGGCCCCCCAGGCTGTGTACCCCGGGGGTCAACACCACCTTCCGGAGCCTGTTTTCTCGGGGTGCGGGATGCTCCCTCCACACCCTCCATAGCACAGCGGGGCTCGGGGAGATGCGTTCAGTGAACAAATGCCGAATGAATGACTGATTTTCCCTGCTGCGCCTGGCGGATCCGCTCCATCCAGCTGCTGCTGCTGGCCGTGGGCTCTTCTGTGGCAGTGAGGGGGGCCGCCGTGTCCCCCGCGCGTGGACAGCGCCCGCTAGAAGGCTGGGCGTTAGGGTGACCGAGTGGCAGGGGTGGGGGCTCTGGTCCCTGTCCCAGCTGTGCCTCCTCGTGCCCCGGGGAAACCCCTGGGCCAGGACTGGAGGCACCAGGTGGGAGCTCTGGGCACCCGCAGGGTCCCCTCTGCAGAGCTCCCCGGAGGAGGGGCCCGACATCCGTGCCCTGGGCCATGGCGCCACCTCGTGTCGGCCTTTGGGGACAGCAAGCGGCCGTCCTGCGCTCCCCGGGGTGGGACCCGCCTAGCCCCGTGTCCTGCCCTTGAGGCCGCAGGGCCACCCATGTTGGGGGGGGCTGTCCTGTGGGTGGGCCCTCAGCCTCCTCAGCACCACCCACGACCCTCCAGTAAGCACTGCCTGCCCCGCCCCGGCTGCCCTCGGCCTTTGCAAGCCGGCGGCTGCCTGGTGGGCAGTGCTGGGGCTGGCATTTACCACCGACCTTGGGCTGGGAGGGCTCCCGGGGCAAGAAGAAAAAGCGCCGAGCCCGGCGCTGGAATGCGGGAGCCCCGGTGCCTCCCCGAGGGGACACCATCCGCCTTTTGCTTGTGGCCTGGGACCGAGAGGCCAGGAGCCTGACCACTGACTTGCCCGTGCTCCTGACATGTCGTTGCCCCTCTGTTGGCCCCTGTGAAGAGGGGGCGGGGAGGTGAGGTGAGGGACATGAATACATTAATGAGGGGGAAATGTTCCAGGATTCAAAACCCAACGCCCCTCCAGGCCAGTGGTTTCATGGGGGTGGGAGTAGGCGGGGCTCTCCCAGAAGCTGCAGGAGCTGGTAGGGGCGTGCGGCGAGTGTGTGGTGTGTGTGGTGTGGTGTGGTGTGGTGTGGTGTGCATGTGTCCCCACAGTAGGGGAGCAGGCCCTGAGCAGTGGGACACTCCAGGGAGGAAACAGGCCCTGAGGGCAGGATTAAGTGGGTGACCCAAAGGCCCACCCAGGGTCCCCTTCCCGCACGGCCAGCAGGCAGGGTCCCCTGCACGTTAAGGAGAAGCAAGTGGTCAGTGCCAGGAGAGAGAAAAGACATCTCAGGGGGCCTTGGGGGTGCCACATCCCGATCCTGCCCCCCAAACCCACCCAAATGTGGCGGCCACCCCTCCCTCCAAGGGCCGGTCCTCTAAGCGGGAGATGGAGCCGGTGGGTTTAAAAGGTGCCCGCAGTGCCGAGAAGTGGCAGATAACGTCCTCGATGATGGTTGGTGTTGGCAGAGGTGGCGCGTCCCCATGACTCGTGGTGGCGGGGGATGATGGGGGCTGATGGCGGTGCCCAGGTGGCTGACCTGCGGGTCTGTGGGTGCGGGGGGAGCGCTGGGCTTGCAGTTGGGGGTACAGCAGGGTCAAAGCAAAGGACCCAGCCCTTGTGGGGGAGACAGACAGGAGACAAAGAAACCTAAACACGTGTGTCTCCGTCTGAGAAGGCACCAGAAAGGGGCTCTCGGCCCCCCGTGCCCCCCGGGGCACTGGGAGGCTGGCCAGGCAGGCTTGTGCGGGAGGGTCAGCGACGAGCCCACGGGGTGCGGTGTGGGTGTGTGGAGGAGGAGCGGGGAGGGTGCCCACGCTGATGACGCTGTGCCTGGCCAGGGACGCCCAAGCCGCAGGTCGCGTGGCGGAAGGGTGCCTCCTCGGAGCCCCTGCGTGGCCGGCCGGGCCTGGCCGTGCTGGGCGACGGCTCCCTGTTCCTGGCCTCCATCTCTCCCGGCGACGGCGGAGACTACGAGTGCCAGGCCACCAACGAGGCGGGCTCCGCGTCCAGGAGGGCCAAGCTGGTGGTCTATGGTGAGCAGGGGCCCCAGAGCAGGGGCAGGTGGCACAGCCCTGACCGTACCCCGGGACGCCCAGGGCCCGAGAGAGAGAGAGCGCCACAGGGAGGCTGCAGGCTGCACGGTTCCTCAAGGGAAAGGCTTGAGGGCGTTGTTGGGAGGATGGCAGGATGTACGGGCACCCCTTCCCCGGAGAGACCCCCCCATCCCGTCCCCCGGAGAGACCCCCCATCCCGTCCCCCGGAGAGACCCCCCATCCCGTCCCCCGGAGACCGTGTGAAGGGAAGAGCCTGTATCTCCATCAATGGCTCTACGTGGTCGAGCGGGTGACATCACTGTTAGACGATGGCCCGCCTCCACTGAGGGCGGCTGGAAGTGACCCGAGGCTTATATCCTCCCCGTCAGCTTCCTCCAGCCCCCCACAGCACCCACCCCACCCCGCACCGTGCTGTGCGCAGAGTCGGGGAGCCCTTCGCCTCCACTCCGACATGCTGAAGGGGGGTGGGGAAGCAGTTTCCCACCGCCCCGAGGCCAGCCACCCTGGCTCACCGGGGAGGCCGGTTACAGCGGTACACCCAGGCCCCGCCTTCAGAGATTCCGACTCAGGGGACCCTCGCAGGGGACCGTGACGTCAGACAGGTCGAGTGCAAAACTGGAGGGGTCTGGAGCTCCGGTGCCAGTGCCCGCGTGTCCGGCTCCTGGGCTGCCTGTCCAGGCCGGGAAGGGCGGCCGAGCCGGGGCCCAGGCCGCTGTGGCTTCCCGGGGCTGGGGGGCAGCTCCTCTGCCTCTCCTTGCTCCCAGTGCCCCCCAGCATCCGGGAGGACGGGCGCAGGGCCAACGTGTCGGGCCTGGCCGGGCAGTCCCTGACGCTGGAGTGCGATGCGAACGGCTTTCCGGCCCCTGAGATCGTGTGGCTCAAGGATGGGCAGCCGGTAGGTGTCCCCCGGGGCGGCCCAGCTGCCAGTGGGGTTTGGTTTGGACAGGTTCCTGCGTGTGCCCAGCTGTGGCGGGAGACGTGACAGGGGTCTTTAGCGGTGCAGCGGGGCTCAGGGCAGGGGTGACTGAGGTCCCCCCGCGGAGCCTTGGGGGGCTGCATGGTGGAGAGGGCACCGCACCGATCTGCGAGTCAGAAGCCCACGTTCCTGTCACCAACCAGCTGCCTCCGGCCTCTTCCGCCCAGATCCCCACCGACGTGGGCAGCCACCGCCTCCGGAACGGGGCCCGGGCCCTCCACTTCCCCGCCATCCAGGAGGGCGATTCCGGCCTCTACTCCTGCCGAGCAGAGAACCAGGCCGGGGCCGCGCAGCGGGACTTCGAGGTCCTCGTGCTCAGTGAGTGAGGCCCCCACACCCCTGAACACGCCCGGCCCTGCGGCCCCCAGACTTTGAGGCGGGCGGGGGAAGGGGGAGGCTGAGCTGGGAGCGCAGCGCAGAGGGGTGCACCCCAGAGCCGGAGCTGTTCTCACACGGCCGTCGGGGACACACCAGACGTCACAGTCCTTCCCCGGCCACGGCTGCTGGGCACGTGCCACAGGACAGCCCTGCAGGCTGCTGAGGACGCCCAGAGTGGGGCCCGATCCAGCCAGGGGCTCAGGCAGGATGGGCGGGCGAAGGGAGGGGTGCTCCAGGCAGGGGGACCTGCACGGGCCACCGCCTTGCTGCGGACGGGACATGCGGGTTGGGGCCGGCTCATTCTCTGCGGCTTCTCCTCCTCAGTCCCACCTTCCCTGCCCGGAGCCGGGGCCGCTCAGGAGGTGCTGGGCCTGGCTGGTGCCCAGGTGGAGCTGGAGTGCCGGACCTCAGGGGTCCCCACGCCCCAGGTGGAGTGGACCAAGGACAGGCAGTGAGTGACCGACCCCCTGGTGAGGGGCGTGGGGGTGGTGCCCACACCTGGGCTGGGTGTGGGGGACGCTCTGGGGAGGGTGAACTCTGTGGCGCTTGGCAGGCCTTGCACACGCCACCAGGGCCCGGGGAAGAGGGCAGCGCGGGCACCGCACCCCCAGCCTGCGGTCACCCAGCAGGGTTTTCTTATTTCTTATTTCTTGGCCTTCCTTTTTATTTATTTGTTTGTCTGTTTGTCTAGTTATTTATTTATTATGCTTTATTTTTAATCTTTGTTTTTTATCTTTTATTTTTGGGGGGTAAAATTCATACAACCTGAAATGAACCACTCTAAATTCACATCTTAGTGGCATTGAGTGCGTCCGGCATCGCACAACCATCCCCCCGCCACTGTCTAGTGCCAGAAAGTTCCCTCACCCCAAACAGAGACCCCACATCTGTGAGCTCTCTCTGCTCCCCTCCCCCAGCCCCCGGCGACCGCCAGTCTGTTTTCCGTCTCTGTAGATTTCCTTACGTGTCATACGAACGTCATGGGGTTCGTGTGACACGTGGCCTCCCTGTCTGGCTCCTTTCGCTTCGCACAGTTTCCGGGGTTCACCCGTGGCGGAGCAGGAGTCGGCACTCCATTCCCCTAAAAGACTGAGTGATATTCCCCTGGGGACCATCACACGTGGTGTATCCATGCGCCCGTCGACAGGCACTTGGGCTGATGGCACCTCTCGGTGCCTGTGCCCCTCTCCGCCTTCCTTGTCCCCAGGGGCGGGCTCTCCTCCTCGCCGCCAGCCCCCACTTGCCCCTTGGCCTGACCCGCACTGTGCTCCTGACCATCCTTGCAGGCCGGTCCTCCCGGGGGACCCTCACCTCCAGCTCCAGGAGGACAGCCAGGTTCTCAGAATCAGCAGCAGTCACCTGGGGGACCAGGGGCGGTACCAGTGCGTGGCCTTCAGCCCAGCGGGCCAGCAGGCGAAGGACTTCCAGCTCAGAATCCACTGTGAGCCCAGCCCCTGCCCGGCCCCCACCCCGGCTGCCCGCCGGGCCTCCCTCGGCTGCCCACGGGGTGCAGGGAGGACAACGAGGGCAGAGACAGGGGCCCCGAGGAGCCCAGCAAAGCTGAGCGGGAGGGGCCTCTCCTGTTCCCATGGTCCCCATCCCAGCTTTGCGACCTCGACTCTTCCCGACACCACTCAGGGTGATTGTTTCTTAGACTTTCCCGTGAAATCCAGTCGCTTCCTGCCGAAGCATATTTGCTTAAAGGGTTTTGAGTATCTCAGCTGTAAGCAGGAGCCCAGGGCCACTTGGCCTTCGTCAGGGGCAGCTGTGAAGTCAAATGCATTGGAAAGTACCCGGTGGAGCTGCCTGCTGAGGGTGCTGCCTCTGTGTCTGCTCCGTGGGGTACAGGGCTGAGCAGAAAGTGCTGGAAAGGTGGAGTACACACGAAGCGGAGCCTTTTCCTGGGATGTGATCAGGATGGAAGGGCCTTGGGCAGGGCCAGCTGCTCCGCTGTGAGACGCAGTGTTATTTCACGCTGCGTGCCCATGCACCCCGAGGATCACCTTGGTCCCGCTGGTGGCGTGGGACCTGCCCCGTGGAAACCCCCCGTCTGGTTCAGCCCCTCATTTTACAGATGAGGAAACTGAGGCCCAGAGAGGGGAGGTGACCTACCCGGGTCAGACAACAGTTAGAGGCAGAAGGGGGACCAGAACCCCCACCTTGACCAGCCCCACCTTCTGCACCGCTTGTGATGACCTGGCTTGCTCCCCATGTCAGCACACCCCGAACTGGCCCCCCGTCTGTCCCCAGACTCTGCTTCTGCCCTGCAGCAGAAGCCTGTGACCTGTGCAAGGCTCATGGCCCACAGGCGTGTGCATGCCACTCGGGGGGACGGGGTGGGACACGAGCTGCCTGAGGGGCTCCCTGTGACCGTTCCCCTCTTGTCCTCAGCACCTCCCACCATCTGGGGCTCCAATGAGACGGGCGAGGTGGCTGTCATGCAGGGCCACCCGGTGCGGTTCCTGTGTGAGGCCCGAGGAGTACCAGCTCCTGACATCGCTTGGTTCAAGGATGGGGCCCCGCTGCCCCCCAGCTCCGAGGCTGTCTACACCAGGGGCGGCCGGCAGCTGCAGCTGGGCAGGGCCCAGGCCTCGGATGCTGGCGTCTACACCTGCAGGGCCAGCAACGCTGTGGGGGTCACGGAGAAAGCCACCAGACTGGAGGTTTACAGTGAGTGGCCGGGGATTGCGGCGGTGAGCAGTGGCTAGCTGGGGTGGGCAGAGGAAGGGGACTCTGGGCCCAGCTGGCCTCTGCCTGACTCCATGGGTCAGGGAGGGGGGTGGCCAGAGGCCCAGGACAGTGGGACTAAGGAGTTAGCCAGGGAGAAGGGTCATCTCAGCTCGTTTCACTCCCTAAAGGCGAGGAAACTGAGGCCAGGCTCAGAAGTGCCTGTCCAGGGGCCCAGGCAGAGCCAAGTGGGGAAGCCGGGTTTCCTCCCATGACTTAGGGCTTTTCACGAAGCCACAGCCAGACACCCCTGAGGGCTGCTACTAATTAACCGCTCTTAATGAATCACTTCCTGAGAGCCCGACGCCCTGGGGCCTTCGCAGTGTCAACTGCTTTAATCCGCTGCAGGGACTCGCCCCCTTGTCTCTCCGTGTTTAGACAGGCATAGTGCTCTCCGGGGCTGGGGGGACTGGCCCAGGGTCACCCCGCTGGGACCTGGTTCATACCCAAGGGGTTGACTGTGAATCCTGAGCTGTTAACTTGGCATTGGCCATCGCCAGGGGCTTTGCTCTGAGGCCATGCAGAGAGCTCAGAGGGTGAGGGTGGGCAGGGGTCAGTGGGCAGGGGTGGGGTCTGGGTGGGGCCCAGTGAGGTTTGGAGGGCAGAAGGTAGGCCAGGGGCGTCATCCTGGCCCCCGAGGAGTCATCTCAGGAGCTCTGGTCCCCAAAGATGCAGAGGGCTTGGGTGCCAGAGCCCCAGGGACCCCAAAGGGAGGTTGGGCTGTGGGGCCAGCCTCTGAGGATGAGGCCAGATGCCACCTTGGGGGCTCTAACCTGAGGATCTTGAAAATTGAATGGAAAATGGACGTGTTTTCTTGAAGTTTTCCAAGAGGCTTGTGACTCAGACAAGGCTGAAGGGCAGATCCCCATCCGCCATTGCCCCGTGTCCCCTGGCGATGGCTCTGGGAGCTCAGCAACGTGGGGGCTCCTCCCCCAGAGGAGGAGAGAAGCCCCTGGGCTTGGCTACCTACCCCCTTGGCCATCCCAGGCCATCTGGGCTGGGGTCTGCCCTAGTTGTCCACTTGCTCAGGCCAGGGAGGGGCAGTGGCTTTGACCTTCAGCCTGGGGATCCCATCACTTTGTTACCAGATACTGAGACCTACTGTGTGCCATTCCTGGAAACACGTATAGAGTCGAGCTGTTTTTCTGCTCATGATGAGCCCACAGTGGGGTGGGGGATGGAGAGAAGATGCAAGGAGCGTCAGGGAGGGGGTGCTCCCGAGAGGCAGAGGTGGAGAGAGCACTTCCAGCCGGGGCCTGGGGCAGGCTGAGGGTTTCAGCCACTGGAGGTGAGAGAAGGGGACTGTCCCATGTTGTGGGGGTCAGTAAGGGGCTTAACCAGGGCTCGTGTCACCCCTGTCCCTGAACCGCCCCGTGCTTCTCCCCTAGTCCCACCCACCATCGAGGGCGCTGGCGAAGGGCCTCACTTAGTGAAGGCCGTGGCCGGGCAGCCCTTGGCGCTGGAATGCGTGGCCAGAGGCCACCCACCGCCCGCCCTCTCCTGGCACCACGAGGGACGGCCAATGGCGGACAGCAACGGCACGTGGCTAGAGGCGGGCGGCGGCGTGCTGAGCCTGGAGAGCCTGGGGGAGGCGTCCGGAGGCCGGTACAGCTGCGTGGCCAGCAGCCCCGCTGGGGAGGCCGTGCTGCAGTACGCCGTGGACGTGCAGGGTGAGCCCGGCCTGTCCCACCCGTCACCAGGGCTGTGCCCCCCTGACACACACACACCTGCGTTGCACCAGGCCCCACGGCCTTCTGAGAGCTGCTCCCGTCAGTGGTCAGTGGGATGGACCTTCATCGAGAACTCGCTAGGGCCCAAAGCTGGGGCGGTGGGGCAGGGCCTTCTATTTTCTTCCATTCGACGGACATTTCTCTGGCATTGATTCTGGGGTGGCCCACGTGGTGTTGGCGATAAGGCAGGCAGGACCCTTGAACCCTGGGTTCAAGGTGGGGAGACAGACACCGAATAAACAGGACAAGGCCGAGCGGTGGTCCTGGAAGGCCTCCTGGAGGAGGCACCATTTATGGGGGAACTCGAAGGGTAAGGCGAGGCTTGGGCCTTGCTCTGGGGGTCCTGGGGACTCGGGAGGGCTTTAGGGCGTGGCTTGCTCAGCTCTAAACATTCACCTGGGGGTCCTGCCTGCAGTGCCCCCACAGCTCCTGGTGGCCGAAGGCTTGGGCCAGGTGACCACCCTCGTGGGACAGCCCCTGGATCTTCCCTGCCAGGCCTCAGGCTCTCCGGCGCCCACTATCCAGTGCGTATGGGGAGGTGGGACCAGGGTTGGGGTGGGGAACAGGTGCTTTGGGGGGTGGGTGGGGATAGGAGACACTTCCTCTTCCCGGCCTGGCTTGTCCTGCCGCCCTGCCTTCCCCGGCCTCAGGCCGTCCCTCCCCCTTGCCCACCTTAGGTGGCTGCAGAATGGCCGCCCCGCCGAGGAGCTGGCGGGGGTGCAGACGGCCTCCCAGGGAGCCACGCTGCACATCGACCGCGTGGAGCGGGGCCACGCGGGCCTCTTCTCCTGCCAGGCCACCAACGAGGCAGGCACGGCCGGGGCCGAGGTGGAGCTGTCTGTGCACGGTGAGGGAGGCTCGATGGCCTCTGGCGGGTCCGGGGGACCTGGGGGGCATGTGGAGCTGGTCTTGTCTGGACAGCGCTTCTGGGCTGGACCTCCCAGCTCCCCGAAGGCATGCGACATGACAGGCTGGTCTTGGCCATTGACCACGGTCGTCTGCCCGTCCACGGGCCCTCGCTTTCCTCTCCACACTGGCCACAACGAGCTTGACTCAACTCTTTAAATATATCGGCTCTGTCACCCCTGAGCCCGCAGATGCGATTTCCCTGCCTGGAACACTCTGCCTCTGAGCCTGCTAGCTCCTCCCTCTCTTCTGGGTCTGTCCTAAAACACCCCTTCCGCCAGGAAGCCCTCCTGGATTCCACCGTGGGTCTCATCCACACTGCCCAGCCTCTCCTGGCTATAGCTCGCCCCCCACTGTAGTGGGAGTGCTTGTTCGGTCGTTCGTCTTTGCGGCCCAGCTCTGGGAGCTCTGAGAGGGCGACACAGTGGTCACCATTCTTCTCTGTGTCCCTGTGCCCAGTAGAGCTCAGAGCACAGAGCAGACGCTGGCTGGCTGGGTGGATGGGTGGATGGATGGATGTGTGCATGGATGGATGGGTGGATGGATGGATGGGTGGGTGGGTGGGTGGATGGATGGATGGGTGGGCAGATGGGTGGGTGGGTGGATGGGAGAGTTTTTAAGAAAGGAAAGACTTGCCCTCCTGGCTCCCCATCTGGCACTCTTCCCCTAAGCAGGTGTCTGGATGGGGCTAGAGGGCAGCCTTGCAAGGCCATGCCCTGCTCCTCAGGCATTGAGGGGGCTGCCAGGTGCCCGCTGTAGCCCTCCTGACCCTGACTCAGCCTTCCCTGCCTCTCCCCCACCCAGAGCTCCCATCGGTGGTCATCATTGGGGGTGAGAACATTACAGCCCCTTTCCTGCAGCCTCTGACCCTCAGATGTGCAGGCGCTGGGGTGCCTACCCCGAGCCTCCGCTGGTGGAAGGATGGAGCGGCCCTGGCGTCCTCGGGGGGGATCCTGCAGGTATGTGCAGGGCCCTAGGGCTGGCGGGCAACCTTGTATGGGAGAGGAGCCTGCCTGGAGGCAGGACGAGCGCAGAGCCCAGTCAGCCTGGCGGTGCTCCGGGGGCCTGTGTGCCGTCTGGCCCTGCAGAGGGAAGGGTGCCCTTAGCTCAGCCCAGGTCCCTGGAGCGTCAGCTGTCAGAGGGAGAAAGCCGGGGAGAAGGAGAGTATCCCCAAGATCAGAGGGGTTCCCTGGAATGTGAGTGCAGAACCCCACCCTGGGAGCCAGACTTGACCCCATATCTCACGTCTCCCGCCCCTGAGGTCAGGAGTAGCCTGGCCACTTTCCGTGTCCCAGCATCACTCTGGGGACCCCCACGTCCCACCCCCTGTCTCCCCGTGCTTCACACCCTGCCCTCTCTCCTCCCCCCGCAGATCGAGAAGGTGGACCTGCGGGATGAAGGCGTCTACACTTGTGCGGCCACTAACCTGGCTGGGGAGAGCAAGAGGGACGTGGTGCTCAAGGTTTTGGGTGAGGACGTGGGTGCAGATTCCCTCAGGGCCCTGGGTGCCCCGCAGGAGAGGGAGGGGCAGGGGGAGGGGGATTTAAAGTCCCAGTCTTGCATTTGACTTCAGAGGTAGAAAGTCGTTTGCTCCGTGCCCCCTTTGGGGTTTTCTGCGGGGTTTTTAGTAGATACTCGTGTCCACAGTCGTTCATCTTTGCTCGTTTTATTCCTTTTGGGGGATTCTTTCACGTCTTTGCGTGTGTGGGGCAAATCCCTGTACTTGTCAGTGTTCGTGGCTGTCTGGGGTTCCGCCTCCCCGCCGTGCTGGGTGTCACCTCTTCCTGGGGGTGGTCCTTGTACGGCTGTAATGAAGACTGCAGCTCGGCGCCGCTGCTCTTGAACCTGGTTCAGGCCTGGGGTTCCTAGGTCAGAAGGCGTGAGCTGTCTGGGGGCCCTTGTGGCCCAGGACCCTTCGGGAAGGCTGGGGAGGGCGTCGGCATGGCTGAGATTTGAGCGACTGGGGCTCACGCCCACCAAGCCAGGGTGCTCCTTGTCTTCCTCAGTGCCCCCCAACATTGAGCCGGGCCCGGTCAACAAGGCAGTGCTGGAGAATGCCTCCGTGACCTTGGAGTGCCTGGCTTCGGGTGTGCCCCCTCCAGGTAAGACCTTTGCTTTTGGCTGAAAGCCACCTCCTGGAGGCCCCGGATCCCCACCTAATGGGGCTGCCCTAGGGGCTGCTCTGGCCGTGGACAAAACAGGGTGAAACCAGCAGGCCCGTCCCCATTTCTTGCATGTCCTCCCTTCCTTCTCAGCAGCTGTTGACCCGTGTGCACTATGTGCTGGTCACCTGCAGGGCCCAGGGCCTTGGTGCTGGGAGCGGGGCTGCCCTGGGGCTAGGGGTGGGCCCTGGGGCTGGGCCCCAGGACCTTCAAGCCCCTTCTCTAGACCAGCAGTCGAGGAAAGGGCTGGAGTTTGGGGCTGGGGCCGAGTGTCGGGCAGTCAGGGTGGGTCCAGGAGGAGGGTCCATCTCCTGTCCCCCATCTGGACCCCCATCTGAACCAGGTCCACTTAGCTTTGCTGGGGTAGCGAGCTCTGGAGGCATTTGCCCCTCCCATTGGGGGGGACCCTGTTCTGGGATGGGCCTTGGTAGGATGTGAGGAAGCTGAAGGTCCGGTTGGTCCATACTTATGAGGCTGCTGTTTTGGGGCACACCAGGTTCTCCTCTAAAGCTCTCCCTCATGAGCGGTATCCTGGCAGGGGGAGGGGGAGTGAGGGGCCTGGCTGTCTTTGACTCACCTGGCTCCTGGCTGCCACCACCTCTACCTCCTGGGGCTTCCTCTCCGCCCCCAGTTCTGGCTCAGACAGCACCGCCTTGTTTGCCTCTGCCCACTTCCTGGGGGACTCGGCTTGCTCCGGAGCCTGGGGAAGAGGCATGCCACGAGGCCACCCCAGAAGCCCCTCTCGGACGCCCATTCCACAGGCGGTCTGAAGGGCTGGCAGCAGCCCGTGCGTCTCTCTTCTCTCTCCTAGAAATCTCCTGGTTCAAGGGCCGCCAGCCTGTCTCTGCCCGGAAGGGGGTGACGGTGTCAGCTGATGGGAGAGTTCTCCTCATCGAGCGAGCCCGGTTCTCCGACTCTGGCAGCTACCGCTGTGTGGCAGCCAACGTGGCCGGCCACACGGAGCTGCAGTACGGCCTGCGCGTCAATGGTGAGCTGCCCTGGGACGCAAGGGGTTTTGTCCAAAAAATGTGTTTCATAAATTTGTCTATCAGCTTGTCCTCCATCCATCCCTCTCTCCCTCCATCCATCCCTCCCTCCCTCCCTCCCTCCATCCATCCATCCATCCATCCATCCATCATCCATCCATCCTTCCATCCATCCTCCGTCTATCATTTATCCATTGGTCATTCATCCTTCCTTCTATCCATTATTCATCCATCCATTCTTCATTCATCAGTCCATCCATTCATCATACATCCACCATCCATCCATCCATCATTGATCCATCCATCATCCATCTAGCGACCATTTATTTATACATCTATCCACCATTTATCCATCCATTTTTCCTTCCATCTATCATTCAACTATCTATCCATCATCTGTTTATTCATCCATCCATCCATCTATCCCTCCATCATCCAGCTATCCTTCCTTCCTTCTGTCCATTATTCAGGTGTCCATCAACCATCCATTGATCATTCATTCTTCCATCCTTTATTCATCTATCCATTCATTATCCACCAATCCAGCCATTCGTCTTTCCCTCCATTTATCATCTGCCCATCCTTCATTTATCCATCCATCTATTCATCATTTATTCATCCATTTATTCTTCCTTTTTTCCATCCATCCATCCATCCATCCATCCATCCATCCATCCATCTGTTCATCTTTCCATCCGTTCATCCATTTATTTACCCTTCCTTCCTTCCTTCCTTCCTTCCATCCATCCATCCATCCATCCATCCATCCATCCATCCATCCATCTATTTATCCATCTATCATCTATCCATCCACCATTTTTCATCCATCCATCTTTCCTTCATCCATCATTCAACCATATCTTCATCATCCATCTGTTCATCCATCCATCCATTTACCTATCCATATATCTTTCCTTCCTTCCTTCCTTCCTTCCTTCCTTCCTTCCTTCCTTCCTTCCTTCCTTCCTTCCTTCCTTCCTTCCTTCCTTCCTCCCTTCCTTCCATTTATTGTCATCCACCCATCTGTCCTTTCATCCGTGAATGGAAAGAGCCAACTGTCCATCCATTCATCTAACCATCCATCTAACTAGCCGTCTGTCCACCCTCCCACCCATCCATTCTTTAACCATCTATCCCTTCACATTTATCGAGGACGTGCTCTGGGGCACACCCTGGGGCTACGGCCCTGAACGAGACAGGCCCGGAGCTTTCTGTCTACACAGTGCTTAGACAGTTACCCAAAGGACTGTTCCCCGACAGTGGTTATAAGGACTAGTAAGGTGAGGTACAGCTGAGCACCTGGAATCGGACTATCCTTGTGTCTTGAAGGGCTGGATGCTTACCTGCCGAGAAGGCCTGAGGCTGTAGAGACCTGGGGAATTCGAGAAACTTAAAGGGGCGGGGAGCTTACAGAACGAGGGGAGGAGGGCGCAGGGTGGTGCTGGTGCCAGGTGGAAGCTGGAGGGGTCAGGTTTCTATCCTAAGAGCGGTGAGTATTCGTGCAGGAGACCGGAGCCCTGGGCAGCGTAGCTTGTGTCTCCCAGATACAAATGGATCTTCCGATCATTTTCTGCCCGGGAGGGGCTGCCCACAGGGTGGTGTTGCATCTGACATCTCTGAGTTGGAAAACAAAACCTGCCCGGTAGTCCCCAGTCCTTCCTACCCCGCACACCCCACGATGATGACCTCCTGCTGACCAGAGGCCCAAATTCCAGTGCTGCTTCTGCAGCTTCGCAGCTGGTCAGCCTCAGGCCGGTGACTTGCCCTCTCTGGGCCTGTTCCCCACCTGCAGGGGCCTCACCGTTCTCATCTAGCAGCCTCGAGAACTGCGGAGTGGCATGCCATGTTGAGAGTAGCTGTCCCCGAGCTTTCGTTTGTGGCTTGTAGGGGTGCCCAGGCAGGCGCCCTCCCTGTTTCACCCTCCGTGGGGCTCAGCCCATGTTCTGTGTCACCCCCGCCCTGCAGTACCTCCCCGCATCACGCTGCCACCCAGCCTGCCAGGCCCCGTGCTACTCAACACCCCAGTCCGGCTGACCTGCAACGCCACCGGCACCCCCAGCCCCACGCTGATGTGGTTAAAGGACGGGAACCCCGTGTCCACCGCAGGGACCTCTGGCCTTCAGGTCAGTAGGCTGGGTGGCCTCTGCTCACCCCCTTGGTGCCTTGGGAGGTGCTGGGGGCAGAGGTCAGGTCCGGGAGCTCTGAGGTGAGAGGGAGAAGCAGCGATCACCCAGGACGGTAGGCGGAGAGATTTAAAGCTCGGAGTCTGGGGCGCGTGGTCCCCGGAAACAGCACGGGCCACAAATGCGAGCCGTCCAGGTGGTAGAGATCTCTCCGGTAGCTGCGTTCCAATGAGTACAAAGAAAGCAATTTTAATAACACATTTTCGTTAAGCCAGTCCATCCACAAACGTGTCGTTTCGTCGCATGACTTTTTGTGCTGACTCTTTGAAACCTGTTGTGAGTTTTATGCTTGGGGACTGGCCCCATTTCAGGGGCTCAGTAGCCACAGCAAAGCCCTAGAGCAGCGTCCCCAACCTTTGTGGCACCCGGGACGGGTGCTCCTGTGAGAATCTGATGCCCGATGATCTGAGGTGGAGCTGAGGGTGATGCTGGCGCTGGGGAGCGGCTGCAGATACAGATGGAGCTTCGCTCACTGGCCGCAGCCCACCTCGTGCTGTGCGGCCCGGTCCCTAACAGGCCCAGACGTAAAAGTCCGAGGCCCGGGGATGGGGACCCCTGCTCTAGAGGACCCACTAGCCTGCAGAGGTCCCCAGGTCTGGGTACAGCTCCTGGCTCTCCTGTGCCGTGGGCATCAGGAGGTCTGGGCAGGCTGCCCGGGTGTGCCCGGCGGCGGGGCCAGCTTGGGGAGGTGTGGGTGCCGGCCTGGGAGGTGCGTAGTCTCACGTGGGCTTCCGTCTGGGGACGCAGGTCTTCCCTGGGGGCCGGGTCCTCACGCTGGCCAGCGCCCGGGCCTCCGACTCTGGCAGCTACTCCTGTGTGGCCGTGAGCACAGCGGGCGAGGACCGCCGGGAGGTCGTCCTGCACGTCCATGGTGAGTCGCAGGCGGAGCAGGCCGCCTGGTCCAGGCCAGTGGCTCAAGAAGGAGGATGTCCCCAACATATCCGGAGGGAAGGGGCATGGCTGGGTGCGGGAGACGCTGGCCCGAGGCTGCAGCTGCCGCCAGCGTGGGGGTCGGTTGGGGTGAGAGCTCCCCCACTGGGGATGGGGGACAGAAGTGCGGCCCCACACAGCCCGGAGCTCCAAGTTCAGGGAACGGGTGGAAGGAGTGTGAGGTCGCAGAGGCAGCCCCCGGCCCAGAGTCAGGAACCGGATGTTTTCACTGTGCCGGGTCGGATGGGGGGAAACGGTCCCTTTGGGAAAGGCAGGCGGGGTGGTGGTTAGGGACACCAGCCCTCGAGTGTCATGGGCCTGGGGTTCAAATCCTGCCTCCACCACTTCCCGGCTCTGTGACCTTGGGCTGGTCACTTAGCCTCTGTTTCTTCATCTGTGAAATGGGCGAAGACGGCACCCGCTTCAGAGGTGGTCACTGGGGTCACTACAGGCTGAGTGGGCCACCCGGTCCAGGCCAGCGTGTAGTGACTGTCGTGACCACACTCAGGTGCGGGGGTCTCTGAGGCTGGACGCTGAAAGTCATCGAGGGGAGAGTCAGAGAGCCGCAGCGCAGGGTGCAGGAGTCATCCATCCGGTGGCTCCCCGTGCCCCGGCGCTGGCTCCTGGCCACCGGATGTGGCTGGTCTGCTGTCCCCACCCTCTCCTCTCCTGTGCCCTCTGCAGTGCCCCCCAGCATCCTTGGGGAAGAGCTGAACGTGTCGGTCATGGCCAACGAGTCGGTGACCCTGGAGTGCCGGAGCCAGGCCGTGCCGCCTCCCGTGCTGAGCTGGCAGAAGGACGGCCACCCCCTGGTGCCGCGGCCCGGAGTCCGGCTCTCCGCAGACAAGGCCCTGCTGGAGGTGTGCGGCCTCCGCGGGCCTCCACCAGAGCAGGGCGGGGCCCGTGGGTGCCCCTGCGAGTACCCATGCAGCTCAGTGTGCCCGCCGGCCCCTGCTGTCCCTACACCGGGGCACGTGCCCCTGGCTGGTCAATGCTGCTTGCAGCCAGATGGGGACAGAGCGAAGCCGGGGGACTGAACCCTCAGAGCCTCCCTCGGGTCCCCCCACGGAGCTGGGGCTCTCGCTTCCCACCTGCTTTTCGCATCTTGTTCCAGAGCCTTCCTGCCTTTGGGCACCTAAGACCCTTATCAGGCATCCGGCCCAGCAAGGCGGGGTGGGGGCCACTTGGGTGGGGAACTGCGGACTAAGCCTGGATTTGAATATTAGCTCTGCCCCTCTTGGCTGTGCCACCTGACCCCAACGGCCTCAGGTTTATCGCCTGTCACACGTGGCACCTTTCTTCTGGGCTGGCTGGGA
Organism: Cynopterus sphinx; assembly: GCA_030015415.1. Taxonomy (NCBI): domain Eukaryota; kingdom Metazoa; phylum Chordata; class Mammalia; order Chiroptera; family Pteropodidae; genus Cynopterus; species Cynopterus sphinx. The sequence continues at coordinate 127,063,107 of CM057385.1, forward strand.
GAATCAGCGCACCTGTGACGTGGGAAGGGGAGGCACCTCTCCAACCTCCCACTGCAGCCCGATCCTCCTCCTCCTCCTACCCCTCTACACCTTGTGATATGACCGTTCCCAACTGTGAGCACCTCCATGTGGTGTCCTCCGCCTGGAGTGCCTGTCTCGCCTTCCCTTCACTCCTCTAGCTCCGTCAGCCACCCATGTCCGGGTCTGACCCCTGAGGACGGGGCCCCTCCACCCCACCCTTCTTCATTCTCCGCCTTCTCCTCGGGGTTGTGGACGTGAAGTGGGGTGAGGCTGCCATTTAGGAGCCCCGTTCGGTGTGCCTGACCCAGGTCAGGCACTGGCCTCCGCACACCCCATGGTACAGAGAGTATGAGAGGTGCCGGCATCGCCCCAGGCTCCAGAGACATGCCCACGGTCACCCAGCCCGTCCAGGGGAGCCCCGTCTCCGTGCTGCCCTTGCTGATGGTGGGTTGTTTTGTTCTCCGCCAGGTGGGCAGAGCAGAGGTGCGGGACGCAGGCCGCTACACCTGCGAGGCCCTGAACCAGGCAGGTCGCTCGGAGAAGCACTACAACCTGAACGTCTGGGGTGAGGGTCTCCCGGGCTGGTTTGGGGTCCCTCTCCCTGTCCCTCCCAGGGCTGGCCATCATGCCCCCCGGGAATGCTGCCTTGATTGGACCCCAGGGCACGGCCCTCCTCCACCCCTGTCCCGTTCCCTCCCAGCCCGCCACCCACTTCACACCCCCTTCTCTTACTCAGTCCCTCCAGTGTTCCCCCCTCGGGAGCCCCGCCCCCTGACAGTGATGGAGGGACACCCTGCCAGGCTGTCCTGTGAATGTCGGGGTGTCCCTTTCCCCAGGATCTCCTGGAGGAAGGATGGTAAGGTTGTCGGCGGGGAAGAGGCTGGGGTCTAGGGTAGCTGTCGCTTCTGTAATCATCACCTCCGCCCCCGAGGGCCGTGAGCCCACCCATCTCCATCTCAGCTGGGCTCTGGGGTGGGGGCCCCCAGCATGGGCAGGGAGTCAGCCTCCCTGTGTGGGGCTGTGTGGATAGTGGGTGGGAGGGAGAGGAGCAGGGTGACTCGGGGTTTCGGCCTGACACAGCAGCCCGGAGCCTGGTGCTGCCGTCGCCAAGATGGAGAGGCTGCGGGCGGGCAGGTCTGGGGGACAGACAGGGCGTTTGGAGCGTATTAATTTTGAGGTGACCGTTAGGCACCTAATGAGATGCCTAGTGGACAGTCAGAGGTAGGTGATGTAGCCCCCAGGAGACGTCTGGCTGAGCGGCAAGGCAGGCCAAGCTCACAGGGGGAGGGAGGGGGCAGAGAAGAGAGTATAAGGGGGAGGAGGCATTGCCATGTGGCCATCGGGGCTCCTCCCCTTGTTGGGACACGTCCTGGAGGCTGCTGTCCTGTACACGGGCACAGGGCGATGGAAGTTGGTGTTTCATCCAGGGCCTCGAGGCTCGCAAAATCCTCCTCCTGCCTCGGGGTCGTCTTGCTGCCCGGTGCACCGGCTGCTTGGCCTCCCTCCCTCCCCAGGCCTCCGTAGCTAGATGGGTCATTTATTCAGCAGCCTTCACTGATCCCTACTGTGTGCCGGGCCCTGAGCCTCGAAGGATCCCAGGGGAAACGCGAAGGGGGGTCTGGTCTCCCGCTCTGGGCAGGGTTCAGATAGGACACCTGCAGGCAGATTGGTGATGGGGAGAAGCTCAGGTGAGTGCCCGGATCAGATCTGGAGCTCAGGGAAGGCTTCCTGGCAGAGGCGATGTCTAGGGGGACGCCTGGACGAAGGGCGGGAGTCTGCCAGGATGGTAGGAGCACAGATGTCCCAGTGGAAGCACTAGGAACCAGGGGCTTTTTCTCGCGGCTTCCAGGTCAGCCCGTGCCCGGGGAGGGGGCCAGCCTTGAGCAGGTGTCCGCTGTGGGGCGGCTGCTATACCTGGGACAGGCCCAGGTGGCCCAGGAGGGGACGTACACCTGTGAGTGCAGCAACGTGGCGGGAAATAGCAGCCAGGACCAGCAGCTGGAGGTGCATGGTGAGCGGAAGGGACCAGAAAGGGTGGGCAACTGGGCACCTGGCCGGGTGGATGCACCCCCAGAATGGGAGCCAAGACAGACACAGTGATAATGAGAACGCTTCGACGGCACCTCCTAAGTTACGGGTGTTTCGTTAACCGCCCCTCCCAGTCAGCTTCCTGCCACTCCTGAGCATGAACGAGGGGTGACAAGTGGCCCCCAGTGGCCCAGAGCGGGGAAAACACATCGTGGAAACTTGAGCCTGCAGTGATGGAACATCTCAGTCCATAAAAATCATTCTAGAAAATAAACGCGAGAAAAGCATTTTAGGGAAGAATAACCCCCATCCAGCCGGTCCCAACGACTATCTGAGCTCCCAGAAGCCCCCGGTTTCTGAGGAAGAAAACCCCTCACGGGTCTGAAGGGCTGTGCTGTGAGCTTCCTCTCCAAACACCCATGATCCCAGGCTTGGGGACAGGGGACTGTGGGGTTCTGTTCCTACTACCTTATAGGGCTGGGATTCGGCGGCCCAGAGGGGTGAGGCCACCTGGCCAGGGTCACACGGCCAGTGAGTGGCAGGAGGGAGGGCAGGCCTAGGTGGGAGCCAGCCCGGCACCAGGGCTTGGCCCCCGGCGGCCGCAGCAACTTTCCCCGACGTGCTGCTCCCCACCCCAGCGCCCCCTCAGATCGCTGGCCCCCGGGAGCCGCACACACCGGTCTCCGTGATCCAGAACGGGGAGGCCACGCTGGAATGCAACGCCACAGGGAACCCGCCGCCCAGGGTGACGTGGGAGCGAGACGGCCAGCCGGTGGGGGCCGAGCCGGGCCTGCGGCCGCAGAACCGGGGCCAGAGCCTGCACGTGGAGCGGGCACGGGCTGCCCACGCCGGACGCTACAGCTGCGTGGCCGAGAACGCGGTGGGGAGGGCCGAGAGGAGGTTCACGCTGTCCGTGCTGGGTGAGGACCTGCGGGGTCAGTGGGGAGGGGGCGGAGGGGAGAAGGCCAGGCTGGTCCAGTCTCCAGGTGCAGCCCCCCACCACCCAGGCCGTGCTCCTGGGGTCAGCCCCTTTCTTCAGGATGTCATCCTCGGGGAGGGATGCTGTGGGGGAAGCTCCAAGGATGCTCTCGGATCAGGACCGGCTGCGAATGGCTCCGACCGCCCTCCCTCCCTCCTTCCTTCCCTCCCGCCCTCCCTCTCGGCCTCATTTGCGGTTCCCTACTCTGTTCCGGGCACTGGGGAAATAGGCAGTCAGTTTAGGGGGGGCCTTTCTCCTCATCACGCCACCAGTGCGGCTGAGACCCCGCCTCGCCTGGTCACCCCTGCCTGCTGGAATGGGGCTCCCTTTGTGAATGGAGCCTTAGGGCAGGTCGCAGCAGCCGCTCCCCTCTGACGTATGGGTTCGGGGAGTGGGGGTCCCCGGGGAGGACAGGCGCGGGGTGGGGGAAGGAGCGTACAGCCCCACTGCATCCCGGGCGAGGCTTTGTCAAGAGGCTTTCTCTGGCGTCTAGTGCCCCCAGAGCTCGTCGGAGACCCGGACCCACTGACCAACGTCACCGCTGCCTTGCACAGCCCCTTGACGCTGCTCTGTGAAGCCACGGGCATCCCACCCCCAAGGGTCCGCTGGTTCCGAGGGGAGGAGCCCATCAGCCCCGGGGAGGACACCTACCTGCTGGCAGGTAAGGGGAGCACCGGATCGTCAGGTCTGGCCCCTCTGCCTCTGTCCATCACAACGGGCCCATCGCCCCTGATCCGGAGCTGCCGGGTCGGGTTGGGATCCCCATTTCAGCTGTTGGTTTCCAAGAGGGTACCCCACGAGGAAAAAATGGATTTAAATGAGTTTGGGAAAGGTTTCCCGCTCTGCTCCCTTCCTGGAGACTCACAGTGACTGCCTGGTCAAGGCTCTGATAAGTCCTGCATCCTCATGGCCCTTAGGGAGCTCCCCAGAGAATAGTGACAAACTTGGGGAAACACTGATGGAAGCGCCTTCTCGTCCGCGTTATCTATCCTCCTCACAAAGTTGGTTCGCGAGGGTCCTGGCTGGCATCACAAACGGGGAAACCGAGGCCCAAGAGTCAGGTTCTCATCCGGATCTGGCAAGGACTTCAGGGCCCCTTGAAGCTCAGCCTCAGGGACAAGTCAGTTGTTCCACACGGGGACGTGCCAGTTGCCCCAAAGCTGGGATGGCAAACAGGTGTCCCTCAGAGACCTTGACTGCCTCCTCCAGGTCAAGGTCTGGGCACCTTGGCCTCTGAGCACTCGCTGGGGGGCTGCTCGATGCGCTGGGGTGGCGAGGAGTCGGGGGCCGCCTCTGGGCCCGCAGAAGGAAGAGGGGTGGCCTGTCAGTCAGTCGGCAGCGTCTGCCCGGGGTGCAGAAGCAGCAGGTTGACCTCTGCCCTGTGTACGAGCCTTCTCGGGGCTAGTCTTAGAACATTCTCAACTTTCTTTGAGAGGATCTGGCTCCCCGCTGTGAGGGGTCCTTAGGAGAAAGTGGCCTTTCCCCAGGTGCATCAGAGTCACATAGGGGGCCAGAACTACGTAGCCCATGACTGTCCCTTAACCCCAGAATATCCCCAGGAGCAGGGGTAGCCGGGTGACAGATCCCTCTTACAAGGACAGGGCTCAGGCTTACCCTGATGTCCAGGGGGCTCCATCCAGCTCTTTACCCTCCTGGGCCTCAGTTTCCCCATTTGAGGGACGGAATGCTGGGAGAGGCAGACACAGACCCCTCGAATTATAACTCCTGGTGCACAGCCGGGGCTCAGCTTGGGACAGAAGGCCGCTCGTAGGCATGCTGGAGCCTCCTGCCTTCCCTCCCCAGGCGGCTGGATGCTGCAGGTGACCCGGACACAGGAGCGAGACAGAGGCCTCTACTCGTGCCTGGCGAGCAACGAGGCTGGGGAGGCGCGGAGGAACTACAGCGTGGAGGTCCTGGGTACGTCGCAGCCCATTCTAGGGGCAGCCTGTGTGGCCCTTTCCTCCCGCCAGGGAGCCCACAGGGGTGGGGCCCCGGACTCCCAGCCCTGGCTGCAGCAGGTGGCCCAGCACAGGAATGGGGGGAGTAGGGGAGGCCAAGGCTTGTTTTCTTTGCCTCATCAGCAGCCTCTGCTCTGAGGCCACCGTGGAACTTTCCAGAAACAGCAGGAACTAACCCAAAGTGGAAGGGGCGGATGTTTGCAGCACCACTCAGCTGCCCCCCTCTGATCAGGGCCTCCCCGGACGCCCTGGTCCCTCCCTCAGCCAGCAGCGACTGTGTGTTACGCAGGCCGGGGAGTGGGGAAACCAAGGCACAGTCAACTGAGAGAGATGCCGGGGGCTCTCGCTTTCCCGCTCCACGGTGGTTCACCCTGAGTGGGCCAACCCCGTTTGCTAACCATCTGTCTCCTCGCTTTTCCCAGTTCCTCCCAGTATCGAGGACGAGGACCTGGAGGAGGCAGTCAAGGTCCCTGAGGGACACACAGCCCACCTGGCGTGCAATGCCACAGGTGGGGGCCGGGAGGCGGGTGCGGAGGAGGGGGTGGTGCTGGGGATCGGCGGCCCACTCCCGACCCCGCTGCTCCTCACCGAGGGTCGCTCTGCGCCTTGGACTTGGCACCCTGTGTCTGCTCCGCTCTGCACGCGCCGTGCCTCTGCCCCTCTTCTCGCCCAGCTCCACCCGATCTCAGCTTCCAGGGCTTTCCGCAGGGAGTCCTTGGCTGACTCCTGGGGCCCGGGTGATGACCTCCACTGGTCCCCTACAGGCCCCAGTGCTTTCTCATTCCCGCACTGAGCACACTGGACCGTGTGACACCTGGGTATCCCAGGTGGGCTTTGAGCTCCTTGAGGACCCAAGGGCGGCCTTGTCACCATGGTTCCCCCAGAGCCTGGCACAGTAGGCTCCCGTTAATGCACGTGGGCCGGGATGGACGGATGGACGGACGGACGGACGGACGGATGGACGGATGGAAGGGATGGATGGGATGGGTGGATGGACGGACGGACGGACGGATGGATGGATGGGTGGGTGGGTGGGTGGGTGGATGGATGGATGGATGGGTGGGTGGGTGGGTGGGTGGATGGATGGATGGATGGATAGGAGGAGGGAAGGAAGGACGGCAGGAAGGAGGACTCGTTTGTCTTCTTGCCTGTCTGTACCGAGCCATCTCTGCCCACTCCCTCGGTAGGGAAACGGCGACCCAACCGCTTAGGAAAGGGCCTGGGCCGAGCCTGGGGGCGCTTCTGTGTCTCGCTCTGCCGCATGGGCCTTTGGACTGGGGTGAAGAACCCGCGTCCCCTGCCCCTTCCTGGAGCCGTCGCCAGCCGCTGGGCCCACCCGGCCACATCCTGCTGAGCTCTCTGGCTCGCCCACAGGCCACCCGCAGCCCAAGGTCGCGTGGTTCAGAGACGGCCGGCCGCTGGCTGGCGGAGCCGCCCACCACATTTCCCCCGATGGAGCCATCCTGCGGGTCCTGGAGGCCAACCTGTCGAGCGCCGGCCACTACGCCTGCGTCGCAGCCAACGCGCTGGGGGAGAAGACCCGGCACTTCCAGCTCAGCGTCCTGGGTACGTGCCGGGCTGCCGGGCATCTCGGGGCCGCCCCGGGTGCTGGCAGGAGGGAGGACCACGTGGACCGGCTCCTGACACAGGGTCCCACAGAGCGCTCTGCTGAGGTTTCTTCCGATTTTCTCAAGTTCAACAACAACAGCAACAACAAAACGACAAAATTAATAATAATAATAATGATAATAATTAATAATAATCATAGCGGCTCCGTTGGTTGGACATTGATCATAGGCCAGGCATTTGGACAGGCCTGATGGGGTGAATCTTCACAACACCCCTAGGAGGTGGGTCCTGTGCTTGTCCCTTGTCACCGATGAAGCTCCCAGGAGACTCCTTCCCGGCTATTCGTCTACCCAGGGCGATGCAGCCCCAACTGCCTTGTCGGGCTGGAGACACAGGGGTGCAGGGGATGAGAGGGGCACAGACCCACGAGTACAATCTGTTTCTAAGGGTGCGGGTGCTAAAAGGGAGGGTCACCTGCGGAGGAAACGCTAGGACTAGTGGAAGCAGCGGTGTTCTGGGCAGGAGGGAGCAAAACTCTGCTCCACCCCACAGCCCGCCTCGCAGGGAGCCCTGAGGCTGTGGGGGAAACCGAGGCAGAAATTGTCCCTCTTCCCCTACGGCATTGCTGAGTGGTAGGAGGGCTGGGGCTCTAGGTCACCCAGGCCAGAGTTCAAGTCCATGGCACACGCCTGGGCTCCTCTGAGCCTCAGTTTCCCATCTGTGCGATGCAAATAGCCAAAGCAGACTTTCCCAGGCCTGGGGCCCAGGGTTGGGGATCTCGGCTCACGAGCACCTTCCCCGCCCCCCACTGCAGTGGTGCCCACCATCCTGGGGGCGACCGAGGACAGTGCAGACGAGGAGGTGACCGTGACCATCAACAACCCCATTTCTCTGATCTGTGAGGCCCTGGCCTTCCCCGCCCCCACCATCACCTGGATGAAGGACGGGGCCCCTTTCGAGGCCTCCAACAACATCCAGCTGCTCCCAGGTGATGCCCTCTGTGGGGAGGAGTGAGGGAAGAGGTGACAAGTTGTCAGGCTGGGTCGGGGTCAGGGGAAGGGACTGGTGAGCCTGAGCTCATGCCTGGGGGTGACCCTGGCCGCTGTCCCCCAAGCAGGCACCCACGGGCTGCAGATCCTGAATGCCCAAAAGGAAGACGCAGGCCAGTACACCTGCGTGGTCACCAACGAGCTCGGGGAGGCCATGAAGAACTACCACGTGGAAGTCCTCAGTGCGTCAGGCGGCGCTGGGGGCTGGCCGGGCGGGCAGGGGGCTGCACGGTGCCCAGAGCCACACCGGTCCTGGCTTCCTTCTGCCACTCGTGCTCACAGAGGCTTCACAGCCTGAGTCCTGGGAGCCCCAGAAGGGCCCCCAGAAGTCACCCTAGGATGTCCCCTGCCTCAGACCTGCCCTGTCCCATAGCCAAAGTCCTTGACCCTGAGAGAACAGCCCCAGAAGCAGATTGGTCTCCGAGGCCCCGCTCTCTGCTCTCAGGGGGCCCCCCATTTCCTGCGACTGCCCTCGGTGCGACAGGGCGAGTGCGGGTCCTCGGCAGCCCCTCCCCAGGCCTGCTCCTCAGACCCCCTTGTGGTTTTCAGTCCCCCCTGCCATCTCCAAAGACGACCCCAGCGGGGCGGTCAGTGTGAAGGAGGTGAAGACCAAGGTCAACAGCACCCTGACCCTGGAGTGTGAGTGCTGGGCTGCGCCCCCGCCCACCATCAGCTGGTACAAGGACGGGCAGGTGAGCGCGGGACCCCCGGGCGGCCTCACACTCTCACCTCGGGGTCCCCCTGGTTCTGCTGGGAACCTTCCAGAAAAGACAGTCAAAGCCCCAGGACTTACCCAGGGCCTGCCTCACCCTGGACATTTTTTTAAATTAATTAATTAATTAAATGTATTATTATTATTTTTTATGCTGACATTGGTTAACGAAATCCAGTAGGCTCTAGGCGTAGGATTCAGCAGTAAGGCATGTTGTGTGTTCACCTCCCACAGTTAGATTCCTTCCTGTCACCACGTATCTGACCCCTTTGACCCTGCCTACCTCCCCCGCACCCTCTGGTAGCCACTAGTCCATGTCCATGTCCATGAGTCTCTGTTTGTCTGTCCTGTTTGTCTCACCCTTTACGTTTTAATAGGAAACCCTGATCTTTATAGGGAAGCAGCCCCCAAACACGAAGCTCTCCAGTCACCCATTTAATTCTCTTTAAATTTTTAAACCATTTGGATTTGGTTTTGCCACGTGGTCGGGGTGTCCCATCGTCATCTCGGTGTCTTTTTAAAATTTTATTAAAATCTAAATACGCTCGTCTGGGTGCTTTCTGCCCCTCATTTGCCATCCCCATCGCCCCTTTCTCCTCCCTCAGCCCGTGAGCCCCAGCGAGCGGCTCCGAGTCCTGGGCGAGGGGCGGCTGCTTCAGATCCAGCCCACGCAGGTCTCGGATTCGGGCCGGTACCTGTGCGTGGCCACCAACGTGGCCGGCGAGGATGACCAGGACTTTAACGTGATCATCCAGGGTGTGTGGGGCCCGTGGAACTGGGGGTGGCGCGGCGGGCGGAGGGGCGCGTGAGAGATTCTGGGGCGGCCTGGCAAGAGGACCCCGTTCCCAGCTGCCTGTGCCCTTTCTCAGCTCCGACTGGTGGCTCTGGCCCCCTGGCCTGGGCTCTTTCATTCACCGACATCGTGACCTAGGGACGTCGCTGCCCCTCTTAGGTCTTAGTTTTGCCTTTGGAAATGTGGGTGGTCAGATCAGGAGGCCTTGAGGGGCCCCTCCGGTTCCCAAAGCCGATGGTTCTGTGCCTCTGTGCGCCAGTAAACCAGCTAACGCTGAGTGTCCGTCTTCCTCCCCTGAAAAAACCGTCACCGTGTCACGAGAAGTCCTTTGGGTCCCTTAGACACGAGGTCCAGAGGGCAGGAACCTCATCCCAGTGCCCAGCATAGTAATCGCCCAGTAAGCGCCGGTGGAAGGAGTGAATGGATTTTTAAAACATTTGACCTAAGGAATTGGCCCAAATGGTGGACTTTCCACTCCCAGGGGAGGCTCTTGGAGCATAGGTGGCCCCCAGCCCTCAGCGCGGTGCCCTCATGGCTTTGCCCGTCCCCAGTGCCCCCCATGTTCCAGAAGGTGGGCGACGCCGGTGCAGACTTCGAGTTCCTGTCCCAGGAGGAGGAGGAGGCCCGGGGCGGGGTGACGGAATACCGGGAGGTCATGGAGAACAGCCCCGCGTACCTGTACTGCGACACCAACGCCGTCCCAGCCCCGGAGCTCACCTGGTACAGGGAGGACCAGCCCCTCTCGGCCACCGATGGCGCGTCTGTCCTGCAAGGTAGGCCAGGGCGGCGCGGAGCGGTGGGGGCCCCTGCGGGCGGGGAGCAGGGTCACACTCACGTCTGAGCCGGTCTCCATCCTCCTGCTGCAAGTCCTCGAGCTCTCCCGTGTGCTGCCCACTTTGTGGCCTCGGGCAGGGCCCGTGACCACTCTGGACCTTTCCTGCCTCTGTGAGCCAGCACCTGGCTTCCCTGGGCTGCTAACTTGTCCCCCCCCATCCCCCCGAGGTGGGCCAGGACCGGGAGGAACCAGGCACAGAGCCCTGTAGTGGCTCGTGGCAGGGGATCAGTGGTCCCCGGGGTTAGGATTCACCCCGTGGCCAGTGGGGGGGCTGTGGGAGGTGGGGGGCGGGGAGACGAGGTGGGTGGCCGGGACCTGCCGATAAACCGGGTCATTCCAGCATCTGTACTTTGGCGCCTGAGAAGGAAGGGGGCCTCTGGAGACCTGGAAGGAGCTGCTTGCTGAAAGCTGTTTGCTCCTGTCGGGAACCCCCAGACCCCCCAACTGGCCCTCTCACTTGGATGCCGACCCGAACCCTGGGTACACAGCGAGCTCTGTCACATGCTGATTCCCGGCTCGGACCCCGACCTAGGTTCATCCGAGCCATCAGCCGAACCGAACCCTGGCCTCAGCCACTGACCTCCACCCCCATCGACCTCTGACCCTGCCCACTGGCTCCTAATCCTGAACACATAGATTAACCTCACACCTCGAGTGACACCCCCAGTCATGGCCACTCCCGCTGTCCCTGGCTCGGCACAGAATGAGAGCACACAGGGACCCTAACCGCGCCACCACTTGAGGCCACTTCCCGCCCCCCACAGGTGCCAGGGTCTGGCCCTGGCTGGCTCTGGATCACAGAGGGTCCCAGGTAACACCCCCCAGCAAACCCCACAGCCAACCGCCACAGCGCGAAGCCGTCTCTTAGCCTCCTAAGTGCCTCTGCCCCGATCTCTGGCCCGTCCCTCCGCCCATCGAGGAGCTGGTGGCCTCAGCTCTCCCATCATAACACGGGAGAGCGTGTCGGGGCAGGAGGACCAGCCAGGCCCGGCGTGCAGCGGCCCTACTGCGCTTTATCTGACCCCCTCGCCCTGTGAGCAGGTGGAGCAGGCCGATTCTCTCCGCCTCACAGATGGGGGCGACCGTGACAGGTGCCAGGCCCCCTCCTTGCCCTTGCTCAGGGCTCTGTCCCCCCCGTTTCCTCAGGAGGCCGGGTCCTGCAGCTCCCCCTGGTACGTGCGGAGGATGCTGGGAGGTACTCGTGCAAGGCCTCCAACGAGGTGGGCGAAGACTGGCTGCACTACGAGCTGGCGGTGCTGAGTGAGTGGCTGGCCCGGGTCAGGTCTGCAGGCCCCATGAGAGGCCCCCCTGGAGGGGGTCATGGTGGAGACCGTGTTCGGTCTCGCTGTCCTCGGAGGCCGATGACACAGGGGTTACGAGCCTGGGCTTTGAAGCCAGACGAGACTGGTCCAGACCCCAAGCTGTGTGCCCTGGAGCAAGTTGCAGCCCTCTCTGTCTGTGTCCCGGATTCCTTAGCTGCGCCATGGCCTCGGAGGGGTTGGTGGGCAGGGCACAAGGAGCCTTAGCCAGCCCCCGGTACCAAGTACCCTCCCCGCCTCCATGACCCCAACCCCCAGCCCCCAAGGACCCTTACTGGGGAGGCCGCCTGCTCCTCATTCTTCTCTCCTCTCCCCCACCCCAGCCCCACCTGTGATCCTGGGTGACACGGAAGAGCTGGTGGAGGAGGTGACCGTCAACGCTAGCAGCACCGTCAGCCTACAGTGTCCAGCCCTGGGCAACCCGATGCCCACCATCTCGTGGCTCCAGAATGGACTGCCTTTCTCCCCGAGCCCACGGCTGCAGGTCCTGGAGGACGGGCAAGTCCTGCAGGTAGGGCGCCCCCCGACTTGGGCTCAAGACAGCGGATGCTGCGACTCAGCGCTGCTTGTCTGGGAACCGCGCAGCCGCCATCCTCTGGGCCCAACGAGGCTCTTTGCCTGAAAGCGCGTGAGACTTAAGTCGGCCCACCGCGATGAGCCAGGCCGGCAGGCCCAGGCCTTCACATGCGCAGCTAGAAATTCTGGTGGCGCCTGAAGAGGACCGCACCTGCATGCCACTCCCAGAGCCCGGCGTGGCACAGGGCAGCCGTCCCCGGGAATGCCATCTGACAGGGAACCATGCCCCGCACCGGGGACCTGAGGCGGCACCCTAGCCATCCAGTGCCCAGACAGCCGCACGGGACCCCTAGAGCCCCTCCTGGGGGCCGGGGACTGTTGTCACCATCTAGTTGGCTCTAGGGAATCGCCCAGCACCAACCTCACGCCCTCTAAACGTCACAGAAAGCCCTAGATGGAGGTGGGGCGTGCATCACATCAGTGGAGCCCCCCTAAGTGCTGCTCCATGCAGACAAAGGTGGCCTTCTGAGGGGGTCCTCCTGGTGGCTGGCATGGGGAGCCCTCCCAGGAGTTCCTGCAGAGGGGCCAAGAGCCCCGAGGCCTGTGGCATCTCCCGGGCACCATGTCCCTATGCCCACAGGTGTCCACAGCAGAGGTGGACGATGCTGCCAGCTACATGTGTGTGGCCGAGAACCCCGCGGGCTCTGTGGAGAAGCTCTTCACCCTCAGGGTGCAAGGTGAGCTGCATGGAGTGGGCAAACCCCGGGGACTCTGCAGCTGAGGAGTGGCTGATGCTCAAGGCTCGCTCCCGGTGTGGACAGACACGGCACCTCGTCCCACCCTGAGGCCACCACCTCTGTGCCTCTAGTGTCCTGGGTCCGCATCCAGCGTTTAGGGATGCTGGTCTGGCACCAGCCACCTCCCGGGACAGAGAGCATTTGGGACCCTGATCCCTGAGAACCAACCCCAGATGATGCTAAGCGACTTCGGAGGCCTTAAGGCGTCATAACGCACTTGCTCTGCACCTGGTGTGGGGCCGACCCCTGCCAGCGGGTCTAAGGGGTTAGCTCCATCCTACAGCTGTGGAAAGACGCAGAGGGGTCGCCCAGTGGGCGTCTCGCCGCCCCAGCGTTGGCCCTCTCGACCTCTGCATTCTCGTGCCACACGCACCTCAGTGTCCCTGAGCTCTGCCCTCAGGTGTGGGGCGACCATGGCCGCAGGAACGAAGGTCTAGGACTCAGACACGAACTGATGTTTTGGTTCTGCCACTAACCAGCGGAGTGGCCTTGGAGACGTGGCCCTGTCTGACCTCCGAGCCCCTGTGCTCTCATCTGTGACAGGACTGTGACAACTAGGGGGTGCTCCACGCTGTAGCTCTCTGTCCCCCTGCCGGGGTGCAGTCTCAAGTGTCTTTCTTTATCCCGGTGGCCACGGGGACAGTCCCACCACAAATCGCAGGCCTGAACTTGGAGCAGGTCACGGCCATCGTCAACAGCAGCATCTCCCTCCCCTGCGATGTCCGTGCTCACCCGAGCCCTGAGGTCACATGGTACAAGGACAGCCAGGCCCTCCCCTTGGGGGAAAAGGTCTTCTTCCTGCCTGGTGGGTAGACTGAGGCTGGGGCCCAGCTCTGCGGGGAGCCCTGAACCCGGTTTCTGGGCTGGGGGTCTGGGAGGCACCGGGACTGGCGGTGTGGACCTGGGGGCAGCCCGTTTGCTGATGTGAGGGGCTGGCTCCCACCCCCATGTCCCCCCTGCCCCATGGCAGGTACCCACACGCTGCAACTGACACGGGCACAGCCATCGGACTCCGGGACGTACATGTGCGAGGCCCTCAACGCGGCCGGCAGAGACCAGAAGCTGGTGCAGCTTAGCGTGCTGGGTGCGTCCTGTCTGGTCCGCCACCTGCACTGTCCCCCGTTCCATCAGCCACTCAGCCCCACACCCCGCAGGGAGCACCGGTGGGGTAGGGCCTGGGATGCCCGCGTCCTCCAGCAGGGACGGTGTCCAGGCGGCAGGGTTGCTAAGGTCGTGGTCTGTGGGGCTGGATGCACTTGGCCTGGAGCTCAGCTGTGCACTTGCTCTGTGACCTCCGGCGAGTCACAGCCCCTCTCGCCTGGCCTCAGGCCTCTCCTCTGTAGGCGACAGTGGGTGACAGTGGGTATGAGGGTTAAATGGTGGCATGTGAGCGTTAGCCCAGCTGAGGAGGGGGAGGGGGAAGGCCCTTCCCAAGCTTGACGGATCACGAGGTTCTCGGCTTGGAGCCCGTTTCGGGGCAGATTCACCGTGCCGGGTCCTGTGGCCTCACAGCTGGGGTGGTGGGGGCTTCTACACTGGTTCCCTGGAAGGACGGGACCCCACGGAGGGTCCTAACCCAGAGGGGGCTTGTCCTGTGTGGGAAACAGCCCAGGGGGGTCAGAGCACCTCCCCCACTGGGGACGCCGAGGCCCAGAGAGGGCGAGAGGCTTTTCCCAGGTCACCCAGCAGGTCCTCGGCATGCCGGCCTGGTTTATCTTCCTCTGGGTCCCTGGGTCTGTGCCACCCACTCTGTGGCCCCACTGGGCCTCGGTGGGCTGTTTACCTGGATCTGGGGTGGACCTGGGGGTGGGACACAGGAAAGGCAGCCTCACCTCACTCTGTCGTCTCCTGTCCCAGTTCCCCCCGCCTTCAGGCAGGCTCCCAGTGGCCCCCAGGACGCGTTCCTGGTGAGGGCCGGGGACAAAGCCGTTCTGAACTGTGAGACAGACTCGCTCCCCGAGCCGGCTGTGACTTGGTACAAGGACGGGCAGCCCCTGGTCCTGGCACAGCGGACCCAGGCTCTTCAGGGTGGGCAGAGGCTGGAGATCCTGGACACCCAGGTGAGCCGCCCGGTGGCACGGGCAGCCACGGGAGGCCATGCTAATGTCACCTCCGGGTCCTGGCGAGGCTGGGGACAGCCGACGGCTGCCTCCTTAGCCTTCGAGACCCCAAACCCAGCTGATTAGCAGCCTTGGGGTGGGGGGGGGGGCAGGGGGAGAGCGGGAAGAGCCCAGGGCTCCAGACTTGGCTCTACTTCGACTCACGGAATGACATTGTAGGTCCCTTTCCCGCTGCCTGCCTCGGCGTCCCCAAGATCTAGAAGCTTGGCCTGGGCTCTTCAGGTTATGGCTCCTGGGAGGCAGCAGGGGGCCGTTTCCTCCAGGCCTGGCTGACACCCAAGCCCGGGAGAGTGGGGTCGGGCGCCCGTGCACTCACCGTCCATTGGCCCTTTTGCATCTCGAGGCTCTTGGGAAAGGCCAGGGGGTCGGGTCTCCCCTGGGCTTCCTAGGCAGGACCAGCACATTGGGGAAGATGCTGCTCTGGAAGATTCTGGGCCCTGGATGTTACGGGGGCGCCCTAGGTGCTACAACCCCATTCGCACACTGTCACCACGTGCTCCTTCTGTCCCAGGTGTCAGACAAAGGGCTGTACAGCTGTAAAGTGAACAATGCGGCCGGGGAGGCTGTGCGGACATTCGTCCTCACCGTCCAGGGTAAGCGGGGACCAGCCTGTGACCATTGCCGTGGGACCCCTAGCAGCGCACGGGGCAGCCAAGGGTGGGGAGGGCAGTAGCTGCGAAGAAACGGGGCTGCCGGGTGTTAGGGGCACATGATCTGGAATTGAAAAGACCGAGACTGGAATAGGATTTGCTTTGTGACCTTGTCCCTGAGCCTCTTCCGTAAAAGAGGCTAAAAGCGGTGCCTGCCCGCTAGGCACACAGCCCCTCGCCATGACATGACTGTGTCCGTAGAGGGCTGGGCACGGAGCCTGGCACGTGAGTGCTGGGATAGGAGCCCGCAGAGACCAGACGCTTGGCGGCCTAGGCCATGTCACCTCCATCTTGGGCCTTGAGGGGCCTGTCCCACCGGCCCAAGGATGGACTATAAGTGGCATTTGCCTGGGTGTGGCTCAAGCTGGGGGTGAGGTGGAGGTGCCTAGGGGAGCCAGGGACGAAGGCTTGACCAGGTTCTCTTGGGGTCACATGTGTCAGTTAGGCCAGTTAGGTCCCATGTGTCAGCAAAGAGACCCCAAAATACAGCGGATGAAATGAGGGACACTTACCTCGCTCACCCATAAACCCAGAGGCGAGTGGTTAGACTGGGCCGGAGCGGGGGATAGGGGTGGGGGTGTAGCTCGGCCCCCTGTGGAAATTGAGGGACCCAGGGTCCTTGCATCTTGTCGACGTCCCATCCCCCCGGGTGTTGCCATGTGGTTGAAGCCGGGACAGACACACTGTATCCTGAAAAGGGCAGGAGGAGAGGCCAAGCATTTTCATTTTAAATGAGCGACACATTGTCCCCTCCGCTCGTATCCCCTTTAGTGAGGACGTAGGCCGCCGGCCACAGCAGGCTGCAAGGGGGACTGGGAGATATAGTTTCCACCTGGGCCACCAGGGCCTCAGCTGGGTCTGTGCCACCCACTCTGTGCGGGGGGATAGGACAGAGTCGGGGGACGCCGGCCGTTGGCTGCCCCACCAGGCGAGCGGCAGAAGGATCCAACCCTGAGCCGTGGCCCGGGGTGCAGGGCTTCATCCTGGCTGAGCGAGGGACAGTGTGGGCATCGATTCGCGACGTCTGTCCTGGCATAGGCTCTGCACGGGCCGTCCTCGGGCGAGGGGGACCCTGTCCGGACTCTGCCTTGTGGATGTTTCGAAACAGCCAGATGCTGGCCCGATCTGTGGATGGAACAACCCCCAGCCACAGGGAGGGGCCTTCTCAGACGTCCCCGGTCTGCCGAGCGGGAGGAGACGGGGGCAGAGTCTTAAGATCCTGGGGCTCTGGCTCCTCCCTGCAGTGCCCCCCACGTTTGAGAACCCCAAGACGGAGACGGTGAGCCAGGCGGCTGGGAGCCCTCTGGTCCTGACCTGTGACGTGACTGGCGTCCCCGCACCCACGGTCACGTGGCTGAAGGACAGAGCGCCTGTTGGTGAGCTCGTCAGCAGCACTCGCTTCTCTTTTCCCTGCTCAAGGTCCCTCGAGGGAAACGACGGCGACAGCCCGAGGGAGTTGCTGCTTATTAGTGCTTCTCACTTGGCAACATCGAAGGCTGGCAGGGCCGGGCCGGTGCCACCCCCTATTGCCTTTCCACATCGCTGGCCCTTGAAATCCCAGCGTGGGGAGCTGCTTTCATGGGGACGGGGCCTGAACCCGCAGTCGGCTCCCACGAGACCAATGCAGGGTGGGCGCCGCGTGCCCAGCCGGCCCACCTCTGGGCCTGGCATTGTCCCCCAAAGCTGCTTCTCCGTGACTTCGGCTCTGTCCCGGCCCAGGCCTCGGTCACCCCCCCTCATGCCTTCGTCCTTGCCCCTCTGTCTCCCTGATGACGGTCAGCAGATCTCTGGCCTTGCCGCTGGTGAACGCGTCTAGTGCCAGCCTTTCCTGTCCCGGCCACCCCCGGGTGAGAGTGGCGGCCCCCACACGGGTCTCCTGGGCCCACGCCAAGCCTCCAGCGTGGGCTCCACACAGGGCAGAGGGCATCTCAAAGCTCTGAGTGGGTCACTTGTCGTGGCCCGGGGGTCAGCCCGCCTCTCAGACCCACCCCACGGCCCAGCCAGCCCCGGCTGCTCTTGGCTTCTCACACATGTGCCCGTGACCTGCCCCCGCCAGCCATACAGCTTTATTGGGATAAAATCCTCATACCACACCACTTGCCCATTTAAAAATTTTCATTTATTCAACGACCGTCCCCACAGTCAATGTTAGGACATTTTTATTACCCGAAAGGAGACCTCATCCCCGTTTCCCTTTCTCCTCTGGTTCCCCTCAAACCTCCCCCACCCCTGCAGCGGCTAACCCACTTTCCGTCTCTAGATTCCTTTTTTTCAGTTAATCGTATGTCCGAAGAGTCCGTTTTGTGGGCACGTCACGTTTTCTTTATCTATTTGTCAGTCACGGGCGGCTGCGTCGGGTGCCTTCCGCCCTTGGCTGTGATGAGCCGTGTGCTGTGACCGTCGCGTGCAGGTGCACGTGTGGGTGTGAGCCTGCCTTCACTTTGGTTCACACCTGGGGGTGCAGCGGCGCTGGGCCCCGTCCTCTCTTGCCTCCTGGACCCCCCGTCCACCTCCACTGTCACCTGGCTGCTTCGTACTCACCTTTGAGTCTCAGCTGGGCATCCCCTCCTCAGAAGACTTGCCTGGTCCCTCCTGGCTCAGTCAGGGGCTGGGCACACGGGATTGTGCCTGGTTCACAGTCTCCGATGGAGGCCTTTGGGACTCCTCAAGGACAGGGACTGCGTTTTTCTCGTCTCTGGTTCCAGGCTCCTGGGTGGACATGTAGTCGTTGCTCAGTTTTGTGCTGAAGGGCTGGATGGGCAGATGAGGATCCGGGCGAGGGCAGACCAGCCTGGGCAGGCTCCGGGGCAGAGGTGCAAATGGAGAGAAAAGGGGGGACACCAGAAGCTGGGGGTGAGCGTGCAGCCTGGGCAGAGACCCAGGGCATCCCCTGGCTGACCCACCTTAAGGTCAGGGAGTGGCTGGTTCACCTTGATCAGTGGGAAGGGAGGGGGTGGGGGAGCTGGAGCGATGAGGGAGGTGACGTCAGCCTGAGAGGTGACAGGAAGAGGACCAAGTCCTAGACACTAAAGGGAGTGGGGTCCCTCGAGAAGAAACGTCCCAGTGGAGGGAAAGTGGGACGGGTCGTAAGGACCAGGACATGGAGACCACGGGCCAGGCTGAGGAGGGGGTGCTGCAGACGGGATGAGTGATTCAAAGACCCCCCGGGGTCTTTGCAGCTTTGCGTGTGGGAGGGAGGGATGGACAACGTCTCGGGGAGCCACAGGGCTGTTGTGCTGGGCCCAGTGGTGGCCGCTGGGGTGGCAGGTCTGTGCAGGCGGAGTCTCCATCCCACAGAGAGCAGCGTGGCGCATGGTGTGGTCTCCCGGGGCGGCCGCCTCCAGCTGAGTCGCCTGCAGCCGGCCCAAGGTGGCACCTACACGTGTGTGGCCGAGAATGCCCAGGCCGAGGCCCGGAAGGACTTCGTGGTGGCCGTGCTGGGTACGTCTGCACTCTGCCCCCTTCCCCATGCCCCCCCCCAAGCCAGGCCCTGCCCCGCCGGGCCTCACCGCGTCCCCCGCTGCAGTGGCCCCCCGGATCCGGGGCTCGGGCAGCATGCAGGAGCACAGCGTCCTGGAGGGGCAGGAGGTGCGGCTGGACTGCGAGGCTGACGGGCAGCCCCCGCCCGAGGTGGCCTGGCTGAAGGACGGTGGCCCGCTGGGCCAGGGCGTGGGCCCCCACCTTCGGTAAGGCCTGGCCGATGCCCCCCTGCCCCCAGCAGCAGGCCCGGCCGACCCTCACGCACCTGCCCTCCCTCCCTCCCCGGGCCAGGTTCTACCCGGACGGCAGCTCCCTGGTGCTGAAGGGCCTCAAGGCTTCGGACTCGGGCGCCTACACCTGCGTGGCCCACAACGCGGCCGGGGAGGACGCCAGGCTGCACACGGTGAACGTGCTGGGTGAGCTGCGAGGGACGAGGCGTCCCGGGCCACCGTGAGGCTGATGCGAATGCAGGATGCGGGAGGCCTGGTTCAGGTCCAGGCCGTGCTCACACCTGGAGCCAGGCCTTGGCGTGGCCGCTCCGGGCTCTGTCCCCTTCTCAGACCAGAGGCAGCATCACCGCAGCCCAGGGGTGCGAGGGAGCCCGTGCCATCCCCCCACGCAGTGGCCCTCATTCCTCCTGGGGTGGGTGTGGCAAAGGTCTGGGCATTGGCGTCACCGCCTGGAACTTCCCTGGGAGAAGACACCTCCCCTCCTCAGAGCCCCTCCCCACACCCCTTCACTGTCCCCCTTCTTTTCTCTGTCCACCCCCCAGTGCCTCCCACCATCGAGCAGGGGCCAGAGGACACAGGGACCCTGGTGCGCAGGTCTGGGGAGCTGGTGACCCTGGCGTGCCCCGTGCGGGGCTCTCCACCCATCCACGTGAGCTGGCTCAAGGACGGCCTGCCCCTCCCCCTCTCCCAGCGCACCCACCTCCTGAGCTCCGGCCGCCTCCTCAGGTAAGGCCAGAGGGTCGCAGGCCCCACACGCCGCTCGTGGACCTACAGATAACAGGCTTTCCAAGGGAGCAGCAGCAAGCGTTGGGGAGATCAGTAAGAACAGCCACTGGGGAGTCATTAGTTCAGGCAGAAGCCCGAAGAGCGTGGCCCTCTGGGGACAAAGGGGAGGGGACAGTCGTAGGGGCAGAAGGAAGGCCCATCCGTTGGCGCCGTTAATTCCAAACGATGTGTTTCCTTTTCAGTCCTGGCGGCGTCCTCGGTGTCTTTGTTGTTTGGGACACTCTGTTGCCCTAGGCCCAGTCCAAAGGTCACGTTGCTCCCCGTAGAACATTCCAAAGATTCGAGGCAGGCCATATGCAAGGCCGTGGCTCTGGCGTGGCTCTGTGTGAAAGCAGCTCCGTTCAGATGGTCGTTCACGGGCTCCCAACCCCATCTGCGTGGTCTTTAGAATAAAAGTCATGTGAGCAGGCAGAGGTCGGTGATGAGGAGAGGGAGAGGTCCGCACCCCCAGATGGCACTCCAGGGAGGAAAGCGGCCTCTGCCCTGCGGCTCTCACAGCAGGATGAAGGGGACGACATCTGCCTCCCCCCGACTCGGCCTGGCCTGGGGTGGAAGAAATCAGGGAGAGCTTCCTGCAGGAAGGATCATGCACTCGGCAACACTTACGAGTCCCCCCTGTGCCAGGCCCCGGTTCGGGCGCTGAGAGGGAGCAGGGAGCAAGCGAAAGCCCTCGCCCCTGCAGCTGCAGGGAGAGAGGGGGGTGAGAATAAAGGGACAGAGAAAGGAAATCTCACAAGGGATGCGGGCTCTGGAAAACACAGTGCGAGGAGGAGGGGACGGGAGGTGGCAGCGGGGAGAGCTGTTTTAGGGCGGTCGGACAGGCTCTGAGGGAAGGCGACACCTGAGAAGGCGGGGTGAGTGGATTCCAGAGGCAGAGAGAGTCCAGGCAGAGAGACAGCGGGTTCTAGGGCCCCGCGGTGGCCACGTGTCTTGGCGTGGAAGGAGCAGAGTGGGGAGGGGAGGGGGTCAGACGACACTGGACCTTTTAGGTCCTTGGAAAGACTTGGGTTTTCCTAAGGAGAGCTGGAATGCCCTGGGAGGGGTTTCAGCAGCAAAGCAGCATCATGTGACCTCACATTTTTTTTTAAATTGTGGTAAAATGCACATAATGTAAAATTTACAATTTTAACCCTTTTTAGGCATAGAATGGCATTAGGTACTGCTGTGCGACCATCCCCGCTGTCTCTCCTTAGGACTTTTCATCTTCCCAGACTGAAACTCTGTCCCCACTAAACGCCCACTCCCCGGCGCCTCCCCCTGCCCCTGGCACCCAGCCCCCGGCACCTAGCATCCTCCTTCCTGTCTACGTGGGCGCAGGCACTACTCGTCCTTTCGTGGCCGCCTTATTTCCCTTAATGTGATCTTCTTGGAGTTCATCCGCGTCGCGGCAGGTGTCAGAATGTCCTTCCTCTTTAAGGCTGAGTAGTATTCCACGGGGCGGGTGGGCCACGCGTGGCTTGTCCATTCGTGGGTTGACGGGCAGCGGGACTGCTTCCGCCTGTCGGCTGTCGTGAATGTTGGTTGGGGGACAAACATCTCTGGGTCGTTGCTTTCCAATCTTTGGGGTTGTGACTG
The DNA here is from genome assembly GCA_030015415.1 of Cynopterus sphinx. Lineage (NCBI taxonomy): Eukaryota > Metazoa > Chordata > Mammalia > Chiroptera > Pteropodidae > Cynopterus > Cynopterus sphinx. Next base: position 127,084,524 of record CM057385.1, read on the forward strand.
AGGTTTGTAGATGATTCTTCTGGCCGCTGTGTGGACAACAGGCTGCGGGGCCCAGGGCAGAGCGGGGAAGGCAGGTGGGGCCTGGGTCAGAGCCAGGTGGTGGAGGTGGCCAGAGATGAGAGACGAGGGAGCTGGGCTTTGATCTGGGCCCCTGGGGGGCTGGGAGGGGTTCACGGCGCGGGGGACGGGTTCTGTTTGAGCGTGTCGGGTTTGAGAGGTTCCCAGACATCCAGGCAGGATGGCGGCCAGGCGTCTGTGACTCTGCTCGGGGGTTCAGGGGATGGACCTTTGTGGGTTGTTGGTAAACAGGTAGTATGGGGAGTCAGGGCTGGGGGTGGGGAGTCGGGGACTTTATTCTGAGGGTGCGGGGGAGCCAGGAAAGGGGGTTAAACAGAGGCTGGACTTGGTCAAGTTTGCATTTCGGAGCTGCCCATCTGGGGGACAAGCCTTTGGGCGACAGGATGGAAAAGGGAGGGACCTTTTCCACTGAGACCCCTCCCTCTCTCTCTGCCCTCTCTCTCTCTCTCTCTCTCTCTCTCTCTCTCTCTCGGGGTTCAGGATTTCCCAGGTGCAGTTGGCAGATGCCGGCACCTTCACCTGCGTGGCTGCGAGCCCAGCTGGTGTGGCCGACAGAAACGTGACCTTGCAGGTGCACGGTAAGGAGCAGGGATGGGACGTAATTCCGGCCTCTGGCCTTGGGGTGTGGGAATCAGGGCCTTGTGGGCAAACACGGTGACTCTGTCTGATCCGTTCAGCTGCTTATTCATTCGTGTCACAAGTAGTCGTTGGACACTGGCGTGCCAGGGCCTTGCCAGGCACCGGGATACGGCAGGAAGCAGAGGTGGCCCTTGCCGCCAGGCGGTCAGGGCGGGCAGGAGGCCACTTTGTAATGAGACGATCACAATTCCAAGTGACCAGGGGAAGGAGAGTGTGCCGTGGGACACAGAGGAGGGTGCTCCACCTGGGCTCAGGGAGGACTTCGTGGAGGAGGTGAGGTCTGGGCTGAGAATTGGAGATGGGAAGGAATTATCCAGAAACAAAGGTCCAGGGGCCAGGGCCGCCCGGCGTGGAATAAAATGACTCACGCCCACTCTTTCGCCCTGAGCAGTGCCCCCTGTCCTGGAGCCGGCAGAGTTCCAGAATGACGTCACGGCGGTCCGCGGCTCCCCGGTGGTCCTCCCCTGTGAGGCCCAGGGCAGCCCCCTGCCCCTAGTATCCTGGATGAAGGATGGGGAGCCTCTGTTGCCCCAGAGCCTGGAACAGGGGCCCGGCCTGCAGCTGGAGACAGTGGGAGCTGGGGACTCGGGGACCTACTCCTGCGTGGCCGCGAGCGAGGCAGGGGAAGCGAGGAGGCACTTCCAGCTGACGGTGATGGGTGGGTCCTCTGCCCCCAGCACCCCCTTTCCTGGGCCATGGAGGGGAGGCTGGGCCTCTGGGGGCGATGCAGAGGGCGGTGAGTGAGGGGAGAGGCCTGGAGGCCTGGCCTCGGGGAACTAGCGGCTGGGATGTTTCATTCTCCTGGGTTATGCTTCTCAGTCCCCCCAGCCACGTAAAGCAAGGACAAAAGCCACTGAAATCTGGGGGACAGAGCCCTAAGTCTAGACCACCATATTGTGTAAGTGTGTGCTGCATTAGAAAAATTGGTGTCAGTTGTGCCCTCCCCTCCATACTGTGTCTTATTTGGTTTTAAGCAGAAAGAATCATCCCAGGCAGAGGGTCCCATGGATTCTCCTGTTCTTAGGCCCCCCCAGCAGTCCCCACCTGCCTGTATGTGACCCCGGCCAGCTGGATGGTGGGAAAGTGCTCTGGCCACAGCCCCCACAGCTGACCCAGGGCGGGGTGTTTTGTAGACCCCCCCCACATCGAGGACTCAGGCCAACCTGCAGAGCTGCTACTGACGCCCGGTGCCCGCTTGGAGCTCCGGTGTGATGCCCAGGGCACCCCCTCGCCCAACATCACCTGGCATAAGGACGGGCAGCCCCTGAGCAGCCAGGACAGAAGAGGCACCAGGCGGCTGCTCCTGGTGGAGGCTGTGCAGGTGCTGCCGTCCTGCCCGCTGTGGGAGGCGTCCGGGAAGGGGAGGGGAGGGGAGGGACCCAGAGGCACCTTGCAAACTTTGGTGGGGTGAGGATGTGGAGATGACCCATGTGGGCCATGCCCTTGGGGGCTCCCGGCCATGTCTGAGCCAAGGCTGATGCAGAAACCAGACAATTCCCCAGCGCAGGCAGAGGAGGGCTGGTGCAGTCCCTGGGGACTTCCTGCGGGAGGCAGGCTTTGCCCCAGCCCGAAAGCAAGGGTGAGACAGACATAGAGGAGGAACATTCCAGAGGAGGGAATGAGTTGGCTGGAAAAGTGGGATGCCAGGCTCGGCAGGGTCCTTAGCTGCGAAGGAAGGGAGCCAGGTGGGGAGGTGGGCAGGTGGGGGCCAGAGGCAGCTGCTCACCTGCTCCATCCCCAGGTGGGCGATGCTGGGCTGTACACTTGCCTGGCCCAGAGTCCTGCCGGCGAAGTTGAAAAGAGCTTCCGGGTCAGGATTCAAGGTAGGGGTGTCGGGGTGGGGGCAGGGGACAGAGGCAGGATGGGACCTGCAGGGCCGAGTCCGTCTCTCATGCCTTCTCTGCCCCCCCAGCACCTCCACACGTTATTGGGCCCCGAGGCCCCCGCTCTGTGGTTGGCCTGGCCCCTGGGCAGCTGGTTCTGGAGTGCTCGGTGGAGGCAGACCCAGCCCCTGAGATTGAGTGGCACCGAGATGGCATCCTGCTACAGGTGGGTGCCAGGCCGGGGACCCAGGGACACCTCTCTGTGTCCCTCTCAAGCCCCAGACCCGGACCAGACTGGATCCCAGGTGCTGAGGGTCTGCTCTGTGCCAGCATTTGCACACCTGCTCTCCCGATGTCCTCTGTCCCCACTGTTGTTGTCACCCCATGTTACGGCCGGGGACACAGAGGCCAGGCTGAGGTTTGCATGTAGGACTCCTCCCGATGCACACCCGTGTTCTTCCCACCCTAACGTCCGGCCGCACTGAGTGGCTGTGTGACCCGGGGCCGGTTACTCAGGCTCTCCGTGCTCGGCCCTGGAAGGGGAGGTTCACTGCGGTGCATCCCGTGATCGTAGCCCTCCTGGTGGGAGCTCAGCCCCTGATCTGAGCCTAAGCTCCCTCTGTGACCTCTGTGACAGGCCGAGCCAGGGTGGGCACCGTCTCCATCCCACAGGAGCCAGTTTCCCAGGGGCGCCCGCTGTCCGGCCCCACCGGGTCCTTGGTCCCCCTCGGCTGGTTGCCTGGGGACTGGCCTGGCCCCGCCGGGTGCTGATGAGGGTCCCTCCATCCTGGGGGGGCTCTACAGGCGGATGCGCACACCCAGTTCCCGGAGCGGGGTAGGTTCCTCCAGCTGCAGGCCCTGAGCACGGCCGACGGCGGCGACTACAGCTGCACCGCCCGCAACCCCGCGGGCAGCACCAGCGTGGCCTTCCGTGTGGAGATCCACAGTGAGTGGGCCCTCCCCCAGCCTCCCTGCCCACCCCACCCCCGCAGAGCGACAGGCCCCCAGCTCCCACTCCCTTGTGCCCCCCTCCAGCGGTGCCCACCATCCGGCCGGGACCCGCGGCAGTGAATGCCTCCGTGAACCAGACAGCCACGCTGCCCTGCCGCGCGGACGGTGCGCCCCCGCCCCTGCTGAGCTGGCGGAAAGATGGGGCCCCCCTGGATGCTGGGAGCCCCAGGTGAGAGCTGGAAGGGGGGGCATTGGGGAGGGTCACAGGTACCTCTTCGGGGGTTGTCAATAGAAAGCCACCTGGGCAGATCAGACTTCTCGGGGCAGAGGATTTCATCGGCCCTGCCTGCGGGATGTGTTCCTCCCCAGTCCAGTCAGCTGGGGCTGGGGCTGGGGGTGACTCGGACAGACGTGGCCCTGGGGACGGGTTAGTTCTCAGATCCAGGAGCCCTTCTCAGAACGGTGGGGGTGCGGCTGCCTGCTGACTCTTGGGGAGAGGCTGGCCCCGACGGGAACCCGGGAGGGAGGCCGGAAGCAGCCCCTCTCACCCTTTCTGATGCTGGCTTGGGGTGTGGGTTGCTGCCCCTGGCTGTGACCCCATTGACCTCCGCCTCCCGAGTGCAGGGCTCCTGAGTTAGCACCTTTTTGCTGGGAAAGCAAGAGGAGGCACCAGGGGCCCGGCCCCCCGCAGGGTGGTCTGCCGGTCTCCATGGCACAACCCCCTCCCTCCGTTCCAGGCTGCAGGTCCTGCCCGAGGGTTCCCTGAGGATCCAGCCAGTGCTCGCCCAGGACGCTGGCCACTACCTCTGCCTGGCGTCCAACTCTGCGGGCTCCGATCGGCAGGGCCGCGACCTCCGCGTCTTCGGTAGGTGAACAAGGGAAGGTGGGCTCCCCTCAGCGCCTCCCCCTGTCTGGGCCAGGCCCCGACTAGTTTCCAGGTCCTTCTAGCTGTCAGGAGCCGAGAGCAATGGCCTCAAATGTGTTTGACCGTGAAGCTCATTCATGGAAAGTTCCCAGCATCACACTCAAAAACGCGTATTTATTTGACGTTCACGTTGCATCCGCTCACCACTACGTTACAGTGCGTGAATAATAAACACAGAAAAGGCGGAAAACGTGTGCAAGGATGGGATTCAGGATCACTGAACCCGGGACGGCGATCTCTGTTCCCACTCCGTTCATCACCTCGGTGGAGGCCGTGATGGGGGCCTCGGGCAGGCTGGTGGGGAGATGGTTAGGGGGAAGCCAGCCTCAGGGGTGCACGAAGGCCCCATCGCCCCGGGTTAGGGAGCCCGCTGGGGCATCCCCTGCCTCCTCTCTGCTTCCTTGGGGATGGGACGAAGGTGGTGGGAGTCCCCTGGCCTGCGGCATCCGGTACCCTGTCCCCTGACCACTAGTCTCTCTCCCCAGAGCCTCCCGCCATCGCCCCCAGCCCCTCCAACCTGACGCTGACCGCCCACACGCCTGCCTCACTGCCCTGTGAGGTCAGCGGCTCCCCCAAGCCCCTCGTGGTCTGGTGGAAGGACGGGCAGAAGCTAGACCTGCGCCTGCAGCAGGGCGCCTACCGGTACTCAGCTGGTCCTTCTGGTCGCATGAGATGCTCGGGGGGTGGGGAAGGGTGGGACCAACTCACAGCGGGGAGTCCAGCTCAGAACCGAGGCAGGAATGTGCTCAGGGGCCTGGGCAAAGCCAGCACCGGAACGTGCGTCCCCGCCTCACCGGGCCAGGAGGGTCTTTACACCGAGATGCCTGGCAGGGCGTGGGGGCATCGGGGACCTCCAGCCAGACCGGAAACACGTGGCCTTTAAAGCCGTCACAGTCACCGTGTACAGACACGTGGGGAGGCTGCGTCCGCGCTGGCCGAGCCTGGCCCCCTGGCCCCTGCGGGAGCCTCGGGCTCCCCGCTGCTCACAGCAGCTGATCGTGGCACGATCATGGGAGCCTTACAGGGGCCTGTCACTGGCGGGTTCACCCGGCACGCGTCGTGTCAGGTGCCAGGAGATTTGTGGCGAAAGCACGTGTGCAAAGAAGGACACAGCGGTCCTAACCAAGGATCCAGATGTCGCTGTTAGAGGAGTTAGCGGGGACGGTGACTGTGGGAAACGTGGGTTGCAGAGAGACGGGGGTGCAGATGGAAATCACCCTCGAGCTCAACAGCTAGGCCTCTGGAGGGAGAAACTTCTAGAAGAAACGCTTCGAGTCAGGGCTGGGAGCCAGATACAGGCAAGGGGAACAGTGGTGAGACTCCCCTGCCTTCCAGATCCCCGGACAAGGGGCTGGGGCTGGCTGGTCTCGGGCCAGCCAGGCCGGTCACTTCGCAGCCCCACCATCTGTCTGTCCCTCCCAGGCTCCTGCCCACCAATGCTCTGCTCCTCGCAGCCCCCGGCCCGCAGGACTCGGCCCAGTTCGAGTGCGTAGCGAGCAACGAGGTGGGCGCGGCCCGAAGGCTCTACCAGGTGACTGTCCTCGGTGAGTCGGGGTGGGAGCCGAGGGGGAAGCGGGGCGTGGGCAGCACCTCTCTGTCCTGCGTGCTCTCGCCACCTGTGGGGACGTGAGCCGGTTCCCTCCGGGCCTTCCCGCGCTGCATGGACCACCTCCTCCAGGACGCCCTCTCTGGTCCTGCCCTGCCCACGCTGACTGACCTGACCCTGGCGTGGGGGGGTTCGAAAGAGAGTCCTCTCCCCAGTCCAGAATGTTCTAAACCCACGTCCGACCTTATCATCACCCTGGTTGCATTCCCTCCCTGCACTGCCCACTGCCCACCAATGCAAGGTGTCACCTGGGTCCACGTGGTCCCCCGTGGGCTGGCTCCGCCGACCCCCACCCCAGGTTCCGCCTACCCCATGGCCCGCCTCACCCTGGGACCCAGTCATGTCGGCTGGCGTTTTGCTCCTCGCCTCTGGTCCTCCACGTGCTGTTCCCTCTGCCGTGGACACTGTTCCCTTCGCCCCGCCCACACCTGCTTCCCCTACGGCTCTCAGGCTGCATGCTGCCCCCCTGCTCTGAGCCCTTAGCGGTCCCCTTCTCAGCAGGACACTCCCCGAGGTGCCCGGCTGCTGTCTGGCACGACTGCTCCCGCGCCCGGCAAGGGACATCTCCTGAGCGAGGCAGCGCGACTCCTCTCTCTGTCGCACCTCCCTCCCTGTGGCCACGTGTCCCTAGAAGACCCTGGTGGGGCCTCACCCCTGCTCTTGCGTTTCAGTGCCTCCCACCATTGCCGACGACCAGACGGACTTCACTGTGACCAAGATGGCACCCGTGGTCCTCACGTGCCACAGCATGGGCGTGCCGGCCCCGCTGGTGTCCTGGAGGAAGGCGGGCAGCCAGCTGGGCGTGCGGGGCAACGGCTATCGTGTCTTACCGTCAGGTAGGAGCGGGGACCACAGGGGAGGGCCAGACGCAGGTTCCGGCCTGGCTCTGTCACTCCTGTGCTGTGTGACCGGGGGAAGCCCCTCGCCCGCTCTGTGCTTCCGCGTCCCCACCCATCGCGCTGGAAGGAATGTCCTTTAGGCTGAAATGATGCTTCCCTTGGTAAAGTTTCCTTTTGAGAAATGAAGGAGATGGGAGATGGTGACTTTTAAACTGTGTTTATCACATTAAAAGTTGGCGACTTCATGGGGATTCAAATTCAGTCTCTTCGTTGGTTAATTAGTAAGACCCCAAAGGCTGAGACCCACCGGCCAGACCTCTGGTTGTCAAACTGTCCTGACGCCGTGGACACCTTCCTTCGGACAGGTGGTTACAGGGAGGCCCCACGTGTAAAACAGCTGAGGTTCCGGTTCCGGAGGGGGTTGGGGTGGCGGCTGGGGGGTGGCGGTCCTCCATCCCCTTCAGGGCTTTCCAGAGGACAGCTTAGAAGCCACTTCGCTCTACTGCTCAGGTGCAGCCTGTGGTCTGGGGAGCCCCCGAGGCTAAAGGAGGGAGGGCAAAGGGAAGACAGAGGAGGCAGAAATCCAGGAGGCTTCCTGGAGGAGGAGGGTTTTGAGCAGAGTAAGGTGAGAATTAGCAGCGGGGAGGCCCGGGGGACTATGGGTGGGGCGGAGATTCCAGCAGGAAAGTGAAACATCACGGCCAGAAGGGCCTAGAGACCAACCTGGGTGATTCCTCATCGTACGCGGGGGAAACTGAGGCCGTGAGGGTAGGAGGGACTCGCCCCAGGGTGGGGGGCAGAGGCGTCCTGGGACCCAGGTTCCCCCACGCTGCTTACAAACGGGCAGCAGGCCTGGACCAGAGACACACCGGGGTGGGGACGCGTAAGAGCCCAACTGGGTCCATCATGGGGATGTCTGTCCCCTGGTCCCCTCACTCCTCCTCGTGCCCCTCCCCCCACAGGCGCCCTGGAGATCGGGCAGGTCCTCCCCATCCACGCGGGCCGCTACACCTGCACAGCCCGCAACTCGGCCGGCGTGGCCCACAAGCACGTGGTCCTCGCTGTGCAAGGTAGGGCCCCTACCCCTCTGGCCCAGGCCCTTGGGGCAGGGAGCGGGTGCAGAGCTAGAAGCAGGTGGCGCTGGGGACAGAGGTCAAAATAGAGGCCCCTTCCCGGGGAGAGGGGCCTGGGCGTGAAGGCGCCCCCAGGGACCTCTGGAGCCCCGTTTCTTTGCAGCCTCCCCTGTGGTGAAGCCACTGCCCAGCACGGTCCGGGCCGTGGTGGAGGAGGAGGTGCTGCTGCCTTGCGAGGCCTCGGGTGTCCCTCGGCCAAGCATCACCTGGCAGAAGGAAGGGCTCAGCATCCCGACAGGTGAGTCTCGCTGAGGCTAGTGCCGGAGCGGGGAGGACCATATGGGTTTGGGGTCCTCCTTCCTGCTGGGAGGTCCAGAAAGCCCCGGCCCCCTCTTTACCTTCTGCCCCCTGCCTCCTTTCACCACCCGGAGGCTGCCTGAGCGCTCGGTGGCCCGGTTGGGAGGTCGGGGAGGGACAGCCTGGCTGGGCTCAGGGTCCACTCCTGCACTGACTCTGTCCCCGCATCACTCTGTGGCCACAGTGGGTCATGTGCCGCTCTCCTGCCCACCTTGGGGTCCTGTGGCCCCACTCACTGGGCCCTCCCCATTGCCCCCCCCAATCCAGGAGCCAGTACCCAGGTCCTGCCCAGCGGGCAGCTGCAGATCGTCCGCACCAGCCCGGAGGATGCCGGGAACTACTTTTGCATCGCCCAGAACAGCGTGGGCAGCGCCGTGGGCAAAACTCGGCTGGTGGTGCAAGGTGGGAGCATGGAGGGGGGGGCAGGGTGCACAAACGCACGATTAAAGGTGTCCTTCCCTCAGTGTGACCAGTCACTGACTTCGGAGAGAAAGGAAGTGTCACTGGCCCCAAACGTGCACGGTGCCCTGGAGTGCTCAGTGTGGGCCCGACCCGCCTTGACCCCAGTGTCTGCTCCGGTGGCTGTGTCAGGGGGCCGGCCCCGTGGGGGACTGTGTAGGGCTGGGGTCGGACTTTGCTTATGAGCCCAGAGGGGCTCCCGGCTCCGCGTGTCCTCCAAAGCCTCTTTGTCCAGCGAGCTCCTCCTCCCTGTGTGTCCATCTGGTGGCCTGCCCCTGCCCCAGCGTGGCCCCTCCCCAGAGGAGGGGAACACGGGGCCTTCGTGGTCCTGGACCCTGGTCGATGGCAGGGATCTGTGCCCACGTGGAGCCTGGTTAGGGAGGCCTCTGTCCCAAAGCTTTAGAGTGTGTGTTTGCACGTGCGTGCAATGGTGTCACCTGTCACAGCTTCAGCAGAGTCCCCCAGCCGTCCAGACCACGGGTAAAGGCCTATGACCAGGTTGTCAGTGGGAGCAGCAGATGAGGGTGGAGAAGGGGACTGAGGGGCATGCTGAGGGCCCTGGGGCAGCGACAGCCCACCCTACCCCAGCCCCAGTTCCTGAGTGGACCTCCCTGTCCCCACAGTCCCTCCCGTGATTGAGACTGGCCTCCCTGACCTGTCCACCACCGAAGGCTCCCACGCCCTCTTGCCCTGTACGGCCAGTGGCAGCCCCGAGCCTGACATCACCTGGGAAAAAGACGGCCACCCTGTGTCCGGAACCGAGGGCAGGTTCGCCATCCAGCCCTCCGGGGAGCTGCTGGTGAAGAACTCGGAGGTGAGGCTCTGACCCCACGGAGCGCAGGGGTGACTCGTAGGAACGAGGGGAGCAGCCAGCATCGGCTGGGCTCCCCGTGCCGAGCCCTGTGCAGCTTTTACCACAGGAACCTGGGGAAATAGGTATCACTGTCCCAGAGCACAGACGGGGAAACTGAGGCTCAGAGTGGACCCAGTGTTCCCAAGACACGCCGGTGCCGAGAGACAGAACCAAGGTCTGAACCTGGGGCTCCACGGCGAGTTCCCAGGGGAGGGCAGGGATGTGGCGATGACTCTGTGTCCCCACGTGGCACCCGGTGGTTCTCAGGCTCACGTGGATGTTGACCTGAGCCAGAGGAGCGGGCGGGACCCCCGGCCCCCTTCCCCATCAGCACTTGTCGTGCGGCTGCTCGGCGGGTGCAGCTGGAGAGGGTCACGGGGCCTCGGACCCTGCCGCTCAGGAGGCCGGGTGGCACGGTGTTGAGTGCACCGGCCCCGCTGGGACTCTCCTCTAGGAGAAGCCACCAAAAGGGGGGGGGGCTGCCTCAGGGACGACGTGAGCACGAAATAGCTGATGCAGCCCAGCTTTCGAGCGCGGGGCCGGGCGCTCGTGGCTGCTTGGTAAACGGTGACTGTCGCGATGGCCTGTCGGGGCCTGGATGCCGACCGTGCAGAGCCATCGGAAGGCTGGGGGACGTGCTGTGGTGCCATGGCGAAGCCGAGCCCTGTGCGAGCTGCCGGAGAGTGGGTCCTGGGGACGGAGTGGCCCACGCTGGGCGCGGGGACAGTTCTCAGCCGGACCCGTCCCTCTGCCCACAGAGCCAGGACGCTGGCACCTACACCTGCACCGCCGAGAACGCCGTGGGCCGCGCCCGCCGCCGCATACACCTCACCATCCTGGCGCTGCCCGTCTTCACCACCCTGCCTGGGGACCGCAGCCTGCGCCTTGGGGACAGGCTGTGGCTCCGCTGTGTGGCCCGAGGCAGCCCTACGCCCCGCATCGGCTGGACTGTCAATGACCGGCCAGTCACAGGTCTGGGGCTGGTGGGGAGCCAGTGGACAGGGACCCGGGACCCTGAGGGGTGAAGGGGGCAGTCGTGGGGGGGGAGCCCCACTCCAGTGAAGAGGAAGTGGGTGTTCGTGGTGCTGTGGGTTCTGGGTCTCCAGACTTGGCCTTGTGCAGGGGAACGGGGTAAACCCACAGGTGACCGGTCACATGTCAGACCCTGGCAAGAAGCCACCTGCGACCAAGAGTCCTCGGGACCCGGTAGGGGCCTGTGTTCCAGCCCAGCCCGGCTGCTCCCGTGTGGGCGTCTCAACAAACCTCTTCCCTGGGGGGCTCCGTCTCCCCACCCGGGTCCCGGGTGCTACGGAGGGAGGCCCAGGGCTCAAGAAGTGTCTGCTAATTGCTACAATGCGGTCAAATCACTGCAAAGTGATATTTTCAGAGTCCCCCAGACCCATGACGACGAGGCTGTACCCCGGCACTTCCCTGGCTGCAGGCTTGGGCGAGGGATTCCCTCTCTCTGAGTCCAGCCTCCTCACCTTAAAAGGGAGACAGCAGGAGGCCCGAGGGCGGGGCCATTTAGTTCAGGGGTCGCACCACGGTTCCAGGCCCCCAGAGACCTGCCCTTGACCACGCACCAACTCACAGGGTGGACCTGAAAGGGAGGAAGGCGGGTTCTTCAACCGCACCCTCCAGTGTGGCCTGTGCCTCCCCCGGGTCGGCTTCTGCGAAGGAGAAGGGCCCCCCCAGCCTTCTGGGTCTTTATTAAGCACCTGCTGGGTCCCCAGGCCTGAGTGTAGCGTTCGGGGCAGGAGGTCCCAGGCACCCTGGGCTCAGCGTCCCCTGGGATGTCTCTTCCTCTGCCACAGAGGGGGTGTCTGAACAGGACGGGGGCAGCACGCTGCAGCGGGTGGCCGTCACCAGAGAGGACGGCGGGACCTACGTGTGCTGGGCCGAGAACAGAGTGGGCCGCGTGCAGGCGGTCAGCTTCGTCCACGTGAAGGGTAGGGCGTGGGCCATCTGGCCTTTCTCTCAGACCTATGCTGAACTCAATTTATTGTTTTTTTTCTGTGAAAATCTATTCTAAACGAGCACTTCTCCACCCTGGCTGTGCGTCAGAGTCCCATCCCTGCTGTGCTGACGACACAGCCATGCCGGACGAGCAGGAGCCTCTGTGGGCCCCTGGGGTCTGGCGGACAGGCCTTGGGGGACAGGATTGTGGGAGCTGAGCCTGAAGGGCACTTCCTTTTCGACCCTTTGTCTGGTTTCGCCTTGTGCAGAGGCTCCTGTCCTGCAAGGGGAGGCCTTGTCCTACCTGGTGGAACCTGTGGGGAGCAGCATCCGTCTGGACTGCGTGGTCCGCAGAGACCCGGCGCCCAGCATCCGCTGGACCAAAGACGGCCTTCCTCTGCCAGGCAGCCGTCTCCGGCACTGGCTGCAGAATGGCTCGCTGACCATCCACAGGACAAAGGCAAGGAGGGCTCTGGAGCCTTGGCCGGGTGGGGCTGGGGGGGTCTAGGATACCCTAGGCTCTTTCCGTTGCTCAGGAGGGGTCTTTAGGTTGGCACTGCCCGCTACGGTCTGCAAAGCACTTTCCTGCCTGTTACCCAGACATTCTCCCCCCGGGCCAGTGACTTAACTTCTCTGCCCCCCACTTACACCGCCCATTCAGGGGGCTAGTGATTGTCATGAATAACAACCCCATAGGGCCTGGAAACAAGGTAAAGGTGCCCCCATTTTACAGAGGAAGATGCTGAGGCTCAGAGAGGCCCACAAGCAGGAAGGCCCACACCCCAGCTCTCCTGACTCCTCCTCCATGCTCCATGCTCCCGGGACCTGGGACACTCACCCTCCTTTCCGTGTCCCAAGTCCCAGGGGTCATGCCGAAATGCACAGTTCAGTCCCTCGAGCTCATCTCCGAGCTCCTGGCCCGGCTGAGAGCCGGCTCTCGAGGGCCATAATCATGGGACCGGTGAGAAGAGCAGCAACGTCAGTAAGAGCAGCAGCTACGAGGACTGCCGCACCCCGAGCACTTACCGTGGGCCAGCACCGGCCTCACGCCTAATGCGTGGGGCTTTAATTTGATGTTGACGATGATCCACTTTAGAGATGGGGAAACTGAGGCTCCAGAAACTCAATAACGTCCTAGTAATGGGTTCAGTAGAGTAGAGACTGGAGGTGAGATTCAGCCCCACATCGGCCTGACCCCCCAAATCTATCCTCTTTAAACTGGGTGCCGTGCTGCCCCCGATGGTCCCTTGGGAGCGGCTCCCATGCCGTCATCTCTGGCGTGGCCTCAGGCTGCCCACAGCTGCAGCTCATGGTGGAGTGAATCTGAGCCAGCGTCCCTCCTGAGCCCTGTCACCGTCCACGTCGCGGGGACAACAGCTTCCCTCTCGCCGAGCTGGGGGGATGCTGCCCTCCGCGCCCCATCCGGAGACGGGCAGTGTGCGTGCTCGGTCAGCACCCCGAGAAAGGCTGCTGCTCGGATACTGGTCTCGCTCCACGACTCCCACACTCACTCAGCGGCCAAGCCGTTTCTCGAGGCATCCCTAACCATACGCCCCCCGAATCGTGCTGTCGCAGCAGGTGGCTCCGCTGAGGGCAGTGGGTCCATGTTCTCAGTCGCCCCTCCCCCAGGTCCAGGCGCGGAAGGGGCTGGATTCTCTTCCGATGTCTGTTGATGCGCCGTTGTGATGAGGCCTGGCGGGCTCAGGCTCTAAGCTCCTTCCCGGGGAGATGCATCTTGCTCTGGTCACCCCTTTCCCTGCCCGGCTGTCCCCAGCTGCTCCCCTGCCCTTCGTCCTCCTCTCTTGAACTCCACATCCCCGCTCCCATGCCCACCTGCAGATGGACGACGCGGGACGGTACCGGTGCCTGGCAGAGAATGAGATGGGCTCCGTGGAGAGAGCGGTGGTCCTCGTGCTGCAGAGTGAGTCTTGGCCTCCCCCTCTTTTGGGCCCTGGGTGGGGACAGTGTGACACGGGAGCTCAGAGGCAGCTGTGCCCGGCTGTGGCTGGTGGGATCCAGGCTCTGATGGGGATGGAGGGCAGAGAGGCAGGCAGGACCAGGGACCTGGAATTCTTTTCCTGATGAACATTCCACACCCAGAGCTGCAGGCCTGTGGAATGTCCCTGAGGGTGGAATGAGAGTCGGGATCAGAGCTGATGGATACCAGGGACCCAAGAGCCAGGCCTGGGGGGACCATTTATCCAAAACTCAAAAGGATCACTGAGGTCGTAGTGACAGCTCTTGGATTTGTCAAGCAGCTTTGAGCCTCAGAGTAACTCAGAATGTCACAAAAGACATAAACTCAATCAGGACAAACTCAAAAGAAGCCTTCACCGAGACACGTTGCGATCCAACGTGCCGAAAATTAAAGGCAAAGACGACGAGGCTCCCTCGATACATCTGCGTGTGGCTATGGAGGATTCAAAGTTCAAGCAGTTTGGGGGCGTGATCAGGAAAGGCCTTTGCGATGGGGCGACATTGGCACTGCGATCTGAATGATGGGAAGGAGGCATCTGTGTGACAAGCTGGGGGAGAGTGTTCGAAGCAGGAAGGGCAGCAAGTGCAAAGGCCCTGAGGCGGCAGCAAGCCGTACTGGCGTCGTCCTGATGGCTAAGGGGGCAGGTCTGGACGTAGTCCGCTTGGGCCTGTTACTGGCTCAGCCATCTGCTCTGTGACCCTAGGCAAACCTTACGTTTTCTTGTCTTTAAAATAGGCATCATGACAGAACAGGCATCATAAGTCGTCGTGAGGCTTAAATGAAACCATGCACGTAAAATGGGCATCGGCCCAGGGCCTGACACGTGGTAATTCGTCAGTACATGCCACCTATTGTTATTTTTTCCCCAATTTTTGATATTTAATAAGATTTGATTTTTGTCTATGGCCATGCCACCCTGGACACGCCGATCCCATCTGATCTCAGAAGCTAAGCAGGGTCGGGCCTGGTTAGGACCTGGATGGGAGACCACCTGGGAAGACCAGGTGCTGTAGGCGTAAAAAATATAAAAAAATAAGGGATTGTGAGCTGACAAGGTCCTTGCAATCTGTGAGGTCAACCACAGGCAGGGAGGCCACACACTTCCACTGTTCTTGCCCAAAGTTCTAGAAGTTTCCACAGACAAATGATTCCCGGTTTGCTTTTAGTTGCTTTCCAGAGCCCCCAAATCATTGGGTTTTGACAATTTTGTCAAGTTTTGTGCATTTCTTTGGGGGGGGGGTGATTTACCGACCTCTTCATTCGGCGTGGCTTTCATTTGAAGGGAGCCCTGTCACATGTGCTCCGTGTCACAAGGCTCGTGCCCATCGTTGTTCGGGAGATCGCACATGGAATTCACTGTGGTTAAGTTAAGGACCTTGCCAGAGGGAGGTTATCCGAAATGCCGTCACCAGCGTTCTTATGAGACAGGCAGAGGGAGGTCAGAGAGCGAGGGGAGGACACTGACAGATGGAGGCAGGGACGCAGCTTTAAGCCACCGGGTGCTAGAAGCCTCCAGGAGCAGGAAGGCCTGTCGTAGCAAGTGGACAGGACATATCATCTTTCAGGTGAGAAAACTGAGGGTCAGGGAGTGACCCGGTGAGAATCACTCGCCAGGGACAGAGCCCGCATCTGCCCATTTCCTCTGGCATCAAGCAGACGCCGTTCTGGCAAGTGTCACCCTGTTCCTGGAAGCCATCTAAATGTCCTGTAACAGGGACGTTGTGAAGCAGATCCCCAACGATGGAATACCGCGGAGCCACTAAAATCAAAAATTTGGTGGTACACAAGGTGGTTGTGATCTATTGTGGGGTTTTTAAAAAAGGAGAGAGAGCAGTCGCGTCACCTTGTTTGCATTTTGTAAGGAAACTGTGTCCAGGAGAAAATACTCAGGAGCAGTGACTGGGCAGGAGGATTGTGATTCTCTTCTCCCCTTTCTGCCTCTACATTGTGTCATTTAAGTGACTATGTATCATCTAAATGCCCTAAAATAACAAAATGTTCCTAAAAGCTGCCCTGGGGCCTCCCACCAGTGTCCCTGGGTTTCAAGTGGAGCCCCAGGTGGTGACAGTGAGATCCACCCAGGGGTGCTGTGTCCCAGTGGTTCTGGGCCGCCGGGGAGCCGGTGCCCACAGTGGAGTGGCCACAGGCGGGCCAGCCCTTGCAGGCCGGCCGGCAGCTCCAGACCCTACCAGATAGGAGCCTGGGGCAGGAGCCACTGGAGGCTGGGGACACGGACACATGTGAAGGGTCGCTCACAGCCTCCCAGGCATTCCTGGTTGTGAGAGGTACGGGGCGTCCCTGTCCAGACCTTCGTGGACAGAGGCGGGATCTCTTCTTGCGCAAAGGGGATTTGTGTGTTGTTTGTGGGGGACCTGGCCCACTGCCCCGCCAGATCCCTGACTCTTCTCTACTTAGAGTCACGAACTTTGAACGGACCAGCTGGGAGGGCCTTATGGGTCACCTTGTCCACCCTGCCCTGTACAGCTGGGGAAACTGAGGCTCTGAGATGCTCAGCGTTTGCAGCTCGTGCGGACAGGGGACCCTGGCTCTTCCAGCTCACCAGGCACAGATGCCTGTCCCCCTCTTTGGACACTCCACACTCTGGGAAGTAGGCAGAATGAAACGAGGGCCCACGGGATCACCGGAAAAAGTCTGTGAACTAGTTCCTGTCCCGAGCTTTGCCTGGCCGTGGCAGGCACTCGGTAGCCAGCGCCGATGACGGTATTACCCAGCCCTGCCACCTCGGGGCTCCTCAAGCATTAAAGTCTAAAGTCCACACTTTAACACCCAGGAAAGACTATCCCAAGAAACCACAGTGAAATGACTCCCACCGACTGATGAGAAGTCGCTGGGTATTATTTCTGTGCCTCTGCGGAGTGAAGACTCCACATTTGCGGCTTTGTCCTTGTCCGTGGCATCACCCATCCGTCGCCACACACAGTGTCAGACTCGTCGTCCTCCACAGAACCCCTTTCCAGGCAGCACCTGGGGACCGATCGGAACTGGCTTGACACTTTGCCACTTGAAACCCACTGCCACCCCTCTGTGGCCCCTTGCGGCCCTCAGCCTCCTCCCGCTGCGGGCCGGGTGGGAGCAGCAGCACACGCAGCTCTGGGGGTCGGTGGCTCTCTGGGTGGGACCCAGCCACCGCAGGTGCTGTCTTTGGAACAGGCCTGAGGAGACCCTTCATTTCAGAGCTTGGTCCCGGTTCTTGCTCTGTCCTGCTGAAAAGCCCCCAACCCAAACCGCAGAGCTCACTTCCCGTGGCCACCGTCATGAAGTAGCACGGGCGGGCGACTTAAAAAAAAAAAGAAAAGAAAAACAGAAATGAACCGTCTCACAGCTCTGGGGGGTGGAGTTCTCAGACTGAGGTGTCGCCAGGGGTGGCTCCTTCCGAGATCCATGGCAGACAACCTGTTCCGTGCTTTGTCTCCCGGTGGCCTGGCGTTCCTTGGCTTGTGGAAGCGTCATCCCATCTCTGGCCTTCTCCCTGGGGGCACATGTGTGTCCGAATTTCCCCGTTTTATAAGGACACGAGGGCTCGCCCTAATGCCCTCACGTTAAACTGATTACATTTGTACAGACTCGATCTTCAAATAAGGCCACATTGTGAGGTCTGGGCATTAGGCCTTCGACGTGTCCTTTACGGGGGACACAATTCAATTCATGACAGTTTTCTTACTTTTTAAATGGAAACGACTCTTTTTTATTTTCATTTTTTTACTTCATCTATGTTCATTGTAGAAAGGCCCGATAATCTAGAAAAATCTGTGAAGAAAAAGGAATTACAATGATCTCCCTTAATCCAAGGACCAGAAATAGCTTCGGCAATTACTATTTGGGGTATTTCCTTCTACACTTTTTTTTCCTCTGAACGTAAAGGGTTACACCATTTTTCTTTTTACAAATGAGGTTGAAGTTATCGGTTGTCTTTACGACCTGTCATTTTTGCTTCGTGCATCGCAGACGACATTCCATGACAATAAAACTGTTCCACATCTCCTTTAATGGCTCCATGTCACGCCATAGGAATGTTGGGTTTTTTTGTTTTTTTCGTTTGTTTTCTTACGTGATTTCTGCTGGCTTCAATATGCAACAGGTTTTGGGGGGTTTTTTTGTTTTGTTTTTTTGTTTTTTTTATTTTTCTCTCCAATTTTCTCCCTGAAAACCAGTCCACGGTGCATATCTTCGTGTTCTGGCCTGAATGCTTCTGTAGGATAAATTCTTTGGGGGTGTAAAGGTTTTGAGGCCCCCTAACTACGGACTTGTCTCTATCCTTCCTTTCCCTTCAGCCTTGGGCGGCGGGGTGGGCATCCTGGCTTTGTGGCAGACGAGAGGCTGCTGAGTCACCCCATGTCTGAGAAGTCGACAGTGGCTCGCCTCTCCTGGCCTCCAATTTCCTGTCCCTTTCTAAAGTTGCCAGGGCCGTGCTGCTGCCTTCTTATCTGCAGCTCCCGATTCCTTCATCGCCCCCTTATTACAAAGCCAAGGGTAGGTTCGTGGCCTTTCCCCATCCCTCTCATAAACCCCAGAGCAGCAGATATTGACAAGAGACATCCCAGATGGACATCAGTTGGCATCAAACCCCAGCGACGAGCTGCAGGAGATGGCAGTGCTTCCTGGAATCCAAAATTAACCAGCCCCCGATGTCTCCCTTTAGGATCCTGGCCGTTGCGTGTTTTATGTTATTTTTTCGACAGATCATGGGCAATTTGTTGCTAATTTCCCCCGAGAGCTGGCGAGCGGAGAGGCAGGCTAGCGTCTGTCTCTCGCCCCCCTGGAATGCCATCTGTCCGAATGAGACAGCTGGCCCATTAGCCAGAGGAAGCACCCCCCCGTGCCCACGCCATCCATTTGATTAGTGCCGCAGAGCATCTGCTTGCAGACTGCCTGGCGGCATGTAGGAATCCAGCCCACCCCAGCCAGGCCAGCCGCAGGGTGGCCGGAGCCGGGGCCACTGCTGGAATGGGGGACGTCCAGGTGGTGGCGTTCAGCTCCTGGCTTGGTGCCCTGCCCCTCAGCCCTGGCTCCTCCAGCCTGCCAGTCCCCGCCATCATGGGCTCCTGGGGTTTTTGGTGCATCTGTGGTCCCATCTTCTCGTTTCATACATAAGCCACACGTGTGGCTTGAGGACCTGACGTGCCCTAGTTTCCGGGAAGGTAATGGCAGAGGCGGAATCAGAAGCCGGTACCACCCCCCATTAGCTGCATGCCCTTGGGCAAGTCACTCTGCCTCTCCGAGCCTCAGATTACTCCTCCGTGAAGTGGGTAACAGTATCTGCTTCTACTGAGGACTCGGAGGTGGGTAGTGTCACTGTTGTTCTCTTCCTTCCTCCCAGGGGAGCCCCAGGGGGGCCGGGGTAGCATGATCGGGGCCATCAATGGCCAAGAATTCGGAGTGGCCGCCCTCAACACCAGTGTGCAGCAGGAGGCACGTTCTGGGGTCACCACCATCCGGAGCAGCATCAGCCACATCCCGGCCAGCGTGGGTAAGTGGGGACCAGAGAGTGTCTTGCCGCTGGGGACCCTCTGATCCATGCTAGAGCCAGGAGGAGGCAAAGCCTGTGTGCCAAGGCTCTCGGCCAGGGAGGGATGCAGGGAGGGACACGAGAGGAAATGTGACCGCCTCTAAGAGCCGAGTCCAAGCCAAAGTGGATTTAGGTGTGGGCCACTTCCTCCCCACCCGCACGAAACAGAATGACCGCATTTAGAACCAGACCCGGAGCATGTGCAAGGATCAGGCTGTGGGAATGCAGATCAGGCCATGAGCTTGAAACTACCGAGGGCTGTCTGAGATCGTTTTAAAGCAAAAAGCTGATGGAAAATGAAAGTGTCACCCGTGACGATGAGGGGTGCAGGCAGGAGGGGACAGAAGGGAGAGATGTGGAGAGTAAAATTAGCCGGAAGGCCCAGAGAACCAGGAAAAGTCCACTTGGGGACAGACACGTAAAACAGCGTGTCCCAAGCAGATGGAACGTTCTGGAGAGTATGTTGCAGACCCTGACGTAATGGACGCTGCTGTCTCGCCCTTCCCAGGCCACCCTGTGTCCCCTCGTGGGGGTCCAGAGCAGGGACAGGGCAGTGCTGACAGGGTCTTTCCTAAAAGCGGCTCCTCCAGGACTGCCCTTGGCCGCAGGCCTGCGTGAGCGCTGTGGGGACTTTGGCCGTGTCTGGGGGGCGGGGGGTCACTCAGAGCTGGCCGTCAGCAGAGAGAGAATGAAGCTGATGCTGCCCAGATGTGGCTGCCTCTTCCAGCTTCCGGAACAGAAGCTGCAGAGAAACGTGTGTCCCCAAGCCCCAGGGCCAGCCTGCGTGTGGCTGAAACAGGCTCCGAGCGGGACAGGAGGTTCAGCTCCCGCACGCGGGGCCCGGCCGGCTCCCAGGCCAATGGTTTTCCCGCACCTGAAGCTCCACTCTCAGGACCGCAAGCGCGTGGGGTGGCCCTCCCCTTAGTCCAGGGCCCCGCCTGTCCCAGGAGGAGGGCCGGGCATCATGGGATGGTCTGAAAAACCCACGTCCAGGGCACGTTAGCGCTTTTGCTTCAAAGTCAGTGGCTTAGAAGCATCCCCCCTCTCCCAGGCTCTTGGGCAAGGCAGGGGACCTGGCTGCTTTCAGCTCGGTCCGGCACATCCGTAGCGACCGTCTGTGCCGACCCAGGCCCTGCGGCGGCCCAGGAGCCCTCAGTGCTCGTGGCACTGAGCTGAACACCGGCGAGTTACATGTGCTTCTTTGCATAAATACATTTTGTTCGTTTTCACAACTCTTCCAAGCAGGAGGCATTGGCCTTTGCCGCTTTCCAGGTTCGGATCCAGTGAGTGGTCCAGGCGATCTGGGGGCTGAATGTGGGGGGTGGGAGGGCTGCACTCCCCTGGGGCTGGTAGGGAGCCGCAGAAGGACCTCGGGCAGGAGAGTGGCCGCCCCTGGGCGTCCGGCCCTAACCTGGCCTCCACGCCACACCCCGCGCCACCCAGGGCCTCTGATGCGGGCGCTCGTGGTCACCATCGCCCCCATCTACTGGGCGCTGGCTGGAGAGCACGGAGACGCCTTGAATGGCCACTCGCTGACGGGTGGCAGCTTCCGGCAGGAGTCACACGTGGAGTTTGCCACAGGTGGGTGGGGCTGTCCCCCGGGGGTGCCAGGTGGGGCCTCTCCCTGGTGGTGACTCCAGGCTGGACCGGGATCGATTGCAGGGGAGCTGCTCACGATGACCCAGGTGGCCCGGGGCCTGGATGCCAACGGCCTCCTGCTCCTCGATGTGCTGGTCAACGGCGCCGTCCCCGAGACCCTGGCTGACGCGGAGCTTCAAGTGCAGGTGTGGGCGAGCCCTGGGGTGCACGGATGGGGGGGGGGTGAGAAAGAGGTGGACGTGCTGCCCACAACTGCCCCCTGGGATCCAGGCCCACGTCCCTTCCCGGGGTGTGGCCTGGCCTCGGTTTTAGGGGAGAACTAGTGCAAAGATGCTGTGGGCCCAGCCTCCTCATGTCCCATCAACAAGAACCTCGAAGGGCAGTGACCCGTCCGAGGCTGCCCGCTGCTTGGAGGAAGGGCTGAGGGGCCCACCGGCTCTCCTCCCTCGGCACCCCTGTGTCCCATGAGTGGGGGTCGAGGGTCCCAGGTCCCAGGTCACTTGGATGCCGACTCCCCTCCCCTCTCACCCCCTCCAGGACTTCCAGGAGCGCTACGTGCAGACAGGGCCCGGCCGGCTCTTCGTGGGCTCCACACAGCGCTTCTTGCAGGACGGGCTCCCCGTGTCCCTGCGCTGCAACCACAGCATCCAGTACGACGCAGCCCGGGGCCCCCAGCCCCAGCTGGTGCAGCACCTGCTGGCCTCCGCCGTCAGCACGGCCTTCGACCCCGAGGCTGAGGCCCTGCGCTTCCAGCTGACCACAGCCCTGCAAGCCGGTGAGGGCTTCATCTCCTCTGCGTCCCCCACTGCCCCACCAAAAGCCAGGGTGACGGCCCACCTGGGTGACAGCCCATTCTGGTGACAGCTCATCAGATGACAGCTCGCCGGGGCGATGGCCCATCCTGGTGATGGCCGGCCCATCGCATCCACCGAGAGACTCAGGGCTGAGACAGCTCCCCCACCTTCTTGCCCCGTCCACCCATCCACACCCCAATGGGAACACAGCTCCTCAAGCCACTCCTGTTGGAACCCTCCAGAGCTTTACTCCAGGCCCCAGGCTGAGTTCTATATGAGCCACCCCCACCTAGGGAGACCCACATGACCAAGCCACATATTCCCAACCAAGGGATGCTAAAAGTGCACCTGTCTGCACTGTGTGAGGTCCCAGCATGTTTAAAACCCCAAATCCCCTGGTCCAGACCCGGCTGCCCCACCGCGCACCTGTGAGGCCTTGCAGCCCACGCCCCGGCCCTCTCTGGGCCTCCGATTGCCCGTCCGTGACGTGGACATGACACTGGCTGCCTCCTAAGGTGTCAGGACTACAGGTGCTGCCTCTGAAACCCTCACCTGGCACCCGGTGGCTGCTGTATCAAGGGCGCTGTCCTCACGATCCTGCCGGCGGTCCGGGCCCCTTCCTGCCTCGGACGTGCCGCCCCCGTCGGAGGCTCCCACGGGCCCACAGCCAGAGGCCGCGTCCACTCTGCTGGATTCTCAGGAGCGCAGCCTGGCACATGCAGACCCCCCTGTCCCTGCCGTTTTGTGCTTGTCACTAATGATTTCTCCCGGGTCTGGGTCTGCCATCCGCGGTCTGGCCCGCCCACCATGACCCCCTCGTGGCACGATGCACAGCTGATGCCACCAACAGGCCTGGGCTCTGTCGGAACAGGCTTGCTGGCTCGCCGGGCACCAGCCAGGCTCAGGACAGGGGCCGAGCACCCGGCTGAGGGGCCCTCAGCCTGGCTGAGTGAGGGGGAGGGAGCGATGGGCCTGGGCTATGGCCAGAGCTGCTCTGTGTCCCTAGGCGTCCTCTGTCCTTAAGGCCTGTTCTCTTTGCCTCGCAGAAGAGAATGAAGTCGGCTGCCCGGAAGGCTTTGAGCTGGACACTCAGGGAGAGTTTTGTGTGGGTGAGTACCCTGTCCCAGCCTGGCATTGGCAAGGGAGGCCTCAGCCTGGGATGGACCAGCTGCCGGGCCACCTTGCAGGAGGGCCTGGGGGCACAGACCACCAGCTCCCTCTACCCCCCAGACAGGGACAAGTGCTGGGGTGTCCCATTCCTGTCACAATCGTCCTGGCCACTTCTCCTGCTCCTGCCCGGCTGGCTTCGCCCTGGCCGGGGACGACAGGAGCTGCAGAGATGAGTGGGGCCCCAGGGGTGAGGTCCTCCGTGGACCTGACCCGCGTGTGTGCAGGGGGTTCTGGGGCGAGGGCCCTGGCCAGGGGACATACGCACAGGAGCTGGCCTGGTTCTGAGGGCACTGGATGCCAGCCTGGGGGTTGCAATGGGAAAGGCTCAAGTACTGGGGGGTGCTAGGGATCCCCAAAGACACACACATGGCCGCCATGTGCTCCCGGCACTTGTACCCGCTGAGCCTGGGCACGACCTCGGAAGTAATCCCTACGCTCAGCGGTCGTGGTCATTTCTAGTAACTGAGGTTGGAGGTGAGCTGACCGCATCTGCCCCGCTGGCTCTGTGTGTCCCCTCAGCAACGCTGAACAGCCAATCTGACCCCAGGACACCGTCCAGACACTGACCGCCCCCCATCTGCAACCCTCCACTCCCACCAGTGGGACCTGGCGCTGCCACATCTCCACTGGGTGCCCATGGGGCTTTGCCTGCAACCCCATATCATATGCCACCCTCGGGTCCCTTAGGGTGGGCTCTGTGTTTCTGGGGGTGCTGAGATAAGAGCTAGTGTGAGGGATGGGACCACCACCCCTGAGGCCCCTGGGCCTGGGGACAAAGCTAGTGTTGGGAGGCTGAACCGGAGTCAGGAGGTGAGGAGGGACCCAGGGGGCACGTGTTCATGTAGCTCCTGTCCCTCTCCGCCCCCAGATGTGGACGAGTGTGCGTGGGACACTGACGTTTGCCCAGGGGGACAGCGCTGTGTGAACTGGCTCGGGTCCTACCGCTGCCTCCCTGACTGCGGGCCTGGCTTCCAGGTGGCCGCTGATGGGGCCAGTTGCGAAGGTGACAGGGGCACACGTGGGGTGGTCCAGGCTCCCGGGAACCCAGCGGTTGCCCGGATTCAGAGCGGGTGCTGCGTGTCACTGGGACGCTAGGCCTTTGGGGCAAGTGACGCTGTCTTGGCAGAAGGAGTAAGGTGAGGCCAGGCGGAGGGCCCGAGCTGAGCTCAGGCCTGCGTCCTCACCCGGCCTGGCTGCTAGCAACCCGAATACCTCTGAGGCGGGTCCTCTCTGGGCCTCAGGCTCGTCATCTGTCTGTCTGATGAAGGGGGACAGGTCGGGGATGGCAAATGCTACTACCTCTGTTACCACTTCTTCTGTTTCCCCTCCCGGATCCCGGCCCAGCCAGGGACAGACCCTGAACCCTTCTCAGCACAGTTTCTCCAGCAGCCGCTGCAGATCAGTTGCAGGTGACCTCTGAGATGAAACCTGGGTGCCACTCCCGGACGGGTGACCTCTAGGGTCCTTCCTGCTCCAGCATCCTGTGGTCTCACAATCCCGGGTCCTCCCGGCTCCTCCGAGAGAGGCCGTCAGTGGATGGGGGAAAGCACGGTGGCAGAGGTGGCCACTGCACTCCAGTGGCCTCAGAGTCCTCAGGTCCCTATTCGTAGGGCTCTCCTGCCTCCCGCCTTCCTTCTGCCCTCCTTTCCTTTTGTATTTATTTATTTTTAATTTAGCTCTTCCCATGTCCCAGCCGCCTAGAACCTTCACATGCCTGACCCAGTGTTCTCCCTCCACCCCATGAGGAGGTCCTGACCCCTCTCTACAGATGAGGAAACTGAGGCTCAGAGAGGGAGAGTCACTTACTTGGTCAAGGACCAAGAGTTGTGGCAGAATTTGGTCCAAACCCAGGACTCTGCCTCCGAGGCCCCTCCCCCTCTTTCTTTTGGACCCAGAACTTTTTCACCTCTTAAAGCTGGTGGAACTGGGAGGGGTGGTTGCAAACACTAGCATTCCACCTGATGGCACTGAAAGTGGAGAAGGGGGCGGGATGGGGCGCTTGGGGGAGGGTCCCTGGGCTTGTCCCCGCTGCTGCCCACACCCCTGCCTCCCCAGATGTGGACGAGTGTCTGGAGCAGTTGGACGAATGTCTATACGACCAGATCTGTGAGAACAGCCCGGGCGGGCACCACTGTGGCTGCCCCAGGGGCTACTGGAGCCAGGGCCCTGACCTTCCCTGCCTAGGTATGGGGACGCCCACCCCCTAGTTGGAACCCTGGTCAGCGCCTGACATAGAGCAGCCACCACTGATGGCGCGCTCCCCAGGGACCTGGATGCCTGCTCTGTCACCCCAAACCTCAGGCCTACCCTGCAAGGTCACCTTCCTAGGGGACCCAAGAGGAGGAGGGAGGGTGGAGAGAAGTGAGTGGGGCTCAGAGACGTTTAGGAGGGAGATAGCTGGGCCTCACTCGGACCCTGGGGGAGGTTGAGGGCTCTGAGCAGTAGAGACCCGAGTGGGAGAGGAGGCTGGGGTGTCCCAGGAGAGGGCAGGCGTGATGCAGCTGGAATCTGGGGAAGGCCCGAAGGCTGCGGTGAGCCCTGAGCACCCCCCTCGGCACCCCGCCTGCGCCTTCCAGATGTCAACGAGTGCCTGCAGCTGCCCAGGGTCTGTGCCTACCGGTGCCACAACCTCCAGGGCAGCTACCGCTGCCTGTGCCCACCGGGCCACACCCTCCTGCCTGACGGCAAGGCCTGCACCCCGCTGGAGCGGAGTGGACCCAACGTGACCACCATCAGCCACCGGGCCCCCTTGGTGTCTTGGCTGCGGCCCCACGCGCCCGCCCCCAGTGCTTCCTACCACGCCTGGGCCTCCCTCCGACCGGGCCCCGGAGCCCTGAGCAGTGGGGGCCGGGCCTGGTGCCCGGCCGGCTTCATCCGGCAGCACGGCGTCTGCACGGGTAAGACGGAGCCCTGGCACCCACCCAGGACACACCCCGCTCCATCATCTGGGCTCCTGGGCGTGTGGGCACCACGCCCCGTGTGCAGAAACCCAGGGCCGCAGGTGGGCGGGGTGGGGTTTGCGTCCTGACATGGCATTTTGGGGCCCTGAATGTGCTAATGGGCAAGGGGCTTCTAAGAGGGGGCTGGCTTCCAAACCATTGAGCTTCGGGACTCTTCGCCCAGAGGGGGGATTTCCTGGGCACGTTCTGGGCACACGTGCCCGGGAACCCACTTTGACAAACAGCCCCCTCGGCGCACAGGGGTGGAGCAGCAGGGAGCTTGTCTGGAGTTAAGGAGCACGTTCCAGGCTGACATGAGAATGTGCAGTCCTGTGGGGACAGGGCTGAGGGGTCCGGAGCAGCTCCCTGGCTGCAGGGAGGGGAAGGGGCAGTGGCCTTGGGGACACACGTGCTTCAGCAATCCAGCTTGGACACAGGGCTCCCCCATGCCCTTGGTGAACTTGACATGGGGGGGCACTCCCCACCCCCCCCCCGCCCTGGCCTCTCCTGACACCAAACCCAGGGTTGGGTGGAGCAGGGAAGGAGTCAGTGTGGGGATCAGGGACCTAAGGGACTTCCCGGGCCGGCCCCGAGCCCGGCAGGCAGGTGCGCAGCCACCTGCGTGTCTGTGACTCGGCACATATCTCTGCCTCCATCGCTCCCCAACCGCCGCCTGGGGCCAGACCTGGATGAGTGCCGGGTGAGGGACCTGTGCCAGCACGCCTGCCGAAACACCGAGGGCAGCTACCGGTGCCTCTGCCCCGCTGGCTACCGCCTCCTGCCCAGCGGGAAGAACTGCCAGGGTGAGCTGCTGCCCGGATGCCCCAGGGGCCAGGGCAGGGCGTCTGCTCTCTCCATCTCATGCGGCGGGGGGACAGGGATGAGTCGCGGGGGTAAGTGAAATACCAGGTCCTGGTGAAATACGGCTGGCGGACGCAGTCCTACCCCAAAGTGCTGGATGAGAGACGTGGAGCGTGGAGCGTGGGCACAGAGTGGTAGTCGTGGTGACTTTTCTAACTCGCAAGTCAGCGCACCCGCCCTAACATGCCCCAGGCTGGGCCGGCCATGCCGCTTCCCCTGCGGGCAGTGGGAACTGTGCCTGCCTGTCTGTCTCCATCCGTCACTCTGTGTCATGGGGTCAGTGAATGTCCTCTGAGAAGGGTGGAGCATCCCCAAGGACAAGGATCGGGTGCTCTGCCCACGGGCCGTGGGCACTTCGGGCTGGAGGAGAGCCCTCATCTCTCCCAGGCCCTCTAAGCCAGTTCTAGGCTCGGAGGTCTCCTGGGTGCCCAACACCATGCCCTGGGTGCTAGGGGCTGTCATGGGCCATACTGGCTGGGGACAAGGGCAGAGGGGCTGCCCACCTCCTCTCACTTCCTCCCCCCCACATCCCCGCCGTGCCTTCTCTGGTTCCTGCCTCCAGCCCTTCCCCTTTGCTCCATCTTTTCATCTTCTTCTCTTCACCAACTGCCCCCTTGCAGACATCAACGAGTGTGAGGAGGATGGCATTGAGTGCGGGCCTGGCCAGATGTGCTTCAACACCCGTGGCAGCTACCAGTGTGTGGACACTCCCTGTCCTGCCACCTACAGGCAGGGCTCCAGCCCAGGGTAAGGCTGAGTGTACTGGGCAGGGGCAGGGCTGAACTGGGAATGGGGAGGCGTGTTATCTTCAGGATGCTGGGCAGCTTGCACTGTGGCTCCTGTGTGGCTGGGGCCCCTTTTCCAGGCCATGTGTGTCGGGCAGAGACATGGGGTCCACCCTGCCTGAACTCCAGGGCAGGGCCTCTGTGCCCACAGGGAAGTGTGCCCTCAGGAACAGCACCTGCCTGCAGGCACTCAGGGCACGAGCCTGCCTGGGCAGTACCATTTCCCTCACAGTGATACTTCACCAGGAGCATGGAGCACTGGGAGCCGGGGGAGGCCAGAGCTGGGAGAGGATAGGGCAGGGCAGGGGGGATGCTGGAAGATGTCCACACATGGGGACACATGAACACACACAAAATCCTGAACACACACACAAATGACACCGAGAAGCACACACAGAACCCCGGGGACTCAGACACACACACACTCAGATGCACAAACACACAAAACACTCCCACCGCACCGTTCCCAGTGGCCGCAGACGCTCAGAAACCCGCACGCCCGGACCTGGGCACCTCGGCTGGCAGGGGCTGCACCTGCTGCTTCAAGAAAGTATCCCCAGGCGGTCGCTCCTCGACCCTGGGCCCTGCTTTGCAGTGGGGGTAGGGGTTGGGGGGTCTGTGAGCCTCCTTGTCTGCCCACAGCCCTCTCTCTCTGCAAACCCAGAGCAGGCCACTCTTTCTGGGACCCTTGGAGGGATGGAGTGGGGTGGGGGCTGGGCAAGGTGCTGGGCGAACCTGCTCAGATGGCAAAGGCTCCTTTGGGCCTCTGTCTGCGGGTCTCCAAGGTGGGATGACAGTGGTGCTTGCAGAGAAGGCATTTGGGGCACTGGGGGGTACGGCGCAGGGGTACACCATGGGGGCTGGGGGTGAGGACCGGTTTTTGGGGGTGAGGTCCGGCTCCTGCAGGTGCACAGCAGGGGACAGGGTCGGTCGCCCTGTCCCCCCGCGGGGGTACACTATCCGGGCTGGGGGGGAGGTCGGGTTTCTGGGGTGAGGTCCGGTTCTAGGGGTGAGGTCCGGCTCCTGCCGGTGCACAGCAGGGGACAGTGTCAGTTCCCCTGTCCCCCCGCAGGGGTACACCATGGGGGCTGGGGGTGAGGACCAGTTTCTGGGGGCGAGGTCCGGCTCCTGCAGGTGCACAGCAGGGGACAGGGCCGGTCCCCCTGACCCCCGCGGGGGTACACCATCCGAGCTGGGGGGGAGGTCGGGTTTCTGGGGTGCGGCCCGGTGCATGCCGGACTGGGCGACCGGCTCGGGCCCTGTCCCCTGTCCCCCGCAGGACGTGCTTCCGCCGCTGCTCGCAGGCCTGCGGGGTGCACGGCGCGGCCACGCTGCAGTACCGCCTGCTGCCCCTGCCCCGCGGCGTGCGCGCGCGCCGCGTCGTGGCCCGCCTGGCCGCGCTCTCGGACGCCGGCGCCCCCGCGGGCCGCGCCCAGCTCAGCCTGCTGCAGCCCGACCCGCGCAGCCCGTTCGCGCTGCGCCCGCTGCGCGCCGGCCTGGGCGCCGTCTACACCCGCCGCGCGCTCACCCGCGCCGGCCTCTACCGGCTGACCGTGCGCGCCGCCGCGCCGCGCCACCAGAGCCTCTTCGTCCTGCTCATCGCCGTGTCCCCCTACCCCTACTGAGGGGCATCCCGCAGGTGGGACGGGGTGGCCCTGCTGTGGCGGGGGACGTCATCGTGTCCCTCGTCGCGCGTCATCGGGACTTTCAGCAAACACGACCCTGTGCCCTGTGCGCGCAGCCTTGACCCAGGAGGCCAGAGGGCTGGAGCACCCCTCCTCCCCCTTACTCCGCCCCCCCCGCAGGTGACAAAGGCTACCCACAGGCGTCAAAGCTCACAGGCAGGGCTGAGACAAGCCTGCGGTCTGGCCCAAGCCCCAGGGGTGTCTGAGCTGGAGGATACAGTGTCCCAGGACACCGGAGGGGAGGTGCAGACCCTGTGGGAAGGGCGGGAGCGGCCACCCGCCCACCCCTGCACTGCCGGGGGACCCAGTGCGGGCATGTACACCATAAACACGTTTGTTTTTAACCGGCTCGATTTCTTCATCCAACTCATTGCTTTGGTCAGGCGTGGCTGTGGCCCAGAGAGAGAAAGCCACCGCCTCTGGTCCCGCAGCTCTGGGACAGGAGATCAGCTGCCTGCTGGTGCAGAGGGTGGTGGCCCAGGTACCTCTCTAGGTGTGTGTCTTCATCCAAAACTGTGAATGTGACAATAGCTGGCCCCATAGGGCCGTGGGGCGAATTAAATGGGAAGGAAATGCATTACACTGAGAGCAATACGTGGTGGCAAAAAGTAATTCCTAACTAAGAATAATTCTTAATTATTCTTATTTTTAGTTATTTTTATGTATTTATCTTTTAGGCAAGGCAACCCTTGGTTGACCTCACAGATTGCAAGGACCTTGTCAGCTTACAATCCCTTATTTTAAAAAAAAATTTTTACTCCTACAGCACCTGGTCTTCCTAGGTGGTCTCCCATCCAAGTCCTAACCAGGCCTGACCCTGCTTAGCTTCTGAGATCGGTCGGGATCAGGCTTGTTCAGGGTGGCCTGGCCGTAGAATTCTCAATTATTTGTAATGAATTAGTTAAATTCAGTCATTTACTCATCCCGCAAAGATTCGTTAGGTCCTCCCTATGTGCCAGGCAGTAAACGTAACATCCTGCATTCGTGACCACATGTCCTAGCAGCAAAGGGTTTATAAGCAGAAGAGAAAGGAAGACTCAACTGTGTGCTTGTCAGTGAGTGAGGGGTTTGGGGGGAAAACCGAGTTGGAAAGGAGGAAGGCGGGGGTTAGGGGGGCGTTTTCAGCAGGCCAGTCGGGGTGGACCTCAGGAGAAGGTGGCGTTTCAGCAGGGACCTGAACAAAGCCTTACAGAGGTCTCGGGAGGACGTCCTGGCAGAGGGAACAGCAAGTCCCAGAGCCCTCTGGGAGGAGGTGCTGGGTGGTGGAGGTCGCACAAGGGGACATAGGAGGCTGTGGACAGGATGGTGGGTGGGGGAGGCTGGAGCTTTGAGCAGTAGGGGGAAGAGGAGAGAGGTGCCATTGGAAGGGTAAGGGGTTTAGGGCAGATCCTGTGGCCCCGCTTTGTGCAACCCTACTGCCCATAGGGCTCATGCTGTGACCTATGAACTCTGCCCTTTGCTGTTAATTTTTGATGGAGCCAGAGACTTTGCAGCCCAGGAGGGCCAGGTGCAAGATGAAGAGGAGGGACCACCGTTCAGTGGGGCCTCCCTCCTCCCCCACCTTCTCCTAAATTTCCCATCTGAGGCTGTGACCCAGAGGCTGGTGAAAGGGGTGACTCCGGCAAGTCCCACAGCCAGCCGGTGGCGGATTTCACCCTGAGTCCAGGCTGTGATTCCCAGTCTGGGGCTGCCACACGCCACCCAGCCCTGCCCACACCCACAGGGATCGTTGTCCAGCAGAACAGCCGGCTCCGAGGGGTGTTTCCATTTCTGCTTTTCCAGCTGCCAGTCGTCATTGGCCAGGACCCTGTCCTGCTGCCCAGCCCACTGGTGCCACCTGACCTCTGAG
The DNA here is from genome assembly GCA_030015415.1 of Cynopterus sphinx. Lineage (NCBI taxonomy): Eukaryota > Metazoa > Chordata > Mammalia > Chiroptera > Pteropodidae > Cynopterus > Cynopterus sphinx. Next base: position 127,115,270 of record CM057385.1, read on the forward strand.
GCTGTTCTGAACCTTCAGGGGTGGAAAACAACCCTGCGGGTCACTTATTAAATTCTATGATGCAGCTTTTCCAAGAACTCAACAACTGGACTCTGTGTTCCCACTGGGTGGGGACTGGCAACCTGGGGTCCAGCCTAGAGGACACTTTCGCTTCCTGAGGCTAGTGCCCAGGCCCGGGAAGTGCCAAAGTAACTTCTGATGCCAAAGTAGCTTCAAGATGGCTGCATGTCGAGGTGCTTGGAGTCTCTACACACCCAGGCCCCTCCACGACCTGCAGGTGTACAACCCTCGAGTGGCAGAGGAGAGACAGAGGACAGGAGGGGTCTGCTCCATGGTTACGTTCCCAGGTGGTACCTATGTCTGTAGGTTGCTGGGGGATTTAATGAGATCACACCCATTAGGTGTGCCAGGCGGCAGTTCAGACAAGTGGCCACAAAAGTCAGACCTGACCCTTCAAAAAAGCCACCCTGGCTGCAGTGTGGAGGGTGGATTGGAGATGGTGGTGAGTCAAGGTAGGAGGACAGGTGAGGTGTCTCCTGCACAGGCACAGGTGGGAGGTGATGGTGGTCTAAGCTAAGACAACAGCAAGTGGGGAGAGGGAGAAGGAACAAGAGCCATCGTGTTCCTCCACTTTGTCGCTGGAAACTTCAGGCGTGTATCATCTCGTGCCAGCATGAGAGAGAGGACGTAGGAAGGGACCCATTTGATGGAGGAGGGGAAGCAGTCAGAGGGGCATCCCCAAGGCAAGAAAGATCAGCTCACTGAAGAAACCACAGCTGGCCAGTGCGGCTGGGGCGTACTGGGCGGGGGCAGGGGAGGAGGTGCAGAGCTCTAGGATTGACCCTAAGAGTGGTGGATGACAGCAAAGTCTTTTAAAAAATCATTTTAATTCAGTAATATTTCAGAATGTATCTCTAAACCTAAAAAATCTTTTAAAAACATATCTACAATACCATTATTACACCTTAAAAAATCAAGTTAATTCCTGACTATCATCTAATACCTTATCAGTGTCCAAACCTCCGATTGTTCGTAAAGATCGTCTTTATGGTTAAAAAAATCACGATTCAAATAAGGCCTACACATTGTGACTATGTCTTTAATAAGTTCTCCCCTCATTTTTTAAATTAAAAATTTAAAAATCTACTGAGATATAATTATTCAAGAAGTTCAGGGTTGGTGCAACACCTGAAAATCAATGTAATTCGCCACATTCATAAAATAAAGGAGAAAATCATATGATCATCTCCATAGCTGCAGAAAAAGCATTTGATAAAAGCCAGCCCCTGCCCGTAATAAAAAGTCTCAACCAACTAAGAATAAAAATGAACCTCTTCACCTGATGAGAAGCATCTGTGAAGGACTTACAGTTGACACCAAACTTCATGGCGAAAGACTGAATGAATGCCTCCCCCAAAGATCCTGAATGGGGCAAGGATATTCACTCTCACCAACGCTGGGGGCCCTCGCCTTGGCAATTAGGCAAGAAAAAAAAATAAAAGCACAGAGATAGTAAAGGGAAAAGTAAAAATGTCTATTCACAGACAACATTATTCTCCAGAAATATCCTAGAAAATCCTAAGGTATTTACAAAAATCGACTAGAATTAATCGGTGAAGTTTGCAAGGCTGCAGAACAGAAGGCCAATATACAAAAAATCAATTGTGTATCTATATGGCAGCGGAAAAATGAACTTTTAAATATCATTTCCAATAGTATCAAAATTTCAAAACTATAGTAGCACCGAAATGAAAAACAAGCAAGACCTGTATAATGAACACTATAAAATCTATAAAACACTGGTCAGACATCTAAGCCACGGTGGAGCTTTTGGCACTCCCATCAAAACTGGGGACTTGATACCACTCATCAGAGATGCCCCAACCGTGTGTAAAAAAAAAAAAAAAAAAGAAAAGAAAAGATGCCCCAACCTATCAGCTCCTCCTCCTTCCTCTTCTCTAATTAAAGACTCAGGCTTTTGCCTGAAAATAGGCCTCCACCTGGCAATGCATCAAGGCGTCCAATACAATATCCATCCCAAAGCTGGGCTTTGGAGCCGCCATACCTGTGACCCTAAGAAGCCCTCTCTCTTCTAGCCCGAGAGGTGACCTCGTTCACACTGATGCCACAGACTCCGGGCCTTTCCCATAACAGCCACACATTCTTCCCCAACTGGAGCATGTCTGCTCCCACCTAGGCCCTTCAAAAGCCCCCACAGCCTCCAGGCAGCTAAGGGAACTCCGGCTCTTCTGCTCTGCATTCGCTCGGAACTTATATCCTTAAAAGATTCCCACCTAGGATGTCGCATCAAATAAAGGAGCAGGACTGTGACACTCAAGGACATATACTTCAACATTATGTTAGAGACACATTTCTAATTTAAAACAAAAATGAGGATCACTCAAGATATAGCCTCCTACCACTTAACCCAACTGGGTTTCTTCCCCATGGTTCATATAAATAACAGCATTTTTGAGTAAACAGTTTCAAGTGTTTTTTTTTTTAATGCTGGAACATTTTTAAAGATATAAATAAATGGAGAGATATACCAATGTCACATTTTGAAAAACTCAATATCGTTAAGATAGTCATTCTCCCCAAATTAATATATATAGAGAGATTTATTGCGATCCCCAATCAAAACCCAAGAGGCTTTTTACGTAAATGGACAACAAGCTGTTTCTTCTTTTTATTTGGAAATGCGGAGGACCTAGACTAGCCAAAAGAGTTTTGAAACAGAAAAAAGTAGGGAGACATACATCATTCGACTTCGAGACTTCCTGTGAAGCTGTCATAATCAAGGCAGGGTGGTATTGGCATAAGAATAAATAAATACATCAATGGAAGAGAAGCACAGGCAATGAATTTTCAACCAAGGTGCCAATGTGATTCAATGGGGGAAAAAGAAGTCTTCGCCTAATGCTACTAGAACAACTGGGAACCAATATGGGGAAAAAATGATCCGTCACAGGGTTTTCAGGAGTGACTTGTTCCGACTCACATTTTTAAGAACTGTGGCTGTGGCTGTGGCTGTGGCTGTGGCTGTGGCTGTGGGGTGAAGAAATGAGAGAAACAGGGACACCGTCGGGAAGGCCATTACCACGGTCTAAGAAGAGACGGCAGGCCAGGTGGAGAATGTGACTTCCGCAGGCTCCAGGGCTCAGCTGCCCTACCTGCTCAGGCCTTGGTGCTGCTGTGCTTTTTGAGGTGCCACCCAAGGTCATACACTTGGGAGGTGTAGCGGCTCATTGAGGAGCCCTGACCTGGGTATGGGTGAAAGGCCAGGCCATGGTGGCTGAGGCCCAGGTCAGAGACACCCTCTGGTCATGGCCCAGCCCTGGACCCAGGACTGCTCTGCAGGGTGAGGGCTGGGGCAGGGTGCGGATGTCCACCTGGCAGATGGAGGGGTTGGAGGAAAGTGGCTCATCCAGGAGCTGGCCAGTCTGCTCTCACCTCGATCTCTGCCTCTGGGCAAACATCTGCCCCACTGGTGCCCAGTAGGCAGGTCCCCTGCCGGCAGCTGGGTCCCCGTTTTCCCCTTAGGTCACCTGCACCTGTGCATCAGGAAGGGACAGTCCCCTTTGCTGGAGCCATTTCTGCAGCAGGGAGGTTCCCAGAGCCGGCAGCCTTCGCCCCTCTCAGCCAAGGGTCCCCAGCTCTGGCTGCCTCCTGGTTGCAGGAAGGGACCTGGGACAGGGCTGCCTCCTTAATATCACCTGTCCCCCCACTCATTTTCTAAGATGGCTGAATGGCAAACCCAGCAGTGCATGCTCTGGCTCCCACCTCCCAGGGGCTCAGGGCTGGGAGGACTTGGGCAGATGGAGGGAGGGGACAGTCCTAGCCACAGCACTGCCACGGAAGGGGCAGAACCTACGGCTTCATTGGGCTGTGGCTGCAGAAGGGCGCTTTGGGGGCTTGTAAACCAGGCTGGGCAACTCCTGAGGCACCGAACCGTCTGAACTGCCAGATCCGGGAGTCACAACTCCCTGTCTCTTTTGCAATAAGAAGCCCCACCTCTGTGAACCTCGACTGTCCCAGTTGCCCAAAGGGTAAGCAGGCAGCCTGTCTTCGGGTCATTATTCACTGGGTGCCCGGGGAGGTTGGGCAGAGAGCCAGGAACCAGGCAGGCCTGGGATGAACCCCCGTCTCCTCCACCTCGGCCTGGGCACCCGTGCAATGGGCTCCAGCTATGGGGGGAGGGGGGTTGCAGGTGTGAGGGAAGGGGGGGCTCTGAGGACTGCAGAAAGGCGGCCGGCTTGGGACAAAAGTGGGCACCCAGGACACTCAGGGCCCCCTGAGGGACTCGTCCCACTCCCGCTCGCCCGCGCTTGCATGCTCTCCAGGGCCAGGTGGCAAGTGTCCGGCTGGACGGCCCCGGTCACACGGAGGAGCTCCCCGGGCCGGGGAGGGGCGAGGTGGGGAGTGGGGAGGGAGAGGGAAGGGGAGGGAGGAGAGGGAGCCGCGCGCCGGCCCTGCCCACCCGCCGGTGGCCGCGGGCGCCCGGCGGGTCCAGGAGGCGGCCGGGGCCGGGGCGGGGCCTGTGGCGCGCGCCCCCACGTGTCCCCGGTCCCCGGCCCTGCCCCCCGCCTCCCTGCGCTTATAATCCGGGCCGCGCGCGGCTCCCGGCCCCGCTCCGCCACCTGCCTCCGCCGCCCGGGCCGGTAAGGAGTCCCCTTCGCACCCCCCAGCCTGGGTCCCCCGGCCCCGGCCCCGCGGGGGGCGAGCCGAGGGCGCCGACGGCCCCGCTCCGGGGGCTCCGACCCCCAGCAGCCGGGTTCCCGGGTCCCCCCGGGCCTGGGGGCGGGGTGGGGGCAGGCCGGGCTACGGGCCCCGTCGCGGGGCGAGCCCCTTGGGGGTGCCCCTCCCTGGGCCCAGCTCCCTCCTCGGAGAAGCGCCCAGGTGGAGGCCTCGGGATTCGCTGCGCGCCCCGCGCGTCTCTGTCTCCCCCCTTTTCTCGGGGTGAAGCCAGAGTCCCCCCCCCGCACCCCGCACCTCTGCCCTCGCCCCTGGGGCGTGGGCGCCGCGGCCGCTTGCACGGCCCGAGCCTCAGTTGACCCCGGGCGGATGGAAGGGGTTTGCGTTCCTGCCCAGGGGGGCTGTGTTCCCCCCGCCCGGCCGCTGCGCCCGCTTATCCGCCGGCCCCGGGCTCGGGGCCGTGGGAGGGGCCGCTCCGCAGGAAACGTCCGTGTGTCCGGGCGGCTGTTGGCTTTGGCCCCTGGAAACGGAAGAAACGCCTCGCCCGGCCCGCCAGGGCCACGCCACCCGCCGCCTCGGTGCTGCTCTCTGCAAAGTGGGGCATCGGGGCAGGATCCAACCCGTCCTTCCCCAGGAGTGGATCAGACAGGCCCCGGGCTTTGATCCCTCCCAGCCGGCGCCGGGTGACAGGAGAGGGCAGGTTCTGGAAGCCAGCCCACGCCAGCCCCGAAGGCAGGCACCCCGGGGTGAGGCATCCTGCAGCCTCCCAGCTTCCCAAGCCTCAGTTTCTTCATCTGTCACAGCTGCCGCAGGCTTGGGGCTCAGTGGAAGTCCCTGGAGACTGCTGCAGGCAGTGCCTGGGTCCTTTCACTCCCTGTGTCTGGGGAGTGCCTCGCCCTGGGGACAGGCGACAGGCTCCCTGCCCTCTTAGCTTACTTAGGCTCTGGTGGGAGAGGAAGATGGGAGAGGCAGAAACTGCCACAGGGTGGGTGGTGGCTTTGGCAGTGGACAGGACCTGGAGCGAGTCTCCATTCTAAATCACCCCCTCCCCTTAGCAAGGGCTGGGGGACCTGGGGGTGGAGCTGGGGGGCCTGTCCCAGGTGGAGCCACCTGTATGCTGTGCCCAGAAGTCATTCTGGCTCTGCCCAGTGCTAGTGAGTGAGTGCTGAATCCTGCCCACTGCGTGCCCAGACCCCAGGCCGGAGGGTGGAGGAGGGAGGTCCCCATGCAGCACTGAGCAGCCTTGAGTACTCACTCGTGTCTCCATCAACTCTGGGCTTGTGTGGTGCGTCGGCACTGATGGTAACCGCTTTCCCTGCCCCAGGGCCCAGGAGCCTGACACACAGTAGGGGACCAGGCCCAGACTCACCTGCTGTGCAAGCACTTTCCCATGGCCCCTGTTACCTTCCCCCCCACCCGTGGCTCCTAGGGCAGTGGCTAAGACAGCCAGATGCCTTCCTCTGAGCACACAGCCTCCCCCACCCCCAGCAAGGGAACGAAATAAGCCCCGGAATTCAGGGCCTAAGGCTCTGGTTTCTATTCTAGCGCTTTGGGCAAAGTGGATCTTCCAGGCCTTGGCTGGCTCCCTCCTGTGGGCAGGCACCCAAGGGCGTTGGATATTATTAGGAATAATAATAAAGGCGCCCGTAACGAAGGAATGAGTGCTCTCTTTCCCCCGTAACTAAGCGCTCTTTGGAGAGGGTTTGAGCATCCGTCACCAGGACCTGGTAGGATCTGCTTAGTCTCCTACCACCTGCCTCTGGATGTTTTCATTGAAGCTGGGGACTCAACCTTCCTAGTCATGGTGGACTCCCCAACGACCCTCATCCCTGGGTGGAGGAAGCTCTCTGGGGTGCTGGTGGTCCCAAGAGAGTCCAGAGTTCCCAGAATCACAGCTGAGAGTGGGCTCAGCGTGGAGCCTAGGGCGAGCCTCCTGCCCTCAGCTCCCTCACCTGTCATTAGGGAAGAAAACCCGTCCCCTGTCTGACTCATCAAGACCATGCCCATTAGGGAACTGGATCAGCAAGCACGTGTTGAGTCTGAATCCTGACAGGGGCGCCTCCTTGTCAAAGTGTGGAACTACAGCCTAGCTTTGTCGGGCATGAATGAGGGCGACAGAAGTGAGAGGAGCTGCAATCCAAAATAAGGAAATCCCAAAGTCCGGGAGAATTCTTGCAGCGGAGATGGAGCTAGGATTAAAAAAAAAAAAAAACTATAATGAACCTGGCTCAGGTGAGTTGCCCTGCCAGGGAGGAGTTCCAGAAGACTCGCCAGGCCGTAGCCCTGAATTACAGACGTGTGGGATACTGATGGGTGAGGATCCCGGGGATTTTGTTCTCTGGAAGGCATGTAAGGTGAGGGGCAGATGGTCTGGGTCTCCCAGAGGCCAGCGTGTGCAGGCAGCAGAGGGCAGGGGCTCCGCAGTCAGGCTGGGCTCGATCCCAGCACCTCCACCCGCTAGCTCGTGGCCGAGGCAAGTCGCCTCACTTTTCTGAGCCTCGGGTGGCAATTTTCGTCTCCACCTTGAAGTCATGCCCGTGTGGCACTGAACACAGTATCTGTTCCAGCTCTGACGATTCAGAGTTGCATGAGTTTCCTGAGTATCGAGTGGGTGGCGGGCTGGCCTGGCACATCCACTGGAAGCTGGTGGCATGGCTCTTCCTGGGGGCACGGAGAATGCCCCCTGCCTTGCCGACTCGGGCCAGGCTAGTGGGCATCTTGGCATGTGGCCGCCTTCCCCTCTCCTCTCCGAAGTTCGTCTTTGCTGAAGGATGTCGGAGTTGGCACAGGTTGCCCTGAACTTGCTCTGAGTCCAGCCAGGATCTGCTAGCCGCCCCTCCCAGGCAGGCCGCCCAGGGTCAGGTTGAGATGGTGAGATCGAGGCCTGGAGAGTGACGGGCGTGCCCGAGGTCAGCCACGGCAGTGGTAGGACAGGTCAGTGGCCACAGGCTCGGTGCCCAGCTCTGGGCTCCTTCCCCCAGCATCTCACTGAATCCCTGAATCCTGTGGCAGACGAGCTGTCCTCACGCCTCTTCTGCAGATGTGACTTGAACCCAGGTCTGCAGGACCCAGCCCCTGCGCTTTACCTGTAGTGAGGACCCACTCACTGGGTGTGGCTGGTGTCCCTTCGCCATCCCTGCCTTCTACCTCCCCTAAGTCGAGGTCTCTGCCCCGGAGGCCTCTTTCCGGGGCAGAGACCTCGCTGGCGGAGGGAGGAGCTCCGCCGGGTGCTGGGAGGGCGGGCGCGTCAGATTGCATCATGTTCCCAGGCCACCTGATCTCCGAGCAAACACACGGAGGCCGAAACCTGCCGTGTGCACACGCACACGTGTGCAGACACGCGTGCAGGCACGCGCACACACGCTCACTCTGGGATGCGCGCTCCCGGATGCCCGCCTCGCCCCACTCTGCTCAGACCAGAGGCTGAGGTCCTCCGTGCCCATGCGGGCACACAGCCTGGCAGGCGGGGGGGCTCCCCCGTTTCTGGGTGAGAGCAAGGGTGGAATTCCAGGCTCCGAGGGGAGCTCATTCCTCTGTTTGAATAGTATCCCGAGTGCCTGCCGCATGCCGGGCAGATGGTCCCTGTCTCCGCAGAGCTTGGGGTACAGGAGAGTTAGGATGCAGCATGACATGTCCCACGATGAGGCCCCCCCTGGCATCACCAAAGCAGAGCGGGAGAGCCACAGCTGTCTCCACGGAGCTGCCCCTCTCTGGCCCCACCCTCTTTGCTCCTGGTACCTTGGGAGGTGGCAGAGCAGGGGGGACTCTGAGAGCTGAGTGACTCTTGAGTCCACATCATCTCTTCCTGTCTGTCTCCAGCCCCCCCCAGACCCCCCCCCAGGGTGTCTGAACCACCTGCAGCCTCCCAGACCACACCTGGCCCCAACACCTTCCCCTCCCCTGTGCCTTCGCAGAGAGGGGACGCCCCATACCTCAGAGTCCAGCTGATCTGGATTTCAACCCTGGTTCAGCCAAGCAAGGCTCTGAGCAAGTTCCTTAACCCGGGCCTCAGTTTCCCTGTCCCTAAAGTGGGAATAACACAAATGGAAGACGCGGCTTCGAAGGGACATGTTCGCTTTCCGGATTGTGGCGAAGGTTTCACGGGTGTAGACACATGCTGAAGCTCACTGAGTCTGACACCCTCAAACAGGCACTTATGCAGCAGGATGCACGCCCCACCCCAACCGCACCTCCCCACACCACCCCTGCTCGGCCAGCTCAGAGGGGGTTCCCGTGGCTGGGAAGCCTGGCCCAGGGCCTCTGGCACCCCACCCCCCACCTCCCTGGCTGGGGCTGCCTTGCTGAGCAGCTTTTGGTTTGCAGAGTGGTTCGCTGAGCGCTGAAGACAAAGTCCAGAGGCCGGGAACCCACACCTCCAGCCCCAGGTACTTCCCACCTTGAGCCCTTCCTGCCTCCCTCCCACCTCCCTCCCTTCATCCTGTCACCTGGCTGGGGTTGCCATGGGCACTCTCTGGGCCCCAGGGTCATGGTCTGGGGAGTCACCAGCAGCCCAGCCGGCAAGGACAGGGTCTGGCAGGTGGTTGAATGGCCAGTGGAGGTGAGAGTTGTGGGCAGCGACCAGAACCACTCCCAAACCCACTGTCCCATGAGGTGGCTCCTTCTAAGTACAAAAGTAGTAGAGGTGCATGCCCCCAGGGCCGGGCCTGGGGAGAGTCAGGGACTGCAGAGCGTGTGTACGTGGTCACGCAGGCGGCCTAAGTCTAAGCTCTGCCGCACAGGGCTGGGCCGCTGGGCCAAGCTCCCCGTCTCTGGCCCGCCAGGCCCATGGAGAATGTTCACACGCACCTGCACCTTGGCGGTGGCGATGGTGGGTCCCCTCCTGGGCTCCCCAGAGTCTGTCGAGGGGTGTCCACAGCCTTTCCCAGTTGTGTCTTTGACCAGGCTGCAGTGTAAATGCTCCCACCAGACTCAAGCTTGCCCCCTGCACAGGTGGGGGCCAGGTCCAGGTGGCCCTGTCACCTGCTGACCGGATGAGACCTCAAGTGAGTCCTTCATTGTAACTGAGCAGAGGGGTAGAGTGGGAAGCGAGGCAGATCTGTCACCTACACCTCCCGGGAAGGGTCCGCAGGTCACAGAGAGCCTGTCTTCCTCCTCCTCTGGGCCTCGGTTTCTCCATCTGCACCCTGGGGCTCGGCCTGTGAGCCCCTCCCAAATGATCGCGTTCAGCTTGCTGTGTTTCTCCCCTCTCAGAGGCTCTTGCCTTTGAAAAGAGCCCAAAGCCCCAATGTATGCAGGTTCACCAGGGACCCATGTGGCAGAGGTGCACAGTGGCCCTGTCCCCATCCTAGTCCACCTGCAGCTGGGAGGCAGCACTGCATGCGGGAAGGGCCCGGGTCCCGGAGCCGGACAGAGACGCATCCTCTGGCCCCAATGGGCAGGACAACACCCACGTCATGGGGTCAGAGTGGGGGGTCACAGCGATTCACTTGAGGCCCCCAGGGCCCCGCCTGGCACTCCCCGAGCTTAGTGCAGAGCGATTCTGATGGGGTTTTGGGGGGGCGGGAGGCTCGGGGCGAGGGCCATCCCCCGTCTCCTGGCTGCTGTGTGTCCTTTGCGTCCTGGCCTCGGCCAACAGCTCAGCCTCAGGCGCCTTCTTTAGCTGGTGGGGGATTGTGGCTCCAAGACGAGCCATCCCCTGGTGTCCCCAAGCTATTGTCAGCGTTCCCAGGCCCAGCATGGCCTGTGGGTGTGCGTGCAGCATGCAGGCTCAGGGTCCCTGGGGTGGGGTGAAGTGGGGTGGGAATGGCGGGGTGGAGGCTGCAGGAAGGAGCAGCCCCTCAGCCGGCTCTGATGATGGGGAACAATCAGGATCCCCAGGGCTGAGGTGGGGCTAGGGTGCGGGGCCAGGAGGGAGCCCTTTGCTGGTCCCAGCAGGTGGGGGTAGACTGGCTGCTCAGAACTTAAATTCTTCCCCAACTCCCCCCAGACGATGTCCAGCAAAGGCACCGTGGTTCTGGCCTACAGCGGCGGCCTGGACACTTCTTGCATTCTCGTGTGGCTGAAGGAACAAGGCTATGACGTCATTGCCTACCTGGTGAGCAGGTGTCCGCCATGTCTGTCTGTCTGTCTCCCGCCCATCCAACCTGCCCGTCTGCTCACTGTCACTCCCCCGGGCTTGTCCTGAGCTGTAGAAAGATGCTTCTCGTCGTATTCCCTCGCTCTCTTCATCTGTAAAATGACCATCCTTGATGTCCCCCAGGTCTGAGATGTCCCCCAGAGCACGGAGGAGGCTGGCCCTCCTGTGGGTGACTGGAGGGGGGACACCAGAATGGGCTTGGCAGTGCTGCTGGGCCAGCCTGCTGGGGCGGGACCAATGGCCCAGGCCTGCTGGGGACCATGGGCAAGCACAGTCTTGCCCTCTCCGGAAGTCCCGGTCGCCCCCCAGGAATCCCGCAGATTGTAGAATCCTCCGGCGGCTGAGCAGGCAGAGTCCTTGGCGATCACCGAGTTCTGGAATGGCAAACAGGCCACTGGCCATAGGCAACAGGTTACGCCTGATGCCTCTCCCCCTCCCAGGGTCCTGGCGGACATCCCGAATCGAACCAGCTCCACTTCTGACACACCCGACACACACCCTGAATCTTCTCTGTGCTATTCGGACTCCTGGTTGCAAAGTTTAGAAATCCAAGTCAGACTAGCTTAACAGACAAACAGAAATCCAGACAGTCCTTGGCTCATGTAATCGAGAAGCTGAGGGGTCTGATGGCTTCAGGCAGGGCTGGATCCAGGTGCTCATCCGGAGCTGTCTCCATCTGTACTCAGCTTGACCCTTGGCCTCGCCTCAGGACAGGGAAGGTCACATCCTTAAAGCCGACCTTTCCCCGGAGAGGCTCAGACAGCCGGGACCACGGGGACTGTCACTGCCCGTGTCTCGGAGGGCTCTGATCTGCTAGCCTTGGGCCGTGGGCCCGCCCCTGCGGTGACAAGGGGACACGATCTGCTCCCCTTCGACCCTATGGAAAGAGGTCCCAGGAAAGAGGGTTCGGATCCAGAGGAAGCGGGCATGCTGCTCTGCACCTAACAGTGCCCGGTCCCCGGGTCATTCAGGCAGGGTCCCCAGGAAGGGGAAGCACCTCAGTCGCCCGGTGAGGGAGAGCCACAGCTGTGCCTGGGGGCCGGGAGCCGGTGCCATCACCCTCTCAGCCGCTCCCGAGTGACCTCAGAAGGGCCCCTGCAGCTGGGCTCTGGGAGGGTTCCAGAGTCCGGTGAGCAGAACGCAGGGCCGAGGTCCGGGCGGCAGGCCAGAGTGCAGTTGGCGGAAAGCACGAGGGTGTCTAGACAGGAGCCCTCGGAGGCGGAGGCCCCTGAGCACCGGCCTCTCTGCCTCCTGCCTGCTTGGATGCCTCGGAGGGCTCCTGCTTGGCCCGGGGGTTGGGCAGGTCCTGGCAAGCCAACCTTTGCCCTGGCTTTGGGGAGTTTGCGGGAAGAGATAAATGGCTCATGGCTCCAGGGAAGCCCTCGACCTTTAAGGCAGGGACAGCAAATGTTGCAGCCAAGAGCGCAGGGACAGGCTCAGCCAGTTCCTCCACCCGCAGTGGTGGCTCCCAGGGGTGGCTCCTGGTATTCTCGCTTCCGCAGACCCCGTTTGTGCCCTTTCCCCTCCCTGTGACCTGGGCTCAGTCCGAAGTTGTGGGTGTGGACGCCCTCGGCCTGGGCTCACCTTGGGGGTGCTGACATTCTCCTCACCCTCTTCTCCTGCCCCCTGACTGACTGGGGCTCTCCGCTTCTGCCCCCCAGGCCAACATCGGCCAAGCGGAAGACTTCGGGGAAGCCAGGAAGAAGGCGCTGAAGCTCGGGGCCAAAAAGGTACCCAGCGGGGAGCAGGATTTGGGGCTGGAAGCGGAGTTTTGACACGGCGGGGACAGCAGCGGGCCTCTCTATCCCCAAGATCCTTGTCATCTGCATCCTTTCCAGTTGGCCCTCTTGCTTCCAAAAGCATGAAATCAGTTCCTTCTGCTTTCAGATGTGTAGGTGCCATCATCTTCCCGCCTCCCCGGCCTCTCTTCCACCCACCACCACCCCATTCTTCTCTCCCTCATCTGTCCATCCACCCACCCACCCACCCACCCACCACCCGTCTACCTCTCCATCCCTCCTTTATCTCTGTGTCCATCCACCCGTTTTCATCCATTCAGCGAATCAGGACAGTCCAGCTGAGTTCAGTGCCTTGGTCAAGCATCTGACCACGTGGCCGGGGGGCCAGCATGGTCCCTGCTCTCATAGGGTGCGAGCAGCTCCCGCGGGGACGTCCCCGTCACCCGAGTCAGAAGGGGTTCCCTCTGCAGGACGCTTGTAACTCGCTCCGGGAAGCAGCCCATTTCCTACTCAAGGGTCGAGGTTTAACAAGAGTCATCGTTTTTACTGTTTCTGCAAGACCACCCGTCGGGGAAACAAGGCGTGGCTTGCACGTAGCCCGTGGGTGCTAAGGTGCCAGCCCTTCACCCGTCATTGCTTTTGTGTATGATGAACACGCCATTGTAAGGCCTGTCCATACTCAGAGTCTGCTGGAAAGGCTCTCGGGGACCCCCGGCGTCTACATTTTGGGAACCATTCCTCTAGATGAGGGTGTCTCGGCCTCAGCACGAGTGGCACGTGGCCGGCTGTCCTGTGCTTCGTTGGGAGCTTAGCAGCATCCCTGGCCTCTACCCGGTAGATGCCAGAACCCCCACCCCAACCTGCCAGTTACAAAACTTAAAAATCTCTCCAGATAGTGCCAACTGCTCCCTGGGGACAAAATCGCCCCCTGGATTTTATGGGTCACACCTATCTGCTGCTCTAGATCTTCGGTGGCAGCTAAGTTTCCTCTCGGGCCCAGAATGCTGTGCTGGGGGAGGGTTTTGAGGACCACATCTAGCTTTAGCTGGAGGGTGTATCTGGATCAATTAGCAAGGTCTGTCCTGAGTGCTGGGGGGAGAGCCACAGTCGCTGTGTGTTGGGATTGATTAGCGATGACCCGGCTTGCAGGGTCCATCAGCAGCATCTGCTTTAGATACAGGCCCCTGATCGGCCTCGCCGAGCCTCCCTCCCACGGGCTCCTGTCCTCCTAGGTGTTCATCGAGGACATCAGCAAGGAGTTTCTGGAGGAGTTCATCTGGCCCGCCATCCAGTCCAGCGCCCTGTACGAGGACCGCTACCTCCTGGGCACCTCCCTGGCCCGGCCCTGCATCGCCCGCAAACAGGTGGAGATCGCCAAGCGGGAGGGCGCCAAGTACGTGTCCCACGGCGCCACGGGCAAGGTGAGGCATGGGGTGCACAGAGCTGGGGAGGCCAGGTGGGGAGAGGGAGGCCGAAGGCTGTGGCCGAAGGACCCACGGCTGCGAGCCGCTGCAGGAGCCCAGCCCACGGACAGGCCTGTCCCGTGGGGGGAAAGGGGAATCATAAGTCGTAGGTGGTACTGAGTCTCCGGTGCAGTGACTTTCACGTGCGTGTTCCACCTGCCTTTGGAGCGATGTCACCCCATTTGGCAAACTCGAGGCTGAGCCTTGGGGACGTCGCCCCTGGCCGTGGTCACAGAGTGTGAGTTGCTGTGTGACCCGTGGGAAGGGTCAGAAAGCTCGGGTCCGGCTGGGTTTGAATGCCGGACCCCCACCGGTCATGTTGGATGAGGCCACCCGATGGCCACGTGTGAACTCGATGACCTCTGTGAAGACCCTATTTCCAGTAAGGTCCCATTCTCGGGTACGGGGAGCTGGGGCTCCAACACAGTTCACCCCACAGCACACCCTCGTGTGCACCCGTGCAGGCCGGAGGAGGGCCCGCGCGGCACGCTCGCCCACAGGTGACGGTGCTCAAGGAATGAGCTTCCTAACGACGTCGGCGGCTGTCAGGTGATGCAGTCACGGAGACTCGAGCCCCGAGCTCTCCACGCTGACAGCCCAGCACAGGGCGTGGCTGCCTAACAGCCCCCCCAGTCAGAAGACTGAACCTCCCTCGCTGGCACGTGTGCCGAGCTGACCCGGGCCAGCCCTGGTGGTACGGGGAGCAGGCCCTGGCTCACTGTGACGTGGGGCCACTGGCAGCTGAGCGTAGGATGGAGGGGACATGATTTGAGGGGGGCCTTGCCGATAGCAGTCACCAGATTCACGTCATTGAAAGCTCATTTGCTAGAGGATGAGGTCAGCAAGCTGGTGCTGGGCACCTGCAAGAAGTGGGGCGCGTGTTTCCAGTGTCGGACTTCCCGGGCCCCTTCTCCGCCCTCAGGGAGCCTGTGTCCTAGCAGGGGAGAGGAAAATGGATGCGTGGTAAGGTGGCTGGAGGGTCCACGCCAGGGGGGCTGTGCGGGCAGCGGGCCCAGCCCTGAGGGATGAGTACAGGTGAATGAATAACGGGGTACGGGAAGCGGCCGGGCAGAGGGGGCAGCCTGTGCGAAGGCCTGGAGAAGGGGCTGTGGATGGGGAGCTAAGGCCGGGAGAGAAGCTTATTCCTGAGGGCGATAGGTCAGGAGGTCTGGGAGGGCCCCAGGCCGGAGGGACGGTGGCCAACGACGCCCCAGTGGGATGTAGGGTTCTGGCCTGAAGTGGTGGCTCCTGTGACAAAGGGGACAGGTGCGTGTTTCCGCTGACACCCGGTCGTGAGCACATTTTGAGGGTGACGGGGAAGTCGGATGAGGGAGGTGGGCTGTTCGGGCAGAGATGTGGGTGCAGCCTTCCACTGGGGGGGGCGGTAGGAGAGGGTGCGGGAGAGCCCAGGGGTTCGGGGCCCGTACAGCTGGGTGTGGATCCCAGCTCCCCTGTTTTCACCCGCACGCACGCCTCTCCATTTGCTCATCCGTACAGTGAGGATAAGATAGGCCCAGCTCATGGCGCAGCGAGAAGTGATAAGTGGGATAATTCTATGAGAGAGCTCGGCATGGGCCGGGCACACAGCGAACGCTCAGTGAAAGGGAAGCGTCTTAATCCTATAATTATCAGACCCGCCCTGGGCGCTCCTGCGGGCCCTGCAGGCCGAGGAGGGTCAGTGAGACCACACGTCAGCCCAGAATCGGGAAGCTTCTGAGCCGTCTCCTCCGTCCGCGATGAAATGAGCTGGGCAGTGAGCTCCCCGTTCCGGGAGGTATTCAAGCTGAGACAGACGATCAGGATTCTGGCCGACGGTACCGTCAGGCCTGAGGACAGGTGGCATTTAGGGCTGGTAGAGTGAGTGTGCGGGTGCTGGGTGGGTCTGGCTCTGGCTGGAGTGGCCCTTGGGGTCCAAGAGAGACCCCCCAGTAGCCCACACACTGCCGGCCGCAGCCTCCCGCCGCCGTGCGCTGCTCCGTGCGGCCACCAGAGGACACCAGAGGCTTGCGATTGAGACCTTCTGGGGCTGGCCCTGGAGGAAGGAGCCGGAGGAGCCGGCCACCCCGGGCCTCTGCTCACACCCTGGTCCTGCAGGGCTGTGGGTCCGAGAACCCCCCCCTGTGGGGTGGACGTGTGGCCCTCGGGGACTTGGGGATGCTCCTGCCGTTGATACTCGGAGGAACAGCCAGACTAGGAACGTTGGCGACGTCTCCCCCGGGGAGTGGAGGTGGTGCCACCTGGCTCGTGCCATCTCTTCTGGGGGTTCATGGGCAAGAAGGACTCTCATGCCTCAGTTTCCCCTCGGTGCCTCGATTTCCCCTATTTAGAGAACCTGAGGAAGCCCCTGGAGAGGAGTTTCTGGAGCCGAGGGTTGGAGTGGGGAGGGCCAGGAACCCCGGCGTGGGGTCCAGAGCGTTGTCCAGTGTGAGGCAGGGAGGTGGTGGGGAGGGAGCGGCCAGCCGCCTGCTGGGGCTGGTGGTCTGGCTGGCTGGGGGTGGGCATCAGTGACCACATACCCGGAGGTGGGCATGCTGAGCAAGCGAGGGGGGCCCTGCGGCCCCAGCGGGCAGAGCCAGCGCCAGGAGGCAGAGCCCAGCAGGACACCTGGCAGAGCCCTCCGCAGGGGGTTCAGGATGAAGAGAGAGGGCGGGGGTGTCTGTCAGCCACTGGCCTCTCCCAGCTTCTGGATCCTGAGTCAGGGGTGCAGGGAGCCCGGGCCTCGGGGGTCCTCGTTCCAGCCTCATGGATGTCGCCTTCGTGCATTTGCTGATACGCTCCGTGCCCTGGCTTTCGTCCAGGCATGGGGACCCGGTACAGAAGGGGCTGGGGAGGGACTTAGGGGTTTGGGAGCCCTGACCCAGCAGGGGTGAAGGGCGGGTAACACTGTGACATCCTGGGGGACAAGAGTCAGCTAGTGACGCTGGGGGTGGGGGGGGGAAGGCACCAGGCTGCATGAGCAGCCCGTGCCGAGGCCTGGAGGGGAGAGGCAGGCCGCTTCCCTCCCAGGGCCCACCCAGCCCGGCGGCACCTGCCAAACACTAGAGCTGGGGGGCACCCCCCACACACCCCACTGAGACCCCGCTCCCTCCTCCCCAGAGAGCCGGACAGGAGCTGGGGTGGCCCTTCCAGGGCCGCCTCCTGCCCACGGTTTCGGAACAGCGGCCTGGAGGCCTGGAAACCTGAGACTCGGGCAGGGGTGCAGGGAGCGGGAGGTTTGTCAATGGCGCCATCTGTATGGCCGCCCAGGGAACAGGTGGGTGACCCCCCCACCCCAGCCCTTCCAGTCCTGGTGGGCACTACACCCGCACCGTGTCAGCACAGGGACGCGCAGCTGCATTCCCCTCCTCAGCACCCTGGGGTGCTGCTAGGGGCTGCCCAGGCGGTGGTCCTGGGGTTCGGGAGCGGAAGGGCGGACAGGCCTCGCGCCTCGTCTGGGGACAGACTGAACCACGGGAGCCAATCTGGCTCTGTGAGGGTCCCCTGGAACAGATGGGTGTCCCCGCGGTGGGGCCGGCCGGCAGACACCAGCTGGGGTGCCTGTCTGGGGAGGCCCCAGCCGCTGTCGCTGTGGGGACACGTGAAGAATCGCCAGGATGTGCCGCCCTGGACCACGTGCCTCGGGCCTGCTTTTCATCACAGCTGTCCCCGCGCCCGGAACCGTGCCGGCCGTGGGCCAGGTGTTCCCGCCCGTGCCTCAGTGTCCCTGCTCGTAAGATGCGGTGATGGTGGAACCCACGTCAGGGGGCTGCCGTGAGTCCGGTGGTGCGGACCTACTGCGTGAACGTGGGCCAGTCGGGGTCTGCTGCCTGTGTGACTCCGGGCAGGTGTCCTCGCCTCTCTGAATCTTTGCTGCAAAACGGGGTTGACAATCCCACTGGCACCCAGGCTCTCCCGTGTGACAGCCAGTGCCCAGTAGGGACTGGATGACCAGCGAGGGGGGTGGCAGCGTGCCCGCGGCTCGGGGACTGAGAGGTGTCCCCAAGGAGCAGCCTCCACCCCCAGCGCCGGCCGCGGAGACGGGGGCAGGGACCTGTGTTTCTGTGTCGCCGGGCGAGGCTCTGGCAAATAACATGTCATTCCCGCGCCGGCTGGCTGCGCCGTGCAGTTTTCACAGTAGGCGAAAGGTCCCTCTGTTATTTCGCTCCGTCCCCTCCAGGCCCCCGAGCGATGGGAAGCAGGCGGGACGCTGACAGCCACTGCCTGTCGCGGTTGGGGCCGCACGGCTGAGGCCAGCGCTGTGGGCGGCCCCCGCCCCGGCATCGTCGTCGTCGTCAGAGTCCGGGATGATGTGTGCGGCCAACTGGGGCGTCGGGCCATTCTCATGTCGCTGCAGAGGACGCAGGCGCAGAGAGGCAGGGTGGCCCACACCGGGTGGCGGGGCAGGGCACCCAGTCCCCGGGCTCCAGCCGGCTCTGTGCCCTTGGACTCGTCCCTTCTCTCTCCGGGCCTCTGTTTCCCTCTCTGTGCACAGAGGCTGAGGAACGAAGGGTCCTCAGTGGTCACCTGTTCCACCCCTCCCTCCGCCAGCCCTCATGTCGATGGGGAAACTGAGGCTCAGAGAGGAGACAGGGCTCCCAACTTTACAGATGGGGAGGGGAGGGGAGCACAGCACCATGGAGCTGAGGCCCTGAACTTGATCTCTGTGCTGGGACGGGTGGAGCCAGGCAGGGGGGACCGCGGAAGGAGGATGAGGTGGGGGCAGCTCCGGGCCGCCCGGAGAAGGGCCCGGAGTCTCGACACGCAGAGCCTGGCCCTGCACGTACCCCGCCCTGCTGCTTCTACAGTGCGCCCCTTCACCCCAACACGTGCCCACGCACATGCTCACACGCAGAAGTCACAGCGCGCGCCACACGTGCCGGGCACCCTGTCCTGCCCGCCCACGGCTGGCATTGCTGACAGTCCCAACCTCAGAAGGTTGTGAGGCTGGAGGTGAGTTCGCTCGTGAGAGGGGAACCATCCAGTAGCCCTGCCCTGAGCAGCCCTCAAGCTGTTGACAAGGGACTGGGCGCTACCCCCACCTCGTCCCCATTCTGTGGCTCCTGATGACCCCTGGTCCGTGTTTCAGGGGAATGACCAGATCCGGTTTGAGCTCACCTGCTACTCGCTGGCCCCCCACATTAAGGTAAGATGTTGCCGTCTCAAGGGGGTGGGTGCTGAGGGCTGAGACCCCTGGAGATGGGGGCGTGGGGTTCTGGGAGGACAGGCACGGGGTACACGTGAGTCTCCTCCCGATGGGAGCTCCCTGTTCATGCCAGCTACAGGGTCCTAGCACTCCCCCTGACCTTGTTTCCCTTTGTGGGGTGCTGCCCAGGTGTCCGGGTTGGTCAGGGCACTGGACAAAAGGCGTGCTGTCCTTGAGCGGTGTCCTTGGTCCCCTAGGGTCTGGCTCCCTGGGTGTCAGCGGAATAGTTCTGGGACACGCTACTTGCAGCCCCCCAGTCCCATCAGAGCCACCCAGCGAAGGCCCTGGCTCCTCCCGGTGGCCTGAGCCCACCCCCAACATCTTGGACCTTTCCCTGGGATGGGAATCTCCAGGATCTTGGGGAACCACCACCTCTGCCCAGGGGTGCCACCTGGGCAGGAGAGCTCGTCAGGACCGTCCAGCCTGCCCATACTGCCCGCCCCCTCCAGCCTGACCTTGGACCTGGGCCTTTGTCCGTTCATCCTTCCCTCTATCCATCCATTCATTCATCCATCCATCCATCCATTCATCCATTCATTCATTCATTCATTCATTCATTCCTTCACTATTCACTGAGTGCCAGCCTCCGGCCCACAGCGCACGAGGCTGAGCAGTAGAAATACGATTCGCACCATAATGCGAGCCCCGTGGATCATTTAAATTCTTCTAGTGGCCACATTAAAAAAAAAAAGATGAAAAGCAGCAGATACTTCGTTTTCTTAGGACGTTTTGTTGACCCCCATGTATCTAAAAGGGTGTCACTCAACGTGTCGTCGACGTAAAAAATTAGTGAGATTTTTTTTACCCTCTTTTTGCACCGGCTTCGAGTTCCAGCGTGTGCTTTACAGACACAGCAGTGTCCGCTGGGATCAGCCACGTTTCAGGGCTGGGCGGCCACACTGGACAGCACGGGCAAGGGCCTGTGCTCCTCTGAGGCCACTCCAGGCTGGAGCTATAGGGGCTTCACCCCCTCCCAAGCCTCCGAGGGGCTCTGAGGGGTTTTCATTTTTTTTTCCTCTTAAGTGGACCATCTTCCTCTGTCCCTTTACCCAGCCAGCAGCTGCTAGGGAGGTGAGAGTGGCCTGGAGGTGGGCCGTAATGAGCCCTAATGATCCATTTTGACCCCAAACACTGGGGCCGAGAGGCCCTCTCGGACAGTAGCTGTCATTGACTTGCTGCAGGCTGGTGGGTACAGGGGGCCAGGGTGTCTGGTTTCTGAGTCTTTGTCTGAGGAGGCCAAGCCCAGGGGCTGGGATCAGGGGCGCAAGCCGATCTCTGGGAACTGGGAGGAAGCTAGAGGGTAGCCCCTTTTATCTGGTCCAGGGCTGCTCATTCTAGGGTTTGGGGGGCCTTCTACCCTACCCCACCCCCAGCTGGGCTGTCAGGTCAAAGGCAGGGTCCTAGTTGGCTTCAGGAGAGAGTGGGGGCTTTTTGTCTTGAGGACTTGCCCACCCTGACCCCCCTACCCACCCTGAGCTGGTGGAATGAGCTGGGTCCCCTGCCGACCCCACTGGCAGTGGCTCTGGGATGCCGAAGGAGGGAAGTGGGTTGGGGCATAGCTAGTGTCATCTCTGGTCTACACCATCGAGGATCAGGGCCCGGCCGGGTGGCTATAGCTCTGTGGACCCAGCTCTGTGGACCCAGTGGGGGGTCCTGGCCCTCTGACCAGGGGTGCTAGTGAGAAATTTGAGGCTGGTCTGGTTCAAACCCTCAGGTCTCAGTTGGGGACCTGCCTGGGGACACGTGGTCATTCTGCCATGGAGCTCCGGCCTCTCCAAAGCCACCCCAGTGTGGCAGGCCCCATCCTTCCCTGCCTAACGGGGTCCCCCTGCCCACCTTCCATGGACTTCGTCCTCTTTGGGGAGCAGCAGGAGCACCGCTCCCTGCCCCCCAGGTGACCACTGGAGTCTCCAGCCCCTTGACAGAGAGGCCAGCCCTGCAGCTGCTGAGCCAGGAGGAGCCAGCAGCAGGGCCCCCAGTTCTGACTTTCTGCCCCACGTCCAGGTCATCGCTCCCTGGAGGATGCCTGAATTCTACACCCGGTTCCGAGGCCGCAGCGACCTGATGGAGTATGCGAAGGTACGGGGAGCCCGCACTGCCACCCCAGCCACCGCCCGCTGCCCCCCGCCCCCTGCCCCGCACACCCTTCCTGGGGGGCTGTCTGGGCCAGCACTGCGAGGCTGAGCCTGACCCCATGCCGGGTGGGGGGATGGAGCCTCTGTCCAGGCTACCCCCCTCCTCCATGGCACCTGTCCCCTGGGCTCCAGTCCCCCACCCCCCGTCCGCCTCCCCTTCTCCTGCCACCCCTGCTGTGTCACTCAGGGGACAACCAGGGGTGTGAGCCAGGCCGTTTTCTGCCCCTCAATCCCCTGGCTGCTAATTGCCCCCCCCACTCCCCTGCCATGTCTTCCCTCAGGGACAGGTAGGCACCTCCTAGGGGCCTGTGGCGGACGAAAAGCTCGCGTCGAGCCCGCCCTTTTGAAGTACAAGTTGCAGTAAAACACATTAGAAGTTTCGCATCAAGATCCGTAGCCTCTCCCCGGGCACCTTTCTTTTTAGCGACTCGATGGCAGCCCTTGACAAACAGCCTCAATCAATCAGACAGGGAAAGCAGCTCGGTGCACACACCAGAAAATTGCTCAGGTTTTTAAATAGCAGTGGCAGGGGCTGGCTGTGAGCTCTGGCTGCAGCCGAGGTGCCTCGTGGCGGGGGACGCGGCGGGAAGGCCGCCCTGCCCCGCCGCCAGCATCCCATTAAGACCTGGGGTGCTCGGAGGAGAGGGCTCCTCGACCATCTGTTGTTTTATTATTAAGAGGGGAGTTTACAAGAGCAAGCCCATATGTTGCCAAACAAATTGTCACATAGCAGAGCTATTAAGGGAACGGAGGCTGGCGAGGCTTTCTTTTCTCCCCCCCCTCCTCCGTCTCCCCGATCATGCCGGAGATAGAGCACGTTTCATCCCTAAGAAGAATGATCGGGAGCCCCCGCCCTGTCCCCATGCTCACGCCTGCAGTGGGGGGTTCAAGAGTGGGCCAGGGCCGACCCAAAACAGGGCCCTTACTTGTCCCTGGGCCACCGACCCTGCCTCGGAGGCTGGTGTCGGGGGAACCGGCTCTTTCCACGAGGGAGGGAGCGTTTCTGCACCCAAGGAAATGACCAGAATAACTGAGCAGCCGCCAGGCTTTGTCCCAAACCCAGAGCCAGGCAGGATCCGATTCAGCGGCGACAAAAATCAATGGGGCTTTGAAAATCCCTGCTTTCAAGACGCAGACGTCGCCAGGGCCAGAAGGTGCTGCAGGAGGCTCCCGAAAGGCGTGCGATCGCCGGCCTCGCTTCCCATCTCCCCCGAGCCCGCCGTCCAGGGGAGAAACGCTCAGAATCACCCCACCTGTGTCGTTGTCATCAGAATTGACTATTTTTTAAAAGCCAGCACCTGAGGCAGGGCCGTGGGCACGTTTGGATGACGGTTTTATTCCCTGTTCTCGGTCACAGTGAGACTTTCCCGTGTGTGCATGTGTGTACCGGGGCAGTCCTCAGGATGGGGGCAGGAGGATCCCGAAATCCGGCTAAGAACTTGCTATTTTTGGCTTTTGTGGGTATCTCTCTGCGGAGGGGGGCTGCCCATCCTGCTTCTCCTCCTTCCTTCCCTTTCTCCTCTCCCTGCTTGGCCTCAGGGAGGCTCGGTAGGAAAGGGAGAAGGCAAAAGTGTCCTAAATGCCCCCAAACACAAGCTCTGGGGCCAGCCACTGAGATCCACAGGGGAAGTTTGGGCCATTCCAGCTCATAGGGTCACTGTGGGGTCAGTGGGTGGCACTGGTAGACCCGTGGCACTGGGCGGGCACTGAGGGGGGAAGAGGGCATGTGCCGCCCCCCAGGTTCCAGCCCCACATGTGGCCCTTTTCCCTGGCGAGAGCACAGGGCGAGTGTGTGGATTTGACTCGGAGCAACTTCGGGGGACAAGTGGCTCCCCCAAGCCTGAGCAGCCCCTAGATGAGGTGTTCCCATTTGCCCGTGTGGTTGGCGTTGAAGAGCCGTGGATTTTAGTGCGGATGTGGTGGCCTCTCTCCTGGAAGAGCTGGAAAAACAACCCCATAGGTTTGAGCTTAATTTATTTGGAAATTTCAACGTGGTGACGAAGGAAGAAGCCCAGAGGCTCCATCGTGAGAATGAGCTGAGCCGGAACAAAGCCCCATCCGTACAGATGGGGGGACGATGCTGGCGGGGCTGAGGCCTCTGAGGTTCCGGGGTCCATTGAGGCTCTGAAAGGGGATTTGGGGCCAGAGGGTCTGAAATGTGGACCGCACATTCTGGATGCCAGGCATCAGCGGTGGGGGAGCATGGAGCCACCCAGCCTCACCGAGTGAGGTGGGCCTCCAAGGAGGGCATCCTCAGCCTTTGAGGCCCGGCATCTCGGTGGGGATGGATTTTCTCCTAAACAATGGATATTGGGCCATTGGGAAGCAAAACACAATCGGAACCGATGGGAAGGTGGGGGATCGCCCCGGGAACACCTTTCGGGGTTGCAGAGTGTAAGGATTGTGCTCGGTAGGGGAGGGGGCGGCACCCCTGGAAAGGGCTACCCCATGTATGGTAAGCAGGTGCCGTGAGCTAGGAGCCCTCACGGTGTCCCTCCTTTCCTTGGGTCCACGTCGGGCCCCCGTGTGGGCACAGATGCCTTGGTTGAGATCCACAGGGAAAGTTTGGGCCATTCCAGCTCATAGGGTCACTGTGGGGTCAGCGGGTGATGCTGGTAGACCCGTGGCACAGTGCCCGGCATACCCTCAGTGCTTCAGAGGTCATTGAAGTGTAGGCTCAGAATCTTCCAGAAGGAACCTCCGAGATCAGCGCCCACTCCGCATCTCAGACACGCAGGGTTGTCATTTCTGTGTGGTCACATCCAGCAACAGGGCCCTCACAGCCTCTCCAGGTGGCCTGTAGGGGGGGAGGAGACTGGGGGTGGTGCAGGGTCTTGCCTATGTGGGGGCCAGAGTTTGGGGCTGTCTGCGACCTTGAAAGAAAACCTGGCAGCCAGGCCTGGCCCTTGCGTCCGTTCGGACCTGCCTCACACCTGCTCTGTGTGTCCTTCCCTGCAGCAACACGGGATCCCCATCCCAGTCACCCCCAAGAACCCGTGGAGCATGGACGAGAACCTCATGCACATCAGGTGAGACACAGTCACAGATCTGCCCGACGCCGCCGAGCTCCTGCCTGCACTGGGCCAGGATGCAGGGGTGACCTGACGCTGGCGGTCCCTGCCCCCCTCATGGAGGAGGGACCTCGGGGAAGACAGGCCACGTCATACCCAGCTTATCGACAGCTCCTCCCTGCAGCCCCGCGAAGTGCCAGGGGTAGATAACGGTGACCTGGCTGGGGCATCAGGGAGGGCTTCTTTGAGGAAGTGTCACTGGAGGCTAAACCCTGAAGGATGATGGGAAGGAAGCAGCGAGGGCCCAGGGAAGAACACAAAGCAGAGGGAACAGCACGTGCGAAGGCGCGCCACATGTGGAGTCCCGGGGCTGTGCCCCAGGAGACTCAGACAGGTGTTCCAGGCTCTTCCGTGCAGCCTGCAGCTCCCACGGCCGACTAAGTGGTGGGTTCGGAATATTCCAGGTGGGGCTGGCAGCAGTCGCTTCGGCAGAGAGAAAAGGGCAGACCAGACTCGTGTTGGGGGTCGGGGGTATCAGGCTTAGTCGGGTCTCCCTGCCCCTCCCCCACTAACCCCTGTCTCCCTTGTCCCCCTGCAGCTACGAGGCTGGAATCCTGGAAAACCCCAAGGTAATCCGCTTCCTCCTCCGAGCAGCCACCTTTGGTCGTAGCCGCTCAATGTCCCTGCTGTTCCATGTGTTTGTCGCCTAATTTGAAATTTCACGGGGGGCGGGCGTGGGGCTGGGGCCAAGCCCTGCCTGTGTTCCCTGACCCTCCCCACCAGGCCCCCCTACCGCCTGCCCAGTCCACGCTGCTGCGTTTTAAGACACTCCCTCCCCCCAGTGCCTTTTCTAATTGCCGCTGGGATGAATAGGTGAAGGAAATATTTCAGGGCAGCACAGAGAGAGAGTGTGATGGTGAGACAATAAAGAAGCAATTAGGCAGATGAGACACTTGTGGGAGGGCCCAGCCTGTGCCCACCAGCTCCCAGGCCGCTGCTGCCTCGGTTGGGGGTGGGGGGGGGCAGAGATTAGAGCCTCAGGACCCACTCATCTGGGTTTGAGCCTCACGCCCGCCAGCAAGGCAGCCGGCTCTGTCCCCATCCCAGCCTCCTCCCCGGCTGGGCCTGGCCCTGTTTGAAGTTTAGGGTTTCTCTCCCTGCGGGGTTTTCCTTTGTGTCTCCCCCTGCCCACCGTGGGAGATGGGGGAGGCAGGGGAAATCTATCCTGGGAAGAGAAAAACCTCTTTGTCCCTGAGGGAATGCGTGTCCAGGCCGGGGCTCAGCCTCCTACCCCGGGGGGCTGGTTTAGGGATGGGGCAGGCGGCTTGTCTGACTTTAGGGAAGAAGTGTGCTTGGTGGGGGGTGCTCGGCAGCTGGGCCTGGGGGATCCGAGGAGGCCAGCTGGAGGGGAGGCCGACCGGGTGGCTCGGGTGAGGGTGGGGAGAGCGGGAGCCCTGCGGGGGGTCCGGGGCTGGCTCCTCACGGGGCCCAGGCCTCTCGGTGGCTGTTTGCGATCACATAACCTGTGACCGTTTCTGGAGCCGGCCCGGGTCCGTGTTTTCCCAGCTTCCTTTCCTTGGCTTCTGGCTCTAAGCATCCCCACCCTAAGGGTGAGGAAACTGAGGCCCAGCAAGGGGGCAGGGCTGGAGCCCAGGTCGCCCATCGCAGGAGCTGTCCCCGTGGCCTCGTCCCTGTGGTTCCTCCACTGCCCACAGCGCGCCCCCCTCCGTCCCCTTTCCTTTTTCAGCCCAACTGTGTCACTCAAGACAGCCGGCACCCTTGCCCCCTGGGGGCTGATGGCCCCATGAGGCTGCTGCCTGCTGGCCACAGGTTTTTCCAGTTCATGCTCCGCTGACCCCTAGACACTCAGGCCAGCCACCCCTAATTAGCCAGTCACTCAGCGCCAAGGGGGGGCGGGGGAGGCTGAGCAGAGCAGAGCAGCTTCAAGGTGGGGTGGCCTGCGGGGCCCCGTGCATGCTGGGAAAGTGCTTCTCACCCCTCTCCAAGCAGCCTGCGGGCTCTCGGGCTCAGGCCTGGGGGAGCAGAGCCGAGGCCAGAGCCGTGGCAGGCCCCCTGTCCCCTCAGGCCTCCTGTCCAGTGAGAGCAGGAGATGGGCAAGGCAGTGCGGGAGAGCACCTTTTTAAGCGTTCTGCCACCTGGCCAGGGTGCGCAGGGTAGCACTCGGGTCCCAGAGGCTGGGAACCTGGGTCTGAATCTGACTTTGCTTCTGTTGCTCCGCAACCCTGGGCAAGTCACCCAACCTCTCTGAGCCTCCAATCCATCCCTCCTACACCCAGTAGGAAACCTCAGCACCCCCCTCCTGGCTCACCGAAAGCCACTTGGCTTGTCATTGTCACCGGCCCAGGACCGGGCCTCAGTCTTAGAGCTGGGAGCCCTGCCCTCCCCCTCGGGCCGGCTAAGAATCTTTGGGAGGAAGGGGTGGGAAAGGCCGGGCTGGGTGTGAGTCCAGGGGGCAACCTCGTTCCCACTGAGGAGCGTGGGGCCAGGCCCACGATCCCGGGGCCCTGCTCTCCCACTCTGCCCTCCGCACATGGGGCCCATTCTCCCCAGGGGCTCCCCCAGGCTAAGCCCTGGGTCCTCCCTTGCATCTCCCCATCTCATGTGTATTGGGGGGAGAGGGGGTTGTCCTTCAACCTTCAATCCAGGAAAGGGGGCAGCAGCTAGGGGCCTGAGAGAGAAACACCCCGACCCCCTCGGGAGGAGCCAGAGCTCCAGGGACCCGGAGCCTCCTCCCCCGCTCCCAAAAAAAGCCCTGAGACCTGCCGAGGGGAGGGTTTGCAGGCAGATGGCGGAGCCATTTTCTGCCTCCGTGAGGGCCGATTGAAGGGCAATGAGGCAGCTAATTCGAAGAAAGATAGAAATTTACTTGCTTTAACTTCATAGGGCCCACAGTGAAAGAGTTCATTCAGGGCCGGCCGCCATATCTGATGGATGAATAAACCATTCGCAGCATCGATCATGCCTCTACATCATGGTTCAGTTCATGGGCCATTTGCTTCCAATTTCTCCTTCCCGGCCTGTTCCGTGCTTTCTTCTGCACGCACTCCCTCTCTCCCTCCCTCCCTCCCTTTCTCTTCCCTCTCTTCCCTCCCTCCCCACCCCCCTCCAGATGACATTGGAAGTGAGCCCTCCCGCTGGGGTGGATAAATAGATGGTATTGATACTCCAGCAACAAACTATTTGTCATTTGAACTGGGCTTTTGGGGAGGAAGAGTAAAAAAAAAAGGCAGGCTCCGGCCACCCCGGAATGCAAAGCGAATGTCACTTTATTTCTATTTAGTTATTTGCTTTAATCGGCCCTGCCAGGGGGTGTCGGGAGCCTCCAGCCGCTGCCTCCTAGTGCTGGGGCGCTGTCCTGTGGGGTCTTATGATGATGCCTCCTCCCCCCTTCCCAGTGCAACACGCTCACCCCGTTTGGGGCTCCATTAGGAAGTGGGGCAGGAGGAGGTGACAAGCACCAGACTGAACTTGGGGCGTCAGGCACAATGCAGGTGGAGGTGAGAGGGAGGCCAGCTGGGGTGGAGGGGCCGGGCGCTCAGTGCTGGCACCTGGTTTGAGCTCAGCTGGGGGACCAGTGAGAAGCCCCAAGCAGGTGGGGGAAGGGGCTGGGTGTCATGTTGGTCATCCAGAGATCCTAAGCTCAGGTTCCCTTTACCTTTTGGTGGAAGATGGCCCTGCGGCCTGTGTGTGCCCAGGGGATGTGGTGATTGGCAGGGCTGGGGGGCCCGGCATTTTTCAGGACCTCCCGGTGTCCACCCCATGGCTAACGATGCCATGTCGTATGTACTGTTCCTCAGCCCTCAGGTTACTAAAGTGGCTGGGACACTGCATGGGGCAATGGAAAGGGCACTGGACAGACGGGGGGTCCAGAGTCCCCAGGGCTGGCTCCCACACTGGTGGGGCCGGGCGCTATGATGTGGACAAGCCGCGTCTGTGTCCTTGGTTTCTATCTGGTCCATGAAGGCATCAGGCTGGGGCTGTTCCCAGTTAGGTCCGTCCTTGAGGTTGGTTCTGGATCCTTGTTCCCGGCCCACAGAGATGCAGGGACACGGCTGGCCCCAAGTCACAGCCCTTTGCGGGTGTGGGGGCTTTGGCACTGTCCCCCATCTCAGCTCAGCAGTAGGGCCAGAAGCATCGGCTGACTGTGCCCGTGTGCCCAGGACTGAGGGGTTTCCCCGGGGTGCGGGAACCGGGGTGGTCAGTCCCCCGTACATCGAGCCCGCAGGCAAAGTGCCCGCAGGTGCAGAATCCAGGCGCTTCCGACAGCCCGTCCTGGAGGGGGCGTCCCCGGGGGCCTCTCAGCTCTCCTTCCCCCCTGCAGAGCCGGGTGCAGCTCGCGCCCGAACTTCCTGGCATTTTCGTGGGTGATTTTCGTGTCTCAACTGTCCCCTCTGAAACTGTACAATAGCCACAGGCAGGGATCGTTTCCTCCCCTTTACAGATGAGGAAACCGAGGCTCGAGGTGAAGCCGCTTGCCCAAGGCCCCACGGCCTGAGGTCTTGCCTCCTGGCTTTGGGGTATTTTCGGTATTTTCGGCCACGCTGAAATCCAGCACGTGTTTGTCGAGGGCCTCGCGGGTCTCCTGCCCTGAGTGGGGTGGTCCCCGCCCGCACAGAACTCAGAACTGCAGCTACTAGGGTCCCGTCCCCTTTGCCTCTATTCATCACCCGCAGATGGGGGACCAGCCCTTGACCTTCTTAGCAAACAGGGCCGCTGAGAACGCAGAAGCAACTGCAGAGGGAAGGTGGCCTGTGAACGTTTGAAAGAGATCGAGGGACTGTACTTCTCAGATGCCAGCAGGTGGACAACAGCTGGGCCTGGGGTGTCCACAGGAGGGGACAGGAGCGGTTAGGCCCAAGAGGCCCCGTCCCGGTCCCCACAGCCCCCACACCATGGCAAGCATCCAGGCCGCAGCCTGGGAGTGGGGTGGGGGCCGGGGCCTGGAAAAGCAGGCAGGGATTTCGAAGGTTCCAGGCAGCCGGCAGCCCCGCCACCGCTGCATCCAGACGAGAGGCCCATTTTCCAAAACGCTCAGGAAAAAACATATACATAAAGGTTGATGTGTTTTCAAATGGGTTTCTGCTTGGCGCTTCTCTTTTCTCCCTGTGAGTATTAACCTTGGGGACCCCGGGGACGGCTCGGCTCGCTGGAGCACCTGCTGGGGTCACGCGTAGTCATTAGCTTTGCGGTCAGCGCGGAATAAACCCCAATCCTGGGAGCGTGCGTGAGCGTGTGCGCCTGCGCCCCGGGAGCCGCCGCCTCGCACCCCCAAAGTCGGGTTTTCCTGCCTGACTTGTTCCTCTCCCGCTATTCTACCTCCAGCTGTGGGGGCGTCAAAGAAAAAGATGAGATCAAGTTGAGGGGAAAAATTGTCTGATTTCTTGAGCCCTTTGTTTCCCCGGCCCCCGGCAAGCAGGGCTGGCTCCGGGTGGGGGGCTGGGAGGCCCGCCGGACTGGGCCAGCCAGCGGCCTGTGCCAGTAGCCCCCCGGTTCTGGAGAGGGGTACAGCGTGGCCAGGGCCTGGCGTGGCATGGCTTTGGCCCTGAGCCGCCCCTCTCTTTCTGTGTTTTGTCAGAACCAAGCGCCTCCAGGCCTGTACACAAAGACCCAGGACCCGGCCAAAGCCCCCAACGTCCCTGATGTCCTTGAGATAGAGTTCAAGAAAGGTAGGTGCCTGCCTGTCAGGTCTCCAGGGGACAACCCGTGGGGCCCTGGCTCCTTTCCCCTCCTCGCTGGAAGCCTGGGCACCGGCCCCCTGTCCCCCTCTCGCATCCTGGGAAGCCAGAGTTGAGGCAGGGGCTTAGAGGGTTCTCGACTGCCCCCTTCTCCGATGGCACAATGGGCGGAAGGCCCCAGGCTTGGGAACAGGCTCCCTCGGTGCTGTCCCCCAGTCCATGGGCCCCAGTTTCAGGGCGAGCGCGTTCCAGTCCGGGCAGCCACTTGCTGGCGGTTTGGGACTTTGGGGATGTCACTCAGCGTGCCTGGGCCTCAGGCTTCTTGTCTGTAAACTGGGATGGAAGAGCACCTGCTCTCTCGTGCTTTCGGGGTGTAGAACGAGGGACCTGTCAGCACCGGGCCCTGGCACAGGAAATGCTCAGTAAACGGGGAGCCTTAGAGAGCCGGCCTCAGGGGCTGACACCTCAGCTGGTCCTCAGTTAACTGCTTGACGCTTCAACCCACACCCTCCCCCGGGGCTCAGACCTCCTTCTTGTGTGCTGATCGCCTCATTGTCCTCACTGACTATCAAGAGAAAGTGCTTGCTGGCTTGGCCTGGGCAACCGGCCTCAAGCCCGGCACCAGGGACACCTCCTACCCTAGAGGATGGAGGGAAGGCAAGGCATGCCTGGTAGTGGGAGGGGCGGGATGAGGCTCGGGGTGAAGGCTCAGGAGAAGACCTTTCCAGCAGGCTGCAGAAATCAGGGAGGCTTCCTGGAAGAGGTGGCATTGGACAGGAGCTGGAGGAACCGAGAGGGGGCATGAGGGCTTAGAGGCTGTTGGTGCTTTAAGACCCCAACTTCTCCCGCCCTTTCCCAGCAGCCTAGCCGACAGTGGGCATCTTCACCAACCACTCCCCACCTGTTCGAGTCCTTGAATTTGAGGCCACAAGAGGACCTTGGTCTGAGGCCCCTGGAGGCAGCTGGAGTGCTAGGTCCCTCTTTTTCCTGTCCGTCTGACCCAGGTCTAGTTCACGGGCATGGGGCCTGTTTGGGCATCATCTCTGAGAAGAGGCCACGGTGAGACAGAGCCAGGCAGCAATGCCCAGAGCCCGTACCCCCACCCAGGAGAGCAGCGAGGGTGGGAGGTGGGCAGGAGGCAGCAGGGGTTCCTGGACACAGGCTCTGGCCGCCTTTCCTCCAGGAATAGGGTGGCCCCGAGGCTGAGCCAGAGAAGAAACGTGATCCATTTTAATGATTCGGGGGACCGTCTGGAAAGCAAAAAAAAAAAGAAAAAAACACAGATGGGTGGGACCCATCCCGACGACTCCCCATTCATCCTCTAGTTAATTTATTTGAAGTTTTAATCTAATTATTAACTATTTTAAAGGCTAAGAGGCTTTCTCCGGCAGCAGCACCAACAATGTCAGCGCCTTTCTGGGGCAGGCCCCGTCCAAGGCCGTGCAAAGGGGCCGATAATAGGCCCGGGGAAGGGAGAGAAAGGGAGAGGCGAGAGGCGGGGGGTAGCAAGAGGGGCTTAAGGTTCATTATTGGACGGACTTACATTTAATAGCAATTTACAACCAAGTTATAAAACCCCTGGAAATGGGGGTTAAGAATGGGGAAGCTGACAGCGCCTCGAGCGAAGCCCCTCGGAGCGGCCCTGGCTAATAAAGACTCGAAAGGCCGCTATTGAGGCCTGATTGGCACCCGATCGCCGGCTCCATGGTAATGAGCTGGGCAGATGGGTGGGGGATTAGCCGCCAAGTTTGAACAGCCTTTCTTTGTCACTGTTACAGCTCTCTTGTTCGTCCCCTAATACATTTATTGCTCATTTCACACCGCTCCCGAAAGTGCCCCTTGCTATTCAGAGTCAACCCTGAACCCACCCCCTGGCCCCCCCCTCCGCACCCCCCCTTGACTCGGCCCTTCCCTCCCAGAGCGGCCACCTCCCTCCTTGCCCTCCTGCCACCCCAGCCCCAACTTCTCAGAATTCAGGGACGCCTCCGACACCTCGCCTGCTGGAGCGGGCACTGCTTTACCCCCATCAATCAGATGGCTGGCTGCGTGAGGGTCTGGGGTGCAGGGTCGGGGCGCGGGGGTCCGCCTGACAGACGTGGCAGGGGGCTGTGTGAGTGTGTGTGTGTGTGAGTGTGTGTGTGTGAGCTCAGCCGCACCTCGGCCGGGCGGCCCCTGGGTAACTGGTGGGACAGAAGGTGCTCCGGGCCTAAGACAATGGTGGAGCGTGAAATTCAATTAGTTCAGGGCCTGGTTCCAATTTCACAGCCCCTAAATGCAAAAGGGGCAAAGAGAATGGGAAGGGTGGGGGAGAGCGTTTTTATTGCATTTTCCCTTTCATTCCGGGGGGCTTTCTCGTCCCTGCTCTCCCCCTCCCCGGCAGGCCTCAACCTGCACAGGGCTTTTCAGGGAGTCATTCGGAGTCCATATCTGTCACATCCATTTAAGGCGTTGCGGGCGGAGGGCGAGGGAGGGGGGGCAGGCACAGGCTCCTCCAGGGAGCTCCACCGCCTTCTCCTCCCACCCTAGGGGTCCCCGTGAAGGTGACCAACGTCACGGATGGCACCACCCACTGCACGTCCATGGAGCTGTTCGTGTACCTGAACGAAATCGGGTGAGTGCTCCAGCCTGGTCCGCCTCCTAGCAAACCAGGGTCTGTAGCAGCCAGGGGTCTGGCCAGTCCGGCTGATGGCTGGTCAGGCCCGAGGCCCGAAGCCGAGGACTAGGGGCCTGCATCCCGCGAGAAGCCGTGGCACAGCCTCACAGCCGTGACATCTCCTGGCTTGGTAGGAGAGACCCCTTGGCCCTTAGCCTTGGAAGGTGACAGTCTCGCTCCACTGGAGCTTCCAAGCTCTGGGCTGCATCCGAGACCACGATAGAAGGAAAGATGAGCCGTGCTTAGAGCTGGTGCCACGAAAGGCCCCAGGACGGAGGTAACCGAAGCTGTGAATTAGGCTCACGGTGTGTCTGATCTCGGCAGCTAAGCAGGGTCGGGCCTGGTTAGTACTTGGATGGGAGACCACCTGGGAAGACCAGGTGCTGTGGGCGTAAAAAATATAAAAATTAAGGGATTGTAAGCTGACAAGGTCCCTGCAATCTGTGAAGTTCAACCAAGGGTAGCCTCACCTTAAAAAAATAAAATAAACAAACTCACAGTGTGACCCAGGCAAGCCCTTCCCTCTCTGGGCCTCAGTTTCCCCACCCGTACAGGACCAGGTCCCCTCACTCCGATGTCCTCTCTCGGGTCCTGAGATGGTGTCTGACGTCCTTCATGGGGCTCCAGAGTGGGCACAGCCCATGTGTGCCCAAACTGTGGCTCCCGGTGGGTGGCATCTGACACCAAGCCTGTGGCCGCACCTGACCCCGAGTGGCCCGTTCTCCCCCCAGGGGCAAACACGGCGTGG
Source organism: Cynopterus sphinx (assembly GCA_030015415.1). Taxonomy (NCBI): domain Eukaryota; kingdom Metazoa; phylum Chordata; class Mammalia; order Chiroptera; family Pteropodidae; genus Cynopterus; species Cynopterus sphinx. The sequence continues at coordinate 127,148,689 of CM057385.1, forward strand.
GCCGCATCGACATCGTGGAGAACCGCTTCATTGGGATGAAGTCCCGAGGTGAGTGTGCCCAGCAGCCATGGGGGTGTGCCTCGCTCCCGGAGCCCCCTCAGTCCCTGTGCCATCATCCAGCCACTCCCAGGCGACGTCCGTGACTCTGGGCAAGTTCACCCCCCTACACACACTTCCCACCAAGGCTCAGTTTCCCCTCTGTGAGGTGGGGATGAGGGGCCCTTTGCCACTGGCATCCGAGAGAATTGCCGTCCCAGCAGGAGGCGCTGGGGGCCAGGAGAGGCCCCCAGGAGAGGCGAGGTCCAGGTTCCGGTGCCCTGGGCTGTAGCCGGGTCATTGAGGCTGCACCAAGGAGGCCGCTGGCCAGGTAGGGGGTGGGGGCTGTGGGCGGCCCAGGCCCTGTGAGCTAGCAGGGCCTGAAGGCATGTCCCAGGGCCAGGCCTGGCCCGAGGACGGGTGCATTTTTCCCGGATGGGAGGACTCTGCCTGCTGTAGAAGGGGCTCCCCCTTGGCAGGGCTGCCTGGCCCAGGTCTGCCTCTGGCTGGGCTAAGGGGAGGAACCCAGCTCTTAGGAACAGAGCCTTGAGTCCCTTTGTCCTAATCATGATTCTACTCGACCACACCTTCCCCTGAGTCTGCTCGACCACACCCTCCCCTGGAGGACTCGGTTTCCCCACCCACACAGAGGATCTCAGCTGCCTGTGGGTCCCCCATCAGGCAAAGCTGCTCCCCGAGCGCTAAGAGGGAAGGGACAACCTTTGAGTTAGAGCCCCAGACTTGGGCGCTGGAGTTTTTAAATACTGGGGGGGGAGTTGAGGCCATTTTTTTGCAGGTTTTCTAGTTGCTTTGCTTAGGGTTAATAATTTAAGGAGATAAGACAAGCAAGTAAAACCAGGCCGGGGTATAGTCAGTCCTTCAAGGTATTTTTTACTAAAATTCTAAGACCCAAAGGGAGCCGATGGCCAGATTTCGGCTTTTGGACAAGGACGCAGGAGCGGGAGGCCGGATGCGAGGTTCTCGCCCCAGGTTCACCCGGCCTTGCCCAGTGACCTTGAACTTACCATCTCTGGCCCTGGGTTTCCCCAGGTGTGGTGAGGGAGGTGTAGGGGTGGGGGGCGATCCCTCGGGCTCTGGCCTGTTTGGGTTTGTCTCAGCCGGTGCAGGGAGGAGGCAGGGAGAGCAAGCAGCCTCTTCGCCTCTTTCATGTGGTTCTCGAGGCAGCTATTATGGAAACAAGCTAATTGGAACTCTGGGAAGGCCTCGTGGAGAACAATGTGACTAATTAGCGGCTCCTTTTTCTCCTCTCTTACCTTTGTCTCTTTCCTACGGTAACATCTGATTAAATGGCCCTTTGTCTCAGTCTGCCCTTGGCAGCCGGCACAATGTACATCATCCAAGGCTGACCTGGGAGGGACCTTGGGGAGCCAGAGGCCGGCACCCTCATGTTACAGACGGGAAACCAAGGCTCAAAGTCACAGGCACGTCGGTGGCAGGACTAGGACTGACTCCCAGGTCCAGAGGGGGTAAGGGTTTAAACCTGAGCGGGGCCCATCGGGGTTCTGGCCCGGGTGTACCAGCAGGGACTGGTGCAGTGGAGATGGCTCCGTCCGTGGCTGTGGCCCCGGGGATGCTGAAGGGACAGGGCAGCCTGTACCCTCTGGGAGCTGTCAGTGTGGCTCAGCGGTACCCGCGATGGCACTTGCTCTCTGCTCCTCTCCTGCCGGTGACAGGCATCACTAATTGGTTGTGGATGTCCGGGTGCTGGGGGCAGTCACTACTGCGGGTCAGGAGTGGCACTTACCGTGTGAGAATGAATTGCTTCCTCTATTGGAAAGAAAAGGACCAGCCTGAGGTCACTGTGCAGTGGCATCCTGCTAGGCGGGGCGAGCCAAGCGAACTTGAACTGACGGAGGCATGATAAAGGCCTAGCCTGGGCTCTTCTAGGTAGACATCCTGGAGGAGGTGGCAGGAGAGTAGGCTTGTCTCCGTCGCCACTGGGAACGTGACCTAGCCTCTCTGAGCCTCGAATTCTCCATCTGTGAAATGGGCCGCGTCCATGCGTGACCCACAGTAGTTGCCGCTGGGCCTGGAGGCAGATTCGCGACCTTCTCCCCAGACCTGGGGGCGTCGCCACCCTCCAAGGTCCCAGCCATGGGGTTAGCGGGCGGTTTTGACTCCTTTGGTAAAAATGCCACCCCCCTGAGGAGGACATTCCTGGAGCACAACCTTCACCCCGCCCAGGTGCTGTGTGTATTTTGGGGGATGGGGGGGTGACTGTCCCCAAAAGCACAGCATTTAGTCTGAGAATCATACCACTTTGAGGGAAAAACAGTCAGGATGCTGACTCCACGGACTTGCTGTGCGACCACGGGCAGGTCGCTTTCCCTCTCTGCATCTCCAGCTGCCAGAGGTAAGGCAGCCTGGGGGATCTCGCCCTGTCCCTGAGGAAGTTGTGACCTGCCTGTTTCCTTACTGAGGTTGCGGGGGGAGAGAGAAGAAAATCGCTCCCTAATTTTAGGGTGACGTTTTACTTTTCTTTTTTCGCGCCCCATAAATCGCAGCGAGGAAGCGCCGCGTTGTGGCATTGTGGATCCCGCCGTGACGGGGTCTTTATTAAGTCGAAGTCACGGGAGAAGCTGTTAATTGCCAATTATGTGGAGGGCAGAGCAGGAAGACACTATTGTCCCCGTCTCGGCGTACCAGGGAAAATGTCATTTGTATTGATTTTACCAAGCTCGTAATTGAAATTCGTTAAGGGCTTGGTTTATTTGGGGGGCGGGGGGTGGGGAATCGGGCAGGGCTTAGTGTCCCCGGGTCTGGTGTGGGGTGGCCGGCTCAGGGGCGCTAGAGGCCGTGGGGTCAGAGGGGCAGGGGAGGCTGCAGACGGAGGAGCTGTGGCTGTATTTGTGGCTGTTCGCGTCGTCATTATCGCATTATCTTTTTAACTCCGGAGGGGGGCTAATTAAGTGAAGTAAATGAAATCAGTGGGGAGGAGGAGGGGGAAGGCAGGCAGGAGGAAGCAGGGCAGGGGCCGGGAGCCAGCCCACTTCCTGCGCTCACCTTCGCTCCTCTCCTCCCAGCCCTGCCCCTCGGGCCTGGCCTCTGCCCACTGCCGCCGCCTCCCTCCACGGACAGACGCCCTCCTCCTCCTCCATGTTGCCTGCTTTCTCTCCTTCCCTTGACCCTTGCTCTTCACTCTCTTCCCTCCACCATCCCCGTCTCTCTCCCACTCTCCCCTCCTCTCTCACGTCCTCCTTACTCCTCTACTTTCTGGCTAAGAAAGCACAAGGGCCGCTTGCCCACTTGCCCACCCACCAGAGGCTCCGCACAGATAGAACCTTCTAGATGGAAAGTGGCGGAAGACCTGTGAGCATCGGCATTCTTGCTCCTGGAAGCCTGGGGTAGCCAGCCCCAGAGGCCCACCCTGCTTCCCCGGGTGAGGCCTGTGGGGTGCCAGGAGCCTAGAGGATGGTTCGAGTCCCACCACCACTTGCCTTCCCCGTCGCCATGGCAACCGCCTCTCTCCTTGGCCCTGGTACCTAACAGGGGTGTCCTTGGGCTCCAGCCAACCTCCCCTCCCCCAACCTTTCTAAATCCCTCCCTCGGGATGCTGCTTTCCCAAAGGACCAGAGCCTCTGGTCCAGGTGCCCTCACCTCCGACCCCTGACCCCTGACCCCTGGCTGAGTTGGCGGACCCCACTCGATTCTGCCAAACTGCTCAGTCCAGGCTACCCCGGCAGCCTCGGGAGCAGATGAGAAGCATTTAAGCAGCAGCAGCTGTTTCGGTCCCCACCTCTCCCTCTCTGGTCCACTGTCCCCCAGCTCCGGGCCCTCCTTCCCCACCCCACCCCGCGGCAGTAATTATGGTGTGATTGAAGCTGCTCCGCGGAGAACTGCTGACACCTCTGTCTTTTTCCTGTAAACACGGGGAGATGAAAATAGACACTTGGAGCCGCTGTGCGTGTCACTCCAGAGATGACTGTTGTCTCCTCCACAGCGACACCGAGTCTCAGCTGTCATTTCCTCCTCCTCTCTGCGCAGTGGTTTGTATGCCGACTGTCAAAAGCCCCAAATCCATAGTCTTTTAGCATCAGGTTTCTGTCACCGGGGTTTTTTTTAAGTCATTTTTTTTTTCTCTCTTCTAGAAGAAATACACAAACCATCTACCCCCTGCCCTTGCGGAGAGGAGAGAGAAGATCTTTCCAGTGCTCGCTCTCGCTCTCTCACTCTCACACACACACGCACACACACACGGCAGCCCCAACCTGAAAACAAGCTTTTTGATCAGTCACAATTAACTTTAACACCTTCTAAGAGAAGGCGCGGGAATATTAATTGTGCCGGCGTGTTTCATGGCTGCAGCTTTTCTTCTTGGCCCACGGCTCTTCCTGCAGCTGCCTCGGAGGGTTGACAGCCCCCAGGCTGCTCCCGAGGGCTCAGGACGGGCTGGCTCTGCCCCCCAGGCACCCTGCTCTGTTCCCCGGGGACAGCTGTGATGGTCCAGGAGCGGGGTGGGGGGCCGTCGGGCAGGTCACAGCCCTTCCTCGTGGAGGAATACGGGTGTCTTCCTCGAACCCTGCACACCACGGGTGTTGTTCTGTTTCTAGACGATGTAGGGGTGGAGGGGGGGTGGCCACCGTGTTCTGGGGACAGGATCGTCAGCGTGCAGGCCATCCCTCGGGGTCCGTGTGTCTGGGAACTCGCCTGCAGGCAGGTGGAAGTTAGGAAGGAAGGCAGCAGACAGCTGCAAGCTTCTCGACTTCCCGACAGGTTGCCTGGGGCTCAGAGGTGGCCGAGGCCAGCCCAGGTCGGGCAGGGAAGCGGGACACTCTGTGTAGAGGTGGACGTTGGGCGGGACTTCTGACCCCCAGCCCCGGCCCCGCAAATACAGGGGACCAAGCCCCGCAGTTGGCTCAGCCAGAGACAGGAGAGCACAGAAGCCGCCCGGGGCCCCAGCATCGGTTTGCCCGGGGGGGACGCCGCTGCTGCCGTCTATGCCAGGACGAGGACAGGCTCTGAAAGCTTCCAGGCTTTTCCAAAATGTGGCAGAACTAACCAGCAGAAGGCCCGTTTCCGATGCCACAAATGTGGAATTCCCAGTCTGTGCCGGGATGGGAAGACCGGTGGGCCTTAGTCATCACCTTGCTTTAGCTGACCCCCGAGAAAGTACTTGACTCTTGGTGACAGTTTCCGAGATCACTGACAACGTACCCCTCGGACACTGTGGCCGTTTCTGCCGTTTTCGAGGCAGATGTTTCCAAACGTCCTGCACAGCCTGCCGACCAGTCGGGAGCTTCCCCCGGTGGCCTGGGGCCACTGGGAGCCACTCGTCTGGGGTGCCATGCTGTCCCCAAAGAGGAGCCCAACTCCGGTGCTGAGTTCCTATGTTTTTATAGGTTTTCGTGTCCCCCACCCTCATGCCATCAGCAGCGTGAAGGCCTGAGGGGTCCCCCCAGGGAGTCGGGGCCTGGGCTTCTAGTATATGTTTGGGTTCGTGGGTGTTTTCCTGCTGGGGAGGCCAAGGTCACGGCTGGATCCAGGACAGCCAGGGCCACACTAGTGAAACAGGACAGGCCTTTCCATGGCACATCGCAGTCACTTCAGCACCTGATGCTTTTGACACGTGTGTCCCCGAGACCAGGTGACTAACTCTGAGCCACGGGGGGAGCCCAGGCCCTTCCTCCCTGCCATAACCCCTCGGACCTGCGTATTCCCTGTCACGCTCCAGTGAACAGTGCAGCCCGGAGCAGCGATGGGAGGCCCGGATGCTGGTCCCGTGCATCTTGGGAAGCTCGTTTCCCTCCCGGGGCCTCAGCCTCCCCATCGGTCAAGTCAGCGTGCTGGACCAGATCTGCCAAGTCCACGCACACGGTCATGCTGCCACCCCCGCCATCCACCCCCAGAACCTCTCATCTTCCCAAACCGAAACCCTGCCCCCCCCGCCCCCTCTCTCCAGGCCCTGGCACCCACCATTCTCCTCCCTGTCTCTATGAATGTATCTCCTCTGGGGACCTCATCTCCATGGGACGACGCAGTATTCGTCCCCTTGTGGCTGGCTTATGTCACGTAGTGCGATGTCCTCCGGGTTCATCCATGTTGTAGCGTGTGTCAGAATTTCCTCCCTTTTTAAGGCCAAATAATATTCCACGGTATATATATGTATGTATACCACATTTTGTTTATCCATCAACGGTTGATCAGCATTTTAGCTGCGTCCGCCTGTTGGCTGGTGGGAGTGATGCTCCCATGAACGTGGGTGTAAGATCCTATTTTTTTTTGTTTTTAAGCAGCCAGTGTGGAAAGATGGTGATGATACAGTCTCGGGGAAACTGCAGACTTGCCCCTTCAACGCTGTAATGTTACATGGTGGGAAGAGGGGAGCCTTTCGGGATAGTTCTCGCTCCTCCTCCTCCATGTTAACAGCGAACACGGGGCAGGTGTGTCCAGGTCAGGTGACACGCTCACCTGAACTTTATTGGAGAGACCTCGCCACGTGGCCTAGAGGACATCTGGCCACGTGTGCATGGAGATCCCACCTCTTGGTGCCTCCGTGTCCTCAAGTGTAGTGTGCTGCCGCGCATCGCACCTTCCTCCCAGGCCTGCTGCTTCCCATCTGGTCCAAGCAGGTTGGGGAGCAAATTGAGGTGATGAGCCAGAGGCGACGGGGAGGGTGCTTAGCACAACCGTGGGTCTGGGCCCCCAGCGCCCGCTCACCCACAGCGCAGCACATGACACTGGTCAGGGCCTGGGGTCAGGTCCCAGCTCCGCCATGGGCACGCTCCTTCTCACGGCCTCGATGTCCCCGCCTGTGCAGCGGGGTCAGCGGAGGTGGTGATGGCAGGCCCTCCACCTCGGGGGTCGGGACTGCTGTGCAGAGGCACGGCTACGGAGGAGCCACCGCCGAAGGCAGCGAGCGTGTGCACACGTGTGTGCTCGTGTGTGCTCGTGTGTGCACAGCCGTCCCCTCCCCCGGCGCCCCATTGGAAGGGAAGAAGGGATATTTGGGGCCCTGGGCTCCTCCGTAGTCGGTTTAATTACAGGTTTTCAGCCGCGGGCCGGTGGGCACGCGTTGCGAAGGAGGGGGGGCGGCTCTGAACCCTGTCATTTTCCATCGTCTGCGGGCCTCTTCAAAGGGGGGCATCCAGACATTTTCTCCACAAGCCGCGAGTGGACTGTCGTGGCCCCAGCATGAACATAATGACAGATGCATTTTGCAGCAAGCTGGGAGTGAATGGGTCCGACCGGCTTGTCTCCTGTCAGACGAGTCATTATTATTTTTTTTTTTTTTTTGTCATTTGCTGACAGTTTGGGTTTCATGTGTTTCTCTCTTTTCTCTCCTGTTCCCCCTGCCTGGAAAAATGGCTAGGTATCTACGAGACCCCAGCGGGGACGATCCTTTACCACGTTCATTTAGACATCGAGACCTTCACCATGGACCGGGAAGTGCGCAAAATCAAACAAGGCCTGGGCTTGAAGTTCGCGGAGCTGGTGTACACCGGTGGGTAGGCCGCGGCCGCCCCCAGCCCCTTCCCCACCAACCAGCACCCTCCCCCAGTCCCGCCCCCGATCCCACCCCCACTGCCGGATCCCAAGATGCAGGTTGAAGGGGATTGAGTATAGGGGGGGACAGGAGATGAGAGAGCAAGGAGGTGTCAAGGGAAACACACCAGTCCCTACAAGGGTCGGCTGTCCCCCACCAGCCACCTGCAATCTGTGTGGCTCCAGCATGGCCAAGGGGCGTCACGGGTCATCCCCGAAGCAGCCAGCCTTTATTCAGCATGTGCCAGTGCCAGGCGCTGTGTTGGGGACACGCACGAGCTGTCCCCAAGGGTCCTCCCCACTTTCCTGGGAGAGCTACAGCCGGCTCCGTTCACAGATAGGGCAGCCGAGGCTCCGAGTGGAAGGAGCTTGAACACAGTGACACAAGGGGACGTGGCCTCGCCGGGTGTGCCCCCAGGTCAGGCTGTCTCCAGGCAGAACCTGGAGCTGCTGTGGGAACCGCCACAAGCAGAGGGAGGCACCGCCTTGACCGAGGACTCAGCCTCTCCCCCGGGGAGGAGACCAGCCAGGTCTTAACTGGGGCGTCCCCAGAACAGCCACACACCCAGCATGGTGGGCGACATTAGCACGAACGACGGCCGGGTCCCCGTTTTACACGTGAGGAGACTGAGTTCCCGCGCCTTACCTGTTGCCACGGAGTCGGAATCCAGGCCCCCTGACTCCACATCCACGCCCTACCTGCCATCACAGGGGTCCCCAAATCCGGCCTGCCATCCGGCCTGCGAGCTAAGACTAATTGTCACCTATTTAAATGGTCGAGGGGAAATTTTCTTTTTAATAATATCATTTCACAACGTGTGAAACGAGAGGGATTTCAGGGTTCGTAGAGTGTGCTCTTGGGCACGGCCATGCTCCTTCGTGTCCGTGTCGCCTGCGTCTGCCTCTGAGCTACGGGAAGGATACTGTCAGGGCAGAGGGGGGAACAGGCTGCTGGCCGAGGCCAACCTTGACATCTAGCGGGGCCTGGACGGCAGAGGGACCCGGGAGAGTCCGTGTTAGTGATAAAGACCCCGCTAAGCCCCCGCGGCCCTCGCCTCACCCCCTTCCCCTCCACCCTGAGCCGCTGCTTCCTTCGGAACCCCCTCATCACTGCAGCTCTCCGTGCGTGGACTCCTGGTTATCGCTGGCATTATTTCTCCCTCCCATTGTGCCCAGCGGCGAAGCTGAGGCCCCGCTTCCCAGGTACAGACAGGTGTTTAAATACCATTGTCTCCTGCAGACTCTCTCGCTCCGTGGGGTTTCAACGCTGAGAGGTGGATTTGGGTTACAAAATGGGAGAGTCATTAAGACGCGGCGGGCTGCGATGGAGGGGACAGCACCTGGCCGGGCTGGCTGCTCCCGCTCAGAGGTGTCGGTGGTGGAGGCCGAGCAAGGGCCAGGCCACCAGCCTCCCTCCCACCATAGAGGGGCTGCCGCCTCTCTGGCTGGGGGGCCCTGATCTAGGCCCTGGCGGGTGTTATCTAATCTCAGCTGCACAGAGGAGAGGAAACAGCCCCAGGCAGGTGAAGACACATGCCCAGGCTTTCATGGCTGGCTGTGAGCCCAAGGCAGTCAGAGGACAAGTTCTCGGCCACTCAGGCAGACCTCAGGAGGAGAGAGGGAAGGTGGGCTGGGCTGGTAGCATGGGGTGATCGGGGGCTCAGTGACATGCACAGGGGAGTCCTGGGTGTCCGCGGCACAGCTGTGCCCCTGGCCACGGGCTCGGTGCCTCGACACTAGGCCACCTGGGCTGCGTCCTTGCTCTGTCGCCCACCAAGCCCTAGATCTAAATCCCAAAGCGAGTTACGGTGATTAGGAGGTTTCAAAGGAAATGAAACTTCGAGGTGGAGGAGAAGGGGGTGAGGGCGGACAAGCCTTAACCTGGGTTGTTAACATGGATATTAACTTTTCCCAGGTGCCCCTGCCGTCCAGGTCCCCGGAGGGGTCAAGGTCAGCCTCGGGCCTGTCCCCACAACAGCTCGGAGGGGGGCTGTAGGATGTGGTTTCTCACATACACGTTATAGACCGGGGTTAGCTTGAGCAAGTTGCTTCATCTCCCTGTGCCTCAGTTTCCTCATCTGAAGAGCGGGGATAAGAACTGCGCCTGTCTCGCAGCGAGGCGTAAACGGGTGAATATCTGTGAAGCATCTAGAGCAGCACCCGGCCAGGTGGCTCTCCCAGCGTGCATGCCTTAGGTACCTGCAAACGCCCGGGGTGCTTTCCGAGCGCAGAGGCCTTGCCTCTGGCTGGCTTTATGATCTCGGGTGAGTCGGAGCCTCAGTGTCCCCTCCTGTAAAATAAAAGTCACCCGGTCAGGTGTCTTCCCAGTCCTGTCTAGCTCCTCGGTGACAGAGCCCGCCCCTCTGCCCTGGCGCTTGGCTTCCTCGGAGCCCCTGTTGTCCCAGGGCACAGAGAGGGACACTGAGGCACGCGGATGGGATGGGAGAGCCTGACGTGAAGCCCGGGCCAGGTGCTCCCACAGGGGTCTGTGTCCCCATCTCTGCCTCCCTCTACTGCTGTCTTCCAGTTTGGGCACTTACTGGTCTAATTACCCCGACTTAGGAAGATGGCTGAGCCCAGAACACGGGGCATGGTGGGGGCTGAGGGTCATCAGAGCCCCCTTTTGCGGGGGTCGGACTGGAGCCAGGAGTGTTCGGTTGCACCTGCGTACTTCGGGGTCTCGCCGAGTGTCTGTGGACAGGCCCTTGTCGCTCTGGGCGTCCATCTCCCTGGATCCAGCGAGGGCTGGTGGAGGCCACGTTCCAGTCTCAGGTGCAGATCGCTCAGAGCCTGGCCCGCATCCTCCCATGGCGTGCGCACGACGCCCCGGAGAGCGGTTGCTATGTGTAAAGGGGGAACTGAGGCACGAGGAGATGCTATCCAGGTGGAGCTGCGATGTGAACTCGCATGGCAGGTCGCTGGAGAACCAGGACCCGGCCTCTTCTCTCCCCGCCTGATCCTCCTCCACCTCCGCAGGCCACCGGCCCCATCCCAGCGAGGGCCTGCGCCCCTTTCCCACGGAGAGCCCCAGCAGGTGCCCCAGGAGGCCTGGGCCCCAAACAATAGCCGCAGACCCGGGGCTGACCCAGCCCGTTATCAGGGCAGGAGATCACGAGCCATCTGGCCCCACAGCTGCCCAGGTGGGCTCACCTTCCCAGCTCCATTTCAGAGAAACCCTACCCCTCGAGCTGTCCTGTCCCTCCCCCAAGCCCGGCCAGCCCGCCTGCCGCCCCTCAGCACAGATCAGAAAGTCGCAGGCTGCCCACAGGTCCTAGCCAACCAGTTATGGGGGCCGAGCTAAGCACACGGCCTTCCCCGGCCTTGGGGCTCTGGGGACCGGCCATGGGTGGGGGGCAGCCCATTTCTCAGGCACCTCGTGCACCGATGGGCTGTTCCAGCCCCAGACAGGCATGCTCAAGGTGACCATGCGAAGCAGAGTCGGTACCGCTTGGGCCAACTGAGGTCACACCCAGGCCCCACTACAGCCTGCGCGGTCTTGGAGAGGTTGCTCGGCGTCCCTGAGCCTGACTTCCTCACCCAGAAAAGCTGCCTTTGTGAAACCGAGCTCCCTGTGGGCAAGGGTCAGGGGGTCCCTTCGCCGCTGTGCCCCCTGCACCCGTCTGTGGTGCTCCCTGGATGTCTGTGGCCCGAGCAGTAGGTTAGCACCGCTCCTCCTGACCCAGGGAGTGACTGCATGGCAGGGACCCAGAGGGTGCCTCCTTAGCCACAGGAGTCCGCAGGGTCATGGATGGGGCCCTCAGGAGTGTTCCTTGACATGGTCCTTCCCCAGGGCACATGGTGCTGGAGCTCAGCAGTACACAAGGCAGACCCGGGCCATGACGGGTGTGGCACCGGTGCCCTTCCTGAACCCCAGCCCCTGACCTCTTGCGGCACGGTGACCTCCCTGCTCTCACTTTTTCCTCCCCCCAGGATTCTGGCACAGCCCCGAGTGTGAATACGTCCGCCACTGCATCACCAAGTCGCAGGAGCACGTGGAAGGGAAAGTGAAGTTTTCCGTCTTCAAGGGCCAGGTGTACATCCTGGGCCGGGAGTCCCCTCTGTCCCTCTACAACGAGGAGCTGGTGAGGTAGGAGCCCCCGTACCTGTCTCGCCGCGGGCACACGCCCTCACGTTCAGTGTCCCTTCTGCCTGCCTTTCTCTGCAAAGCTGTGCCTGAGCGCGTGCCAGGCTCTGCGCAGGGCCCGGGGGCGTGGTCAGGAAGGGTGTCGACGCCACCTCTGCCTCTGTGGCACTTACAGCTTAGATGAGGATAAAGGCACCGATCAAACGCTCCCCTGAATTAGGGAGGACGCGAGGCTGTGAGGACGTAGAGGATACGCCGGCTGGGTATAATAATCGGGGTGTGGGGAAGTTTCCCCGAGGAAGTCACCTTTGAGCTGATCTCCGAAAGCTCAGACTGTGTCATGTGCAGAGGCTCTGAGCCTCGGAAGAATCCAGAGCATCCCGGACACTAGAAGAACTCCAGGGGCAGGGGGCCAGAGTATGAGTGTCCTGGAGCCGGAGCTTAAAGGGAAGGATGCGATTGGATCTATGGGTTGTGAGGGTCGTTCTGGCTGCTCTGGAGAGAGAATTTGAGGGAGGTAGGGGCTGGCAAGGATGGAAACGAGGGCTCCTTGGGGACATGCCGGTGGCTAAGGCTAAGACCAGGTTGATGGTTCTAGGAATAGAGAGCAGCAGATAGATTGGACAGGTAATTCGGAGGCAAAAATCAGAAGGATGGGGAAGGAGATGGAGAAGGCCAGAATCACCCTGGATTTTTTTTGACGTGAGCAGCCGGGTGCACTTTGGTGGCACTCAGTGAGCTGAGGGGGTGTGCCTGAGGAAACACCCTGCTCTGGAGGACGGGCTTTCGGGTTGGACGACGTGGGCGGAGGACATTGGACGGTGGTGGACATTTCGCTGTCGTCTGAGGACCGTAGGGGAGAGTCAGTGAGATGAGAAGGCAGCCAAGGAGGGGACCTGGCGGGGCTTCCTCGTGGATGGGCCGGGCCAGGGTGCTGAGAAGGACGTGAGGAAAGTGGGAGAGGCCTGGTGGGCCGGGTCACAGGTAGCAGCTGCCTATTAGCTGTGCCCGTGTCTGCGTCGTGAATGAGAGAGAGAGAGAGAGAGAGAAGGTCCTTGGCCGAGGACCAGGGCATCTCTTTGGAGGTCACCTGGCCAAACGAGGTCGGGGACAGACCCCTGTGAGGGAGACAGCCAGCCACACCTAACTCCAGTCCCAGGCCAAGGCCGGCTCGCCCCTTCTGGGGGCCAGTTGGGAATTAAAGTACGAGTTTTGTTTGGCAGTCAATATTATTTCTCTCTTTCCCTCTCTTTGCCGGGGAGAGCTTCTCCCCCCTTCAATCTTTCTAAACACTTTATAAGCCATAAATATAACCGAATCAGTTTAGATCAGTCGGGGTAAATGTCAAATTATCTTCTCTCTTTCTCTCTCTGGCTCTTTCTTCCCTCCCCCTCCAAATCAGCAGCCTCTAATAATCTGTCCAACCCTTCATTAAGCCTTACAGTCTCACTCAGGGAGATTAAATGAATAAAGTAAAAAGGGAAAGGGGGAAAAAAAGAGAGAAAAGCAGGAGCATTTACTCTCACTGTGTCTCCGACCATTTCCCTTTTCTTTTTGATTTCTACATCGCTGACTTGAAAGCCCTTGAGTGACAGCATCACGGGGACCAGCGAGGAAGCCGCGAGAGGTAGCAGAACCGAAAATGCCGCGGCACAGTGGGTAGAAAGTAACGTAATTATAGAGCAGGTCAGAGCCACTCGAATGAACAAAAATAAAAGCGCAGAGGTTTTCTGTAGACCGTCAGGGGAGGTAAAAAAAAAAAAATCATTGTAAACTCTCTTTCTACACATACACCCCCCTCACCCCCAAACCACAGTTTTAAAAGGAGGGTTTTCAGTCCCTGAGAAACACCTCTGGAACCGCTGCGGCAGCCTCGTGGGACGAGCGTGTCCCCAAGTGTGGGCCTCACCTTGCAGCGGCCGCTGTGACGACCAGAAGGGCCCCTTTGGGGAAGGGTTGGGGGACTTTGTTTGGACACGTGGGAGATGGAGGTGGAAGGGCAGATGTGCGGGCTGCAGGCGGGAGGTGGGCAGGGGCTCCTGTCCCCTCCCAGGGCTGAGCTCAGGGACCCTTCCACAGGGGACGGGCGATTCAGACAGTGGGAGAGGGACAGGTGTCCTCAGCTGGTTCGTAGTTGGTGTGTGTGTTAGATGGGGGGGGGGCAGTGGGTCATGTTAAGCTCCATTTATCACCCCGAGCAAGGTCTGTAAAAGTGATTGGGGGAGACTGGTGGCTTAGTTTGGCCATATTTCCTCTGCCCGGTAACAGGTCAGGCGGCAGCCCCCCTAATTCTGACACCTTGTCCCTTTAGAGGCAACTCGCTGGTCTGCTGGTGGCTTCCCCCACCTGGGTGCTGGAGGGGCCAGCAGAGGTGGAGGGGAGCGAGGGGTGGGGGCGTGGGAGTACCATATACCAGCTTCAGGGCCCCATGAAGGTCAAGGCAAGGGCATGGGGGGAGGCAACAGCCCCAGTCCTGAACAATTTGGGGGCAGCAGGGTGTAGAGACCCCATTTGTCGTCGTTAAAAAAGTCCACAACCCACAAAGAGCCAGTCAGAGAGGCACAGCCTCGGGGTGGCTGAACAACAGCAGATCCCCCCCGCCCTCCCTCTCCCCAATCTCACCTCTCCAGAGAAGGCTCCTGAGGGGACAGGCCACCTCCTTGTCATGGAGAACCTTGAAATTGCTGTGTCCTGAGGCTGGAGTTCTGCAGACAGGAGGACAAGGGGCTGATTCAGGGCAGGGCGTGAGGAGGGGCCCGTGAGAAACGGGAAGGACCCCCTTCTCTCCGGAGGAAGGGCCTCGCGGAGTCAGATCTGAGGCCTCGGCGCCCTGAACTTGTCTTCAAAGAGCTTAGCCCAGCTGTAATTAACAGAGGCAGATGGGAGATCGATTGCTTATGTCTGCTCCCCCCCCATGGGTGCTCTTCTTGTCTGGCTCCTATTTCCTCTTAAGAAGTACCTGAATGAATGAATGGGTGAATGAGTGAATGCACGACGTGAGTACTAGTGAGCCGGCGACATCGTTTCCCGTGGAGCCCCATTTCCCTAGTGAGAGACAGAAGCTCGGAGAACAGGCAGGGATCTTTGCCTTGACCTCTATGCTGGGGGTTGGGGTGGCACCAGGGTGCACACCCAGGTGGCCCAGCTTGGACCAGTGCAGCTGGGGAGAGACTCAGCGGGTAGCTCCGGGGGAGGTCCCAGAGGATGGGGGCCGTTGAATGTGGGCGACGGAAACCACAGGCGGGAAGGGAAGACCGGTGAGTGCAGCACTTCTCTCCACCCCCGACATGGGGTGGGTGCCCGGGTTCGAGGATGGATTAGACAGGGTCTCGCTGGCTGGACAGACAAGATGAAAGGTGACACTGGGCAAATCTTGACGTGGATGCCGGAGGCCTCCCTGCAGCGCGACGGACAAAACTCAAGACTGTGCTTGTGCGCACCCCCTGGCCACCCAGGCCTTCAGCCACTGGACATCATGGGCTGCTCTGGACACTCCTGAGAGGCCCCTGCAGTCCTGAGGGCAGAGCCGGCTGGGATGTATGTCCTCAGTTTACCTACACAGCGCTCTGGTCATAGGAAGATTTCACGTGGCGAGCACTGGCTGGGCCAGGACCCAAGCTGCCCACCTGTGCAGCAGCTGTTCCGGGCCCAGAGATCCCCTGGGTGCCAGGGGCAAGGCCCAGGGTGCTGACAGGCTTCTCTCTCTCTGCAGCATGGACGTGCAGGGCGATTACGAGCCCGTCGATGCCACTGGTTTCATCAACATCAACTCCCTGAGGTGAGAGCTCTGGGTCCGGACGGGCCCTCAGACCCCCAGGTGTGGGGCGCACACTCTGCTGGGACCTCGACTGCTCTGACTGCTGCCCTGCCCTAGACAAGCCCCAGCTTCGGGCCCCTCCACCCACAGCATCCTCAGTGCCCGCTTTGGACCCAGCCTGCCCCGCTTCCCAGCAGGGCCAGGAGGCCCACCCGTGGCAGCCAGAGGGGTCCTGGGCACTCGGGCTTTGCCTCGGACATTCACGGCCACCCTCTCTCCAGCTGCAGGGTCCAACTAGGAGCCCCTTTCCTGGGCAGCTTAGGGAAGTGGTGGGGAGATAGCAAGGAGCCTCGGATGCTCACCTGGCCGGCTCCCGCCTTCGCTCACCACACCTGAGCTGTAGGCCAGCCAGAAACCACCCTAGCCACGGGGATCTCCACGGCCCCGTGGGGCAGCACACATGTGAAGCCACTCGGATGTGGCTTCAAACCCCACCCTGCGGCCAGCCGTCCCTGCCTCCCCGCTGCAGGGAGAGTTTGCTGTGAGCCGGTGGGAACCAAGCGGCTGGGCCAGACCCTGGCATGCAGGACGAGTGCGGCTCCCGGTGGCAGGCGCTCGGCCTGGGTATGGCCCTGGGGCCGGCGCGCACGAGTGCAGACAGGGTCACTGCCTGCAAGCAGCCCCCACAGACTGAGCCGTTCCCACGCGTCTCCTGGGTCGCCTCAGTTCATTCTCACACAGATTTGCAACTCCCAAACGGGCCCAGAGTGGCTAAGCGACTTGCCCACAGCCACACAGCTAGGAAGCCAAGGAGCTGAGACCAGAAGGGCTGTCTGTCTGTCTGTCCGGCTCTGGGTTCTGAATCCCCAGCTCCCTTCTCACGGGGCTTGGGGACGGGAGGAAGGCACGAGTCCCTCTCCTCTCCCTGCCGCAGGCCTTGGGCACTCAGCCACCATTTCTCCCAGAGCCAGTCTCTTGTCCCTCTGGCCAGGGAGAGACCTGGAATCCGGCTCCACCACCCTGGGCGCTCCCCGCGACGGCAGCCACTGTCCCCACCCTACCTCTTGGCCCTCTGTTCGTACTGTGGGACTGGAAACCCTTTTAAACGGCTCCCAACACACTGAGTTTTCCTAATGGCCTCTTCACGTCTCCCGTCCCCAGTTCAATGCTTTGTCTTCAACAACGACAAGCGATGTTTTCCCCCTAAGATAAATTAATTACATGATCCTGATTGGAGGGCAGGAGGGGCCCCGGGCAGGAGACAAACAGAAGAAGGGGAAAAAGACAACTTCACACGCGTCTTAACAAACAGCTGCCCCCCCCCAGCTCTGCCTAAATTAATTGAACCGAGTGTGTGTTGTTATTGTTAATTTGCATTTTTCTTTGTTTTGAATCCGGTTTACAGGCTGAAGGAATATCATCGCCTCCAGAGCAAGGTCACGGGCAAATAGACCAGCTGACAATGAGGCGCGGGGCCGCCTCGGTTTGCCTGGCTCCCAAGTACAGGCGCTAATTGTCGTGATAATTTGTAATTGTGACTTGTTCTCCGGGGCGGGGCTGGCAGCATGGTGGGGGGTGCCAGGCCCCAGCTTTGTTCCCTGATCCCCTGTGGCCTACCAAAGTGGTCAGTGAAGGGGAGGGTGGGGGGGCAGGTACGATGGGGAGCTATAAAATGATAATTGAAAAAAAAAAGATGCTTTAGTCTTTTGTTTCTTCTGCAGAGACAGGGGTGAGTGTGTGTGTGTGTGTAGTCGACCCGCTCGTAGACCAACCTTTTGTGTTTTCTGACTTAAGTGCCCCCGAAGGTCACCTTCTGCCAGAGAGTCTGTTTATCTTGAAGCATCGACCCCTCCAGCAAAGAGCAGGGAGTCCAGAAGCCTACACCTGGGCCCTGACCCTCAGCCAGCAGCCTGGCGCGTGTCACCAGCTGTGGCCCTGTGGCGGGCCCCAAGGAAACCCAGGAGGGTTTAGGTGACTCAGCTGGGAGCTGTCCTGCCCACAGCTCACAGGGAACTCCTGGGCATGGTGGCCACGACTGACCACACGAGTCCTCCCTGCTGTGGCTCTGCGGCCATGTATCCTCACCTATGGAGGAGGAAGAACCCCAAGTGAGAGGAGAAGCCCGAGTGGACACTTTGGGGTCCACCTGGCCCCCAAGGAGTCTTCTATCACTCCTTGACACAACGGCCCCAAAGAGCCGAGTGTGCGTGCGGTGACTCTGGACCACGGCCGGACACCCGACCAGGGCCGGGCCAATCAGAACCTCCCAGGAATTGCACCTGGAAAGATGTTCAGAAGCGAGGACAAGGAAGCGGACATGGTGTCATGCCCTGCTCCTGGAGAAGCAGAGAGGAAGAAGGGAGAAGTGGGTCTAGGGTTTGGAATCCCAGGTCCCATCCTGCCATGCGTCACGGACGCTGGTGGCACTTTTTAACCCAGGTTCTCTGAGACGCCCTGGTGTTCTCATAACCCTAAAAGCCCTACTTTTTAGGGCAGAAGCTGAATGAGAGAGTTGCTGCCACTTGCAGCCCGAAGCTGCTTTACGGGGTTGACACAAGTGCTGGTTGCCGAGGCCCTGCCCTGCCTCTGACCTGCACTGCCTTCGCCAACAAGGCTTTCTTTCGAAAGTTCTGTCTGTCAAACTTCTTTTTCTGTTTGTAAAAGCCATAAACAAACGAATGGATATTAAATAGTTGCCACACACGTTTCATTCACTGAACCTTCCAAACAATACTGTGAGGCGGATGCTTTTCTCGTCACTTGGCAGAGGAGGCCACCGAGATGCGGGGAAGTTGACTTTCCAGCCTTCACTCGGCAAGTGGCAGCAGAGCCAGGACCCGAGCCTGGCCTGGCTGCCTCCCCGAATCTAGGGTGTTCACGAGTCTTTCCCATCCTAACAGGCTGCATCTTTCCCAGGTAACAGAGAGAATAACCGTCCCCCACCGTGTCCCGTGCCATCGGCGCCCCCTTACCTAACCATGCCCCGTGTTTGTTCCAGTCTAAGTTCTTTTCCCGACTTTTGTTGGATTTCGCTGTCAGTGGTTGGTTTATTAGTTACACTTCTTTGAGCATTTTAGTGGTTTCTCTGGGATTTACAATGTGTATCGTTAGCTTACCACAATCTCATACATAATGAGACTCTTAGATCTTAGGACATTTTGTTTTGCGCTTTGGCTACCCGGTATATTCTACAAAACTCCACAGTATATCGCTGTCATTTTTGCTTTGGTCAGTTATTTTTATTTTTTTTTTTACTTACATCCTTGTGTAGGGTCGGTAACGTTTCATAAGTGTTCGATGGAATTCATCACGGGAGCTGACCCCAGCCCAGGGCCTGATCCTGCTCTGGAAGCCCAAAGAATGAGCCTAGGTACTCAGGAGCTATTCCCATCCAGGCTCACGCTACGGTCCAGTATCTGCCGTCATGTCCTTGTCACTCCTGTCACAATTGCTCTAGCCACTATCCACAACGTGGACAAGCCACTGCCCCTGGTCTGAAGACCACCGACCCCAGCTCTGTTGAGAAGGGGGTAGGAAACCACCACTTTAGGGGATGTGGAGTAAGGTTGCTTTGGCACCGAGATGTTAGAACTCTTAGCTTTTCAGATACACAGTGCCCGTCCCCCCTCCCCGCCACCTGGGCGTGCAGGTGTGACCCAATGGTCTGTGCTGGCGAAATGTTTTAATGCACAGCGCCCGGCAGCCACGAGAACAACCGTGTCCTCCAGCCAGCAGGTCCCATTGCAAGGGGTTAGCTCATTGGGACGAACTCTGCCTTCTCTCCGAGTAGACCTTATCCTTGGGACGCCCTGGCTGTGAGCTGTAAGGCCCCTGACCTCCTGCAAGGCTGGCCGTGTCTGAATCAGGCCGCTCCCGACATTCGGATCTTTTTCGAAGCGTGTTCTCAGGTCTCCAGTCAACCAGAAACTGGAAGTCGATGTTGTGGTATGAACACGGGTGTTGGTTTCTGTTACCTGTGCCCACCACCGTATCACCTGGCACTCGGCACAGGGTTGGGCAGACAAGAGGCTCTCGGGGAAACTGTTAAATGAATGGATTCTCTCATCTCATCTTAGTTACCATTTTATTGCTGTTTCTAAACCCCCTCCCGGCTGGGTGATGCAAGGGCATCCTGAGAAGTCAGACAGGGGAAGACCTCAGGTGGACTGGCCGAGCAAGGAGCCCAGGCCCCTCTCACCGTCTGGGGCTGGGGGGATGATCAGGGGTCCCAGTCGCCAGCCAGCTGGCCTGGCCCCCTCCTTCCAGGCCCCTCCTGCCTCTTTGGAAAAAGCAAAACATTTCTGTTCAAAGGCAGACGATGCAGTGGGTTTTCGTTGAGGTACAAAATGCACTAACGTGCGTGTACACGTGGTCATGTATGTACACGCAGAGGCACTACATCCACGCGTGCACACACACGCACACACACGCACAGTAAAGCACAGAAACCTCAGGGGGGCAGCTCAGTGAGATTTCCCGTGTGGCCCCCTGGTGACCACCACTCAGACGAAGGCATGGGACACACGCCAGCAGGCTCCCCGGTGCCATGGCGAGACCGTTTGAAATCATAGGGTTAACAAGGAGGAGGACAACGCCTTCCTTTTAAGAAACTTAGAGGGGCACGTTGGGCCAATAAGAAAGCTCAAGGCCACCTGGGCTGCCCCCTAGCGCTGCGCCGATGGCAGGGACCAGCAAGGGCATCTCGCTGCCTGATGAGGGCTCTGGGCTGTGCCTGGTTCCACCCTGCAGGGTTCCCTGAATGAATGAATGAATGAATGAATGAACGAGTGAGTGAATGACAGAGACTGCACCTGCCTCTGTTCTCCTGCTTCTGGTTGATTCCTATGAAGGTGTTGCAGCTCACACGTGGGTGCCCGGCCTCTCGCCATGGTGGGGGCAGCGTGGCAGCGTGGGCAGAGAGGGGGCAGACACGGCCTCTGCCCTCACAGAGCCTGCACCCAGGGCCCAGATCGCTCCGTTTCCAATGCTCCAAGGCCTGAGTAGAGGGAGAGGCAGCAGACTTCAGGAGCTGCCAGCCGGCCGGCTGCCTGGGGAGGAAGCTAAAGTCTCGAAGGGGCATGGGTAGAATTAAGACCTGTCACCTCCTGGCCCGAAAGCTTCCACAGTCTACCCAAACGGTGGCATCAGGCCGTGCTTCCCCAACTGCAGCCTGGCCTCCTCCCCACAGGTGTCACCCCAGACGCTCTAAGCTGACCATCCTTCTCCACCTTCACACCTTTAAGCATGTGAAAGGGCCCTCTCCCTGACAGCCCTTTTTAAAAGTGAGTAAAGGTTCAGAGGCCAGGCCTCGGCCAGCCCCAGCCGGCCCACCTGGCCTGGCCGGGCCGCTGTCAGCTTCACCTGGATCTGGAAGCCCCCGGGCTGTGGTGGAGGAGGCTGCCGGGCCCCGGGGGCCGGGCCGGGCCGAGCAGAGCTGATCTGCACGCCCCTCAGGCTGGGGAAAGGGCTCGCCTGGGGTCAGCAAATCGATATCTCATCTGCGGCTCTCCTAGCGGAAGTGATGGCTATTGGGACATGGTAATGGGTGTTGTCTAGTGGAAGAGACTAATCTTCCCAGCTGTGGAAGGCTCCGCAGGTGGCCCGCACGGCTCACCGCTGCCGCGGGGGCTGTCGAGGCACTTTTTAAAGCCACAGCGGCCTCCCTGCATGCTGCTGGTGGACGTCCCGGCCTTCCAGCACCTTCCTGCACACAGCCTCACACGCGACCCCAACCCCGTCCAGTCCTGGGATTCGCCCCTGGTCACACAGTCAGACGGGAGCCAGAGATAAACTCTGGCCTTCAGACTCCTCGCCCAATACTAAACGGGATGCTGGCCACGGCAGACCCACGGCCACGAGCCCAACTTGGCCTTTAAGTATGTCTGGGCTTTCTACTGGCTGGACGTCTCTTGGGAACAAACTAGATTTCGAATGATGTTGGCCACAGTCCCTACCACTCCCTAGTGTCTCACGCTCAGCCAGCCTCACTCATTTCGTCACCTGTCTGACCCTGGATCAGCAAATCAGAGGTGTTGGCGTGGTGAGGTAGGGAAGAAGAGATTGGCCTTCCTGCCTGGAGAAGTGGGGGCCCCACACCGTCTCCCTCAGCCTGGCTCCCAGGCCGTGGACACAGGCTGCGAGCCCCGTGACAGCAAGGGTCGCGTCTGTCTTGCCCGCCGCTGTGCACGAGGCTCAGGGGACATTCACTGAGCAGCCGCTACGTGCCAGGCCCTGGGCCAGGCCCTGAGGACACGTCAGCCCAGCTAGCACGTCGCCTGTTACTTCATTGGCTTCACACGTGCCTCCGGGACCTCGCCAGTCAGGGCTGACCGTGTAGAATCCACGACACCTGTTTCTGCAAACACCTTGACGTGTCGGAAGGTCGCTGGTCCAACTCCGCCACTAACGTGCTGTGTGGCTTCCGGAGGCTCTCCTGACCTTTTGGGGGGGCCTTAGTTTTCCCCAAATATAACATGAAGGGCTTGGATTCAATGACCTTCGGTTCCCTTTCTTTTTCAAATGTCCTTTTCACAGCTTGCCAGGCTGCAAAAGCCCCTCCTGCACCCTCCCGGTGAAGCCCCACGGGGTCCCCACTGGGAACACCCTGGAGCCCTCGGTGGGGACAAGCCAGAGAGTCTGAGACGCTGTTTCTGGGTTCTGGGCAGACCAATCCGAGAGGACTCTGGGCTGACTGCCTTCACGAATTTTTGAAGTGGTGGAACAGTGCCTCTCGCTGGGGTGAAGTGTTTCCTGTCAAAAGGACGGAATCCTAGGTCTGGGACCCAGAAATCCTCCTGTTTAACAAGCCACCTGGGTGATTCTGACACCGTCGAAACAGAGAACCGCAGGCCTGGAGGGCTGGAGGCTGACTGCATCCGGCAGAGGGGAGGCTGGATAAACGGGATAAACGAGCTCCCCGAAGGTAGCTCATCATCCATCCCGCCGCCACTGGATTTGGGCAGGCTGAGGGCCGGCCACGTTCACCGGCCTCCCCAGGGAAAGTGGCAGAGCTGCCGGGGTCCTTGGGGGCTCCCCGCAGGGCCACGGAAACGCCGGGGAGCACGGAAGTTGTGAACTCCAGCTAGAACCCAGGCGGACCTGGACTTGAGGCCGTTCCCCTCATCTCTCTGAGTCTCGGTGTCGTCTTCATCTGTCCAATGGGCCCCCTGCCAGGACTTGCCTTACTCCGCTGTCCGGAAGCACGAAGCACATGTGTGAAGAGCCTGAACCCGGGCCCGCACCTGGTAACGGCTCACAGGTGAGAACTGTTGCTCCCTTATTGCTCTTTTATTGCTAGATGCAGAGACGCCGCCGGCACCCCACCCCAGCCCCTCCTCCCCCGTGCCCTGACCCCGGGGTGGGGGCAGGCGCCACGTGTGACTGATCATGACATGAGCCACCCCCCGCCGGGGCTCACAGGGCCCAGCCAGCCACTCGGTTAAGACGGTAATGAAGCGTCTGAAACACGAGGCCTTTCCACCGGGGCCCCCGCTGACCCGACTCCCGCCTGAGGTTTGAGAAGTCTGTGTGTAGACTCGGAACACCCCAACCCTGCTGTTCACGCCGGGTGCGATTTATTTGTGTCCGTGTTACACGCAGGCCCTGCCCCACCTCCCATCCGTCCTCCCTGGTCTTCTCTTGGGCCCGGCCCTGCCTCTGCCAGGTCCTGCTCATGAAGACAGATGTCCCGGGCCCCGGCTCCAGCAGAAGTAGCCCCCAGACCCTTGGCACCGTGCAGAGGATGGAGTGATGGAGAAGGGGTGATGAGACAGAGGTAAGGGCGCGGGCCCCCTCTTCCTTTCTCAGGCTGGGTGTGGCCCAAGGGTGCTGACACTCAGCCCTGTGGGTGAGAGATGACGAAGCCCTAGGGAAGGCTGGGAGTGAAACCAGGTGGCCTCCAGTCCCTCCATCGGCTGCGTGACTCCCGGTCAGGGAACAAGGATGCTTATCACTTATTTACTGCACGGGTCCTATGCGCTCCACGTGAGGTAAAGGGAGCCCACAAGCTCACCCCCCCCCCACTAGAGGGCTCGCTGAGGGGAGTAAACGGGATATGGGGGGGGCATTGGATGGGGGAGTGAGGGAGGTCTCGGAAGAGGGTGAGCATGGGGCATTTCAGGCAGAGGGAGCAGCAGGATGAACACCTGAGGTTCAAGGAGCCAAAAGAGGCTGAGTGAGCACTACAGACCGACAGACAGAGTATGAGGGACGCGGATGGCAGACGCAGGCGGGTCACCCAGGGCCTCACGGGTCTTGTATTTACTCTAAGAGCCTCAGGAAGCAACTGGCAACTCTGGTTGAGAAGAGCGAGGTCGAGGGACAGCTGGAGCCCCCCAAAACCAGGTCCTGCTCTCAGGGATCTGGGCTCCTCAGCCCTACCCACCCTCTGCCCTCCTGTGCTGGGGGCTCAGAGAGACCGATGGCCCTGCTTCAGGGAACAGTTGGCCCCATGCACCCTGAGAGCCCCTGCAGGAATGGTGTCACCAGGGAGGGGGTCCCTGCCCCCTCCGCGCCCTCCCAAAAAGGCGGCTTTGTCTGGCAGCTCTGAGGACCCCGGGGCTCCACCCCAGGCCCCACTGCTGCCGCCTGCGTGGAGCTCTGAAAGGCGGCTTTATCTGTGTCCCTGGCCAGATTGCTGGCAAGGGGGTGGCCAGGGCTGGCACACGGGACCGGGAACAGCCGCGGTCCTGACTCCTGGGACCACAGAGAGAAGCCGGGGACAAAAGGCTGCCCTGGGGAGCAGCTGACCAAAGCCCCGCCCCAGAGGCAGACGAGAGGACTGCACAGGCCCCTGCTGCCGCCCTCACCACCCATACAACCTGGTCACTCAACCACTGCGGCCAGTGACATGGCCCTTCGAGAGGAAGGTCGCAGGTACAGCCCGACCTCCTGAAACCGGATCTCCCGGGCCTGCAGCCGGACTCCTTTCTCTGGTCCTGGGAAGCATCTGAGAGTGGGAACGAAACCGTCAAGAAGGGCAGCTTTCCAGACGAAAAGGAGCTTCCAGAAAGATCTATGCCCTAAGGCAGCATTGGGCAGACTGGAGAGAACAAGGAGCAGGAGGAGCTGTGGGAAAGGCCGGTGCTCGCTGAGCAACCTCTCCCTGGGGGTGTGGGGCGGGCGTCTCCCAGGGGGGCCCTGTCACCCTGCTTAGCCCCACTTAATGCGGACAACGGCGGCCTTGACACCCATGAAGCGCCTCCTTGGGGATTCTCCCTAGTGTCCACACTGACCCTTTGCGGCAGGGCGTAGCGGGCGGGTTTACAGGTGTGGCTGCAGAGGCCCAGAGAGGTTAAAACACCGGCCGAAAGCCCCCCAGCGGAGAGCAGCAGAGCTGGGATTCCAGTGGAGGGGTGTCTGAGGCCGGAGGTCAGGCCCTGGACACCAGGCCCACAGCCGGGCCTGGTCTGCCCATGGCCAACCACAGGGGTGTGCGAGGACACGTTGGCTCTGGCTTCGGACATCCCAGATGCCAGCACTGGAGGAACACACTGTCAGCTACCTGTCCCCTGGGGGGGACCAACGCATCATCCTTTCCCACCTACTTTCCCTTTAAGTCACTTTGTGCTCTCTCTGTTAAAAACCACTGAACTGTACACTTAAAAAATGGTTAAGACAGCAAATTTCATGTTATGTGTATTTTACCATAACTTTTTGAGAGATTTTAATGTTCAAGCAGGAAAGAAAAATGTGCGTTTAGAGAGCATCGAAGAAGCACTAAAGACAAGTCGGCAGCGACCCGTCTCCCGGACATGAGAAGGGATGGAGCAGAATTGAGAGGATGACACGTGCGTCCCAACAGGGTCAGGGGACCCTGATTACATGCAAAGTCCAAAATGGTCTTGTGGGCCACCAGGTGTGCCTGCTGCAGTCATCGTACGAATGGGGAGACTGAGGCCCGGAGAGAAGGTGGGGCAGCCCCTGGATGCAGAGCCAGTCACAGCAGAGCCCAGGCCGGACCCCAGGCGGCCTGCCTCTGGGTGCACCTCACCCCTGGGGGCTTCCCCGGGGTCCAGCAAGGATAGTTAATGCCAGCAGGTGGGGCAGAGGGCCAGATGCCCCCATGCGCTGCAATGCACCTGTGCCTTTGGCCCATCTGCGTTAGGCTGTAGCCCCTCCGGAGGGCAGCTGGGAAGCCTGGAGGCCGGGAGGGCCGAGGCCTCTGGCGCCGGGAGACTGAGGCACCTGCAGCGGGAGCGGGATTACAATGGCAGCCGCGCTCATCGCTCTGCCCCAGGCGCTGCGAAACCTGTAACGAGGTAAGGATGGGGAAACTGAGTCTCAGTGAGGTGAAGTCACTTGCCCACGTCCGCACAGCAGGGCGGCAGAAGGCAGAGATGGGATTCGAACCCAGTCTGTCGGGCTCTGGGAACTGTGGGGTGAATGGCTGGAAAGATGGAGCCGGGGAGCCATGCTGGGAGGGAGCACGAGTCCCTCATCGAAACCATGACTACCTACACCGGCCCCCACAGGCCACCCCCACATGGACCGCCATGATCTTTCTGGAACACACATTGTTCTGCCATTCCTCACCTGAGCTGGAACCCACCTGTGGCTCCTTAAGGCACCAACCTGGTCCCTGGCCACCTGTAGGGCCTCACCCCACGTGTTTAAAATTTTCTTTTAATAGATAAACTGGGCCACCTAGGCCAACTCTGAGCCCAGTTTTCCCTGCCATCGGGGGGGGCATGAATTTCACTCCATCATGGACTTAAAGAGTTCAGTGCAAACTGTAAAGCTCTGCGTCCCCATTAAAGGACGACAGAGGAGAGCAGGCAAACCCAGGCTGTCCAGGGCTCCCTGGGTGTCTAGCCTTGTGGGCCACGGCCTCTCACGCCCCAGGTATCCCCTTCCTCGCCACCCCCTTGCCCCTGTCCCCAGGGGAGGCGGGTCCACACCCCAGATTTACCAGCTCATGTTAAGAACATGGTTGGAAGCCCTCTCCTAGGTCACAAGGTCGTGGCAGTTTCCCATCCATCTAGCTGTCCCTCCCTTGGATGGAGCCCTTTGCCCTCCGCCAGCCCCCAGAGCCATATCAAACTTCTGCGCTCTCACCCCATCCTCTCTGCTCCCAAACCGGGCCCCAAGGAGCCCAAACACAGGGCAGGGCTTTAAAACACCACCCCAGGGCGACCTACCAGCTGGGCTGCCCAGCCCCTGACCTCGGGAGACGATGTCATGTATCCCCCTGGCTACATTTAGCTGGATCAATGGTGCCCTGAGAAACAGCCCCATGTGGGCCAGTTAGGACGGCAGAGAAGGACGCCCACCCCCGAAACCCACCGTGACAGCCGCCGAGCTGAGGTTGGCAAACACACATGGGCTCGGGACACCTCTGGGCTTGTCCACCCTCCATCAAGATGTCCCAGGGACCAGCCTGCGAGCTCTGGGCTTGCTGAGTCCAACCTCCGAGGCTCAGAGGAAAACTGAGGTTGGGGAGCTCCTGGTGGCCACAGAGCAAGTTCAAGGGGGTCTCCACGTTTTTCCCGGGGCTCTCTCCCTACGAGGCCTTCTCCCTAGGGGCGAAGGTGTCAGTCATGGCACTTGGGGTATGGCTGGCACCTCTGAGGGCCAAGCTCACAGGCTTTTAGAAAGACCACAGTGGACCCCACGTGCCCCAGGGTGGAGCTCCCTGCCTTTGACCCCATGTGAGTCAAAAACCAGACTTCAGGTCAGTTTTTGGTTCAACTATAACATCACACTGAGGGCAGAGGCCAGAGGCACGGAGCTGCCTGCCCTCAGACCCCTTTGCTCCCGTAAGGAACAGTGGCCTTCATTGAGGAAGGTCAGCAACGGCTGGGGGGCCCTGAGTTCAACGTTTCTCCGGTCCTCATGTGACCTGCCAGCACCCCGCACTGGGCCAGCAGGAGGACCAGGCCATTCTGCAAACTCCCTCCTCCAAGCAGGGCTCATGGACCACCATGGTCACTGGGGAGCCCCCTAGAAAGGCAGAATCGGGGACCATTCCCCTGATCCAGGATGTGAATCTGCATTTTAAGAAGGTCCTCGGCGTTAAGGTTTGAGAAGTACCAGAATCTAGATCTCCCAGCACTTTGTCATGTGCTGTTGGCTCAAGGCAAATCACTGGCCCTGCCCACAGTCAAGGGCAGGGGACTATCAAGGTGCGAGCACCAGGGATCACCCCAGAGTCTGCCAGCCACAACGGTCATAGCTACGCTGGCCTCGACGGCCATCAGTTAGAACTTCACCCAAGTGGAGTCACTCAGCATCTCTGTGTCACCCTCCTTTCACTCAGCACCGTGTCTGTGGGATTTACCCATCTTGTTGCCTGTATCTGCAGTTCATTTTTCACTGCTGCGTAGTATTTCATTACATAAATGCAGCCCGGTGTGTTTGCTCATCCTCTGCTGACGGATATTTGGGTTGTTCCCAGTTTGTGGCTATTAAAATAGAGCTGCTAGCACGTGGGATTCTGGATTGGATTCTAGAACAGTAAAAGGACGCGAATGGAAAAACTGGTCAATCAGAGTCAGGCCCGTCATTTAATCTATTATACCGATGTTAACTCCCTGGTTTTGACACGTGTGCCATGGATCTGTGAGATGGTAACCACAGGGGAAACCGGGTGAAGGGTGTAGAGGAGCTCTCTGTAGCAGCTGCAACTTTCCTGCGGGTCCAAAATGATTCCAAAATAAAAATGTCATTTAAAAAGCAAATAGAATAAAGCTGCCGGCGAACATCTGCTACTGGTCACAGTGGAGTCACGGGTATGCAACTCGCCCTCCCACCATAAACACCCATAAAACTGGACAAGGTGTATGAGGCAGCTGTCGTCAGGCACACCGGCCTATAATCCCTGAGAGAAGAAGGGAAACCCACGGTCACCCAGCTCTCTGCCTGGGGGTCTAGGCCAAACGCAGCCGTCCCCCCGAATGGAGGACCCAGGGTCAGAACGTGGAGCCATTGGGCAGCCGGAGTCTGTGGGCCTGGAGAAGAGGGTAGAGCAAGAGGTGGGTTTCTAAGCCGGTCATTTGTCCAGCTCTGG
The DNA here is from genome assembly GCA_030015415.1 of Cynopterus sphinx. Lineage (NCBI taxonomy): Eukaryota > Metazoa > Chordata > Mammalia > Chiroptera > Pteropodidae > Cynopterus > Cynopterus sphinx. Next base: position 127,177,075 of record CM057385.1, read on the forward strand.
GTTTCACATGCTCATGACAAGACTCCTCGGGCCTTTCCAGAGAGCAGCAGTGATGGGGAGGGGGGAACAGAGACACGGAAGACCAGCAATGCTGGAGGATGTTGGCATTCTGGCCCAGCCAGAGCGGGGAGACCTCGTTTGTGTCATGAGTGTCCAGCTTTGCTATCAGAAGCGGCTCCCTTAGGAGTAGGGGATGCACCCTAGAGTAAAGCCTTCGCACCCTAACAATGCCTAAACCCAAGCCCTGGTGAGAGCCACAGGCAAGGAAGGTAAATGAAATGCCAGTCAGCAAGGATGCAGAGATGGAGACGTCAGAGGAGAGAGCACGCCACAAACAGCAACAGAGGTGGGAGAGAGAGAGCCAGCGTCAGGGACTCAGCCTCATGCACGGGGAAACGAGGTGCTTTATTCCTTCTTCAAAGAGAAAACTTAGTGAATGAATGACTGGATGGATGAGTAACTGGGGTGCAGATGGATTGGTGGATGGGAGATGGGTGGGTGGGTGGATGGATGGACGGATGGGTAGATGGATGGCGGATGGACTGAAGGATGGGTAGATGGATGAACAGATGAACAAGGGGTGAAATCGAATCTCTTCCCTTTAAGGAAGTGGAAACTGAGGCCTGGAGAGAAGGAACTTACGACGACGGCTGCACTGAATGGCCACTAAGGTAAGCTGCTGTCACCCCAGACCCCATCTCCCAGCGCATCACCATCGCCTGCCTGCCACTCTCCTCCCTGCTCCCAGGACCCCTGGCCCACCCCAGTCCCTCCACGGGCAGCTGCCTCCTTGCTCCGTTTTGGCAAACCTGGAGCAAAAGCCCTGGGCTTGAGGATTGGCAAGGAGCCTGGCCCTTTGTCCAAGCCTCGGCCCAGGTGGGGGCTCCCTCCTCCCTGCCTCCTCTGCCATCTCTCTCTCTCTCTCGGTGACTTTTGTCCTTGGACTGTCTGCGTGACCAGAAGAGGTTTCATTCTCTGTCAACTGGCCGGCCATTAGGAAGAGGCGGACGCATTACCCTCTCACGGCACAATGCGGGGCTAATTCAGTCATTCTCCTTCACCTGAAGACTTGCTTTGCTGCCCGAGCCTCCCCTCCGGAGCGTGGCGGGCCCCATCTGTCGGACAGTTCGCTCCAGTGTCTCGGGCCATTATGCCTCCACTCGGAGGACCGGATTGTGCGCGCGCGAGCCTGTCTGCCCTCTTCCTCTTGTCTCTTTATCAGCCTCCCAGGGCCGCGCAGAACTTGCTTCAGAGAGTGATGTCAGATGTGTACAAAACAGACCCATAAAACCTAATGCATTCGCTCCCCTTTGTCTGGCCGACTCCCCCACCGAACGGCTCCCACTCAGAAAGCCACTTAAAACACATCAGCAGTAACTCCACAAGACAGCCACTTGTTGGCTAATTGTGCTAAGCAGCTGCTAGCAGGGCTGGGGGAGGGGTGGAGAGGGGACCTCGGGCCTGGCCCTCAGGCTCCCTCTCCCTGCCTTGAAGGTTGCCCCAGGAGAAAGGAGGCAGCAGTCACTGGGTGGGGGTCCTCCAGGGGCCAGGAGGACAGATTCTGTCCCAGCTCCTTGCCAATGTGCTGTGAGACCCTGGGGGGAGGGGGTCACTCCCTACCTCTAGGCCTCAGTTTCCCCACTCACATCACGAGCGGTTTGTACTGTGGCTTCTAAGGTCTCTTGCAGCCCCCCGGGGCTGCCTGACACGATGCTCCGGGGCCTTGGGCGGATGGACCCATAACAGGGCACCCTGACTCAGTCTCAGGGCTCAGAGTGGGTTCAGCTGAGACCCGGAGGGTCAGAACAGAGCCAGCATGGCACGGGCAGAGGCAGGATGGCATCACAATGGACAGCAATGCTACACGCAGAGGCCCTGAGGGAGGGCTGAATGGGAGGACCAGAGAGGAGCCCAAAGGGAAAGGTTGAAGAAATGGCAAGAGTTGGGTCGGAAAGACCCTTCAGGCCAGGGTAGGAGCTGGACTCTCTCCCGAGGGCAATAGGGAGCCATGGGAGGATAAGGGCAGCAAGGCATGCTCACTGGATTTCTCTTTTTCAAAGCCCCCGTCTTTGCTTCCAGGTGGAGAAGGAGTTGGGGATGGGGCCAAGAGCAGAAGCAGGGAGCTCTCCCTCTGCTGCTCTGACCGCCCGAGCAGGCCGGGTGGCAGGAGGGACCAGTCCTCCCACGAATGCAAAGAGGGAGAAGCCGGTGCTCTCTGCTCGGGGTGCTCTGCGTCCTGGGGACCCCTCACTCCCTTGCTGGCCCAGCTGGCGTGGCCACCTGTCAGCCTGGAGAGGCAGGGGTTAAGTGCGGCAGCCTCCAAGAAATCAGAGGATTACAGGTTTGCCGGGGGCCTGTCCCTTCTGTCACACAGGCACCCACGCACCCTGCTATCTCTGGGCTCAACTGTCACCGCGGAGCACTGTATCGGGACTTCATTAGGGAGGCTCGGGCAGCGGCTCCCCAGCCCCGAGCGGGATCCTCCGCTTCCTCAGGTCCACATCGCAAGGTGTGGGTTATTTCTACGGCCCCAGTTTCCCTTTGGGCCCTGTCTTTAGAGGCTCCAAGTCCAAGTGAATCACAGGGCGAAAGAACCCACTCTTCCCAGGCGCCCGGGATAATTATCCGCCCCCTTGGTCGTCATTGCTCCTGACGCCTCCTGCTTTCCTTTGTGAACTTTATTTTAACTGTGGATGGGATTCAAGGGGAGGGGAATCTTGCAAATGAAAATAACTTAATTGCCTTTTCTCATTTTCAAAGAAACCCATGCTCATTTTGAAAAACATCCAGACGATACAGAAAGCTCGAGAAAAGAGAAGGATGATGAGATAATTCTGAAGCAGCTAAAGGTCATTCTCAGGAGAGCTGGAATAAGAAAGCCTCTTTATAAAACGGGGTGCTCCCTTCCTGCCCCCTCCAGCACTGCCTGGATCCCCTGGCTCCAGCTGCCCCCGGCCCCACCCATTGGGTGATGCCTTTCCCTCACCCATTCCCATCCTGCCCACCCCCCAACCTCAGCTCAGGTTCTTGCTCCCCACAAATGCTCCCTAGACCTCTACAGCCCAGGTGCTCTTCCCTTCCTCTGAGCTCTATCCTTTTCATTTCAGCAAACATTATCGAGCATCTGTCTGTTTGGGGCCAAGACACACGATCCAGCCAGACGAGCTCGCCCCCTTCGCCTGCATTTAACTCGTGTTGCATCGTTCCACTGCCTTGCGTCTAGACTGCTGCTCCCCAGTCTGACTTGGCAGCTCCTTGGGGACACATCCACGGCTTCCGTCTCTTTGTAGCCTGACCCCCCAGCATTGATTGCTCCCAGGTGGGACTTTCTAGGCACCTTCAGGAAAGGCGGCTGCCGGGCACTGCACGTGCTGGACTCCGGGCCGAGCCCCCTGCCTTGTCCGAGTCTCTCATTGGGAGGTGGGCATTGTTTTACCCTCATTTTGCAGATGAGAAAACTGGGTTCAGACAGCTTAGCAAGCTTGCCCAAGGAACTACAGCGGTTGAGCTAAGAACCAGGACTTGAACCCAAGTCTCTGGGGCTGAGGCCCCAGCTCTGAGCTCCTACAGGGGGCTGCCTCCTTGTGCAACTCGGTGGTCAAATACAGCAGATGATAAATGCTCTCCGCAAGGGATGCCCAGGACAGGAAGGACAGGAAAATCATCCACGGAGTTCTGGGAAGGCTTCCTGGAGGAGGTGATCGATGCTTGACTGCGTTTGAAGAATCGGTGGGAGTTGGCCAGGCGGAAACAGGTGGAAAGCATTGGAAGAGGAGGGGACAGTCTATGGGATGAGCTAAACGTGTGAATCAGTTGGGGTGGGAGAACCACAGGCCATCTGAGCGGCTCAGGGTGTAGTAGGGAAGGTTGGGAGGTGTGAAGAGTGGGGTGGTCAGCTGGCTGCACCATGATGCACCTTATACACTCAGTTCAGGCATTTTAAACTGGAGCTTTTGGCCGACGATTCAAACTAAGCTCCCTGGAATACTAGGGGTTCCTTGGAGGCGCCCCATAACCTGGAGGAAGGTAAACCAAAGGGAGGAAGAGGCCTCCAGCCCCCATCCTGGCTTCAGAAAGGGGAGCTGTGCTTTCATGGGCTTGGATGCTTAGGTTTTCGGTATAAGGTCTCATCTGAAGGATTCTCCAGCCAGCAAGTCTGAAACGGCTCCTGCAGGCTGGGGGCAGTTTCTGCCTGCAGCGACAGGACCGATTTTTATGATTCGTTTATTCTTCAAAACCCTTAGCTGAGCCCTGCCCTCCCCGCTTATCCACCCCCCCCAGGCTCTAGAGAGAGTAGTTCAGCAGTTTCTGTCTCAGGGGGGTTGCTGTGTCCTGGGCCTGGGATCAGGATCCTTGGGTCCTAATCCCAGCTCTACCTTTAACGGGCACAAGTGCCCCCTTTCTGGGTCTCGAAATTCTGGCCCTCGACCTTGGACGTAGTCTATGTGTATGGCCACAGACTGGACACCACCTTAACTCCAGCCAGTCCTCTTAAAGGCAGATGCCAGCCCCCGATGGGGCAGTGGTGGCCTAAGACAGAGCCTCCCAGACCGGAAAAAAGATCTGTGGTAACCACCGAAGCCACCGCCAGCACCCACACCCAGCGCTTCCTCCACGGCAAGCACTCTACCCCCTGGGTCTCATGGAGCCTTCACAAGATTCCATTTTGCAGGTGGAAGGACTGAGACTCAGCGGAGCGGTCAGGGGCCAAACACACAGCTACTGAACAGTGCAGGCAGGACTCGAATCCAGGGCTGGTGGCTCTGAAGCCTGCATTCGCCATCACTTCGCAATGGCCACTTCCCAGATGTGAGCACCTGCCTGAGGCTGTCCAGGTGCGCTGTGGTGGGCACCTGCCTCCTCAGGTAGGCCCGGAGGCCTCTGTAAGGAAGGGGAAGGAGGACTGTTGTGTTGGAAGGAGCGGGGAAGAGCCAGTGTTATTGCTGGAGAGTGTCCAATGGTGGGGACTGGATCTTCGGACACTCTCCTGACTCCACCATAGAAGCCATGGGACCTGCAGGCTGAGACCCACAGGCTGAGACCCACAGATGGCTGAGTCCCCTGCCCTGGGTCCCAGCCCATCCTGGCTTCTGCAGGAGAATCTGGTAAGCTCGACATAGGGACACCCTTGCTGTCCCTTCTTCCCAATTTCATGCCCCATCTCTGAGGTAGCCTGATGGGTGTCTGCTGGGGCCTCCCTGCCCTTGACCATGAGCAGTCACTTCCAATCTCGACCGTGGGTCCTGGAGGCTGCCCAGGGTGCCTGTGCTGGGGCGGCATGGGGACTCCCCTCCTGACCTCATGCTCTGCCTCTGGGGATCCACCTACCCTCACAGCAACTCCAACAGGAGCCCCGGTCCCATCCTCAGCTCCTACTGCAGGGCTGCTCACACCAGCATCTATGGGTTTGTGGACCTTCCTGGAGATGGTTGGGCTTATGGAGCAGGGGAGGAGGGGGCCTAGAGGCTTGTGCTCCCCCCACATCTCTGCTCCTCACCCCCACCCCCAGAGAACCTCCACATTCTTTCCCGCTGCTCTGCAGGCCACCTCCTGACATCTGACCTCCCTGTGGGATTGTCCCCAGGTCGGGCACAGGCAGGTCGCTGAGGGGTCTGCACAGAGTTCCAGTAAGTCTGACGTGCAGCACGTTATTCTGCAACCCGGGCCTCAGATTAAGCTGGCCAGTCCCCGTGATGGGGTACCAGTGTGTCCCCTCTCCAGGAGCTGCACCAGCCCACAGCTCTGCGCTCTCCACAGAGCAGGCGGCTGCTGCCCCTTTGATAGAATTTTCTCTTTGTACAGGGAGTTCATTGCTCTTTCTCCGGATGTTCGCCGCTTTCTTTTGAAGGAGGGGAAAAAAGTTTTTCAAACACTTTTTGTCGTGGATTGCTCCTTTTGAGTCATGTTCCCCAGATACGGTGAGTTCATGCCAAATCAATATTTTCTGTTAACTGCCCATTTTTCATTCATCATGAAAACTATGCACCATATTGATGTGGCTACAGCTCACTTTTGCAGCCTGGGTGAGAGAGGAAGCCAGGAGAGTGACCTCTGCACTATTTTATTAATTAAATTTTTATTAATTAAATTTTTATTAATTAATTTTTATTAATTAATTTTTATTAATTAATTTTTTTGTTACTTTGTTTATTCGGTAAATACGTGTTAAGCTCCTGCTGTGTGCCAGGCCCTGTGCTGTGAGTTTGGGATGTGACTTTGAAAGAGGCAGAGAAGGCCCTGGCTTCAGGAACTCACGGGGTAGTAGGGGGATCGGCCAGTTGGTATAATCGCTTCAGGATGGGGCAAGCCCATGATGGGGTGGGAGGTGCTCCGAGTCTCAGGGAGACAGGAGAACACCCCTGAGATTAGGACTGGCCGAGACCTGGAGGAGAGGGAATGCTAGCCCCACCAAGAGGAGGGGAAGGTGTTTTGGGTGGAGAGAACAGCACGCGCAAAGGCTGAGAAGTAGCAGAGCTTTAGACCCGTCTGGGGAGCAGAAGGACCAGTGTGACCGAAGAACCAGCCAGGTGAAGGGAGTCAAGGGGGACAGGAGAGAGCTGAGGAAGAGGATGCAGGTGGGGACCAGGCCTTGCAGGGCCCTTGGGCCTTCAGGAACGTGGAGGCCACTGAGGAGGACTATGCAAAGGAGCGGACCAATCCGATTAGCAGATGAAAGTTCAGGATCTGGCCTCCGAAGGACCTGAGTTCAAATCCAGGTCCTGCCATGAATGGAGTGACCTTGGATGAATTGCTCAAGGTCTCAGAGCCTCAGTTCCTCTAGCTATTAGAAGAGAACCATCGCAGTTTCTCCCGCTGAGAGATGCAGGGAGGAATCAGCAGGACACCCTGCGAAGCTGTCAGCCCGGCTCCCCACGAGGCAGTGCTCAGCGGACAGTGGCTGCAGGGGCAGGCTTTTCGTCCGATTTGTTCACTGCTGTGTCTTCACACCCAGAAAGCTTAGATACTCAGTAAATATGAGTCGAGTGCATGGAGAAGTGGACAGTGGGCTGGAGGGACAAGCAAGGAGAAGCCAAGGGCCCCTCTTGTCTGTGGAAGGCAAGAGGCCAAGAAAAATAGCTAAATCAAGAATCAAACTGCTGCACGTAGGCACAAGGAGTTAAGTAATATACGTGGATTAGCATTTGCCATTCCCCCACCCCCCGCTTTTACAGGTGAGGGCCTTGAGGCTCAGGGGGTTCAATACATTACACAAGGTCACCTGGATATTGAGCACTGAGGCTGGAATTTGACCCTGAAGCCTTTGAAATACAGCCACGATGTCATGTGCCCCTGCGACAGCCTGTCCCACGTAGATTTTACTCCCTCATTGGCCATCCACACGTGGCTGAGCCGCACGGAGACATAGGAGGGGACAGGTGGCCAGTGGCCCCCAGGGAGGGCCGGGTCCAAAGGGTCTTTCGGTCCTTCAGCAGCTATATATCAAGCACCTACTATGTGCGCTGCCCTGTGGATGCAGCAACAATCAGGAGACCCACAGTCTGTCCACATGGGCTTGATCTGATTGTAAATTCGTACCTAGGCAGGTCATGGTGGGTAGTCACGCCCCAGGCGTATAACTTACTTAGTCAAAGGTTTGTCTTTGCCTCGAGCAAGCTCTGTCCATCGTTTCTGTGCATCGAGGTTAATGCACCTTTGAAATGACTCTTTTCAGACCCCGCTTCTAACATGTAACCACCCAGACCCCACTCCTAATATGTGCCCATCCAGGCCCCCCTTCTAAAGGTGCAGGAGGTAATCCCATCTCCTCCTGGCTTCCTCTCGCCTTTCATTTAATCTTCCTTGCCTTCCCTCCTTAATCTGCAGCTCACAAAAGAAACTGCAAAACCGTTATTCTCCGGAGCCTTTGAAATCTTGCTCCCCAGCAGATGTTGTCAGTTTGGCTCAAATAAACTCTTGTCAAAGCTCTCTACAGGTGAGATGCTTCTTCCCTCCACACTAGCGGGTGGAGACCCACGGAGGACAGGGACAGGCAGCCATGATTGCTAAACTATTAGAGATACTCTGTGCCCCTGTCCCTCACCTGGAACCCACCACGCATGACTTGCCATGCCCACCAACTAAAGCGCTAAGGCCTGCCAGGTGTGGAGGGTGTAGCCAACGTCCATTCTGATTGGTCCTACCTGTTCCTTGCAGCTGTTTGATATTTTATGTCTCACCCTGCTAATCGAAGCTGGGGCTCTGATGGCTTTGAACAGGGCCTGGCCTGATGGGTGAGGAGGGGTGAACTGCAAGTCTCCTCGAGGAAGGTGCGTTTACTTCAGTGACACCTGAGTCTTCGTGAGTCAAGTGGGCAAAGAGAGAGGCAAAGAGCAACCCAGGAGGTAGGACCCCCAGCTGCTGAGGCCCACGGGGCCCACGTGGGAAGGAGCTGGGAGTAGCAGGAAAGGAAGCTAAAGGGGAGGGTGGTGCTGGACCTGTGGGGCCTCATGGCACAAGGAGATTTGGTTTTTATCCCAAAATTGATGAGCCAGAGGGGTTCTAAGCAAGGGAGGGGCCTGGCTTGGTTGGGAGGACCCAGAGGGGGTGCCCAGAGAGGTGGGAAGCAGGGCTGTGGCCTTGTCCAGGGCACGGGTAGCAGCGAGGGTGGCCTGGACTAAGTTCAGGGACATGGGATGGAGAGAGAGACACAACCCCACAGGTCAGTAGAGGTAAAATGGGTTGACAGGTGTCCCTTCCCCATTTGCCCTGGGGCCTGAGGCTCAGACAGTATTCCTGAGGGCCCCAAAGACCCCCCAAAGAGACCTTTCTGGAACCTACTCCAGGTTCTCAGTCTCAGACCTCTCACCTGGCAGGGGGACAGGGATGAGCGCAGCGGCTTCCAGGCCCGGCTCCCCGGAGCGCCAATTCCGAAAATGACAACCAGAGGCCCAATGAGGAGGTTGGAAAATGGGCACCTCTACGGCTTCCTGCGTCTATTGCAGGGTTTGGAAATAGCCGACATGAAAGGACAGCCACGCGGAGGGGGTGCCTGCTGGGCAGACGGGCGCCCGGAGGGGCTGCCGCCACCGGTGCAGCGGGCAGGGAGCAAGAGGCCCCAAGGGAGGATGCCCCCAGAAGCGGGGGCAGGAGTGAAGTCAAAGGACAGCAGGGACAGACAGAAAGGACCCACATCGGGACAGACACACACGACAAGACTCGTGATGTGGCCAAAGATTGTCGCGCGTGTGTGTGCGCTCGTGAGAGGCCGTCTTTGAGGAGCAATTGAAAAGGCTTCAGCCCCTTAGTCCATCCGGACACCCCCCTTGTTTCCACAGCCCCCCTCGACCACCAAAAAAAAAAAAAGCGAGAGCAAGAGAAAGAAGGAAAACAAAATATCTACAGTTGTCGAGACAAGAGGAGAAAAATAGAGGCAAACATCCGTAATTTTCTCTGTGGGGCTTTGCGGTAATTGAGCCATTTGGATAAAAATAAAGGCAGCGGGCCCCTTAGGTAAGAAGAGCTTTTGCAATCTAAGAAGCTGGAATTATGTGTCTTGTGTCACTTGAAATCCCCCGTCCTCCCCCCATCCCCGGCGACCCAAACCACTTTCCCTTTTCTTATTATTTTTTTAAGTACCCTGTCAGATGTCGTCTGTACACCAGAGAATTTCAGCTGTCACAACTAATTTCAATTTTTCCATGTGCTTTTCCTCCCTCGGCGTCCCGGGGGAGGGGCCGGGCGAAGCCCCCTTTCCCTGGCTCGCGCGCATCCGCTGGCTCTTTTTATTTATCGTCCTTGGTTATTATTTCAAAACCAGATTTCTATCATGCGTTTGTTTGGGGAGTGTTTAAGGCCCGTGGTTTGCTCCTGCGGGAGGTGGGGCCTGGCCCTGTGGATTTCCAGCTTCCCTCCCGGCCACACTGGAACAGCCCCACCTGCTCCCGCTGAGCCCCAGGACGCCCTCCACTCTCCTTTTGGTCTCCCACCTCCCCGCTCCTCCCCGACCCCTCACGGGTGAAAATCCAGGCCTCAGACACAACGGTGATTCGGAGGTTCTATCAGAACCCAGCAGATGGGGAGGCCAATGGGCCGAGTGTCACTGATCTGTCCCACCCCTCGTGTTTCTCCATCTTTCCCGTCTTTTCCCTCATCTGCCCTTCCTTCTCCATTTATGCCTTAATTCAATAGATGTTGATGTGGGGCCACTTCCTGTGTGCCCATCCTGGGGACCCCAAAATGAGTAAGCACAATCCTTGCCCTTGAGGAGAGGACAGTCTAGTGGGGTCGGGGTGACAGAGAGGCTCACAGGTGGGTACAAAGCGTTTGATGCGCTGCCCAAAGGCAGAGCAAGGGTGGCAGGGCACCACAGAGGGGGCCTCTTTTAGCTCAGCCTCTGCAAGGTGTGGCGCTTGAGGTGACTCCTGGAAGCAAATGGGTGTTTGCAAGCTGGACGAATTAAGGAGGGGACAGAGCAGCAAAGGCAAAGGCCGATGTCATGAATCGAATTGCGTCCTTTCCCCGAATTCCCACGCTGAAGCCCCAGCACCCAGCACCTCAGAATATGACATCGGAAATAGGATCGTTGCCGAAGTCAATAGTTAAGATGAGGTCCAACGGGGGTAGAAGGGGACCCTAATCCAGTGTGACTGGACAGAAAGAAACCCCACGCGACGACGGTGAAGGCAGAGACGAGAAGGATGCCAATGACCGCCCGCGACCCGCAGGAGCCGGGGAGGAGCAGAGCGGACACCCTCTCGGCCCTCAGGAGGAACTAGCCCCACCGACACCTCGATCTCAGATTTCTAGACTCCAGACCCAGGAGACAATAAATTTCTGTCGTTTGAGCCGCCCCGTTTGTGGGCCTTTATTGCAGCAGCCTTGGCAACGGATGTGCGTGGAGACGGGAAAGGACATGTTCTGAGAGGCGCGTGTGATTCGGCTTGGAGTCTGAAAGGGTGGGGCTGGAGTGTCGTGGGGCCCGACACCCTCCAGTGTCGGGGACAGGGGGGTGCTGGGGGGAGAGGAGGGCGTGGGAGCACTGAAGCAGGAAGGAGGTGGGTGGGCTGGGGTGGGCTTTGGCGGATGCAGTCCCCGGTGGGAGAGAGAGCACCGAGTGAGGCTGAGGCGGGACATCCTTTTCTTCCCATTCTCTTGCTTTCCTTTTCTCTCCCACATCCACTCTGGGTTCCACTCTTTTCTCATCAGCGGGTTCTGGAGGCCAGGACAGGGCCTGTCATTCACGGGGCCACAACCAGAGTGTGTCGAGTGGAAAAACGAATCACATAGCCCCTGGTTCTTCTGCTCACCCCTGCTGTCCCCGTGGTTGGTGGCCCTCAGGGCTCATCCTGGGACACAGACCCTGTGAAACGGGAAAAGCCGAGTGACAAAATGTCCACGCCGGGATTCCCCCAGCCAGTACGGGAGAGCCAAGGCTGCTGGAGCAGAAGCGACTGCCTTGGGGTCAGCATCAGGGAATGAGGTGCAGGCTGGGCCCCCCCTTCTCAGTCCCTTCTCTTCCTCCTTCGTTCCCCTGGTTCCCCGGTGCTGGGTGCTTTTCTGTTGTCCTGCCTTTCTCTCCTGCCCCTGCCGACTCTGGGAGAGAGCAGAGAAGGGCCCAGAAAAAGGCTTTCTTCAGGGGTGGGGGGACCTGAGGCACAGGGAGGTGACATGAAGTCACACAGCTGGTGAGTAAGACACGGAGTTGGGGAACTGAACCAGGGAAAGCGCAGGCCAGAGCCGCCGCTGTCAACACACGCAGCCCCAGTGGGGGCCCCGGTGAGCGCTCAGTACCTGCTTGTCTAAGGCAGTGTCACCAGGTGGCTAAGGGCAGGGCCACAGCTGAGTTCCAGCTTCATCCCCTCCCAGCCGGGCAGCTGGACCCACTCTGAGCTCCGGTTTCCCCAGTGCGAAACTGGCTGCTAATGGTTCCTCCCAGTGGCGCATAAATGCCGGCTGCACTCCACCCAGCTGGTTCCCTTTTCCTCCCAGGTGCTCCCCACCAGGCTGACCCCAGGTGCCCCTGGCTGTCGGCGTCACATGACTGAGTCTGGCCAATGCGATGGAGAAGGCAGTGGTGCTGCAGCTCCCAGGCCTCACGCCAAACTCCCCGCAGCATCCTCCCCGCTCTCCGCTCTGGTGCCCGGGGCTTAGTAGGCCCTGGTGAAGGCTGCACTGCCACCATTGCACAGCTCCCACCTGCCAGGGTGAGCGCCAAGCACCCTGCACACACCCAACGCTCGTAAATCCATGCCCAGTGCCTGTGTCCGGGGCTTGGGTCAGTGTTCCCGGTCCTTCGCCCCTAAGAGCCGGGCTCCCTGTCCTTCTGGGATGCCTCGGGCTGGTGGCTCCGGCCTCTGCAGCCTTCTTCCCCCCTATAGCTGCAGACCTAGCCCTGCCTCCCCCACTGCAGGATCCCCCAGGCTGCGGCCACGCCTCAGCCCCCGGAGGGCCTGAGATCCCCCTGAGACTTAGGGCCTAGGTCATATGCCATCACCTGGGCAGTGCTCCGCTGCCTCCTGCCTCTAAATGTCTGTGCAGGGGGCACCAGTGCCACACAGGACTGCGCCTGCTAGCCAGCCCTGTCTTCCTAACATTGAGGAGCTCCTTGGGGCAGCTGTGTGACTTCGGACATGCACCTGAGCCTCAGTTTCCCGCTTCGCTGCTCCTCAGTCCAGCCCGCTGGTTTTGGCCCACAGAGTAAGTACCCAACCAAGGCATGGGGTCAAGGCCCTGTCCCCTTCTTCTCCCAGCAGAAATGGGGGCAGGGGGATGAGTCGTGAGTGCTGAGGAGCTGCTGGAGAGGTGATGTCCCCACGGGCGGCATCAGGCACACCTGGAGAAGCCGAGCCCCGCCCAGCCCCAAGCTCCGACCTGAGGCTGGAATCATTTGGCCGGGAAATCACATCTCCACAAGCCGAGCTCACTCACGGAGCTGTGCGGCCGCGAGGGAAATTGCCCTAAATGTGAATCCTCCTACGAGTCTGGGGAAAGCGATTTCGATGCCCATGAGCGGAGAGCAGCGGCCCTTTGAGCAATGTTTTCAGCTTGTCTGCCTTCCAATCGCTTCTAAATAGTATGTTTTATTCGGTGCGACTGCTTACAGGGGCCCGTTCCACCCGGCACGGGCCGCCAAAGCCCCGCATCTTAAATCGTGTCTGCCTGGCATTTGTAACGAGCAGGATGTGTTTCAGGTTCCCGCGGCCAGCTCGCCCAGAGCGCTGATGGGCAGCTCTCCCCGGCATCACCCTGGGCCGCTGGCGGGTCACCACTGGGCAGGCACCAGCGTGGCTCGGAGGCTTCAGGGAGGGGTGGACAGGAGAGGTCAGGTGGCTGAGAAACAGTGCTCCCTCCCGGCGGCAGTTCTGGGTTCAAACCTCGACTCCTCCTCCTCTTGGCTACGTGACTCCGGGCCAATTGCTCGTTCTCCCTGAGCCTCATGTTCTCATCGAGGAAGAGATGATAATAAGGTCTTTGCCAACCAGCGGTTCCCTCGTCCTGATTCTCAATAAGGGGTGTTCTCGGTTTGCCCACCTTCTCCTGCCACGGTGACAGCTTCCAAAATCAGCTTCTACCTTTGTGCACCCCCCACGTTTGTAGCCACAATATTCACTCGCAAAGGGGGAAACGACCCAAATGTCCTTTGACGGAGGGTGGGTAAAGCAAACGTGGTCCAGCCACGCAATGGAATATGACCTAGTCTTTAAAAGGAAGGAGAGTCTGACACCTGCCACAACGTGGATGAACCTTGAGGACATGATGCTGAGGGGGGAAAAGCTAGACGCGAAAGGACAGATTTTTGTCGTATGATTCCACTTCTATCAAGTCCCCAGACTGGTCTGATGAGTACAGACAGCAAGCAGAATGGTGGTTGCCAGAGGCTGACAGGAAGAAAGCACGGGGCGTCAGTGGTTAGGGGGTGCAGAGGTTTTGTTTTGCAAGATGGAAAATTCTCCAGAAATGGATGGATGGAGGTGATGATGGTGTAAATGTACTTAGTGCCACATAATGATACACTTACGAATGGCTCGAATGGTAAATTACACGTTACGTCTATTTTACTACAATTTTAACTTTTATTATAAATGAAAAAGAAAACTTGGATTCTATTTAAAAAATCTATTTTAAAAAGAAGAAAAGAACGCATATACGAACGATAAGAATGGGGAAGGGAATGCAACCATGGAGCCTGCCAGCATTAATAGAGGATGCCGTGTCGAGATCTAGGCTCATAAAATCAAAAGTCTACATGGAATGAGTGATTTTTCAAGATCCAAGAAATGATAAAATGACTAAAATTGACTTTAAAAGAAGAACAAAAATAACAATGATACATTAACTGTGGAAGAGAGAGACAATTTTCTCGAACTCCCTCCCCAAGGAAAGCCTCCAGGCCCCGATGGGTTTATGTCTGGATCATTTCAGATGTTCATGGGACCGTAATCCCAAGATTCAAGCTCTCCCGCAGCAGAGACGAGAACGGAAGCTTCGTGATTGATCTTACGCAACGAGCAGAACCTCCTCGCTGAGCGGTGAAGACAGGGAGCTCAGAGAGGAAAACCACAGACCGCTCTTGTAAATATAGACGCAGAAGTCCCAACCCCAAATCTGGTGACTTTAATCCACCCACGTATTATTGTCACAAAATCCGCTGCTTCTAACTTGCCTTAACCCAGGAATTCATCTTCCAAAAAATAAAAATTAAAAAAAAATTCAGTACTTTTATGTAGAAAACACGGGAGAAATAGAAACACGGAACCATCAAGTTGCTGCGATAGCCCGACTTGTGCAGAAGCAGGAGGTGGGGTGGAAGAGGCATCTCGCTGTTCAGAGATGAGGCCAAGGCCGAGGAGATGAACCAGAAAACAGACTTACGGACTTGCCCAGACCCCCCGAGGGAGGAGTGGGGGTGTGTGAACGGGGCCGTGGCAGAGGAGTCTTCATTAATTTGCTCGTACATTCAATTATTCGCAGTGAACATCATCGAGCACCCGCACTTCTTGCTTAGCCCCAATTAATTCCTGAGCACCTGCTGTGTGCCAGGCACACGGCTGCGAGCAAGGCAGGCCGAGCCCCTGTCCCCGTAGATCTCTCAGCCGGGTGCCAGAGCAGGGCCCTGGGCTGGGCACCAACAGGGCCGCAGGGACCGAAGGCCCCACTCCTAGCCCATCAGGAGGCTCCAGGTTGGATGGGGAGACAGACAGACGTGGAGGTGAGTCTGCAGAGCACATCTTGGAACGTGACCTTGGTCTGCGTCCTGCTTTCGTGACCCTGGGCGAGAACTGGAACAGTCACGGGCTGCCAAGGATGCGCAGAGGAAAGCTCAGGACGTGTCGCCGGACGGGCCAGACCCTGTTGTTCATCGGGGTGTGGCCCCACGCATGCAACATGTTCATGTCACAGACCAACTCCAGCCTGGTTCCGGGGGCTCTCATTGTCCCCACAGGAGTCGAAAAGCTGCATGGAGACAGGGAGGACAGGGTTCCGGTCCCAACTCCGCCACTTAGCAGCACTGTCCGGCTGGGCCCTGCCTGGCAGGCCCCTCCACACTCACCCGCAGACACTTCCCACACCTGGCCGTGGGTGTCCTTCCTCTCTTCATCTGTTTGAGCCTGCTCAGCCCACAGGAGAAGCAAACCAGAAACCCGTGAGGGCGGGAGGTAGGGCGACGCTGAGGTGTGCCCCACACAGCTGCTCAGAGGACCCACAGAAAAATCGAGCCCTACTCACTCCTACTCCAGCTCCTTTTCCTGCAGAGCACTCCACCCCAAAACCAAATCGCACAAAACACAATTTTATTATGCCTGCGGACTGACGGAGCAGAAATTCAGACAGAACACGCCGGGGGAGGCTGGACTGCCCCGGGATACGTGGGGCTCCAGAGATGGGACCGTTGAATACTGAACGCAGGGGGTGACGTCAAGGCCTGGGCATTGGAATCACCTGGCGGTGGCTCTAGTCACGCGTCTGACACTGAGCCGGATGACTTGAAGGCCCAGCTCAGCTGGGGCCGTTGACCGAAGGCCTCTCGTGTAGCTTGGGCTCCCTCACTGCATGGCGGCCTCGGGGGTCAAACTCCTTCCATGGCAGCTCAGGGCTCCAAAGGTTAAGCGTCCCAGTGGACCAGCCAGCAAGCCGCATTGCCCTTTCTGATTTCACCTCAGATGTCACATGGCGTCCCTTCTGCTCTGCTCTACCGGCTGAAGCAGTGAAGTCGACCTCACTCCTCATGGAAATTTGTGGTCATTCTCGAAATCCCCGACTCAGATGCTGGGGGACCCTCTGCAGCCCCCTCTGCCCTGGCCTCCGTGCCCTCTCCCTGACAATACTCGCACCCAGATCCTGGTCTCAGGATCTCTTCCTGGGGTGTCTCAGCTACATACTCACTGTGTAAGTTCCCACCCTCTCCGAGCCTCAGTTTCCTTCTCCATCAAACGTGGATTCTACTATCGGCCCCTCCTCCCAGGGTCAGTATGAGGCTTAAGTGAGAGAGTAAGTGTGAGGGGGCATGTAGCAGAGTGTCCGGTGTGGAGGAAGGTCCTCATTTTTCTCCCCCTTGGCTTGTTGCTGCCTCTCCCTGAGACAGCCATGCCCGCAGGGACCGATGGCATCATGTGCTGGTTGCGTGGTCCTCATGGCACATGGCTTCACGGCCTCTGAAGGGTTAAAACATGCTGGATCATTTGCCAGCCCTTTGTAAGTCCTTGGCTGGGGCCAGACACCAGGGCTCAGCAACCTGGGCAGCCTCCACCTGGGCCTTCCCAGAGGAAATGGCTCAGTCCCTCGGTGCTTCTGAGTGATTGATGGGGAAGACGCTGCAGAGCCAGGAGCTGGCAAAATCCGTCTCTCTTGAAAAGTGGTGTTACCTGTCTGGGCCTTGGATGCGACTGATCTGCCTTCAGGGCAGCTCTGCGCACTCTCAGAACACCCAGGGGACAGAGGCAGCTTGGCCGGGATGGGAGCTCCTTCCTGCTGCCTGCGGCACGCCCCGCCCTCGCCTTGGCCTCTGCTACGGGGTGGAATTATTCACGGTTTGCCGGCTCCGTCCTGGGAACCTCAGTCCCACTGGTGACGCCGATTCCAGTAACAGGCGCTTCTGAGCATCCTCTTGCCACTTGCTGCAGTGCCCAGGGATCCTGATGTGTGCGTGCCATCGAGTAGCCATGTGACAGATCCGTTTTCCAGAGGAGGACCCTGGGTTCAGTCAGAGACTGACGGGACTTGCTCAAGGCGACTTAGTTACCGAGTGGCAGAGCTCAGGGGACAAGTCTGACTCTGAAGTGTGTGCCCCTAGCTACCAGGCGACCAGTGGGGGCTCACAATCCTGCTCAGGACCCTCAGTGCTCCCAGCGCCTCTCTGCTCTGCCCCGTCCCCCTTTCCCGGCCCTCCCGCCCCCACATCCACGACTCTCTCATCATCCGTGCAGGGAAACTCTTTACCAGGTGGCGTACATTGTAGTTCAAAGCTGAGGCTGTGAGGTCCGACAGACATGGCCTTGACATCCAGCTCTGCCACAAACGAACCGTGGGGAAGGCCCTTTAGCTTTCTAAGCCTCAGTTTCCCCATCTGTGAAATGGGTATAATTAATAGTACACAACTCGGAAGGTTACGGGGCTTAAATGAGGTGATGTAGATAAAGGGTTTAATACAGGCTGCCTCTAGGTCGCTAAATGTTACCTGACGGCATTGTCACCGCCATCACTGTTGGCACCTGTAACGACGAGGGGCAAATGATAGGCACTCAGCAAGCGTTCGTTTCTATCCTTCCTTTGTCTGACCTGCGACACGTTTTTCACCCAGTTCGATGCCTTCACTGTCCACTAAAGAACAAGCTCTTTTGAAAAAATCAGTTTTTAATGAAACGAGCAATGCACAAATCTATACGACTTGTTTTTAAACATTTAGCATTATAGGTGAGGCTAAAGTCTCTTTT
Organism: Cynopterus sphinx; assembly: GCA_030015415.1. Lineage (NCBI taxonomy): Eukaryota > Metazoa > Chordata > Mammalia > Chiroptera > Pteropodidae > Cynopterus > Cynopterus sphinx. The sequence goes on from CM057385.1 coordinate 127,194,945, forward strand.
GACAGCCGGTCCTGCAGGCTCCCCCATCACTGTCCCTTCCTACCTTCCCCCAGCTCTGCAGGGACAACCTGTCAGCATTTTGCTGCCTTTGCCTTCAGTGTTTTTCTGTGCATTGGCGGGCACATGTCCTTACTCTCCGGAATAAACGCAGCGTTTTTTGCGTGTGGTGCATTTGACTTGTCTTATGGAAAATGATCAGACCGACCATATCATCCTACACTTGCTTTTTTTTTTTTAAACCCAATAACCCTTCTTTTGCTTTACCAGTGCCAGTGAGAAAAGAAGGAGGGGCTGGGGGGTCCCAGGGCAGGAAGTTGGGCAAGCTTCATGACCCAAAAAGCCTGCGACTCACGAACTGCCTGCTAGTTCCCTGGAGCACCTGACTTTGGAGCACTTACCTTTGCTCACCCTGCAGCTTCTCTATTTTATCTTTGCAAACAAATCACCATCTTGCTCTGTCTGAAAGACCCTCAAGTCTCAGGTTCAAAAACCTGACAACATCCTTCTCTGCACTCAGCTGGGCCAGACCGCCCATCGAGTCTGGCCAATGGCAGGGGGACTCGGTGATCTGAGTTTATTTCTCCTCCATGGAAAGACAGTTGTCAAGGACTCTTTGGGCCCTGAGTCTTTGGAAGCTGCGATAATCAACAAGAAAGTCGGAAAGGCCCATGTCACCCCTGAGCGCAGGATGTGCACCTGAGGAGCATTACAAAAGCGGCCTGTGATTCGCCCCTGGAATCAGACCCCGTCCCAGACACTGACCTTGTCCCGGAGGTGAAACGCCCTTACCCAGGAGTGACATTTGGCTGGAAATGCAGCCAGCTTACTTCCCGCTGCCACACAGCGTGGAATTTTCTTTGGAAGCGTTTCATTTTTCCTGCTCCTTGACAGCCTCATTCTGGTGGAGCAGTCAGTGTTTTTCTCCCTGGCTTCCAGGTCCGGGGCTGAGCCAAGCACAGCAGCCAAACCACGGAGCCGAAAACTGGTGTTCTAAGATGAACATGTGACCGACGGGGACATCTGCGTGACCGGGAGCCGGAAGCCCACCTGCCTCCCTCCTTCCCAGCTACTTCTAGCCTCAGTCCAGTTCAGCATCACCATGCGTGTGTGCACACGCACACACACACACACACACACACACACACACACACACACACACACAGACACAATTTTAACTACATCCCTAACTTGGGGCACCAAAAGGCATGAGGTTTTAGAATCTCTAGAGGTCTCTAGGTAACGAGTAGAGCATATGTTCTGACAGGAACTATTCTACAATTAATGTCCTGTCCTTCTCTTTCACCTCTGGCAACTCAGCCCCCACGCTCAGTCCACTCAGGGTGACAATCATCCCTGCTGCCACTGCCACCCTAGCCCATTTCTGTCTGCTGACGCGTGCCTCTTTCCAGTCACGGACATCAACTGCAGGCTTCCTTTATGGTTTGGTTCGTAACTTGTGTCCTTGTGACTCTTCTCTGGATTTCATTGCCAGCCCCCAGCCTAGCTATCTTTTCTTGATATCATGTCCTCCCTGTGAGGATGGATTACTGAAAGCAACGCCCTTTCAGAGACCCTGGCCTCAATAATCCATCCATAGGAAGAGCCTTTGTTGGATGAGTGGGTGGACAGGTGGATGGATGGGTAGACAGAGGGATCAATGGATGGATAGATGGATGGATTGATGGATAAATAGATAAATTGGAAGAAGAAGGAGGGAAGGAAAAAAGAACATCAGCACACGTCCACCTAAATATACATCATTGACTAGAGTCTAATATTTATTTACAAGTTTGTTTCTTTCATCGTAAGATCTATGTACAAGAAAATGCACAAATCTTGATACTTGCTGAGTTTTGTATACACTGTGTGGCCCAAATTCCTATCACTATAAAGAACATTGCCATCACCCCAGGAAGTTTCCTCACGCCCTTTCCCACTCACTCTCCTCTCTAGACTTTCAGAGGCAACTACTGTTCTGACTTTTCCATTTGGGTGATTTCCAGTTTTTGGCTTTTATGAAGCTGCTATGACAATTACTGTACAACCCTCTTTATGGACACATTTTCACCTCTCGGATAAATACGTAGGAGTAGAATCGTTGGGTTTCAGAATGGGTATTTTGTAGTTTATTAAGAATCTTCCACTCCTTTTTTTCTAAGTGGCTGTAGCATTTTACACTCCCAAGAACATTATGTGAGAGTTCCCGTTGCTCTACAACCTTGACAGCATTTGGTGGTGTCAGTCTTTTGACTTTTAGCGGTTTTAATTTGCATTTGCCTAATGACGATGTTGAGCACATTTTCTTGTACTTATTGACCATGTATCCATCTTCCTTTGTGATGTGTCCTTTTTTTTTTCCCACAACATTGGGTTGTTTATCTTCACATTATCAGATTGTAGGAGTATTTTTATATACCACGGATACTAGTCCTTTGCGTTTTGCGAATCTTTTCTCCCTGTCTGTAGCTTGCTTTTCTTTTTAAGAGCTTATGTGAGCAAAAATCGATTTTAATCAGCAGCATCAAACCAGAAATGGTTAGGAGCACTCTTGCCTTTCTATTTTCTTAATGGTGTGTTTTATGAGCATGTAATGTAGTCGGGGCCAACACTAATTAGTGCATTGCATTGCTGTGGCCACGGAGTTTATTTCAGGCATGGGTACCTGACCCAGTCAAGCCAATGAGTCATTTTCTAGGAATGCTGCTGCACAAACAGACACTCTTTGGGGCTGGATGTGAAACTGAGGAGGTACGACATCTATCACCATTGGCATCCATCTTGCTGCATTGTGGAGTCAGTCAGACTGAGAATGGATTCAAGCCAGGGTAGCAGAGATAGAAACCAGGATAACCAGATCCCAGTGACAGAGTCTCTGCATCAGGCTCTGGGTCAATCAAAGGCTGTCCAAATAGATCCCACATTTTCCTTTCTTTATATCTTTGCTCGTGCTGTTCTCTTCACCAGGAAAGTCCTACTGTCACATCTCCAAATGTCTATGTGTCCCATCCGAGATGTCACCTTCTCCATCAGATTTTCTCTGCTCTCCTGTTTTTTCCCATGCCCTTCCTGAAGTGACTTCCTCCTCTTCCGGGTGCTGAATATTATTGCTGTCTTTTTGCACTTAGTATTTATAATCAGGTTTGATGATGATGATGATGATGATGATACAGTATTTTAAAACAAAACTGTAAGCTCATTCATGCCTGAATCCATGTCTGATTTGGTATTACTCACATAGCATGGGCTTGAGATTATTTACTGGTAGAGATTTCTGGAGGTGGGGGCACAGGGAACCTTCGTTTTCTACATGAGGCATTCTTGGGACTATTTCTAAAAGCAGGTGTTTTTCTGTATTCAGAAAAATACATACATACACACACACACATAATGTTTAAAAACTTATTGAATTAATGAATTAACTACTGAGTATATTTAGGAGCCTTAGTTTCACGCCCAGATTGCTATAGAAGTACAATCAATGCTCTATCTCCCTCTTTTGGTTCATTTCCCACTTGCTCCCCTCCTTTTGACTTTGCTTCATTTCACCCTCCAGCTTTCCTCCCCTCCCAAAAGCCAAAGCAGCAATCAGGGATGGCTCAGGCAGCCAGCCTAGGGCCTAAGGAGGGTGATTGTTCATGGGTCTGTTTCTTCTACTCCTTGATTGACCAACTCATGCCAATTTTCCCAGGATTTTCCTGGTTTTACCACTAAAAGTCCCAAATCCTGGGAATCTCTTTTCAAGAAAAACTGAATAGTTGATCGCCCTCCTTATATCACCTTCCAAACCCACCATATTGCATTACATGGTAGAGAAACTTTCATTCATTCCTATGGTGAGCAGAATTCTAAGATGGCAAAGTTCCTGTGCCCTGGGGTAGACGTCTGCATAGATGTAGATAAAACCTATGAATGAGATATCATTCCTGCAGTTAGATTACCTATGCATTGACTTTGTGTTAATCAAAAGGGAGATTAGCCTGGGTGGGCCTGGCCTAATCAGGTGAGCCCTTAAAAGAAAATGAATCTTCCGAGAGAGGAGCCCCTGCCAGTAATGAACAGCCAGTCTCCATGAGTTCTACAGCCACACAGAAATAAATTTAAAAACCACGTGGGCTTGAACCCCATGCCTCAGATCAAATCTCAGCCTTGTGAGACTCCCAAGGAGAGAGCCCAGTAACCCTATGAATGTGACTTCTGACACACAGAACTGTGAGCTAAGTAATTCATTTTAAGCTGCTAAATTTGTGATCATTTATTACACAATAGAAAACTAATATGATCCCATAAAAGGCAGTCTTCCATAAAAGAGAAAGCTGGGTGGCTGTGGCAAGTTCCTCGACCTGTGTGAACCTTGGCGTCCCTGTCTATAGAATGGGAAGGCCTGTGCTCATCTCCCTGGAGTGTCATAAATGTTGAATGTGTTCAGAATGAGAAAGCACCCAATCAGCGGTGTTTCTGCCCATTTCTTAGAAACCCACCTCCTCCACCGTCAAGCAGATCCTGTCTTCTCTGCCTCTCAGCTGAGCAAACTAAAAATCTGGCACAGCCAAGGTCAAAGTATTTGGTTGTGCTACACTTTGACTCCCTTCCCTTGATGAATGAAGCTCTTTCCTATCTCCACTGGCACCTTTTTTGCTAGAATTAAATAAGAACCAAACCCTAACAGTCAGACCTGACTTGGAGAGCATGGTCCATTGGACAATTTCTGTTGCTGGAGGGACATATGACATTTGGTAAGATTATATCTCAAGACCTCCCTGTGAATAATTATAGTGAAGCCTGCACATCAGACCCCATAATCATGACTGGCTGAGGGTGAAATACAACCTTCTAATTTCATCAATGTGCTAATCATTATTTTCTGAGTACCAAGTGCTGAAGGGGATGGAGATAAGCCATCAAGGGCCTCATCTTCCTGGAGCACTAGTATGTGCTCATCCTATGAAAAGAACATGAGATAAAATTCAATTTTATTGAAATATCAGAAAGATATTTGCATATCCATGTTCACGGCAACATTGAGGCAACCCAAGTGTCCATCAACAGGTGAACACATAAAATACGGTCTATCTGTACAAAGGATTTTTATTCCGCCTTAAAAGGAAGGAAATTCTGATACTTGTGACAGCATGGAGGAAACTTGAAGACATGTTAAGCGAAATAAGCCAGTCAAAAAAGGACAAATAGTACATGATTCCATTGACATGAGTTCCCTAGAGTAGACAAATTCATAGAGACGGGAAGTAGAATGGTGGGTGCCAAGGCAGTGGGGAGAACAGGGAGTTTATAATATGGACAGAGTTTCAGTTTGGTAAAAACTAATTTTCTGAAAATGGATAGGGGTGATGGTCCACAGCAATACGAATGTAGTTAATGCCACTGATAGTATACTTAAAAATGGTTAAAATGATCATTTTTGTGTTATGTATATTTATCCACAGTATAAAATGTTAAACTTTAAAATTTATTTAAACTTTAAAAAAGTTTATTAGACTTCAAAAAATAAAAATTCTAATAATACCAAATGTCAGCAAGGATGAGAGCAATGAGACCTAGTCTGCGGCTAAAAAAGTGGGATGTGTGTCCCACTTTGGAGATATTGTCCACATCGGAGAACAATTTGGCTTGTCTAGCAAAGCTCAGGTGGCATAGACCCTTCTCACTCTTTCCCCTCAGCAACTTCACCCCTGGGTATGTATCTTAAAGAGTCTCTCACACAACTCTGCAGGGAAGCACGTTCAAGGAGGCCTGTTGCCACATTGTTCGTAACAGAAAAAAAAAATGTAAACAATCTAAATGGTTACCCACAGGACAAAGAATACATGATTTTTGGTTTATTCAGATAGTAGAATAATGTAGTGAAAGTAACTGAGATTTGGCTACATATGTGAACTTGGATAAACCTCAGAAATACATGTAGAGCCAAAAGACAAAAAAAATGAGATGCAAATTACAGAAGGATACATAGAACTTGATATCACTTATAGTGTTTAAAAGCGTTTGATGTATATACACAAAAGAGCAACCACTAAAATACCATACAAAAGAATATAGCCCAAAATCCAATTAAAATGGAATACTAAAATTTTTTTAAATAATCCAAAATAAAGCATGAAGGTAAATAGGTGAACAAAAAAACAGAGGGAAGAAACAAAAAAGAAACAATAGATTGGGAGCCCTAAATCAAACTAGATCAATAAACCAAATCAATTAAATGCAAATGATCTAAGAACAACAATTAAAAGACAGAGATTGTGGAATTGGATTTTTTAAAATTCACAATTAAAACCTTAAACAACAAAAACACAGTTTTCTAGACCCAGATGACTTCACTCGCAAATTCTACAAGACATTTAAGGAAATGATAAGATTGATTCTAAGCTCTTCCAGAAAATGGGAGAAAAGGTAATACCTCCCAACCCATTTTATAAGACCAGCATTAACCTGCTGGCAAACCAGACTAATACATTACAAGATCAGAAAACTGCAGGCCAACGTCCTTTACAAATGTAGAAATGTTCAACAAAATATTAACAAATCAGATCCAGCAAAAAAGATAAAAGACAGTAAAAGGGATAGTCATTACAATCAAGTAGGATTTATCTTGGGGAAGAAAGGTTGATTCGACATTTGAAAATCAATCAATGTAGTTCACCATATGAACAGACTAAAGAATAAAAACCTCATCATCATCTCAATAGATAAAGAAAAAGCATTTGACAAAATTCAGCACTCATTCATGATAACAATTCTCAGCTAATTAGGAATAGAAAGGTTATTCCTTGACTTGACAAAGGGTGTTTACAAAAAACTTACAAGCCAGCATGATAAATAAAGGTAAAAGACTGAATGCCATCCTCCTGAGATGAGAAACCTTTCAAGGATGTCCATCCACTCTCACCATTCCTACCTGATATTGTACTAGATCCAGCTAATGGAATAAGCAAGAAAAAGTAGTAAAAGACACACGTGTTGGAAAGGAAGAAATAAAATTGTCTCTATTTGCAAATGACATGGTTGGCATCAGAGAAAAGTCTCAAGAAATCTACCCCCCAGAAGCCACTAGTAAGTTTAACAAGGTTTAAAGATAAAAGTTTAATATAAAAATATAAAAATCAATAAATTTCTATATACCAGTAATGGGCAATTGAAAATCCAAAATTTAGGAGTACCGTTTACAATAGCCCTGCAAAATTCCCCATGAAATATTTAGATGTACATCTAACCAAATACATACAGGATCTTCATCTTGAAAACTATAAAACAGGTGAAAGAGATCAAAGACCAAAATAAATACAGAGGTCCATACTGTTAATGGATTGGAAGACTCACTATTGTTAAGGTAACAATTTTCCCCAAACTGATTTAAATATTCAACAACAATCTCAAACAAAATGATAATAAGATTTTTCGTAGCTATTGACAAGCTAATTCTAAAATTCATATGCTAAGTGAACTTAAATAGCCAAAACAATTTAGATAAAATATAAAGTTGGAGGACTTATACCATCTAATTTTAAGATTTACTATAAAGCTACAGTAATCAAGACAGCATGGTGTTGGTGAAAAGGTAGGCACATACATCATTGGAATATTGCTGAGAGTACAGAAATAGACCTATACCTATATGATAGCTTTTTTGACAGAAGTACAAAGGCTATTCCATGGAGCTAGGATCATCCCTTTTACAATTAGTGCTGAAACAATTCGACATTCTCATGAAAGCCAAATGAATTTGAGCCATACTGCACACCTTGTACAAAAAGTAACTCAAAATCATAGACCTAAATATAAAACCCAAAGTAATAAAATTACTAGGAGAAAACATAGGAGATAATCTTTGTGAACTTGGACTAGGCAGTTCTCTTTTTAGATAAAACATCAAAAGCATGATCCGCAAAAGGATAACTTGGGCTTCATCAAAACGTAAAACTTGGGCTCTGCAAAATGATAAAAAGCTAGACTGAGATAAAATACTTGCAAATCTCGTATCTTTCAAAAGACTTGTATCCACAGCATACTAAGAACCCTTAACATTTGCTATCGGCTAAATGATTGTGTCCACCAACATCCACTTGTAGAAATCCGAATGGCCAATGTGACGGTGTTAGGAGGAAGGGGCCTTTGGAAGGTGATTAGGTCATGAGAACAGAGCCCTCATAAATGGGATCAATGCCAGCAAAATGCCTGGCATTGTGTTAGGTGCTAGGGAGAGCAATGAACAAGGCAAGCACGGTCCCTCTCTCAGTAGAAGCTTTATTCTAGTGGAAAAGCCAGGAAATGAACAAACAATTACATGGTGATTTTAAAGCAGTTGTGATAAACACTGACATGGTCTGGGGTATCAGTAGGACATATAATAGCAGACTTGACAGGGTCTGGGGTGATCTTCCTCTTCCGTGCCCCCCGAAATAAGTGAGTTGCCCAAAGTTACTGCACCAGTAAAAGAGGTAGAACCAGAACCTAGTCTTCCTACTTAGACATTTTGTGGTCTTTGGACCAAACCTTGGAATATGCCTTATCTTTGGGCCAACAACCTTGTCTTCACTATCCTGAGAGAGAGAATCAGCTGGAATTTGAATGAATCAACATACCTCAGAATTTTAAAAATATATGCAAAACGCAAGTATCGCTGATATTGGGTCAATAGAACCATCCCTGTTCCTGAAAGCTGATGACATATTCTTGATTTTTACAAGCCTAGCCCTATTAAAACACTCAACACACCCAGGCTGGGTCACAAATAGATGTGTTGGCATGTGTTGGTTCTGCTTCATGATAACATAGTAAAAGCAACACAACCATGTGTTTTCCTACACAGGTTGAAATGTTTTCTCTGAAAGTGATTACCCTCAATATTGCAAAACTATGATCTGAAAAAAAATTTGCCGAGTTCTTTTATTTTACCATAATCTAGGAATTATTCTAATATAGCATTATGTAATTTGAAATAAGTTTCCTATGCACCTACTATGTATGTGCCAAACTCTAGCCAAACAGAGAACAATAAAACTCAGAATCTGCTCTAAAGGAACTCACAGTCTAGTGGTGAAGTCATTAATAAATGAAGAACCTCTCTTAGACTACTGGCCACTTATTATTTATACTTTTCCCCCAAAACCCAAAGTTTTGTGAGCATGCTGACACACAAGGGATCAAAATAAGTCACATTGGATTTTACTTCTTTATTCCCCCCTTTTAGTGCTTATCTCCCTTCCTATCTTCCAGATGGGCATAAAATGCTTGACAACATGACTCTCCCTTAAAATCCAACTCCTTGGCACCATGGGACTTGGGAAATATTTATCATAAGAGTAATCTTGTTCATTCAGATAGGCCCCTGGGTTTGGACCTGCCCCCGCAAGATGTGCATCCAAGCCCCTAAGCCTTGTGTCTCTTCTAGGGTTTTGTTCACCCATTTCTAAGATCCACCTCAAAGGCTCAAGTGCGTGCCAGCTTTAAGATTCCTTCCCTCGCTTTGAAATGCCGACACCGAGTTCCCACCATCTAAAAAAGTTACTTCATCCTTCCAAGAAGCCCCCTTCCAGTCGGGTCTTGCCTCAGCGGGCACGGAGGCGGCGACGGTCCTGTGGCGTTTCCTGCTTCCCCAGAGTCCCAGAGCTCTAGAGGAATGTGTAAGAAGACACCGTGCTGGCTTCCCAGGGGGACTGTCCGTCCGTCCGTCCGTGCTGAGGTGTGTCGCGAGGCGACCCCAGGTGTGGCGTTGGCCTTTCCTAGGGCGGGCGGATCCCGGGGCAAGAACTCGCGCCCGGGACGCCCTGCCAACGACGGGTACCGACTTTCTGGGGTGCTGGCCCTTGCCCGCCAGCCTCCCTCTGGGTCCTGAGGGTGCCATTTCCAAGGGCTCTGTCCCCCACATTCCAAACCAAGGGCCCTTTTCAGGGAGGGGGCTGCCCCCAGGGTCAGGCTCTTCGTGAACCAGGACTGCTCGGAGCGCTGTCCCGGCACAGCCGTGTCACTCCTCCTTCGAGTTTCCGAAGCGCCGACAGCCGGACGCCTCGGGCCACCTCCGAACCTCAAGGGCCGGTCCCGACATCCCCGACCGCCCTGGACCCAATCGCGCCCGGGAAGGGCGGGGCCAGGCAGCGGTCTCGCGTGTCGGCCCCGCCCCCGCCCCCGCCCAGGCCCCGCCCCGGTTTCGCCTAGGCCCCGCCCATCCCTCCACGGCAGCCAATCGGATCGCGGTCGCGTGCCCTGGCCCCGCCCCTCGGGCGCGAGGCCCTCCCCGCGTCGAGCGTCCCTTCCGCCGGAAGTGGGGCGAGTTTCCCTTTCCGGTTGCGGGTCCCCAGGCGGAGGGGGTGGCGGGACGGGGCGGCCGAGCGGCGGCGGCGGCGGCGGCGGGGGCGGCCATGGCGGAGCTGGTGCAGGGGCAGGGCGCTCCCGTGGGCATGAAGGCCGAGGGCTTCGTGGACGCCCTGCACCGGGTCCGGCAGGTACGGGGCGCGGCCGGCCGGCGCGAGCACGGGAGCCCGAGGCGGAGCCGGGCCGGGCCCGGTGGGGCGAGAGGGGCGGGCGGTCGGGCCTGGGCCGGGAGCCGCTCGGGCGGACCCTCCAGTCGGACTTGGCCGTTCCTAGGGAGGAGCCGAGAGATGAGGCGGCGGCGCGAGGCCCAGGCCCTGCCCCAGCCCGTCGGGCGGCTCCCCCAGGTGCCTGCAGCCGCTGGGACAAGGGTTTGCCCGGGACGTCCGGCCCCGTCGCGCGAGGCCGGGACTGGACCTGCAGGGCAACCGGCCTGCGGTTCTGAGGTTCGCAGCGGATAGGGACCTGGGGAGCTCACGGTGAGGACGCGGGTGTAGACGGGAGGCGGCTGTCTCAGGTCCAGTGGCGCCTTAAAACTTGGAAAACATCGTCTCGGGACGTCCTATATTTCGAGGGTGGAGTGGAAGGGACTCGAGGGGATCGTACTTTTGGGGGTGTTCTCAGGGAGGGGAGAGAGGAAAATGTGAAGTAGGTGTGGGTGGCCCGCAAGACGTAGAAAAGTTTTATGGGCAGTCGTTTTTCCTCTCTCCAGGACCCATTCCAGCAGTGAAACTGCCATCTGACAATGTCGTGCATCTTGTCAGAGTTCAGTAAACTGATTTTTTAAAAGAGGTTGCAGGCTTCCCTGGAGAATGAATGTGGGACCTGCCAGAAATAATCTGACGTCTGGCAGCTGTAAAACATACTGACAAATTAGCTCTAATGCCGAAACTCTTTTTCGCTAAGTGTCTTATGTTCATCATTCCTTCCTACTTAATCATAGGCATACTCACCGATGTTTTAAAAGTTGGGCTGTAACTAATCACTGCTTGATTCCTAACAGAAAGCCACAGGACTCATTGCATTAGAAGATCCACTTGGTCGGTTGAAGATATGGCCTTTACATCTCTTTCCAGTATTCCAAGGGAGGGAACCCTACCTGTTCCCCAGATACTGACTTTTCATTTTAATACTGATCCTCCTATAGACATTATATTGGATCCCAGAACTTTCCAAACCTGTAGTTCCACCTAAAATTGTATCTGATGACTTGTTTACTTACTGCCTAGACATGAGCCAGTACAGTAGCGAGTATCTTAGACTTCAGAGCCAACCCGTGTCTGTAAGGATGAACGTGCCATCCGGCTCCCTCTCCACCACTCTGCTTGCCGGCGTGTTATACTGCTGTCCTCTACAGTCCGGGCTCCTGAACCTTGTTTTTCTCGGGCTACTAATGTGTAATGGCTTTCCCTCTGTGCCTATGTGTGGCAATCACCTTGTTGGCCTTCTGTATCCAGGAAGAATGATAGTCACTACCCTAAAGAGCTCAGATCCTCAGTTTGCAGAAGGCCTGTAGTTGAACGTAAAATGAATTTTGAACCTTTGGGAAGACTTTCTGCTTCTCTTGAGCCAGTGGTTGAACTCATATTCTTGGACAACCTGCCCGTGCGGGAGGGAGACCCTCTGTTAAATGCCGACCTAATGTGGATTGTTGACGCAGTGCCGTGTCCAACTAGCAGAGAAACCTCATTGGAAATGTTCCCAGCTCCGAAATGCACCATTGACTGGAGCAGTAATAGCCCAGTGGAGACACTGCTGTAAGTGTATGACTTCTGCACGTTAATAGCTGGAGGTCGGTACTATCTCCAAGGATTTGACGGCCTTTAAAAACTAAAGGAAAAAAGGTTTGTGAGTAATTTTAGGTGTATTTATAGATTTGCATTGGGCGAGAATGGAATGTCAGAAAACTAACATACCATATGCTTATAGTAAAGCTTATCTCAAAGGATCTCATATTGTTTGGGCATCTGGATGATGGTTTTATTTCTTCATTGGACACACAGCATGTTGCAGAGATGTGATTTTTTTTTCCCCCAGTAACTAAAAGTAAAAGACACTATTTATTTAAATGATTCTAAAGCTTTCCCCACTCTTATGTGTCATCATAAACACCAGTAATAATTTGTAAAGCCTTCAGAAGTTTGCCTGGTGCTCAGTATATTTATCTAGGAGACCATCGTGTCTGCTTCAACGCTGCTGGGATTTGAACTTGCAGTTTCTGTGAAGTCTGGTCCTCGGAGGCCTGCATGTAGTTCATTCAGCTTCTCCCTGGCACTTATTCAGCTTCTCCCTGGCACTTAGGACCCTCCTTGTATAACTTTTTCCAGCAAAGGGAACCATCTAGTTACTGCTGTTAGTTCACTCAGAGCATGGTATTCCTAGATTGAAAAGGAGTGTCCAAAGATGTCACATAAAATTTAAAATTTTCTCCAGCGGTGCAAAAGCATGGTGAGTTTGTGTTTGGCACAAACGGATAATACAGCCACTCTGTAGGGGAGCGCACCAATGTAGAAGTGTGATCTGATTTAGTCCCATTGATGAAGCTTTGAAACTACTGGGTATTAAAAACTCCACTTTCAGTTCTCACAGGTCACCAGCATGTTGGCAGAAGAAAGGTACTATTTCTGCAACCTGTTTAGAGAGAGGGGGATCCCAGTAAGGGGATGTGGACGCAAAGCCGGGATAGGTCATCCTGTTAGGCGGCTGCACTATACTTTGACCCTGACTGTCTAGACTATAAGGGGGCCTCGTGGAGATTATGGACGAGTAGGTACAAATCAGTTTTGTTTAGTTTTTCGAAAAAGATAAAAATGTCTCCAGAAATCCCATACAGATTCCCAGCAGCTTTCCATAAGCTGGACCAGCTGCCTGCCAGTCATCAACTAGAAGAAATTCTGTGGCCAATCTGCTAATGCATTGTAGGACTTTAATCTCCAGTTTTGATCTAGACCCAGTCAGTGCTTCTGTATTGCCCAACTCAAGTATCCTATCCATATACGTACAGTGTAATTGCTGCCTCAGGGACTTGCCAACGTGGTGATTCTGCACCCAAATGATTGTGACCAAGCCATTGTAGAATCAGGAGGAAGTAACCTTAAAAACCTATTCCTTACCAGCACTTTGTTTGTTTGTTTTGGAAATACATTGCTTAGTGTGGGGCCTCATAAGTCCACAGGCCTCTGGAAAATGCCTCCCAGTGCTAGTGTTTCACACTTTGAGCCTGAGCAGTAGATGGTTTGGCGTGTGTCGACTGCATGCACCATTAAAACAAAAGCTGTTCATTGGCCATTGGGTACTCCCTGAGAGATGCTCCCTTCGCTTCCTTAATGTGTGATGTTTCTGACTCATGGCCAAGTCAGGTGTGCTGAACGCTCAGTCAGTTCAAGCTGTGCTCCACTGAGACTGTCTCTTCCATGCCCAGTGGTCGAGAAGCTCAGGTCATTTCACTAGAGACTTAAGTTATGCGTGTACATTCATTTCAGCGTTCTTAAACACTTGAAGAAAACCAGTGTCTACAGGAAACCTCTGGGCTGCTCCTGTATTTTTGATAGGACTCAGTAGAGTGCCCTGCAAAGAGTGAGTCCTTGTTAAAGGGTCTTAATGATGCCATGAGCCCATTTAGGTCACCACACTCCAGTGGAAGCACTGAACTTCATACTCGGTGTTGAAAGGTAGATACTAAACGAACAGTGTGTGTGCCTCCAAGGCTTTTCTCCTTTTCAGCTGGCTGCTTCATCTTTAAAAATCTGATAGCTTATGTGTCATCCTGGACCAGTGTTCTCCAGCGGATGGCTCTTGGGCTGGGGAAGGCTCACAGTGGGCCCGCAGGCATGCTTGCTTTGACCTACAGGGTGCCAGCACTGAGAAGGAAGAATGGTTGCACATCCCAGTTGAAATTTCTAGCTTCTCTGTAAAAGCCTTGGCCACACTGCTCGGGCATCCTGCTGTGATGGTGCTTGGTGGGCGCGGGGTCACCGCTGCCCCTTTGCAGGGGCGTTGGCTGTCCTGGCTGCCGTCATTCTCACTACTTTGCTCTGGTTTCACACTGCGTGTTGAATGCCTGGCCAACAGCCATTTTCTTCATCCTTTATTCAGTTGTGAGCCCAGCATCTCTGGTTTATATGTGAAATTTGTAGTGAAAAGAGCTCTGGATGTGGAATTAGGAGATCTGAGTCTCCTGTGAGGTTGGCCTTTCTCAGTGTTTGATCTACAGGCTGTTATATCTTCCATGGAAAAGGGCTCGTGGATAGATAAGTTTGGGGAATACAGGGTTAAATAAAGGTAAATTGGCTTCAGGATTTCTTAGAGCCTTCGCTATGCTCATGTGCGTTAAATCCCACAAGAGTTTGGGATACGCATTGTAAATATCTTGAAGTTAGGTCACTTCATACCCTCTTTTCATAAAGCTGCATCACATTCTGTGGCACAGATTTCAGGAAAGTTGAGCTAGAGCAGCGGTCCCTAACCTTTGTGGCACCAGGGACCGGGGCTCCTCTGAGAATCAAATGCCTGAGGATCTGAAGCGGAGCTGAGGCGGTGATGCTAGCTCCAGGGAGCAGCTGCAAACATGATGCTTCGCTCTCACCTCCTGCTGTGCAGCCCAGTTCCTATCAGGCCACAGACCAATACCGGTCTGCAGCCCAGGGGTTGGGGACCCCTGAGTTAGATAATCCCAATGTCCCCTTCAGGTCCACGAACAGAGCTTCCATCCAGCTGGATCTGAAAAATAAAAATTGGCCATGTTATTTTGGTTCGTTTGCTTTATAATATGCTATACATCAGGTCCTCATATACCATCTTCATTCAGTGTCATTTTGTTGTAACATTGAAGAAAAGCTACAGGAACTTAACTCATTGATATCAATTAGCCTGTGGTGAAATTGAGTTATTTATGTGTCATTTTGCTGCAGTTCCCAGAACCTGTCACTGATGTTAAGTGAGGACTTTGTTTCGGGTGTCGGTTCAGACTCCCCTCTCCCCAGTTTTTCTGCTGTCCTTTTACGAACCATCCCTCTTGAAAGTGTTTAACATTTGGAGTTTGGTTATAAAGACATTCGGGAAAGCATAGCTAATACTTTTCATACCAGATGATAACAAATCACCTGCAAGACTGAGTAGTGTTAGTGGAAGTGGTGATGTGATTCTCGTTACCTGCCATTATTTGAGGATCTGCTGAGTCCAACACTTCTCGCTGGATGCTGGGCCAGTGCAAAGATACGTTAGACAAGTCCGCAGCAGATTTTATCTTATTGTGGAGTGTACGTCCTCACTGTAGCCAGGTGCAATATTCAGGATTGGGGTTATAATTCTTATTTTATGATTGGAAATAATGAGCCAAAGGGAGATAAAGCAGCTTTCTCAGAGGCACTAGGAGGTAATACATGCAGTAGTTATTGGACCCATGTCTTCTGTATCCTAAGAAGTACTTTATTCCCTCACAGAGGTAGTTGGGTAGTTTTCCATCTCAGTGAGACATGCACCGCAGAATCTTTGAACAATGCGTCCATTGAAGGATGCTGGTGGAATTAGATGGAACTTAGGGGAGAAAATTAATGGACATGTCATCTGTAGGGCCTTTGGTGGGTGGATCCCGGCTGGAACAGTATTTCAGCTTAGAGCCTCAGCTGGTCATCTCAGCATTTTGCCTACAGATGGGCTTCTCGTATCCACTTTAAATTTAGCAAACGTTTAATGAGTACCTTCTATGTGCCAAGCACTTTGCTATGTATGCATTAGGGAAGTTGTTCTTTAACTTTTTTGGAACATGGACCTTGTAAAGACTCTTGAAAACTTTGAAGCTCTCCTCAGAAATATGTAATAGTTTTGTATGTAAATTCAGGACGTTCTGAAGCTGAGCCCTGGAGCCCCCAGTTTTAAGGACTCTTTGTCCAAGGGGTACCAAAGTGATCGGAGTAGGTCTACTCGTCAAAGCTCACCCTATAGTGGAGAAACAGTGTGACCAATAACACTCTGTGAGGTTTTGCTGTGTAGAGGTAGTTTATAAAGTGCTCCACAAACAAACAAGGGAGTACTTTATTCTCCACAAATGTGGGTGGCATGAAGTTGTCAGGAGAAGAGCTGATATCTCATTTGATTGACGTACAGAATTCCTTGTTTTGGTTAATGCCAGTAAATACAGCAGGATCAGCTGGGGCGCCATCGCGGATAACAACTATAGCTACCATTCATGGAGCCTGTGGTGGGTGCCAGGCAAGGACTTGCATTTATGTTTTCTCAAGGTCCCTGGGGGGTAATGTAGTGAAGTGAAGGTTATTGAGAGTTTGGGTTCAGACTGTGAGTTCGCATTCTGGTTCGGCCACTTACTAGCTTAGTCACCAGCCGAGTTATCTAACTTCTTTAAGCCGCAATTTCCTCATCTGTAAAGTGGAAAGCACTGATGGTAGTTATATATATATATATATTTTTAATTGCTAATATTAAAAGTTAGGAGGTTGCCCTTGGGAAATAGAGTTGGGTAGTGGCTGAAGGGGACACGAGGCAGGCTTGTGGGGGAACTGGTGATGTTTGTTTTTTGATGAGGATGCTAATTCCAAAAGCATTTTAGTATGCAGGAATCCAGTGAGCTGTAATGTATCCGTGTGTCTCCTGTACTATTACCTTCAATTAAAGGTTAAAATAGCAAACGTTTCTTGTTCCTTACCATGTGCCTGGCATTGTTTGGGGTGCCTTATATTGTGACCTCGTCATCCCCATGGATACAAATCCCACAGTAACAAGAATAGTAGCTACTTTAGAAGGTCGCTGTGAAGGTTAAGTGAGGGCACCAGGAGGCTCCTAGTAAGTGCAGTAAATCTGGTAGACTGCTGCCTTCGCCCTAACCTTTTAGGAAGTGGGTGCAGAACGAGGACTGTAGACCCTGCCCTCTGGGACTGGCCCCTAGCCACTGGGCTTGGCTGTCTGGCCACATACTGTTTCGTCCTGCTCTGGGAAGCAGAGACTTTCAGCCCAGCCCATATATTCTCCAGGGCCCACGCAGGGCCGCTGGGTGACTAGAGCAGAGGTCCCAGGGAAAGTTAGGTTCCTGCTCCCTGGGTGCTGTGAGCTGTCACCTTGCCTGCTGGATGCGTGAAAATCATCAGTGGCTGTCTTTCATTGCACGGACACTGTGCGGATGACGTGCTGGCACTCAGAGAGCGATGCCTCTTTCTCTTTAGTATAAAGTTCTACTAAGTGTAAAGTTGTGGAAATATTCACAGCTTCCTATTTGAATTTATAGGATGAACTGCTTTGTTTAAACCTGCCAGAGAATTTTAGTCTTAACAGCGTGCACTGGGAGTAATGAATTGCCATGTTTATGAACGTTGGTGATTTGTGTACCACTTTTGTGATTTTTGCCATGTCAGTGAACTTTCCAATAATCTGTTTACTTAATATTTTAAAATCATTTTAAAATTTAGATTTATTTGGAAGATTTTTCAAAAGAAAACTAATTACCATAAGTGAAAAACTTTGCCATACATCGAAGCTAACTATAAGAAATACATATGTATGTGTGTTTCTGTACCAATAGCATGTCTGTTTACAATTATTCATCCCTGTACCTCCCAAATCACCTGTGTGCTCCTCTTTGGAGAACCCTGGTTTAGCTTGTCCTTGCATTTTATAGGTGAATGCACCAGGGAGCAGGCCAGTGAGGGTCTCGCCCAGGGTCATACACAGAGGAGTTGGCTGACTCCTGGTCCAGTGCTCCCTTCCTCCACATTTCCACAGTTACTGGCAGTGGAGGTTAAACGAAGTCTGTCACATTGATTTATATTTCATCTATTACTGTGCTCAAAATAGCACAGGTAGTGAAATAACCCATTCTCTTCTCCACTTACCCCCAAAAAGGGGGGGAAATGACTAAAGTGGTAGAAAATCAGTAGCAGAGTCCCCTCAAGGTCATGCTTTCAGATAAGGACCGGCGTGGCCTTGGTTTCGTTGGAGTTCCGGGCTTCAGTGACTCATTTTCTGGCCCTCACCATCACTAATGGAGAATGGGCCCCACTTCTCCTAAGCAGCTGCTGTTCAGAATGACCAGTTACTATGCGAGGAATTGCTGGAGGTCTGTGTCCTGGGCATCGTTAGGTTTTAGGTCCTCGAGAAATGAAGTATGTTTTAGAAAGTGGTAGGTGGAACAAAGGGAGGCGGCCCAGGGCTGCTGTATAGACACTGGAGTTAGGTAGGCCTGGGCTTAAATACCATTTCTCCCACGTCCAAGGTGTGTGACTTTGGGCAGGCACTCAGCATCTCACTTTTTCTTACCTTAAAAGTGGAAATAATAACTGCAGCCTCCCAGAAAATCACTGTATGGAATGAATGAGATAGCATCTTTAGGATGCCCTTAGCAGAGTGCCTAGCGCATAGTAGGTACTCATTAAATTTTAACTAGTTTTTTAGTAGACATTTAAAATTTTTTTGGAACATGGTTCATTTGTATCAATAAAGAGACACCGTGTTTTTTACAGTATACTGTAATATGCATTGCAACAGTGTAAATTTTGATAGTTTTATATTGTGACGTTAAACTCATATCTAGCATTGCTTTAGCCCGGGTTCAGATGCAGCTATGACTTCAGAGCTGCACCTCAGAACCGTCGTTCGGTGCTGCTTCCGTACTGCTAACGTGGACATGCCCAAATGACAAATACCTGAAGCAAACGTGAGTTAAGAACAAATCTGAAAGCTTCAGTAACTTTTGGAAGGATCCTTACTGATTTAATCAACATCAGAAACAGGAAACTGTTGTACCTCCCTTGGCATATTGGCTTTGGGGAAAAATAACATTCTAGAACATGTGCAACATAGTATACAAATTAGGAGGAGGGCCAAGGACTCAGGAAGAACGTTTTAGCTACTTTGGAAGGAAGAAAAAAGATCTAGAAGCCCAGAGGCATCATCAAAGGGGACTAAGGGAGTGCCCCATGTGTACAGCTTCTTGTTGGGGTCCCGTCTTTGAGAGAGATGCATGCTGTCGGGGGACTCCGCTGAAAGTCTTACTGGTTTCATTTGTGTTTGGGGGTTTTCCTCACTGTTTGCTGAGAACCTTTTGGTCTGTCTTTGAAAAACAACTAGGCCAAAAATCTTGAAAACCTTCCCGTCAGCCATTTAGGGCCCAGTTTGTTGTGGCAGATGACAGTCTCGTGGGGCACGAGCCACCACGATGTTCTCACCTTTTCAACCCACCTGCTTTTCCAGCCAGTTCTTAAAGGCAACTTTTGTGCCTTAAGTCAGTAGCCAGCCTCCGCAAGCTTCTCCAAAACAAATATGGGAAGCAAGATTGCCAGAAGGTAGTAGAATGCTGTCAGGCAAGATTTATGTGGCATTTTGTTTTAGAGCCAATGGCCATTTGCCCTGAGAGGCTTGGCTATGGGAGGTGGGGTTTCTATCAGCTGTCTCTCTTAGTATTTTAATTGTCTACTTAAAATAATGTTTTTAAACAAGTACCCATCCAGGCCACCATCATCTCAATCCTAGACAGGGATGGGCATACTTTTTCTTTAAATGCCTGAATAGTAAACTTTATATTTATTTTTATTTTGTATACTTGATTTTGCACATTATGTGATCTCTGTGCAATTCATCAACGGAAACAAATGGCTGTGGCTGTGTTCAAATAAAACTCTTATTTACAAAAGCAGGTGGTTCACAGCCATGGTTTCTTGACCCCTGGTCTAGAACACCTCTTAAATGCTGTGTTCTACTCCAGTTTCTTTAGGAACAATTTGCCTTGTCCAAGGGGATCTTTTAGAAGCAAATCATGTTACTCGCCTTAGTAAGCCTCATAGTTGCTTCCCATCACCCTTCCTATAAAATCCAAGCCCCTTACCATGACCTACAAACCCCCATGTGACTGGCCCTCGGCCATTTCTTGGAACACATAATTCCTTTTACTCTAGTGACATTAAGTTCTCTCCTCCGGGTTCACACCTACCAAGTTTGCTCTTGCCTCAGGGGCTTTGTACAAGATGCTTTCTCTGCTTGGAAAACTCGGATTTTTGTCTAGCCATCTTCTCCTTATTTAAGTCTTAGATTACAGGTCCCGACCTGCTCTGACCACTCTGTTTAAAGTAACTCTCCTAAGCACTTTCTGTTTGTCATTATCTTCTCTTATTAGCATCATGCTTATCGCCAGCTCAGGTGATCTGTTTATTGGTGACCCTGTGAACCTGTGACTCCCCACCAGCTTCTGGCCCTGAGAGAGCAGGGACCTGGTTATCCTTGCTCACTGCAAGGACCCTGGTACCAGGAACAGCCCAGCACATAGTAGGCAATGTTGTTTGTTGGGTGAATTGCCTCGGTTTGCAGCCCTGGTATTTGTGAAGTGCTTCCTTGTGTTCCATATGGAGCTCTTTTGTATTCAGACTATGTTGTTATCTTTCCAAAATCTAGGACTTAGGTGGTAATACACCCAGAGGATCCACAGCAGGGAAGAGAGAGACTTGCCCAACCTCGCAAAACTACTACTAAATGGAAGGGACGAGGCCTGGCCTAGGATACCTGGTGTTTATCTATCTATTTATTTATTTTTCTTTTGAAGGATACCTGATGTTTAAATCTCGCCTTGGGTTTTCATTGTCATGATCGTCGTTGGTTGTTGGTTTGTTTACGGTGATTCATCTGTACGTGGGTCCCAGGTCCCTGACTTGTGGGCACATTGGGACAGGCTCTGGAGAACGACCTGTAAAGGCTTTGCTCTGTGGGGCAGCTGTGGTAGGCTTAATGCAGGGGCTAACATCAAGAACAGTCGCTGCAAACATTCCTTTGATTAAATCAAAGAGCTGCTTTATTATGAGGGTCACATTTCATTTCCTAATGACAACAAAGTAGATAAATAAGAAGTTCTACGTAGCATTTGTTCCTGGGGAAGAAAATTTAATAGCTGTGTTCTGTTCTTTAACTGATAGTAAATACTAAAAGTTGAAATAGTTCTCAGAGATTATCTCACTTTCTCCAGTGCAGAAATCCTGAAATAGTCTGGACAGACACTCATCCCCCTGCTGTTTGGACACTTCAGTGAAGAACAGCTCATCGTTTTATATGTCTGTAGAGTCCTCGTCACTTTCATAGACGTCAGAGTTAATGGGATGGATATATTCCTGAAGAATTGTCACATTTGAGCAAGCCTTTTAAATATTGTTGGGGGATTTCTTAAAGGAATCCTGTGATATAACCTTTTGAGAAAAGTTTTTCATATTATTGCCTTGTTTTTTCCTTCAAATACAATATACCTGTATTTTAAGCGATGACTTAAAGATACTGATTTGCTTGTAGAAGACATGTTTTTGGAAGCATTTTATTTCTAAAGATATTATTATTAAGACCAAAAGAAAACTTATTTAACAGTGGAAAGCACTTGTCCTAGCATGTCAGTGCCTTACTTTAATCTAGGTCAAGGGGAGAAATGGAGGAACAGCCCCTCAAAGAGGACTCCTGTCTTTTCTCCCTGAAACAGAGCCATGATTTGTCACTGAAGTTTTAAATCTGATTCTCTCTGTAGATTGCTGCTAAAATTGATTCAATTCCTCACTTGAATAATTCCACACCTCTGGTGGACCCCTCCGTGTATGGATATGGAGTACAAAAACGGCCCTTGGATGATGGAGGTAAGTGTTACAGATCTCTCTGCCTTTCGGATGCCAGTGAACCTGCCAGTTAAGGTGGACTTTGTGTCCGCCGTTTCCTTAACTGCTCTCTCCAGCGTCACTCTGAAGAGCAGTGGGTGAGGGGAAGTGTTCAGGATGATTTTTCTCAGTAATTCTCCGGCACTTGAGTTCTTATTTGCCTTGATAATACAGGAACTTTTCAGCTGGGCTCAAAGGTGAAGACGTGGCCTTCGAGCATCAGCTTAGACATTCTTCCAGTACACCTGTGGGAATCAAAGTTCCCACTTCACTGCGAAGAAAAGCTAAGGTTTGGTACATAGCTCTGAGGAAGCGATGACTCCATCTTGACCCTAAAGAAAGGAGAACGGGTGGGGTGACCTCTCTGTAGTCCGTTTGCTGGGTTTTGCTCCATTCCCGTTTTTTATGACGGGTTCTCGCTAGAAGCATCCCTCATTCTTTAATGCATTTTGTTTTGTTTATGTACTCTTCTCCATCCCTACCCTCCCAGATTTGAAATCCCTTAGTCGTGCCTGTCACCAGCACCTGGGCAGGGTATCTGTCAGATGTGTTTCTGCAGAGGACTTAAACTTCTTTTATCCTAATTTGTCTTCCCCAAAGTACGACTGCAAAAGGGATTCCTAAGTATACTAGGTTGGCTGTGAATATGCACATAGTGGGTGGGCCACCGTCATCTCCTTCTGTCCTGTCAGCCTGCACATGCATTCAAGCACATATGTGTGTACATCTTTCTGTGATACATTGTTAAGTGAAAAAAAATCAAGGTGTACAATAGTATATATTATGTAATCTCCTTTTCCAAAAAAAAAAAAAAACATGTTTTTATGTACATAGAAAAAAAACGTGATTTGGCAATACTGATTTCCCTGGTCTTGAGGATTCTAAGAGGCGATCACCATTATTTTTAGATGTGGGGTCCTTTTTGGAATAATCATATTGAAGATTTTAAGAGAACAACCTCATTTGGGTATAAACATTCTTGTCTATTTAAAACAAAGTTTACATTTACGGTCACACACGTAGAATATCTCCCTCAGGGCCCTTAGAACTAAGGTGACCATTTAAACTGCTCCGGAATGGTACCCTGTAATCTTTTTATGTGTGCTAGGTGTTAGTGATTTCTTAGACCACATGTGGCTGATGGCACCGTCTGCATTTTTGCGTTAGCAAAATGCTGCAAAGCAAAGCAACCTTTTCACCTTTTCAGGGCAATCATGCTTCGGTTCCTCTTAGCAGACATCAATAGAGAAGTAGAACTAAGTTGTCTGGCTCTGAACACATATCTCGTTAATGGACAGTGTCTCTCTGGCCCACCATTTCCAGAAATCGAGATCAATACATTTCACAACTCTCAGCCTTGTTTTCACCCACTGCGTGGAGTCGAAGTGTAAACGCACTGAGTAGTATTCACTGTGTCCTCTGCATGGGAACGCCTAGATATTTGCAAATGAAACCACTGGCATTTTGCAGACTTTTTCCTCCCATTAATCTTTTGCATACAGATTTTTAAAAAAATTAGTAAAATCTATTGATAAAAAGGTACTTAGGAAGCAGGCAGATGTAACTTGTAGGTCCCTGGTAGGTCCAGACTCTCACTCGAAGTTTCAGTTCATTATTATGTTGTCTATTTTCACCTCTTTATTTGAGAACCATAATTTTTTGCATGCGTGCCTTTTGGGGATTTTGTTTTTGTTTTTGTTTGTTTGTTAGTTTGTTTTTTTTAAATTAGTTTCAAGTATACAGTACTTTGGTTAAATATCTATATAGTTCATAAAACAATCCCCCCAGTTCTCCCTCTACCTAGCCATCATATTAATGCTGACTGCATTTCCTCTGCTGTGCTCCCCATCCCTGTGACCAACTGTCAACTACTAATTTGTACTTTTTAACCCTTCACTCCATGACTTCTAGTCCCCCAAGTCCCCCTCCCCTCTGTCCATCACCAAATTGTGGGGACTAAGTTTTTGTATTCAGAAAATGAACGTGGTTTCTCCTCTTCCTCCTAAATAGTGAGGCTCCTTCCAGTAGGAAAGACTGAGAAGGCCTTCCTGCAGCGGGCCAGGCCCAGCACCTGCATTCCTGTGTCTTACATAACAGGCTGTATTTGAAGAAAAGAAGTTGCCCTCAGGCTTTTTACATTCTGCATTAGTTTCATAGAGTTAATCCTCTCTTCTGTTGCACACTGTTTGAAGAACAGAATTACAGAAGCTTTGTTTTCCTCCAACCTGGTCTCCACATGTAGAGTTGGAGATTTGCCATTGAGCTTAGCTAGAACCCTGGGCATTGGGGCCTGCCACAGCCTCCTTTGTCACTTGTCTTCTGATGGGGAGAAGGTCACCGAGCCAGTTCTGTTCTGAATAAATATGTGAACCAACAGATCCTGTCAAGGAAAATGTTCGTGTTTACCCAGTGCTTTCTAAGGGTCACGAGCTTGTTTGTGAGATGAACGTTTAGAGAAGCAGAGATGAACAGCAGGCAGGGAGGGATTCCATCACTTTTTTCTTTGCAGTAAAGATTTCCAGAGGCTTTGCAGTTTGGGTCTGTTTGGTTTGGCTTGGGGTTTTTTTGACAGTTCACCAGATCACTTCTTTAGCAATCTGAACTTTCTAACTTTTCTGCGAAGCTGGGTTCTTTAACCTTTGGAAGGTTAAAGTTCAGGCCCCCGGAAGGTTTTGGAGGTGTTACTTGGGTCTCTTTAAAAGTCCCTTTGCTCTAAAGTCGACCAGAAAGAACCTTAACACCAGGTTTATTCAGGACATTGAGGTATGTCCTGAAACAAGCATATGATGGGGGGAAAGATTTGCTACTGATGCAGAAAGAGATTTGGGTTGCTTGTGTTTGCAGCAGCTGTGAGCTGCCCGTTCCTGATCTGGCCTGGACGCCGGTAAGGCCGCTGAGAGCTCAGCCTGTAGAGCCTGCCCTATGCCCTGCCCCAGGGAGAGCGGGCACGACCCTGCCCTCCAGCTTTTGGTCAAGAAACCTCAACTGTTAGCACCTTCAGTCTCTGTACCCCAACTTTCTAACAGTCTTTGAGGGGCACCCCACCAATTCAGGAATCGCCGTGCTGGTCTCGGGTGTGACAGCTTTGCCATCGGGGCTTTGTGCCCCAGCCGGAGCCCATCTGACCAGTTCCATTCCTCTGCCCTAAGGCCTGTGGCAGGTTCCGATGGCTAGGGAGGTCCAGCCCGTCCTAGCCCGGCTGTCGCCTACCTGCCCTTCTGGTCTTGCTCCCCTACTACGCAGCCTGCAGCAGCCTCGTCATCTTTTTCTTCTCTTTGCTCTTCCAGAAACACGTTTCCTATCCAAGTTCTTTGCCTGGCTAATTCCTGCTCAGCCATTAGGGCCGAGAATTGATGGATAAGATAAGAGCTCCTCCTGGAAATCTGTCCCTGTCCTCATCTTTTCATAATCTTTAGTGATCTGCTCAGGTGCCACCTAGTCTCTGTATCTTCTCTTGCCTCCTGTTCTTTTTTCTCCTTCCTTCCCCCACTTCCTCCCTTTCCCCCCTCTTCCTTCCTATTTCACACACTCACCTCACTCACCTTCTGCTCTGAACATCTAAAGCAGTTCATTTACCCTTTCTAGGGCACGTGCCATTTCCTGTTTTACTCTGCAGATACCTGGGTGAGTCACGTCCCTCTCCCACCGGATCCTGTGTACTCTGTTCCCTTACCTGCCTTACACAGGGAGGGAATGCACACGTGATGCTTGAGCTCTCCCTCGTCCTGTCCTACGATTAGCAACTTTAGAAAATTTTCTGAGCAGTAGCATCAAATTTAAGAGTATTACTAGCCAAGTCTCTTAGAACTGTGCATTTCAATTTAACCTACATCAAGGGTTGGCAAGTTTTCTAAGGACCGTATAGTAAATATTTGAGGCTTTCAGGTCACATAAGCTTTGTCCCACCTACTCAGCTCTGCCACTGGAGCTCAGAAGCTGTCATGGACCACACTTAAATGGGCGTGGCACTGCAGCAGCTCCCTGACACAAACAGGCCTCTGACCCTCAGGGGCAGCTTGCCAGCTTCTGGTCCCAAATCAGCCTTGTCAGATGATTAATACTTCTAATCTTCAGTTAGGGATTAGGGTCCCCCCACCACCCCTAATTTTCTTAAATCTCCCTGTCTCGGTTTCCACTGTCTAACTGCCTTAACTACCTGAGTGATTTCTGATGGTTGGTCCGGAGCCGGCTGACAGGTGGAAAAGTCACTGTTCTCATTGTCCCCTTCATGTTTGTAGGGACAGTGCAAGCATCTTCTCCCCTTTTCTACCCCAGGAGAGTTTTAGGTCATTATGCCCTCTTGAGCTTTTTCAGTTGAACCAAACAGGCCTCACTCTCTCTCCCTGCCCTCTGTGTAAAAAAGGTGGCATCAGAACCAGAACTTTGGTGAATAAAGCACTGTTCCTGACATTGCTGAGGGGTGAGGGAGGAGGTACATACCAGTGACTGAAAATATCGCCTACCTTTTCTGCCAAAGACTTATCTTTGGTATTTGTGTGGTACCACACTTTCTGATTTCATCTTGATGATGTTCTTGCACAGTGGAGGGAGTATTAGGAAATGAATTATTTATAGGAAGATTGGAATAAAATATTTCTATGGTCCCAAGTTGTTTTTTTTTCCCCGCACTTGCAGCATAGGGCAAAGACAAGGGGAAAAAAGAGTAAGGAAGGAAGATTTGTTTAATTTCAGACTTTCAGAGAAGGAGGCGGCATGAGATGTGCCATGCCAGGTAGTGGTGAGAGGCCAGGGTTCTCACTGCCAAATGGCATGGGTGTCCCGGCTGCTGCCTGTGACTCGTACCACCACAGATAGGAGCCTGCGAGTACCAGAGTCTCTACTTTAGAAAGAGAGAAAAACGCATCTTGGAGGTGTTGATGTTTTCCCTGGATGGAAGATGACGGTGGATGCCGCAGGGGTGAAGAGTCCGGACTAAAACCTAGATCCTGAGAGTTGGAGCGAGGAGTAGGGGTGGTTGGCCTTTATGGGGTGTTGTCCAGCTGTAGTCTTCAAGCCAGAGTGAACGAAGCCCTCCCAGGGGTTAGGTGGATGTGGCTTGGTTGAGAGCAACCCTTTTCCAGTTCTTCCACTTCCGTGCACCCCCTTTCCTAAGATGAGCCTGTCTGAGACTTGGGTCTGTGCTGGAGACGTGCCCTTCTCCTTTCCCTGCCCCTTTCTTCATTTCCCTTCTTTGGTCTATGGTGGTACATCGCCCGGCATGGGAAAATACTCAGACACCTCAAAAGAGGTGAGTCTGGAATTCTGGGTGGGGCATCCCATGGAAACAAAGCACGAGAGTCTTGGTAAGAAGTATTGTAGGAGACAGGATCTGATTTTATCCAGGCAAAGGCTCCTGCCGTTCCCTCCTCTCCCACCTTCCATCCACCCATCCATTTTAGGATTATTCAGAAGTAGGTGGTAGTCACATGGGTGCATATTAACACATGTATGTGAGTTGGAAAAGGTAGTGAGTTGTTTTTTTTTCTCCCCTGGCAAAGTATGACTCAATTGGTCAGTTTGACAATTGGCTTAGCCAAACTAGGTAAAATAGACATTTTCCACAGAAATGAATGAGTCAAATCTGCAGCATCGGCCTTGCAACGGCGACATAACTGAAGCCTATATACTGTACCTGTTATGCCCTTACCACAGTACCCTCCTGGGCGTTTATTCCTGAGAAAAGGAGAATTACGTTCACACCTAAACCTATCCACAAATCTTCGTAGCAGCTTTATTTATATAGCCCGAAACTGAAAACAGCCCAGAGGTCCTTCAGCAGGAGAAGGGTTAACAAACTGGTCCTCCATCTGTACCATGGAATACTGCTCAGCAATAAAAAGAAACGAACGGCAACCTGGATGAATCATCTCCAGGGAGTTAGGCTAAGTGCACAAAGCCAACCCCAGTGGTCACATGCTGTATGAGCCCATTTATATAACATTTTTGGAATGGAGAATAGAGATCACAAGGTTAAGAGAGGGAGTGGTGGCGGCCCCTGTATGGGATGGAATAGGTCACTGCTGGAAGAAGCCCTGGGGCCTACACTCCTCGTTGTATAGCTGAGGAGAATGAGGTCTGAGAAGCGGTTTGACCAGGGGCAGGTACCTGGTCAGTGGCAGAAGGAAGGACTTTGAACCTGGGTTCTCTCATAGGCCGTAGTAGTACGTGCTTGAAAATGGGGTTTCCAAAGTTTGATAGGTTAAGGTTTGAATGCCAGCTCTGCCAGATGTGAGCTGTGTGACCCTGGGTGGGTAGCTTAACCTCTCTGAACTTCTGTTTCCTCACCTGTAAAATGATGATAGTAGCTACTTCATGAATTATCTTCAGGATTATAACAGGTCATTTTCACACTTTTAAAATACGACTTACAATGTGAGAAACACTCATATCTCCACCAGAACTCGTTAGTACACACACGATAAAACCCATAACTGAAGTAAAAGCGTGATGAAATATATATATCACTGTACATGGTACACTTTGTTTTCTATTCATTGTTCACTAAAGCTGGTCATGACCCTCTAATATTAATTATGACCACTGGATTAAATGAAAATAAGGCATAGTGCTATAAATAAGTATCACAGACTTATTTTCCTCTGAATTCTGCTCCAGAGGTCCTGGGTCAGCCTTGGGGGAGGCACTTGAACCTCCACATCCCTGACGAGGTCAGGGAGCTGCTCATAACGAGTTTGTGCTTTCCTTGCTGAACTCTAGGCTGTTTGGGGGCAGAGTTGACCGCACTCACCATTTTAGCCCCGGGATCTGGCACAGTGCTCAGTACTTGAGAGACATGCTTGTAGGACCAAGTGGGTTCCTGCAGGTGAGGCCCCTGGAAGGTCTCTGCCACTCTCAGAAGCATATTAGACTGCAAGGGAGAGTGACATTAAGATAAACTAGAGTCTCTTCTCTCTTAAAAATAATGATTTGCAGAATTAGTCACAGATCACTTTTTAGGGGCCTTCACCCGAACTCAACTTGACAGTGTTTTGTGGCCTTGGGGCAAGAAGCCCTGCCTTAAAACACAGGAGCCCTTTGAACTGTCCTTGGGAGAAAAGCTTTTTAAAAACACTTGGAAAACTGCAGAAATCACCACATTTAACAAGTATGACTGACCTTAATGGGCTTGGAAAGGCCATGATTAGAGTCAGAGGAGGCTGGAATCCAGGCCAGGGCACAGAAAGGGTGTGCTCATCTCCTCTTGAAGAGGAAAGTCTGCCTTATTTCTTCACTTTGCCAGCCCTGCAAAAGCTGCTGACATTCCCTCTCCTGTCCTAGACTCACTCACCTGCCTCTGGTCCACTGCTCCATTGTGAGGTGCTGTGTGTTGTCTGCACTGCTAATGAGAGGGACAGTTTTGTTCCTTGGGTTTTTTTGGGGGGTGGGGGAGTGCATGGGCTGAACTATTGAAATAGATGCATATTATAAAGTTGGGTATTTCCCCAGTGCCATTTTGCTAGCATTTCTTTTGGGGGAAAATGTAGACTTTCCTCCTTACCAATGGTGGGAAAATTGTGTCCAGCTTTTCTGTTTTTTTTTTGTTTTTTTCCAAAAATCATTATTGAAATCGGTAGAGTGTTACTCTTTAGAAAGAATGTCTCATATTGTAGCATGAATGTTTTCTCTGGGAGGCTTATTTTCCCGTAGCCCAGGGCTTCCCATTATATAGTGTGCAAGGTAAATGAGAGCTGCACCTGTGCGTGTTCACGCATGTGTGCCAGCGTTGGGCTAAGGTGGACTTTGGAGGCGAGATGAACCGCCGTCGACCAGCATGCACCACTAAGGGGGAAATAGGCCTGATTTTTCCCGCATTTTTCCTTTTTTACAGTAAAACGACAGTAGTTACCATTAGATTGCGCTTAATAGGTGTCCCCGCATGTGTCCTTCATTTGACCCCTCCTCATCACGAAGCCTAAGGAGAGGCCCAGCGTTTGTGGCGTTGGACATTATGTTTGCTGCAGGAGTGCCCAGTGCCTCTTCCCTAACTGCTGGTTTTCATTTTTAGGCACCAAATGAGAATGTTTCCAAAGGGAAGAAAACTTTAAATCGTGTATTTCAGCCTTGCACTGCAGCATTTGCGTGCGGGGTGGGGCGACCATTTATCCACCGACTCAGAGAGTTGGACATGAACTTGAGTTTGATTGCCTTCTTCAGTGATGCGGCTCCTGCAGCCCATCCGTTTGTGGGATGATGGCATATGCACTTTTATTTTCTATTTGTAAGCACTTCCCCTTGTCAGCAAAGCAGTTGGCCGTCCGAAATGACACCTTGTGCGTGACACCTGTGACATGTACTTGGCCAGCAAAAAGGAATTTCCTTTTCTGTGATGGGCACAGAATTTCAAACAGTTCTTGACTGGCAGCCCTCTGAGTGTTCTCGTGAATCTCATGTAGTTCACGGTAGCGTTGCCCTTTACTCTGCTTCTGTGGCTTTTCTGGCTGAAGCCGCTGAAGATCGTCAGCCTGCGACATCTCTCACCAAAAGTCACAGCGGGACAGAACCTGAGGTCCAGCCATGTGGCCCAGTTTGGGGAGCAGGCGCCTCTCCTCTGCTTCTCCTCATGGCAGGGCCCTTTAGTTCCTCTGTCACCAGTGGATTCTTTACCCCTCAGAGAGGAGCCGTGACAGTCAGCAGGGAAGCCCAGCTTGGCCCTTCCTCCGGGACAGCGAACCAAGCCCGAGGGCATCCTGCCCACCGCCATGCATGGTGGACAGTCCTCTGACATCCAGGGGCTGAGCGTGTAAGGAGAATTCCTTTCCCGAGCTGGGAATTGTCCAGTTTTCATGTGGAGTGGGAGTCGTGAACACTGCCTGGCCCAAGCAAGAGTGTTTGTCCCATTCAAACTGGAAACGCAGAAAGAAAATTTTAAGAGTCAATGAAGAACAATTCTCTGTCCCTGAGAGAAGCAGGTTAATAGTATCTAATGTCAATATTTTGGCTGCAGACCATTATCTTGCTATTGATCGGGAAGAAACATGGTATTGACTCGGTAGCTTCGTTTACTTTTTGCTAGCATCGTTTCTCTACACCTTTTCTTCTGTTAAAGTATCAGGATCTGGCTTCTTTTCCTTTCTCTTTTTATGACCAGTTCCTGTCCAGTCAGAAAATGACAAGGTTAAGTTTAAGCAGAAGGAAGAGCAACTGGAGTCTTCTATTCAGATGTCAAACCATTTCACTCTTTGTTCTGAAGTTGGTGTAATTATCTTCCCACTTATCTCCTGTCTGTTCTCCTAACGTCCCCCAGAGCCCTATTTTTGAATGCTCTCATTAGCATATTGTCGGATTCATTCAGTTCCTTGTAATATGTTTAGGATGTACACTTTTTCATTGTTTGCTGACTGTGTTTCCTGGGCTGCATTTTCCAAAAGAGAAAAACACCCCAGAATCATTTGTGCTGATGACTGGTAAAGGAGCCGCTCATCAATAGCTGCAGGAGGAGAAACTGAAACAAAAAGCAGAGCTGGAGTGGTTTTGTGGAACCGTGATTACAGAGTCGGTTTTCACAGCGAGAGGCTGCCTGGCACTGTCGTCTCTGTGAAATGGGCTTGAAAGGCTCTTGCTCATCCTTAGTGTCTTACAGGCTGCTATGGTGGGTCAGCAAAGAGGCCCAAGGAGGGAGGAGGCCAGATCCTCTCCGTGACATGTTCATGCTCTTGGGAGGATGGGGAGAATGGCTGGGGGCGGGCGAGGGGGTGCCCCATGGCCAGCAGGAACATATGTGCATGGTCTCAGTGACCGCAGCTGCCGTCCGTGCATGAAACATCCTCGCTTCCAGGCTAGGAAATCGGATCTTCTCATTTGTTTTCAAAAGAGAAAGAGGGAAGCCTCAGCATCTTTACACTGAGGCTGTGCCCAGAGCCGGAGGGAGGTGGGAAGTGCCAGGGATTTAGGCAAGCAGGATTTTCTCCCAGGCCTCTCAGCATGCGGACACACAGATCAATTTCTTATCCTGCGTTCAGCTGGACACTGGGTTAGAGACTGTTGATCAAGACGTCCCCTCCTGTTTCGTATCATGTAACGCATTCATTTCAGCCACTGAGCCTAAATTGCTGTTTGCTTTCTTTCTGCCTTTCTCCCCCCCCACCCCCCCACCATGGTAAGAACTTGTATAAGGATGAAGTTAGTTTATCCGTGCTAATGCTTTGATTTTTCTTTTCTCTTTCTCTTTGCCACAGTAGGTAACCAGTTAGGGGCCTTGGTACATCAAAGGTAAGCAGTGGGTTATGTTTTATTATTTATTGATCATTTCTAATTGTTTATTGATCCACCATCTGTACTAGAGTGTTAGAAAGCCAGAGGTTGAGAGTGTGAAAAACCACGGGCAAGATTTCTTTACGACTCGAGTT
Source organism: Cynopterus sphinx (assembly GCA_030015415.1). Taxonomy (NCBI): domain Eukaryota; kingdom Metazoa; phylum Chordata; class Mammalia; order Chiroptera; family Pteropodidae; genus Cynopterus; species Cynopterus sphinx. The sequence goes on from CM057385.1 coordinate 127,227,235, forward strand.
TTTTGTGGCCCTTTCCAAGACAGTGTAAGCTTAAAGCTGAACTAATAGGAGGTATTAAAAATCAGCCGTTAGTGTGTGTGAACTTGAAAGGCTTGTAAAACATTGGAGCTGCTTCTTCTACCCACACACGTTTAAGTTAAAATAAGAGAATGAAGGTTTCCATCCTGTTTTGATGGTTTTCTCGGTTTTTTATGAATCCTTAACCTTTACTTGCAAAGATGTCCTGAAGAGGCATGAGCTGTTGGGCTTTGACAAGATACAGCTTTTGGTCCCCAAGGGGTCACAGGCCTGGGAGGCCAGAACCCTGGGTCTCCCCACCCCTGCCATGGTGATAGGGACTTGCCAGAGAAGCTCAGTTGAGTGCCCTGTTGATTCCCTGCCTTGGTCTCCCCTCACACCCTTCCGAGTGACAGTGATGATTTAGAGAGATACAAAGACGGCTAGGCTTTAAAAAGATTAATCTGAAGAATAGGGTATTTGTGGCCACAATGTTACCCTTTAAAAAGGGTAAAAGATCCAGGAAACTCTGCCACACCTTCTCTTTCATAGTGGATGACATTGTGTGCTCTGTATCCGTTACTGTAACAGATTATCCTTCAGCAATGATACAATTATATCCTCTTGTATTCTACACAAATGTTTGGGAGTTTCTAGAAATCACTAGGCATCAGTTAACCCAAAGATTTATCCTGGGTTTTTCGTTGTCTTCTTTTGCTTTGTTTTTTATGAGCTGAAGTAATGTAAGTGAGGTTGTTAGTCTTAAATGTAACTTCCCTCTAAAGCCGTAATTAGTCAGGAGTTTACTTTCCAAAATATTTGTACTTCGTGCATTAGACAAGTGTCAGCCTCGCGTTTAGGTTAGAGCCGCCTTCCTGGAAGCCCAGAGCAGCTCGCCCTCATACGTGTCCTCCAGAGAGAGTCTGCTAAAGTTGTTCCTGAGGGTTGAGGAGCGGCCTGAGTTTTGTGACACTTTGTGTTGTGATGGTGTCAGATGTCTTCTAGTAAATTCCCCAGTAGTGTTTCTGAGACTGGACAGTTTGTGCTGCACATGTGAGCAGCAGTCGCATAGCTGCACAGACAGCACTGTCACCCTTCACCAAGGTCAAGAAGCACATCCAGCGGGGGCCCGCGCCTCTTGCAAGACGCGTTAGGCCGGCTGAGGCTTGGCAGCAGTGACCACGGTGTTACTGATTGAGAAGCCCAGACTTGCCTGATTTCGGGGTGAACTCGAGTATCCTTGGGCGTAGACACACCTGAGGATGTAAACTTTTTCTTGTTCCCGTCAAAATGATACAGTGACAGGTGCTATTTATGCTATTGCATTTCTTCTAAGTGCTGCACTTTACCTAAAAACATGCACTTTATTCAATTCTTTCTATGATGGGTAAAAATCCAGCTGTGTGAGAGATTTTTAAAATGCTTACTTTTTTTTTTTTTAACTACTTGCATTTTGCTTCCTCCTAAGGTAAATGTTTAGATTTAATTGCTTTCTGGGGTGTTGGGCAGATTGGATATTGTCCACAATACACTTGTATGGCAAATTTGAAGGTTGGTTTGAAAGAGCCAGTGCCATAGTTGTTTAAAAGAAAGAAAGCGTGTGATGGATGGGGTAGCATTCAACAGAAGCCCCTTGCAGAATACCTGAGGTCACCGTTCTGTCCTGGTCAATACTGATTAGGCCTCCGCTGGATGCTGGCTTCATTTGGGGCGGGGGGGTGGGTGTCTCACCCTGAAAGACAGAGATGTATTAGAAGGAGGCTAGATAGCAATACAAAATAGGGAACAAGGAATGGTGAGGAAAAGTTGAATTCTTCTTCACCTAGGGAGGACACCAGGAAGAATTCCAAACGCTGGCAAGCCCCCAGGGATCTTTAAGTGTCCTGGGGTGATGACCATTCAGTAGTTAGCCAACCTCCCTCACCTCTAGCTGTTCTAAGAAAAGGCAGTTGTGAGAGGGTTGATGTAGTGAAAACCCAGAGGCTTCTTCGTCTGATACGCGGAGACGGAGGCTGGGACCTTTTCAGGGAGTGATTGACCAAGGGGTTCATGAGAGCAGGAGGCCCCAAACCCCGGGCTGTGGACCAGTACCAGTCTGTGGCCTCTTAGGAACAGGGCCTCCCAGCAGGAGGTGAGTGGCGGGAGAGCGAACAAAGCTCTATCTGTATCTGCAGCCTCTGCCAGCGCCAGCATCACCACCTCAGCTCCGCCTCAGATCCTGGGGCGTTAGATTCTCATGAAAGTACCAGTCCCTGGGGCCACAAAGGTTGGGGACCGCTGCCTTCGATTATGCTCTTTGTAGGTGGTTCTGGCCACGCTGGTATAATTTTTTTTAAGCCTCTGTCTTCCAACGTGGCCAGTGTAGGCAATTTGGGTAACCTAAAATGGCTGCAAAATTCTTTTTTCGATAGTTTTCCAAAATGTTCTTTGTTTTTAGGGCAGTAATAACAGAAGAGTTCAAAGTGCCTGATAAAATGGTCGGATTTAGTAAGTATCCTCTTAATATGCTTTCCTAATTCCTGTTCTTTTTATTTTATTTTATTTTATTTTACTCTTAGTGTGTCACCTGTAGTCGAATGCTTTTGCACACTCTTCTCTATAGTCCCAAAGTGCTGCAGGTCTCTCTCCAGGCTGAGAGAGTGACCAGCGTGTTGGGCCGTGTCTGCCCCCCCGCTCTCCACTACCCCCTCCCTTTGTCTGTCTGCTGCGTTTCACACACACTGTCTGTGGGCTCCCTGAGGCCAGCTGGATTTAGTGCTGCAAGCCAAATGTGAGTGCTTGTTGAATTAAGTCACCGTGCGTGGGTAAATGGGGACGGGGGCCACATTCTGACCCTGTTCACTTTGTTTCAGTTATCGGCAGGGGAGGTGAGCAGATTTCACGAATTCAAGCAGAATCTGGTTGCAAAATTCAGATTGCTTCAGGTAAGGGCTTCTTTTTTCATTGATCTCAGTTTGGTTGAAATCAGTATTTTGCAAAGTTTTCCAGATTCAGTACTTTGCTTGTTGCTAGAAGTTTAGGCGTGTGGGTAAGTATATACAGTTGCTGTTTTCCTGTACTTCTGGAGCCGGACGCCCAGATGAAGGCCGGAAAGACCAGAGCAGAAGTGGGCCCAGAGACAAGGCCGCCATCTGGCCTCCTGGAGAGACCCAGGGGTCTGTGCCCGGCGTGGCCCTTCCCACCTACCTGCTGATCTAGGACCTCTGTTTTCTGCACCAGAATGTCATGCCAGATGTAGCAGGGCCTGCAGGAGCCCTCTGGCTTTGGGGTCACTCCTGGGGACTGCTCACCTCTCCCCTGGATTTGACCATCCCTGCCCTTTGTGGAAAGAGGCCAGCTGGGGACTCTGGCTAAATGGGCACTTGTCAGACACGGGTCAAGGCCTTTCCCAGCCGGGTCCATTCTGACTGTGCAATTTGGAGAGAGACAGATCGAGGAAGAAGAGTTTTTATTTATAGTTGTAACATCTAATTTGAGTGTGGTCTCTTTCCATAGAGGAGGGGTTTGGAGGACATTCGACTAGAGAAATATTTGTCATTCTAAAAGATACTATAGAGTCTTGAAGGCAGTAACTAATTTAGCTGTTTCTCTTTTTTGAGTAAGACTTTTAAGAGGCAGTATTTTTAGGAACAAAGCAAAGCGTCGTATGTGGTGTTGCAAGCTGAGATTTTCCTCTCTCGTCAAATGGCCCAGAACCAGGTCCACATAGTTGTCACTGATCTCTGGGAGTATTCAGCAATAACGTGTCCCAGTGTGCAGTCTGTGAAATGTCTTACCAGTGTGCCTCAGCGCTATTTGCAAACAAATGATGAGTAAACTCCACCGCAAATGGAGAAACTGAGGAACAGCGGCTTAAGTGACTCAGGCACTTACTAGCACACGAGTGGGTCAGAAATGAAGCTGAAACCGGTCATTAGGACCAGCTCACAAACCCCTACTGTGTTCCCCCACCTCCCCCGAGGGACTTATTTCTACTTTGAGTCTCTAAGGTGGAAGCTACCAGCTTAATAGCCTCTCCACAAGTGGAAGCAAACTGTCCTTTACTGGGAGCCTGGGCTTCTGGGCGGCTGGTGTAGGCACCAGCCCAAAGAGACAGTCTGTACACAGAGGCAAGGTGTACAGTTGCCTGATGCCGCCCAACACACCTCATCTTCTTGATTCTTCTTATAGAGAGTTCTGGGATTCCAGAGAGGCCCTGTGTACTTACCGGAACCCCAGAAAGTATTGAGTAAGTTTGTTTTATTTACTTTTTTCTTTCACTCTTCTTCCTCCTTCCCCAAACGGGGAGCCACGGAAGGGCGACACTGTTCCTGAACACTGTCAGTCTGTGCTGCAGTCTGGCCACCATCGCAGATGCTTCTGTAGAGAAGGATCTCGGAGGTTACCACACCCAGGGAGTTTTTCTGTTCCCTTAAACACATAGGTACCACCTTTTTAAAAACACTGCAGGATTTCCTAGCTGTCATAACACCTACTTCATAAACCAGGTTCTGAAGAGTATACGTTCACCCTACCTGAGCACTCTGATCACCTTCCTCCCTCCTTGTCTGTACCCCCTTTACCTGAGCGTGTCTGGATCAGTAAGCCGATCACCTGAGCACGGGGGATCCCGGCCCCAGGTCCTCTGCCTGGGCTGATGCCATTTCTTATCTGCTATTGTGAACCCCACGAATTGGCTCTTCCCGGCCAGTATGCCACTTGGGGGACCATAGAGACCAGCCAGATGGGGTTTGACTTTTGGGGTCCTTGTGATAGCCTTAAGACTAGTGTTCCTGCCTGGTACACACGTGCTCAGAGCCTCCTGCACCAGATGCAGGCCTCATAAATCCCAGAACCTCCTGGGGAAAGGGGACGTACTAACGTAGCTTCTTCTCGCTTTCCTCTTCCAATCTATCGAGTGACATTGCATTTGGGGACAGGGGTGCTAAGATTATGTCTGGCTCAATAGGTAGGGCTATTTTATTGTTTTCATTTCTCAGGGAGCCTAGATGAGTTTAAATTCTCTTGTTCTGCCGTAACATTGCAAGCAGTGAACCAGAATAAATAACTGGCAGGTGTGCATTATAGGGCACGCGGGATGGTTCTGCTGGAGTCAAGGCGTTTTGCTTCCAACCCAGGTTAATCTAGTACACAAGCAAAATATTAAAAAGCTGCTGTAACTGAGAAGATACGGAGGCTGATTCTGTACACAAAGGCACAAGACTACAAAGGGCAACACCTATTTCCTGCCTTTCTCTTCTTCCTCCCTTCTCTTCTAACCGTCCTGCTTTCTGGTCTACCCAAGCGGTCGAGGCAATGGGATTATAACTTTAGGAAGAAACCATTACGCTTTCTTCGGTGCACAGTATAGCCAGCCTGAATTCTTCCCTAGTTCAGGAACCAAAAAATAGATCGTATGTGGTAATTTAAAGGATAGATATTGCGCATCGCGGCCAGGGAAGATTCTGGTGCAGAAAAGGAAATTGGCCCTACAGATGACCTCTGTAGGTTGGGTTGTACTGTTACGACATTGTGGTCTTCCTCTCATCCCACCCACTCCCCCCTGCCCCGGCCTCCAAATAAATCAGCACAAAATAGCATTATGCGTGGAACTCAGGATCCTGCAAGTCGGACACGAAAAGCGCAAAGCAGGTGTATGTGATGGCAGAGCTGCATCCGGGCACTGTCGCTTCCCTTTTCCACCCCCAAAACCAAACTGGTGATTCGCAGCCTTAGCTTAAAAGTAGAGCAGCCTGGCTGGTTATGGAGAAGAAATTGGGAGTTTGGGGCCTCCGATGTCGACTACTAACCCTTGCTTTCTTCCCATCTTTCTCACTGCTCTCTCTCCTGCCTTATTTAACAAATGTCCAGTGAGTGTGTACTCTCTTGGGAAGGGTCATGCTGGATTGGGGAACAGTGAGACGTAAAGGGCTCAAAGGTGGTCTCTGCCCCCAGAGCAGCTGACATCCTACTAGGAGAAGAGACATGTTTGTAGCGTGAATGCGAGACACAAGCACAAGCAGAGGCAGAGTTGAAAGGGGGCCGTGTCGGAATGTTGGTATTGTGTGTGTTGCTTTTAAATCCCAGCCCAGTGGCGTGGCGGATGGCAGAGGCCTCCCGGGTTGTGGGGGCAGGAGCAGAACTGGATGGAGGGCAGCCTTGACTCCTTCGTGTTTCCCCTGGTGCTGTTCCCCTTTCGTGGGTACCCAGAGCGTTCATTTAATGCCGGTTCCCTTGTGGTTTTTTCCCTCCCAAAGACAAGCCAAACGGCTCCTGGGGCAGATTGTAGACCGCTGTCGGAACGGACCTGGCTTCCACAATGACATAGATGGCAACAGCACCGTCCAGGAGATCCTCATCCCTGCGTCTAAAGTGGGTCTGGTCATCGGCAAAGGAGGGGAAACGATAAAGCAGTTGCAGGTGCGTGAGCCGCAGCCGGTGGGCATCATCCCCTGACGTCCTGGGCTGGGAGGGTGAATCGTGACTCCCAGGTCTGCGGGCCGAGCCGCTGCCCAGCTCATTCCACGGTTCCTCCATTCGATAGCTGTGTCCTGGAAATTCACTGTTCCCAGGCCTCGTGCCAGGTACGATGCCAGTTCTGGGTCCACGTGAACTTGTCGCAACATTGAGGCAATGAAGCTTTGTTACCATCAAATGACAGCATCTCAGATGAGAATGCTGTGTCCAGAGCCCCTCATAGCTGGGCATCTGAAGCGTGCTCATGTGCGTTTCAAAGGCCCCAGGTCCGCGTCTGTAAAGGCAGGGAAGAGCCGGCCTCGCTGTTCTGATGGAGCCGAGATGATGCCCGTCGTGTAATGCTTGTTGGGGCCCTCAGCACGGAACTCGCTGCTGAGCGAGTGCTCCATGAGCATTGGCTTCTCTTAGCCCTGGCATCCGTACCTGAGATGCGTGGGGCTGGACGTGTCCTGGGTTGAACGTCCTGTCCTCGGCAGGTTCCAGGCCTGTGTGTGATTGTGGCCACACCACAGTCACACACAGTGGGGACTAGAAGTCCCTGCTCACTTGAGTTAAGGTTGGTTTTGATGCCAAATTAGTTAGGAACAAACTTTTAATCCAGAGCTTTTGGGCTTTAGAAGTTGCAGGTCAGGGGTTGTGACCTGCCTCGCGTGCTCCTCCCAGCCCAGTCCTCGGACTGTAGGAGGCCCTCAGAGAGATCAAGGTTCCGACTCCCAGCAGCCACGTCTCAGCCCCCACCCTTCAGCCCTGGACAGCTCTTGGGCAGGTTCCCGGCAGAGCCCCGTTTGCCCGCAGCGTGGCGCACTCGTGTCGCACAGCTGAGCAGTCACGCTAACCACGTGACGTTCGGGGACTCGGCTCCGTGCCCACCTTTCATAAAAATAGCTCATTAATGTTCTAGAGACTGGAAAAGGAGGAGCATCTGGGAAACGATTTTCTGTGTCCCACTTGGACGCTCTCTAGCTCGGCCTGTACGTCCGTGTTCTCAGAGGCCAGCTTCATGGGCCGGGTCCAAGGGCAGTGCCCTGTCATAGGTGGACCTGCCCTACTGTGGACGTGACCCAACCCCCTTGCAGCTTCTCGTGCTCACCTTTGTTCTCCGTGACAGTGAGGCCTGTGTGTGCCCCCACAGGAGCGGACGGGTGTGAAAATGGTCATGATCCAGGATGGCCCGTTGCCTACGGGAGCGGACAAGCCTCTTCGCATCACTGGAGACCCGTTCAAAGTACAGGTAGGAGAGGAACTGGGTCAGGCAGGTCCTGGGAGTGGGTGCCACTTGGTAGTAAATTGTACAGCTTTTATGTCATTCAAGAAATTAGAAACTGGACGTTCGTTTAAGGTAAGCCATTTTCCCAGACCACGTTTGATGATGGAAAGAATCTAGGTGTGTGTTGCCCAGTACCAGAGCCATTAGGCACACGTGGCTGTTTAATTCAGATTCAGTAAAAATGGAGTTTCTCATTTACACTGGAGTTTCTCATTTACATTTGAGTACTCAGGAGCCATACGAGGTGGTGGCCGCTGTCACGGGCAGCATGGGCAGTGAGTGTCCCTAACTGCAGAAGACTTCGTTTGGTGGCGTAGCACAGTCACGTGTAGTTTTTTGATTTGTTAACCTGTGGTCAGCTCAGATGCAGGATTTGTTGGCTTTTATTTATTTGTTCTCTCTTGGCCATTTTTGCAAGACCTCCAGCTGGAGTGGGAAACAAGCAAGGTGCGAGCACCCACACAAGGCATACGAGTGTCCTCCTGGCAAGCGACCTGTGCCCTGAGCTCCCGGCCCAGAGGACGGCCCTGGTTGCTGAGAGCTGTATGGGCCTTAGTTTTAAGTCACCTGGGGTGGTTCCGCCCTCCAGCTCATGCCATTTGCTGGAATGTGAGTGTGCTGAGGGTGTAGGGTTGTGTCTGTTGCTGTGAATTTGCTTCCTGCGCTTTTTTCCCTCCACTGCAGCCTGCCTGCTTTGGCTGCATTTAGAGTGGCTCCAGGGTGGCCGCTCGCCAGGGAGACCGCTCCTTGGTGAGCCAGCCTGTCAGCGACAGGTATTCCTTTAGGAGCTTTGGGCTTTGATGTGTGGAGGGCAAAATATTTCCCCCAATTCTTGACACTGGCATTCAGCTGAACTCAAATCCACATCATTGTTTTTTCAAGGTACGTGTGTAAAACAGTGGTTTCAAAACAGGATTGCGGGCCAGTGACTAAAATGACTTCTTTCCATGGGCCCCCATGAGCCTCCCCCGCTGGAGTTTCTAGCCTCTGAACGTGAATTAGTGGGCTTTTGAAAATGGCCTCATCTTTCCTTACTTGGCTCATCCAGTCCCGCTGCGGACTCCACAGCTGTGACATCACGGAACCTGGAGGGAGGAACCGGGGACAGTGTGCCGGATGACGAACGCTTGCTCCCCGCAGCCCTCCCCACTTGCCTTCTTTCTTGGAACCTTTGGTTTTTATCTTTGGCAGAATAAAATACCTGAGCAAAAAGCTTATTTCGTTGATGTTTCATGATTTGCAGGAAAATAATTAGAATGAAAGGTTTTTAGTGTTTGAGTTGTTTTTTGTTTGTTTAATTTTAAAGCTGTGTATTCCACACATTTTACTTGGGAGAAGCTGTTGTATTTTGGGTAAATTATAGTTGTTTGTTTTTTTCCTCTCCCTAACTTTTTATTATGAAAAACTTTATACAGAAAAGTCAGAGCAGACACCCATATGCTTTCATCCTACTTATCGTTTTGCCATCCGTGTGTGTGGTTTTATTTTTTGACTTAACCACTTATGAGTAAGTGGCAGATAGTCTGACTCCATCCCAAAAACCTACAGCATGTATCTCCTCAGAATAAGAACATCATCTTCGGCCTGTCCACCTTCAGATCTCCCCAAACATCCAAAGGCTTTAACTGCCCCTGGGGGTGGGGGGGTGTTTGGATTTGGGCTGGGTTTTCCAGAACCAGGACTCAGCCACGCTGAGTTGTCTCCTCAGTGCAGAGTCCTGTGGGCCGGTCCCAGTGTGGGCAGGAAGGACTGACCGCTGTGCGTTCCTCGGGCAGAGGAGGCAGATGTGCTTTGGGACAGTCATAGGTAGTCCTGGTCGATGGAGCCACTCTGTGATGGCACCTTGGTGATGTCTCCCACTGGAGCTCTGAGAAAACCCTCCCCCACTAGAGAGAACACGGGTCGGAAACACCTCGGGGTGACGCAGCACAAATGTGCCGACCCTCCTGTGGCTTAAAAGAGGGCAGATGTTACCTGGGTGGACATTGTGGGCAGCATAAAGAACACGTCTGTCCGACCCGCGCCAGCAGCCTGCCTCTCCCATGTAATGACAAGGTGATAACTTCTCCCACAGCTGAGTGCCTTCTGAGTCTCCCAGCCCAAAGTAAGAGGGTTTGGTCTCAGAATTTCACCTGGTGTCACGTCTTCTTTCAGAACTTTGTTTTCCACAATGTCTTTTATCTGTGTTTCTGCAGCAAGCAAGAGAAATGGTATTAGAGATCATTCGAGAAAAGGACCAAGCCGACTTTCGAGGCATCCGCAGCGACTTCACCTCCCGAATGGGAGGAGGCAGTATAGAGGTGCGTTGGAGTTACAGGTTTGTGGGCAGACGAGGCGAGGCCGAAGGCAGTAGGGCACGTGTCTGTTGGCTCTTGAACCTTGAGAGCAAGCTATTTAACTTGTGTCACATCTGTGCAACCCTACGAATGTGCTCGCTCCCGGGGTGGGTGTGAGGACAGACCAGGACCGTCAGCCGCATGCTTTTTAGGGCCCAGTGTGGTTTCGAGGATTTGCATCAGCTTATCCTGCCTCCCAGGTGAAGACCAAAGTCCAGGTTTTCTGGGTGACTGTGTTGTGATCTTATCAAACCTGGAAGCCAGATTTGTTGATGAGGTGGAATGGGATCAAAATGGGTCCTTTAGAATGAAGTTTTGGGACATGCTACATGGATGGGCTTGAAACATCCTTATTAGTAAAATAAGCCAGATACAGAAGAACAAATGTTGTATGATGCCACTTACACCTAGATCAGGCAAATTCGTAGACACAAAATAAAACGAAGGTTACCAGCTGCTGGGGAAGGGAGTTACTGTTCCATGGATACAGTTTTTATTGGGGACGATGGAAAGGTGTAGACATCCAGTGGTGGCTGCACAGCATTGTAAATGTGTTTAGTGCCACCAGGTTGTATACTTATGAATGGTTCACGTGGTAAATATGTACATTTTACCCCAATAAAAAAAAATGAAAAATTGAAAGAACCACTTACGAATGTGTATAGTATATTTATGCTTGTTTTGTAGACTTTGGAAGATAAATTTGTCATTTTTAATCTGTCTATGAGTTTTATTCTTTCATTTTTACAACTGTTTTGATCAAATTTCAGACTTACTGGATACATTTAATGGACAAGAATGCAATCATTAACGATATTTTTCTTAAGAGGAAAAAATTACATTTTATTATATCATTTCCAGGAATGTACTAAAAAAGCAAGTTGTTAAAAAAAAGAGTGTGTGTGTGTCCTTTAAGAAGAGGTAGGTTTGTTAAAAGCTCTGATGAGGTTTTGTTTCTCTGTGCTTAGGTGTCAGTGCCTAGGTTTGCTGTTGGAATTGTAATAGGAAGAAATGGGGAAATGATCAAAAAGATCCAGAATGATGCCGGTGTGAGGATTCAGTTCAAACCAGGTTGGTTTTGGTGATTTTCAAAAATCCTTAACATTACGAAGAATTATTAAACACCTTACAATACAGAGACTTTGTAATTAACCCACTTTCGTGATCTTTTCCCTCCCTCCCTTCCTCTCTCTTTCCTCACTCTCTCCCGTCCTTCTCTCCCTGTCATGCACTGGCTTGGTCACCCTGATCCCATCAGAACACTAGCCAAGGTTTCCAGGGCCTTAATCTCCCCACTTAGACAAGTAAAATTGGAAAAATCAATATAGCGTTACTAGCTTTGAATTTTGCCCAGTCAAGACTTAAAAAATAATCTTGCTTTCATACAATTAAAGATAACCTCAAACCATGAGAAAGGACAAACTTCTTAGAATTAAGGACAATTCTTTAAATTTTATAAATTTACCTTAATAAACAAAATTATCTACGGTGTCTTTGTTCTTCTCATTTCTCTGAAGATGGAAAAACATCGTGATGGGCTGATTTTTAGAAAACATTGCCATACCTCAACTCTGTTTTCCTTGGCCTTTGTTTGCTTGTCTTTGGTTTTCTTTGTTTCTTGAATGATATCTTTCTTAAATGTCTGTAATTGCAAAAGTATTGGCATGGGCCATGCAAAAAATGTAGCGTACACATCCCTTCTCTCTGGAAGGTGCCCCAGGTCGGGCGATGTTCTTACTGCTACTCTGGCACTGGCAGGAATATTGATTGCGCATCAGGTTGGCCTTTGTCTCTTTCTAACGTCGGGCTTTTCCTAATCCCCCCTCTCACTTTGTTCCGCAGATGATGGCATTAGTCCAGAGAGAGCTGCACAGGTCATGGGACCCCCCGATCGATGTCAGCACGCAGCGCACGTCATCAATGAGCTGATTCTTACAGCCCAGGTGGGTCCGGCTCTGTGGAGTTCAGACACGTCACCTGGAAAGACAGAAAGTGCCAAACGGGGCTCTCAGGCAGCGCCTCTCAGGGTCAGAGTGTTGGGAACCAGTGCTCTTGTCAGCCACCTCCCTCCAGGTTGATGGCCAGCACCTTGCTGAAGCTGTCTCTCTCTTGCTTCCTCCCTCCTGTTTTTTGGGGGGGCTCCTTTATTACTCTTCTGCCTTTATTATCCCAAAATCTAGATTTTCTTTACACAGTGAGTTCCTGGCTGTTTAAACTGTTTGGAGAAATACGGTGCCAACCACTAAGTTTCAAACAGTTGAGTTTATTCAGTGTAAAACTACAAGTAGAAGCACTTCGGGATCCTCCAGACTCTTTGGGATGTGAGCACGCTCATGTGGTATCTCCACCTGCCCCATTGTCAGTAACGCTGGGGAACCACCGTAACTGATGATAGGTTGGCGTGCCCCCAGGTGTGGAGGACTAAGGGAGTTGGAGAACCGTCGGGGAAGCAGGCAATTGGAAATTGTCAGCCCGGCTCTGCTGTTAGCCATGTGACCTTGGACAAGCCTTTGAACCTCTCTAGGCCACGTGTTCTCAGTAGCAAACAGGGTTTTGCACTAGGTGGTGCTCCCCACAAGATCCCCTAAGTCATCTGGGGAAACGTGCTGAGGTAGCAAATTTATAGACCCCGCCCCAGATCTGCTGAATCAGAATATCGAAGACGGAGGTTTGGGTCTCATCCAGAGTCGCAGGCAGCTCTTGGGATTTGACAGGGTCAGGGAACAGCCACTAAATGATCTTTCAAATCACTTTTAGCAAAGTTCATGCACCCAGAACTGCAGAGGCTGTGAGATGGTTAGGAGGCCGCCTCGTCCTCGAGACCGGGGCATGCCCAGAGAGCTGGCTGTGTGCGTGTACGTTTCCGCCTGCCTCTAAGTCACCTCGTTTGCTGTCGTCTGTTGCTCGTGAGAGCAGAGTGCAGGAAGGACGCGCGCGTTAGCGCCGCTTTTGCTGGTGTAGATTCTGGGTAAATGTTCAGTTTTCTCTTAATCAGCACAGGCGGGCTATTCCAAGCGTGTCCGCACCGTGTGGAGCGTCTGTTCGGCTTCTCCCTCCCGTGAAAGCGCAGCTCAGTCAGGTTTTCCCTCAACGTTGGAAAGATCTAAATGCCGCAGCTCCAGAGGGACTCGGGACAAAGGCTGGGGTGACCATTTGCTGCCCTCTAATGAAAGGAATCTTTCTCTGTTAGGTGTCACATGTGGGTTTGCTCTCTGCCGGGGGTCAGTGTGAGCGTGTCAGACTCTTCTCCAGCCCCACACCGTGCGCTCCAGTCTAGCTTGCTGCTTCTCTCATCTGGGGACAACCGGTTTTTCTCTAAAATCCTTTTATCCTGGTTTGCTGGTCGGATTGCAGGGTGTTCTGACGTGTACAGCAGTGTCCAAATTGTCCTTTATAGCAGCCTGGTCAGGGGGTGTCAGGAGGCATACATTGTCTCTCAGGTGTCCCTTTCAGATGCCTGCAGTTTTTCAGCTTCTAACAAATGGCTCCTGGTGGGCCCAGCACTTGTGAGCCCCGGGAAAGGCAGCCCCAGCGCTGAGAGGGAAACCAGAGGGAAAGCAGCCCTGCACCTGTGGATGGGGGCCCAGCAGTGCAGACTCGGGGGCATGGCGTCGGGCTGCAGACCGAGGGCTTTATCCCTGATTGCCTGTTTCTGTGGGGTCCGGCTGTGCTGTTGTGTAATCACACGCGTTCATCCGCACGTGTCCTCCTTGAGCGCGCCTCTGATTTGTGTTATTTTGGTTTTAAAGAGCACTTGAGAATCTGAAATGTGGAAAGGTGCTCAGGTTCTCGTGTGTGGCACTGATTACATCCTGTCACTTACCCTCCTCCCGGGAGATGTGCTAGTGGCCGTAGCAGAAATCTTCACTTGCGCTTTCTTCCCTCCCAGGAAAGAGATGGCTTTGGAGGCCTCGCGATCGCCAGAGGAAGAGGCCGTGGCCGTGGCGACTGGAGCATGGGAACCCCTGGTGGCATCCAGGAGATAACATACACTGTGCCAGCAGATAAGTGTGGCCTCGTCATAGGCAAAGGTAAGAGGCAGGTGCTGGGGTTTTCATTCTCCTCTAGCCGTTTACCTGACAGCGCACAGCTCACGTAGGATCATCTCCAAAGCATGACGCCGGGTCTCTTTGCTGCACTTGACTGAAGGTGCCAGGCCTGTGGCATCTGCCACTTTCTTACTTTCTGCAGGAACCCTGTTTCGCTTGGGGCTTCTTGTGAGTTGGGGCAGAGCACGTGGACAGACATAGCGAAGCAGCTTAGTTGTCGAAAGGGTGCCCGGCACAGGGCGAACGCGGCCCCGATTGTCTGTCGGCGGACTGATGTGTAATTAACTCGCCTCCAAAGAATTCAGAGGGACAGTCAAGATAATTTCCTCCAGTGAAAATTACCCTCTGACAAGTGTGTCACTGTTTTCCTCCCTGGATTTGGGCATTTGGTCTTTGTGGACACAACGTGGCTGTGATTCTCTCAGCACAGTGACTGCGAGTAACAGACACCCTGCGGAGGGGAATAAAAATGGATTTGTCAGTTATTTCGAGGCACTTTAGAGAACATTAGGCAGAAACCCTCGTGGATGGCTGATGTGGCTCCTTCCCACCCTTCAGTGAGAAGCAAGGGAGAGAGCAGGCCGATTTCAAGGCTGTTCTGGCTTGTTCATCTGGGCTGGCGTTGGGACCAAGAAAGGCCGCTGAGGGGGCAGCTGGGGCCCACGGGCCCCTTCCCCGGTGACAGGCTCCGCTCCCCTGTGTGCTCCAGGCCAAGCCCACTGCCAGCCGGGACACTCCACGTGGAGCTAAGTGTTTTATTTGAGTAAATAAGTCTCTTCAGAGTTCCTCCAGTTTCTGTGATTTCCAGCCACCTCTTAGCTGTCGGAGGAGTTACCCGTATTCCACGGAGCCCGGTTTGGGAATGTCTCCACCACCAAAGGCCAAGGCCACCGCAGCGCCTCGCATGAGCTAGTGCAGCGTGGGGCCCCCTCTCGACCCTCTCTCTCCCCTCCCAGAGTCTGCATCGGGCCCTGCCCCCAGACAGTAGGTCTCTGAGCTCTTTCACCGTGTTCATCTGGATCTGTGTCGCCCTTTAGATCCTCCGTCTCAGGTGGTGGGAACACGTGGGTTTGTCCACGCTGATGAGTGTTTCATGGATGTTGTTAGCTGTGACAGGTCAGACCCTCCCCACGCCAACGGCTTGGCTGTCGTGAGAGTAAGTCCAGTTGACGCCCATAGGTCGAGCTCAGAGCTAGATTTTGGTCCTCGCGAGAACCCTTTTGTCTGCGAGGTTTTCATGTGAACATGTGTCTCCTCTAGACACTGGCGGAGCCTGGCCCTCTTCCCTGTGACAGTCCTTGTAGTCAGCGACTCCTCCGTGTTCACAGGACAGCATCTCATAGCTTACCTTCCGCAAAGTCATCCCCAGTGACTCCCAGAGGGAGTAGTGACTGATACCGTGTCCATTGCTCAAGTCGCAGCCTCGAGCAGCCCAGGAAAAGTTTTGTTGGCAGGAGGTGGGGATTTCTCTACACCCCCCCCCCAGGGAGCTGGGCATGCCCACTCCTCCTCCTTGGGAAAGGCTGGTGGGTGAGGGGGCGCCGGGGAGAGGGAGCCACACGCAGTCAGGCCTGCTCCAGCCCCGGCACAGACGCTTTGCCCCCCGGGCCCCGCTGGATTTCCATGATAAATACCGCAGTCGTGACAGATAGCGTGGCCATCCCTGCTCTTGTCAGCCGGGCCTTTTAGCAGGTTTGATTAATTGCTTTACGATTTCACGTCCAGCCGGGGGGCCGCTGGTGGGGCGCTTCTGCCCCGCATCAGGTGGGAGAATGGAGCAGGCTGCTGAATGAGTCTATAGACAGCCACCATGTGCCAAGCTGGTGACCTCATTTTGCAGGAAGATGAACTGAAATTAACTCCTTCCGGCCCCATGCGGTTTTCTGGGGCCTCCGCACCGCATTAGCATGCACCGGGGCGTCGGGGAAGAGGGCCTGTGGGGCTGCCCGTCCCTGCGCCCACGGGAATGGGGCGCGGCTCGTGTGGGGTCCGTGGGGTCCCGTCTCCCACGCGCCTGCCCTCTGTGCTCTTGCCCCGGAACCACGTGGCATCAGGGCGGGTCTGGGAGGAGTCCTCCAGGTGCTGGGTGGATCATGGCTCTTCAGTGCTCCCCGAAACACTGTCGCTGAGGAGCGGAGCTGCCTGTTTTCATGGCGCAAGAAGAGAGTCCACGCCCTGCGAGTAAAGGGCGGTGGCCGCTGCCAGGGACGTCTGTGCTGGTGGGTGCCGGGCCCAAGGCAAGCGCGTCTGCTCGAGGTAGAACACAGGGACACTGTTCTTAAACTGTCGCAGAACTTCTTAGAAAATAATGCTCACAAGACTTTGGTCTGCCGACATCTTTTTAATTTGGTTTTAAATCTAAAACGGTCCTGAGCTCAGCTGACACAACACCCAGGCCACGTTGAACAGGGCGGTACCCAAGTGTCCTCCTCGCTCTCTGGTTTCCTCCCCAGAGGGCGAGGGCTGCTCGCTCTGCCTTCTGGAAGGACAGCTGGGCCCAGGCTACCTACCGCTCTGCCTCTGACTCTTGCGGAGTCCCATCGAGAGGACGGGGTGTCCCCTACTCACCTTGACGGGTCGTTCAGCTGTGGCTCTCCACAGTGGGCATGGAGGGCAGGGTAGAGGGTATAGACGCTCTGGACATGCTACAAGGAAATGACAAGTGTCATGTGAGGTCGGTTTTGACTCTGGGCGGCGAGGGGTGACCCAGAGGCTGGCCTTTAGTTGTTGTTTTTGATCAGTGGGGGCTCCCTGGTCCCCTGCACCGGATTTTCCACAAGATTGTCATTTTCCAGTTTTGTGGAACTGCTACAAGTTTTCCTTGTATTCCGGCTCCCCCGTGATTGAGCAGAGCCGATTTGTAAGTTGTGTGAAATTTCAAAAGAAGAATCAAACCATTGTCAGGCTGGTGGAGCTTTTGTTACGCAAATTTCATTAAGAGACTGGGACTCTCACAGGTTTTTCAAAGAGTCCAACTAAATGTCCAAGCCAGCTCCACCCTGGCCTCTGCGACCCCCATCACTGCCTCTGTCTAGACCCGTCCCGCCCACAGAGGAGGCAGGGACTTCAGAAGTGACAGGATGGGACATTAAAGGCCCAAATGGGCTCTGGGCATTGTTGGGGCCTGTGGCCGTCTGTTTGACCCGTGGAGGGAGGGAGGGAGAGCAGCAGTGCGGTGGCCGCGCTGGAGCTGAAGGCCCCATTGTGCCATGTAGGGGCCGTCGGGTCGCCATTCTCGTGCTGAGAAGGACTGAGTGCCTTCCCTGGGCCGAGGCCTGCGGCTGGGCGGGTGCCCTGGTGGCACAGATCTCCAAGCCACTCCAGGCCCCTGCCGAGGACGCAGAGACAAAAACCAGCAGGTGCCACTTGGCATCTGTGGCCTCAGCCTGGCCAGAGAGAAGGACCGGCTTCCGGTGCCGAGTCTGGTTTTGCCAGCAGCGGGGCCCTGGGTTTGTGAGAGCCTGTCCGAGGTGAACGGGAAGGACTTCGCCCCTCCGGCCAGTGCGGGGTGCGGAAAATGCCTTTCTGGAGTGTTCTGTAGGGCCCTGGGGTTCACCCCAGTTGCCGCTTAACCTCATCTCGTGTCCTCTTGCCTGCAGGGGGTGAGAACATCAAAAGCATAAACCAGCAGTCGGGAGCGCACGTGGAGCTTCAGCGGAACCCCCCTCCCAACACCGACCCCAGCCTGCGAGTATTCACCATCCGGGGGGTTCCCCAGCAGATCGAGGTGGCCAGACATCTCATAGATGAGAAAGTTGGCGTACGTACAAGGCCCTTTCCCCACCCGGCTTTCTAATAGCTGGGTTTTCTGGTGGATGTCCAAGGTACCTGTTTTTCCCCAGAGCCTTGTACTTCCTGTGCCTTTCAGTCCTCGCATCACGTGGGGCACCCCCTCCCACTTTGCTGAGGGGGAAGATGGGGACCAAAGGGTACCAGGGCCAGGCCCAGAGGCGATGAAGGAAGCCTTCACCGAGGCCACCGCAGCTCAGGCCCCCGAGCCGTGTCCCCTGCAAGCTTAGATGAGCAGCTGGGGTGGCAGCAGCCATCCCCCAGCGCTGCCCCGGGACCCCCATGGCACTGCCCTGGCGGCCAGCCCTGCAGGCAGCTTTCATTGACTCTGGCTTTAGTTTCAGGCACCTCAAAGCAGATAAAGAAAGGGAGTGTTGATGGAGGACAGATTGGCCACTGCTTACCTCAAAGGGGACGTAGAATGGCAGAAAGAGCCGTGGGCCAGCCTAAATTGACGGGAGAGTCAAGCAGGTTGGTCCCTAACCCCAGGGTGACATGCTAGGGCAAATGTGGTGGTGCCAGCATTGGCTGTGTGGTGGTATCGGTCACTCGAGGGGCAGAAGCCACTTCTGCCGATCAAGGCCGCTGTGGGGAAGAAAGGCTAGTGTGAGTGCCATAGGGTATCTTTACTTCGCTTGACTGTCTCCCCACAAGCTGTGGTTTGCCTTGGGGGGCCTGGGCAGAGGGCACAGGTGCATGCGACAGGCGGGTGAGAGTCCTCCTCTGCCACGACAGGGTGCCAGTCTCGGAGCGCCTGGAGCCTTCGGACAGAGCCCTTTCAGCCAGCCACCTGCTGCCCCTCATCAAAAGTGAGTCGCTTCTGGAAGCTTCCCTCCCTCCCTCCCACGCTCCCTTCCCAGAGGGCCTCCTTTCCAGCTGCTTCCCGGGAGTGTCGGCCCAAAGCCCGCAGTCCTGGGTGCGGGCGGGACTCATCTTGACCTCTCACCAGTCTGTGGCTCGCTGGGGTGAGGGCCTTCCGGTCCCCACCAGCGTCCCCCAGAGGTGTTGACCGCCCTGGGGCCGAGGGGCCGGGAGTGTTTTGCAGAAGCTTTTGGGTGGGTCCTCAGGCTTTGGCTTTGTTTCTTGCTTTCAGCGCCTTCCCTCCCCGGAGCTCAGGGTGCTTCCCGAACATGGCTGCTAAAGTGAACGGAAACCCCCACGGCGCCGCTGTGAGGTCGGTGCCCGCCCTCACTCCCCCGTGGTTCTGTGGGGATGGGCCCTGGTCTCCTGGCCACTGCCGGCGAGGACCAGCGGGCTTGCCCCGGGGTGGGGGCGGTGAGCGGGGAAGAGACGGGGCGATGGCGGGAGGTGCACCCGGTGAGGAGGGCGGGTGGCAGGCGCCGGAACAGCTGGCTCTTCTCTCCTGCACAGCGGTCCTGCGCCCTTTCTCGCCCAGGGCTGGGGCAGCACCTACCAGGCGTGGCAGCAGCCCACACAGCAAGTCCCAGGTGAGTTCTGGGCGGCAGGTGGGACTGTGCACGCCCCCTCGGAACGGCGGTGGGCCTGCTGGGCTGCGGCGCCCTGTTCCAGCTCTGGCCACCAGGCCCGGGACCCCCCACCACCACCCCCACTCCCCGGAGCTGTCAGGCCAGCCTCCCAGCCACGCACAGGGCCCACGGGGACAGCTCGTGCACAGAGGCGGCTGCTGTGAAATGGCCGCCTCCAGCGGGGCGGCTGGCACTCTCCTGGCCCACCTTCTCGCTCCTTCCTTTCCCGTCTGCTCTGTCCTCGGTGCCGTGGGCTTGTCACTGTTGTTCCCCAGGAATGGGTCAGTAAGGCCTGCAGGGCATGGGAAGGCGTGGTTGACCTGAGCCCCCATCCCTCCATGGCCACGGCTCTGCCCCCAGCCTGCTCTCCCAGGCAGTCCCCTGGTCACCCTGCTCCCTGGCGCCCTGCCCGCTCCCCTTCTCCTGCCTCAGGATGACCCCCTCCCTGTCCTCTCTCCTGGCTGTCTGGGACAGGGGCTCCTTCTCTCTCCAGAAGGTCTCGGAAAGCGTACAGTTTAAGAACCAGCTCTGCTGATTAACAGTGTCACAGAGGAGGTTCTTGTGGGCTCCAAGCCCCCTCCCCTCTCCCCCGCCCCCGCGTTGGCTGTAGGAGTCTTGCCTGAGTTTCACTGCTGGGACCCGTCTTGCGTAGCCTGCACACACCTGGCCAAACCCTGACCTTCGGTCACTCCGACCGTCCCGAGGGCCCCCCGCGTGGGCAAGGGGACCTTCAGCGCACTGCACTGTCCTTCCTGACGCCGGGCTGCAGGGCAGGCCTCGCGGCCTCGCTCACGGGGACCGAGCCCGGGGTCTGGCATGCTCCCCCTTGCCCGTTGGGCAGAGTGCTGGCTGGGCAGCCCTTCCCCAGGACCCTGGTCAAGGTCACAGCTAGATGAGCTCCCTGGGGGTCTGGAGGCTGGTGCTGTCAAGCACGGTCACCTTCTCTGGGCTCTTGTCATCCTTGAAACGAAGGGCTTGGGTCTGACTTCTGAATAGCTGTGAGCTCTGAAACAGTAAGGTTGTGTTTTCTTCTTCTTCCCATTTCCTAATGGAACGTCTCACGCGTGGAGTATTTTCGAGGTTCACCGTGAACTGCACACCCCCTAGAGTCTGTATCCCCGTTGCACGGGGCGCTCTTTACCCCAGAGCCTGCGTGTGTCCTGTGCTCCTGTTCCCATCCCATCAGAGGGCGCCCCGGGATGTATGGTGATGTGGGTCAAGTTCACGTTTGTCTCGTCCCAGACACCTGTGAGAGGCCCTTGACTGGGGAGTCTTTATGCTGAAGCTGGGGGGACAGGTCTTTCTCCAGGAGGAGTGGACCCTGGGGGGCGTGGTCCTGCCCGCCTGCGGCCAGGTGGCCAGAGGAGTTGGCGGAGGTTTGCGGGAAAAGCCAAAAGACGAGGTGCCTGGGGTTTTGCCCCAGTTCACCGGCCTCCATCTCGTGGTGCTGAGCGTTGTTGGTTTATTCCGGGGAATCGGGAATCAGGAATTTGGTTTGGTCAGTGGAGTCTTGTTCGTAAGGAGAATCCTGCTCGCCCACACTCTCCGTGTCTGAGGGGAGAGGCCTTGCTGCCGCATCCCTCACTCCCAGCCTTCCCCGCAACCGGATCCTTCTGCTCTTCGCGTCCTGGGGGCAGAGGGGAGGGGAGGGTCGTCTTTTGCACGCTCCACCCCCATGTTCCGTCCCCAGGCCCACACCAGGGCTGTCCTCAGCCGTCCGTGCATTCACCTCACCGGCGGGGAGGACACGAGGCTGTGAAGCGTGTCTGTCTGCTCGCACGTCCGTGCTGCTGCGGACGCAGTTCTAACGCAGGGAGACTGAAGGGGCCTTAGCAGCTGGACACGGACCTGCTAAGCAAGGTCCCCGCTTGCCCTCGGCTGTCTTTCAGCCGCTCTCTATGTGCCGGGGCAGACAGCCATGCTCTGCGCCACCCCCAGCCCCAGTCTCTACCGCCCTCGTCACCTGGACAGCTCCCCCCGCCTATGTGAGGGTGCAGAGGGGAGCGAGAGCAAGGCCACGTCCTTTCCTTTGTCCTGCCCCAAAAGCCAGGAGGCTAGATTGCGTCAGGTGCTTGTTGTGGCCATCAGCCCTCGACCGTGGGCCTCGTAGTTGTCAGCGCCCTGAGCACAGTCCCTGGACTGTCCCCCTCGCGTTGGCTGCAGAGGTGAAGCTGCCAGTCTGAACAGAAGGGCCAGGTAGAGGGGGCCCGCTGCCATGCGGACCGTGCTCCTGGGGAAGGCTCCTCCCGGGCACGAGTGGGTCTGACCATCTGAGGGGCTCGCGGCGGCTCCCCGTCGTCGTGCTGGGTCGTTGTCCTGGGCGGCAGCAGTCTGCCCAGCCCGCCGCTGCCTCCTTCCCCGGGCACGTGTGGCCAGGGCGAGCGAGCACGGGGCGGCGGGGCCTGGAGTCGCCGGGCTGGGCCCGCGGCGGCCCGAGGCCTGACTGCTTTTGTGTTCTCCGCACAGGCCCGCAGAGCCAGCCGCAGAGCAGCCAGTCCGACTACAGCAAGGCCTGGGAGGACTATTACAGAAAACAGAGTGAGTGCGGCGGCCTCCCGCAGGCAGGCCCGGCCACGGCCACGGCCCGCAGCCTTCACGGCCCGTGGCCCCCGTCGCCGTCCGTCCTTCCACGCGTGCCTGTGTGACTCGGCCTCAGCGCTCACCTCTGTCTGCCTCGGTGTCAGACGCGGAGTAGCCTTGGTCTTGGGGCGTCACCTCCCCCTCAGGGCTCCACAGGGCCTGGGGGTGCCTCAGCAGGGGGAAGGGCACCGGGGACCGCTGCCTGCGTCCCCTCTAGAACCGTGTGGCCAGGATGCAGACCAGCCGGTGTCCTGTCCCCATCTTTCCGCTGCCCGGCTCTTTTTGGCCATTTGAGGGCAGGTGAAGACGAGAGAGGTGGTGGAGCTCGGGGCACAGAGCCCCGAGCTGGAGTGGGTGCTCAGGCGTTTTTCTTAAGCAAGCTCATTTTCCTGACGGTGCCGGAAACGAGGGGTCTTTTTAAAAAGAGCAGGGGAGAGGCTGACAACCACCGAAGGAGTTCGGGTGAATCGTGTAAGTTAGTGCTAAGTCCCCTGTGTTTATGACCAAAACGGCTGACCCGGGAGGGCGTCTCCCGCCCCTCGTCTGAGGTGTTACTTGCTGGTTGGACGAGCTCAGGTCCAAGGCTGGCAAAGAGAGTTCGTCCTGCTGTTTGGGGTCACCTGGAGCGAAGGTCCAGGTGCCCGGTCTTCCCCAGGCCCCCCAGCCAGGCCCCCCCCTCTTCCTCCCTTCCCCCTCTCTCTCACTCTGCATCCCTTTCCTCCTTTCCCCACTTCTCCCTCCCTCCCTTCTCCTCCTCCTCCCTCCCAGACCTGGCAGGCAGGCCGATGCACACTGTGCTCTGAAGAGAAGACCCCGGGAGGCCTTGCACGGGCAGCAACAGGCTAACCGCACTTTTTGCTGCGAGCTCCTGGGCCGACTGCCCAGCGTTGCCTCCCCCAGTGACACCCAGACGGGGAGAGCATCAGGCACTTGCTGCAGACGCCTCAGAGTCCTTGGGAAGGGACCCTCCAGGTGGCCTTCACCTGCCCTGCGTGGGTCCGCTCCCGCTAACCCCTCGTTCCCTTGGCCTTCAGGTCACGCCGCCAGCGCCGCTCCTCAGGCCAGCTCCCCGCCGGACTACACGATGGCCTGGGCGGAGTACTACCGACAGCAGGTCGCCTTCTACGGGCAGACGCTAGGGCAGGCCCAGGCCCACAGCCAGGTGTGTAGCCAGCCCAGCCCGGTCCCCTCCTCCCCAGACCTCTGTGCGCCTGATCCCAGGCGAGAGAGGACTCGGTGGGGCCGCCCCTCCAAGGGAGTGCCTGGTCGTCCCTCAGATCCAGGCCCGGCCACCTGCGGAGTGGCACTTTCTCCTCTGGCCCATGTCCCCAACTGTAAATCGGAGGGCCAAGCCTAGGTGACTCCCGGCAAGCGTGGCACTGCAAGAAGGGACTGTGGAGCTCATGCCCCACTACTGTTCTTGAAGAGGGTGGCGTGACCAGGCTGCCACCCCCGCCCCTGGTCAGCAGTGAGGGGCGGCGGGAGCCAAGCCAGTCCATGCCCTCGGAAGGTGGGGCAGGGCAGAGCGCCAGGTCCTCATCCTGCACGGAGGCCAGGAGGGCTCTGTCCAGGCCGAGGCCAAAAACGGATTTTCTGTTAATGGGAAGAGAGCCAAATGCTCCCGCAGGGCCTGTTTCGGGTGACCCGAGGCCAGGTCCCGTCCCTGGGGACAGCGTGTGAGTTGTCAGAGGCCCTGGACCTCAGGCTGGTTGGCCATCTCACTGCCAAGTGGGCCGTCTGTGCCTGGGCCCAGTAGAACGAGGTGCCCGGCTGGTGGGTGACAGAGGAGAAGCACTGCGTGCTCACTGCCCTCCCCCCACCCAGCGTCCCCTACAGGAGAGAGGCCCCAGGGCCCTTGTTCCAGGTTTCCTGGGGGCCGGGGCCTCTGAGAGGAGGCCCGGGAGAGGTGCTGAGACTCTGGCTGGTGGTTACGTGTCAGATGCTGTGGAGCCAGAGGCGGGAGGGGGACCTGTCAGCTCCCACAGGCTGAGCCCCGGACCCAGGACAGGCGCTTGAGAGTGCCGCCACGGGCTAACTTCTGCCCCTTCCCTCTGCAGGAACAGTAGGACCGTGGCCTGCGGCTTCTCCACCCACCGCCCCCCAATCACCGTGAGCGAAACCTATTTGTAACAGAGGTTTTTAGATTTTCAGAGCATTTGATGAAGAGCCTTTGTTTTGTTCTGTGAAACACTATATTTAGATTAACAGAATTTTTCTAAAAATCGGGAATTTAGTTACTAAAAATTGCTGATAATTTTTGTTTCATTGTTTTTGTTTGTTATTTCAAACTTGGAAGCTCTGGGATTCTTTTTTGGAGCAATAGCTGCAAATCCAGGCACCAGGATGTGCCTCAGAGCATGACATTTCAACCTGGTGTGGCCTGTTTTGTTTTGCGTGTCTTTTTATTTACAGTTTTTTTTCTGTTGCAACAGAAAGTGGCTTGGAAGTCTTAGGTGGTATGTAACAAATTGTTTTAAAAAATTTTTAAACAGTATTTAAATATTCTTAAATGTGTAAATTCATTAAATGTTTTACTTCTAATTTCTTGTATCTTGGCTGTCTGGTTTTATTGCATTTTTTAAAAAACAACTGTTATGTATTGTAATTAATTATGTGAATTCTGAATCGAGACAGATCATTGTATTGCTGTCCAACAGGGATCGGGAGGGGGCATTTTATAGGGTTTGTATAATTTCTAGAGTTCTAAAGGGTAATATAAAAATGTGTCATGTGTTTAGCATACGTTTTTTTCGTGTCTCCATTACCGGTTGCAATTCTGTATCTAAGACCTCCAAGCTTGTTTTAAAAACAAAACAAAAAACCTTTCTCTATTCTTCAGAAATATAAATACTGTTATTTTTAATATTAAAAAGAAATCAATATAACTTTTAACAAACACCGTGACTATTTTTTAATTCCGAGGTGTTCTTTGCTTTTTTTCTTTTAAATATTTTTTAATATTTGTCAAATTAACTAGATGAAGTAAATCTAGTATTAACTCCAATTATGAATTAAATAATTTTGATTTAATAAAAGGGATAATGATTTCCAATGTTTACTGTAGTGTATCTTGTACAGATAACATGTATTTTCAAAGGAAAAACGGAATCGAAGCTATTTTTTCTTGCGTTTTTAATTGACCTGAGGGACATTCCGTTTGACATATACTGACGTTAACAGTTTCTGGTTTTTTCTCCTTATTTTCTTTATAATGCTTGAAATATCTAACTATTAAAAAAGGCAGTTGGAAATTGTTATGCATGTTGTTTAAAAAAAGTGTTCTTTTTATTTGACTGACAATTCATTTTACACTCTGTATAATAAAATTTCCACAAGACAGACGTCTCGTGGGCAAAGTACGTGTCGTCCGTGTGGTTTCCATTCGTTTCTTTCTCCCCCTGCCCCCGGCCCCCTGAAATAAAAAGTGCGGATTCTGCGGTTCTTAGCTGACCGGCCTGACTCGGTACACAACCTGGGTTGCCAGCTACTTCGTTAAGCTAATTTTATTTTAACGGCTTTGTAGAATTTGACAGTTTGACTTGAGAGCCTTGATTACCGCCAGCCCCTCTTACCTGTCACATCTAAGCGTCTCTTGACGGGGGTGTGACCCGGAGAAGTCGATGACGGTTTCCTCAGGCAGGGGCGCTGGCTATCGTCGCGAGTGGAGCCGGAAGATCCATTTAGGAGTGTGAGGATGAAGAAGCCATCAGCTCCGCAGCGAGGTCAGCCCGTGTTCCCGTCACTGAGTCGGCGTGCCCCCCGCTCCCCTCCACACGCCTCCCCGACGCCCGCCCACGAACCTAGGACCTCAGGTGGTCTGGGCCTAGCGCGGGCTGCCACCTTCCACCGCTGCCTGGCACGCATTTCCCCGGCTGCAGCTGCCTGTGACCCTCTCCCACCCTGTCCCCAGCACTCAGCCTGTCGCTGTTGTAGGTGGCATTCGGTTTCTCTTCACCCCTGTGCCCACTGTGGGACACGAGGTTGCTGGGAGAGCTGGAAAGTGCCAGCAAAGGTGCTCATTTTGTCGTTTTCATTAGGGAAACGGAAAGGGGGTGTCCTCACCCACAGGTTTAAATCCTGGGGGGTCCTGTGGTTTCAGGACATGCACGCCGTGACAGTGTGGGCCCTGGACGAGAGGGATATTGAGGAGTAAAGACCAGCCTTCCACTCCCTTTTTTTCCTCCTCCTTTTCCTGTCGGTGGAAGCAACTGGCTTTGGGCTCAGCTTTCTACTTTAGTGTCTGAACACGCCCTGCCTTTGCTGCTGGCTTTACACGTGCGTCATCTCTCATTTAGAGGCACACTGCTGTTAGGATCCTGTTTAGAACTGTCCTTAAGGCTCGTGTGCGTGTGTGTGTGTGTGTGTGTGTGTGTGTGTGTGTCCATCCCTCCAGTTCTGGTCCCTTTTTTCTACCCCAACCTCTAAAAGGAGGGGAAAAAAAGCATCTGTGGCTCCTTTAGGCCAAAAAGGGGGTGTGGAGAGCAGCCCATCTGCAGCCATTCCGAGGCCTGTTGAGAGCCGGAAGACAAAAAGGAGATGGGGCATCTTTAACTACACCTCTAGAGAATCGAGTTTGACGTTGAGAAATTGAATAGTAAAAGCCACTTGAAAAGAAGGAGGGGGTCAACCAAGAGGAGGCATAAACGCTGATGATGGGGATGGGAATTAGGGAGAAGGCATTACAGAGAAGACTTCCTTCTAATTCATCTTCCAAGCTCTGTGCCAAAACAGCATTTGGCATGGTTCACAAGGAGCGATTGTGTGATAATGAACCCTAAGGTGTCCCTTAATTGAAGACTGAGCATTGCGGTTTGTGCCAAGAGTCATAAATGGTGCAGGCTTGCGGGAGGATGCATTTTCTTAAATGTATCGGTAAGTACAGATTAGCGCCTGTCCCCAGTGAAATGCCCATACTATAAATTATGGAAATCTCTCTCTCTGATGCAACCTTTTATTGAGGGGGGGCAGGTGGGGTGTAATTCAGCAGGAGGCAGGGGGGAAAGTTTGCAAGCATATGAAATTTGGCCTCTCATTAACATGGCGCCCACGGAAGAGGGTTTTCATCAGCAGTCTGGTGTCCTGGAAGGCTAAAGTGCTCGAAATGTACCAAGTTCAGCGATTGTGTTCCATTAGGAAAGCTGCTTGGTCATCACTGAAAGGACAGTCTGTGTGTTTAGGGGGGTGGGGGCGGGGCCGGGGCCCAGTCTATCTTCATAGCTCTTGCCCCACCGCCCGCCCTCCACCACACGTGCACACTTGGGCTCTGCAAGCGGCCCAGGTTCACTGTTCAAGGACCCAGCTGGGCTGTTCCCAGCCCACCCAAGAGCTCGGGCTGGGGGTGGGGAGCTCTCTGGCCAGAATGCCTCCGTCGATATCCCTGACCTCTCATGAGGTAGGAGACACTGTCTTTCCAGTGTCCCTCTCAAATGGTGACCGTCCATGATGCCCTACAGCCCCACAATAGGGTTGGCAGGTGGCACATTGCAGGGCCTGGTCCAAGAGAGGGCGTTGGGACACCAGGGAGACTCAGCTTCTAGCTGGCTACAGTGACCTGGTTTCCCGAGCCCCACTTTTGGCCCCCTGGGGCCCAGCTGGGGGTTTTTAAGATGGGCTAATGCAAATGGTCCTCATAGATGCTCAGAGATTAATGGCCAGAAAGTGGCTTGACACTCAATTCCGCAGGGGGTGCTGGCCCTGGGACTGCATCTTGTGTGGGGAGGAAAGGGAAGTGAAAACGAACCATTCGAACAATGGGAATCCTTGCTGGCCTCTGTCCTGGAGGCCTGTCAGTAGCATCTACCTGGGAAGTTCCGGCCCTTTCCAGGAATCTCCCTTTGTGGGGGTCTTCACAGCCTGGGCAGTGGGCAGGCCGATTCTTCCCCTATTACAGCAGAAGGTTCAGGGGCAGCAGATAAGTGTGTAGAGGCAAGTTTTATGCCAAATTTTATGTTGTGCTTCATCCAGGGCTTCAGTTGAGAGCATAACAGCTGCCCACAAGGGGTTCATCGTCATGTAGGGGCCACTGCAGTCACCACCAAGTGAGGTCGTTGATGGGACAGAGAAATGGCTCTAAAAAGTTGAGTGTTGAGTGCCAACCATGAGCCAGACCCTATAAGTGCATTACGGTCAATCACTTTATTTTATGAATGAATAAATTATAATTTATTTATACGATGGAGTATTATAGTGCAAAGAAAACAAACGGACGGCTATCCATGCTCCGACGGGGATGAATCACACATGTGGAGCTAAAGAAGCCAGAGTTCATACTGTACGGATCCATTTATACAGTGACAGAGTCAGGACAGCAGTTACCTTTGGGGTAATGGTTGGGAAAGAGCATGAAGGAGGCTTCTGGGGTCCCGGTAATATTCTATGTCTTAGTCTGGTGGGAATTACATGAGTGGATTCACTGTGTGAAAACTCACTGGTCTATGCACTTACGATGTGTGCGTTTTCCCACAGAGATGTCATAAATATGCTTTCAAGTTTAGTTTTAAAATTTGATGTTCCCTATCGTTCCTCTTAAAAATGTGATCCACAGAGCTGCTCCTCAGTCATGCGGGGAGCGTGTTAAAAAGTGCAGATTCCTAGACTCCAACCCAAACACTCAATCAAATTGCCTGGGAGAGGGGCACACGATTCTGCATTTAAACAAGCCCCTTGGATAAGTCGTGTAGACTAAAGTTTGAAAGCCACGATGGAGAGAAAATACTTTCCATGATGGAAAAAAAGCAGTTAAGAGTGGACTCCAGAGGCAAAATGCCGAGGTTCAAATCCAGCCTCTGCTGGATTTAATAGCAGTGTGATCTGGGAAGGGATTCCAGCTCTACGGGCCTCGGTTTCCAGAAGTGGAAAAACAAGAACAATGGTTTATCTTGTATGGTTGCTGTGAGGACGAAGGGAGTGAATATATGGGTGAAGTGCTTAGAATAGCACCTGGCACTTGGTAAGCACTCTCTAAATGCTGAAAAAATAAATAAATAAATTTTTTAAAAAGGGTATACAGTCTACGGTCATGCCACCCTGAAGAAGCCCGATTCCATCTGATCTCAGAAGCTAAGCAGGGTTGGGCCTGATTGGTACTCGGATGGGAGACCATCTAGGATGACTAGGTGCTGTAGGCGTAAAAAAAAAATAAAAAAGGATAAATATACAGTATAATTATATTTTTGTGAGAATATATGAATATAGATGAATTTATACACAATTTATATACAAACATACACATGCAAATAAACGACTGGAGTGTTAACAGGATTATGTGATTACTATTTTTTCTCCTTTGTCACTTAATTTCCTATAATGAAAAACTCTATTAGGAATTACTTTTTCAAAATGAGTAACTTACAGTTTATTTATTGGGCCCATATTTCTTAAGGCCCTTTCAACATTACAGATAGATGGCACCCTACTGTAGGGAAAAAACCCTCTCGAGCAAACTGCACAAGATGGTGTACATTTATTAACGTGAAAGAAAGTGAAACGGTGTCTACTAAATAACTCAGGTACTACGATAGGAACAAACCCCAGAGTGGCCAAGACCACATGGAGCAGGTAGACTTCTGGACAACCTCCCTCGTTTTCGGTTTTCAGGAAGGAGATACCCTTCAAAGGGGGTTCATTACCAAGGTCATGGGAACCCACAGGCTCTCCCTGAACTGTCCACGTTGGAATAATCAGTCCACCTCTGGTTTCTGGAAGCAAATAGACTTTCAGGGATAAGAGGTTTTCTTCCTTTCAGTCCTACCTAGGCTTTAAGCTTGCATGTACGTGGCTCTAAAAGCACATGCTAGTGCTGCTAGAGGCTCCGCCCTTGATTTCGGCTCCAGTGTGAGGACTGCCAGCTTGGAACTTCTTCAGTTCAACTCTCTTTCGTTCCTCCACTATTTTTAGACACAAATCTTGAGTTATGCCAGGTCCTAAGGTCGGTCCACTTCACCAAACCTGAATAATGTGCAAATATTTCTGAGTGCCTACTGGTAAAACACTGCCACCGCGTACCGCAAAAGCTAAGCCTCCGCTTTCAGACGTCAGACGGACTTCGGGTGAATAAGCGAACAACAAAAACGTTCACAAGGGGGGGAAGGTTCCACCGTATTACCGTAAATGGTAATGATGGTCAGCTGTATCTCATGATCAAACCTGTACGTGCGATGGGGCACCAAAGACAGAAGGGATGACTCCTGGTTTCCATTTACCATTTGGAGCACTTCTGCCAAAATGCTGTTTTCTGAAAGCATCTCGAACACAATATTTTTTATTTTTAGGCTCCCACATGCCCGCAGTAGTCACATTAAGTCTTTTCATTGCTCATCCCCATTTTCATTGGACATTTTCACAGGTGGGGGAATCGTTAAGAGCGAAGCCCGTCACTAACACTCAACGTTAGAGCTAGTGTCGCCCTTTGCTTCCGCCACGTGGCCCCGGGAACCGGAAACCCGGCTGCCCCGAGTCACGTGCTCAGCTGCCATGCTGGTTCCGGTGGCAGCTACACCTGGGAGAGGACGGGCTGCAACGGTGCTGCTTCTCTGGGCCCAGGCTTCATCCTGGGAGGATGCTCGTTGCATTTCTGTCTTTCCTGTCGGTGGTGCTTTTGCTGTGCAAGCCTAGCGCTGTCCTCTGTCCCTACGGCTGTGATGGGCCTCAGAGAAGACACGCACGTGGGGTAAGTTGTGCTCTGGGACGCGTCACGGGGCTGTTGGTGCTGAGTTCAGTGTGACTGAACCAACAACGTGTGTTAAATGAGATGTCTCAGGGAGAAGCACGCACAAAACGAGGTCATGTACTAACTGGTCGACGGAAAGGCCACGGGCTCCGGGAACCTAACCCTGTGGTCTCAGTATGTGCTGATTCGGGTCCCCGGTGACTCTGGAGAACCTAACTACGGCAAAGAAGGAGACGCGACTATGTCTCACCGTCCTCCGAGGGCCGCTGCTCTTGCGGCCCCTTTTAGGTGTGAACAGGTTTTTGCCGGAGTCAGACCACGGCCCTGTAGGTGAGAGAGGTGGGGCTCCGACCTCAGTGGGACTGCAAGGCCTGCCCACTCTGCCACTCCCGTGGAAGGGACACCGAACTGGGTTCTAGGGGCTCTAGCAGGTTCAGACCACTTAGGGTGACAAGGGGGGAGGTATAAATATGTGACCGCTCAAGCTTGTCCTGTCTCCACCACTCAACAGCTGTGGGACCTAAGGCAAGTTATTTAAGGCTCTGTGCCTCGGTTTCCTCGTCTGTAGCATGGAGACAGCTACCTCCCTGATCACAGGGCTGAGGTAGGATTTAATGACATATATTTATAAAGCACTTCGTGCTTTGCCCCGTAATGAGCGCTCAGAGGATGGCGACTCATGGTCAAAATTGAGTTCAGGGGTTTTGACTGCTTTGGTGCCTTGTTTCTTTTTGCATTTTTTCCCTTTCCTTTTCTTTTTTTTTCTTTTTCTTTCTTTTTTTCTTTTTCTTTCTTTCTTTCTTTCTTTTTTTCTTTTCTTTTTTTTTTTGCTAAGGACAGACTGAAAAAATTTCAGCCTCAGCATTGACCTTCTAACTTCTGGGCTCTCCTGGGCTCCCCACGGTCCCAGGTTCACCTCATTGGTCCCCTGAAGTCTTAATAGCTAGGCCATTAATAAAAAAATAACCCCCAAAGGTAAGGTGAGGCAACTTTGAGAGAAGCCAGAGACGCCTCCCTACACCACCAGCACATGCACACACGGATGTATGTTGGGGGGCGACTTTGGCCAGCCACAGGGTGGTGGACTGAGGCTGCTCGTTTCTGGCCCACAAGGTAATACTTAAGGAAATCCTATTTTAAGCACATTGAAAAGGAGTGTGTGGTCTTTCAGGTGTCTCCTTACACCAGATTCTCTGATCTCGACTTCCCTTCTCTGAGCAGGCACCTGGGTGCCCCGGTTGTCCTAGCCGTCATTCACTGCAGCCATTCTGCTGAGTTCACACCGAGCCCAGGAAGCCACATACTCTCCATTACCTGGGGTGCAGTTGCATGCTCCCGGCTGCAGCTCTGTGCTTAAGAAAGGATGACAATAAAGATTAATTAGGTGGTGACAGACTAGGATACCAGTTTTAGTCTCGGCATTGATGTCATCCCTCTAGGTCACCTGAGTGTCTGTGTTGAAAGATCCTTTCTCAACTCTGCATTTTCTTCAGTCAAGGGGAGAGAACAGTCACCTGGGGAGCCCAGAAACCTGGCTTTCGTTCCCTACTTAGATAACTGACTTCCTCTGGCACTTGACCAGGTCACAGCTCTTCATCTCAGTTTGTCCTCCTCACGAGCTGGACCACAGCAGTGGTTTCCAAATTGTGTCAGGCTGGGGTCAAGGGTTCCACAGCTGTGTGATTCAGATTCCAGTAAAGTACATTAAATGTATTTAAGCCTTTTAAATGACAATTTTTTAAAAATGCTACATTTCCATCTTTTCAGTCTGCTTGCTGATATAACGCTATCTTGACTACTGTACCTTTATAGTAAGTCTTTCAGCTTTGTTGTTCTTCGAGATTGCCTTGGCTATTCTCTGTCCCTTGCATTTCCACATAAATCTTAGAATCAGTTTATCAATTTCCTACTTCCCACAAATAGTTTAAAATCTGCTGTGATTAGGATTACATGGAACCTATTGGTCAATTTGGGAAGAGTCAATAACAATATTCAGTCTTCTAATCCATGAACATGGTATATCCCTTCTTTTGTTTAGTTTTTTTTTTTATTTTTCTCTATAATTTTAGTATTTTTCACTATAGTGGTCTTGCACATCTTTCTTTCCATTTATTCCTGGGTTTCTGATGTTTTGTTGTTATTTCTGAAAATGGTACAGTTTAAATTTTATTTTTCTGTTGTTGCTGTTGCTGGTTGTGGGAATAGAATTGACTTTTATATATTGACGTTGATTCCAATGCCTTTACTTAAATCCCTTTTTAGTTCTAATAGCTGATAGAATCATATGGGTTTCCTATATTGAGAATCATATAATTTTATGAATAATGATGATATCATTTGTTTCTTCTCCAGTCCTTGTGCTGTTTGTTTCTTTTTGCACTGGCCGAGAACACCGGTACACTGTGGACTAAAAGTAGTGGGAGTGGGCATTCTGGTCTTGTCTGCAGTCTCAGAGGGAACACTTTTGATAATTCTCCATTAATTAGGTTTGCAGTACATTTGTTGTCCACACCTTTAATCAAAAGATAGGGAAGCTCCCTTCTGTTTCTAGTTTGCTACAAGTTTTATCATAAATGGGTGTGGACGTTTTCAAATGCTTTTTTCCGCATCCAGAGAGATCATTATGTGATTTATCTCCATTTTTTTTTAAATGTAGTGATTACATTGATTGATTTTTCAAATGTTAAACGAGTCTTGCATTCCTAGAATAAACCTCACTTGGTCATAATGTATTATCTATCCTTTTTCTATATCATTGGATTGATTTGCTAATATATATTTTTAGAAACTTTACACCTATATCCATGAGAACAGTCGGTCTATACTTTATGCCATAATTTGACCCATTGAAGACCTGCAACATGTCAACTCGTGCTATTAGCTGCACTCATTTCTGTCCAGGTATGCCGTTGCTGTTCACATTCCTGATGAGGAATCTTCTGGTTCTGGACTGGCCTTTGAATTCAGGCCAAATTGCACCAAAAAAGTTTATTATTCAGTTCACTACTGAATTCCATGCTTATTTAGATGCCATCGTGCACCTAACACCCACGACTAACATTGCTGGAGCACCAGCTGTCGCCAGGGCACTATGCTCAGCCCTCAGGAGACAGGGCAGAGCCACTTCTCCCCTCGCCGAGCTTGCTGTCCCAAAGAGGGGCTTGTTTATGCCCGTCACTGGTTTCTTAACAATTCAACTTGGAAATAAAACGTTCTTCCTGCACCTGCTCATTGAACCTTTGGAGTCATTTTTACTTTAAAGTGTATCTAAGACGACAAGGCACGCAGTTCAGACACAGTTGTCATTGACGACGGCGGATTGGTTGTCTGAATCAGCGTCACACCCACACGGCACAGCTGATTCAGAAGTAATTTAGATGCGGAGGCTCATGTGAAACCGCCGTCTCCAAACTGCTCGTTTTGAATCCATCATCAGCCACACGACTGCCATTGGTTGGCTGACTGTCTAGGAAGCAGATACGGTCCATGTGAATGTATAAATCTATTGCTATTTCAGTGCCACCTGAATCTGTTTTTTCGTTTTGTTTTGTTTTGTTTTCTGCAGTTCGAATATGTTATGCCTAGATGTGGTGCTGTTATGTGTTCGTTTTTTATTGTTTATTTTGTTTTTATTTTGTTTGGGAGGGGGGCTTTTAAAAAATGATTAATCTTTATCCTGCTTGGTGTCCTCTGAGCTTCCTGGGTCTGTGGTTTGCTGCCTGTCGTTAATTTTTGAAAGTTCTCAGCCATTATTATTACTTCAGATACTTCTGCTCTGTCTCTCTTTCTTCTCCTGGTAGCCCAGTTACACATGTGTCCCACCTTTCGATATTGCCCCACAGTTCTTGCCTGCCCTGTTGTTTTTTCATCTATTTTTCTCTCTGTACTGCACTTTGTGGAATTTGTGTTGCCCTATCTTCAAGCTCACTGATTCGTTCCTCAGCTGCGTCTGATCTACTGACAAGCCCATCAAAGGCATTTCTAGCATTTCCTCTGGATTCTTTCTGAGAGTTTCCATCTCTCTGTTGACATTCCCCATCTGTTCTTGCACGTTGTCCACTTTTTCAATGTGAGCCCTTAACATGTTAATCATAGTAATTTAAAATTCCCTGTCTGATATTCTAGCACTGGAGTCATATCTGAGTCTGATTCTGATCATTGCTTTGTCTCTTCAATTGTTTTTTTGTTTGTTTTTTGGTGGTTTTTTTTTTTTCTTTTTTTTTTTTCCCCGCCTTTTAGCATATTTTGTAATTTTTTGTTGAAAGGTGAATGCCTTGTATCAGATAATAGGAACCGAGGTAAATAGGCATTTAGTGTGAGGATGTATATTAATCGGCTTAGGAGTTAGGCTGTGTGTAGTGTTTGCTGTAGCCGTAGGTGCCAGAGGCTTTAGAATTCTCTCATCTTTCTATTCTTTTCTTTCTCTCTCTCGCTCTCTATTTTGTTGTTGTTGTTTGTTTTTTGGTTTCCCTTCTGGATTTTAGGCTTTTCTGAGAACTTAGCCTTACGGCTTTCAGCTGTGGTCTGCCATTGGCATACTGGAGCCCTGCTTGTGTGGTGGTGAGGGATGGGAGATGGACAGCATGGGGGCCAGTAGCTCTCAGCACCCACTTCATGAGGGCTGTTGGGAACAAGAAGACATTCTGATCAGCCAGAGAACAAGGATACGAGGCTTTTCTCCTTGAAATTCCATGGAGGAGAATTTCACAGCTCCAGCTAACATCCTACAGCTTGGCCTGGGCACTTTTCAGACTTGCTCAGGGAACAGCAGCATCTCAAGGACAGAGACCATATGGGTCCTCTTTTGTCTCTCGGTGTTGGGCAGGGCTGGCACAGTGCAAGTTCTCAGTAGATGCTGGCTGAATTAACTCACCTTTAACTAACGTGCCCAGGGACAAGAGGCTGCCAGGGCCAGGCTGAGGTTGCGGGGCATGACTCGCCTTTGCTGCATGCTCTCTCAAGCTCCAAGTCCAGTCTGGTGCATTGTGGGTGTGCATTCAATAGCTGCATAATTAAAATAAAAACATGATGATCTGAGGGTCTGGAGTGTCCGGAAGGCTCCAGAATAAATGCAACGTGTGACTTACTAGACAATTGGAGCAGCAAATTTTCCTATCATTGTAGCTATAGCTAACTTATCTGGTCTTCCAATGAATTTATCTTCCCTGATTGCCCAGAGTCTGCTTCCAGACAGAGGAAGGGAGAGGTAGAAGTAGGTAAATGAGTCTAAAATTGCAAGTCTCCATTCAACCCAGATCAGCACACATTATTTGACACCTCTGCACCACTGGGCTGAGAACACATGGATATGAAGATGCAGCTGCCCAAGGATTTTCTTCTCTGGCTGTGGAGAGCCAGGGAAGGCATAGAAGGGAAGAGCACAGGCTTAGAGGGCATTCGTTACCGTCACGAGGCCTCAGTTTCCTCTGCTATAAATTTGGGTGAATGTTGGGTTATAGCTTGCAGACTTGCCATGAACTCTTGATAGTCATGTGAGTATGTGCTTGACCCAGCGCTTGGTGGCAGGGGTGGGGTTGTGGTGGCAAAAAGGGGCTCTCAGCGTGTTTATCCTTGGTGCTGTTGACAGTTTTGGAACTAGGACCGCAGTGATGGTAATGGTGTTACCAGTGAGGCATCTTGCAGTGTGAGTGGGATACATGCTGGAGGCAGGGAAGCTTAAGGGGTCTGAGGCTGTGCTGAGAGTCAGTGAGAGAGAAAAAAGGGCCTTGAGGGGGCCCAACCCCCTGCACTGGGTCTCTCTGGCTCTGACTTTTAGGTATGAGGACACATGGTCCCATTTGCCTGTGTCGCCTCTGGTAGGAGCACTCGTGACTGGGACTCAGTTCAGCCTCTCTTTCCATACTTTCCTGGGCTTGGATGACCTGAACTGGCCTAGCCTGTTGGCTGTGTCAACTTGATAAAGGGGCTGGAGGTTCAAGATGTCACTTAGCTGGGACATAGAGGCTTCTTGGTGCCCAGAGGAGGTAGGCAAGCCCAGAGGCCTCATTGTCTGTCAGAGCTTGTTCACGCCATCATGCCCATATCCCCTGCATCATTCATTCACTGACTGAGCATCTGCTGTGTGCCAAGCCTCAGAGTTGGCCCTGGAAATCAGGACGATTCAAGCAATGTCCCTGTCCTTGAGAAGTCCCTGGTCCAATGACCAGGCTGCTGAGATGGAGCCAGGACTGGACTCACATCCTTAGGTCTTCTGGGTCAGGGGTGTCTCCTGATGGGTTCGGGGGACCTGTACATATGGGGCCAAGTGGTCTTTGGGGAGGGGACAGTAGTAGGAATGACAGCCACAGGTATCTCTTCAGTATGAGCTCACTCACTAGGCACATCAGGCTTCATGAGTCAGGCAAGGCTATTGTTCCTACTTTACAGTGAGGTTGAAGCCACTTGAACAAGAACCCTCAGAGAGGCTGGCCTAGGAGAAGCTGCCACCACCTCTGGTCTCACCAGGGCACCCTCACACACACCCCTGCACTCCTGGAAGCTCGCCTGAGAGGGCAAAGACTGGGTTTGTCCTAGGCACCCTGGTATCAGGGCCTTATACAGGGCCTGGCACACAGTAGGTGCTCAATGAATATTTGTTGAACAAAGGAAACAGCCAGGGCCTCCGGGATTCCCTGGAGGTAGGTGATGGTGTGGATGGCAGCAGGTGGTGGTGAGGAGCAGCAGAATTAGAGCAGCACTCCCTGTCCCAACCCTCCCTCTGCTCTGAGGATGTGAGCAGGTGGAAGGACTAGCAGGTGCAAGGGCTGCGCCGTAGCAAGGCAGGATGCCTGAGCAGTGGCGGATCCCTGGGTGGAGTAAGACCAGACAGGTGGGCTGTGGGGTGGGAAGGGTATGTGAATGCATGAAAGGCTTCCTTCTGGCTCCCCCCAGGCTCAGGAGGGGTGCAGGCCAGAGGGCCTGAAGAAAGGGGGGCAGGGAGCAGAGCTGCCCATCTCCCACCTACCACCCAACCTCCCTCCATCCTTCCTGTCTGCTTTCCCCCTCCCCCACACCAGGGTCTCTGTGTCTGAAGCGCCCCCATTCCTCCCTCTCCCCGACTCTTGGCCACCTCTCTCTTGAAAGTCTCCCCAGGTCTCTTTGGGAATCCCTGCCTCAGCTTCCTTCATCTCTCCGTGTCCTCGTGTCTCTGGTTTTCGTCTGGATCTTTCCATCTCACTCTCGCTTTGCCTCAGTCTCCCTCCCTCTCCGCCCCCTCTGCCTCCAGAAGGCTGTGCCTCCGTCTCCCGCGGCGTCTCTCCTGGAGCCTGAGCTTCCTCGGGCGTCTCTCTCGGTCCCGCCGCATCGATCTGCCGGGGCCTCGGCGGCGCTGGCTTCGCGGAGCCTGGGCCCCTGGCGTGGGCGATGAGATAGGGGTGGGGTTCCCGAGACGCAGAGGAGGGGACACCCCTCCCTCAGCTACCGGAGAGACTCGCGTGCCAGTCACCTGCCGGCCCAGGCGCCGGCTCCAGGCGGATGGGCCCGACGTGGGCATCCCAGGGCGAGCCTTTGTCTCTCCCTGGGCTTCGAAGGCTAATTAGGTTGAGGGAGGGCACTGTCCCCATGCACTGCCACGCGGCCCCTCTCCGCCCCGCGGGGCCCGCCCGAGTCACGTCCTTCGAAGCGACCTCAGAGTCCCGGGCCCCCACCCCACCCCGGCGGCCGTCGCGCCTTCGCACACACGGGCTGGGGGCGCGCCGGGGTCCGTCCCGCGGGCATGGGGAGACCGGGGCGCATGGGCCCCACGCGAGGAAGGGATTCCCCTAGGCCAGGGCAGGCATGGGACCAGAAAACTGAGACTCAGGCAGCAAGAGAGGATAACAGGAGGGAGCCGAGAGAATGAGAGAGCCGGAGAGGGGCCGGGGCGCCGGTGAGGAGGAGAGGGCGCGGGGAAGCAGGGCGAGGAGGGGAAGGAGCCAGGAGCCAGATGCCGACGTGCGGAGCCGACGGCGGCAGCGCGCGGAGGAGGAGGGGACCGGAGGGAGAGGACTGGGCCGGGCGAGTGGCCGAGGAGGGGCGGGGGTGCCCGGCGGGAGGGGGCAGAGCCCGTGGAGGGGGCGACAAGCCTCCGGAGGCAGCCGGACTCTCGGACGCGGGGACAGCGCAGGGGCCCCACTGCCGCCGCCGCCGGGCTGGGGCGAGGGGCCGGGGGCCCGGGCAGGGGGTCGGGGCGCGGCGTCTACATTCTTCGCCTTTTCTTCCTCGGGCTCATTCCGACCGATCGATACCTGCGCGGCCCGCCCCCGCCGCTAATATCTTTTTAATGAGTTCGCGGGGCTTAGAGCGGCGCGATCTGCCCTCCAGGGTGGATTTTCCCCTGGCAGATGTTTTGGGAGGAGGAGGCGGCGTGCGCCTCCCCTCTCTCTCTCTCCCCGAGGGGCGAGAGCAGACGACTTTCTTCTAAAGTTCAAAAGAAAGGCGAGCTTTCGCTCGGCCCCCCAAAATGTATCTCCCGGCGGACAATGGGCTCCTTTCTGCGCCTCCGACGGCCGGCGGGGCGGGACGAGCGGGGACCTGTGCGCCTGGCCTGGCCGGAGACTCGCGCGCTTTGCCACCCCAGAACCGAGGACCTGGCCGGGGCTCCCAGCGCCCCACTGCAGCGTGTCCGGGCCTGCGCGCGCCCTTGAACGAAAGTGGAGAGCCCCGCACCCGTGCCCCCGGCGGGCGCAGCGCTCTGCCCCAAGGGCGAGGTGGGACTGGACTCTAGGCTCAGGCCGGGGCCCTAGTTCTCTCCGCGCTGCGCCCTGCTCCGGGCAACAAGTAGGAATCAGCGGGCCCGGGCTGGCCGCGGCACTCAGAGCCCCCCTTCACCTGCCGGAGCCCGGCCACCCTCCCGGTGCCCTTCTGCTCCCCCCCACACACCCATGCACCCCGCCCGTGTTCCCCAGTCCGGGAGTCCTTCGGCCTGCGGCAGCCTCCCTGCCTTCACGCCCGTGGGCTCCGGGAGAAGCGGGAGCCGGGCCACGAGGATGACCTCCGAAGGGCCGCGGCCGATTGATTCGTTCCGCCCGGAGCCCCGGCCGCCTGAGTGGGGGCCCGGGCGGCGGCGGGGCAGTGGCGGCGGCGGCGGGGATAAAGATGTTCCCTCTGCGAGGGGGAGGGGGTGCGGGGCCATTCACTCCTGGCCCGGCCCCTCGGGAAGCCGCGCCGAAGAAAGAGGGCCGGGGCCTATTCAAGCCCTACGAGCCGCCCACAATGGACCGATATACTGGGGGCCTCTCTATTAACGCCCATGAATATTAAAGAGATCGCAGAGCCGCGGCCCGAGGGCGCGAGGGGCGGTGGCGCCCGCGAGCTCTGCGCGGCCCGGGCCAGGGGAGGGGGCCTCGCCACCCGCACCCTCCGCGCCTGGGCCCCGCGGAAGACCACACGGTTCACCCTCGGAGAAAGCCCGCACGCAACGTGCGCTGTTTTCCCTCGCGATCTCAGCGTGGGTAGACGCAAGCGCAGGGGTCTTGCTCCCCAATTCTAACGGGTCCTGAGACTGGTGCGCTTCCTATAGGTGCCCCTTTTCCCTGGGGCGCGGCCCAGGTGGGTCTGCGGCTGGACCAGAAGCACGAAATCTGTGCGCAGTTGGAGGCGCGCGGGGACCACCGGCCCACGAGCCGGGAGGCTGTTCGCTCCGTGTCTACCTGTCCCCCAGCACTGCTCCTTGGGGTTGTGGGTCTCCAGGAGAGGAATAGGGCTCCCTGGCCGCGGTCACAGTCCTCGGTCCTTTCTCCTTCTGGCTTTTCAGTGGGGTCAGGATGCACATGCTGCGCCCCATAGGGCTTTCCTTAGTGGGGTGTGGCCCGGGAATGGGCAGAATCCTCGCAGTTTTCAGAGGAAAGTGACCTGACACAAGGCAGACAAGTCGGGAAGGAACTTGAGTTCACAAAGTCCAACCCAAACCATTGCGCAGACAGGGACACGGCGACCCAGAGGAGAAGGGGCGACCCAAGCAGCCCTTATACCCCTGTTCTTCCAGAGGCGCCAAGGTTGGCTGCGGGGCTCGGGAGGTGAGCTCGCGGCTCCTGGCAGCGCCCCGCGATGTAGTCTTTTCCGCTCCAGGCGCATTTTCTCCTCCATCAACTCTTCGTAGAAGCTGAGGCCCAGGCGCCGATGAGGGCCCCGTGCCCGGACTCCGTCAGCCCCCCTGGGCTCAAGCCAGAGCCGGTGCGGCTCGCTGGAGGCGCCTGGAAGAGACGCCAACCCGCGGGCTGCGCGCTCCCTCCGCAGCGCTGCCCTCTGCTGGCGTCGGCCCGAAGGTCGCGCCCACTGCCCGGGCGCAGCCTCCCCGGTCCCCGGCCTCGAGGTTGATGGGTCCGAGAGACCTTATTCTACAGCCAGGATGCCGTCCTGGAATGTCGGAGATCACTGACGGAACCCGGCGTGCAGCGGCGGGGAATCCAAGGCTGCCGGGTGTCGGGCTGACTTAGCAAAGTCCAGGCGCCCCGCGGAGTTTTTTGCTAAGGAAGGGGATGAGGACAGTGACTCCTCCTGGGAAGACCAGTTCCCCTGCCCCTCCACCAAAGTCTCCACCCTGCGGACAAGGCCTGGAAAGCGGGCTTCCTCCAGCGACACTGTGAGCCCAACCCACACCTCCAATGTCCCGAAACCCCGGTTCTGTTAACGAAATCTTAAATGTCTGGGATGCGGGACAATGACTGAGGAGCTCCGCGGGTGGGGGAGGTGTCCCCATGTCTGTCTCTCGTGTCTAGGGCTGGAGCCAGGGATCTGAGGCTAGACCCGGGAGGTGGCAGAAAACGGCGGCTTTGCTGCGTTGGCTCTGGGCTCAGCAGCTGTCTCCGGAGAGAGACCGTGCTGGCGCTGGAGAGCCTTGGCACCTGTGTGGAAAGGCTCCGGGTGGGATGGGGGGCAGGGGACGAGGGAGGAAGGAAGAGAAGAATCGGGAGGTCAGAAGAGAAATGGCTAGGGGGCGAGAAGTGCGGGATGCGTTGATCTCCCCTCGGTCGTTGCGGAGGGAAGGAGCGGGAGGCCGGAGCCGGGGTCCAGCGCAGACGGTGGCCTGGGCGTGGGCTGCCTGCAGATTGGAGGGAGTCGCTTTGGGGCACGGCAGCTCCCACTCAGAACGGTCCGGGGACCCCCTTCATTCCCATCCTGTATCCAGCAGGAAATCCTTCTCCGAGCGACCCATGGCAAGTGTGGATGTGGTCCGCGGTGCCGGACCCCGACCTAGCCTCCCTGGGGCCAGGAGCAGGTGGCCCGCGAAGCCGCGGCAGGCCCGGCCGGCCCGGCCCCGACGGCGGCCGCAGCCCCGCCCTGCAGCCCCCGCCACGCAGGGATGCGTTTCCCACCGGGTGCGGGCGGCGCTCGCGGGGCGGCCGGAGAGGCCCGTTTGAAGCGAAGCGCCGCTTGGGCAGCGCGGCCCGCGCGCACGGCCCTGCGGTTCCGAGGCGGCTACGCACGCAGGCAGTCCGGGCTCGCAGCCCCAGAGAGCCCAGGCCCTGGCCGGGGAGAGGAGCTCGGGACCCGCCCGGCCCGGGACAGTGCGTGAGCGCGGGGCCTGCGGGGCCGAGGCCGGCGTCCCGTCCTGCCCGGTCCGTCCGGTCCCTGGAGTCCACACGAGCCTCGCCGCGCCCCCTCCCCTGCTCCGGCCCCTCTCCTCGCCGCGGGCTGAGCCTCCCTCCCCGCCTGGCGCTTCCCACGGGGAGAGGAGGAGGAAGACGACGAGGGGGGAGGAAGGGCCGAGGAGGGGCGGGGGAGCGAAGGCGAAAGGGGGGGGGGTGCTGGCGGCTAAGGCTCCTCGGCCGCCGGTGCGAGTCTGTCCTCCGACGTCAGGGCGTCATTAATAACCAATTAGGAGGGTCACTGAGGCTCCTATAAAGGCGCTGAGATTTTGCCAAGGGGAAGACCGTCCGGGCCGGGTGCGCGAGAGGCGAGCGCGCATCCCAGAGCCCCGCAC
The DNA here is from genome assembly GCA_030015415.1 of Cynopterus sphinx. NCBI lineage: Eukaryota > Metazoa > Chordata > Mammalia > Chiroptera > Pteropodidae > Cynopterus > Cynopterus sphinx. Next base: position 127,269,766 of record CM057385.1, read on the forward strand.
CGCGCCGCTTCTCCGCCGCCAGCCGCCTCCCGCCCGCCCTCCTGCCTGCACCCCCGCACCCGCCCCCTCCGCCCTGTCTCTGCTGCTGCCGCCCCCCCCCCCCAGCGCCGCCTCTGCCATCTCCGCCGCCTTCTCCATCTCTCTCCCTCTCCGCCTCGCTTCCCTCCCGGCCGCCCCCCGCATCCTCATCCTCCCCCTGCGCCTCGCCCTCCTCCATCACATCCCTCCTTCGCTCCTCTCCCCTCTCGCCCGCCCGCCGCATCCCCGCATCTGCCCGGCCGTCGTCTGTCGGTCCCCGGCGCCGGCGCGCCCTGGGACGCCCATGATGGGCTCCGTGCTGCCGGCCGAGGCCCTGGTGCTGAAGACGGGGCTGAAGGCGCCGGGGCTGGCGCTGGCCGAGGTCATCACCTCCGACATCCTGCACAGCTTCCTGTACGGGCGCTGGCGCAACGTGCTGGGCGAGCAGCTGTTCGAGGACAAGAGCCACCACGCCAGCCCCAAGACGGCCTTCACCGCCGAGGTCCTGGCGCAGTCCTTCTCCGGCGGTGAGTCGCGCCGTCGGGGCCCCTCGCCTCCCCATCGTCTCCGCGGCCCCCGATTCCCAGGCGGCGCGCGGGCCGCAGCGAGGCCCGGGGCGCTGAAGCCGCTCACACCAGCCGGGGCGCGCCAGAGGCTCCGTGTGCCTCAGTTTCCCGTGAGCCGAACCAGGACGGAGCGGGGTGGCGGGAGGGGGGACACGGCTCAGAGAAGGATCGCGATGTCCAGGCTGCCGGCCCGCACCCCCTCCCCGCGCGCCCACCCCTCACCCCTTTGAGGAGGCCGGTTCCCGACACTGAAAGCCTTACTAGGCGTGTAATAGCAGTTGACTCAAAAAGAAGGGGTTTTAAATTCATTTAGTTAACTTGGGCTTGACCCGCGAAAGTTCCCACTTAAACCAAGAACTTTAAAAGGCAGCGGGGGGCAGGGGAGGGGGCGGAGGGCGGGCAGGCGGGCGAGAGAAAGCCGCGCAGAGAGTGAGGGGGAGAGAGAGAGCGAGCGAGAAAAGTTTCTTTTCTTTAAGATGTCTCAAGTTCTTATTCCTCATTCATCAACCAGCAAACAATATCTTCCCCCGGTGCTGGCATCTCTGCGCGTCGCCCTCTCTTCCCCCTTTACGATTTCTGTTCCTCTCTTAATTTACCGTGCAGACTAATTCCACTTCCATTCACGCTATGTCAACCATCTAATCCCCCCTTTTTGTAAGGGGAATTCCTCGGCCCCTTTTAAACAAGTCCCCTCGGCATTGAGCTACAATTTACTGCTACAGCATTCTTCCAGGGCTAATGAATTTAGAATTAGCAATTTCTTTCGAATGGAGCCGAATGAATGCGATCACTTTAACAGCGTGACAAATTGCCGGGCCCCGCCGCAATGGACACCGTTTAACCCCCCTTTCAGCCAGCCGCTCGCCGGGTATTTTCCCAGGTAGCTTAGAGGGGAACCTTGTAAGACACGGAGGCCGCCCCTGTGAGCCTCGGGGCTCCCACCCCCGCTGCCAGGTCTGGCCGGGGACCCCCAGGGGTGGTGGGCTGTCCCCACTCTTCCCTGCCCTGAGCAGCAGCAACTTCAGGGCTTGCCCCGGTCCCGGGGCTGCCTCTCCTGGCTCTGCGGATCCTGGGCGCGCAGAAGGACCCAGGCGCACCCTGGGTCACATAGACAGAGCCCAATTTGGCCCCCACAAGGCCCAAGTTTCTTTTGCGCTTCTGTGGCCTCTCGCCGGAGGTCCGTGCCCAGCACCACCAGCCTGTCCCAGGAGCTGGGCTTCCCCTTTAGAAGTCAGAGCCCCGGATCGTGTCCCAGATCTTCCGACCGTGCCCTGTGCTCAGTGCAGACGCCCAATGAGCTCCAAGTGACCAGCCGAAGAACCCAGAACGCTGCTGGGCAAGGAGCCTCAGCTTGGCCGGCACCTCCTCATGGGAGCTGGCCTCAGTTTGCCCATTTGTGAAACCACTCCCAGCGGTCGGTTCAGTAATTATTAAACTTTTCTGGGACGGAAGGCAGTGGGAATTGTGGGTGCTTTGAGAATTTGTGGAGAGACTGAAAAAAAAAAAAACCTTCTTAGAAATGAGCCCCAACACATCACTTTCGAGGGCATAGAGGGTCCCCCGGTTGCAAACAGAGAACATTCTGGCCGCCCGACCACCACACCCCCCACTCCCCTGCACACACATGGAGTGACTCCTCTGCTTAGACGAGTCGGCTGGGCAGAACCGGCCGGGTTTTCGGGCTCTGACCCAGTTCCCCTGTGGCCACAGAGGTGCAGAAGCTGTCCAGCCTGGTGCTGCCGGCAGAGGTGATCATCGCACAGAGCTCCATCCCAGGCGAGGGCCTCGGCATCTTCTCCAAGACGTGGATCAAAGCGGGCACGGAGATGGGCCCCTTCACTGGCCGAGTCATCGCCCCGGAGCACGTAGACATCTGCAAGAACAACAACCTAATGTGGGAGGTAGGCTCGGGCTGCGGCTGGGAGCTGGTGGGACCTGGCCTCCCGCTGTTTGCTTCTTCCACCAACCCTGCTGCTCCCTGAGGCAGGGACCCTTTGCCGCTGGATCCCTGGGGTTTTCTCCCCACCCACCCCAACAAGCTCCCAGAAAGCTTCGTTAGAAAAAATCCGACCCTCTTTCTTCTGGCTAACTCCAGGGAACAGAACTGTTGTTGGACCCACTTCACAGAGGGCCATGTCACTTGCTCAGGGTCCCACCTAGCACTGGGAGCATCTCTCAGCCTCCTGCATTTTTTCCCACCCCTCCCCCCCAGGAAGCAGCATGCAAAGCCCCTCAAAGCCAGCCTGGAGAGAGTGGCTGGAATGGAGAATGAGAGGAGCGTGTGCTTCCTGGGAGTCCGCCTCTCCACCCTGGCAGAATAATGCCATCGGAAGTGCTTCTGGCTGAACTGGCACCGAGTCGGCTTTCTGAGTGGGGGCCTGCATTCCACCAGAATATCTTGGCAGCCCCATGAGTTATCATGCCCATTTTACAAAAGGAAACACGTTCAGAGAGGCTTCCATCCCAGACTTTCTGATCCTCCTCCTCACAAACAGTGCAGGGTACCGGGGAGGGCCACCTGTAGGATGAAGCCACTCCCGAAGCACTTCCTCCTCTTGGGGTTTTCACCTTACAGAGGCCTAGCTCGGGCACCCTCTTCCTAATCTCATTTCCCCTCCTCTCAGCTGGCTCCCTCTCATAGCATCTTCCTGGTAGACCCTGGAGGATCCCAATGTGACAAATACTGCACCTGGTCAAAGGAGCAAAAGGAAAGGAACAGTGGGATGGCTCAGAGGCCTCACCTGACCTCACCTCCTCCCTCCCCTGGAGGCCCAGGCTAGTGGTTACTTTCTCCGCTTGGGTTAGGAATTTGGGGTCTAGTTCACAGCTCCATGAAGGGGTTTAGACCAGGCCAGGTGCCACAGTGAGCCAGCTTTACCTCTCCAGGCTCCTCTGTCCCCTCTCTGATGTTGGCCAGTGCTCTCTGCTGCTCTGGGAAGTAACCTGCGACTGCAGAAAACTACCTGGATGCGACTTTGTCCAGTCACTGATCCCTAGGAGTCCCTTTTCTTCTGGGGCCCTAGAGCCTGACCCTCTTGTGGGCCACTTCTAGCTGGCTGGCCTCAGGCGAGCCACTGCTCTGAGCCTCCCTTTCCTCAGCTGGAGAACCAAGACGATAAGAGCTGTGTCCACTTCGTGGGGCTGTTGTAAGGATGGAGAGAGAGTGTGTTTGGATGTGCCCCGGCATGGGGCCTGGACTTGGCCACAGGTGGCACACCTGACACAGCCCTGCCTCACCTGGTCCCCGATTCACCTGCTCCCAGGTGTTCAACGAAGATGGCACAGTGCGCTACTTTATCGACGCCAGCCAGGAGGACCACCGGAGCTGGATGACCTACATCAAGTGCGCTCGTAACGAGCAGGAGCAGAACCTGGAGGTGGTCCAGATTGGCACCAGCATCTTCTACAAGGCCATCGAGGTGAGTGTGTGTGCTGTCGCGTAGTGAGCAGCGGGGGCTGCTGCGGGATGATGGGCAGGCTAGTTTTCTGCTGTAGATCAGGAAGGTCGGAACTTTGGACTCTGTGCCATTATGAATGTCTTAGCACCTCAACAGTGAGCTCCCTGGCTATCAGCTGGGGCTGTCCTGGGGTTCAGAAGCCAGAGACACAGGGCAAGCCACGGAAGGCGGCCCAGGGAAAGCATTTGGGTGGGAGAGGGGTGTTGTGTCTGCCCCCTTTTAGCTGTGCGTTGTCCCTCATTCTGCATGTGTGGGACACTGATGACATGTGGATCCCAACTCTCATCTCAGTTATCCCGTACCGATCGCTCACACTGTCACCCTTCTCCCCGACACTGTACATGCATTACCTATTGATCCTCACATATTTAATCCATGAGAGAGGACTCTGCAATGAGCTACCGGTTTCAGACAAGGAAACCAGGTCTCAGTTGGTGGCAGGCAGATTCACCAACCGAGGGCAGCGGGGGCAAAGTGAACACTGTTGCCTGTGCCGGGCAAAGCTGCTCGGAGGAGAGAGAAGGGGAGAGACGGCACATGTGATGCACACATCGCATCCTGTGGTCGGGTGCAGAGGAGCTAAGCCAGGCCTGGGGCATGTGAAGGTTCAGGAGGATGCGGAGGAGGTGTTTCCGGTGGGGAGATGCTGCGGCAGAGGCAGACGAGCTCCCAGTGTTTGGGGAGTAGCTGATGGAGAGCTGAATGGTGGTAGCTGAGGTCGGCCACCCTGTTGGGTCCTTCCCTGGACAGTGTCCCTTAGCAGGAAATTCGCTCAGCGTCTGGCCCAGGAGAGGGTAAGCTGCCTGGCTTTCCTGTGGCAGGTTGTCGGGGAGCACAGTGCAAGGGTAGTGGGCTGTTCCTCCCCATGCTTGTCTGGACTTCATGCTTCTTTTTGCTTATGGGGAGAGCCACAGTACCCCTTGGGTGGGGCTGGGCTTGGCTGAATTTTGAGGACGATCAGACTCAGAGAATGACTTCTTAGTCCATGCTCCGTTTTCTCCCTGGGACTCAGAGCCCCAAGCCTTTCCAGGGTCCAAGGGGCACTGGGGCCTGGCAGCTTCTAGGACTGAGGTCCCATCACCCCTGAATAACTAGGCCCCAGGGAATCTCCTAGGGGCAACAGCAAAATAGACTTTGCCTGGTCCTTCATGTGGCCAGGGAATGGGTCCTAGTCGAGGGGTGCAGGGACTCTGGGAAGACCAGGAGGTGGAGGCTGAGCATTCCTGGGTTGGGGTTCAAGTGAGGTGGGTGAGCGTGGGGCTGTGAGACAGTCGCACTGACGGTGGCCCCAGCCCAGGACAGAGCTGGTTCCCGTGATGATCCAGCTGGGCCGAAGAGGATCTCTAAGGAGGGAGAGTTTATGAGTTTTAAAAAGTCATCTACGTTTGATCAGGGATTTAAACTGAAAAGAGAAGATCGGGAAAAAAATCCTATCACGTATGCTATTGATGGCTAGACGGCACCCGTGTGGCCATTAGTGCTTTTACGGCGTCAGCAAGCCTACAAGGAAGGGACTATTTGAGGAAGGGACCAAAAAACACAAAATATCACCCACTTTATTTTTATTCAGTGAAGCTGGGCACAGTTTTTGTGGTGGCAGCGTTCTCCGACTGTGTCACAGTGTCAGATGCCCCTACCAGACTAACCGTGTGTCCAGGCGTGTGTGACCACCGTGTCGCCGGGCTGGGGCCAGAGCTCACGCGGCCCTTCTGGGCTCGGTCAGGAGACAGTGCTGCTCCCAGGCCATTCCCCGGATGCCTCTGGAATAAAGTCGGCTCGTTTCTGTGTGCGTGTGGGAGGGTCGGCCAGGGAGCGGGGCCTCGGCGTGGTCCGCGTCCTTGAGGTCCTTGACACGTTCAAAACTAGGTATAATTCATAACAGTAACCCATGACTGGCCCGAAACATGGGAAGGGACGCTTTTATTCAGTAAATGAACTATGCTGTCGCTGCTCTAAACTTTTCCACGATGACAAAATGCCAGCCCTCCAAACAGAAGCGAGGGCGATGGGGTTTCCAGGCCAGCCAGCCGGTGGCCTGTCCCCAGGTCGGTTTCGCATCTGGCTGGATGTGCCAGCATGTGATCCCCGGGGGCCCCTCCTTGTTCGCTTCAACCGGGAAGAATTGACTGTAACCTCAGGTGCTTAAAAAACGACACTTCTAGAAAGTGCCCCCAGCAAGCGGGTGCTGAATGTTGAACGAACAAGTCTTTCTTCGGGTGATGGCGGCTGGGAGGAAAGGGGAACACAGGGACCCGGTTCTCCTGGGGACCCAAACCCAGCCCTGCACGAAAGGATGTAGGAATAAGATGTGAAAGTTCTGGATTTGGGAACTGGGAAGAAAATTCCCAGTCTTTCCCTTCACTTTTTTTGGTAAAATACTGAACCCTAAAATGTGGGTTTATTTTTATTTTTTTCCTTTTGCTACTTTTTTTTTCTCTCCTTTCAGGAAATTGAGCTTTTTTTTTTTTCCCTTTCCCCTGGAGCCTCAGAGTGCCCCTTCTTTTCTTGGCTCTGCGAGGACAAGCACCATTGTCCTGTGATCTTGCTTATCGGTGGATGCAGTTAAGGTGCTCTGATTAGTAACAAGGCCACCGTCCTTGGAACACTCGCCTTGTGCCAGCACCCAGCTAAGGGGCTTAGCAACTTTTTTTTAGAAATAGAAGGCGCTCAACCCCGTGAGGTGCTCTGTCACTTCCCCCATGTTAATGACGACAAAACCAGGCTTCAGGGACATAGGGAGGAGGTGGCCGAGCTGGGATTCGAACCCAGGCCTGTCTGACCCCAGAGCAGAATGCTGGGTCACCGTGCCGTGGGGCCTCCCTGGCCAATATCTATTTGCTGGAGCTCTATTAATTGGCGTGTCGGGACATCTGGGGTACAATGGAAATTGATATTCATCCAGATGACGCTGAGATCCTTCTAGACCAGGGCTTCTGCACCACCGGGGGAAGGGGCGGGCAGCAGAGCCTCCTGGGAGCATGGTCAATAGTGTGACATGAATTTCTATTAGGAAAATAAACCCCTGTTGTCTCAATTTATTATAAAAATATAAAAATTTATTATAAAAATATTCTAAAAATTCAGAAAGGGGGCAGGACAGAACTTGTGGGCTGACAGAGAAGGGAAATAAGTGTGAGTTGAGAGGTTACACGATTTGTCAGTGAAAGACTCAGGCGCCGACATTCCCCTCTGAGTCTTGGTGATGTGGATCTTAGGGTAGGGGACTCGGTGTCTTTGGGAATTGCTTGGTTTATTTCATGTCCTGAGCCAGCCCCGGATCCCCAGAAAAATGAAAGAACAGTTGATTCTGGTCGTCTGAGCCCCACTGAAGAGCCCCCAAACAGGCTGTGTGTTGGCCATAAAGAAGCAGCACTAGGGAGGGGACTGAGGGGCCTGCAGGGGACTGTGGCTGTTCTTTACTCTCAGGCGATCCGCTGGTGGGACCCTGGGGGCCTCTGACGCTAGTACCAGGATTTCAGGGTCTCATGGTCTCGATCTCTGGGTTGTTGCATGAGGGATGCCCAGGAGCCAGCAGCTGCCGCCGGCTTCCCAGGGCTCTGAGGGCTGAGAGAGACTCCGGTTCCCGGCCCCTGGCAGGTGAGGCTGCCTTCCCCGGTGCCACCGTGAGAGCTGGTGGCTTCTCACTGTCTGGGGATATATGTCATCCTCAATTCCTGTAGGTTCTTCTGAATAAATTTTCTTTCTTTAAAAAATATTTTAAAAAATAAAAGGAATATATGCTCATTATTATTATTTTTTTTAAGTCCGATGCATCATGTAGAAAATGGAAATCACTCTGCTCTGTCATGCTGCTCCCCCTCGACCTTAAATCAGCATTTTTTTTAATAGTTTCTAAATGACCAACCCTTCTGGGAAAAGACACAAAAAAATGGCCATAATGGCTGGGCATTCAGACTAAGAGAGTTACTTTTCATTCTCTACCCGTTTACGCGTTTACACATTTTGTCCATGTGTCCACATCAGTGTTTTGATTTTCTAAAATTAATCAGTAAAATTAAATTTAGTACATTTTGTAAATGTCTGTAAATAAATGACTCACCCTTCTATCGAAACAGTCAGCATCGAAGCTCTTGTTTTAAAGAAGAAGATTCCCGGGAACCGTTTGGATAGTAATATTCGGGTTTTGTGCACTCTCAGACCTTTTCGGCTCCTCATTCCTCATCAGCATTTTTGGTGTCGTTATACTTCCCTTATTTATAATAATCGTTGTTGTCAATGAAAATTAAAAGGCCGGTGTTGACTTAGGAAATTGATTTCTGGTGCTCGAGTCTCGAGGTGGAGATGCAGCTCAGGGCGACGCTGGCCTGGGGCTGGCAGAGCCATTCATTCATTCCTCGTCTGTGCTCTCGGGGGCGAGACGGGGCTGGGAGGCTCTAATGTGGGGCTGGTGTCCTCGGGATGTGTCCGCTCTTGTAGGACAGGGAAGGAGGCACAGCTGAGGGTCGCTCTGAGCTTTAACGGTACTAGGGCCCCGTGCCACATCCAGGCTCAGAGGGATGATTGTGGGACCCGATGGCCCGGGGATCACTGCCAGCTTCTCTGAGAGGCTGGCGAGCTCGGGGGAAATCCTATCAAGCTCTCCTGTGTGTCGATAGAGCAAAGAGCTCAGTGCATGTGGCTCCACTGAACCCCAACAAGCACCCCGTGAGGCTGGGGACAATGGCGCTGTCCCTGCTCTGTGGTTGAGGAAACTGAGGCCCAGAGAGGCACGAGGTAACTTGTCCAAGGTCACATGCTCAGTACAGGTGGGGAGCCTGAGGGAACCCCAACATGGGGTGAGCTGGAACCCCCTGCAGTCCTGCTGAAGCCAGGGGTTAGGTCATGTCGAAGGTGACTTACAATTGGAGTCGTAGAGCTATAGGACATCCTCATTTGAGGCATAGTGGCTTGCCTCAGGTCACCCAGGGACCTGCTGGTGTCCAGGACCCATTTGTACTCTCTTGGACAGTGGCTTCATTCATGATGAATTTATCTGGAATCTTTTTGTTCCATCCTCCTCTTTTCTTAGGGACTCACACAACCTCTCCTTTTGCCACCTCCTCTCCAGCAGGGCCTCCGGCTCTGACCTGCTGGCCTCCCGGACAGCGGCCGTGACTGTGAACGGCCCAAGAGGCCTCGAGGACTTTCACTGTGGCGCCTGCTTTCTTGGAGGCACCGCCTAATTTTGTTTGGGTTCGGAGACTGCACTTGGCTTTTCCTTATTTACTCTGTCAGTCGGAGCTGGCGTGACACCCTCTGCCTGGCTTCTCGTCACTCACTGACCCTGATGCTTGTGCTATGGGCTGTGTGGCCTGTTGAGGAAGGGCATGGTGACCCCTGGCTGTGTCATAGGAGGATCTTGGTCACCTGGGACCCCTCCTACATTCCTCTCCCACCCCGCCTCAGTCCACTTTCCTCTCCTTTCGGGGAGCAGGCTGGCTGTGATGGTCTGGGAGTGTTCCTGGCTCTGAGCAGAGGAAGAAAGGTGTGGTGAAGAGGAGGTTCTGAGTATGGTGGGGTCTGTGGGCCAGACCAAATGGAAGGGGTGGCGCCCCTCTGAGCACGGAGGCCAAGGGAGGGTCCTGCACTGGTGTGACTTCAGACACCCTCACGTGGAATCCCATGTGATCTTTTGGGCTTTGGTAAAAGAGGACTCAGCTGTCGCCTGTGAGTGTCCAGCTTTCTCTGAGCAGATTGGAGAGTGACCATAAGGGTGGATGCCAAAGCCAGGTCTTCTGGGTTTCAGGCCTGGGGAGGGTGATGGGCCGTGCCCTCTCTCTTTGGCCCTAGCTGGCTGAAGCTTCCCCACTTGGAAGGAGTAACTGGCTTTCCGCACAGGCCCGGTGAGCCCCTGGGGATGTCCTGGAGTGTGGCGTGTGTGGTCAACCCCACCTCAGGAGCAGGCCTTCCGCATCCACCCTGGATCGTTGCTGAAAAATCCTCCCTCCCACCGGCCCCCGCTATGTTCCCGGAGCAGGTCCTCCCCTGAGAGCTGCAGAGCCCTGTCACCATTTGTGAAGTTCCCCACCATAGACCTGGGACGTGGTAAAGTGGATTCTATTTCAGGCGGTGAGCGCATCCCAGTGTTTCGTGGGGCGGAGGCGTTCACCAACCTGGATGCTGCTCTTTGGCCACGTGCGTGGACTCATGCAGAGCCCTGTGATGAGGAGAGGAGGATGTGGGATGTGCTGCTGCCTTGTGGGTGCTTTGGATGAGAGCTGTTTCCAGAACATTACCAGGCAGGGTGTAACCACGGGTGCCCCCAGCTCAGCCCTGCAGACCTGAGGGCTGGCTGACTCTCGTGCTCCTTGGTAAGAAATAGAAAGTTCTCTAGCTTCCGGTCTTCCCGTTACTTTTGCTTGTGCAGCCTTCGGTTCTTTGTCATCAGCTGGGGGGCACTTGTGTGGCCAGGAGGCAGCTCTGTTCCCAGTGGCAGAGCTAGGATGGAGATGGAGAAGCCTAGATAGTGAGAGCAGAGCAGAGCATCCCAGGGTGTCCCGTGTTGGTGCAGCTTGCTGGGGACAGCTTTGAAGAAACGGACTCAAAAGTGGCTTTCTCAGGGCTGACATTGGAGTCACATCTCCTGGCTGTGAGGGGGTGTGCAGAGAGCCCTGCCTCTCACTCCTGCCCCCGCCCTGCCCCTGCCTGCTGCCTCCCTGACCTCTCCCCTCCTCCCGCGCAGATGATCCCTCCCGACCAGGAGCTGCTGGTGTGGTACGGGAACTCACACAACACCTTTCTGGGGATCCCTGGTGTGCCCGGGCTAGAGGAGGAGCAGAAAAAGAACAAGCATGGTAGGTATTCTCCATGAGGCCACGATGACAAAGGACCCGTGGGACCCAGAGAGTGGTGGGATGAGGGGCAGAGAGGTTCTTGGCCTCCAGGGACCCTGGCTCAACCTCCTGCACCTTCGAGCTCATGGAACTTATTGGTTCAAGGAGGCTGATGCCTCTGGAGCCACCGCCATGGGCCAGGAATGGGCAGAAGGCAGTCCCAACTGTCTTCCGGCCAGAACAGACTAGGGGCTGCTGATGGTGGCCTGGTGCATGAGAGAGGCAGGAGGAGCAAGGGGCCAGCATCCAGGTCCAGTTCTGCTGTGCAGTCTTGGGAATGGCTCCATGACTCAGTTTCCCCATCTTTTAAGAAAAGAGGTTGGGCAAGTCGGTCTCTTAGCTCCCTTCCGGCTCCGATGCTCTGCCTCTCCCTGCCCTGTCCCTGCGGCTGGCCTGGCACAGAGCAGGCGCTCAGTGTAGACCTGAAGGACGCGGGCCAGCAGAGCGCAAGTGTGATGTGGGGACGCCGATCATGACAGAGACCGTTTGCTTAAGGCCTATTTTTGTGCCAAGTATTGGGCTAAACCATTTAAGGTAATATCCTGCTTGGGTCCTCAGAAAACCCTTGAGAAATTTGATTCCCCTTATTTTTAGACGATGATCCTGAGGCTCGAGGATCACTCTTCCTGAGCCCTTGCTGTTCAGCTGATGTTTATAAACAATCATTTCGGTGATCCTTACAGCAGGCTCAGGGGGGTGACACTACTATTAACCCCGTTTCAGGGGTCAGGAAAAATGAGGTGCAGTTTCCTGATAGTAAGCACCCAGTAGGTATTTTGCGGGATGAATAAATGAAAAGGTTTCTTAAAATTAAATTTCTTGGGGTGCCATTGGTTAATCTAATTGTATGGGTTGCAAGGGCACAGTTCTAAAATACGTCACCTGCGTATCGCATTGTGTGTTTGAAGGAGTTTTGGGGGAGAGTAGGGGTCATAGTAGTTATTTCCACTCATGAAAAGCCACCGGAGTAAGGCAGGCTCTTCCCGCACATGGGCTAAGGCGGGTAACGAGGTCCGCACGGAGCCACCTGCAACAGATGCCAGCCTCGTGTGGTCCGAGCCCGCAGTCCTGCAGGGAGAGCCCCAGCGGGTCGCAGAGCAGGCTCTCGTGTCACCTGATGAGCAGGTTGAACTTGGCGGACGCGGCCTCTGAAGTCCCGCAGCACAGACTGGAGTCCAGCTCCTGCTTGGCCCCCGGCGAGGGCCTTTGCTGCCCATCCCCACCCCAGCCAGCACCCCCGCATCATCATCAGTTGCTAAGGAACCCGCCCCCCGGCGATTAAAGGCTGGGGGGGGGAAGAAAGGGGGGAATCCCGGGAGGAGCTGGTGCGTGAGTGGGCTGGGTGTGGCGGGGCACAGTCTGGAGTCCAGCTCCTGCGTGGCCCCAGCCAGCGCCCCCCCATCATCAGTTGCTCGGGAACCCGTCCCCGTCGATCAGAGGCTGTGTGCAAGGGGGGCGGGGAGAAGGTAGGGGGGACCCTGGGAGGAGCTGGTGTGTGGGTGGGTGGTGGCAGGGCACAGTCTGGAGTCCAGCTCCTTACCTGACCCCCAGCCAGGGCCCTTGCTGCCCCTCCCCACCCCAGCCAATGCCCCCCATCATCAGTTGGTCAGGAAAACCCCCGTCCATTAGAGGCTGGGGGTGACCCCGGGAGGAGCTGGCGCGTGGGTGGGTGGGGGGTGGCAGGACACAGTCTGGAGTCCAGCTCCTGCGTGGCCCCAGCCAGGGCCCCCCCATCATCAGTTGCTCGGGCCCCCCCCCCCCCCCCCCCCTCGATCAGAGGCTGGTGGGGGACCCCGGGAGGAGCTGGCGCGTGGGTGGGGGGGTGGTTGGCGGGGTGCGGGCCTGGCAGGCGGGGGTTCTAACGCGGCTGCTCTCTCTCCCCTCCCCCCTCCTCCCCCCTCCCCCCCGCCCCCAGAGGACTTCCACCCCGCGGACGCGGCGGCGGGCGGCGCGGGCCGCATGCGCTGCGTCATCTGCCACCGCGGCTTCAACTCGCGCAGCAACCTGCGCTCGCACATGCGCATCCACACGCTGGACAAGCCCTTCGTGTGCCGCTTCTGCAACCGCCGCTTCAGCCAGTCGTCCACGCTGCGCAACCACGTGCGCCTGCACACGGGCGAGCGGCCCTACAAGTGCCAGGTGTGCCAGAGCGCCTACTCGCAGCTGGCCGGCCTGCGCGCGCACCAGAAGAGCGCGCGCCACCGCCCGCCCGGCGCCGCGCTGCCCGCGCCCTCGCCCGCGCCGCCCGCCGCGCTGCCCGCGCTGCCCGCGCCGCCCCCGCACGCGCCCGCGCTCGCCGCCGCCGCCGCCGCCGCCGCGCGCCACCTGCCGGCCCTGGCGCTGTGAGCGCCCCCCGCCGGCCGGCCACGGCCCTGCGCGCGCCACCTGCCCGCCACGGGGCTGTGCACATGCGCGCCACCTGCCGGCCGTGACCCTGCACGCGGGCCACCTGCCGGCCACGGGGCTGTGCGCGCCCCCTACCTGCCGGCCAGGGCCCTGTGAGCGCCCCCTGCCTGCCGGCCAGGGCATTGTGCGCACGTGCCACCTGCCGGCCCTGGTGTTGTGAGCGCCCCCTACCTGCCGGCCAGGGCCCTGCGCGCGCGCCACCTGCCGGCCGGGCCCTGTGAGCGCCCCCTGCCTGCCGGCCCTGGCGCTGCGAGCGCCCCCTGCCCTTGCGCGCTCGCCCCCGCCTCCCGGTCCCAGCTGCTCTCCCTGCGGACTGGACCTCAGGGCCGGAGGCGGTGGGGTGGGGGAGGCCCCGGGCAGACACTCATCGCCCAGTTTCGCAGATGAGGACCCTGCGGACGCGGTCCCCTCCTTGGTGGTCCCTGCTCGGCCGCCGCCTCTTGGGAGGGGAGGTCCCTCCCCATCCCCAGCCTAACCTTCAAGTCTCCGTGCTACTGTCCGGCCGACTGCCCAGGCTGGTTTCCCCGCTCCCGGGGGTGGCAAGGGAGGGGACTAAACGTCTCCGAGCGCCCTCTGCATGGGAAGGGGGTTGCCACGTCCCCCGCGGGGTGCGGGGTGCTGGGAACGGAGGCGAGCGACCTCCCTGTCCTTGCGACGCCCCTCTGCTTCCTCATCCGGTCTCTTGGAACTGGGGTCCCGCAGTGTCCGGCATCACGGACACGACCTGCACTGCCCTGTCAGGGGTCCTTCTCCTCTTCAGACCACCCCACCTCCCCTGCCCCCCCCACCGATCCCGGCTCCCTGGGGATGCTTGAGGCGCGAATAGTTTGCAGCGTTTGAGAGCGAAGGCAAAACAGAAATCCACGGCGGGACGCGGGGCAAGGCTCTGCCCTTCTTTGGGCCTCAGTTTCCCCTTTCCCTATCTGTAAAATGAGTTGGACTTAGGGCCCTCCCCTTCAGCTTTGACGTCATGCCTGGGAAGGGCAAGGTTCCCTGCGCGTCCTCCTGGCCACACTCCAGCAAGGGCAGGGCCAGACTGTCCTGTATGCGGGGAAAGCGCTTCCTAGCGGTGCAGGTTCGGGGGAGGGGTGGGTTGGGGGGCGCCCTACCCACCCACACTCTCCCTCCTTCCCAGCTTCCCGGAACTCCGGCCCTGGGCGCCCTCTGGGGTCGTCTCTCCCACTTTGCAGGCAGAATTTCCATAGGGCGTTTTGTAAGATAAACTATAATATTAACAAAAAGTGTAAAATGTATAGAGTTTTCAAGAAACTGTGTTCTACTTCCAGAAAACGGTCACTTTAACTTTGTAAATATTTATCTAAAATGATATTTACAAAACTGCGATATATATTATTTGATTGTATATGTATAACTGTAAATACATTTGTACCTCTTGTATTCTAAAATAAAAATTACTTGGAACATTTATCACTTAGCATCGAAACAGGTCCACACTTTTGTCTGCATGAAAAAGAAATGTGGAAAGTGCCTAGGAGCTGAAGAATGGGTAGGAGGAGTCATTCGGTTTACTGGTTGTGCCGTCTGTAAGGAAAACTCTTTCTGTCACAACTGGGGTGTCAGATCCCAAAGAGATGGGCATGGTGCAAAGTGACCGGGGACCCCAGAAGCGGGTAGGCAGATTCCTGCTTTCTAGGTGGCTGTGAAATATCAGTACCCCACTTTGTCCCTTCCCACCAGTTGTTACTTACTTTTTCTTTTGTTTTGTTTTTGTGGACAACTTGAAGAAATTCAAAAGCCAGTGGGGGCAGGCCAAGATGGCCACCAAGTGCCCTCCCAACGCCTAGAACTTCCAGATGTTCTGGACACCCATTCCAGACCCTCCTTGGGGAGGACCAAAGAACAGGGACGCCAACAATGCAGGGCCCGGTCCTGGCTCTTCCCCTTCGGAGGAGGTGTAACGGGAATGTGAGTTCACACCTGTGCTCCAGCACATGCATCCATTAGGGTGTCACCCTTCCAGCCCACTGGCTACCTCAGGCTTACTTCTCTGTGCATCCTTATCTAGCTGTGTGTGTGCGCGCGCGCACACACACACACACACACACACACACGCACCTGCAGACACTGGAATGCACACTTGTATACACAGGCCATCCCCTTTTGGAGCTTTGGGTGTGTATTCCTGAAAACCCCCATATTTCAGGGGGATGGTCTTGTGCCCCGGCAGGTGGGGACATGGGCAGAGATTTACACTTGATCATTTGCAGGCCCCACCTGGAGTTTTCTTCCAAGAATCAGTGGCAGAAGTCACACTTGGTACTCCTCCCCCTCCTCCTGTCACAAAACTCGCCTCTCCTCTGATCCATCACTACTTGGCTTCTGATGCCTGATGCCTCAGGTGGCCCTTCGTCCCACTGCAGCCCCACCCAGGATTTTGTTCCCACGACCAAAGCAATCTGTCAGGAAACCCATTCCCTTTGGTTGCAGATGAGTGAAGTAGAATTAAATACCCTTCTGGCCCAGATGTCGCACAGTAATGTCCCAGATAGTAATGCCTGAGTCCTAAAGAAGAGTCTGCAGAGAAAAGGGAGTGGGTAGGGGTGGGGGGTGGCTGGGCTTGATAAAAATCTAAACCACTCTCCATAGGTAGTTTGGTTGTGAAGTCCCAGAGGGCAAACACAGGGGCCACAAATCAGTCTCCAGAACTCATCTGGTGGCAGCAAGCTGTAATTGCAGACTGAAGTGTGTCTGACAAGCCCGCTGCTGACCTGTCCCCCTGCTCTAGAGACACAAGGATGAGCGGATAGGAATCGTGGTCCCAAAGAATTTGCTATACTCACAATTCCCTAGAAAAAAGGCATGTCACAACACGCAGGGCCACATGGGGGAAGCACTGGGGTGGATCAGGAGGCAGAGAGAGCAACCGGAAAACGTGGGCAGGAGACTTTACTGGTTTCCATGGGAGGGAATGGGTGAGGCGGGGTGGGCAGGTTTTGACTGGCTAGTTTGAATAATTTCAGTGGGCTCTGCGGCAGAGGCACTGTCCCTAGCTCTCCGGTAGCTGGCCCTGGGGTGATTAGGGTAGGTAGATAGTGGTCCGGAGTGTGAGATTGAGGGTTATTTCAGATAAGGTGGTCAGGGAAGGCTTCTCAGAGAAGCTGATATTTGAGTCCTGATCTGAGTGAGGAGAAGCAACCAGACACACAAGGACCCGGGGGGAAGAGCATTCCATGCAGAGAGTGCCAAAAGCACATGGATCCTGGGGTGGTGATGAGATTGGTAGTGGAACCAAGAGGAGACCCGTACTTATGGCTGCAGTGTAGTGAGTAAGGGAGCCAATTAAGAGGCGAGTGAGGTCAGAGACAGCAGGGGCTGCAATGATGAGTTTGGATTTTTTTCTTAGTGTAAGGAAAGCTGCCAGAAGCCTTCTAAGCAGGAAAGTGGTTTAAATTGATCCGTTTTAAAAGCTCCCTCTGGCTGCTGTATGGAGATTGGGTGGCAGGAGGAGCAAACGCGGAATTAGGGAGATGAGCTAGGAGGTGATGCCTGGTGAGAGATGAGGTTGAACGGCTTGGGGTGGTGGCCCAGGAGATGCACAGATGGGGAGGTAGATGGATGTGGGGGGAATCTGTGAATGTTAGACCAGATCAGCCATTAAGACCACTTAGACAATTAAAATATATCCTTGGACTTCGGGACCCCACCTTTGTAGAACCCCACTGCCTAGTCAGGGCTCAGGAATCTCTGTTTCTAACAAGCCCCTCTGGGATGTGTGGTCTGTTCGCAGGTGTCCGCTTGTTTCCATGGTGTGAAGAGGCAGGTGTGATGCAGAGAGGGGAGCATTGGTGGGGAGTCTGGAGTCTTGGGTTCTAGTCCCAGCAGCAGGTCTGTTGTTGGGACTCGGTGGCCCCAAACAACCGTCTGGGATA
Organism: Cynopterus sphinx; assembly: GCA_030015415.1. Classification (NCBI taxonomy): domain Eukaryota; kingdom Metazoa; phylum Chordata; class Mammalia; order Chiroptera; family Pteropodidae; genus Cynopterus; species Cynopterus sphinx. Next base: position 127,286,937 of record CM057385.1, read on the forward strand.
CCAATGCCTACCTCCAAGATGGGCTGAATGCGAGGACTAAGTAAAGTAATGTTTGTACAGCACTCGGCAAAGCACCAGGCCCTCCAGAAGTGTTGATAAACGGCACAGACACTGGGGTAAAGCACATGCAGGTGGCAGAAATATTGGCCCTGCCACCAACTGCTATGGCAATTCTAGTCCTTTTGGGGCCTCAGTTTCCCTCTCTATAAACAGGTATCTGCAATGGACTGAATGTTTTCTGTTCCCCCAAATTCATATATTGAAATCCTAACCCCCAAGGTGATGGTATTAGGAGGTGGGGGCCTTTGGGAGGTGATTAAATGCTCGTGAATGTGATTAGTGTCCCTATAAAAAGACACCTCAGAGAGTCTCTTCACCCCTTACACCATGTGAGGACACAGAAGACAGCTATCTGTGGACCAGGAGGTGAGCCCTCACCAGACACCAAACCTCCCAGCGCTTTGACCTTGGACTTAACGTCCTTCAAAAAGGTGAGAAATAAATTCTTGTTTATAGGCCACCCAGTTCAATGGTATTTTGTTACAGCAGCCCGAAGGGACTAAAACGGTATCCACAATCCCATTGTGACAGGCTCTGTAAACTTGAGTGCTATGAGAATGGGAGGGGATGGATAAAGCCACGTCCCTCCCTCCCAGGATGAAACTGGATGATGTCAAAGACACCCCACTTGGTCTGGGGGCTTCCCCAGGCCTAGCTCCCTAGCTGACCAGGCTACCCTGGCTCAAAGGACACCACCGCCCTCTTATGGTCAAAGCCAGAATCAACAGATGGCCCCTTCTCATACTTGGTTTCTCACATTTTTCAGGCAGGGAAGTGGGCCAGTGTCTGACCTGCCCACTTATCCGCTGACCTATGGGGCACTAGAATTGGTATCATCTGCGGCCTGGAAGAGTGGCCTTTTTTGAAAAATGTAGTCATGGGCTTTGGTGAGGAGAAAGAAATGCTGTCTTTTTGGAGATTTCTCAAACAACTGGTCTGACGGATCTTCAGGAGGCAGTGGGCCTGATGTAAACTCAGTGTGTGGGGCTGGTGTAAGTCATTCATTCAATCCATGTGCATGAAGAATTATCATCTCCAGTTTCCTGAGGTTGAAACTTAGTTTGTTGTTGTGACCGCTCTACATCATGTGGGGCGAGGGCAAGGGAGAGGGGAGTGGGGTGCGGGGAGAAGGGACAAGAGAAACAGTCCTGGTCACCAGGACATGGAAATAAAGTTGCACAGATCTGTCCACCACTGACTCCCGAGAACAGCTCCTGGCACACAGGGGACCCCCAATTCACTCCCTGTATGAGGAGATAGGAGCGAAGGCCTTTGTCTTATGTCTGCACTTGCCTTTCCTACGGAATATGCCTGCTTTGCAAGGTGTGAGTATTTTCTTAGCTGGTTTCTTGCTTTTACAAGAGAAATGTTAGCGCCGATCAGCTCACTTAAAAGAGTTATTGTGAAAGAACGGGGCGAGCGCCCCAGCAGTTTGAGGGTGGAGATGATGACTGGTGCTGAAATGGCACCCATGGGACGGCTGTTGTAGAACTGGCGGTAGTAGGAACAGCAAGAAAAGGGGCTCTTCTTTCGATCCAAAGTCTTTTCTGCAGCTCCCACCCCCGCCCGACTCTCCTGAGCTCGCGACACGAAAACACCAGAGTTCAGCAGCTGAGGGCTGGAAGGACACCCAGAGGCCCATTGCTCAATGACCGCTCACCCTTGGTCAACAATAAATGGGACGACGACTACGAGACAACTTTTGGTAAAGAGTCAACCACCCCGCCACCTGAGCTTCCCCCCACAGGTGCGTGACTTCCTCGCCGTGAAAAGGGCAAGTCCCTCCTTCCGGCCCCCGCGTGGGCCCAGCGGTTGCCCATAGTCATCATGGCCGCCGGGCCGCGCGCTCCCATTGGCGGAGGCGCCGAGGCCCCGCCCCGGACACGCCCCTTCCCCGCCCCTCCGAGCGCGGGACCCGGAATGCGGAGCCGGAAGTGGCGCGTCGGCCGACTGCGCCTGCGCGGGGCACTGCGCGCCAAGATGGCGATGGAGATGCGGCTTCCCGTCGCGCGGAAGCCTCTCGGCGACAGCCTGGGCCGCGAGAGTAAGAAGCACCTGGTGGTGCCCGGGGACACGATCACTACGGACACGGGCTTCATGCGGTACGTGGGGGCCCTGGGGGCGCGGCGGCCACCGGGGCGGCCGAAACCCGGGCCTCTGGCCGGTTGGGTCGGTCCGGGCGCCCGCGAGCCCCAGGGCCCATCTCCAGAGCATCCCGGTCGCCCGCGTTCCGCGGCCTCGGCCTCCTCCTCCCTGCACCTTGCGTGTCCCCGTCTGCGTCGGTTTCGGCCCCTTGGAACGTTCCTCTCTCGACCTCTGGGGGCCGTGACCCTTGGGTCCTCGGCCTGAGGTCCAGGTCGCTGAGCTCCCCTCGTTGGAGACCTGGGAAACGGTCGGGGGCGGTGAGCGTTTCGGACGTGGCTTCTTCCAGGGGCGCCGTTTTGTAATCAGTCCCTAATTGGGCTCGGGACAAACGAGCCTGTCGCGCGACATGCACTCGGCATACACCAGGTGGTACGGTGCGTCGTAGCAAAGGGGGCAGGCCCCTGAGTCCGACAGTTTGGGTTTCAGTCCTGCTGCTGTCACACCACCTCTCCAAGGTCAGTTTCCTCAACTGGAAAATTGTGGTAGTCACGGTAACCGTTGGAGAGGAGAGTGAGGATTACATGCGATATTAATTAAGAAGCAAAACCCACCATTATGTCACCGTCATGGAGACGCACTGTGGGTATTTCAGCCTCTTTGAGGGAGGGGGCATATAGGTACATATTGGAGGGGTACAGCATTTACAGAACTGCCTGTTAACCTTGTAGCTGGAGGTTTTGGGATTCTAGAAAATCTCAAGATTTAGTCATGCATTCCCACATTAACGTATTTGTACTAGGTATGGTTTGGGTACAACACTTAACAAAGTGGAAGTGACTGTCCCGGTGGAGTTTATATTCCAACAGGGAGAGACAGATAATAAATGATAAACAAAACAAACAATTTGTCCAGACTGTTTGGTGATAAATGCAGTGAAAAAAAAATTAAAAGTCCAGCAGGGTAAGTGGAATGTGGTTGGGAATATGGCGAGGGTGGTGGCAGCGGGGAGGGTGACTATTTTAAATGGGACAATCAATGTAGGAATGATGGAGAAAGTGACATTTGTGAAGATGCATAAGACAAGGGAGATGTCCAGATACTCTCTAGGGAAGGAGTGTCCAAGGCAGAGAGAGCAATCAGCACAAAAGCCAGGTTCTAAGGCAAGAGGAGCCTATTAGATTGAGGAGTACATTGTTCTGGGTGGGAGCCGTCATCTCAAGTGTTAACCCTGGTGTCCTTTGTATCATCCTCTTGCAACAGGGGCCATGGGACTTACATGGGGGAAGAGAAACTCATTGCATCTGTGGCTGGCTCTGTGGAGAGAGTAAACAAGTTGATCTGTGTGAAAGCTTTGAAAACCAGGTGAGAACACAAGGTGTGTATTCTTTTTTGTGGCATCCTTGTTGGCAAAACCAGGGCTTTACTGCCACGCCCCCCCCCCCCCCACACACACACTCCCGTATGTCCTATCATTCAGCACGTCTGTGATTTGGAACACACGTAGATGACTGTAGGTACGTGCGGGCTCCAAAGCTTTCCCCACGTTACTTGACCTCTGCAAGCCTTTGTTACCTCCTCTGTGAAGTGAGGATAAAATATCACAGCCTACCTCATAGGGTTTTTCATTAGAATTCACTGAAAAGGTGCATGTAAAGTACTTAGCACAGGGCCTGCTACCTAGAAGGGCTCAGTAAAGGTTAGTTCCAGAAAGGATGCCAGTGGGCTTAGAACCGCGTGAGCAAGGAAGAATGGGAGCAGATGCAGAGAGCTGAGATGGGTGGATGGCCTGCCTTGTAGTCCTAATAAGCGGTTTGACTTCTGCTTGTGTAATCTTGGCTACTGTTGTGGGGGTCAAAGGAGGACAGGATCAGGTTTATGGAGACAGATTAGGAGTCTCTTTTCATCACCTGAAGGGATGGTGGTTTGGACTAAGGCGGTAGCAGTAGAAGTGGAGAGTAGTGATTACCTCTGCGTATATTTTGTGTTCTGAGTGTTTTTATCTTGGAAGAGTGTTGGCTTTTGTATTCGTTGATATTTTCTAAATATGGGACCATGTCTGTGCATAGAGATAGTTTTACTTCTTCCTTTCCAATTTGGATGCCTTTTCTGTGCAGTTTGAAGGTAGAGCCAGGAGGATCTGCTGCCAGCTTTGTCCTGGAGCATGGGTGGGGGTCAGTGATGTCTAAAGGGCTCCTCTGAGGACTCCAAGGTTTTGAGCAGTTGAGCAACTGGAGGGATGGAGTTGCCTTTCATTGAGATGGTGTGGATGGGGACAGGGTCTCTTGTGTGGGAGAGGGTGGGGGCTACTGGGGCACTTTGTTACATTGGAAAATGCCTATTGTGTAAATGGAGATGTTGCGAAGTCAGTAGTTGACTAGAGTCTGGAATTCAGGGTGACAGTGCAGTTATCATTGGTATTTAACTCCTTTAAGTTGGATGAGGTCACGAAGAGGTGAGTGTGGGCTGAAAAGAGAAGAGATCCAAAGACTGGGCCTTCCACATGGAACACCTATTAGAATTGGGATGAGGAACCAGCAAAGGGGCCTGAGATGGACAGACAGTGGGGTGGAGGGGGGCGGGACAGAGTAGACGGGATGGTGTCCTGTCTTCATCTCCTTTCTCCCTGCCGTGGCTGATGAAAACCATCTGTGTTCCAGAGCCCACCTGAAAACATTCCATGCTTATTATTGCCATGTAATTAACAAAACAGAGATTCAGGCTTAAGGAATAACTTAAAATTATTTTAGAATAATAGAGACTTTATATACATAAGAACATTTAAAGTGATCAGTTCCCAAGAATAAGCCCAAACAGCATAGTTCTTTGAATTTACTAAATGTGGTGCCTAACCAGGGTCCTCATCCTATTTCACTGAAATCTCAAATGGTGCTTCGTTTCATAATAAAGTCTTTTCACCTTTTGTTTTATCTTTCAGATATAATGGCGAAGTAGGAGACATTGTAGTGGGGAGAATCACAGAGGTAAAGTCAGCATCAGATTGGTTTTTATAAGTAAAAGCAAGCTGGTGATGTAACAAATGGAATAGTCATTCCATATGTAGTGTGTGAACGAAGCATTCATTGCATTTGGCTCGTGTGTGACCTTTGATATGAACACCTGGCTTGTTACATTGGGATTATTGGTCACTTACGGTGTGGGGGCTTGCCTCTGGAGGATGTGTCCAGGTGTGGAATTTCTGTTTGTAGGTTCAACAGAAGAGGTGGAAGGTGGAGACCAACTCTAGGCTGGATTCAGTCTTGCTTCTCTCGTCCATGAACCTTCCCGGAGGAGAGCTGGTGAGGGTTCCAACTAGGACTGTGTAGTTTGCTCTCGAGGGCTCTGGGGTCCTCTGGTCCACCAGAGAGCTCTGCATTACACTGAGGTTGCCCTACTGACTCCTGTGTGTCTGTGTGAGGTTTGCTGCTCTGATGTACTTGTGGGCTTTTCACTTGGCCCAGGCCTCCCAACACAGGCAGCAGTGGTGCGTGGTAAGATCTGCAATGTCTGTGGAGAGAAATACCAAATGGGAGTTGGGGAGAGAAGCTCTCGTGCTTGGTGCTGATAATTTTCCTTTTTCGGGTGCATCAGCTTTGCATGGACGTGTTCCTTGAAAAGGTGTGTTTAGTTTCCATGAATTGAGTGGCATTTGGTTATTCTAGGCAGTTGCAGCAGGGAAGCTCCAGCTGGTCATAGGATGCCGTGGTTCCCCTTTACCTTCAGCCCGGCACATTTTCACAGGCTCACTGTGCTTGGTTCTGTGGTGAATGCAAGGCAGAGGAGGTGTGCTTGAGTTCCTGAAAGCTCACTGACTGGCAAGGGGGTACGCGGTAACATCCAGACACCTGGCAGTCAAAGAATAAACAAGCGTGTGATTGTACAAAGGATTCATTTCTGTGGGAAACTCATAGGAAAGAAGGGCATTGGGATGCAGGATGGACAGAATTTCACTGATGAACTCAGGATGTCTGAGATCAAGGGCAGTGGCTGAGCGAAGATACCGGCAGGCCGGAGGTGGAGTGTGGAGGGCTGCCACGGAAGCTGAGCGTGCAGGCTGGGCTAGCTGGAGGGGAGGGTTTTGAGTATCGTGGAAGGAGTTTGAGTCTTATTCAGAGGAAGGAGAGAAGCAGTGTGAAGTCTGAGTGGTTACCACTCGTTTCCTTGAGTGGCGCAGGTCACCCGCTCCAGTGTTTAAATACCGTGGCTGGCTTCAGAGAGCTCAAGAGGAAGTGAACGAGAAAGAAAGTGGGGAGAGAGCTTTCTGTAGGATCCGACTTTAGTAACGTTATCTCTTTGTTTTAGAGGAGAAGATCTGCAGAAGATGAGCTGGCGATGAGAGGTTTCTTACAGGAAGGAGACCTCATCAGTGTATCCTGCACCTTGCACACCAGCATCTTCATGCTGTGTGGAGCTAGGCAGTGGGCTTAGAGCGTATGTCTCCGACAGGAGAAACATGCAGTCTTTGCAGGGATCTGAGCCTAGATCATGTGTCAAGGGCCCTGCTCTATCCCTTCCCCATCTCCTTAATCCAGGCTGACTCTCCAGCTCTCGTTCAGTTCTAACGCTGCCGAGTGATTTCTTCAGGTCTTGGGACTTATGGTGGCCCGTACTTTAAGCTAGACTCAGATATTCTTAATGATAATTTTATATCAAGATATTCATGACAACCAGGACTGCCAAGAGGGGCTGTTGGGGGATAGGAGGAAAGGCTGGAGAGGTGGGGCTGGGGACACAGGGGAAGCAGATGACAAGTGTATGTTCCTTCATCGCCGCGGCCAGGCTGAGGTGCAGGCGGTGTTCTCTGACGGGGCTGTCTCTCTGCACACGAGGAGTCTAAAGTACGGAAAAGTAAGTTGGGCTCTCATGCTCCTGTTCACCGACCAACACTTCAGATCCATTTCTGAATCCCCAAAGTGTTATGGAATTCTGACCCAAAGAAGCCCCGAGTTAAGCATTACGGGCCGGCCTCCCACAGACGGACTGACTCACAGGGTCAGGGGCCAGGAGCATTGTCATGGTTAGTAGCTTTTATCCCCTCTACTGAGGAGGCTGCTGTAAGGGGTGGGGTCCCTGTGTCCCTGTCCCAAGGTCCTGCTCTGCTCCCTCCCAGTGGGCACTGGGGCCGGGCTGAGAGGCAGCCTGGGAACCAGGAAGGTCATGGCCTGATGAGCCAGTATGTCTCAGCCCTTAGCCAGATGTCCAGTCAATAAAATGGCTGTTTCACTTAGGAAAGATAGTTTGTCACTTGAGCTTTGAAATAAAATTTCACTGCTTATATCAAGTTACATTACTGAGGCCATTTTTGAAGTGACAGCGTATTTCTTAAAAGAGGTCAGAATTTATTAGTCTCTCAGCTTTCTCTGAACTTTTTCATTTTCTGAGTGGAACAAAACCTTACTGTCGTGGAGTGGCTACAGCCAACCAGATTCATGTCCTTGAGTAGGAGGTGGACTGGCAGCACTGTGTTCTGTCCCATTGGGCCTCAGGCCTGCAGACCCTCCCTCAGCTGGATGTGGAATTTGAGCTGTCCTGCTAGAACCAGGGATGGGTTTGCACCTGGCCGTTGGCTGGTCCCATTGCTCAGTGGCACACATCTTATGGCAAAATAGGTGGTCAGGGTCAAGGTGGAAGAGAACAGTGCTCTTTGGCCTATGAGAGGCTCAAGCCCAGGCTCTCGTTGGCTCCAGCTTCTCTAACAGCCAACACTTCAGATCCATCAGTGCATCCAGAAGTGTTCTGTAAGAGTGAATATGCACGTGCAGATGGGTGACCAGCAGTTATCGACAGGAAGGACCCCGGTTCCACTATAACTAGGACACATACTCTGTTATCTACTTTCCACCCCCCTCACCAATGATCCTCCTGTGACCGAATTCATGATGCATCTCTCCAGCTAGGTCAGGGTGTTTTGGTCCAGGTTTCCCCATCCCTGGTCAAACGGCAGAAGACTCACTTCCATGACTTGCCCTGTGGTGCCTCAGTGATTCTGGGTAACAATGGCTTCATCTGGATCTACCCTACCCCTGAGCAGAAAGAGGAGGATGCGGGGGGCTTCACTGCAAACCTGGAGGTGAGTAGACACCATTGCATCATCGCCTTGGAGTGGGGCGCAGGCTCTGCTTCTGGTGGCTGCTTTTTGACTATGTTGCTGTACTCTGAGTTAGTTTGAATTTGTTTTGCTTTTAAATTTTATTATGAAATATATGTACAAAATGCAATGTTTATACATATTTTAAATAATAATAAAACTACTTGCCATGTCCTCACTCACAACCAGGCTTAAGGAACAGTAACTTGACGTCTCTGATTACATTCTTATTTCCAGATAAGAAGCATTCCTTTTTTAAAAAGTTTTATCAGGAATGTTTCTAAATATTTTTAAGGTCTATATTTCTGATGTTTATATAAATGAAATCATGTTGTAGATGTTCTAATGATTTGTTTGTAATTATTTTTCAGTTAAAGTTGACATTCTATCTTATATTAGTTTCAGCTGGACAGCATGGTGATGAGATATTTATATAACTTACAAAGTCATCCCCCCGATAAGTCTAGTGCCATCTGACACCATACACAGTTATTACAATATTATGGACTCTATTCCCTGTGCTGTGCTTTACATCCCTGCAACTGTTTTGTAACTGCCAATTTGTGCTTAATTCCTTCCCCATTTTTGAGTTTGATTTCCCACCGGAGTGTGTCAGGAACATTACATTAGTATTTTCTTCTTTTGCTGAGGAGATGAGGTCAGCAACTGATGGCAGAGTTGTGGGCAGTGACCAACAGGCCACTAAAGAAGCCACCCTTTTTAGTCTCCCTTGGAGTTAGTTGTTTCTTTGGAGTCCCAGAGCATGCTGACTAGTTATAGACGATTTCTGTGGTTTGCTGCAACCATTCACTTTTTTTTTGGTCCTGTTTATGTATATTTCCCTCCCCTTTTCCTTTGCTCCCCCTGGTAGCCCGTCTCTCTTGCTGATCGAGAGGTGATCTCCCGGCTTCGGAACTGCATTGTCTCGCTGGTCACTCAGAGGATGATGCTGTACGATACCAGCATCCTGTACTGCTATGAGGCGTCCCTTCCACATCAGGTACCCTGCCCAGGGCTTCCCTTTTCCTCACCGAGCTGTGAGCAGGCATCACGTATTTATCAGTTTGCTCTAGTGTTTTCCAGGGATGGCAAGGACATCTCCCAGATACCTTTCCCGTGTCCATTGGTAGGGGCTGATCTGGTGGACAGTTTTAATGAGCATCTGGTAGATCTCTCCCAAAGATACTTGTAATATTCTCAACGTCTAGTGTTAGTCTGAAGGTTTGCGGGGGATGAAGGTGTCAGGTGGACTAGTGTATGACAGTGACCCTCTGGACTTCATCTTGCCCATTCCAATTTCAGCTCTCTTTTTAGAGAATGCCAGAATAATATCTTTGTTCTTGTCACCTATACCCTAGAGAACCTTGCTGATTCGTTAAGTTGGTTCTAGCAGATAATGCCTTCTAATCCTTAGCCTCTGAGCAATGAAAGGCATATAGAAGGTCCATGTTAATCAGGCCTGGTATCTGCATTTGGCTTTGCTTGATGGTCTGCTTGTGGTTGGTTTCTTTTCTGAACAAATGCCTTTTCCTTTTTTAGATTAAAGACATCCTAAAGCCAGAAATAATGGAGGAAATTGTGATGGAAACTCGCCAGAGACTTTTGGAACAGGAGGGATAGAGTGAAGCATGTGGAGGACAGGACCGTGTATACCTGTCTGGAGCGGTTTCCTGCAAAGGAAGAATCTGATTTGCGGTCCCCATGTGTGGCTCAGCAAAGACCCAGGATGGGGAAACTCCTCACAGGACCTGTGTCAGACTCCCTCCAGCCCACAGACCTTTCTTACGTTTGAAGGCAAAGCCTGGGAGAGGTGAACTGCATTGCTGCCCCCTTAGGCTGTCTGCACTGGGGTGGTTTGGGGTCTTTAAAAGCTCAGATTTCCAGCTGAGTGGACTCCCATCTTGGAATAAAAGGGAGAATCTTTTGTCTACTATTCACCATCAATTCACAAAGCACAATGCCCCCATGAAATTGCCCCTATAAAAAACAATGCCTCCCTGACCCCCAAATTGTCTGCTTTGGCTTCCATTCCCACCTCCTCTAAGGCACAAGGACGACATTGAAAATATAGTTGTTGGTAAAGTTAACCCAGCAGTCACATGGAAGCATAGTTAACCAGGCAGCCCTTTGTTGGTTGGAATAGTCTTTCCCATTGCATGTTCCTTCTAGTGATAGCTTCAGGTGTATCCATACCAGGCTGCTTTAATCTGTCCTGCCTTTGAAGGTGATTTGTAAGTAGCTGAATTATTGTAATAGAATGAATGTTTTGGGTGGTCCGATAAACATGAAATCAAAGGAAAATTGGAGATAGGAAAAGAAAAGCTGGTTTCTTCCTATAATTGAAGTAGTAAATGCATTATCTTTTGAATAATTCAGGGCTAAAAGATAAAACCCAAATGCTGAAGTTCACACTGAGAAATGCCAGAATCCCTGTGCATTGGTTTCTCTGATGTCTAAAAAATGGTGCCCTGATTTAGGTTTTGGGGAAGAAATTTAAAGGCACTCTATGAAGTACAATTTTTATTTCACATGTGAACTTTTTTTTTTTTTACACAATCACAAATTTGGCATTAACGTCACTGTTTCTGATGTTCTTTGTAATACTTGGGAGCTGAGTACAGTCAAAGGAGGGCTAAATTCTGCTCTACTTGGGTCACCTAGTAAAGTTTAAACCTGGGACAGTTTCAATGGTAGTAGCACTGAACACTGCATTTGACAATTTTGCAATATAACTTGGCTCTTTTTTGTTAAATGGTGTATTTCTTTATAATGTCACTCAATAGCCACTTTTTTCTCTCACTCTTTGTCCCAAATGTATCAGCTGTTTTGAGGTGTTTCAGCAGACAACTGAATATTCTGTAGGCTATGTTGCAATTTTAGATTTGTTAGCCTGCTGTATTTTCAAGAACATGTGGCAGGCCATGTACCTCTTGAGAGAAGGGAATGGGAAAGGGTGGGAGCCTGAATCCCTGGTTTGGTTTGCTTTTGACCAAGGTCCTATGTAAGCTTGTTGAAAGTTATCCTTCTCACGTGGTCTCTCCCAAGCTGCCAACCTATGCTGTCCATTCAGCATCTGCTGAATGGCCGTGCCTACTAAGGGGCAAGAACAAAGGTTTGAAAACACCTTTCATTGACTATTTTCTGTGGCCCTCTAGAGGGCGCCCTTGTTAAGTGTATTCCAGCAGGTAAAAAAATGGAAGGAACTGAATGGAATAAGGACAGTTCAATTACACTCGTCCCGAATCCCTTTAGCAACTTGGTGAGTTGTTCTGCTTTATAAAAGGACAAAATTAGACTGAAATGAGTCGCTAATGAAAATAATGACATAAGCAGTTTATTCAATATTTGGAAACAATTCTGACTCAGGCATATGCTGGGCTCTGGATTCTAGTTTAAGTCCTCAAAAGTATTCTACAGTGTTATATAGGGAGTAATAAAGTATAGTGCATTTCTAGAAATATAGTCTGGGTGTCTGCTCACCTGAAATTAGAAAATGGTGGGAGTAAAGATGGAGATTTGGGATAAGTGTTTGGATCAAGTGCGCTGGCCTCTGTACTCAGTTCTGTGGAGCATATTTTTAACCTTTAATTGTGAAAACCAAACAAGATCTCATTTGATCCTCATAATAACCTTGTAAAGTTGGCAGGTATGACCCCCACTTGCAAGTGAAGAAAGCGATTCAGAGAATTTAAGTGACTGGATGAAGCCTATTAGCAACTGTGAAATAGGTCTCAGCTCTAGATAGGTATCAAGCAATCCTTTAGTCTATGGCCATGCCACCCTGAATGTGCCAGATCTCGTCTGATCTCAAGCTAAGCAGGGTCTGGCCTGGTTCGTACTTGGATGGGTGACCCCCTAGGAATATCAGGTGCTGTAGGCATGAAAAAAGCAATCCTTCAGAGAATGGGTTGGACTTCTGTGAATGGATATGGGTCTAGAAATTTTATTTCCAGCATGGAAACATACCTTGGATTGTTACTCATTTATCTTATTGCCTGTCAAGTATGAGTTTGTGCCCAGCCCCTCACCCCCCAACCCCACTGAATCCCAGTACCTAGAGCAATGCTTGGAAAAATAACTGCTTATCAAATATAAGTTTCTGATTGCTTGATTTTAAGCTAAACTGGAGAATGAAGAATGAAGAGCAGAAAACAAAACATTGAATAAAAAGAGCAAGTTTCCAAAAAGAAAAACTTGGGTGGTTATCAGGATAAGAGGAACAAGGCTGTTGAAGTTTTAAGAGTGACTTATAAGCCACGATAAATTTGTCAGCCAGATAGTTTTGTGAGAGCAAAGCTAAACCAATTACCATCTGAATATAACAACAGTTCTGAATTTGGGCACATGTTTTCATGTGCTTCACATTTGTTTCTGCCAGGTGACTTTCTTTTTGAAGCTTACATAAAAACACCATTTCCCAATCCTGCAGAAATATTTCCAAAATACATAACACAATAACTATGTACGAGACCCATAATGCAGCTGTGGTTTACCCCCTAATATCAGAACATATTAAAAAATCGGTTGTCTAACAATAGGCCAAGAGTTGCTTGATAATGAATGGTACAGTGAAAAAACAATGGACTTTGGTGCAATCTAGGTTCAAACCCTGACTGTCACATACTAAGCAAGTGACCTTGTGTAAGTCATGTTTCTGAATATTTTCCCAACTGCATGATAGAGCATACATAGTACATGCTGCATTGGACTATAGTGAGGATTAAATGAGATGATACAATTTATGAAAAGCATAACTTTGGTGTAGATTAGCACTGTAATGAGTGGATCCCCTCAGAAATGGGTACGGTACATCCTGGTCAGGTAGATGCACCGCTCTGGGGAGATACTGAGAGTAAAGCATAGGGAGCCAGGGTGATTTTTAGTTGTAGAAGGTAGGTTCGGTCAGGTGTGGGTTTGTGTCAGTTACTGGTTAGCTCCGTAGGCCTGCTAGCCACCTGGGCATTTTCTCAGCTAATACGAGAAGGTTTTCATGTGGATACACGTACACCTGTGAAATGAGGTCGTTTAATTGTAAAGGTTCCACTCAAACATGATTGCACCTGGCTTGGCCTTGGGGAGGCCTTAAACAAGTGCTGTTTCTTTAATCAAGTGAGGCTCCTGATGCCCCAAAGAAACAGTGAATTCTCTAGCAATATGTCGATGCTTCCTAGTCATTTATTTTTCGCTAGTTCTAATATTTATGCTTCTTGGGGGAAAACGTGAAAAATTGGGGTTCAGGGAGTGGGCACCAAATAACCTCGGTTTCCAGGAGCGAACCAAATGTTTTCTCCTTTAAAGAGACTCGAGGAAGTAATCCCACTCCGGTTCTGGGAAAGTCCAATCCGCAGTTTTCCCTCTGCTTTGGCTCCTCTCGGGTCTTACAACCCGCGCAGGGGAGGCATTGGCCAGCCTGCAGCGAGGCCGGCGAAAGTCCACCGGCTCCCTCGAGGGCGGGACCGAAGCCCAGGAGCCGGGAGCAGAGGGCAAGAAATCTCGAGCGCGCGGGCGCCGCGGGACTACAACTCCCGGCACACCCTGCGGGCCGAACCGAGAGCGGTTGGCTGGGGGCTGTAGCCCGCGGCCGGCATCGGCCAATAGGACGCAGGAGAGGGACCTGACCCGGATTACCGCGGGCCAATGGCAGCACAGAGGAGGCGGGTGCTTCCTCACCACTCACCTTGCCCTCGGAAAAACCACGTTGGAAAGGTCGAGCCGGGCCAGGTCGCGGAGGGCGGAGAGACAGGAGCAGGGAGGCTCCGCGGCGTCCCCGACGGCAGCGCCCCGAGGGTGCCCGACCTCGCGACGCGCGCCCCGGACGCGGCGGGGGCGGGGCCGGGGGCGGGGCCTGGCCTCGTTGTGGAGCGGCTCGTAAGCCATCATGGCGGCCGCGGGGGTCGGCGTCGGTCCCTGAGCAGCGCCCGAGCCCGAGCCGGCCCGGGGCTTGCGGCCGAGGAGCCCCCCGTCGTCCGCGGCCCTGACCTGCGGGGGGAGGCGGGGCCCCGCGGCGGAGCTCGGGGCATGTGACGGCCTGGCGGCGACGGCGGCGGCGTCCGGAGCCGGGGGAGGGGGCGTCTCGGGCAGAGACCCCCGGGCTCGGGGCGGCTGAGGCGGCCGGGCCTCCTCCCCCTCCGCCTCCCCCGCCTTCGGAGCCGCGAGGGTCCTTCGTGGGACCCTGGCGGGGGTCTCCGTTCCCCGCAGACGGGGGGGCGCCCCGGCTTTCTGAGGCGTGGAGCAGCGTCGCGCCCCAAGGTCGGCCTCGGAGCCCCCCACCCCACCCCTCTCACACCCCCGCCCCCCGCCCCCCACCTCCAGGCCGCCCCCGGGAGCCCCGATGCCCTGACTTCTCCCCATGTCACCCTCGGCCCCCCGCGCCCCAGCCCCGCCCCGCCCGCTCACGCTCGGGAAAAGCCTGGACTCGTTTCACAGGCCCTTTAAAAAGCGGACCTGACGAGTCGCCGGCGCGGACGGCGCCCGCGTCCTGTTCCGGGGAGCCCCGCCGGGGCGAGGGCCCGGAGCCGCGCGGCTCGCCGGGCGGGAACGAGCCCCGGGTGGGTGGCCTCCCCAGGCCACGTTCGGCAGGAGCCCCCGGAGACGACCCGCGTTCCCGGGATTTGCGCGTGGGAATCGACGTGACTTCGGTACCCCGGACCCCTCTGCAGCATCCCTTGTGAATGTGCTGTTTGGGGTTTTTTTTCTCCTTGCAAGCGAAGAGACTGTTCCGGAGTTTAAAAAATCAAGAAATCCGGGGGGTAGTGGCCCTGCAACTACGCGACTTAACAGCGACCGACTGCGAAAGGATCGGATCTCCTGTTTACCTTTGTCGGCCTGCACACTGCTTCCTTCTGTTGCGGAAGGTGGTGTTTTTGTTTTTGTTTTGTTTTTTGTTTTTGGTGATTGACCTCAAGTACAGACTTGTGGCGAGGCGGTGAATGGGAAATCCCACATAGACGTGCATACAGTTGTCCTAAGCTCACTGACCATTCCGAAAGATCTGGAACCCTCTCCTGGAAAGAGGTGGCCATTCCTTACTTTATGGGGCAGCAGCCTGGAAAAGTTCTTGGGGACCAAAGAAGGCCAAGTTTGCCTGCCCTACACTTTATCAAAGGAGGAGGGAAGAAGGAATCATCGAGGCATGGGGGTCCGCACTGCAACGTGTTCGTGGAGCACGGTGAGTGTTGTTCAAGCTTTCCGGTCACATTTTCCCTTATGACGTTTTTTCAGCTTTAGGAATGCATAAGGAACTCCATTGAACAGTGCTTGTGTTGGTTCCTTTCTAGTTCTACTCAAAACTTCTGTTACTGTAGTTACCACTTAATTTCTAGTATTTCTTAGCTGCTTTGTAGAGAAAAAGTTACTTGGTCACTGTGAGACTTCATTCAAAACTTTTTTGAGTTGCTTATTTCTTGCCTGATTCCCCCTTGCAACTGACTGTTGACCTTGGACAAGCCATTTTACTGTTCCAGTTTGCTGAGGAGGTTGGACTTACGTGGTTTCCCCAGGATCCATAGTCCATGATTGTGCCCTACTGTAAGGCCTGGGCTTGTCCAACCCCAGGTGCGTGGATCCTTTACTACTTCATATATTGGGAGCCTTTTCTTATATCCTCAGAGTGGTTTGTGCTCCCTAAAGCTTAAGAGCCACAGATCCTAGTTGACACTAATAACCTCAGCCTTTTCAATCGTAAGTAGAACCTGAAAGTACATCCTTTGGAGTTAGGTAGGAAAAATGGAGTGGGGAAGCAGCATTCCTCCTGAAATGAGTATCCCCATCTTCTAGTTCTTCATCTTCTACAAAGAGTCATCCTTGCCACGTGGATAGAAGAGCTTTCTTCCTTTCTCTCCCTGTTCCAGATGACATTAGGGGCAAGAAAGGTAGTCTTTGACATTTTTATGGACGTAATTGGCATTTGAATTCTGACAGAACATGTTATACTCTTCACTTCCAGTAATTCTGTGTGAGGGTTTCAAGCTAAGGGTCATCTTAGACCGACGTCTATGATAGGGGCTGGCTGCGAACCAATTAATTAGGGTCCTGTTGGTACCATTGCAGCCTGACCTTTTTCAGACTGTGTAATTTATAATAAAAATATCAATTGAGCCCACCCACCCTATAAGCAGATGTAAGATGTGTGCAAGGGGCATATACTTTGAAATTCAATCACAAGTACCTCTTAACAATCGGTGACTACAATAAACAAAGGTCTCTTCGGTGAACTTGTATTTGACAGTTGAGGTTTCACTTTTCTTACAGAAAAATATTCACCAAATCTGGGTACTTGGATTTTACTCTGCTTTGAAACATTTAGTTATATTTTAGCATTGGTTTTAGACAGGCAAATATGGTGATATGTTATATTCTGACGTGGCTCAAATCCAGGATTATAAAGTGAGTTATTTACACTTTTAACTAGTGACAATCACACAGGCTTAGATAGTGAAAATTGGTGCAGACTTTCTGGAGAGCTTTGGCCAAACTTATCAGAATTTAAAATGTATATGTACCAATGACCCAGTAAGCTCACTTCTGGGAAGCTATCTTGGTGTAGAACAGTATCCTCTAGATGTCCCTGATATCCTTTCGGGGATCCAGGATTAAAACTGCACATTATTGCAATAGTAAGATGTTATTTGCACTTTTTGTACTAATGATGCAGAAATAACGTAGGCTCCTTAGCAAGAATCAAGGCTGTGGAACCTAACTATACTAGTAGCCATTATATTCATGCCATGCACGCATAAAAAAAATTACTTAAAAATTCTAAATTTTCCTTAAGAATGTCCTTGATGAAGCAGCAAAAAGTTATTAATTTTATTAAGTTTTGATCCTGATTTGTGTGACTTCTTAATATTCTGTGGGATGAAATGGGAAGTGGGCATAATGCATTTCTGTTGTGTTCTGAGTGAGGTATGATGGTTATCTCTAGGAAGAGCATTGGGGCAGTTGTTTGAATTGCAAGCTCAACTAGCGGCTTTTCTCATGGACCATCATTTTTACTTGAAACTATGACCCACAAAACTACAACCCACCAACTATAGTTATTCAGACTAAAAAATGGATAAAGGAGTCTTTCAAGGAAAACAACTGGTACTATCTGTTGCTGATGATAAAAATTGTAGATTTCCAGGGAAAATTAAGATTTTGGAAAACGTCTGTTACTGCGTTGTAGAGATTGGTGGTAAATACAAATGTGGTATTTTGCTATAATGAAATGTGTTATTTGGAAGATCTACATAATTCAGTGAATCGGTATTTTCTAAATGATCAGCACATGATATTATAAAATCACACACAGGTAAAAGATCTATTATAGCTTTTAATGTAACAATACAGAAGTTCATTGATAAGTTTTAAATTCTATATCACAACTAATCTTTAAGAAATAACCACTAGCTGAGTTTTGGTGTATCTTCAGAGACTATCTGCAATTATCTAAAAGCAGGGTAAAACAGTTGTTTTTCAATAATAACAAAACTGTTTATTTTAAATGGATAAATATTTTCAGTTTATCTCATCAATATCATATTAGAAGTTTAACCTATATAAACAAGCAATAAGGGGTCCTCAATAATTTTCAAGAGTGTCAAAGAGGTCCTGAGATAAAAAAATGTTTGAGAACTGCTGCTATGGAAAGAATATCAAAAAATCACAAAAGGATGTTTATTATCGGGATACTGTAAAGTACTAACACTAAAAGACGTCCATTAAGTAGTAAGCGGAAAAAAGCAATTTGGAGATCAGTCTGCATGTGATGGTCTCATTTTTGTAAAATAAAAATTACATGCAGAGAAAAAGTATGGAGGGATTTAGACTGAAATAGTTATCTCTAGGGGATTGGAATTTGGATTGAATAGGAGAAGACTTTTTACTTTGCGTTTGTGCTATTTCAGATTTCTTTTCACAACAAATTTGTGTTACTTTGTAATACAAAAATTATGAAGATTTAAGAGATTTAAAACTGAACTGATGGCAGCCCAACCAAAGAGTCACTTCTTTGCAGCACCTTTTTATGAAGGAATTTGCCTAAGTCACATTTATAAATCAATCTTTTGGACCCTGGGTATTTTTTTTCTAGGGGAACATGAGCATGATCTTTGTTACAAATTATTTTTGGTCTTTCACAGACTGATCTTTCTAGAGTTGGTTAACATCCATATAGGTTGGATTTAAACACTTGGAGTCATACAGTGTCAGATCAGACGTGAATCTGGAAGCCAGGAATAATGTGGCGTGGAGGTGGTGGTGAATCTGAGAGCAGTGGGCACGCGGCAGCTTTTGGCCAGGATCAGAAGGGCTGGTCATATGTAGGGGAAAGGAAACCATGATGTGATTTCATATATGTTTCTTCCAAATTTCAGTGGCTTGACTAAGAAAATTCACTTTTAGGAGAACTGGTAAAATGGAATTAAAAACATTGACTAGTAAACTGCTTTTCCATTGGTGTTTTCTTCTTTCTTCAATGAATATTTATTGAGCACACACCATGTACCTGGTCATGTTTTAGTCATTGGTGGTACGTTAGTGAATAAAAAAACACATCCCTGCCCTCCTATAACTTAAGTTCTGGTGGGAGGAGACGGGCCATAAATAAGCTAAGTAAGCGGACTATAGAGTGCTTTAGATGGTGGTAGGTGTTGAGGAGAAAAATAACAGAAAATAGGGCATGCTGGGGTGTGTGTGATTTTCATTAGGGGACTAGAGAGACACCACTGAGAAGGCAGCATTTGAGTAAAGACCTGAAGGAGGGAGGGGAGTGAAGAAGCCATGGAAGAATGGAAGAAAAACATCTCAGGCAGAGGGAACCAGGGTGCAAAGGTTCTGAGGCAAAGTTTGCTCAGCGTGTTCAGGGCAAAGCCCAGAGTAGCTGGAGCAGAGGGAGCAGAAGGAGAGTTGTCAGAGATGAAATGGAGGGGAGTGCAGGGAGAACGGCTGGAGAAAAGGGGGGCCTTGATGGCCATTTTAATTATTTTGACTTTTACTCGTGTGGTTTGGAAGCCTTTGGAGAATCCTGAGGGAGGAGCCACAGGACCTGATTTATGCTTTAATAAAACCTCTCTGGCTGCTGTGTTCTGAAGGAGAGCCAGGGAGGAGGCAGGGAGTCCGCTTAGGGCTGATTGCCCTAATCTAGGTGGGAATGGTGGTGGCTTGGACTAGGGTGGTGGCAGCGGTAAATGGGTCAGGTTCTGTGCCTGTCTGCAGGCACAGCTGACGGGATTTGCTCTAGGGTAGGTGTGAAATATGGCATGTGCAAGGAGTCAGGGTGACTCCAAAGATTTTGGACCGAATAACGAAAAACAGTTGCCTTTTACTGAAATGTAGACTAGAGGAGCAGGTTTGAGGAGGTGGGTTGGGGACCGGTATGGCGATCAGGAACTTCTTTGGGGCCAGACTGCATTTGTGATTCCTTTACGGCAGGAGTCCCCAACCCCCGGTTCACGGACTGGTACCTGTCCATGACCTGTTAGGAACTGGACTGCCCAGCATGAGGCGAGGGGCTGGCAGGCAGGCAAGCAAGAGCAAAGCTTCATCTGTATTTGCAGTCTCTTCCCAGTCCTAGCATCACCTCTTCAGCTCCTCCTCAGATCATCAGGCAGTAGCTGCTCAGGGGAATGCAGGTCCCTGGTGCCACAAAGATTGGAGACTGCAGCTGTAAGGCATCCAGGTGGATATGTCAAAATACTCAGTTAAATCTACAAGCTCAAATTCAGGGTAGTGGTCCACCTGGGACAGAGAACCTGGGAGTCATCAGGTTATAGATGGTATTTAGAGCTGTGAGAACCAATGATGTCCCAAAGGGAGACGTCTCCATGTATGTGTCTTATATATGTAAGGTGATATTCAGTAGTTTATGCAATTAAGACTTTACATTTCTATCTGGGATTAGTTCTGATCTTTTTTGGGGGGAGGGGTTAACATTCAGATTTTGCACGGGAATGATTTTAACTTTAAGTTTTAAATCCTGTTTCTTTTCTAAATCAAAGAATTGCAGAT
Source organism: Cynopterus sphinx (assembly GCA_030015415.1). Lineage (NCBI taxonomy): Eukaryota > Metazoa > Chordata > Mammalia > Chiroptera > Pteropodidae > Cynopterus > Cynopterus sphinx. Next base: position 127,307,155 of record CM057385.1, read on the forward strand.
TCAGTTTAAATGTATACAGTGGAATATTACTCAGCAATAAAAAAAGAAATGTTGCCATTTGCAACAACATGGATAGGCCTAGAGGGTAATAAGCAAAATGGAATATCAGACAGAGGAAGACAAATACCATATGATTTTACTTATATAAAAACAAAACAAACAACTCTTGGATTTGTCCTGGTATTGAATAGATTCAACATAAACTTCTGTATTTTCTACTTATGCAGTATCAGTAATTCATGGTTTTATTGGTGATTCTGCAGCATGCTGAATTGCAGAGTCTCCCGTGAATATGGAATATTTTAAAAGTACTTTCATCCAGATTTTAAAATTTTGGGGTGTGTGGTATAGGTAGGATAGACATCATTTTCCTTTTTCAGTAGAGAAAGCTGTGGTTCAGGAAGGTAAAATTGTGCTTTTGGGATTACATTACTGATCTTATAGAGTTAGTAGGTTTGAAATCAAGTGTTTCTTGATAGTTTGAGGGTTTTTTTTCTATCAAAAACATTACTTTTTGACTGTGGACTTATGCCTTTTGAAAATCTTCACAGTGAAATGAGGTGTTTAGATTTAGAATTTATTAAACCAAAATTTTAATTTTTTTAACCATTTGGTGGAACATGTTTTTGATATTCTATTGAATATTTTTATCCTTTGGTGGTTGGGTGTTTGGGGATGGTAATGTGTAACAAACATGCCTTATTTATGCTTTAATGAATTTGTGTAGTTCAAAACTTTTAAATGCTATAAATTTTTCTGTGAGCCTCATTGCCACTTTTAAAATTTATTTTTTAAATTAAATTTGATAATTGTGCATAGACAATACATTTTCTGATTTAAATTGCAAGACTGTATTACAAAAGTATGATCTGAGAAGCTTGCTCCTATGCCAGGCCCTCTCTCCTTTCATTGCACTACTGCCTCTGGAAAACCAGTTTTATTAGTTTTTTTTTTTTTTTTTAATTGTTCCAGTGTTTCTTTTTGCAAATAAGCAAGTTTGTATTATATAACAGATGTTGAGCTGAAGGGTCAATGCATTGGAAGTTGTTATTAGCAGGTAGGTGTTACTTAGTAGCTTAGTAGTAGTAGATAGATGATAATGTAGGTAGTACATCACTTCCCAGTCCCCTTCCATCAGGGTTGTATGAGCGCGTACTCCCATCACTAGTGAGGCACGGGAGTGGCTGTGTTCCCAAAGCCTAGCCAAGAGGGTGTGTTCGCCAACTTTGGGACTTTCACTAGTCTGATAAGAAATAATATCTCAGTATGGTTTCAATTAGTAGCTCCGTCGTGAGTGAGGGTGGGCATTTTTAATGTGCTGAAGGCATATGCATGTTTATCTTTCTGTGAACCATCTCACCAGGTTCTTTGTGTGCCAGATACTTTAACAGGCAATTGGGCTGGTTGGTTGCCCACGGAGCAGCCACTATCCTCCTCCCTTCACCCCTTTTGTAGCTCACAAAAACAACCCGTCTTGGGCTTGGGGAGGGGATGGGTGGGGCTGATTGGGTGGTTTTCGGCCCTGGCTGTCTTTTAGAATTTCCTCAGGAGTTTACAAAGACTTGTGTGCAGGTCCCACCCTCAGGGATTGAATTAACTGGTCTGGGGAGTTGCCTGCACCTCAGTTTTTTGTTCTGTTGTTTAGTAAGGGGAGACTTCATTCAAAAGGAAGATTACAAGGGGGGAGGGGACCGCTGCATAGGAGAGGGACTCTTGAAATAGGGAGAGCACCCTAACCGTAAGGTTTGCAAGTGTCTCCTTATTTTGGTTTTATGTTTTGTTTTTAACTCTCCTAGGATTCTCGCAGCCGCCAGGATTGAGCATCGCTGCTCTAAGACGATCATAGGCATCCTAGACAGACCCAGACTGAGGGGAATCAAGGCCTTTTCTTCCCTGGTGTTGGGCGTGGGGGGCCTTCGCTTCTGGTAGCCAGCTTAAACCATGAGGGCAGCTGGCCTCAGGCTGGAGCTGAAGTGCTGTGGGACCGTGTGGGGCTACTGTCACCTCAGGACTTCAAGTTAGGTGACATAGAGCATTCTCCTTATTGTCTAAGCCATTTTGATTTGGGTTCACTACTACCTGAGCCACCAGTGTTTTCACTGAAAAAGTAATACATTTAAACCTGATCAGTTTCTTCCCCTTTCCTTTTTTTGAAAGAAAAATGGCAGATTCCATTAACAAATGACTTTAGAGTTCCTTATATTTGTTTTGCTCTTTAGTTTACATACCACTTTCTTAGTCGTTTCTGTTTTACAAAATTGGCAAAGATATCTTTGCCTCTCTTTACTACAGTGTACTAAATTTATCCCCAGGGTACATGGTTGGAACTACCTTGTGATAACATCACTTGTTAGAGATAGTAAGTTGTTTATATTGCCTTAAAGACCTGTCCTGAGGTGGTGGTGTGGCCCGGCCTCTTCTAGAGGACTGACTGGCTGAGCCAGCAGCCAGCCCTCCTGCTGCTCCTAGGTCTTGGCTCGTTCTTGCAGTTGGCACCTCAGGCTAATGTGCTAAGCTCCTGGCCTTATTTAAAGACTAAGAGACCTGTGGTTTAAGGGCTGTTATTGCAAGGAAGCCACGGACAGGTTGTAAAGCCTGCAAAGTGCCACTGCTGCTGGTTCTTGCTGCCCAAGGAGCAGACTGGAGAAAAACTCAGTTCCAATGTCTCCCTTGAAGCCTGCTTGTGAACACTGCCTGCCTAACTGTTAAATATCTCTGACCTCGGAAACTGTCCATTCTGGAGGAAGGGTGGTCGGTTAGGAGAAAAACCAAAAAGTCCCAGCGCCAAGAATCTCTTGTCCTAAGACCCATTCAGAATATTGCCCAAGGGGGAGAGAAATGTCATAGGATAGTGTTTGCCTTTCAGTTGCCTTTCTTCACCCAGGCTGACAGTCCAACAGCCAACACCCGGTTCGGTTCGTGTTTGCTGTGTTCAGGCCCTCAACCAGTCACTTTCACTGTGCTAAGTTATTTGATACAGTAACAATTCAGATATTTTTAACAAGGGAAAAATGAAAACTAGGAATTGATCATTATTAGCTCATCTGGAAAGTTCGGGGTTTTTTTAAGAATACATTTGAGGTAGTTGCTGGGATGAGGCAATTTGGATGCATGTGAGCACATAAGAATATTAAAACATGATATTATGAGTAATAGTTATAATGATTACTACCCCCTCCCATTCAAAATGAAATCTATTCTTTAGTGGATACAGTGTAAGGGAATTTTTTTCTTAGAGAAATGTGTCTTTTTTGGTGATTTATAAGTCTTTCAAAGGCTAGCAGTGAAAATAGAGCTCTTTAAATACAGAAAAGTGTATTTCTTACATGATTTGTTAGCAGTAAGCCCCACTGTGTAGCTTTATATTACTTAGGCTGAGCCATGATGTATGACATTTAATTAGTAACATCCTTCTTGGCATTGTCTAATTCATGATCATGCCCTTGTCAGTTCAACTAAATGCATAGTGTTTCCAGATTGTTTTGAGGGCTTTTTTTTTTTTTTTTTTTATGTGTCATTGAAGTATTGGTATAGTAGAGAAAACTTTTGGGAAACATATGAGTATTATTTTTAAAATAGCTACATTGTTTTTTATGAATACGACACACATTGTTATTGTTCAATCTAAGATTTGAAATTCAGGCAGCTTGATCAGTGCAATTTTAATTCTTTCTCAAATAAAAATGGATCCTCTCCTATCAAAATGATACATAAAATAAGGAAAATGTGGATGTCCTTTGAGCAATTTTCAGGGTACATTTGGGTAGCCAGGTCTCCAAATTATTAAGTCACGGTTATTGGGTGGATTTTATAAGTTGCTGAAACCCTGGTGTAGCTTTTTTTCTGTGCAAGTCGCCATCGTTGCTGTGTATAGACGTGATGTTGATGGTGAGTCAGAAGACTTGGTAACAGAATCCTTTAATAGAATTGAAGTTTTTATTTAAGTTGGCTTGTGGAAGAGTTATCAGTAAAATCATAATGAATTGCTCAATGGATGGCCACAAATGTACAGTCCAAAGAGCCATGGCTTTGCAATTGGGATGTCCTTTCATGGCAAGGCTGGGGAGGACTGGAGGTTGATTCCTTCTCCATGCTTAGGAACAAATTTCCGAAGCTAAGCAGTAGGCTGCTCTGCCCTGAGTGCCAGTCATGGATGGGGCTTGTCCAGTACCCACAGAAGCCATGGCAGACCCGCAGTGGAGGGTGGAAAGCAGGAATACCAGTTCCCTTGCTGGAGTGCACGTTTTGGCAAAGATCCGTGGGTTATACAGGAGAAGGCAAGACCACACCTGTCCTCAGGCATCTACAGCCCCGTACAGAGGAGAACAAGAGCGAGGTAAGAAAAATACAGTGATTGGGTGTGTGTGTGGGGGGGGTGTTTGTGTTTGGACGTTTTATAAGGTATTTAATAAAATAATAAATCACAATAAAAAAGAAAAATGGAGCTAAAGGACGAAGGCCTAGTAAAAGGGATGAAGTGGGTTGGTTGGAATTGGTGGTGCCACAGCTACTTGCCATTGCATAGCACCAGTGCGTGGGGGCATGGTACATCCAGCCCAGACCGTCTCTGGTGGGGAACCCTGTGCCCTTTACAGGCCAGTTATCAAGAGGGAGGAACCCGGCTGTTTGACCCATAGCGTTAGTTTAGTCCTCTGTTATGGTGCGAGGCTCATTTTCAGGTCCACCAAGGTTATAGTGTCACACATAGTGCCTGGTTGTCCCTGGTTTTGGTGGAACTCAAAGGATGGCCATTTGTGAAGCTCATTGGTGCTTTTTACCACTTAACCTGTGTGTTCCAGCTGTGGGGGATGTCATTCTGAGGATGTCCGCTCAGCGGTGAGTCAGATGGGATGCACACATGGCTTTTCATTTATTAACCGGGCACAGCTCATTCTGACATACTTCGGAGAAGTACTGATGACTGTATCTACTGGCTGGAAGTTGAGGCCCGTTTTCCACAAAAGGACTTGTGTATCTTCTGAAGTGCGTTAGGGAAACTGGAGGAAGTTGCATGATTCACAGATGATGGGTTGCATGTAAGAAACCCATCTTAGACACCCGGCGTTGTCATATATTCATTCCTTGCCTGTTACAGCTGCTACTTGAGTGTCTTCTCTGTGCCAGGCTCTGTGCAGAGCCGTTGACGTATTATTTTAAAGGTTACCAAATAATGCCACAGGCCTCATTCTACAATGCAATCTAAGTTTGGGGTTCTGTAGCTTAAGACTGGCAGTTTCCATTATGTAGAGAAACAGTCTCTATTTTTGTATCCTATCCCTAAAAATTTTTTGAACAATATAATTATATATATAACCATGTATGTATATACACATATGCTAAAGTCGTGTTTGAAGTTTTAGAGTTGAATTTTTTCACCTGTTTGCTTTTATGCAGACAAAGTGCATAAAGATAGAGGTGGTGAGAAGGGTGTTTCTTTCTTGGAACCTTCTAAGGACCTAGTGTGTGGGTGGTTTTAGCCCGGCCTGCCTAATAGAGCACCCTGCTGTTTCGATTTGCTATTTTCTGTAAAAGGAAATAAAATCAAATAACGAAGCTCTTCATACCTCCTTGTTTGTCCCTTCTTCCCTTCTGACATGTATGGCTTCTCATAGGAAACTCCATTTCATCTCCAGTGTGAGGGGGAAATGACTTTCACATTTAAATTTCTCATCCAAAGTCCTTTCCCCAGATTCCACCTGAATTCTTTTGATAATAGACCGCAGCTCTTGTTCTTTGAAATGCATGGGGAAAATGTTTATCGGTGTTGAAATTTGACATTTTTGACCTCATGGAACCCCAGAATTGTCTCTGACTATTAAATTCCTACTTGTTTGTGGCTAAAATCCTGTTTTTAAAAGAGTAGAATGTACTAACAGCAAATTGAAGATCAAATAAATAAAATGGACCTGGAAAAGTAAGGCTTGACAGCGTGGCAGTATATATGAAACCCAACCTTCCCAGAAACGGAAGTACAGATTGTAGAATGAATGGGAGTTCTTTTGTCCCTTGGTAATTTCCTGCCTCTGTGCCTATCTCCTGGTCAAACAGGGAGACAGGGGTGACATTGGAATCATGGTTTTATCTGAATTCAAAGCCCAGCTTACCACTCACTAGCAGCATGACCGCAGACACCAGCACCGACTTAGTAGATATCAGTCTCACACATCCTCTGTGCTACATGCTTTGCTGGGTCTGGGAGTACCATAAGTCTTCTTAATCGCTCTGAGTCTCTGGTTCCAATTTGCAAAATGGGAATCATAGTACTTATCTTGATTGCACAACTGATGAGAGAATGAAATGAGATAATGAATAAAAAATGTCTGACAGCGCCTGCCACTTGGTTAGCCTCTAACCAATAGTAATTATTGCTGCTCTTGTTTATAATTCTAGAATAATATACCTGTCAGTGATAAGGAGCAGGCCAAAAAGACTAAACCAGAGGAAGGGTAAGGAATGAACTCCAGGAGTGATGCCATTGTGATGAGCAGTTTACTTGCCACAGGGCTGTTCCGTGTGGGTAATTAAGGGTTATCTACAAAATGCATGGGTTATATCTGAAGCATGATGACACCGGAGTGCAACTCTTCAGGAAAATTCTTGAGAAAACCCCTGCTTGAACTGTAAACACATTTTTTTTTTAAGTACTTCCTACAGGAGAATGTGAGCCCTGGAGATCTTTCCATCCCTGAGCATGATATCAGCAGGTCTGATGATTTCCCCTGAGGGCTTCCTTGCTGTCTGGACCTTCAGGCCTTTCTTGCTGTGATGGATAATTTTCATGACTTTCTGGGACTCTTGTCAGTTTGAAGGAATTGAAAGTAAATCTTATGCTTTGCCGGTTGTGTGGAGATTGGTTTTCCAGGCCCTTGCTTTCCGTCTTCTCCCTTCTTATGTCATTAGCCATTTTATTTTTCACCAACATCTTCACAGCCATAGGATGAAGAGAACAGGTGCATTTCTTTAAGGCTCTTTCCATACAGGAACAGTTTTTGACTCTACAGCCCTTAACTTTGTATTCAATTATGAAGTGAAAGTGGGCTGAAGGTGAAAGTGTCTTTGGAGAATTCCTTCAGCTCAAAAGTTATTTTATTCTCTTTTGTTACTGTGCTCATGCTGATTAAGTAAGAGAAGATATAGAATAAACTATAAATAAAACTTATAGATTTGTGTACCCACCAACAACCACTGCAGGACACAGAATAGTTCTAGAATCCCAGTAACCTTCCTCATACTGCTATCCTTTACAGTTCCCTCCTACCCCTTCCTCTGGCAACCACTGATCTCTTCTTGTCATTACGTTTTGTCTTCTTGAGAATGTCATATGAATGGAACCATCGTAAGACTGGCTTTTTCACTGATGTAACACCTTTGAGATCCATCCACGTGCTGCAGATAACCGTAGTTTGTTCCTTTTCATTGCTGAGTAGTACCCCATTGTATGGATGTACTACCTTTGGTTTATTCATCTGTTGGAGGACGTCGGGTTGTTTCCAGTTACTGATGGTCCTGAACAGAGTTGTCGTGCATCTTCACGGATGGTTTTGTGTAAATGTAAATTTTCAGTTTAATTAGCGTATTAGCTTCCTGTGGCTGCTGTAACAGATTACCACGGACTTGGTGGCTTAAACCAACAGAAATTTGTTTTTCACTGTTCTGGAAGCCAGACGTCTGAAATTAGAATCACCGTGTTGAAGTCATGGTGTCACAGGAACTCACTCCTTCCAGAGGCTTTAGGGAAGAGCCTCTTTCTTTCGTCTTCCAGTTTGTGGAGGCCACCAGCATTCCTTGACCTGTGACCCCTTTCTTGAATCTCCCCAACATCTTTTCTGTTGTTACTCTACTCCTGTTTTGTAGTCTAATCTCCCTTGGCCTCCATCTTATAAAGACACTTGTGGTTCATTTAGTGACATGTGGAGGGACCCCTTTTTGCCATATAAGAGCATTACCAGGTACCAGGGAGTAGGTTGTATATGTGTTGGGGGGCCTTTCTTCAGCATGCCACATTTTGGTAAAGACCTAGGGATGTTTACTACTGGGTCATGTGATAAGTGTACATTTAATTTTGTAAGAAATTACCCAGCTGTTTTGTAGCGTGACTGTCATTTTACGTCTCTACTATTACCCTCATATGCCAGAATTTCTGGTATCTCTACCAGAACTTAGTATTGTCAGTATTTTTTATTTTAGTTCTCATGGGTACCTCATTGGGATTTTAATTTGCATTTCCCTGATGGCTAATGATTTTGAGCATCTTTTCCAGAGAAAACTTTATGCCTTTTAATTTTCTGGTTTTGTTACCTTCATAAGTATGAGGAGGAAAAGAATGAACTGAATCAAAGCTAAAGGAGAGAAGAACATCACTGTCTTACAGCAGAATATTGCCTAGCAGCATTGTTATATACAGTATAGTACAGTAACACTACAGATCTCTTCTGTTCCATTTTATCCTGTCAGATTTCTTGATAAAGTTTTGTTTGAGTTTATGATATACTTGATTCTAATTTAAGAGCTGACTGTTACATTGTGATGAATAATACAAAATCTATATCGTGCTGATTATCTTCCAAGCTACCTTTTTAAATGAAAAATCTTTAATAAGCCCCACCACAGCCATGACCCCATGCCTGAGATGCGAGTATCTTTTGGTGCTGTTGGGCTGCAGTTCACACTGGTTAATGACGCTACCGAACACTTTTAGGAACATTTCACCATCTTATAGACGAGACTTTAGACACTAACCATTTATTTTCTCTTGAAGCAGTGATTTATAGTAATAAATTGAGCAAGATTCTTTTTTGGGCCTTGATTAAGTCCAACACAGTATCTTCTGAGGCTTCAGTTCTTGTAGAGGTATAAGGAGTAATTAAATGAAGCTGATGAGATTAATAATTATCTGAGAATTAAAAGCCTCTGTTCAGAAAGGCATGGCAGAGTGGAATGAATGGATACAGAATAAATGATATGTATTTATAGTATGTTATTCTAATTGTGCTCCTTGTAGTATGATGTTTTAGGTTTAATATAAATAGAACTGGCTTCAGTCTCTGAAAATTGAAGAGCCCATTATTTAAATTGGTCATGGCTCAGAAAATGGGATTACATGATATTTCTTTGCTAACATAACAGAATCCACTGCCTTCCAAGATTATAGGTATTTACATTTCTGACCTGCTAGGGTGCTGTTAGCAGTATGGCTTTTTGATGTCAAGGGAGGGCAAGCAAGCAGCAGAAATGGTGAACTGATCGACTCTTAAGTTCTCTAGCCAGGAAGGGACATGTGGACACTTCTTGATATGTCTCAGGTCCAGAGCTAGGCACAAGGTCTCGCCTTACTGCAAGAGGGCTAGGAAATGTCACCTTCTGTGTGTCCAGGAAAGGGAAGGACTACTGCTCGTAGTGTCCACCAAAGGGAGACGTGTCGCTCTGTGCTGTTTAATGCTGTGCCTGCTGCATACTGTATGCAGCTGCTCCTCAGGCCCTCAGACAGATGCAAACAGTTATTCCCCAAATTAGTTAATGTTGAATTTGGGAGCCCTTCAGTCTTCAGTTGTGGCTTGACTGTGGATCATGGACTTTTTAAAAAACATTAATAAAGCAGAGGTGGAGACTAGGACCTTATGTATTGGGATTTGTAATTCAGTTCAACTACTTATTTTTAAAAATCTAGAATAGGGATTTTCTGCTGGTCAGTATGTAGCGAAAAACAACCCACTGTAGCTATTTTCAGTGGGAAGGGATTTATTATAGAACATTGTATAGCTAACAGGGTTATTGGGGGGTAGGGCTGATAAAGCAGGTTCTGGGCCAAGCTTCATGAATGACTCCTGAGTCCACCCCACAGAACTGGGCACGACGGAAGCTGCAGACTCTGCGTCATCGGAAGGTTGCCAGCTCTAGAACCACTGCCACATCAAGAACATTATGTTCTGGCTCCAGAGCAAAATAGGTGTCCACCCCACTGTCACTCAGCACCTATGAAGCTAACGCCTGAACACAGGATCCCTAATTCTGCCTTAGAAAACCAAATACTTCCACAGCTGGCCTTGCTCCCGGCAACTGCAGAAGCAGCAGAAGTGTGCTCGGCCTTGCATCTGCTTTCCTGACCTTGTGTGATTGTATCTGATTAATGAAACGTAAATCACATTCAAACCCTAGCTGCGAAGTGGTGAAGTGTTGTTTTTCCAATTTCTGACCTCTGCAGTCTAAAGAGGATGCTAGGAGGAGGATGAAATGGATATTGAGTATTCATCCCAAGTTCTGACCCTGATAGTAAGATGTAAGCATAGCATTTAGGGCGTTTTTGACCCCTGGAATTTTATGTATACTTTGCAAATGCACAAAAATATATTTCTTTGAAAGGAGCATTTGCTTCCATTAGATTCCCAAAGGGGACACTGACTGTACAAAGGGTAAACACCACTGACCAGGTAGTTCAGTCATTAAGCACCCAGATTCTGGGTTCGAATCCTGTCTCTGCTACTTACTTGGTATGTGAGACCTCAGAAGTGCTAGTTCGCTTCTCTAAGCCTTAGTTTTCTCATATTTAAAATGACGGTACTAGTACCCATCTCCTAGGGTTGATGTGAGGGTGGAGTATAGAACGCCTGTATAGTAAATGCCTGGCGTATTGACTAGCCCAGAATAAATAACCAATAACTAGTAGTTGCATTCACTCTTCAGAAGAAGGTGGCCAACATGAAAATTATGGTGTGCTGCTGCCTCTGTTCATACCACCTGGTAACTCTTATGTGTAATATCTCAGCTTGAGAGAATATCACTCCCTCTGCTCCACTGCATCCTGTGCTCACCACCACTATGGCATTTGTCACACTTTTTTATGCTTGCCTGTCTGTTACTCTCTTAGATGTCTTTGGAGCAGAGCTGGTGTCGTGGCTATCACATAGTAGATGTTCAGTAAATATTAATAAATGAATGAGTAATGAGTGGTTAAAGAAACCGGGTGGTGTTTTTAGCTTGGAGAAGAGACTAAGGGAAGACGTGTTGGCCGTCTGGAAATATTTAAAGAACTGTCATGTAACATGGAATCGGTCTCACTCTGCATTACTGGTTTAGAAGGCAGAATCAGGAGTAGTGGATGGAAAGTCACAAAATAGGCCTATTGAGGCTCAGTGTGAAAAGAGCTTTCAGACAATGAGATCAGTCAAGCAACAGGAGAGGTGTCTTGGAAGGCAGAGATCTGCCATTGGCGATATTCAAGCGGAGGCGAGATTATAAAGGTGGATTCAAACTCTGTGGGTCTCGTTTCTAATTCTCAGGACTCTTCCTTTTCCGAATGCCTTTATTGAATGCACTAGGGAGTAATTTGGGGGAGATTATTCCTGGGCAGGGAGAGGAGATATTTTAGGAATACTTTGGCTGGGATATTCAGAGGAGTATGTGGATTATGGCACAAATGGCATGTTTGGTCAATTCTAGAGATGATCTTGAGTGCCAGCCAAAGAGTTTGGAGATATATGGTGGGCGATGGGAGTTATAGATCGTTCCCAGTCGGATGTTTGCACTATGAAAGTATCCCCAGTACTTAGAACAGTTCTTGGCACATAGTAGATGTTCAGTAAATACTCGTCGAAGGAATTCATTAAAAGATCAGAGCTGTGATTTAGCAAAATTAATTTGTAATGCGAGTTGAGATTGTGAGTGGAAGGGAGGACACTTAAGTAGGAGGTAAGGAGAGCTTGAGAAAGGAAGATGACACCAAAAGCTATCTTGGATGTGAGATTGACTGAAGTGGTCACGTGGACAGAGGGGGGAAGGAGGTAAAGGTGATTTCATGAATTCAGTCTGGTGACTAGAAATGGGAGGGACACTTACAGAAATATAGAGCAGGTGCTTCAGTAATGGGATTGGGTTAGCAGTCTCCGTTCACTCTTCCCCCCAGTGGTTTGTGCATGTGTGTCACTCACTCATCACTCTGCATGTCATTCATGGTTCTCACCACAGCTTGGAAGTCTAGGTCTCCGGAGAGAATCCGTTTTAACGACCAGAGTAACTGCCTGGGAGGGCTCATTTCCTGTGCGTTCAGCAAGACACATCTCTTCACATGGTTTTCTTGTTCACTCCTAAGGTGTGTGATGAACTAACTATAATAGTGTGTAAATTAGGAGACCGTTTATCAAGTCTCGTTTTTCCATCTTGGAAAAAACAAAGCTCTCTTTTCTTGAGACCTTGCCACAGGCCCTGAAGCTCATTTTCCTGGGTTTTGTGGGGCTTGTGGACCGATGGCAGGGTGCGCCCCATGAGGGGCCTCTGCTCAAATGCTGCTCTCTCTGGTTTCCAAAGAGTCGGTCTGTGACCTTTCATCTATAGGTGTCTGCTCTGGATTTGAGGGTGGTGACTGAGGAGGACAAGGACACTCGCCAGGACCTGTGCCTGTCGGGAGCTTCGTTATGCTGAAAGAACACTCTTTAGTATCGTGGATAAGTTTTTGTCAAAACACAGAGACGAGTTAATTACACTTTTCATTCATTAAAAAAAATGAATTGTAAAAACTGTAGTTGTCCCATTATGTGAGCCATTTCGTATTTCACAGGAAGCATGTTTCTGGGAGGAAAGCACAACCTCTTGTCTTATAAAGAAGGGTGAGTTTATCAGTGTGAAAATCAACAAATATACATTGGTTTCCTGCTGCAGCCTGTTTTCAGAGTTATATCGATTTAGAAAAGCAGCTACATTTGGGAGGTTTCTGTGCTTTCTCACTTTCCTCTCTCCTTGACTTTTGACAAACCAAATTAGCATCAAGGCTTTCCCATTCAGTCCTCCTAGAGAGATCTGCTTCTGGGGCTTTCTATATTAGGATGGGGTTATTTTTATTAAATTATTTGGTCAAATGAAAGATGTTTACCTTAGATTCCCCACACACTATTGCAGCAGTCTTTAGATTGCAGATTAGTTTAGAGGATCACTTCATTCTTCATGACTTTTAAAATCTTTTACAGCTTCAAACACAGCAGAGTTGGTGCCTTTATCAGCTGTTTCACAGCAGTGCTATAAATGGAAGTGTTTCTCTTCCAAACCGTAGAAATACACTTTGCTCTAACATTTTCTCTTCACCTTTGGCATTGATTATCTCGACAAGGTCTAAGGCAACCCGGTAGTGTTCTGCCAAAAAAGAGAAGTTAGGGCGTGTGGGAGTCGAGGGGAAAGGGCTGTATCTGTGGTTGCTAGCTGCCAAGTTATCTTGGGATGTCTAAAAGAAACTTGTAGCAGCGGTGCCAGCCTGCTGCTGGCATTCGCAGCGTCAGCATTGGCTGCTTGTTCTGCTATGTGATGATAACTGACTGGTTTGTATCCACTTTGACTTGACTGGAGGAAGATTTTGAGGTGCGTGTGTCTGGGGTGTTTAAAAGCAAATAAAAACAGAGCTCCTTCCTGCCTTGCGCTCAAGAATTTGGAATTTAGGCATTTGGAATCCTCTGGGCCCTCAGCCTGGGGAGAGCTGGGCTCCCTGGGCGCTGCTTGCTTTTCCTTCTGCACAGTTGTACCCTGGGATGGGGGCAACACTGGACGCGATGGAAAGGGGGTACTCAGGCTGTTTTGTTCTGCAGAATTCTGACCCTGCGAGACCTTTTAGAAGGTTGCTTTATAAATGAAGAAACTACAATCAGCCTGAGCACCTAATCTCAGAAGTCAGGGAGAACAGGTTCTGCGAACGGCCCACCTGGGAAGGAAGGGCCCATCCATCCTGGAGGAGAGCGGCAGGTGGCAGAGCGCGCACGCCCCACCTTCCTGTGGGGGATCTAAAGTTCATACCTAAGACCAGAGGAGCTCGGTTAGGATTCTGAGAAAGCTGAGAAGCTGTGGCCCCTCCAAGGACTGTCTCTTCTCCAGGAGCTTTATCTCAGTTCCCTTAGCTGTGAAAGTGGGACTAATAATGCCCTCCCTGAAGGGATGCTGTTAATATTACTTAGATGGTTGGTTCTCTAACTTCATTGAGCTTTTCTTATCCTCAGCTGGGCGCTGTGCTGGGTGTTTGACATGTTACATTACGTCCATCTTGATTAGCAGAGAGGCCAACAGTTCGGGCCCAGTAACCAGACAGACCCGGGATGCAGCTCTGACTGTCTTCACTAGCGGTCCTAACTGGATGTGACTAATTATCTCAGCCAGACTCACACCTATTGCGTTGCGTTTGGGAGCTTGACTGGGAGAGCATCATCTTGTTCATCAGAGCCTTCCGCGGGCTCTCCAGGACTGGGGAGGCCTGGGGGCAACTGCACAACTAGCAGGCTGTGGTGGAGCAAGGGGCGGGTGTTTCCCAGGACGTCAGCCATTTACTGTGATCGTTGCTGAGCGGATGTTATGTGTCTGGGATTCTCCTAGGGGTTTGCATTCAGCCTCTTGTTCATTAATCCTCCTCAAAGCTCCACAGGGCCAGCATGCCGGCCACTTCTAACCCTCTAAACCGTCCACGCTGCAGTTGCTTAGTTTCAGTGATTTGACCCTGGGTCACAGAGCTGTTGGGGTTAGCATTGCCATTGCCTTGCCCGCAGGTCCTCATGCTGCTGTGTTTGGTGTCTTCACCCCTACTTAAAGTCAGCCCTTTAGCATGAGGACTTAATTTACAAGAACGGGACCACAGGTATCCGTCAGGATTCCTGTTCTTCTCGGGTTAATTCTAGAAGCTACAATCTAGTAACAAGAGACCTGTTGTTCCTGCATTTCGTTCTGTTCTCTTAATGTAGACCTTTCAAGGCTCACAGATGTCAGGATCTGGAAAGCAGAAAATATTCTGATCGTTTCCAAGTGGCTGCGTAACTAATCCTTGTAAAAAGACCTGAAAATATGAGGAAATGACTTTTCCTCTTAAACATTAGGATAATAAATCCTTATGGTACTGCTTCTCTACTTTAAAAAGTTTCTCTTATAAATGTTTGGGGGTCTGAGTTTGCTTTTTCCCCTTTTTGTTTCACGGTCTTTGGCATATCATTCAAATCTGATAATTGATATCTGGTTGGGAAAGTAGCGTCTGTCCTTTCTCCAAGCTGCTGGTGTTTCCCTACCCTGAGGCCTCTCACAGCCTCTTTGGGAAGGAAAGTTCTCATTTGAAGAGTTATTAGGCCTATGAGAACAAAATCAAGAAATGCTGAAATTACCACTTTTAATCAACTCCCCCTTTTAAAATTCATTATTAGACGTTATCAAATCAGCCGTTTACCATTATTAGGCATCAAGAGCATCATTTTTTCTACATTACCTGACAAATGTTGCTACAGTATGATCAGGAGACTTATCCAGTTAACATTATTTTTCCCTTGAAATAATTTACATCTTTATTTAAATTATTTCTTCAAAAAAATTTTTAGTGTACATAAAATTTAAAATTTTCCACAAATGACATGATTTTATATTCATCTCTATAAACGATAAATAAATGTTCATTGTTAAAAGAAAACTGAGAAGTACAGAAAGGAGTAATGAAGAAAGTATAAATCACCCACAGCCCCAATACTTGGAAATAACCACTGTTTCTTTTGTGGAAACCTTTCAGATTTATTTCTGTGCTTATAGCCACACCCCTCTTATGCAGAAGGGTTCATATTAGATATGCTATTTTTGTTCATTTGCTTTATAAAAATCCTTAACAATATATTGTAAACATTTTTTCATGCCATTGATTCTAGAACATGGTAATTTTTATTTTCTGTTGTGTGTACTTTATAGTTCATAGTGATCGTATATGTTGGTAGTGACTTTCAAGCTGAGTATTTACAAAGAAAAAGTAGCAGGTGTTGGGTGCACGCAGCGTGCCAGGCATTGTGCTAAGCACTTTACACGAATCGTCTGATCGGATCCATCACTTCATCCGGATTTGTGCAGCAGCCTCCTTACCGATACTCCTGCTTTCAGTCTTTCTGCCTCACAACTTCTTTTTCATATAGAAACCTGAATAATCATTCAGGAATGCAAATGAGATCATATTGCTCCTCTGCTTAAAAGCCTCCAATAGCTTCTTACTTCATTTTAAGTAAAAGCCAGGCGCCTAAACTGAGATCTGGCCTGTGTCCTCGGCATCCCCTCACAACCACATTGGCCCATCTTTCTGTTCCTTAAATATGACAGATCTGTTTCAACCACTGGGCCTTTGCACTGCTGTCTGGGTCCACTGCCCTGGGACATATGGATGATTGGCTTTCTTTTCATTCAGGTTTCAGTTCATATTGAATTCAAGTGAAGTGAATCCCATAATATATGTACTTGTAGACGATCTAAAAAATATAGCAGAGAATAGAACACATCACCTATAATTCCACTATCAACTTGACATTTTTGTGATTCCTTTCCTTTCATTTGCTCCATTTATTCATCCTTTTGACAAAATGTCGAAAGAATGGCAGGCATACTATACTGGTGTTTGGGGCGGTTACAGTGTTAAGAAAGGCGGTAATGATTCTTGCCTTTGTGAGGTCTGTGGGGGCATTAATCCTTCTGCAGAGGAGGCCGCATGGTGTAATGGTCGAGAACTCAGGCTCTCCAGTCAGACTAGCAGGATTCAAAAGCTTCGGTCTGCCACTTACAAGTTGTGTAACTAGGGCTAGTTACTTACGTTCTCAGTCTCAGTTGTCCCCTCAGTGTTAGTTACCCAAGTCTGCATGACAAATCACTCCAAAATGTAGTGGCTTAAAGCAGCAAACGTGTTATCTCACAGTGTCTGTGGGCCGGGAATTCTGAGGTGGGTTCACTGGAAAGCTCTGGTTGTGGTCTCCACTGAGACTGCAGTCTTGGTGTCTGTCATCTGGAGCTGTGGTCATTTGATGGCTTGACCGTGGCTGGAGGACCCACCTCCGAGGCGGCTCACTCGCAGGGCTGGCAAAGCAGTGCTGCTGTTGACGGGAGGCCTTGGTTCTTTGCCACCTGAACCTCTCCATAGTCTGCTGAGTGTCCTGAGAGCAAGCAGTCCAAGAGATCACTGGGCAAAAACCACGATGTCTCTTATGACTTAGTGCAGAAATCTCACTGTCATTTCTGCAGTATCCTATTGGTTATGCAGGTCAGCCCTTTTCAGTGAGGGAGAGGACTAGACAAGTGAGGTAAGAATTGTCGCTGGGTACCATTTCGGAGGCTGGCTACTGCACTGGCTGCAGCATGACAGTGGTACCCACATCCTCAGTCTACAATGAGAATTAAATGAAGTAGTACCTATAAAGCAAATACAGAAAAGCCCTGGTACGTAGTACGCACTCAGAGACCTTAGTTGTGATTGTATGTTGTCATTACTACTGCTGCCTCCTCTGCCAGCACAAGGGGAAATGAACCTGACATAAGAGGTTAAGGGGAGGACAGGAAAGGCTTCCTCAAGGAGACATTTATGCCAAACTGGACCAATGAGGAGGCCCTGGAGAGATAAGAACATTCCAGGCAAAAGGGTAGTAAAGGCAAAGGTCCCAGGTTCACAGGCGCCGAGTGGAAGGAGGAGGTCAGCAGCCTGGGAAGTGGTGAGCAGGGCAGAGGCCAGGATGCAGTCATCACTGTGCCCCGGAGGAAGATGTCCTTCTCTGGGAATACAGCTGGGCTTACCCAGAAACTGCCAAGGATATAAAAGCCAAGCTTTCTGGAGTGCATTTTTGTGTGCATTGTGTTTCTCCAGAGCTCTTCAAGTCGTTTTATTTAATCACTACTGGGCAGGTGGTTTGCGGGGACCATATATCTGGGTCTTCTGGTTGAGACCAAATTCTGTTGTCAACCTTTCCAAAGCTTCCTCTACCATTAGGGGGACTGCACTTTTCTTGTTTTAACAGTGTATTTAGTTTATTTAGCAGGATCAGATTCTTGTCCTGATAAATGTATTCATAAAACCTGGAAATCTGTAGAGATTTCTGGTTCCTTGTGGGACATTATTTCTCGTGCTCATTATGGACAGGGTCAAGTATGTTGTATTTGTGTTCCTGGCGCCTTGAGTTTGGATTGATTTGAACATTTCAAACATACAGGTTGCCCATCTGCCTGGTTAAGAACCTCTCCAAAGACCAAAGTGCTCAACCTCTTTCCTTTTTGGCCAGAGTTGCCCCTATTTAGAATTCGTTACTTTCCAAGGTGATTTTTTAATGTTAAATGTGGATGATATGCTTCTCTTTGGACTTTCTAGGCCTTTCTGAATTGTATACTAACATATGTGTCTTCGCATTTTTTTTTTTGTTCTTTGGGTTTTTGGGGCAAGGAGGTTCATAGCCTTTGTCAGTTTCTTGAGCGGGTTCTTAGAGGTGCAAGGCGGGGCTTCAGCGTGGTTATGACGGTGCTGCAGGCAGCCGCCCAGGGACACCTGAGGGCTACTCACCCACTGCTCTGCAGAGTTCTTGCTGGAGGCGGCCACGCCATACAAAGACGTAGCAGGATGGACAGCGAGTACATGTGACAGATGTGGATGTGCATGATTTAGTCTCTTCCTTCACTGTTACTAAGCACCTGTTTGCAGTTTTCCTCTCCAGAACCATCTTCATGATCCATTTTTGTACATTCTTATTATTTCCTTAGGATAAATTTCTAGAATTTCTGCATCCAAAGAATAGCTCCTTTTAAAGGCTTTTGAACATACTGCTAACTGGCCCTCTGGAAGGTGTATCGGCAGATCATTTACCTGTGCGCCGACAGCAGCAGGTCAGCATCTGTTTATCTTTATGAGGGAGGGAGTTCAAGTCATTTGATGGCATAGAGACATATTTCGACCCAGCAGCTCCTGCGTTTCTAATCTGAGGCCCCCTAGAACCCCTTTGCTTCCTTCTATATGCCACAGGTTTAATGCTTTAACAGATGTTAAAGAAATTTTTTTAGATTGCATAACTCTGTTGGGGCATAATGGTGGCTAGGTTTTCCAGTCCTGGCACTGACCAGTCACAAGTAATGGCCTGGTAGAAAAAGCATTTGTTGGCAGGATTAGGTGACGAAACTGGTGTTGGTCTCCTTTTGGGTGCTTCCTTTAGGGAGAGAAAAGATGAAGCCGAGAACTGGGTGACATCATCGGATTGTATTTGGCAGAACGGGGACCAAGTGGGTGCAGGTCATCGCCCACGACAGATTTCCCAGGGTGACGGGGACACTGCTGCCTAGGAGCTTCAACCATGAGGCCCTGGGTGGTGGTGTGCGTTGGCGCGCGCTGAAGAATGTGGCCCGTGGCATTCCAGACACATACCAAGTGCACTCGCCTCCCCCAGCCCCTGCCAGCTCGCTCCCAGTCCTGCTGAGTGACCAGAGCGTGGAAGTGGGCCTGGCCAGGCAGACAGATGCTGTACTATGGGCTCAGGGAGAGAGGGAGGATGATCAGGGATGAACTTCGAGTAGGACCGAGAAAAGAATGGGGGACCAGCCATGATCGGTAGCTCTGGGCCCTGGGTAAGGGGGCTCTGAATTTGAAGAGCAGGTCAGTGGATATCACTAGTGGCTGTGTTGGATATCACTCGTCACAGTGCAGACAAGAATGTGCCTTACAAAGACGCACAGGTGCTTTGGGGCCTTTTTCTTTCGAGTTAATGGGGTCTCAACTTCACATTCTAGTCCTCTCCTTCTCTTGATGGCTCAGGGCCAGAGGAAAGGGTGAGAGGCCATGACTAGGGCATCATTTTCTAGGTGCCCTGCTACCTCCCTTAGGTGGTCCTCCTGGACTCCTGCTTACCCCTCAGTTCCCACAGCTGATGCCTCAGCATCTGCTCCAGAAGAAATCCCAGAATGAAGACTACCCTGGCCCTGCGCCACTACCCTTCTCCCCCCACCTGGTCCATTCCCGTCCGTGTCTGCTGTCCCGCTGCCATCAGAGACTCCTTTCTTCTACATCAACATAAAACCTTTTCACTACCCGCTTTTCTGTCCTCCAGTGGGTACCCATCTCAGGATGGAATTCCCAGCTTCTCTCCACAGCCTGTGGCCCAGTGGGGCTAAACCTGGTTTCCCTCACAACTTCACCTCCAGTCACTCCCTGTGTTTGCTGGGGTGCTTTCTCCTGTTAGTGCCTGCCCCAGGCCCCAGCTCATGTAGTACTTTTTAGGAAAGACCTTGCCTGACCACCCAGCCCAGGGTACCCGTGCTGGTAGAGAGTACCCACGCCAGCACCATCCCCTTCTCTCCTTCTTCTAATTTTATTCACAGCACGTGCCATCTGAAATCGCCTCGTTGTTTACTCTCCTGCCAGAATCCAAGGGTCCCTTAGGGATCCCCTTCTGCTAAAGGCTCACCTGGCCTCAGAATGCCCTGGGGAGTCTGACCTCAAATGTGAACACCACATTTGGCTTCCGGAAGAGATGCAGGTTGTATGAGAAAGAAACAAATTTGAATCTTCAAACTGGCCACAGCACAGACCTCCAAAATAAAGTGAGCATGTGTGTACACACACACACACACACACACGCACGCACGCACGCACGCACGTAGGGCATCTCTTTTAAACAGAATTAGTCACCTGCATTTGAGCAAAGAAAGTTTCACACAGCCAAAAAAACAAAACAAAACAAAACAAAAAAAAAACATTAAACTGTAGCTCCTAACAAGTTAAACTCAGTCATAAAAATTGAGGCTGAGGAGAACTCTGTAGGAAAAAATGACTTGGTTTCATTAATGTGTAAATTTGAAGGGAAAAAATTAAGTGGAATCTGTATATTAAAGGAGACGTAATTGGACTGGATGAAGATTATTAAGATCCGAATTCAAACAAACTAAAAATTGGGGGGCATCCATTTATGAGTCGATTGGGGAAATTTGAATTCTGAATATTGACTGATATTAAAGATTTCTTAATTTTTTAGGTGTGATAACGGAAAGAACCATTGTGCTTAAAAATTAGTCTTTATCTTTAAGGGACACTAAGATATTTACGAATGAAATGATATAACTTCAGATATTTGCTTCAAAATAACCTGGGCAGGAGGAGTGGGTGAGGATACATGGAAAGTCGATCAACTGTGAGTAGGTATTTGTTGAAGCCAGGAAGGGTGGTGTGGGGGCGTGTGGGGGTGCTTGGGGTTCTTAAACTGCTCTCTCTGAGATATATTTTTAAATTTCTGTAAGTTTTAAACTAGGAGATTTTAGCTCCACCACCCTGATTTTCACCTGCCAGCCCTCTGCCAAAGCTGAGTGGCGGCTTCTCTCTCGAGCAGCACCTTTGACAATGGGAGAGCCCTCCCTGTACACTTCACCCACGTGTGCAACTGCCTGGCCCTCCACGTGTTCCAGCTGGCAGCCACCTCTTTGTTTCCTTCTTGATAGAAGGATTGGTGGCAGGATTTACTTGGTAGCTATATTTGTAAACATGTAAAATACTTTGTGCTTTGTTAAGTATGCAGCCTCTTGGAAGGCTTGGTGTGAACTGGGCTTAAGGAGCAATGTGGAGCTTATGGAAGACACACACTGGCAAGAGCAAAGCCTCCCTAGGCTAGGGCCAGTGATGACCCTCCTGTGTGGCCTCAGTTTGGTGGGAGTGGAGGAGAGGCAGCACCAAGTTGCAGAGACAGGGAACCCGGTGACCATCTTGCCCATTGTCAGGGCTGAGAACCCCTCTGCAGCCTCCCGGAGCCCTCCTCGAGTCAGCCCCCACTTGCATTTGTCAGGGGGTTGTTGTTTGTTACAGACAGTGAAGAAAGGTAATGGGATATATGATGGCTGCGACTGTCTGACCCTGTGTGTGTGGTGTTCCTGGCATAGAGTAGCTTTTGCAGAAGGGACAAGTTATTGCATCTTTTTAAGCCTTGTGAGAATGATCTGTACTAAACCCATTCAACGGGGTCTTTGGGAGAATTAAATTAGAACCTCTATGAGGAACCTAACGTAGAACAATTGGAAATACCTTAAATTTCACTAATAGGGAATGGCAAGCTAAATCGAGGCCACCATTCTGTGCATCACTGCAGCTGTTAGAGCTGTCAAGGTAGCTTCCTGTGGGGTTGACATGGAGAGATGTAATACAATCCCATTCATACTACAAAGAAAACTGTGGTTCTGAAAAGGCAGAAAGAGTTCTGTTGACGGTGGTTATCTCTGAGACTGGAATGGATGGGGGACTGTGCTATGGAGAGGTGAGGGGGGCACTTTGCACTATTTTACATATGTCTGTGACTGACATGGAAAACGTAAGCAGTAACCTAAAGAAACAGAGTTGTGCTTGTTACATAGTTTGCATTCCATAAATTATAACTATTCTAAAGGGTGGTTATAAAGTTAATAAAGGCCGCAGAGGTCTAACTAGGGTAGGTAGGTTATAAAGAAAAATCTCAGTGGCTTTTGTTTAACTTTTAGAGAATGCAGCCTCTTTAGCTTCTGAAAACATAACCACTCTTTATTCGGAAAGTCACACAATGGCCCTGGTCTTTTATCATATTTTATTTTAATTATTTTTTAAGTCAAGTTTACCAAAGTATAGTTTCTACAGAGTATAAGACTCTCTTTAGTGTACAGTTCATGAACTTTGACAGATGGTGTGCGGTTTTGAAATTACCACCACATCCAAGACACAGAAGAGTGCCATCACCCCGATTCCCTTGTCCTGCCCCTTTTTAGTTATCCTTCCCTCTGTCCTCAGCTCCTGGCAGCCACTGGTCAATGTTCTGTCAGAGTTTGCCTTTTCCAGAATGTCCTGTAAATGGAATGGTGCAGTGTATGGTCTTTCGAGTCTGGCTTCTTTCACTTAGTATGATGCATCGAGAGTCAGCCATGTTGTTGCATGTTAGGTAGTTCTCCCCTTTATATCTCTGGGTCGTATTCCCTTGTATGGATATACCACAGTTTGGTTATCCATTCACCAGCTGAAGGACAGTGCTCCAGGCGTTTAGAGCACAGACTTCCGGCTTTTGCTGTTATGTTTATTTCTACCAATTTTGTCCCCCTTTTTTCCTCCTAGAAGATTACTGAGATTTATAATGTAGGCTATTATTTCAAAATCCTTATATGAAGAGAGGTGTATTAAATACATATTATTTGGAAGTTTTAAACTTTCATTTGATACATATGGTGCTATTATAAATATTGCTTTACACTGGTAAAGTGCTTAGAACGATTGTAGGCACATAGTGCTATAGTGTTTGTTAGATAAAAATTTGAAGGTTGCCAAATAATTTGCATTTCATACAGAAGAGAGGGGCTGTGGGGTGGTACAGAGAGGCAGGAGACCAGGGTTGCAGGCCTTAGTAATACCACTTTCCCACCTCACCCCTGGCCCCAGTTATAGGCTTTGGTACTTGGTTAATTGACTCTTTGGGTCTCATTGACATATAAAATGAAGATCATAATCTGAATCCCCCTAAAGGGAACAAATATCTTAATTCTAATATTGTAACTCTGACGTTGGATTATTGCAAAAGTAATCCGTTATAAAATATCCTACTTTGTAAAATGTGTCTCTATTTTTTATTATATTGGGCCTGGATAATTTGTTCCTTCCCTTTTTACTCCCCAGTGGGTTCCTGAGGCAGTGGATCAGCAGATAGTACTGAACCCTATATATACTGTGTTTTTCCTTTACATACATACCTGTGATAAAGTTCAGTTTATAAATTGGGCATAGAAAGAGATTAACAACAATAACTAATAATAAAATAGAACAATTGTAACAATATGCTATAATAAAGATTATATAAATATGGTCCCTCAGAATTTCTTATTTCCTCTTCCATAGATTTTAGCAACCTCAGCATGCAATTTTTTTCTTTCCTTATTAAGTCAAGAACTTTCACCTTTTTAACTTAAAGGAAGCACTTTATGGCTTCTCTTTGGCATATCTGAACTGCCAGCGTCACTACTCTTGCACTTTGGGGCTGTTAGTAAGTAAATTAAGGGGTACTTGAACATAAACTCTGCAGTCCCGGGACAGTTGATCTGATTGATAACCGAGGTGGCTACTTAGTGACTAACAGCAGGGAGAATATACAGCGTGGAGACAGATGCCGGACAAAGGGATGATTCACATCTGTAAAGAGACGGAGCCGGAAGACTTGAGATTTCATCACACTGCTCAGAACAGTGTGCAATTTAAAATGTATGAATTGTTTATTTCTGGAATTTTCCATTGATATATTTGGACTTCAGCTGACCACAGGTAACTGAAACAGCAGAAAGCAAAACCTCGGATAACGAGGGACTACTATGTATCTACGTTAAAAGTGTACTAAAAACATTCACCACATGGTGGCATTCTCTTAAAAAATTGAAACAGGTCAGCAATGAGGTTTAGAGGCAGCCACAGTGCCAATTTACATTCTACACATTTGTGCTTTGAATTTGGGGCAAATAGGCAAATAGAGTCCTTTCATCCTGTTGGCTCAGTAAGTTACGCAGATGTCAGAATATGGGAACATTTGTCCTTAAACAGTGTGATATATTTTTTGTGTATTAACTGATGCTATACTTTTAAAATGTTTCAGATGTTTTCATTCAGAAGCTCATGTTCTTAACAGGAAAAACAATATATCTGTAAAGAGAACACTACAGATATTTCTCCTTCAAAAATTGGTGTTTAAAAAAAGTTGCCTGGTAGTTACTATGGGGAGTACAATTTTAACATTTGGTTCTCTTGAAGCAATGTGTACCTGCCTTGTAGATTTTAAAGGGATACTTCTAAGCAGTTGTTGCTGTGACTGGCTGGATTTAGGTTATTTATATCAGAATAGCGTAAATATTATCAGGCCTATAGGGCCTTATGTACCTTTGGATGGAGAGGAACTCTCTCTCATCATACTAACTTCCCTTAAGAATTTTCACTCCTGTATATATGTTTGTTGATTTATTTGCCAGATTTTTATTGTTTATTCACACAAGGCACTGTGCCAGAGCTGTGGGAGACTCAAAGATGGTCCTGATTTTCAGGAATCCAATGGAGATGATGAAACACCCTAACATTCATTCACGTGCTAGGCATTATTTGATTATGTTAATAAGAGAAGTAAGAGGAGCTATAGTGAGCTAAGTAAGAGAGACTGCTCCCCACCAGGCTGGCTGATAGGGAGGAGTGTGGCATGGTACTTGGTGGCGGAGGATGAGGCGGGAGAGCATTCCAGCATGTGAAGAGGCCCAGAGCAATGGAGTTGAATTTCACCCCTACTGGAAGGAGAAATATGGGTACTGGGAGGAGACTCAGGTGTGGAGATTTTCTTGACTATTTTTCATTCATGTTTATTAATTTTCTATTTTGGCAGTCATATTTTTAACTACTGAAGCTCTTATTTTTAAAATTCTTTCCATAGCATCATTCTTTATTTCTGAACGTATAAACTTTATGAATCTCTCTGAGGCAGTGAATTAGAGAAGAGTTGTGTTATTCCGTTTTTGGCATTTAAAAATTTTCTCCAGTTTCCTGAAAGATGTGTCCTTCAGAGTTAATCTGTTTGTTTTAGTCTTTTTTGTGATGCTCTAGGCCTTCCTCCAAAGTCTGGTGATCCTGGTTGTCCATTCATATTTAAGAAAGTGGGACTAGGAAGGCTGATAGGGAGTGGGCGGGACTGTCGATTGGCAGGTTACATGACTGGATTAATGAGCAGGGGAATCAGGAGACCCTGTGGGAGGGCTTACATCTGGGCAGCGATACACTGCGTCCGCACTTTCTAGACTCTCCTTTAGTTTCTGTAGAGAAGAGCCCTCGTATTGGGGTGAGTGTCTGGGTGTGGAGTAGTGGGACAGGTGTGTGTTTTGGTTGTCTGCCGTTTCACATACAAACTTAAAATTCTTGATTTTTTACCCCCTCAGGTCACCCCCACCCTCCTTCTCCTTGCCCTCCTCCTGTTGGGGCTTCCTCAGTATCTTTTCCTCCGTTTCCTCCTTTTGGAGTCACCAGGTGATGCATGCCCCTCCCCTTCCAGCTTCCAAAACTGTTGAAATTTGTCTGACGACAACTCGCTTTCTGTTTCCTTCATTGTTGTGAGTTTAGACTTTTTTATTCCTTTATTGTAATGGATGGAAGGTGGTCATGGGCAGGAGATGGGGGGTAGCACATGTGCTCAGCTCCCAATCTGGCCTCAGAAACCCAGAGTCATGTTATAATACCTTTGATGATTATGGATTAGTGCAGATAGAGAAAACATAGGCCATTAAACCAAATATTTATTAACCCCTAGGGAATTATGTAAAGTTTACCGAGAATATTTTTTCTTGCATTTTGAAAATTTGTCGTTTTTTCTTTTTGAAAATTAAAACGTTTGTAGCAAATAGGGAAGAACAAACTTTCTAGTTAATTGAGAATTATGATTAAGCAAGATTTAAGTATTATTATATATTGGTGAGAACCATGACTTTTAAAAAAATCTAAGAACTGACTTCTAATTACTTGTTCACAAAACAGCCCCCTGTGTGATGTGGTACGGCCTAAGCAGCTACCAGGTGACTAGAAACTGATCTGGAGTGACATGGCGTGGCAGTAACAGCACCGGAGATGTGTATGCAGTTGGTTAAGATGATTCAAATGGTAGTTATGGCAACAAAGAGCAACAGGGAGAGATACTGGAAAAGGAGCAGCACATTTTAGTAACAGTCATTATTCATAATGGCAAAGTTGTTTACTATAAAAATTCCATCTTCTTTGCCTCTCTGCTGCCCTTCACTTTTTTACTTTGTTAGAGCTTGCAGATTATAGCATAATGGAGTACAATTTCACCTCTGAAACGAAATCTTCAAAGTCTGAAGATACACTAAAAACGTTTGTCCACCTGAAAAGATTTTATACGGTTTAGCCCTTTACGCTTGGGGAGAGGGAGCTTTTAAATTTATATAGAGAAATGGGTTTGAAGTGGTGTATTTGATAGTGAAATGAATGCCTGCACTAAGCAAACATGGCGACTCTAAGAAAAATGACAATACGTGTACCATATGAGTAATCTGTTATGTGGGGAGTTACTCTGGGTTTAAAACAACTTCATGCCCTTGATGCTTTTAGGTGGCTAATGTCTTGATAAGGATAGGAAAGAAATAGGGCGAAGTTGCATTTGATCTTGAGAGGCACTGCTAGCAAAGCCCGACATCTAGCTTGATTACTAGAGGTTTTATGATTTACAGTGGCTCAGCTGTTAGATTAATAGAGCCCGCTCTGCTTTCTGGCATCATGGGTACCTTTCATACTTCGAGTGTTCTCGGAAAGACCACTGTGAAAATGATTGGCCCCAAATGTAAACGACTTTTAAAAAGCAAACAGTTTATGTTAACTCTTCTGGGTTTTGATTGTCCCTTTTAGGAGGGAATTTGCAGGGCCTTTTGGAAATGCAGTGGGCCAGCTTTCAGTGGACCACTGAAGTTTTCTGGATTCAGGCCCCGTGGCTGTAGCCTTGTTTGCCTTTGTCTTATCAGTGGTGATCTAGGGGCTCTCTGATCTGACCCACCCCCAGGGGACACCTCTTGCAGCTTCTCTTATTGGATTTTGCTCTCCTCCTATCAGTACCACTTGGCAGGTCCTTCCTTGCCTCAGGCCTTTCCACCTGCCATTTCTAAGTGAATTGTTCTCCAGCTTCCTCCTCTCTCCCCGGCTGACAGGGCCTCCTCCTCGAGGCTCTTCTTCCGTGGCATTTTCACAGAGACTCTTCTAGTCTTAGTCAGATTCTCTAGCACCTCTGTTCTTCCTTGTTGGTGTTTTTCATACTTGTAATGAACGCTGTTAATAATGGCAATTATTTAATGCCTTCCTCTCTCACTAAAATGTGACCTGCATGCCAGGAAGAAGTGTGGCTGTCTTGGTCATTCTGCTGTGGCTCTGGTGTCTGCATCGAGCTCGGCACCTGGTGATCATGGTGATGCTGTTCATCTTGAATGGCTGGTGGACGGTCTGCCTCCGCCAGTCCTGTCAGTTACCCACTCCTGCTCACTGTTTTTGGTGGGTGCAGAGGGAGCTGATTTAGGAAGGTAGATGAGTCACCCGGTGCCATCTTTATTAGGACTGGAAGGGATACTGAGTTATTTCTGAGAACGGAGCAGGAGAACATGGGTGATCAAAGTCATTCTCCCAGGGCCCACAGGAGATTTCTTTTTTTCCCCCCAATAAAAAGATGAGAGGAAGAACTCCAGATGTGTGGGATACCCAGCACTGGCGCAGTTTGAACTAGATTCCTTGCTTCCATCCTTTGCTTACCACATGACCATGTAAGTTTAAGAAAGCAGATTGGACTTCCAAGCGGAGAGTGAAGGTAGATAGAAGGTCCCAAAGAGGATGGGCATGTTAAGAAAATATGTTTTAAGAACGGTCAAGTGATTTTACCAGTCGAAGAAAAGTGATCAGACTGTGACGAAACTAAAGATGAGGAGACCATTCCAGCTCTAGCTACCTGCCTGGTCCTAGCGATTCTGCAAACGGTGCCTGATTGATCTTTGGCTCCGAAGCAGCCTTCTCCTGGATATAGCCACAGTCTGTTTTGAAGTTGCACAGAGAAGCTCACTTGCGTCATTCTGAAGATGCAGTGAGTCAAAGCCGTCCCAAGAGAGCAGTAATGGCCTCAAACAGAAACTTGGCATGAAAAATAGCTGTGGATTTAAAGACGTAGTACTTTCTTCCTTTGACTTCAATGGGTAATGGTAAGATTTATTCACAGAAAACCCTCCTTTTATGGCGGACCTTAAACACTTGTGAGATGAATTTTTCCCTTCACTTTTCCCATTTAACCTTTTAAAATAGGACATATATTCAGGTGCTTGGTTTGGGAGAATCTTATTAAAATGATCCTCCACCACTCACTTGCCACCCAAGCCCCCTCTCCCCAGCTGCTTGGCCTTCTCAGGGAATGTCCATATGGTTTGCTCTGGTCATTCTTGACCTTCAAACTTGTTGACATGCACTGGGATTTTCATGGAGGAGAATCACCAGAGAGGAATCTTTTCATTTAACTTAAACCATTAACCATATTTATATACACTGTTTCAGCCTGATTTTAATGTCTTTGATATCTTTTAATAGAATTGCAGATAACATCTTACTACAACAAACATCAAGGGGATTATCTAAATTCCCACTTGAAAATGTCTTGTACGTTAGCATGTTTGCCAGCTGCATTATTATCTATTAGTGTATACTAAAAGTATATTATTTTGGCTTATTTTGAGATTAGAGAATTCCCCATGGAATTATTCTCTTAACCATCTAAATCTGTACTTTTTTCCCCTTTAGTCTCTTAAACAGTGAGGCTTCTGAGCAGGAAATAAAAGAAAAGGAGGCAATGCAAAATGATGCATGGCTTTCAAACGTGCACAAGGAATACGTGCTCTACTACGACGTGTGTATGTGTGCGTGTGTGTGTGTGCACACGCAGAAGAAAGTCTGAAGGAAGGCTGTGAATTAATGCATGCTCTTATTATAGAGCATCATGCAATTTTTAAATTTTATTTCCTGTTTGGGAAATGCTGGCTGTCATGGCATAGTGGGTGTCATGACCAAGAGTGAGGCCTGACTCAGGTTTGAAGATTGGCAATGTAAAGAGTATGGGCTCCAGTGTGTGTCTACCCAGCTTGAAGTCTCAGCACTACCCTAACTCAGTGGGATCACACAGTTCCTGGCTTAGCCCCGTAAAGCTTCGGCTTTGACTCCAGCAAGATATGGAGGGCAGTAACGCACACCCGCCTCCTGGGATTACGCGTGAGGAGGTAACGCACAGAGCCCTCAGTAACTTTTAATTGCGGTGGTGGTGGCCATGACTGTCCTTACTAAGACGCCACAGCCGTATTGGCTTCATGAGAAGTCGTGGAATTTCCTTCCCTGAGGCTGGTGAGAAGGGAGAGATCATACTTGTCAAGAGCATTTATTGTTCTCTTCTTTATTTTTTTACGAAAAATGTTAAACCTATCAAAAAAATGTTAAACCTATAAAAACCTATAAACCTACAAACAGTTAAATCAGTGCAAAGAACCACCAGGATATCCCTTGTTGAGATTCATCAGCTCTTAACACTCGCCATGCCCTCTCTCTAACTCTCCTTACATACAGACATGTCCCTATGCCACACCACCTGGAAGTGGGCTGTAGACTCCTGATAGCCACAACAGGGACGTGGCCCTACACCCCCACAGCACCTGTACCACGCATGAGAAGATCAACACTAATCCAGTAACATTATTCAACACGACGTCCATATTCAGAGTTCCCCAAGTCTCAGTAACATTTTCAACAGGAGCCATTCAAAGAATTTAGGATGAGCGAGATGGCCTCTGAAGACTCCCGAGAAGTTGAGATCCACCACCCGGAGTGTGGCTCGTGTGGAATATCAGGTCACTTGCATATCGTTTGGGCCTCGTCTGTGTGAACTCTGGAGAGCTGATGACATGAGAGGGAGGCTGCGATTGTCTCCCCGTGCGGGGCAGTCAGCTTGGCAGTCAGCACACCTGCTTTGAGGTCGCACCCTTTCCTCTGCCAGTTCACACAGATGTGTTCTGGTAATAAAATGGGGGACCAGAAAGATACGCCTCGACATGCAGCGTGGTAGAGCAGTAGGTTACATGTGAATCTAAGTGGCTGTGAATTGGAAATATTGGTTGGAATTAGACACACCTGTTGGAATTAGACTGTGTCTGGAATTTAAGTTCTTCCCTCTAATTGAGAATGACAAGGATATCTTTTGAGGAGAATTTGAGATGAACAGTAAGGAAGCTTGGACATGTATGTTTTTTAAGTATACATCTATACAATAAAATTAAAGCAACCAAAGGCATTCAGTAAAATGTCCTGCCTTCTGTATTTTTTCACAGTTACTTTAATTCTAAAATATACATGATTTCACATTTTAAAAGCATCTCTAAAATCAGGATGCAATCAATAGAATTCCATAATCGGTGGCATAAAATCACTCTGATCAACAGAATGCCATGGCTTAATGGTCAGAGAGTAGAGGCATATCCTAGAACAGCATAGTATTCTGTGCATGTACAAGTTTGAGTGTGCTTTTGGGGTTTTCCCCTTTCTTAAACACGTAGTAATATCGCAGGCTCATGGATTCATGTACTGATACCACAGAGATATTATAGTCTTTTAAAAAAATCAAAGCCCCAATCTGCCTTCCTCATGAGTTTGCCATCTTGTAGTGGGGAGAAGAAGTGGAGGGAGGTGTTTTCATCAGCCAATGAACAAGGTCTAATTTTTTTGGTTTAAATATCTTTTGAGTAAATTCTGAGTCTGTCACATTTCATACCCTTTCCCTGCTCGTCCCCATTAAAAGATGACATCCGGTGTCTTGGGTAACTATGAGACCTTGTGGTGATGAAGGTAGATTCCTTGGCCATACTTGCTTACCTTTTCTGATCTAGTCTAGTCTGGTCCCTAGGCCTTCATGCAGATGTCCCTGAGGTGTGGTCAATGACCTTGTGTTTTATTCTTTTGTCTCCATCAGGTCCAGGGGACTGGCCTCATCTGCCCTTCAGTACATTCACCCTCTGGCAGATGTCATGGCTCTCAACATAGTGTCTTTGCCCAGGTCAGAAAAGAACTTCGGAGCATGTACAAGTTTGAGTGTGCTCTTTGGGTTTTCCTTTCTTACAGAAGCTAAGGGAGGTGTGGTGTGCCGTGCGTCAGATTCTCTCTCCACCTTGTCCTGCCGTGTTTGCTGTGCCACCATCTTCGTTCTGTGGCCATCACGTTGGTATTGATGGGAGGTTGCATCCTGCAAGGTGATCTCTCAGAAGTTCATTTAGGGGGTACGGCAAAACCCATTACTTCCCCTTCAGCCTCCCAGTCTACCCCCCCTTCCCCTCACTATCTGTGCCCGTGACCAGTTTATTGCCTCTCATCTTCAAATCCATTCTTTGTCCTGCTTTATGACATGGAATTTGGACTCTGTAAACATTTCTCTGTCCCCAGTTAACTTAGTGTTAGGCTTTGTCAGTGGAGCGTTTCGAAGGGACAAGTGGGGTGTGGTTTTCAGGGCACTGGAGTGCAGGGTGCCCAGTACTCTCAGCAGACCTCGCTGACCACCCGACAGGCTGTGCTGGGGACCAGCCCCAACCCATTCACACCCACCAATGCGCTTCACCATGCAGCGGGCTGCCTCCACAGACCATCTTTGGGTCACTCTGGCAAGCGTCTTTGCCACCAGCAGGATGTGGGTTCCTATGGAGCTATGCCCTCTCTGAGGAGGTTTGAATCTCATTTTGGGGTGGAGAGGAGGCTCCTCTAAGTTCTTAGTTTCCTCCTTGTTTGCTCTTCTCAGCCCGAGTCGTCTGGTGCCTGGCCTGATTCAGGGCAGAGGGAATGTCGGTGGGGTGTTTGAGAGCTGGATAAGGAGGTGGTCCAGAGTGTGGGCTCTGGAGCGCAGAGGAGATAGTTTGGCCCAGTAAATAATGGGTGCCGAATACGCGAATAATGAGTCTGAGAACTCAGTTAGAAACCCCTCTTAGCAGTTAACTTTTTGTTGGTTAATTCTTTATATTAACTTTTCTCTGTTCAAATTGCTGGCGTGGTTTCTGTCTCTTGAGTGGATCCTGACAGTTATGTCATCTCTTCCCTTAGAATTGTGCAGGGAAGGCAAGTAGGAACACACTTGGGCCATAAGGAACCAAAAGCCTCCTTGGTGTGTTACCAGGAACCTGACAACTTTGATTTCACTGCGTGTCATCTTGAATCTCTTTCTAGTTCGCGTCAGCTGCTCTCTGCCCATTGGTCCTTCATGAGTATCTTCATCCTCCCAGTCCTCCACTTGTATCCCTTTCTCCATAGCAAGCCAGTTGCCATGTCAGTATGATTTCTGACATGGGGCCCTGAATAGCACAAAGCATGGAAGTACTGAATTGGGGGAGGGAATAAGAGGGTTTAAGAAATGTGAAAAATGTTGCATAGTATGTTTTAATAGTCCAAATAATTCTGTACCTTCTATATACATAGTCGTGCTTGGCAACATTGGTCCTATGACACTTCATTCGGTTATCATGTGAGAAGGCAGATATTACCCAGCTGTGTGGATAGAGGCTGTAGGGCTTAGAGAGGTTAAGGTCGTGTCTGTGGTCGTGAAGTTAGAAAGTGGCAGAGCCTCAGCACTAGGCCTTAGGGTTTCTCTCTGGTTTCTGATCAGATGCTCTCCGCTTATACTGCCTTGTCTCTACATAGTAATGACTTACAAATGTCGCTAAGGAACAGTGCTTTTTAATCAGCCACCAAGAATCATATGGAATCTGCTTAATTTTAGTATTCCTGCCAGTACTGATGAATTCTTCAGAAGTTTTTTCCAAAGATTCATTTTGCTCCTCATTTCCTCAGCTCTTCAGTTACTTAGCATCTTTCTTCTCCCTAAGTATTGTGAAACCTGAATTACAAATTTTTAACAACTGGTATTCATACTCATTGGGATTTCCTGTAATTGGAATATTTATACTCTTCAGGACATTGTTGATATTATCCTCTCCATGCGTTTTAGACGTTTCAGACTATTTTTCCTGAGAAACAACTTGAGTCCATACAAGCTGTGTTGTGAATTGCACTTTTGACTTGCATTTTAGTATTGAGCTTTACCCGCTTTTAAAGAGGCAGATGAACCCAGCTAATGAGTGAGGTTTCAAAACTAAGCCATCATCATTCTAAAGATGACATTGGATCATGGTACATTGCTATCTCGTTGATTTAAGTGCTCCAAACTGCAAAGTTTGTGACTTCCCTGAAGTCATATACGTATGATTTCATTTACATTTGTAAATTAGCAGAATATGTCATAGTCAAGTTCATAACCTAGCTGATTTATTTTGTTCGTTTAGTGAACTTGGAAAGAATCTTTTCAAAGGCCAAGTTTAAGATACCTTAGAACATAAAAATATGTGTATTTCCTGGCCTGCTCTATCTTTTGAAGGCCAGATTTCATCAAAACAGATGAATCACTGTTTTTTTTTCTTTCATCATCCCCTAATTGGTTTCCAAAATAAAATGATTAATGGCCGCGTTTCACAACTGCATTGTTTTGATTACAGTCCTACTTAGGCAGTACTGGTGACACATTGGGAAACACTTTCAAAACGGGTGATTGTTACTGACTTGGGTCACGTGACTTCACCAAGTGTTCCCCAGATATGTTGCCACTAGGAAGTCTTCAAGAAGCAAGCTCTTTCTTGTACTTTTGTTATAAGCTAAGGAAAATGATTTTAAACAATAAAACCTTAGTTATGATGCAAGTACCATTTTTTCTTGAGATCTGTTTTAGTTTGCAGAAAGGAACAAAGCATACATTACTAGAGTTCCGCAGAGCACATTTTAATTAGTGGCATTTTCTGTGGTCAGTTTGTGTGAAAGCATCATCACCTGACCCTCCAGCAGAATATGCTGATTACTCCTGACAGCAGGCCCCTCCTGATACCTTCAAAACAATGACAGATGCCCTTCGCATTTCTTCAGCACGGTTGGATGAGTGGTGAGAAGCATAAAGCTAGTTGGACTAGCTGGTGAGACACCAAGGTTTTTTGCGAGCATCCATGTGGGTCTTTTGTTAATTGGCGCACTGCTCCTTGTCATGCTGTACTATAGCTAGTCGGTCATTGAGTTTTTCATTGATAGCAACAGGAAAGAATAATTACCCTGATATTATGAAGTGGGTGGTTTTAAAATTCCACGTCAGATGGCATCAACCCTTAATGCAGCTGGTTTCACTTAATACATTTTGTTTAAACAAACCGTGTTCCTGGAAATGATTTCAGAATAGTCTGTTCCTTGTAGCTGTTCCTTTGCTATTTTTTTAAAAAATGTTTTCTCAACAGTATCATAAGTGCATGAGTATGACATTCTGCACTTAGGATATTGCACTTAGGAAAGGGTTGTATACATGTATGATATATTGATTATCTTACTCAATAGCTTAAATATTTAATTTGTTACATTTATTTTGTAAAATTTACCACATTTCTTTGTTGTTCAGGTATAACACCCTTTAAGGGACTCTAATGTCTATAAATCTCAACTGTCAAAAAAGATAAATTAGAGAAAAAGTATTTTTCACTTTGTTAACATGAAAAATTCTTAATAAAATGCCAGGGCTGGGTTAATTAAGTAATAGGTATATTTTCAAATGATATGTAAATTTCTATTTTAGGTATGATAAATATTAAAATTAAATTTAAAAAACTGAATGGAAATACAAAATAAGATAATAGTTTTTACTCTGACTTTTCTAAAACAAGTTTATATTATACTTTATTAATTTTTTTTAATGAGAGAACCTTTTAAAAATAGGAATTTATAAAGCATATCTGTAACTTATTAAGAACTTTTAATGTAAACTTTCGTTTTGTTATGCTCTCTCACAGGATTTATTCTGTTTGAAGAACTAATCTCAGTTTATAATTACATGTTAATTAATGTGGTACTTTGTTCAGTGCCCCACCCCCTGACTGTGAGCTTCCTTAGCATGGGGACTGTGCCCATTTTGTGCTTTTTCAAGTCTCAGCATATATCGTGTTAGCTGACACATAGTAGATGTTTAGTAGAAACTTATTGAGTGAATGAATGAATCAATGAATCAGTGAATGCTTTTCACCTAGAGTACAGAACGAGATGATAATTGTAAGCCACTTGAATTAGTCTGTCTGGCACTGTTCTGAGTGCTTTACATACCTTAACTCCACGTTTATTAAGTATAGGGTGGTGAATGCAAAACATTCAACGTGCTAGTTACATTTAAGTCTTTGTTGCCAAGACCTTTACTGTTTGTATTTGGCAGTTATTCCAGGCATTTTCCACACAGGCATATTTTAGCAGTAAAAGAACACAGGATATTCTTTCGCTCCCAGGACTAGCGCGTTCGTGATTCCAGGTGCAAATTTCTATTGCTACGGACCTCTCCTCAAGCTGAAACAGTGCATCAGAAGCTTAGACCAGGTTCCTTTTTCTTTTCCCCTCTCTTTTTCTCTCCTTTATCTTGTCTTTGATTTTCATTTCTTCAGCAGGTCAGAGTTGATAGGGCTTCCAGTAAACAAATGATTAGTTTTTAATTCTTATTCTTGATGAATACTTTTTTGGTTGTAATTGTTTTTATTCAAAAGTATTTATTCAAAAGTAGTATTTATGCAGCATTTTAAAATAAGTAAACATCTCTTTTGATCACTCCCCCTACCCCCTGCCCCGTCACTAGTAACCACTGTTGTTTATTTGATATCCTGGCTTCTTGAATGTTTAAGGAATTTCTTTCTAGGCTAAATTTTCAAAACATTTTTCCTACACCAGTATATAAAAGTAAATGTTCTGCTTCTCAGAGTACAACTTAATTTACTTTTTAGACATCATTAATAAAAGGCAGAGAAGACATTGGGCCCAGTATTAAGTGTGGGATTTACAAAAGGTATAGTAATGACTGTTATTAAGGTTTTGCTTGCAATGGAATCTGTAACATATTCCTATTAGGTTAATCTAAAGTTTCTAAGTGTATAATTGGAATAACTGGAAGAGGTAGATGAGGGACAAGGCATAGGAGACATACCTAAGTGAAAAATAAACGTGGATTTACAATATCTAAGACTCTCTTGGCAAATTGAGAGTCATCACCAAGCTTCTCACTACTAAAAACAGTGAAAATACTGAGGATATGCGATGAATGGGTATTTCTCAGCATGCTTTTTCTATTTCTTGGGAATTCTGCAGCACCTTCGCACAGTTTGTTATCCGAATGGAACAAGGTACCTGTGTCCTCAGTATTTCCTACCAACCCTTTCTCGACTTTGTTCCTTAGGCCTCTTCCCACAGGAGCAGTGAATTCTTTAAGAATAGAAGGGGGATGGAAGAAGCAAACAAAAATTGTCAATCTTACTAACCCCCACTCTGTGATGTATAAATTCAGAGCAACCCCGAGGGCCTCCCTTCTGGCCCATGCTTCAGCCTTAATAGACATGTGGATAAAAGCAGGGAGAGTCATGAAACTGGATTTAAGGTACCACGAGGAAAGGAGGCTTCACTGATGCCAGTATTTGGAGTTGTGTTCGTCCTCCCAGAGATGTTCATATCTGTAAGCCATGTACCATGGTGAGGTTGAGGGTGAGTTAGGGTAAGCTTTGTTAAGTGCATGAAGGGCCTCAGTGGAAGGGTGAAGGGAGAGAATTAGGCCAACACATCAGATCTTTTATTTGAAGCATTATAATACTTCATGAGATTGGATCATTTAAAAAGTTCATTGTAAGGTCATTTAAAAAGATCATTATAAGTTCTTGTAATTAAATACAGTTTTATATTTTTGTGATTTTAAACAATTTGTGGATACAGATATTATTCAACCAATAGAACTAATATAGTTAATTTAGAAGGTTTAAATCATGAGGAATTTAATTCAATCTTGCAGTGATTTAATTATTAACATTAAACATTTTTTACATCATATTAACATTTTTATACATAAAATGTAACATGTATAATGTTACATTTTAACATTTTTATGTCACAAAATCAGGAAGAAGCATAGAGTTTTAAAGCAAATTTTAACTTATTTATAGTCTAAAAATCATCAATTATTAGGAATACTAACATTTTAATATAAATAAACCTGCTATGGTTATATATCCAAAAATATTTTTAAGATTCCTGGATATACTAAGTTTTAAGTATAGGAGCCACATTTAAACTTTTTCTTTTGAGTTACAGTTTCAACAAGGAAAAAGTAGATGCACAGATGATTTAATTTTTTTCTCTTATGGAAGTTCTGTACTGTTTATCTGTAGTAGGTATGCACATAAGGACAGGGCAGTTATTTATGATTGATTAATCTACAAAGTTTTCCCAAGAAGAGAGGAAAAAATGGAAAGCAAAGAAGGAAGAAAGGAAAAAGAGGTGAAAGGAAGCTGGCTTCATACAGATACAAATAGTTGATTATCTTCTCTGTAAGGAGAGAAGACTTAGATGCAAGAAAACTCATTTTGACATGACCACTGAAACCCACAAGAGCTAAAGTCAATACAGCTGGTTTAAATAGTCATTCTGGTCTTTGACAGTTCTATTAAGCCAAGTCCTAAAAAGCCAGCACTAATTAAGTAAGGGAAAACAGACAAAGATCTCCCAGTTAAACAACGTGATCTGTCTTTTAGACAGGCAAGACAGAGAATCTTCTCATGAGGCTTTTCCCCTTTTTTGTTTTGAATTTAATGTGTTTCTCAAATGAACGGTCTTGTTCATAACAAAATTTTCAAAGTGGCAACTGCAGTTTCAGATTGGTTGAATTATACCAGTTAGGGAGAGATGCATGTGATTTAACATATGAAGAGAGCAGGTGTTTGGCCCAGAGGGTCAGACTATAAGAACACCCTTCAAGAATGGAGTTAGTAAGAATGGTCTTTATGCAAACCTCACCTCCCCAGAAT
Source organism: Cynopterus sphinx (assembly GCA_030015415.1). Classification (NCBI taxonomy): domain Eukaryota; kingdom Metazoa; phylum Chordata; class Mammalia; order Chiroptera; family Pteropodidae; genus Cynopterus; species Cynopterus sphinx. The sequence continues at coordinate 127,345,348 of CM057385.1, forward strand.
CTGGTCAAAGGCCAGGTGTCACCAAATGAAGTCCCAGTGAACCATCCAACACTAGGCGTCTATCACTATCCTTAGAAAACAGGGCTTGTGGAACCTCACTATAGTTTTCATTTGCTTAACAGTGGAATTAGTTTACAATTCAATCAACCCAACTCACCAATAATGAGTGGCTGTGTACAGGACTTGGTCCCAGGTGAACAAAGATGGATCAAATGTAGTTTCAGCCCTCTAGGAGCTCACAGTCTAACTCTTCTTTTGAATATAAATATTACTTAAATTGTTGCTTTTGTGGTAGGATAAATCTGCTGTGGGATCAATCCAAAGTGTTTAATTACTGTAAAGTCATTATACCAATAAGGCTTGAATTCCAGAGAACCCCATATTGGATTCCAGCATTCTGCAGAACAATATGGTTCCCATTCTTATGTTAGTAAGCCAGGCCAGTCCTCTTTTCAGTGATAACTTTTTTAAAAAATAAAATGAAACATTTACTCGTTTAAAAATTAATATATAAAAAGGTTGCTTGAGAAGTCTTACTCTGATGCTTGTACCTTTTACCTGGTCATCCCATACTCATTTCTCCTCTGAGTAAACACTAAAATTAGTTTTTTATATATTTCTAATGTTTCTTTGTATGCGTATAAACAGTATAAATTCACATAAGTTTTAATCCCATCATTACATAACAACTAACATACCATTTTGAAGGCTATCGGGCAGGAGGAATTCTCTCTTATTTACGGGGAGGGTCAGGCCTGCAATGGACTGGATAAGACCCACCTACACTAGGGAGGGCAGTCTGCTTTACTGACTTAAATGTAAATCTCATCCAGAAACATCATCACAGAAACACTCAAAGTAAGATTTGACCAAATATCTGGGCACTCTAACCCAGTCAAGTTGACACACAAAATTAACCATCACAAAGGTTTTGCCTTAGTTAATCCAGAATAAATAGTATTCTAGTCTTGCCTAAAAGTGTTTAAGATCAAGACCCAAAAGAATCAAACTGTTTCAAACTGTATCTCAGGACAAAGCTGAAGAATATTTTTAGGAATACAAAAATATCTAGGACTCAACATGAGAAAATTCAGGTTTGTCATTCACTAAAAAATTAGTATGTGAAGAAGTAGGAAGATACAATTAATAGCTGTCCAGAAATAACACAGATGATAGTAGTAAATATGAACAGCATAACTATTACAGTTGTATTCCATATATTTAAGAAGCCAGAAGAATGATTAAATGTGTTATGTAGAGACACAGAAGATAAACTTTTAGAGATGAAACCTACAATGTCAAATGAAAAATACACTGAATGAGATTGATGTCAGAATAAATATTGTAAAAATAAAGATTAATGATTTTAAAGACAATAATGGAAACTTAGAAAATGAAACACAAAGAAAAAAGTCTGAAAAAAATGAATAAAGCATCTGTGAAGTATGGGAAAACATCAAGTAGTCAAATGTATGTGTAATTGAAGTACTTGAAGGAGGGAGGGTGTGAGGGACAGAAGAAATAATAGAAGAAAAAATGACTGAAAAAATTTTTTTCAGATATGATGAAAGTAATACACCCACAAATCCAAGAATATCAAGGAACTCCCAAACACAAGAAACATGAAAAATGACATCAAGGCACCTCATAATCAAATGGTTTAAAACCAGTGATAGAGAACTACATTAAAAGCATCCAGAGAAAAAGACACAAAGAATGAAGATTAAAACAGCAGATTTCTCTTTGAAAGCAATATAAGCCCTGCAACAGTGGGTCGGCATCTTTAAAGTAACAGAAAAAAAGTCGACCTAGAATTCTTTTCTCAGTGAAAATATCTTTCAAAACCAAAAGTAATGCGAAGTGTTTTTTAGACATACAAACACTAAAATAATTCATTACCAGCAGACCTGTACTATAAGAAATATAAAAGAATGCTCTTAGCAGAAGGAAATTGATACCTGGTGGAAAGCTAGAGCTACAAAAAGAAATGAAGACACTGGAAAGGGTAACAAATGGGTAAATATATCAATTTTTTTTCTTATTTAAATCTCTTCAAAAGGTGTTTTTTAAACAAAAACAGTAATAACCCATTGTGACCTTTATAGCTCATGGAGAAGTAAAGTTATGACAATGAGAACACAAAAACTGAGAGGGGGGATGCAGAAATATACTTTGTTAGGTTCTTATAAATGAAGTAATATACCATTTGAAGATGGAAGTAGATTGTAATAAGTTTTAAAGATGTACATGGTAGACTTTAAAGCATCAGCATTATAGTTAACAAGCCAACAAAGATAAAATGTAATCATAAAAATAATCCAAAAGAGGGCAGAAAAACTTGGAAAAATGAACAAAGGACAGATTGGATAAATATAAAACAAATAGTAATATAGTACATTAAAATCCATATTAATAAATATAAAAGTCAACATCCCAATTAAAAATAGAAATTGTTAGATTGAATAAGAAAGTAAGACCCATTTATATGCTGCCTACAGTGAATCCTCACTTTTAATATAAATATACAAATAGGTTAAAAGCAAGAGTAAAAAAAGATATACCATGTTGATATTAATAAAAAGAAAACTTGAGTGGCTTTATTAGACAAAGTAGATTTCATAATGAAGAAGGGTAAATTCATTAAGAAGATCTATTCCTAAATGTTTATGCATGTCTTAACAAATTCAGAACACATAAGGTAAAAACTAATAGAACTGCAAGGAAAAATAGACAAATCCACAATTACAGTTGGTGATTTAACACCCTTCACTCAGTAAGTGATAGAACAAGTAGACAAAATCAGTAAAGACATAATGGATTTGAACAATATAGTCAGCAAACTTGACTTAATTGATATTTATAGGACGCTCTACCCCAAAACAGTTGAATATACATGTTTTGGTTTTTTTTCCAAGTGCATATAGAATTATTACCAAGATAAACGATTTTCTGGGCCATTAAAAAAAGTCTCAATAAATGTGAACTGATTCAGTTTATAGAAAGTATGATCTGTTATTACAGTAGGATTAAATGAGGATTCAGGAACAAAGAAATCTGGAAGATCTTTCAAATATTTGGAAACTAAAAACTATTAAACCATGAGTCAGAGAAAAAAAAATCGGAAGTGAAATTAGTATTTGAAACTGAATGAGGGTGAAAATGCAACATAAAATTTGTAGTGTGGAGTTAAAGGGAAATGTTATATAACATTTGTATACAAAATGTGATATAACATTTAATTCCTGTATTAGAAAGAATGAATGTCTCAAATCAGTGACCTTCAATTCCCACCTTAAGAAACTAGAAAAATGAAAACTAGAAATAGGAAACCCCAGTTACACACACACACACACACACACACACACACACACACACACACACACACACACCATAGTGTGGAAATCAGTGAAGTAGAAAATGTAAAAAACATATAGAAATCTATGAAACCAAAAGCCAGTTCTTTAAGAGAAATAAAATTGGTAAACATCTATCAGACCAATCAGAATAAAAAAGAGAATAAAAATTGTAATATCGGGAATGAAAGACGTGCCTTCACACAGATTCTACCGATATTAAAAATATAATACGTGAACAGAAGAAATGAATTCCTTGAGGGACCCAAACTACCAAAGCTCACTCAAGAAGAAACAGACAGCCTGAATAGCCACAAACCACTTAAAATGAATCTGTAATTAAAAACCTTCCCACAGAGAAATTTCCAGGCCCAGGTGGCTTCCTGGTGAATCCCTAACATTTAAGGAGGCAATGATATGAATTCTACACAACCTATTCTGAAAGTGGAAAAGGAGGGAGCAAACACTGCCCCTCAGACCTCCTTCTCTGAGGGCAGTGTAACTTTGCTGGTTTCCCTGTCAGTCTCTCCCTATGCAGCCAGCCAGGTGATCCTTCAGAATGTAGTCAGACTCCTGTCCCTCCTCTGCCCCACACCTCTAGCCCTTCCCAGCTTCTTCAGAGAAAAAGCGAAAGCCCTGGCAATCGCTCTAGGCACAAAGGATCTCTCTACCCCTCTGCAACCTCTGACGGGTCTTGTCTTTTGTTCTCCCTCTTGCTGACTCTATTCCATTTACATTGGCCTCTATGGTCTTCCTTGGACCTGCCTAGTCATCCTCCCTGCCTCGGTGCCTTTGCACTTGCTATCGCTGTGCAAGGAAAATGCTTCTTCCCCCATAGTTCACTGTTTACCTCCTTTGGATCTTTGGTCAGTTTTCATCTTCAGTGATGGTTTTTGATCACTTTATTTAAAATTACAGCCCCCGTCTCTACTCCCCATTCTCAGCATCCTCTTACCAGCTTTTTCTCCCTAGCAATTTTTACCTTCTTATATATTCTATAATGTACTAATATATTTTGTTGTCTCCCCTCCCCCCATTAGGATGTGAACTCTGGAAGGGCAGGGATTTTGTGTGTGTGTACCTGTTGTGTAATCCTAGAGCCTAGGACAGTACCTGGCTCTTAGTAGGTATACAATAAACACTTCCAGAATATTTAGTATTTATTTCTTAATAACATTCTCTTTGCTTCGCTCTCAAATAAAACTGCCCTTGTGAAGTGATATATTCACTGATTATATCATAGCTTGGTGCCCAGGAATTTTTAAACCCATGAGATTTGTGAGAGAGATTCTTTGTGAGGGTAGAAAGGGGTAACTGGGAAATCAGCAATCAGGAAAGGAGAGCTGAGATAACAGGTGCTGGTGAGGACATGCAGAAGAGGGTACCCGTGTGCACTGTCGATGGGAATGTAAACTGATGCAGCCACTATGGAAAACAGTATAGAGGTTCCACAGAAAATTAAAAATAGAACTACTGTACAACACAGCACTTCTACTGCTGGCACTTATCTGAAAAAAATGAAAAACACTAATTTGAAAAGATAGATGCACCCCATGTCCATTGCAGTATTATTTATAGTAGCCAAGATATGGAAAGGAACTAAATGTTCATCGATGGATGAATGGATGAAGAAAATGTGGTAATGGAATATTATTCAGCCATAAAAAAGAATGAGATCTTGACATGTGTGACAACATGGAAGGACCTTGAGGGCATTATGCTAAGTGAAATGTTAGAAAAAGATAAATATAATATGATCTCACTTATATGTGGCATCTAAACACTGAGCTCATGAGTACAGAGACCAGATTGGTGGTTGCCTGAGGCAGGGTGGGGAGTGGGCAAAATGGGTGAAAGGACTCAAAAGGTACACATTTCCAGTTAGAAAATGAATGTCATGGGATTAAATATGTAGCATGGTAACTATACTTAATAATATTGTATTGAAACTAATATAATGTTATGTCAATTCTGTCTCAATTTAAAAAAATACATACACACAAAGGAGAAGGTAGACTGGCAGGCCCGTTCTTAGGCAGAATCAGTTTTAGAAAAGATTATATTATGAAATCAAGGATCTGAGTGTTGACTCCTCTTTAAATACTTGCATACTTCTTGGAAAGCTGTGCCCCATTCAGGCATAAATATACCCCATTTTGAAAGCTTAGACCAGAGTTTATTTTTAACTTGATGGACATTTTTGCTATTTAAACAATGCTACAGTGATGTATGTGTGTATTCATATTTGTGTGCGTGAGCACGTGGGTAAATCTTCCCCAAATAGAATTGCTGGGTCGATGGTTAAATAAATTTGCAAATTTGATAAATATTGAATATTGCCTAATTCCCCCTTGGGGCTTCTTGAGGACCAGGAATCAGAGATTCAACCTTCAGGCAGGGTCAGGAGCTAGCATTTCCATCATGTGCTGCTGAAGGACAAAGTCGAAGACAGTTTTGTCCCCTTAAGTAGTGGAAAGCTGAGGAATTGATTAATTGGTGCTTTTAATCCTTCGGAGACCGTGGACAAGCCCGACAAGTCCCCATCCTGCACCCCTGTCGTTATACAACTCACTGGCAGGAAGTCGAACACCCAGGCCCTGGATGCTGTTTTCGCCTGGGCTTCTGGCTCGCTTGCTCTGGACGTGTTGAGATAGGCGTCAGGATTCTCGATCGCAGCCAGCCAGAGCACACTGCCCGCCTTCTCCATGTGGTTCTCTCTGAAATGGTAACAAGGAAGCCTCTTCCGCTGCTTCTCCTGTGGGGTTCTCCACCACAGAGGCTCTCCTGACACCCCTAGGCAGAATTAGCCACTTCCTCTGGGCTGCTATAGCTGTCGTACACACAGCTATTACCGCCTTTTCCTCACCCTTATAATTCCTTGTTCTGTGGCTGCTCCTCCCTTCTCCAGCCCTCTCTCCCAAGACTGTGCATCCTCGGAGGCCCAGAGTGTGCCTTAAGACTTCCTTTTTAGCATCTTCATTACATCAAACTCTATAATGCTTATCCAATGAATGGACATTCTCAAACCTCTCGGAAGTTTGATCTTTGACAAATGGTGACAAGTCGAATGTTTTAGGAGCTTTGTACCAGATGGGACCAAGAAGGGAAGGAAAAGGCCCAGTTCTCCTTAAAGCAGGAACTGTTTCTCATTCTACTTTGCTGTAACCTCTGTTTTGCCAGGGATGTGTGTTGCAGGCCTGCTGTACCGGGCACATTTGGTCATTGGTAGGGTCTCAGCTTCAGAGGTGCCTGGCTTCTCTAGTCCCTCCTCCCGTGGCACTCCTTGCTGGACTGCAGTCACTGCAGCTTCGTAGGGGGTAGGGAGTCATTCCTCTCCTTCCTGTGGGTTACTTTTGAGATCTAATGAGAAAAAGTAAGTGGAAAGAGGCTGGACAGTATTGTGAATTATTGACTGATTAACTTTTGCAATTCTTTATCAGAAGTTTAAGGCTTATGAAATATTTATTGTTGGTTAATTCCAGTGCTTAACTGGTTACTTGTTCTCCCAGCACTTTGGAAAGATAATAATATTTACCACCTAGAGATTTTCCTACAGTAGATCATAAATTTTCTTAACATTACGATCGAACTGATTTACCGTGACAGTCGGTTTCTATGAGAGCTTTAGCATTTGGGACTGTGTTGTCCAGAAGACGTGGATCGAGGTGGACATTTGGGAACTCTCAAAGTTGCAGCACTGCAGCCTCTGTGAACCGCAGGCAGGGAAGCTGCAGTTGCTTGTGAGAGCATCCAAGTGCTTCCTGAGTGGGAGATCTGTTTCTGTGCATTCCAGTCGTTGATGCACCAGATTGCTGGCGGCCTCTGATGTCTCTGTGTTAATCAACCTGACTACACCACCTCTCTCCCACCCTGGTCTTGATCATCTCAGTTATATATGTACCGTCGTCCCCTTCACACGTCCTCCTGAGCCAGAATTATGCTGGGAGTCAGCAGAGGTGTCAGAGCTGGGTAGTTTCTTTCAGTTTACTCTGGGAACGTAGGAGCCTCTCAGAAGCATCTCTGAGTAAGATGTCACGCACCAGCAACACTACTGTACTACGGTCCTTTTAGGTTCACAGCATGGAACACGGCAGCCAAACTGTTGCGTTTCCAATCCTTTGTCTTATCCTTTATATGATACCTAATTAAGAAAAGGTGTCAAAATCGTAGGAAACATTGCTTTCCCCCTTTTTTATTAACAGGTGGGGTTCTTTTTTTTTTTTTTTTTTTTTTGAGGTATAATTACAATCCATGAAATTTATCATTTTGGTGTACAATTTGGTGATTTCTTGTAATTTGCAGAGAGTGCAACCATCCCCACGATCCAGCTTGAGAACGTTTCCATCATCTTAAAAGGACCCCTTCTGCCCCTCTGCAGTGCATCCCACCCCCAGGCCACAACCACTGATCTACGTTCCATCTCTTTAGATTTGCCTTTTCTCCACAGTTCACATAAATGGAATCGTACAATAGGCGATCTTTTTGTAACTGGCTTCTTTCACTTCACAGCATGTTTTTGAGGTTTGTATACTTTGTAGCACATATTAGTATTTTGTTCCTTTTAATTGTTGAATATTATTCCACTCTTTAGAAATTTATTGTTTATCCATTTACCAGTTGATGGACATTTGGATCGTTTCCAATTTTTCACCATTGTGACTAATGCATCATGAATAATGCTGCTAAGAACATTCAGGTCTTTCTGTGGATATGTTTTCATTTCTCTAGGGTAGACTCCTAGGAGTACAACTGCTGGGTCTTGTAGTAAGTTTATGTTTAACTTTTTAGGGAACTGCTAAACTGTTCTCTAAGGTGGCTGTACCATTTTACATCCCAGCAATGTATGAGTGTTCCATTTTCCCCACATCCTCACCAGCACTTGGCTTTATTTGTCTTTTTGATTATAGTTATTCGAGTGGATGTGAAGTAGTATCTCTCTGTGGTTTTAGTTTCCATTTCTTGAATAACTTATGATGCTGAGCATCTTTTCATGTGCTTATTAGCCATTCATATTTCTTCTTTGGTGACATGTCAATTCAAAATTTACCCATTTTTTTTTAATTGATTTGTGTACTCACTTATTGAGTGGCAAGAGTTCTCTGTGTTCTGGGTATAAGTTCTTTATCAGATATATGATAGGACACGTGTTTGTTTGTTTTTTTTATCTTCCTCATACCAGTACCAGAGACTGTGGAAAGGGTAAAGGACTGTTAATAGGAATAAGAATTAATGTGTAACATTTACATGTTGTAAACTAGACACTGAGCTTTGTGTTCCATGGAGATTGTTTAAACCACTTTCTCATTTTCTAAAGGTTACAGAACTTTTTCATTTCTTGCTCTCCAAATAGCAGTTTGGAATAGCTAAAGAAAAACAGTCGATTTGGGGAATTCTTAGATTTTTGCCACTTAGAGCTGGTCTTTTAATATTAAGACTAATGGCTGTTACAACAGATGCAGAATACCAGAGAGTTAAACTAGTTAGATGTTTATTTCTCTCTCCTATAACAGGCTGACTTAGTCTTCCTGGATGTGTATGGGGACTCCCCAGGGTCAGACTCTTATCTTGTTACTCTTTAAGATGCGATTCTACCACAGGATCCAAGTGGCCACTCTGGCAGTCTTGACCCCTTGCAGGTAGTAGAAAGTATGAAGAGGAGAGGGGGTCCATTTCTTTTAAGAACTTGACCTAGAAGTTGTATCATTTTTGCTCACCTACCATTGGTTAAAACTTAGTTGTGTGGTGACGCCCAGGTAAAAGAGAGGCTGGGAAATGTTGTCTTTATTCTGCGGTGATGTGTCCATCTAAAACTTAGGGCTTACGGCCTCAAACTTAAGGGTTGAAGATAAAAGAAGAGAACAGATATGGAGGCCATTGTTGGGTTTGGGGGTTCCTATAACTGGTCTGTGAAATTCCTATTCGTTTTTTGTCAAAGTCTAGTCGATATGCAGTTGTTGGCCTAAACCTTATTGAGGAGTTACCAGAAGGTTCTTCATGGTGAAGTAGCCTATGTATGTATGTATGTATGTATGTATGTATGTATGTATATAAATGATTATTGCTTAGGGAATGTGACAGTAACTTAGTGATTAAATCCACTTTGGGAGTTGCTATACTGCATATAGATACACCGGCTGGCAGGAAGGGTGGCAGACGGGGGACAGCTTCTGCCAGGGCGACTTTGAAAGCAGAACCCTTTGTTTTGTAGTTTTCTTGTCAAGTAGCTGTTTTCTCCTGATGTCACCACCGTGTCACTTAATGAGCACTTTCCCCAGTGTTAACTGTAGTCATTCTTCTTGGTATGTAGTTCTGGATTAATATATCAGATCTGTCACTGTAGGAAGAAAAAGAGCAGTACTGCATCATTTAAAGATGCCACTGCCTCTCTGTGGATAGCCGTGGTGGCTAACAAGTGGAAGCGAAGAAATCTCCAGGATCCATTTGTCCTTTGTGTGTGTTTAAAACCTTGACAGCAGGATAAATTGGTACTGAATGTTTTGAAGAAGCAAGCATTAATGTTCCTTGAGTGCTCCATGTCTAGGTTTTCAGGCCTTGGTGACAATTACCAAGGAGAAGTGTGCTTTCGTGGGTGCAGCTCTGGGCTGCTGAGAGGGTCCTAAGGACTGAGGGGTCCACGCTTTCTCAGCCGCCCCAGAGGGAACATGAAGAAACATGGGATCCTGGGCTGCCCCCTAATCCCTGCTGGATCTCCCGCTGTGGGGACGTCCAGATGACTTGTTTTCTTTCCCTTCTGGCCCTTCTCTCTGCACTCCCCTCCAGCTGCCTGCTTCCCCCACCCCCAGAGTAACGTGATCCCCTCTGCCTGGTCTGCTGCTTTCGCAGATTCTTTTAGTCTTAGGGAAAGAGAGGAAAAAAATTAACCACTGCTTTTCCAGTTCAAAGTTAACAAAACTGTAAAAGCCAAAAACAGTGCCAGTGTTTGAAAATAAAAAGTGTTGCTTGTAAATAACCAGCACCTGGGCTTGCATCCATCATTTCTGCTTAGTGTGCCTAAGTTTTTACCCTCTTATAAAGATGGTAGTTTGAGGCCTTTAGAGTTATCACAACTTGCTGTTTTTGATTTGTTTTATAGATAGCTTCATCTTTATTCAGTATTCAGATTGAAAGCAAACAAGACTCTTTGTGATTTCTAAAGTAAAATTCTGTTTCGTTTATTTCAAAAGTTAACTGAAGGGACAAAGACAATTCATGAAAACATGTAAGATCTCTTTAAGTTGAATTCAAGCACTTAGAGTTTAATAAGGGCATCCCAAACCATTTTTTGCTTAATAACATATCTGTTTATAACTTCACTTTAAGCTGTGTGACTGGATTTAAGAATTCAGTGTTTGATTGTTTCCGCACCACCAGCAATGTTAAGATTTGAGGCCTGCAGTGTGCAACAAATTTTAAATAGGTTTCCTGCTTGTGTTCTAAACCTGGTCTGCCTAGTGGGTGTGATATAATGGGGGGAAAAGTCTAAATAGGGAATGTGGAAATCTGGGTTCCTTTCTAGGCTCTGCCACTGACTTGCTGTGAGACCTTGTGCAAATTATTTAACCTGCTTGTGCCTCAATTGTCGCATCTGTAAAATGAGCAAAATCGATTTTGATTAAAAATTATTAAAGATTGCAGACCTCTTTTTAGCTCTGTCCCCTCCCCCAAGCCCCTCTGAAATTACAGTAAAAAGATTTTTTTTTTTTTTAGTGAAAATGTATAAGGTCAAAAAGAACCCAAAGAATGAATGGAGAAAATGGAGAAATGAACACATTTTTGGAAAATGGCAGTCAAAAGCTGAAGCCTAACCTCTTCTGAGAGACGCGTGGATTAGAAATGAGCTACTTTGCTTGTAAGAATGTGAGGGGAAAAAATCAGAAATTAGAGGCATTAGTACCACAGAAAGCCAGGGGGTGGTGAAGCCTGTCACTGAAATCAAGGGGATCAATTGCAAGTCTGTTTAGATTTTTCATATGCCTTCCCAACCCTGTATAGCTAGATGACCACCTCTCTTTCCCACCAACATGAGACTGGAGGTAGAAACCGCCCTGTAAAGTCTGTACTCAGGCATTACACCCCATTAGGGGAGCAGGTAAGCCATTTAACTGAAAACAGTGGGGTGGCGAAAAGCAGGGGTTTTTTTAAAGGCTGCATACTAAATAGTGAGATTCTCAACCCTCTCCCAATACCTACTACCCAGGACCCAAATAGGAGATAGAAAGATCCTTTTGGGGGGGATAAAACCCCAAAATTGAATGGTCCTAGAGAACAGCCCTTTTGGGAATTCTCTTGATGGGAAGGGCAGCTCACACCTTCCATCGTTAAAGTCCAGTAGTTGTCATGCCCCTTCCATGCTTGCTTTTTAGTTTCTCGCTGATATATAATGGACAGCCAAATTTCTCTAAATATTGGAGAAAAGTCTCTAATATGATAGATAAAGGGTAAAACATTCATACAAAAAAATAACTTGGTGGATTTAAAGACAATGTAGGAATCAGAAGAATTTGGAATTTTTTCTGTCCTCAGAGAGACTGCAAACATCACACAAGAGAATATTATTAAAAACAACAATCAGAATAATAATTAGCTCTTTAATATTGAAAATATTATAGACAAAATTTAAAATTCCCAGAAGACTTGACAAATAGCCTATCTCAGAAAGCAGAAAATAAAGATAAATACATAGATAGTACGAGAGGACAGTTAAGAAAATTAGAAGTTCAATCCCAAGGTTTCAGTATCTATCTGGTAGGAATTTCAGGAGAGAACAGAAGGAAAACAGAGAATTTAGAAAGCAGTACGTATTAGGAAAAAATTTAGAGCTTAGTGAAGGGTTTTCCAGAACTAAATGACTTAAATCTTTGAATTGGATTAGCTCCCGGAGTCATATGTATATGACTCGTTTTAAGCCTTATTGTGAAAGTTCAACATTAAGACTATTAGAAGATCCTAAAAGCTTCCCAAGAGAAAAGCAGGTCATGTGTAAAAGATTAAACATCAGAGTGGAATTGCATTTCTAAACAACAGTGCTGGAAACTAGAAAATGGTGAAGAAATGCCTTCAAAATTAAGTAGGGAAAATGATTTTCAATGTAGACTTCTATACCCAGCCAAACTGTCAGAGTAGAACAGAAGAAGGGCATAAGCTACTGGATAATGAAATCCAGCAAAATTAGGACAGAAGTCAATAAACAGAACTGAGAATGTTTTAAGTTGGGAAATAAATACCACTAAGTGGCAACAGGTCTTTGAAGTATTTGAGGGAAAAAATAGTAATAGGTATACAGAAGACTAATCAAATTTTTAAAAAATCAAGGCGGTATCTGCAGGATAAACAAAGACATAATAAAGGAGACACTCATAGTATATTATATTGGTAGCACAGTGAATAATATTTATATCATCATAGTAATATAAATGCTATTGATATAACCAAAAATTGTGATTTTACTGTTTTGGGGGTTACGGATGGGGTTAGTATACTACTACTATAATAAGTTAATATATATTGTTGATGAGCCCAGAAACAACAACATGAGGATACTAGTTAGAAATCTGAAGGAGGCTGCCTCTGGGGAAACAGACTGGGCAGTGGACTCAGGGGCAGCCGTTTTTATTACATTTTTAGTACTGTTTGATTTTTAATCGTGTATATATATTACCTCGATTTAACAAATAAAAATGAAAAGTAAAATGAGTATAGCGATAATATTAGTTTCCTCCTGGAGAAAAATTATTGAGTTATGTTTGCCTTGTTAATTATAAAGATATAGTAGAGTCTTAACTATATTGAGATTTTCTAGAAGGTAGATTTACTCTGAGGCAGTTCCGTGAGGGTTGTAGCCCTGGAAACACCGAGGGGGCCAGGAAAGCCAGTGTCCTGACAGGCAGTCCTAAGAGCGGCCCGCCCATCACTTTCCTGGCCTGGACCAGGCCCCCAGTAAAGGGGTGGGGTTGTGTTTTGCCACAAAGTGGGGCTGTGAAACCTTGGCTTTACAATTCAAAGTAGGACTGTGACATTTCAATTAGTAGTTGCTACTCCTACCCCATAGCTAGTGTTTCTTGCCCTTAATAAAATGCTTTCCTTGTCCCTTGGAAAACCTCCAGACTGCTTTCACTCCCTCAGACTGTACTTTCTGAATCATTTCCACATACCACATTTGTTCATTTTAGCTTTTGACTTAGTCCCAGTAAGACTTAGGCAGGCACATAGACCATCACCTGATATAGTAAGAGTCTTCTTTTGGAAATAACGATAGTTACTGTTCATCGAGCACCTTCCATATATTATTTCTAATCTTCATAGCCCTGTGAGATAGCTACTCTTATGACTATCCCCCCCCCAATTTTTCAGCTAATAAAATTGAGGCTCTGAGAGGTAAAATCACTTGCACAAGCCACCACAGTGAATGCAAATCTGAGATTCAGAACGAGGCTGCGTGATGTCCTTCAGCCTCCACTGTGCTGCCTTTCCCTCTTCACCTGGTTTGCCCAGTTCAGAGCCACCAGGCCTTTATGACACTTGACCAGTAAGTAGTGCTATCTTACTAAAAACGTATGAGACTTAAAGAGATGCATGTGTGTCCTTGTACCATAGTGGCAAACGTGGCTCTGATTGAAGTGACCTTCTAAGCTGTATTCTCCTTCAGTTGGACACACAGTGGTCCCAGAGAGCTAGAGAACCCTGCAGGTGCACCACACAGCGTTTGCACAGTCATAGGAAGCTGGCTTTGTTAGCACGTGCATGTGAAATAGCATGCACATACCTCAAGACCTTTGCCCTTTCCCCCTAAAGTTATTGACTGCAATTGCTGTTAAATGAAGGAATTTTAGAACTATCCATTCCTGTTTGTCCTACTCCCAGTGAAAATAAAAAGCAAGTCTTCCCTCTTCCAGTGTACACATCATCTGGGGAACCTAAGATACAGCCCACTGCACATATTCCGATTCTGAAGGTCTAGAATGGGGACTACAAGTCTGAATTTTCAACAAGCACCACAGGTGATTCAAAGTAGGTTGTCTCTGAACCATACTTTTAGAATCACAGCTCAGATCACGTACTTTAACTAAGGACCTTTGTTCTTTCTTTCTTAATACTCTTAATATATTTTAAAGTATTCTTGAATAGTACTTCCCAGAATTATTTTCTTTTAAGACATATCTTCCAATAGTTATGATTTTATTTCATCTTTAGCTTTGCTCATATTATCCACCTTTCACTTAAATTGCAAATGATATGTGATTTTAGAAAGTTCAAGAACTTAGGACCCGACTGCTTACTAGCTGTGTGAACTTGGACAAGAATCTTAGTCTTCCCCTTCCTCTTCTTGCCTGCGCTAGGAAATGGAATTAAACTACAGAAAACTCAAAGGGTTGTGAGGCTTGTGCCTGGCACATATTAGGTGCACAGTAAAAGTCTGTTCCTTTCCCAGACTGAATGCAGCATGACAAAGAAGTGACATAGTTCACAGTCTTTTTCATTTCTTTGGTTTTGACTTGTCTTCTTTCCTTTCCTTTCCTTTCCTTTCCTTTCCTTTCCTTTCCTTTCCTTTCCTTTCCTTTCCTTTCCTTTCCTTTCCTTTCCTTTTTCCCCCTTTCTTTTCTTTCTATTCCTTTTGAGGCTTAAGGTTGCTTAGAGGGAATCTCCTTGAGCGTTTCTACATTTTAGTAAAAAGATTGAGGCTTTCCTTTATTTCCTTGTCACATAGTGCCTTTTTATCTTGCAGGTGAGTTTCAAACGCTTAAAAACTGGATCTGGAAAGAATAGTGTAGGTTTGATATGGTAGTATACAGTTTGGTGATATTTTCAATATTCATTGCTGCTAATTCAGAGAGTTTTGCCAGACCTGTTGATGCATGGTTTTATAACTAAATTTAAAAAGATTTGGACACAGTTTATAAGCATTACTCATTTTAAGAGGATAAGGTCATTTTAGACTGAAGAGCAGAATATTAGTCACTGGCTTTTTAAAATAAACTTCCCAATATAAACTACAGCACATGCAAACAAATACCTGGGCCTGTATTATTAACTGTTAGTATTCAATGATATGGTTAGAATTGCAAAAATGCCCATTAATGTATAATTCTTGGCAATGAGTTGACAATTTAAATACAGCTCTTTAAATCTGAAATGCTGTATAATGACAGACTTTGTTATAGTCTGGTCCAAAGCCCTTGAACTTTACAAAACAACACAAAAACATTTTAGTTTTTAGCCTTTTTATACTGGTGGCACCTTTGAAAATTTTTCAGCTTTACACTTGGAGGTTGAAAGGTTCAAGGCAACACTAAACAGGTCTGAGTCATTACCTGCAGACTCCCTAGCAGAAGATAGTGTTTCCCAGCATCCAGATAGCCTGGCATCCACGGTCACTGCACTTGTCACCTGGTGACCCTGCAGCCCCCTGTCTCCAGGCAATGGGAAATGCATACTTCCCTGACAGTGCCTTTTTAGGTGCTCAGAAGGCCTGACAGGTACTACTACAGTACTAACTGTCCGCTCAGGTGCAGTAAAAACACATTTCGTACATTGATCAGAATATGGCAGGACACGTCTGAGAAATTAACGACGGCCCCATTGAGAACTCCTGTGATATACACTAGTCACATCCAGTCCAATCTTGAATTTTTATGTGTTATTTTTGGCAGACCTAAAGGAAGATCTTCTTACTGAGCCATTCCTGATGTACTTACTGAGATACCCATGTTTTTGTCATTACAGAATAGGCCAGAAAGCAAAATGAGTTTACCGTTGTCTCCTGGGCTGATCGCTGTACCCAGGCTCCCTTAACCAAGACTTCCTCTGAAACATAGGACGTTCGTTATTTCACCAAAGATACAGATGCCCAAAGCTGTAATCTACGTGTAGTTTTTTCATGGTCGGAGGGAGCCATGTAATGCACTTTTCTCGGATCTAGGCACACCTGGGGCGAGTTCAGCTCTGTTTCTAGCTGTAGGGCCCCTGGCAAGGTGTTTGACTTCTCTGAGCTCCAGGTGTTTACCTGAAGAATCGGGATAATAATTCTGGTTTCCTCCCAGGACTCTTGTGTGGTGATGGAGGGCGGGAGAGTCCGACACAGCGATCCCAGTACGCGTCCAGCGCCCATTGTTCCTGTGCTCTAACACGCGCCCGTGTCAGGTAGTTGCCTGGCGCTGCTATTAAAGTCCTCCCTGGTGTTGACATTTATCTGGGTTTCTTATTGGGTGTGCTTGGGGTCCCTGTTGTTTCCCGCTTATCTGGGTTTCTGGTTTCGTGCCAAGTAACAGTGTGTTCTCGTGGTGATGGTTATCACCTGTTACGACACTGTCTGTCATCAGCCCTAACTAGAGGGATAAAGAGACCTGAGCCCCGCGCGGCAGTGAAATGGGTTTGACGCTGCGGTGCCCCGTGGCACTTGCCAAACAAGGGAAATCTCTGTTGAAGAAAACGCGGCCAAGGCGGAGTCCGCGGCCCCTTTCCGAGCCGTCGGGAACCGTGTCCGCACGCGGGCGGCCGCCCCGTGGGTCCGGGGACCCCGGGCGCTGGTCCTCTGACCCCGTGGGGCCGGCCTCCGTCGCGCTGCGCGCTCAGGATCCCCGCGGGCGCGGCTGCGCTGGCCGCTGCGGGGGGCCCGGGCCCGGAGGCGGGGCCGGGCTCTGGCCGGGGGTGGGGGGTGGGGGGGCCCGGGGGGACCGGGGCCGCGCCGGCCTCGCGCTCCGCCTCCCGCCGGCCCCGGCGCCGAGGGGGTTAAGCGGGGCGGGGCGCGGCGCGGCGCGCGGGGCGGGCTCGGCCGGGCCCGGGCCCTTTGTTAGCGGCGTCGGGAGCGGCCGGAGACGCGGCCACGGCGGGCGCGGGGCGGCGGGGGCCCCGGGGTGCGCGCGGGGCCTGAGCGGGGCGCCGGCCCCGGCCGCCGGCGCCGAAGATGCTGGAGATCTGCCTGAAGCTGGTGGGCTGCAAGTCGAAGAAGGGGCTGTCGTCGTCCTCCAGCTGCTACCTGGAAGGTGGGCGCCGGGCGCGCGGGGCGGGCGGGGGGCGCCGGCCGGGCCTGCCTAGGCCTCGCCGCCCGCGCGCCCCCTCCCCCCGCTCCCCTCCCCCTCCCTCGCTTTCTCTCTCTCCCGCCCGGCCCTGGGCGCCGCCGGCCGAGCGGGGCTGGGGGTGGGGGGGGGGTGGGGGGGTGGGGGTGCAGGGCGCCGGGCCCGCGCCGCGCACCCCGGGGGAGCCCGCGTCGGGTGGGGCGCGGGTGTCGGGGGCCCCGGCCGCGGGGCTGCACCCGGGAAAGCTTGGGGACGCGGACTCCGCAGGCCTGAACAGCCGGGCCAGCCCTCGCTGTGGCAGTTCCCCCGTTAACGGGGACTGAAGGGTCAGAAAGGTCGACCCGTGTTTGAAACACACGATTTCCATTAAGTATCGTGTCCGGAGGAGCACGGCTCTACCATTTATGGGTACAGAGACGCCAGTGATCCTTCCCGCCCCCGCCCCCACGCCATGCTAACCTACGGACCACGGAGAGGCCTCAGGCGTTTCTCGCTTTTAAGTAGAGAAAGGAGAAATTACACCAGATTTTAAGAAGGGTTTCGAATGAGTTCAGAGCCCTCGGGGTGGGGAGGGACCTCACGTTAGGTTTCTTCAATAAATCAGAGCCAGAAGCATTTCACTTTTACCTTCTTTCTTTCCACTCTCCTTATCCCAGTTCTCCCTTTCCTCTTATTTGTCTTTCATTTTCTGTACTGGTAGGGTGACGGCTGAGAAAAAAATGACTTGAGGATGATGACTGGTCGTCATTTGAAGTTTAAAGATGGATCTGAAATTGTTCTGATTTGAGGACTGGTCATCTCAGGCTATTACTTTCACCAGAAAAGGCTAAGTGGACTTAAAAGACGTTATCCTGCTTGTATTTCGCCATCATTTTTATTGAGGACCTAAAATAGGAATAGAAGTGTAAAGGTCATTTTAGAGCAATTAGGATTTCTGCTGTGTAGCCATGAAGTTGTGATGTTTTTCTTTTTTAAATAGAGAGATAAACAGAGGCCTCATTAATTGACTAAACTTTTTCCTTCCAATTTTTTGACTTGAGGGCCTACCTGGAGTCACTTGTGCAACTCCCACCATAAACACCAGTGAAACCCATGGGCCCTTCTTGCCACAGTATGTGGACATCCGTCCCTTTCCCTCTCGGGATTAGGGGCCTTAGAAAAGTCTCATCCAGATGGAGCATTTGAGTGCCGGAGATGGTTTATTTGTCCCCTAGAAGTTGGCATCTGAGCAACCAAAATCATCTTCAGTTAATACGTGGCTTGTTTTCCAAGTTGCTCAAAATTCTGAACACACTCGCATTACCATCTGTAAAGAGTTAGTGTGAGGCATTCCCGCTCAGTTCTGCAGATGGGTGCCTAGGGCCCGGGAGATGAGTGGCCTTTCTAACTGCAGAACTGGAGGAAAGCTTAGGTGACAACAAAGCTGTGACATTGTTTTGCTTTTGTTTTGTGTGTATCTGGCTGATTATTGTTTAGAGGGGGGAATCTAAAGTCTGTTGTAGCATGTCTTGAAATAACATTCTCATGTCTCAAAACAAAAAGGTTCTAGTACAGCAGACTGCCTTGGGTTAAGGTGTCATCAAAGAAGGTATCACTAGTTTTCTCTATTTTATTGTTATATTTAATTGGAGAAAATAAATGAAATTATTGGTCTGTAGTTAAGAGAATTTAAGAAACCTTGGCGATCGTTTCTTAAAGTCTCTGTGCGCGTAGTCTCTTGGGAAAAACAATTGCCAACATCTGGATAAGTAATCTAGCCATTTTGTTTTTACTGACATCCTAAATCAATCAGCATTTTATTGACACCCACTGGGGCCCAGTCATCACAGGTTTTGGAGAGAATTAAATATGGTCAGGTTTTTCCTTCTATCAAAGAAGTTTCAACTACAAATGCAACCGTGACCATGCATGCACTTACTCCTCAGGCCTCGTTATGAAAGCAATTCTAAATGCTTCCAGTGTGCCAAGCACTGTTACAGCATCCTATGCCTTCATTTGCTTAGTTCTCATGATGGCCCTGTGGTCATTTCCATTTTATAGATGAGGAAACTAAGGCACCAAAGATTAGGAAACTTGTCTAAGGCAACAGAGGTAGCAAGTGGTAGAGCTGGGATTTGAACGCACGCTGTCTGGCTCCAGAGAGCCCGTTTTAGCCACTCTGTGCTTTCCAGATTGTGACTGTTTATCTCCTTTGAAACTTTGTGAATGTTAAAATGGTATCTTCAGAAACACTAATGCCTGAAGTAAGGGTCATCTTCCTTCCTTTCTGGAAACCTAATGCTGATAAATATGATTATCTTTGGCTGTGCAGTTAAAATTTTAAAAATGAATATTAACAGAGTTGTACATGGTAAGAAAATTTAAAGGGTATTTATTTAGTGAAAAGAAATTCCGTCTCCTATCCAGTTTCCCTACCCAGAGGCACTCAGGAGTTTTTTAGAAATATTTTATGCACATATAAGCATTTATAGCATTTGAATTTTGTACTTAAGCTTTCTGAAGATGTATGTTTTATAGCAATAGCTGCTATTTACCATGGTCACATTTAGCTTTACATTCTTCCATCCCCTTCAAACACTGATTGTTGCTTCCCCTAGAGATGTGAGAAAACATAAACATTAGCTATTTTAATTCATTTTTTCCCATTTGCTTTTATTTGTTCATATGTACAATGTATGCAAATACAAACACGAGTATTGTACTTGGACATGTGAGTTCTGTACTGCGGAATAAAAACTAGTGTCCGAGATGTGAACTCTTCTTGAACTTTCAAAATTTATTTTAAGGGCCCACTTTTAAACACTTCCTTTCAGCAGTTAACTTTCTGGAGGATGCTTTACGTGCTGCCAGCCACACACATACACTTTTAGAATTGCTTCAGAGAAGTGTGTGCTCTCTTTCTACTCTCTCCTGACGTCATCAGCTACTTCTCTTGTTTCGTAACAAAGAAAATCTGAGGCTCTTTCTGTAACTTAATAGAAAACCAGTCCTTTTCATTTCGGTTGTCATTAAAATTTTCGAGCATTTATGTGACAGGCCGTGGCACTAAGCACTTCATAGCCATTCTCAGTTTTCGTGGCAGCACTGTGAGCCTTTCGTAGAATAGGAAGAAGGGCCCTGTTCATTTTAGTTGGAAATACTTTTGAATTTAGAGTCAGGAGATCGAGGTTTTTGTTTGATATCTTTCAGCTTTTCTGTTCCCCTACCTCTGAGACAACAAACATCCTTGGTCTAGCCCACCTTAGAGGATTGTTTTGAGGATTTATGAGATGATTCAAGTGAAAGTTGAAACAAAGTGCTCAGCAAGTTTATACCAAAATGAGGTTCCTTTGAGATGTCCCCAAGTCCAAAGAGCTTTATGGCTGGGGAATTGCTAAGGTCCCCCTGCAGAGCTGCAGGCCAGCCTGGACCCAGATGCTGTCCATGCTGCCGAGTGACCTTGGGCACATTGCTCCCTGAGCCTTGGTGATCTCAGCTCAGAAATAAGGCTCGTAGTCCACTGTGCCTCGTCAAGTTGGAAGGTTCACATGAGAGATTTTAATTGTTTAGCACAGAACAAGATGTTAGCAAATATTAGCCATTGTTATTTTAAGCACTTAGCAGTCTAAAATGTTGGCGTTGCCAGTTTCTCTAACGGTTGAAGTGATGATAGAACTGAGCTGAGCTCAGTCATAGTTTTTCTTGTTGTTAACAAAACAATGTTTCCAAGTTCGCTTTGATGCATATAATTAGTATTTCCTGTCCTTGGTCTTAAGGAAAAGTATCTCTTTGTCCTCTGACCCTCTCTTATTTTCATGGTGACTATTTTAATTGTGGAAGAAAAAAAATACCATTGGTTTATGGTTGGCATCTTATTCTCTCCCAAGGCAGTATATGCACAGCTCCAAACGTGTGAAACTGAAAATATCATACTAATTATTACTTTATTGTAAAATCAAGTGTTAATTTTGCCAGTGTAATCACTGATCTGAAATAGAAACAAATATTATCGATGGATAGGTTTTTAAAGCAGCAGTATTGTACAACATGTTGATTATAGTTAACAATACTGCATTGTATATTTGAAGGTTGCAAAGAGAGTAAATCTTAAAGGTTTTCCTCACAGGAAAATAAATGTAACTGTGTGGTGATGGATATTAACTTATGACATACATATATCAAATGATTATATTGTATACCTTAAACTTACATCCTGTCATGTAAAACCAACTCAGTAAAACCAGGAAAAAAAACATATATATATATATATAAAATACGAACTAAAGATCAAATGGGACATTAGAATAATTTAACTTTTCCTCTGTAATGGTGGATCATAAACACAGAAGAAGGATTTATAAAATAGTCTTTTTTTTTTACTCTCTTTAAATGGAAAATTTTAAACCTGTGATGAAAGCAGGTAGCATGATGAACGTCCTTGTAGTCATCCCCCAGCTTTAATAATTATCACCTATGGTCAATCTTGTTTCCTTGCCTAGTGAAGTTATAGTTCCAAAGCCATTTGGAAGAATAACTTTGCTACTTACTGACTTTTGAGAGTCTCACTTTGTCCTCAGATGATGAGAGTTCTGCAAAATTAGTTTTCAAATCCTCCTTTCTTAGCCCACATCATAGGAACTTTGTTATACTCTGTTGGATGGTGGTGATAGGGAAGAAAGATGAGGGAAAGACTGAGCACCAGTTGGGAGTTAGGGAGGAAAGAGAGACAGACCCAGGAGAAACAGACAGACCTGGAGACAAAGACAGAAAGATAGGCTGAGACGGGAAAGGGAAAAGATGAGAGGAGGAAGACAGGGGACAGGCACAGAGGGAGGATGGCCAGAGGGGAGAGAGAGAAAGAGCAAGATCATGAGAGAGAAGTGCAAGCGACTGGGAGAGAGACAGGAACAGGCAGCTGCCCGGCAGAGGCATAGTTAACATCTTCTGTTTCCCACCTTCTCAAGTGCAGTGGACAGAGTCTCCTCAGAGGGTTGGCGGGATTAGTGCAGGCACAGCGCATGGCACCATGCTGGAACTCAGCCTTGATAAGTGTTAGCTACCATTCTGTCACATTCCATTGAATAAACTTTCATCTCATTACTCTTAAATTCTCTTTAGAGACCTAATCTTTATCAGTCTTACCAGTTCTCAGATTTAGCCAATAAATCACATTGTATATCTAATACCTTAAAACCGAATCAAAAGGCAGGCTTTGAATAGAACTAGCCCTTGCTTTTGGAGCCAAAATACCTTTCTTTGGTCATGTTAAGTGCTCAGGTCAGCAGTAGAAATTGCAGTGGCTAACGAGATGTTCTGGGGGGACTGTTTGCCATTGAGTAGCCAGCCCCTCTACTTCAGTGACTCAGGTCTAAACTGACCCAGGAGTCCTTGATGACACTTTAAAGGAGAACAGGAAATGTGACATGAATGCGTTCAAACCATCCCGGCCCGGCAGGCAGTGGGCAGGTGTAGGGGGCTTTCAGTCTGTTGCAAATGGCCTGTGACAGAAGAAAAATGCTTTTCTGGTTAGCATGCTCACGGGACAGTTTGAATCTGGGCCAGTGCAGGCTTCATGGAACTTTTTCTATGCCCCAGACAAAAAGTACGTGTTCATCATGCTGTCTGCCTCTTAGGAGACTAACAAATCCTATTTCTTTTGAAAGCACAGAGAAGTGTACTTCTGTGTTCCACCTTGTTTTAGGCTCTGGGCCATGCTTCACATGCCATTACAATCAGTGATTGCACTTCGTAGACCTTGAAGGTTTTCCTGGTCGGGCTGCATTTGCTTTTTGTTTTTACTGCCTGTCATTTCTGTTCTCCGCTGTCACAGGTTAGCAGATAATCAAGGTGCACTCTTCAGGCATGACTTAATATTTTACCCTGTTGCTACAGACAGGGAGTTCGTTTTAATGGACACGGAACAGTGCTGTGTGTAAACACAGGTATGCGCTGCAGACTGATAGGAACGCTTGGTCTCTGCCCAAAAGGAGCTTACACCACTGTGACAGTAAGAGAAGTGTTTGTTCTGTAGAGCCTGCAGTGCCCCAGAGCCAAGCTCACCACACCTGACATTCGTACAGAAATTCCCCGCATCCACTGCGTGTTCAGCCCCCCCGACAGCCCTGCTGGGTCTGTTCTGCTCTGGCCCTGTTGTGCACTTGAGACACTGAGGCTCAGAAATGAGCATCTTCCAGATGTGAACAAGGTTTGTCCACTTCTGAACCCAGGCTTATTGGACCCCAAGGCTCTAGCGAGCAGCTTCCTTACCACCTGTCATAGGGTAGCAGGCGAGTTGGTCAGATTTGCATTTTAGAAAGATCCCTCTGGTGACTGTGTGTGAAGTTGGAATGAAGTGGGGCAAAGTCAAAGGGGAACCAGTCAAGGGTGTGGTGGGTCTTGGAAAGGACAGGACCCATCAGAGATTTAGGAGGAAATGAGGCCAGAATGTGGGTGTGAACTTAATGGGATGAGAGGGGACAAGAATGACTGGCCTCAAGTTGGTGGGTTCTCACATGAGTCTTTATACTCCATTTGCAGTAATTGTAAACTACTTTGCAACCTTAGAAGGTGATATAAAATTCCTTTTTTTCGCATTTTGGTAGAGGGAGAGGGTACAGGGATTGTTTGTCTTCAGAAAGGTTACTGTTTGTACTGCCGATAGGGACGGAGGTTGAAATGGAGAATTTCGTTTTCTAAAATTGACCGGCTAGGAACCTTATAATGTTAAAAGATTCCGGGGGAAATATTTAAACCTTGGGCTAATTTAAGTGACTTTATTTTTTAGCCTTTTACTTTTGAAAGGAGGTTTCCCTAGAAACCTATTTAACTTACTATAACGTAATAAAACTGCATTATTTAAAAAAGGAAATTGTATAATTTGGCTTTCTCACTAATTTATAGCAGCTTCCTTTGTAGGCCCTCCCCCTGGGTTGTGCAGAACTGAATCTGCAGCGCAGACGCCCACAACCTGGAGGCCTGGGTCAGGGCTGGAGTCCAGGGGCCTGTGGCCTTGGATGGGAAGTACCAAAATTTTATTTCACTCACTCACCTCTTACTGAAGATTGGCATTTTGGTTTTTTGTTTGTTTGTTTTAAGAAGAACATAGGGAACAGACCACAGTAATATTAGCAGTACTTGTGACTTCGTCACCAGGAAAAATGAGATATTTTCACACCATATAACAGTTTTGAATGTTATTTCTATACTGATGACTACTTTGAAATGACAGTAGTTACCACTAGCTCTTGTTATTTAATGCGTTAGTGAGGAAGTGCTGTATCACCATTTTTATAAAATGCTTTTAGGACTCGTTCAGTACAGTTGTTTTCCTTTGCAGTCTTTTGTAGCTATTTTATGTGTTTACACACTTTATTCTGAGATGAAGTCCCTAGGCATCACCAGAGAGAGGCCATGGTACAGAGGAGATGAAGACCCCTCCCTCAGTGGCCAGGGAGGGTCAGGGGCCTCGGATCCCTGTGAATCCTGCTTCCATTGCTGGGTATGGTCTTCATCAGGGTCACCTCCTTCCTAACCCCAGTGAGCTGACTCCTTGCAGCTCCTGGCCCTCAACATCCTCAGCGTCCTTCCATGTTGTCAGAAATTGACCCGTAAGGCGGTGCTCATCTCTCAGAGTTTTGCTTTGAGGCTGTGCAGATGTTCGTTAACTCTGTCTCCCCATGAGGGTCAGGGGCCTCGGGACAGTGTTTTGGTTACCATCTTGCCCTCCTTCTGCTCCCCAGAGCTGACACAGTGTTTTGGGGTGCCGAGAAGATTTTGTTCGGAGTGTGAATTAATGCCAAAGCTTTATTTAGCTAAGCTTGCTTTTAAAATAATTTTAAATGCTCCGGGTGCAGGCATAAGTTACAAAATAAAGGACCATGTAGAATGTAGATAAAAATGACTTTCATCAAGTCCAAATTGTGGGAAATAATACTTTTCCTCTAAGCTCATATTATAAAAAGTTGTGTGAGACTGTTGCAAGCTGACTTGAGAATAGTCTGAGCATGATCTCATCAGTTGGAACAGAGTATGAAATAAAACACGAAGCTTTCCCTTTTTTTTTGAAGGATCTGTTTTATAGATGTTTAAATTACAGAGATTCCTTGAACTGGAGGATAATAGGGAAGGGCCCACAAAGGAAATAGGAATAAAGCAACATAGGCTTAAATAATTGAATGTGAGCAAAAAGTAAAGTTTGTCACATCAGACATACCCTGTTCTCTCTCACCCCTCCTCCACCCCGAAACGGTGGGCATGAGATGCCTGTGGTGGACAGCAGAGACTGCAGAGGCCACTCCAGAGGGAACCACGGTCTTGGGCACGAGTGTCAGCAGGAAGGTGGGAAGCTTCCCAGCGTGTTTTTCCTGGAGTTGCAGTCTTTTCTCCCTCCGGGACTATGAAGTCGCCCCGCCAGCCCCTGGAGTTCAAGAGCACTTTCCTTCTCTTCCTGTTTGCCCACGGGGCTTCTGCAGCAGCGGCAGCTCCTGGAAGTCTAGACCAGATATGCCATATCAGAGAATCTCCTGTAAACATTGTGGATCAGTGACTCACTACTTGAAGAAAGGATTATTTTGTAAAAAAAAAAAAAAAAAGATCTCTAAATTGCACTTTAAAGACCCAAGCCATTTTCTTAGAATACCGCCTCAAGTTAATCACGCACAGGCCTAGTGAATCTTAGGGCATTTTCAAACCATTCGATACCCTCATAGTTGGAACCGTAGCATTTCAGCAGTCTGGAGGCACTGTTGTAGATATCACCATTCTTGGTGCTTACCTGGCTGATTACTGACTTTCCCTGAGTTTCGTTGTTGATGGAAACCTTTTCATTAACAGTATGGTGAAATAACAGTGGGCTGAAGGGCACTTTTTGAAAAGATACAATTCTTAAATGTATCTAAAATATGACTCAAAGGATGCTGCAGAAAAAGTTCACTAAAAACATATAAGAATAATAGCAGATGCTAAAATTTCTTTCCCAAAACTTAACGATAGCCAAAAGAGCCATTCTTTGGAAGAACAGAAGAGGGGAGCTATTTGGGGCATCTTTTTTTTTTTTTTTTAATGAAGACTGGGCTTTTTTAGGGGGTCTTACTTAATGACAGTGGGACTGGCAGCAAGTTCATGTATTATGCAAGGAAGATATAAGTACATTCTGCAACTTTGGCCTCGTAAGCTGTGATCATTTTTAAGGTTGACGAGCATAGTTCGCTATGAAATGAAGCAAGAAACTTGGCATTTATGCATCGTGAGTCAATTTTGACATCAGCCTGGATTGGGAATTGACTGGAAGGTTTGGGGATTGGACTGTGGCTGCACTTGAGTGTCTCGATCCAGAGGCATGCATGAGCAATACTTCCCTTTGGGCTTTGGCCATTAATTTGTGGAATGGAGCAAGAACTGGAGAGGAAAACTGAGAGGCTGCCTTGGATTTCCTGACGTCCTGTTGAATCAAAAAGCAGTGGGAGGCCCTTTCCTTCCTGACAGAGGCCTCACCCCTTCACATGACATTCCCAGCATCTGCCTCCATGTTAGGACCAGCCCCTCTTTATCCTATACTTTAAACCCATGGTCACCCGTGGGCGAGTAGCCGCGATCTGCCTATTCCAGGTGTTTTCCAGGCCACTTCCCCTGATTATGTAACTTTGATCAAATCCAGATGCTGCAGAATGTTTGATAGAAGAGGTCAAATGGCATTTGAGAAGAAAAGCATCTCTGTATTCATGACTTAGGTTTAATTTCCTGTATGGGCCTGGTCTGCCAAAGCTGTATGCTCGTGGCCACAAGGAGGGGACACCAGAGGGAAGTGCACATATTTTTTCAGGACAACTTGAGAAGATTCCCTTCTCGCCAGAAAATTTTACATGTTAAATTATCAATTATATAAGTGTCAGCTAGCTTCTAACAGTTTTTTTTATTTTTGTAATTGTTTCCCGATTATAAAAATCCACTTTCATTGCGAGAAATACTCCGAAATATAGAAAAGAATCAAGAAAGTTTTAAATGTTTGTAATCTCACCACCCGAGTTAACTGCTGTTCACTCCTTAGGGGAGTTCTTCTGGACTATTCGATTTTTAAAAAATTGAGAATTGTTGTGAATATATTCTCAAGCCATTAGATATTTTTTCCAATAATGATTTTGATTGGCTTTATGAATATCTTCTGTTTTATGGATGGGACCACAAACTAGCTTGCCTTGTATTAATATGTTTGAATTTTCCCTTTGTGTGCTGTTATTTTAAAACCAGCATGTGCAGCTCATTGTGTGGGTCTCTTAGGATAACTTCCTAGAGGTAGCTCAAAGGTTATGGAATGTCTAAAGGGCCAGGTTCACATTTCCAGTTGCCCTCCTGAATGTCACAGCAGTTACTGTGCCACATACGAGCTAGCATTGTGTGCGAGTGCCCGTCTGTCTTACACCGAAGAAATTGTACCTGCCAATTTGTTGGGTAATTTGCATTTCTTTGAATACTAGAGACTTAACAGGCTTTCCATGTTTAATAATAATTTAAATTTTCGGTGAATAGCTTATTCATGGTTTTGGTTCTTTTTTTCATAAGTAGGAGGGTTTGTCTTTTTCTTTTGATAGGCAGGAGTTCTCTTATGTTGAGAATCCTTTGCCTAATAGTTTTAAGTAATATAATGACAGTAGAAGTTCTTTTGACTTACTTCCTCTTAACTAAATTGCCAAAATGACCTGCTCTCCACTTCCTTTGTGATACATGCCTGCCGCCTGCCGAGGCGTGGCACATGGGATAGGGACTCCACCATGGTCCACTGAGTCATGGCCACATCAAGAGCCGGTTGTGTTTCTTTCCAAATCTGTTTATTTTAGATATACTTGTTGTTTTTATTACTTGGGTAATAAGAAACCAATGAAATCAAATGTGAAAGAGAATTGTTTCTATGAAAATGCTTTGGACAGACTCAGTAAGGGCAGGTACTTTTTAAAAACTGCTAGGCAACTAAACGATTGAAAAGGCTTGCGCTGGATTACGTATCGAATGGCTCTGAATTCTCCCACCACCTTCATGAAATTGAACTAGAAGTGAGATGATGTATTACAGGTATGACTTACAGAAGAAGACACCACCCAACCTAGTCACATGCCCACACTCGAAAGGACAGTCCTTGGCCCTTTAGTCAAAACTAACCAGCGAACTTTCCGGTGGAGGTGGGGGATCACATATTTTAATAAAGAAATAATTTATTTTTGGTTAATTGAACAATCCCTGATCACAGTGGCGCTAGACATACTTTCAGAGCCTGACAAATCACTAAAGCTTTTCCATATTCCAGAAAATGATGCTGTTACCAGACCTTCTTCCTTGCCCCCATTATTCATGAGATGAAATTACCAAGCATAGTAATGACATAATTTACAATTTACTCTTTTAGAAAAACAATTTTTCTAGGTTTACTTCAGTCAGTAGCACAAAAACTAGAATCAAAAGACATTCGTTATTCATATTTTACTGGTTTATTCCAAAGAGATGTTATAAAGAATGTCCATTTCTGAAAGTTCTCCAGTTACATTTCTAGAAGTTTAGCTTAATTCCTCAGATATCTTAGGTGCCTCCAGTGGATTGTTTGTTTTCTTTTGATTTTTTTAAGTGAACACTGAAGAATCAAGCCCATCCTTGAGGTGGGTATGATTGGCCAAGAAAAGATGTTGGGGAATTGGGGGGGGGGTCTTTTAAATCCATAAAGAGAAAGTTAAAACAATTTTGTTTTGTTACCATTTGAGTTTGCGTAAGCATATGGTAAATTCTTCCATTTTTTTCAAATTAGAATTTCTCCTCCCCCCTTTTTAAAAAAGTTTGATTTCTTAATGTAGTTGCCTTAAATGAGTGTTCAGATTTCACACAATAATATCCTACAATTGTTAAGATCTACTGGGGATAGATTTGCTGGTTTCAAAGAACGCTTGTACACATTTGTCATTATCACAGAAATTCTAGAGAATTTGAGCATAATTCAAGAAAGAGACAAGAAGAAACTTTAAGAAGAAAAATGAACTGTTTGACCTTGTACTGAACAATAGTCACACATTCCTAATATAAGGGATGTTAATTGGTTTTCAACTTCAAGAATATATGTATAGACAGAACATGAAAAATTTTATTACAGAATAGAAGAAACAATAATTTTCACAAGATGAAAGAAAATATAAAGAAGGCCATATTTGAGAGTAAGCAAGAGTGAGGAAAGCTGGAAGAAAATGTAGGATGTAAACATCCTTATCTTAGGAAGTAAATAGTTGAGAGATACTGTCTCCAGCTGGTAGAACAAGAAATACAGGCATAAATCTGATACCGAAAACACAAAGGTAACCAGTAGAGGATGGCACAGGGAGGTGAAGGGATGGAGGGATGGGGCTGAGAGGGGTTCTCTCACGCAGCATATATTTAGAGATGGAAGTGATCACACACACACAGCTGGTGCCTCTGGGTGTAGAGCGGAGTGGGATAGAAAATGTTCGTCTTTCATTCAAAACCCTTCTGTGCTATTTGATTTTAAATTATATGCATACTTTTAAAAGTGTATGGTACTTTTAAAAATGTTTTGAAGCAAGAAACTGTCCTTCTGTATCATAACGTAAGCAATGGCAGACTTACAAAGATGGACTTTTTCCATTTCTAACTGAATTCATTTTGCATTAATAAATTTGAACAGCTTAATCTATTTGAGAACAGTAGTTACCACCTTGGAATGAAAACATTTAGTGTTTCTCACAAGAGTTTAGGAAGGAAGAGTCAAATTTTTCAGTGACCTTTTTAAATACATAGTATGTACAGATGTTAAGAAATGAAAAATTTAAGAATGTATAATGTTGGAAACATGGACTTTTTTTGTTCCTGAGGATAAAATTAATTTTCCCTTCAATTCTTCTTACTATTTCTTTCATTTCTTTTCCAGAAGCCCTCCAAAGGCCAGTAGCATCTGACTTTGAGCCCCAGGGTCTGAGCGAAGCAGCTCGTTGGAACTCCAAGGAAAACCTTCTTGCTGGTCCCAGTGAAAATGACCCCAACCTTTTTGTTGCACTGTATGATTTTGTGGCCAGTGGGGACAACACTCTAAGTATAACTAAAGGTAAAAGGGTGTGGACAGCTAGTGGTGGTTGCAAGAGACGGAATCAGGGGACACTGTGGCTCGACTGTCAACCCCTTTGCAGATTGAAAGAACAGGTTTAAAGTTTGGGATGCAGAGAGATCCAAAATATTAAAAAACCGCATTCTCTGTAAGAGACTCACTTTTCCATGAGAGGAGTTCCTGTACAGTCGACCTCAGCAAAGCAGAGCTTCCTTACTTGATGTTGATAAAGGCACCTGGAACACTGAAAACACTTAAAGAAAAAGTATTTTTTCCCCACGAAGCTTTCTTATATTAGAAACAGAGCACGTAAATAAACATTGTAGATTTATAAAAACAGGTTATATGTGCATTCAGTACAAGTAGGGAGCTTTATGTAAAATGTACTTTTATACACTTACAGATACATATGTTTATGTGGACTTATTAAAATGAAGTAGGTATTTAGGAATTCGGAGAGTTTTAACAATCATACAAAAATAAGTGAGTACGAACGAATTAGCCTTTTAGCTGATGGGTCTGATTTGATTCTTTTCTTAGGTGAAAAGCTCCGGGTCTTAGGCTATAATCACAATGGAGAATGGTGTGAAGCCCAAACCAAGAATGGCCAGGGATGGGTTCCAAGCAACTACATCACCCCTGTCAACAGTCTGGAGAAGCATTCCTGGTACCACGGGCCCGTGTCCCGCAACGCCGCAGAGTACCTGCTGAGCAGTGGCATCAACGGCAGCTTCTTGGTGCGGGAGAGCGAGAGCAGCCCTGGGCAGAGGTCCATCTCGCTGCGATACGAAGGGAGGGTGTACCACTACAGGATCAACACTGCTTCCGATGGCAAGGTGGGCATCCCAGGCGCAGGAGCTGGGGGACGGGTTAGTCTTTGGCTAGGAGAACCCAGAGGGCCCTCTGCTGGGATGATAAGTTATTGCAACAAAGCACTCCCGGGAAGGCTTCTAGTAACAGCCGACATCATCCCATCAGCCTCATGAAAGACCCTCTGTTGAGGACCCATCACATGCTAGTACAAGTCCATGGGCTGGTATGGTTCTCTGATTGTCTTGCTGGACTCTTGTTGGCAGTTTCAGAAGAGAGGTGGAATATCTGCTGGGTTTTGTGCATACCTCTTACATTAGGACCCTTCCTTTTTAAAAGATCTCTTACGATGGTGATTTATCCTCAGTGAGTAAAATTCAGACAATAATAGAGGGATATTTTTAAAGCAGAAAGCTACCTTAATAGCACCTCCCCAAAATAAGCCTGGTACACGGCCTTCCTCTGGGTACAGTCGTGTGCGTGTGTCTCTCTACATAGTTTTTAAACAAAAATCGGATCACATACCTGTGGATTTCCAAACTAAAGCTATAGTTTTGTAAATGAATGTGATCATATCAACAGTCCTTAAGAATCCATGAAGCGAAAGGAGGAACGAGCGTAGTTACTGCCCCTACTGTGTGCTGGGCATTACTCGGTCTTCATCTCACTTAAACTTCACCTCAGTCAGTCTTCAGGGCAGATACTGCTGCTATAATCCGCATTTTTGCAGTGAGGAAAGGAAATGAGGCTTAGAGGGATGAAATGTCTCGCCCAAGATGACAGTGAGTAAGTTGATGGAACTAGGCCGCAACCACACTGCTCTACTGCACTGTGTCGTCGTCGAGGGTGTGGATAGGTGGCTTGCCGGGGTGGGTCTAGATGGTGTATGTATTTTTTAGTAGCATGTAATACATGCACGTGGTTTTTAAAAAATGAAGTACAATGAAAAGTAATTCTGTCTCCTAATTTACTTCCCTGTCCAGGGGCAGCCACTGTAACTAGTTTCTTCCAGAGTTACCGGATGCATATATGTTTGCGTTTTTAAAAACACAAATCATGCATGCTGCACACTTTTCCCTCCTGATGATATGTTTTGGAGATTGTTTTATTATGACAGCACGTTTAGAGCTGCCTCATTCCTATTACTGACTGCACAGCACGGATGGCCCATTATTTATTTAAGCAGTCCCCTGCTGGTGGACATTGGGTTGTTTCCAGTTTTATGCTGTTACAAATAATGTTGTTATGAGGTGGCTTTCCACTCTTAAAAAAAACCTTGGCCTGCTGTAAAAAGGAATTTTCTTTACATCACCACCAGATACACTAATAACAAAAGGTAAAACCCCCCTTAATCTTAACTTATATAATGTGCTCTGATATTTTGTATTCTATTCTGTTCTATTTCTTTTTTTTCATGGTCATAATCTACTAAATTTATTTCATAGACCCCCTACTGGGTCATGTCCTGCAGTTTGGAAATAACACTGCACATACTTCTTTTGCACAGTGGAGCGTATGCAAGATAAGTTGCTGGAACTGATGGAAGGTTATGTGCCATGAAAATTTGTGTCGATATTGCCCAGTTACCTCCCACAGAAATTGTTCGGATGTGTTTCTCGCCAGCAGCATGTGAGAGTGTGTGTTTTTGTCCTCACTGTCATCAGCAGCATGAATCAGACTTGTAAAAACATCTCTGTCCCTAGTTGGTAAAGCTGGTATCTCGTTATGTTTAATATGCATGTGTCGTATTTTGAGTGATCCCTATGCCATTTACTGAATTTATCTTTTCCTACATATCTGAAATGCACCAAATTTGCATATATGTTTATGTCTGTCAGCATACTCTGTTCTCTTTCGTTAGTCTTCATATGCCCATACCAGACGTAATTGGTATAGCTTTATGATATGTTTTATTGTCTAGTAGGACTAGTTCCCTCTTTATGACTATCATCACACATTTATACCATACAAACGCACGTGCACACAAACATGTATGTGTGTATGTGCGCATGTATGTGTGCGTGTGCACTTAACGTTCTTATCTGTTGTTTTCTTCCCCATGTGTCAGGGTTTTCTGGCCAAAGTCCTGTTGTCAGTATCGATGCTTTCCTTCACTGCAGATGTCTTTACACAGTGCCATGGTTTGTACGACTGACCCCGTAGTCTGTCGTTGATGTGTGACTAGAGATCAGCCTTACCAGCTGGCTTTTCAGGTCATTGTTTTTGTGCTAGACTGGAGCTTGGTCCTTCCTTCTGCAGGGTGTGTTAGGGTGGTGAGCCCTTTGAAACCTTGCCTTCAGACCTCAAGGGTGCCTATTTAGTGACCTAGGATAGCTGAGTACACCGCCCTTAAGCGAGGTGGTTTCCCATCTGTGCTGTTTGTCCAGGGCCAGTCATCAGCTGAGGTTTGTGCTGAATAGAGTAATGCTCTCTTTCCTCTGGAGTTGTTCAGTCTGCATCCTTGAAGCAGATGCAGGCAGTCATGATCTAGTTTGACAGCTCACAGGGAGAGAACAAGGCCTGTGTCGGGGGTGCATGACTTGCAGAATTTGAGAGTCAACCAGTGAGGAAGCCAGCCCTTCTGTATAAAAGCTGGTGTGTGCCAGGGGTTCCTTTCACTCCAGGTGGAGCATGGGGACTTCATATGATCAGTCACTACCTACCACTGGGCAGCTCCTCCAAGTATCCTAGGTCTCTTGCCCTCCCCCTCCCTGGTAGAGACCCTCCCTTCAGCTATCAAAGCATCTAGAGACTTCTGGTCCCCCAGGGTCATCAGACAGGCTGTCTGTGGAGGCTCTTCTCTGAGGGCCACACCTGAGGGGCAAGTGTTGGGTGGGGCCGTGTCCCTGGAATGAGTAGGACAGCGTCAGAATCGGGGGGGGGGGGTACTACAGTGATGCGTGAGATAGACAAAAGCTGCTCATAGTAGAGCTTTGATGCAATCCTTGTTGGGCCTCTAAGGGGAAAATTTAAGGTTGGTAGGAGGGACAGGCTGGGGTTGAATAAATTTAATTCTTTTCAAATTTGCTAATCTTTAGAAAACAACCGAATTTAGAAGATTCTTCTCTAAGGCCCAAAAGAATTTCTTCTGTCCCCACCCTCTTGGCTCTACTTTACCTCTTTCCCCACGTCCCTGAGCTTTGGGTTGTCAGGAAGCCCAGGGCCACCAGCTCAGGGCCTAGAGTCGGACTGGGGAGTTTGGAGCTGCTGGACTCTGGAAAGGGCCTCACCAGGCAGTCATTGCTGTTAACTAGGAGTCTTGACAGTCTAAAAATCATCAGAGTCCCTGGGATTTGGTTGTTGTCCTTTGATGCTTTCTCAAACTTCATAATCCTTCACCAACATAGAAGAATTAAAGACTGATTTTTCTCCACCCTACTCCCTGCCGCCTAGGTCGCTCTCAGTTCATCTGTCTTTTTGTGCCTCCACCTTATTTACTTCTGCGGGTGCCACTGCCAAGTTCTGTAGTTCCTGATAGCCTCGACAGAGTCTTTCCTTTTCTTCAAAGGGATGCCTAGCTGACCTTTATTTCCAATCTGCCGAAGTGACAGGTTCAGGTTGACAGGAGTGGAATTCGGGTTTAAGCTTTAGCAGAGGTGGCAGGATAGGCCAACCTTATATAGCCTCTTGGGTTTTAAGATTTACCCACGCTGACAGTGGCTCAGCAGGTGCAGGCATCCCAGTGAAATGCCCACCAAAACGTGGCTGACGTTCCCTTGTGGAAGAGACCGGGAGCGCTATTAATTACTGCTTAATTATTAAGTGCTGCCTTTCCCCTGGTACGTGAGATGCTCTTGGAACGACGCTCCTAGCCGAGCAGCGTGTAACAATTGGGTCTCCGGGGTCTGAGGCAGACAGAGGGTACCTGGGTCCAAGCTCTGATAAGTCTGTGAGTGTGGCTGTCAGGAGGCGAGCCATTTCTGCGGAGTTTCTTTGACAAGTCTTGCCTTTCAGATTCCCGCACAAGTAAGACGAGGCACAGCCCTGGCTGAGCACCCAGAGTATTTATATAGACGGGTGCACAGCATAATGGCGTGCCTTTCAGAATGCTAATTTCCCTTTCTTCTCTGAGTATGCCACGAATTCCTGGTGAAGGTGACCGTGTTCACTAGCGTGTGCTGCTCAAAAACTAGCACTAATCAGACAGAGGCTGCCCGACTTGACTGTTAGAAGATGGCCGTGCGGGGTGTTCCAGGGACGTAGCTTTAATATTTAATAAGTCTCGGTGTGTGGATTTTATGTTGAAAGGTGAACTGAGTCATAAGGGAGGAGCTTAGGAGTTGTCCCCGAGGCCCACCTTGTCCTCTTGGGGAACTCGCCACCGTGCATCCCGGAGAGACTCAGGCTCTTGTGTCTGCAGTCCCTTCTCCTGTCTTCCCGGCTGTGGGAATATCTGGGTGGCCGTTGTGCAGCCCTCCAGGCCCCCACTCTGTTCCCACAGACACTGCCCAGAGCAGCCCATAGGGCGTCCTGCTGGGCCTTGCAGGTCTTGGCCTCTGATGCTTCTTACTTGGCCCAAGTTTTGAGGGAGTGGGAATGAGGAGGTTTGTGTTTTGTTTAGTGATTTTCATCTGTGATCCTCTTTAGTTCTAGATAATCATATAATTGTAGGTAATAATAGGTTTTAGTAATAAACATGATGTTTTAACAGGCTCAGTTCTCTTTTTTCTTGTATGAAATTATGTGGTGGCCACAGCTGGAGCCTCTGGGTCTTCTGCACAGAAGCTCCGAGTGGGTCTTTACAGGATGGCCAGTGAATTCCTGATGGGGAGACTTGGTGAACCGGGTCTCTTTCTAGAGGTTGGGGGTGATGTAGCCGTAGGTCTTAGAAACCGCATCAAATGTGGCCTTGGTGAGGTTGCCCAGGGTGGCAAGTGCAGCCCCTGGCAGAGGCAGAAGCAGCATAATTGTTCTTTAAAATTTTCTTTTCTGTGGGGCAAACATTTAGTAAGCCCTACTCTTCACTAATTTAATCAACAATTATCGGGTACCTGTTGGATGCTTATTCCTTGTTCTTGACATTGGGGATACAGGATAAAAACAGGCAACTTTAGGGCTCTGCTCTTATGACACTGGCATTCTGGTAGATGGAGACAGTGATCAAGCCAGCAAATGGGGATTATCAGTGGTAAGTACAATGCAGAGAAGTAAGATGGATAGGAGGTGACTGGTGCAGGGTGATGACTTCTGGTGGGGTGGTCAGGGATGACTTCCTGGACGTTTTCACTGGGCTCACGATGGGGAGAGAGGACCAGGCACGGGAGGATTGGGGAGGTGGGGGATTTCAGGCAGAGGGAGCATCCGCTGCAGAAGGCCCTGAGGCCTTTTTCTGCATCTTCCTGCCTCAGCAAGTCAGTCACAGAAGGTGCAGAGAAACGCGACGCCGGTGGTTTTCCAGACCCTTGGTCCTGCGTGGAGAGCCGCCTCCCTGGGCTTCCGCTGTGCGTTGTGGGAAGGCTCTGCGGGGCTGGCGTGAGGGAGTTGTCAGTTCGCCTCCGCTCCGTGGGCTGAAGGCTGTCCCTGTTCCCCCAGCTCTACGTCTCCTCAGAAAGCCGCTTCAACACTCTGGCCGAGTTGGTTCATCATCACTCGACCGTGGCCGACGGGCTCATCACCACTCTCCATTACCCAGCCCCCAAGCGCAACAAGCCCACCGTCTACGGCGTGTCCCCCAACTACGACAAGTGGGAGATGGAGCGCACGGACATCACCATGAAGCACAAGCT
Organism: Cynopterus sphinx; assembly: GCA_030015415.1. Lineage (NCBI taxonomy): Eukaryota > Metazoa > Chordata > Mammalia > Chiroptera > Pteropodidae > Cynopterus > Cynopterus sphinx. The sequence goes on from CM057385.1 coordinate 127,382,318, forward strand.
GGGCGGCGGCCAGTACGGGGAGGTGTACGAAGGCGTGTGGAAGAAGTACAGCCTGACGGTGGCCGTGAAGACCCTGAAGGTAGGCCTGGGACTGCCCGTCCGCATCCAGGTGGAGCCACCACCGCCCACGGCGCCCCAGTCGGACGCGGGGCGTTGGCTGCTGGCGTGCAGTGGTGCACCTTGCCAGGTGGCCCCCTCCTGCGTGCAGGTGGAACGGGTGATCGGTGCCGCGGCGTCGCCTCTTCAGTCTTGTCATCTGTGTTTTAGGTACGTGTGGAGTCATTTTCATATTCTCCGTGTGTCTCCACATATGGTGAGAGCTGGGAAGTGCTGTGGTTTTTGGTGTGAAAAGATTAGTCATTTGGAGAAGTTTTTTCATTCTATGGCAAGTGTCTTTTAAAGCCGTGGGTTTCCGTTCAGTTTGTGTGGCATTTGGATCACTTCCTATTGAGAGTTAAGCGAAGGGAAAAAAAAACAACTCGTGTTTTAAAAGAAAGATTTAACCAAAATGCGTTTGACTTTTCTGTGGATTTTTGTTGGCAGATTTGAAAGGCAAGTGCTGTTTAGTTCCTGGCAGGTTCCTTCCTGTTCTCTGTACTGTGCGTCCAGACTTGTGAGTTAAGGAAACATTAAGGCTTCGTACTAACTCAGATGCCCCCCCTTTTTTTCTCGTTATCTGTGACTTTCACTCTCTCAACGAATGCATAGTGTTTGTGGTTTCCAGGCAGTTTGTTTTTCTTTTGAAATTTTCTTTTGAAGTTGTTTGAAAGCTTTAGGATGCCAAGGAAGGAAGTTTTAATTTGCAGCCTTCTTCGAAATGTGATCCACGCTTCGTGGCGAGAGTGTCCCCTAGTGTTGACCTGCATTATTTTCTCCTGAGAACTTCAACTGTGTCGACCTGCACAGAAACTGAGCATGAGCCCGTTTTTGTAGCTATTAGAAAAGAAAAAGAACTGAAGCACCCACTGTTGGGGAAAATGGACCCAACCGTGTTTGTGCTTCTCAAAAGTCAGCTGCGTGCACGCTCTGAGACCGGTGCAGCCAAATTGCTTTAGGGACTCATTTCCCTGATGCCTTCACGCAGAGGTACAGTAAAAGGGAAACTATGATTTCTGGCTGATACAAACTGACCCTTAAGTGGAAAGATCACATTCTCTAGTCCTAGAAACCAAAGGTGGCTTCTTGGCACTATATTAAATGTGTCCCCTGAGATCAGTCCTTGGGGCAGGGCTGACACGGGAGGGCGGGCTTGGTTTGGGTCACCTCAAGAACTTCTAGATATTTTCCAGATAGGATTTTTTTTTTTTAATTAATGAGCATTTATAGAGTTCCTCACTTCTGTTTGCCAGACCCTGGCTTAGCACGGGGACTGAAAATGAGTGAGGCAGAGTCCCTCACTGCATGCTCGTCTGGGTCGCTAGAGCAGTCTGGCTAGAAGTGGGCAGCCTGCTCAGCAGGAGAAAGAGGCAAGTGCTACAGTAATAGCAGTGCAGTCTGGTAAGGGCCACATTAGGCACGGGCCTGGCACTGTGTCACCTCACAGGACCGAAAGGAGGCACTGAGCTCTGCCTGATGGGGAGAGAGCATGAAGGGAGGGCTGTGGTGGGAGACCAGGACTTGGTCAGGGGAGCAGAGGTGGAGGGCAAAGAGGGCACAAGCACAGAGGCCTTGAACCCAGCTAAGGAGCTGGGGTGGTCCCCTGGAAGCAGTGGGGCCCGTGGAAGGGTTTGGTGCGTGAGAATGAGATGCTAGCATTTGCTTTTCACAACAGTGGCTCTGTCGGCGAATCAGCTTTAGAAAGAACTGAACAGCCATTGCCTTTCCTCTCACAGATGGGGGGGGTCTACAGGGAGAGGCATGAACTCGTCGTGCTGCAGCATCTCGACTGGCGCACGATCGAAGACCAGGCCCAGAGACACCAGGCCTTGACCACCTCGAGAAAGTGTTAAAGGCCTGGGCGTCACCACACACCTGCCAGGATTTGCAGACATGGAACGGGGAAGAGTAAAAGCACAAAGCACACTAGATTTCAGCCCAGGCAAGGCTTGCTTGAAAACTTCAAAAAGAGATGGAGTGTGTGCAGTTTTGAAATGTGGGGAAAACCGAGCCCAGTAGCCAATGCCATGGCATTGTTCTCTGAACGCCTGAAGGGGAGGGGGTTTCAGAGGCGGGACCTCCTGGAGCTCGGTGGAGGTAGTGGTGGTTTTCTGTCACCAGTGAGTCAGGATTATCTGGAAGTGGGTGCCTGTTAGAACGTACTTTTCTAATGTTTTGTTCAACTTTTCATTGTATACTGTTGTTGATTTTCCCCAAAAGCCTTATTAACTTGTGGTCCCAAAGTATGGGATCCGGTTGTGTGGAGTTCTGTGAGTCGTCACCCCAGCTGATTAGGGAAGGGGAATGCGTCGTTGTCCAGAGGCATGTTAGCCCAGGATATGGTGCTGAGGCCCTACTAAGTGAATGCTCCCTCCTCTGCCTCACCCTGCACAAAAAACATCTCTGCAGCTTGTTTCTCACTCGTCTGATAAGATTGGTTACCAGTGTGTTTTGGGTATTTATATCTACTATAGAAGTAGAGAACTTTGAATGGCTTCTCAATGACAGGCAATGGCTGACATTTATGGAGCTCTTACTGCGTGCCTGGCGGAGTTCTGAGTGCCTTTCACATAGCGTCTCATTTCATCCTTACAACAACCTTAGGAGAAGGGTCGTAATATTAGCACTATTTCAAAGTTGAGAAAACTGAAGCAGGGGGAGGTTCGTAACTGGGCTGGCGTCACACCACTGGGAGTGACAGGGCCAGGATTCAGACCGAGACGTCCTGCTCCAAAGCCTTATTATTATTAATTATTATTATTACTATTTGCTCAGATATTTATTCCTCATATACCCAGAAAAATAATACATAAACCACGGTTATGCATCTTCAAAATCACTCTTCCCCTCTCCCCCGTTCACTTCCCTCAGAGGTTATAGGCTTTCTCTCCAGGGCTCCTTGGACAGCCTGCCGGCTCCGGCCCAGGCTTTCGTTCGCCTGACCCTTCTCATCCAGCACCTCCCTGGGCACCTGCATCTGGTCCCTCCCCACCTCCCTGGCCTGCCTGTTTTGTACTGCTGGCCCCTCAAAGGGCAGAGGCAGCTCTTCCGTAACAAGCAGGGGGAGGAGGCCCTCTTTTGACCCCGACGCCACACTGAACCCCTGTACCCTCTGAGCGTGAAGACGGGTCGGGATGAGAGCAGGAGGAAAGGAGGCACGGGTCTGACCCCTGGGGGTGGGGCCTGGAATTGCAGCCACGGCCCTGATGGGAAGCGGCTGCTGTGGATTTTGACAGCGGGCCGCAGCTTAGCTTTGCCCCTGTGCTGACTGTGTTTGAGTCAGGACGTGCCTAGGGGAAGCAGCTGCCAGGAACAGGGAGCCCCAGCTTTCACGTGCGCTGCATTTCAGAAGTTAGTTCGTAGGTCTTGTTCCTTCCTACGAAACAGTGGTGTAAGTAACAGAATTTGGCACAGACTGCTGTTGGGCTAGTAGCGGCTTTAGGATTGAGTCGTAAGTGAACTGACAAATTCACCATTAAAATAATGGAAGTCTTGTTGTAAAATGTTTACCTGTCTTTCAAATAGGTCACGTGTGCGCATAGTCTCCTCCACCCTTGATTTCTGTCTCTTTCCGGAACTAGTCCCCATGCGCATTATTTTTAACCACGTGGCAGCTTGCTGTAGACGCCGCTCTGTACCTTTCATGTCCGCTTAATGTGTCGTGACTGTTCCTGGGCAGTGCACACAGGTCGTCTTGTGCTTGTGTGGATGTACTTCAGCGTCTGCCAGCCCTCAGTGGCTGTTTGTGTTCTCTCCAGCACCTGGCTGTTAGGAACAGCCCCCAGGGAGTCTCCTTATTTGCACATATGGGAGAGAATCCTGGCGGGTCGGCTCCTCAGAGTTGAACTCGAGGACCACGTGCGTTTTTGTTCTGGTCACACTCCCAGCTGCCGCCCAGGGCACTCCTGCCTCTTCACACTCTACCGACAGTGCAGGGGTGGTGTGCCTGTCTGCCACACCCTCACCAGCACAGGGTGTTTTGGTTGGGGTTGTGGTTTTGTTATTCTCCCCCCAAGGAGACTGGTGTATTGGGGAGCTCCAGAAACGAGCAGAGAGGTGAGGGTTGTGTGACCGTTATCGCACGGGGCAGTCGTCGTCAAACATGTTGGCCTTGGTCCCCCTGGGGTGACGGGTGGTGCTTCACCGATTTGTAACCTTGTTCAGCCAACATTTGAGTAAGAAGCAGAGCGTGTGGAAACTGACCTCTGTCTGACGGGCTCCTTGCTGAGAGGAAGCAGAGAGAGCACTGAAAGCTGTGCAGCAGCAGGAGGCGGAGCCACATTTGTGCTGTAGGCCAGGGAGCCAACAGGATGAAGCTGGTTAGGACATACCTGTGAGATGTTGAGTCCAGGGGTACGTATCGGTGAGAAAGACGAAAAGCAGTGTTAGAGAACCTGCTTGTTTTTCCTGCAAGCGGTAGATTTGGTCTCCTTCTCAGAAATCGAGAAGCCGTCTTAAATAGTAAAAGTGAGTTCCACTGGTGGGATGCTGGCCAGGCCTGGGCACTGTACTTGGCACTGTGTGCGCGGGGCAGATACCGCCGTCCTTGCCATCTGTATAAATGAAGAAGCAGTTTCGGAGATCCCTGCTGTGTTACCTGTTCCCTAAGTGACGCCTGGCTACCCAGTGGCGGGGCTTGGTCAGTATTAACAGGCCGCCTTTAACCTCTTCCCTGGACCAGCCCACACCTTCATCTGCGCCTGGGCCAAGCCCATCCGTCCTCGTGGGGAGAGGCCAGCTGACCCAGCTCCATCCCCAGCAGACAAGGCGGAAACCCACAGCTTTTACTCCCAGTGTTGCCCTCTCCCTAGTTAACCTGCGTGAGTTTTATTTTACTATGTAAGGGAAGACTTCTCTTCAGAAGCAGAGTGGAAGGTTTTTCAGAGAAAGCAAAGGGATTTCACAGGATGACATCGGGGACATTTCCACTGGGACCCAACTACAAATGTATCACTGTTAGTTCAGACTGGAAGTTGAACCCAGTCTAGTCTGATTCCAGCAGGGGGAGACAAGTCCCCACTGACAGTCCGGAAAGGAAAAAACAGGGGTTTACTTATGCTGTCCACGGCTGTGTGTGTGTGAGTGAGTGAGTGAAGGAGAGAGACAAAAAGAAGGCGGCCTGGGAGAGCTGGATTGTTCTTTCTGCGTGTCCCAGACTCTGCAGACCGAGAACGTGGTTCTTTGAGAAAAGAGTCAGCAGCTGTAAGACGTGGCGTGTCTGAAATGACTTCCCTGGTCACGGTTTACCGTGTGGCCCTTTAAAAATCATAAAACGCCGCTTGTCTAGAAACCTGCACGCGAGAGCTGCTTTTTGAACGTGTTGTTGGCCAGGCAAGATTCTTAGAGCCCCGGTCCTCGGGGCAGCACTGACACCCCCTGGCAGGCGTTCGCACTCCAGCCTTCGACATGAGTGTGTCACCTGGGAAATCAGAGCACTTCACGCCCCAGACGGCGTGGCCGGCTGAGCACTTTACAGAGTGGAGAGGACTCTGCAGGATTAAGGAGCCCGCCGTGGGGTGGCAGCCGGGGTGTGTCCGCTCCCCCACACAGCCTGGCTTAGAGACTACCAGTGACATTTAACTGACATTAAGAGCAGCTCGCCATTTTCAAAGAGCAGCATCTTCCTAAATTTCAGGCTCTCAGCCGCAAGCAAAGTGATAGTGGCCTGACACGTAACTCACTGGTCATGACCGAAGCAACAAAGCGCTAAGCAGAGATGGGCCTGTCCTCTGGACGTCGGCCTTAGGTTTGGGGTCTAGGGAGGGGGGTGGGGCGGTCACAGTGAATGCCACAGTAAGGACACTTTAGACCTTTGTCCCCGAAGGGGCAGGTACGGTGTATAAGGTTCCACATTTAAGGTAAACTTGATGGGGCTTTCCTTTTGGGGGAATCTAGTTTTCAAGAAGGTCCCTCCCTGTCTCCCATGCAGTCTTTCTCTTCAGACAAACTCAAACTCTGTTGAAATTTGGAGGGTGGTTTCTCGCTTCCCTCGTTGGCCTTTATAGCCAGGTTCTCGCGGCGAACAGACCACGCCATCTACCACGGCCTGCTTCCTGTTCGATGGTCAGTTCAGAGGACAGTGGGTTCTTCAAGTCACAGAGAGGCTCACCTGACGTGAGCCACAGCCCGGTTTTCATGTCACAGGGCCTCCTTCCTGCACCACGGCCCGCGGACTGGAGCCGAGTCTGAAAATACATGAGGAAGTGTAGAAGCATCACCACGTTTGTCAGTATCCTTGTCTCTCCTCAGCCTTCAGACACTGACCTCGCTCCCGATGACGCTTGTGGCTCTTGTTGGGGAAGCTGCTAGCGAGGATTATTTTAGAAATGGAGTAACTGACCCGACAGATAGCGGTGACGGCTTCATTAAGAGCCCCGTGACACCACATTCTTAAGCAGTCCCACGCCCTCTGTTCCTGCCGTGTTTTGAAGTGTCGTCCTTTGATAATACAGAATCTGTTTGTGTCACCAGAGTTTCTTCTCTTAAATTGGGTACATTTCAGATTCTTCAGGTAATGGTGTGTGTGTGTGGCATTTTCAGACCCTTCACAAGCCAGCCGTCCTGTAGGGAACTAGTGCCGTGTTTGTGGTGTTCACTTATACACACCTCCCCCCACCCACAAGCTCCACACGGTGGTGGAAACAGATACAGTCCGCGGAGCAGCCACCAGAAGCAGGTCACCAACGTATACAAACCAACTCTGATGTACTGCCCTGGGCAAGAATTCAAAAGTTCAGCACCAAAGAGGGAATTCACTGTGCCATTGAGACGGTGATCGGCTGCCTTAGAACCGGTCCAGAGCAATGTGCTGGCCGAACCTGGTGGGCCTGGAGGCTTCTTTGCCAAAGCTCCAGTTCGTGTTAACCACCCCATCATACCTTCCCACACACACGTCCCTTGCTGAAATAATTTCACCACTTATTTTTTTTCCTGCAGGAGGACACCATGGAGGTGGAAGAGTTCTTGAAAGAAGCTGCAGTGATGAAAGAGATCAAGCACCCTAACCTAGTACAGTTACTCGGTGAGTAAGGAGCGCGGAAGAGAGGGCCTTTGACTGGAACCCTCGGGGCGGTTACAGGTGCTGTCGGAGAGATGAACGTCTCGCTACCCTTAGACCTCTGATTGGGACATTCAGCCCTCTGTTAAAGGAGGCCTGTGTAAGATCGTGTGTGTGTGAGAGAGAGGCAACTTTAACTAACGCAGTCAAATGCAAATCGCAGATTGGCTTCTGAAACTTAATTTCTCCGAGTTCTTTCACCGAAGAGATTCTCTAAGAAGACGTAACCATTTAAGAGTAACCCTAAATGGTTATGCTCCTGGCCTTTGCTTCCAAACTCGGTGGCAGCCTCTTCCTGTTTCAGGTCATTTGGCTTAAGAGGAAGGAAAGAGCGTGGCCATGTCCCTCCCACAGGGACATAGTCTCCAGTCACAAGTGCTTGGAACCTTCTTTAGAAGTGGGGCCCAGACTTCAGCGCCAAGTCAGACTCCATTTCAGAAGCCGGATCCCTTCAGTGCCAGTCCCCTTTGATGTTTGCTCAGTCGGGGTAGAGCAGCACCCCGAAGCCCTCAATGTCTTGTTGGCAGGGGTCTGCACCCGGGAGCCCCCGTTCTATATAATCACTGAGTTCATGACCTATGGCAACCTGTTGGATTACCTGAGAGAGTGTAACCGGCAGGAGGTGAATGCTGTGGTGCTGCTGTACATGGCCACTCAGATCTCGTCAGCCATGGAGTACCTGGAGAAGAAAAACTTCATCCACAGGTAGGAGCCTGGTGACACAGCCCTCCCCGCTGAGCCACGGCTGTGAGCGTGGGGCCTGCGCATCCTCCTGTCAAAGCCTCGCCTCTGAGGTCTTGGGCTCAGCCTCCAGCTTTAGTGCTGGCAACTTATTTGACCTTGGAACAAAGGCGGACGCTGGGTTCCTGACCTTGGCAGCTTAGAGTGTGCATCTAGAGCCAGTTTCAGCCAGGCCTGGACTCCGGACCAACAGAGCAGTTAACATGTGGGGCAAGAACTGTCTCACTTCAGAACCATTTTGGACTAAGTGGACCATTAAATGATTCATAAAAGCCCTCCCCCCGATAGCCACAGCTCCCCTGGAGTAGCACGCTCGTTGTTCCTCCGAGCCCAGCGTGCGTCGTGAGACCTCATCTTCGGGAGCAGGTGGCGTCAGTTTTACATAAACGGGTGGTAACAGCCGGGGCCTGGGTTTTGAATTTGCATTGCATGTTTTTTCCCTCCCTTCTCTATATTATCAGTCATTCCATTATCCACTTAAATTGCTGTCATCTGGTTCAGCAGTGTTTCCGCAATTGTCAGAATTGCGTGTATGTTGCTCTAAATTAAGTGTCTTCACTGTTGTAAAGCCTGGAGTGTTTTGACCTTCAGGTGTGCCACAGTTATCTTGGTCTTTGCATTCTTTGCGGGTGGAAATGGCTTCCTAGCAAAGTGACAGCCTGTGCGAGGCAGAGCCTGATGGGCTTTGCCAGAGTCTTTTATACAAGATGTTCTCCATGCCACCGTTGTGACCTTTCCTGCCCAATTAACTCAAGCACGAAACCTGTACAGGAGCTTTTGTAGTGAGGACGGGGGTAGCGTATGTGAAATGCTGGCAGTTCCTTGTAAGACAGAAGCCCTGTGCTCCATGAGGGCCTGATCAGATGCTCCTGTCACTCAAGAAAGTGAGCCCTCTGAGGCGGTAAATTGAGATTTCTTGACTTCTGGTTTGCCTCTTTATGTGGGCAAACTTGAAGTGCTTTACCGAAATCCCATTAGGCACCACTCTTCTGCATTTAGTTTCTGTCTGATTGCCGATGATCACGCTGTCTTATGCAGCCATCCCCTTAGCTGCTACCGCCTCTCATCCCTCCGTTTCAGTTTGCCTTGTGATTTCATGGTCGACATCCATGAACCAGGGATTAGATTCCCGACAGGGAATCAGTAGGCAAGAGGAAGCTAATTACACAGGAGAGAATTTTTAGGATACGTTTGGATAGGCATCAGGAAGAGAGGAAAGCAGGAAACACCATTTAGGTAAAGAAGAACGCTGTAGGCTTGTCACCAGGTGTGGCTAGGACAGGCAGAGACTCGCTCTGATGTCAGTGGCTCACGGCCGAGGACTGACCTGTACGTTCATTCTCGTTCCTGGCGCAGAGCAGTAGTAACCAGACACTTAGATGACACTTACTATTCTCCAGGCGTCGGTTGAAGCACTTCACATATTAATTCCCACTCACAGCAACCCTAAGAAGTAGATGTTATCACCTTCATTTTACGGATGAGGTGGCTGAGTCCCAGGTAACTAATTAACTTGCCCCAGGTCACGGGGCCAGGGAGCCCGCTCCCAGCGCCACCCTCTCACCAGGTGGGTGCTGAGGGGCGGGCGTTGCTCCCTGGTGGGAAGTTAATGTGTTTTCCCCCGGGGACCCTGACTCCCCTTTCCCCGGGGGCGGGGGTTTCGTGAAGCTGGACAGCCGGCCAGCTAGCCAGGACGTCTCATGAACGAACTTGTTCCTTTCCCAGAGATCTCGCTGCCCGAAACTGCCTGGTAGGGGAAAACCACTTGGTGAAGGTGGCTGATTTCGGCCTGAGCAGGTTAATGACAGGAGATACCTACACGGCCCATGCCGGGGCCAAGTTCCCGATCAAGTGGACCGCCCCTGAAAGCCTGGCCTACAACAAGTTCTCCATCAAGTCTGACGTCTGGGGTAAGTGCTGCGGCTCCGTCCTGACTTCCCCGGCCCCGGCTGGGGCTCCTTTTCCTGTTTGTCCTCCTTGCTCTTCCACTGCCTCTTTCTTGCTCTCTCTCTTGTTTTTCGTCACTTGATTCTCCTTTTTTTTTTTTTAAATATTTCTTCCCTGTTTTATCTCCAAAGTGAAGTAAAAGTGAGCTTTTTCGTCTGAAGTAATCAGAGTAACTTTTTTTACTTGCCATTTTCATCTCCATCCTAAATTTGCAGCTTGAGTTTGTAGGGTTCCTCTGTGCACAGAACGCTGTGTGGTTTGGTATGGGCTTTCAATAGGATACTGCCCTCTGAAGCCTCGTGTAACCATATTTCCTTTCTTCTTTAAAGAACTTTTTATTACGTCCAGTTGTGAATGCCTGACCCAAGCCCTATGTACCCGTCACCCGCTTTACTAATTTGGCCCCTCCCCATGCTCTCTTATCCTCTGTGCCCCGCCTACCCGCCTGACCCCTAATATGAACCACATCTCAAATATCGTATTATCCACAAATATTTCTTAAATGCGCCTCTTAAAGATAGGTTTTTTATTCTTAAAACCACGTTGTTCCTCTAAACACTGACAGTGATTTCTGAATATTATCAAATATCCAGTAAGTGTTCAAATTTCCAATTGAATTGGAAGAGTCATATTTTTATTTTACAATCTGTTCAAGTTAAGATCCAATGGTTCACGCAGTGTGATTAATTGATACGTCCCTAAGACTGATCTGTAAGTTCTCTCCCTGTCTCTATTTCCCCTGCTATTTATTTGTCGAAGAAATCCTGTCACTTGTCCTTTAAATTTTCCCGCATTCTGGATTTTGCTCATTGTATCCCTGTGGTGTGATTTAATATGTTTCTCTCTCTTCAGTATTCCTGGTAAATGGATAGTTGGATCTAGACAGCTTGATCATATTCAGGTTTGACTTTTTTTTTTCTTTTAGTTAAGAGTTCTTCATAGGCAGAGGTGTGGTTTTTCATCAATAGGTACATGATGCTTGGTTTTCTCTCTTTTTCATGATTTTAGCGGTTACTGATACCCCGCGCCTTGATCCACTATTTTATTAGGGGTTACCAAATGGTAGTTCTCTAATTTTGTCCGTTTTTATTTTTCAGTTAGCTCAGTACTTCTGTAAGAAGAAGCTTTCCTTCATCTACTATTTGGTTACTTGGTATATAGTTAATGTAGGAAAGGCAGGATAAATGTTTGCTTTCTTGCCATTATTTCCAGTTTTCACAATAATGAGTTGGTTTCTTAATAAGCTTCCAATGGTGACCAAGTAGGTTTTTGTGGGACTTTTTTTGTGCGTGGTGTTGTTATGAATTCTCATATATATAACGCGTTTAAATATATTTGATGTGTTTTAATCCATGGCAGTTGTTTTCCTTATTGGTATTCAAATTGTCTCATCTTTGGCCAGTGGCAACTTCAAATTGCTCCTGGTCCTTTTGATGAGACCTTCATAGTCTTCGATAGCATCTGTGCCATCTGGAATGATAAGATACTCTGGCACCATTCCCTGCTGTAGACCTGAACCACCCATGTCTCCAAGGGCCCTGCTTCCTTGAATGGGATCTGGAGTTTCAAGGGCCTTCAAAATGTTCTAAAATTTCATAAGATTTTTGTGAAGTTTTTAGAGTTGGGGGGGACCTTGGTGATAATCTCATACACCCAGCATGGAGAGGTGGCATGTCTTGGGCACACAGCTAGTTGATCTCAGAGCTGGGAGTGGAAATGGCCTCCTAACTTCCACCCCGGTGTCAGCGAGAGGGTCACGTTACCTCAGAGACCCTGGGGGCGCTGCTCAGCCAGTCCCCTTCTCTCCTTCAGCGTGTTCTAGTCTGAGTAAACTGTCCTGGGCTGTTGGTAGTTAAGAGCCTGGTGGAGTGTCAGTGCCTGGCCTGCTTCTGAGGGTGTAGCTTCTGATGTCTGCTGCCCAGGTAACCAGTTGTAAATGCAGTAGACTGAACACGTTTTCAATAACCGTTTTCTTTCTTCTAGCATTTGGAGTGTTGCTTTGGGAAATCGCTACCTATGGCATGTCACCTTACCCGGGAATTGACCTGTCACAGGTGTATGAGCTCCTGGAGAAAGACTATCGCATGGAGCGCCCGGAAGGCTGCCCAGAGAAGGTCTACGAACTCATGCGAGCATGTGAGCCTTCCCCTGCACGTTCTAAAAATTCTCTGTGGGCTTGTAGGACATGCCATGCTGGGGTGCGTACAGAAAGTAAAAACTTAGTGTTCCATTTCCTCTCTTCATTCCCAGTCTTCAGAGAAACGAATGGAACAGCTCGCAGAGTGTTTTCGGTGTTTCTGTTTATCTTATTTATACGTACTCTTTATGTGTGAGGGTGTTTTCTTTGTTTTTTAATGCAAAATTGGGATTGAGGGATACCAGACTTGGATTTCTTATAATATAGATTCCTGGACCTGCCTTTAAACCTGCTGTAACAGGTACATGCTCCAGGGGACATTTATCTAGTTGGTTTTATTATATATATAATCATTCCCGCAACTCTTTTCGCACTGAGCAGTGGACAGGCCTGTCTTTCCACGCTCATAATCCTAAGATTTCTCTCTGCCCCTCTCCTCTTATTTTTGCCTAGCTGTTTAGCATCTTGTTAAATGGATCATTCATTCTTCCAGTCCTCTTTTGATGAACCCTTGGCTGTCTTACACATGTCTTTGGGTTTCGCCATTGTAAACGGGCAGGAGTGGGCACCCTCTCCACGTGCCTCTGCGCACTGTGCCGGTATTGCTAAGTTGAGCTGTTGGCGTAAAGGGCTATGTATTTCTTAAATTTTGGTAGGTTTTACCAAATTGTGTTCCAAAAAAGGTTGTACCAATTGGTACTCCCACCAGAAGTGTATGTGAGTGACTCTGTGTCCTCACCAACACTGGGCCTGGTCAGTCCTTAATCCTCACGTTAATCTTGTTTTGATCAGCATTTCCTGACTGATGAGGATTTTGGACTTTGACAACCACAAAGTAAGGGTAAGGGAGGAGGTGCTATCTGGCATAGTAATTTCCTGTACGTGCTAGAATCGGGTTGGGAAACTGTGTTTGTAAATGCAGTCTGGCTGTCAGTGTCTCTGGAGTTTTACAGTGCGTGTTGCTGCCGATAGCTAACGTCTTTTCAGATTCTTAACGTTTGTCATAAGGCACAATGGCACTGTCATTTTTACTTGTCACAGCACAAGATGGGTAGCAGGAGTGGGAATGCTCCTTTTGTTTCTAGACTTTTTCGAGACAATTGCTAGCCCCACGCTGTCAGCAAGGCCTCATGGGTGGTCTGACTTGGGTGTCATCTGTCTAGGTTGGCAGTGGAATCCCTCTGACCGGCCGTCCTTTGCCGAAATCCACCAAGCCTTTGAAACGATGTTCCAGGAGTCCAGCATATCAGATGGTAAAGTGGCCTGGCCGTCTGTCCGCGGGGTGCCTGCAGTGGGCTGAAAGGTTTGGGTTAGGAGGGACAACTCGGGTCTCCAACTCCGGGCCTTCAGTTCACTTTCGGGTAGAAGCACATGAGCCAACAAGTTCCCCAAGACCAGGAAGCTGGGCAGAGGCGTTGAGTGTGGAACTCTGTCTCTTGAAGCCCTGTGGAATTCTGAGAAGGCCTGAGTGCTGTTTGTTCCAGCATTTATATCTCTTTTCCGTAACTGTGTAGGTGACAATTGTTGTTTTAAAAAGAAAAAGCCAGCGTACCGGAACGGTACCATTACTGATGGCTGCTTGTTTTTTGTGTTTTGTTTTTGTCTTCGTCCTTTTTTGGTGGTTCTTAGAAGTGGAAAAGGAGCTGGGGAAGAAAGGCATGCGAGGGGTTGCGAGTACTTTGCTGCAGGCCCCGGAGCTGCCCACCAAGACAAGAACCTCCCGGAGAGCTGCGGAACACAAAGACTCCACCGATGTGCCTGAGACACCCCACTCCAAGGCCCCGGGAGAGCCTGGTATGTCCCGACCCCTTCCCCACTGCAGGCCCAGGGCAGTCGACGCCCTCGGGGCCAGTGTGGCAGATGGGAAGCCACGTAGGTGGTCCAGCGGTGGGGAAAGGGTTCTCCTCTCCCTGCAGCATCCCACCCCTCCCTCTGGGCATCATTAGGAGCGAGTAGCTTTGGCAGTTCAGTCAGAGAGGCAGAGGTGCTTATGAAACCTGTGGAAGAGGAACCCACTTTTCATGTATTATTCATAAAACCTGTGGTGGTTCTTGCAAGGCAGACACAGCAATAATAAATATTGAACCAGACGAAGAGCAGCTTGTTGTAACAGCAGTGATACGAAAGGCCGCCTGGGACTGACGGAGCCAGGAGACACCCGTGGCACAGAGCTATGTCCTCTGTGGTGCCTGAGTAGAGCGAGGGAGAGTGGGAGTGGTTCAGGAGGGGTCTCAGGGTATTGTCACGAGTCATATTAGCAGACCTTGATCTAGTGCTTCCGGTGTGCCAGCCTCTCTTCGGGGTGAGGCTGCTCTGGTGTGGCAGTTGTTCCCTGCCCCGCAAAACCCCAGTAGCCTGGGTTCCACTGCAGACCAACTGAAGAGGGCCAGCCGCCGGTTTGTAGAGGCTCCTAGGGGACGCTCTGGTAGACCGCAGACTGAGTGGGACGGGACAGGATGTTTAATCAGCAGAATCTACAGAGCCATGATTCTCCAATTTTTTATCACATACCCCATATTAATGGGAAAAAAAAAGTCGAACATGCAGCCTGTACATCCATGTTTGACGCGTAATCTCCCGGCAAGCCAGCAGTGTCACTTAGCTGTTCCGCACTGGAATAGAGCTAGATGCATAATTCGTTAGAATTTCCCTTCTTCGCCTTCTTCCTCTGGCTTACAGTTTGGCTTTCCCTGAGTCAGATGTCCTGCGTGCCGCCTGGTGTTCTGGTGAATGCCCTTCGTACCCTGCTCTGCGTTACAGTGTGACAGAAAACCTCCTGTCCTCGTGCAGCGGCCCCCTGAGGGAGGAGGAGGCTGTCATTCAGTATTGGGAGCTTGGCAACACTAGGGAGTTTCTTAGGAGCTATCATTCACATTTAAGATTGTCCATTCAAAAAACTTAAAAGGTTACCCCTTCTTGTTTCTCGGGCCAAATAGCCCATTATCACCGTGGGGTGCGTCTCGTTCCCTCCACGTCACACCTCGCGGGAACCTGCACCAGCTGCTGTTCTGAGAGGCACAGGTTCCGACCCTTTCTCGGTCTCGTCATGGTTTCTCCTCACCAGACAGTGGGGGACTCTGCTGATTTAAAGGAAACCAGGACAGGGATGAGGAGGCCAGGGACAGTCCAGCCCCTTCTTGCGTTGTCTTCAAGGAGAGAGACCTGAGCTTTTCCCAGTAAGAATACTGACAGTGACAACGACAGTCGTTGAGAAATTTCGTTCTGAGACCTATGACAGATGCGCCGTGTTCATGACTGTCACACTCTCCCAGCAGTGCGTTGGATCGGTTTCGTAATCCTCCGTTTTACAGACGAGCAGGCTGAGGCAGGGAGAAAGAGGCCCCTTGCCCAGGCCTCGTGGCTGTGAGCGGCAGAGCGGGTGGTCATACCCGGCCTCTCAGAGCCAAGCCCAGGCCTGTGGCCGCTCCACTGTAGAGGGCGGGCGGCCAGCCCGAGGTTTCTTAGGCACTCGAGAGCCTTTAGTGTGGGCTTGAGCTTTTCCCACTGTGTTTCAGATCCTCTGGACCACGAGCCCGCTGTCTCTCCATTGCTCCCTCGAAAAGAGCGTGGTCCCCAGGATGGTGGCCTCAACGAAGATGAACGCCTTCTCCCCAAGGACAAAAAGACCAACTTGTTCAGCGCCTTGATCAAGAAGAAGAAGAAGACGGCCCCAACGCCTCCCAAACGCAGCAGCTCCTTCCGCGAGATGGACGGCCAGCCCGAGCGCAGGGGGGCCGGTGAGGACGAGGCCCGCGAAATCAACGGGGCACTGGCGCTCCCCGCCCCGGACACGGCCGAGCCGCTCAAGTCCCCAAAGCCCAGCGTTGGGGCAGGCGTCCCCAACGGAGCCTTCCGGGAGTCGGGGGGCGCAGGCTTCCGGTCTCCCCACCTGTGGAAAAAGTCCGTCGCGGGGACCAGCAGCCGATTAGCAGCCGGCGAAGAGGAGAGTGGCATCAGCTCCAGCAAACGCTTCCTGAGGTCCTGCTCTGCCTCCTGCGTGCCGCACGGGGCCAAGGACACGGAGTGGAAGTCGGTCACGCTGCCGCGGGACCTGCAGTCCACGGGAAGACAGTTCGACTCGTCCACTTTCGGCGGGCACAAAAGTGAGAAGCCGGCTCTGCCTCGAAAGCGGGCAAGCGAGAACAGGCCTGACCAGGTGACCAGAGGCACAGTGACGCCCCCGCCCAGGCTGGTGAAAAAGACAGAGGAAGCGGCCGACGACGTCTTCAGAGATGCGGCCGAGTCCAGCCCGGGCTCCAGCCCGCCCAGTCTGACGCCAAAGCTCCTGCGCAGGCAGGCCGTGCTGGCCCCTTCCTCTGGCGTCCCCCACAGGGAAGAGGCCGGGAAGTCCAGTGCCTTGGGGACACCTGCCGCAGCCGAGCAGGCGCCCCTCACCAGCAGAGCGGGCCCAGGTGCGTCTGGAGGGGCCGGCAAGGCCCCTGCCGAGGAGTCCAGAGTGAGGAGGCACAAGCCCTCCTCCGAGTCCCCCGGGAGAGACAAGGCGAAGTTGTCCAAGCTCAAACCGGCCCCCCCGCCCCCACCACCCACCACCGTCGGCAAAGCGGGGAAGTCCTCTCAGAGCCCGGGCCAGGAGGCGGCCGGGGAGGCCGGCGCCAGCGGGAAGGCGAAACCCCCGGCTGTGGTCGTGGACGCTGTGAGCAGCGACGCTGCCAAACCCAGCCCGCTGGGAGAGGGCGGCAAAAAGCCCGCGCTCCCGGCCGTGCCAAAGCCGCAGTCATCCACCAAGCCGGTGGGGACCCCGAGCAGCCCCGCCCCCACTGCCTCCACTCTGCCGTCAGCATCCTCCGCCCTGGCGGGGGACCAGCCAGCCCCCACCGCCTTCATCCCCCTCATATCGACCCGCGTGTCTCTTCGGAAAACCCGCCAGCCTCCCGAGCGGATCGCCAGTGGCACCATCACCAAGGGCGTGGTCCTGGACGGCACCGAGGCCCTGTGCCTGGCCATCTCCAGGAACTCCGAGCAGATGGCCAGCCACAGCGCCGTGCTAGAAGCCGGCAAGAACCTGTACACGTTCTGCGTGAGCTACGTGGACTCCATCCAGCAAATGAGGAACAAGTTCGCCTTCCGCGAGGCCATCAACAAACTGGAGAACAATCTCCGGGAGCTTCAGATCTGCCCGGCAACAGCTGGCGGTGGCCCGGCGGCCACTCAGGACTTCAGCAAACTCCTCAGCTCCGTGAAGGAGATCAGCGACATCGTGCAGAGGTAGCAGGAGCCGCGCGCCAGGCCAGCTGGAGCCGCCTGCGCCGTGCGAGGGCTCCCCCGTGCCCGAGGAGGTGGCCGGCACGAGACCAGTGAGCAGGGACCATGGCCCAGCAGCTGCGGGCCACCGTGGAGCACAGCCCTGCCCCGTGTGGTGCACCCGCTGTCCTCCCGCACTGTCCTCAGCCTGGGCTTCCGGCGCTGTTTCTATGCTGGGTGCTGTCCATGGAGTCCGCTCGGCGGGCCACGGTCGGCACCCTGGCCCCCTGCCCGGAGCACCTCCAGGCAAACGAGCATTCTTCCTGGCTCTTTCTGGAGGCTTCCCTCTGGCTATGCCTCCTCCATCTGCCCTAAGAAGGAGTGCCCTGGACAGGAGCTGTGTCACCCAAGGCCCTGGGAACTGTCCCCTCTACTCTCCCGGTAGAGGCAGCCTCCTCCTCCTCGTGCCTCCTGGGCTTAAGCCGTGTCTCCAGAACGATGTCCTGGGAGGCCGTGCCGGCCAGTCACTGCCCCCACTGCCACCGGTGCTGGCGCCCTCACATGTCCTCGTGCCAAGGACAGCTGGGGGTTAAACAGGGTGCTAATACCAGTCAGCGTTTGGGTCCCAGGACAGGTGGGGAATCTGAAGAGGCCGTGGTGTGGGGTGTGTCCTCAAGCCCAGCACCTCGCTCCCCTGGGATGTGCTCTGCTGGTCCTGGGTGGAAGGCCTGAGCCTCCAGGGTCAGCAGGGTCGCCGTCCAGCATGCTGGGGCAGGGGCGGTGGGAGAGGGGGCTTGCTGGGTGAACGGCTGGTACCCAGTTGACACGGGGCTGGGCCCCCGGGGTCTGCGCTGGACCCAGGGCGACTTTCCTTTCAGATGTCCAGGTGTCCTGAACGGCGCTCGGTCCTGATTTCTGACCGATCTCTCCCCTCCCTGTGCTCCTCTAAGACGAAGGAAGTTCTTGCAGGACTCTCCTTTGTGACAAGCCAGCCTCCGGTTTTCTGAAGCTCTCGAAGCATTTCTAAGCTCTGCCTTCCGCACAGCCGCCTCCGACACGGGCGGCGGGCGCAGCACGCAAACAGGAGGACGAGGACGGGGCCCCAGCGCCCCGACCAAACAGTGTCAGCTGCACCCTGTGGGCAGACGTCTTACTAATCACCGCGACCGGCACTTAGCCTCATGTTTGTGTCGGGGTCATCAGGGATGGAGAGAACCACAAACAAGCGGAACCCTAGAGAGCGTCTCGGAGAGCAGCAGGCCTCGGTGTACTCGCCCCCAGCAGCCTGGGACCAGCTCGTGGGGCAGGGCCCAGGTCTCCTTGACCTTGACCTCGAGCAGCTCCTGAAGTGGGCAGGCACCTGCCAGGGCCTTACTCCGGGCCCAGAAACAACCCTTGGGGGGGGGAAAAAGAAGAAAACCACCTTTTGCTCCTCTCACCTTCTCACTCCCGTGACCTCGCACAGGCCCCGTTTTTACGGTAATCACTTAAACTTGTATTTTTTTGTTCTGGTAGAGATGGTTCCCTCTGGATTGTTTTATGCTGTTCTCACAGCGCATCACCTCTTTGCCCCCCCAGACTGCTGCGCCCACAGCCTGAGGGGGGGTCTCGAACACCGCCAGCGGCCTTGCAGACCAAGCAAACAACCCCCCAGGTCCCTCGCCTCCTGTGTCCGTGAGGTACTCGTCTCCACACCATGTGCCACTATAATTTGCATTTATGCCTTGGTATTACACTTCGTAGACTCGCTCTTTTATAAATGACGTGTAAATAGTTTTCCACTGTCCTCCTCGGATGCCTATGGTGTCTCTGTTTGTTGTTCCAAAACATTTTGTTTCTGTACATGACTGTGTGTTTGAATCCACATCTCTCCTCCGTAGTATTTTTTCAATAAATGTTTACAACATGAGAACGTGGGCGGATTTCTCTGGTCCATACGCCTCCCCGTTGCTCGGCGCTGTGGCGCGTGTGGCTCGCTCCGGGATGGGTTTTGCAGGACAGAACAGTGCCAGGCTTGCGACCGCGTCCCGCGTCGTCGTCTCAAGCCCTTTCCACGCCTTTGACACTTGCTTACCAGCAGCCCGGCTCCTGTCCACGGCGCCGAGGAGGGCTGTGCCACCACACAGGCCTCGCCTGGCTGGCGCGGGAAAGCAGCAGCCGCCCGAGGGCTGTGCCACTGTCACCGTCACGGCGTCACTGAAGCGGGAGGATGCGATGTCCTGATTCCTCGCTGGCCTGAAAGCTCGTCACTCCGCTGATGTTTTCGCTCTCTGCCATCGAGCTCGCTTGCTGCCACTGCCCTCGAAGCGCCCCTCACTCGTGTTCGGCACCCCGGGGGTCTACTTTGCGTGGACAAGGAGGAGCAGGCTGTGCTGGCCCCTGAGGGAGTGGCAGTGCCATCCAGGCCTGCCCCGGCCTCTCGCAGCCCCCAGCAGGGGCCCTAGAGGGGCGGCAGCGCTGACGCTGCCTCCTCTCTGTCCCCGTCTCATGACACCAGCTGGCAGCTTGGGACGTGGAAGTCGGGAAGGAAGTGGCGCGCTCTGGTAATGATACTCATTAAGTCAGCGGGCTTGTCCGCGGGTGCAGATCCTGCTCAGCAGAGCGCGGTGCAGGGCGCGGTTCAGCGACACTCTTGACCGGAGATCTTGCGGCGAGATGCGGGGCACGCCGCGTGACAGGCGAAGACGCCACCCCGGGCGTGGAGACCAGCCTCGCAGAGGCAGAGACCGAGACCCGGGCCGCAGGGCCTGCTGGTAGGGGTCAAACCATAACGGCACCAGGCCTGGTAAGTCCGGGCTTTTCCACAGGCAGCAGGGTCTTGCTGAATGACAACTCGAGTCAGAGAAGACGCCGAATGATGATAGTGACAATGGGAGTGACGGCTGCGTCCTCCGTGCCAGATGTGGACTGATCACAGCCTTCGCGGCGGCCTCTGGGCGTGTTGCCCCAGGTTCCTGGCGCTCGGCATCCAGGGTTCCTGTCCGCTCATAGCTCATGCATGGCGTCACAGCCGTCACCTCGGCAGCTGTACCAGTGTCAACTAAGGGTCTTAAAAGGCCTGCCAAGTAATCTTCCCTGTGGTCACCCGAGCTTAAGAAACTCGCTAGGTCGTAGATCCTCCGAGACCTTACTCTCAAGGTCAGGAACCTGGGAGCTCCCGAGGGACAAGGCCTCCCGAAGGGCCCGCGCCGCTGTTGGTATCGGTGTCTGCTCCGCGGGAGGGCGCGCTGCCACTCCAGGTAGAGCGACCTCAGCCCTCTCCGGAGCCTTCTCTGCTTCCAAATCTGTTTCCGGGGAGTCTCACCTGCGCTCGTGTGGAGAGCAACCTCCGCCACGGAGAGAGCAGGGGCAGGAGCATGACAGGAGCCAGCGGGGTTGGGAGTGGGCGGGGGTTAAAGGGGAGGTTTTTCCCGCTGGTGGGAGAGAGTTTAACAAATCGGGGCCCACGGCCCTTCGATTGTTGTGATTTGCAGGACTGTAGAGCCCCGAGCACTGGCAGCTGGACAGAATAGCTTTGTGGTTGATTTTTGTTTAATGATGAAAGCTTAATGACGGGATATCGACGCCTGTGGAGGCCCCCGGCTCTCCTCTCTATCTCAGATTCCTCCACTGAGGTCGATTTCATCCAACTAAATTACAAACCGGCCAGGGCTCTCCCTGAGTGTCTGTAAACACGCAGGAGTGTCCCAGCTTTGGCGACCAGCGAGTCTTACAGGCAGTGACCGTGGGAGCAGCACTCGTGTGCGCACGCGCGTGCCTGTTTTCTAGGCGCAGAAGCTGCAGGCGAGGCTCGGCCAGGAGGCCGTGCTGCAAGGCCTCCCTCTGCCCTTGGTCTCGGTTGCACTCGGTCTTTGATGAGCAAGTCCCCTGGGTGAACGAGCTGGGGGAGGCTGATTGGCCTCTGCCCCGCCTTAGGCGGAGACAGGCACGCACCTAGGGGAGACAGCCCGGGCTGGAGTGGTTCGCCTTCGTCCAGCCGCGCTGGGACACGTTCTCGGCACCAGAGCTGCCTTTCATGGACAAGCACTCGGGTTTGCCCTCCGTGGCTTGAGGGCGAGTGGATGTTGCCGGTGGATGGAGATCCGGGGACGTGTTCCTTCCCCCTCGGACTGTCACGTGAGCAGGAGGCATCCTAGGCCACCCCTCTCCTGGCCAGTAGTGGAGGTCACAGAGCACGATGTGCTTTCCAGGCTCTGTGTCCCTGGCCGGTCCCCATCCGCAGCTCTGAGCCCTAGGGCATAGGTACCAGGGCCTAGGGGAGCAGCCGTGAGGGGCTCCAGGAGAAGGCAGCTCGCTTTACCGTGAGGGGGTGTTCCGACTCCTGTGTTCCCGGCCCGTCACCCCCCCCAGCTCTGCTCCCCACTCAGCTTGGCGTCTGGCTCAGGTCTGCACCGCTTAATGAAGTGGATCTCCAGCTGCCGGGGACCGAGAGCTGCTGCTGAGTCACTAACAGCGGAAAACACCGAGAAGTGCTTCAAGGGGCCAAGCCGCGTCCAGCCCAGTGGGGCTCGAAAGGGCTAATAAAAATCCGGCAATTAATTGCGGCCGCTCAGTGGAAAATCACTCCGTTGCGAACAGAGCCCGGCAGCGGCTCCAAAGGAGGCGGGGAGATGTTGCCGTGGTCACATCCACACAGGTTCTCATCTCGCGGCTGAAGCCAGCCTGGGAGTAAGCCGGATCGGACGCGAGATGGGGACACGGGACACGCCGGAGGAGCAGCAGCGTTGGGACGAGATGCTCCGCCTCGCTCAGTGGCCGAGCACTAACCCCCCTGGGGGGAAGGTGTTTTCAGAATGACCCTTGCAGGAGGACATTGCGCCCTGTGTGTTTCCCTGTCCCTCGGACCATGGGCATTTTACCAACTGCCAATCAAGGGGCTGCCGGGGGAGGTGTGTGGGGGCGCGCGACACAGTTTCCATGTTCCCAGTGCACAGAGGACCGGTAGGCAAGAGCCAGGCGGGCTGCTCGTTACGGTTTTGCAGTTTCCGACTTTCATTTCCAAAGATCGTGTAACACGTTCCTGTCCCTAACATTTGGGATGCAGCCTCGCTCAGCAGACGTGCATTCCTTGCTCCACGAGACCCTTGGCTTGACGAACACCGTACCGTCGAGGGGGACGGTTACCAGCAGGGGACGGGCAGCTGGTTGTGAGCGGCGTCCCGACACCGCAGCGGAGTCTCCTTGCCGGAGGGGCCGTGTGTCAGTGGGGCGGAGAGCACGGTTTTAGTTTGTCATCTTTAACTTTTCAGAACTGTACTCTGTACCCGGTGGGATGTGCTCGTTCACGGTGGCTCTTTGGATGTCAGCTCCAGGCGTCCCTACGAGACTGTCCACGCCTTGATCTCCCACGGCAGTCGCTCAGTCTGCCGGGGTCACCCCGGCGCCGGCACAGCCAGCTCCGTTCTCGTCCGTGGCCCGACAGCATCCTGGGTCCGCGCCGCTGCAGCCGGGGGGCCGATCAGAACCAGACCACAGTGCAGGTGAGCGGCAGTGGCCGTGTCATCTTACCCAAGACCCCGCTTGCTTTCGGCCCCCTCTTTCTGACGCCACCCGAGTTTTTGCTTCAGCAAAGTTGAAAGTCAAAAGCAAGCCCCCACCTGACCAATCCCACTGCTAATTCCTCATGGTAATCGCCACGTCCCAGCGTCTTTGAGGCTCGTGGAGTGGAAGTTGGGGAGGGGGTGGGGGAGGATCCAGGGAGAAACCCTGTCCGGGGTGCCCTGGCCCTTCGCCGGCAGAAGCGGAAGCTGAAGCCACCTTTCTTCCTGCTGTAGCCATCGAGCTCCTCAGCCAGGGTCCCCGATGCCACCAGCCGCCTCGCCATCAGCCAGAGGGAAGCTGGTGGCCCCGCTGCCGTCGTCCTGCCTCCCGAACCGGAACCTGAAGCCGGCGTGCTCTCTGCCTGACGTCTGCAGCTCCGTGGCCGCGCCGAGCAGGGAAGTGGGCTCGTCGCCCGGCCCAGCTCATTTCACCTTCGATGCCACCCGTGGCGTCCATGGACTTCTGTCTGCGCAGTAGGGGAAAGCAGGTGCCCAGCGGCAGCAGGAGGAGGCAGGGGCTTACCATCTGGTCGGAGGAAGGAGGGGGCGTCACAGGCTGCCGAGTGGGCCGTGCACAGCACCAGTCAGCGGTGCCTCCCGGGGCCTGGGCAGCCCCCGAAGGCCCAAGCTGGTGGCTCAGCTGAGCCCAACTGGCAAGCAGCGTGAAGTGTCACGACGTGGGGAGACCGGGCCTCTGTTTTCTTAGCAGGCTCAGCAGCTGATTGTACCAATTAGGCCGCTGCTCCCCCTCCTGCCGTCTCTGGGTCTGACGGCCGTGGCAGCTTAGCCCCTAATCCCCCCACCGCTGGGACGCCGCACCGCGGCGCGCAGGCGGCCCGGGAAGGCGGGCGGATTTGGTTCATTCTTCTCTCACTGCAATTACCGACTCCTGGCCAATCATCTCAGAGCCGCGGGGTAGAGCGTTAATGGCCTCAATCGCTCTCAGTTTTCAACTTGGTAATAAGTAGGTCTGGCTGGGCGGCCGAGCCGGGACTCTGCGGATGTCTCTAAAGTGGAGACGAGTCGCTCGTGAAAGCAGGAAGCGCGTTTGATGGACCCGGCCGGAGGGGAGCGTGCAGACGGCCGGGGTGGCCGTGTCCCTGTTACCCATCTGTGTGCATGGCTGCACCTGGTCCTCACGACAAACCTTTCAGGCGCCGTTCGTCCCATTTTTTTCATAAAAAAGAAAGACTAAGACTGTGCCTGGGCCACACGGCTGGAAAGTGAAGGCCCCGAGACCCGTGATGCTAATGGCCAGGCCTGTGGGTTAATACCCAGGAGAGACCATCAAGCGAGTGATTTGCCCAGGACCTCGACAGCTTTTAAGCGACAGCTGGGATGCAATCCCGGTCGGACTGCGCCTGACTTGGGAATTGCTCCGTGGATGGGGGTCCGTGGGATCTGCAGCCAGCCCCACCTTCCTCACGCGCCCCTGCCCCGGCAGTGACTGCTCCTTCCCTCGCCAAGGAAGCCTTTTCTGGCGGCGACCGTGGCGAGTCAGAGCCGGCTGGGCCTTCGAGGAGGACGGAAGCCGGCTGGCAGGCAGCTGGTTCTGGAGACGATGGGATCTCTGCCAGGAAGCCTCACGGAAACCACAAGGCAGCCCGCCTCCCCCAAACCCAGCCCTCCTGAGCTGCTCGTCCAGCGGTGTAGAGCACGGCGACAGCTGTTTGGACCGGGACGATCCCACCTGGCAGATGACTCTACCTGAGGGTGGCCTCCGGGCCTCGAGAAAGGGGACTTCTTGATGCACAGAAAGAAGTGGCCCTTCTCCCCTTTTGGGGGGAGGTCATAGACCCCTTCCAGACCCTGGCGGAAGCTTGGGACACGTGCCACCGAAAACTGGGCCCCAAAACAAGTCAGGGTTTCAGGCCCGAACGTCCAGGACGTGGCAGGAAGAGCACAGGGTGGAAGACCAAGAGGTCGAGCCCTGGAGGGCAGCCCTGGCCACCTCTGGGCTGCACAATGAGGTGCCAGTGTCACCTCCCCCAGCCCTGAGACTGCCGCTGCCCAGCTCCTGACCTGGACAAGGGCCTGAGCGGGGCCCCTGCGGGGGACGAGCAGCTGTGCTCGCCCTGCCGTGGGCAGGCTCCTCTGGGCTCTCGTCCAGGAGGCGTGGCTCCTGACCATCCCTGCTTTATATAGGTCCCCGGGGGGACTTGTCGCCCACTGTGTGCTCCAATTGCCGCCCATTCCTGACCCTGGGATTCCACTGGGGACACGTGGTGAAGGAGGGGGCCGTGCAACCAGATGTGGTCTGATGAGAGGGGCAGACGGGCCGCCCTTTGCCCAGAGACCCGCCTCCCTCGGAGGAGAGCGGGCAGACCCTCCAGCCCCTGGGAGGAGGCGTTGGTGCCCCATGCCCCCCGGGGACCGTGATGAGAGGCTCAGGTGGAGCAGCCCAGGTCCTTCCCCCGAGGCCCAGCCCCAGGTGTAGCTCGTGCAGGAGGAAGCTGGGTGGGGAACAGGCCTGAGCCGGGTCACCACGAGACTTTATTGGAGACAGGAACATAGACAATGCCAGGTGCACACCACGCTTCGTTCGTAAGGCTGTGCGGGCCCTCACGCTCCCTCCCCAGGCCCAGTGCCCCCCACTCCCTGTCCCACACCCTGTGGATGGACGCCAGGTGCAGCAGGAGGCCTGCAGGGCCAGCCTCCGGTCAGAGCCGGTTTCTTACCCCGCATCCCCCCAGGATCCCACCCGGGTCCCGCCTCAGCCCTCTGGTCATCGGGTCCTGCCCGCTCTGTGGCCCACTTGGAGAGTGGGGACGGCCCTCTCCCTGCGAGCAGACGGAGCAGCGGAGGCCTTGGAGGTCCTGGCCCTGTGGGCCCAGGTCTGGTGGTCTTGGTTCTGGGTTCAGTGCCCCCACTGATGTCGCTTCCTGCCAGCGTGTCGCTTCTCAGATCCCACAGGACGGAGACCGTGGGCCTTGCTCATGCCCCCGTCCCTCCACGTCAGCAGACATGGCACCCCTGCTCCTCCCTCCCCTCCTGGCACAGCAGATGCAGCTGACGCTCCAGATCCCAGGTGACAAGGCCCCCCGCTCCCACGGCTCCAGCTCCCACCAGGCCATCCAGAGGCCCGTGAGGGCCGGGGTGATCGGCGGTGGGGGTGGGAGGGACCGGGAAGAGGTGGGCCCTGCTGCTTCCACCACGACAAAGGACAAACGTAAAAGCTCCTCCGAGGGAAAATGCAGTGAGGCCATCAGGGTGGGACCCCAGCTTGTCCACTCTCTGAAGCCCCCATGGCCAGCTGGGTGGGCAGCCTCTGGGTCAACTCAGAGGTGTGGGGGGGCAGGGACAGGGCAAGGCCTGAGGCCTGGCTGACTCCCCATAACCTGCCTGTGCTTGGGAGCAGGACCTGTGAGAAGTTGGGGGGGTGAGGACACTGCCTCAAGACCCCAGTGTAAAGACCCCTCCCCCACCTGGTTCCTCTCCTCAAAGGAGGAAGCAGTGGGGCAGGTGACATGGGGTGGCAGGGCCCCAGGCACCCCACCATCAGCCCATCGAATTGGGCTCTGTGGGTCAGGCTCCGGCCGCCATGACTGTGGTCCCAGGTGACCCTCTGCATGTCCGTCATCCGTCAGGTCTTGGTGGAACTGCCCCTCTCCCCTGGCCATGCCAGCACCCCCTTCCTCTTGTGGTCACCCCCATCTGACATCGCAGCGTGGGCCCAGGTCTGCCTCGCTCGCGGCAGCCTCCTGGGGTGTCCAGGGACCGCCTGGGCTCAGCGCCAGCCTCTGAAGGGGCGCCCTTTGGGAGGGGGGATGTGCTGGCCTTGGCCGCCCCCACCACGATCACCATGGTGGGTTTGGTGCCCGGTCAGCCAGCATTTGGCGCGGTCACGTCCCCCAGAGGTGCCAGGCCTGGGCTGGGAAATGGGTGCCTCTGGGCCAGCCAGACACTGACTCCGGGCCCCCGAAGGCCGCCCTCGCCTTCCCCATGCCAGGCCCGAGCTGCGGCATGTCTGTTCGTCTGCCGGGCCCTGGCAGGGGCCTCCCGACACGCACGCACGCACGCACGTCTGCGAATCCATTAACATCACACTCACCAGGAACTCGTTTGATGACAGATCGGAAGGCGCCTGGCACTTTCTAAGCAGCGGTGGGCGCTGCTCGGCTGGCAGCGGAGCCAGCTCCCCGCTGGGGCTGGGTCCAGGGGGACAGGGCAGCTCGCTGGGATGAGGACTCGGGCCCACCCACACTCTGCTCCGTGTCCGGGGGACCCAGTGGCCCAGGTCGGGGGCTCTCTTGGTTTCTAGAAGGTGAGAAAGGCGGCCAGCGGGGGCCCCCCAGCCCTGCCTGCACCGGGGCTGCGCCCGTCACCGCCCTGGTCACGCTGGGCTGGGACCCTGTCTCTCGGCTGCCTCTGCTTCAAGCTGAGTGCCGGGCGGGCAGAGACTCGGTCTTGTCCAGCAGGCTCTGGCCCACAGCAATGTCCGCAAAGCTTTGCCGGACACTGACAACCAGGTAGAGCTAGAGGGAGGGGAGCGGCCCGGTCTCGGGGCGGGGAGAGCTGAGCCCCACGCTGTCCCATGTGCCTGCCTTCAGGTGTCCTGCCTGCGGAGGGGTCATTGCTGCTGCCCGCCCTCTGGGCAGCTCCTCAGGCTGACATCCCGGCCCGCTCAAAGCCCCACCCCACCCCTCCAGGTCCAGCCTCCACCCTCTGGGCCTGCTCCGAGGGGGCCTTAGGGCTCTGGAGTCCCTGGAAATAGGTGGTGGGGGTAGGACAAGCCCACCGCCACCCGGGAAATCAAGACGTCCTCACGGGCTGGGCCCGGACAGTGGTGCAGGATCTGCACCCTCCTCCCGCAAGCAGGAGACTGGGGGGGGGGGGCTCTGGCTGCCCCAGGAAACCGTGAGGCAGGACGCAGCAGCCAAGGGCACTGGGGACCTCTCAGGCCTGTGGGGACTCGGGATGGATGGATGGGTGGGGGACTCCAGGGAACCAGCCTTGGCCACCTTGGGGTGAGTCTCCACGGTCAGCTGTGCCTCACCACCCTGGGCAGCCCTCGGCACCCACTGCTCCCCAGGGGCCTTGGGCGAGGGATGGGATCTCCAGGCACCGTGGCAATGGGGGGAGCCATCGGGAAGGGGGACCAGGGAGGTGCTGCTCTCAGATCTCAGAAAGGTCCAAACGTTCCCTTTGTCTGCTGGAAGCGTCCCAGGGGCACCGTCTGTCCTTCTCTGTGACCGCATGACGCCAGGCGTTTGGCCCAGCAAAGTGGAGGGGCTGCCCAGGAGGTGGGGGTGACTCCTGGCCGGGGCAAGGCAGACAGCCCAGGACCCAAAGTCTGGGCAGCTAGAATTATGGGTCCGGTTTGGCCCGCCTGCGTCACAGGCCATGGAAGGGTGGAAGCAGAATGAGGGTGACGTGCGACATCACCGCCCCCTGGGAGGGGAGCAGGGTCAGGGTTGGCCAGGCCCGCCCCAGTGCAAGGGCGGGTCGGCCAGGTGTGGCCGGCAGGTGATGGAGCAGGAGAGGGGGACCTGGAGGAGGGTGTGGAGCCGGGGCGCGGCCGGCCTAGCGGTCCTCCCGGACCGGCCGGATCTTCATCTCCGCGAACTTGAGCGAGTACTGCCAGCCGGTCCAGGAGGACCACTCGACGCCGTCGGCGTAGGAGGCGTGCGCGCCGCGCAGGTACTGCCCGTTGAGGTTGGACGTGTGGCAGTTGCGGTACCACCAGGCGCCGCGGTAGAAGGCGGCGCAGTTGTTCTCCGAGTGGTCGCCGTCGCGGTCCTTGGTGGTGAACCTCATGCCGCTGTGCTTCAGGAGCGAGTCCCCTGCGCAGGGGCGCGCGCTCAGGTGTGTGCTCGGGGCGCAGGTGCGCGGCCCTGCCCACGCCGACGGAGAGGTGCACGCGCCCCTGGCCTGACGCACCCACAGCGTCCCCTCCAGGCGGGTGGCGGTCCCTGGGTCTGGGCAGTCCCCCCCCCCCAGCTGTTTCACGTTCCCTCCCTTTCCCTGCCCGTTTGACTCCGCATAAGAGAAGCCCAGGCAGAGCCTCAGGTGCCCCCTTTCCTGGCTCACGTTGCTCATCTGCTAAGTGTGCGAACCCCGCAGGCCCCGCTGGCTTCACTTGCTGGGGTGAGGGCCAGGTGGCCTTGAGGGGAAGGGGAGAAACCTTGGTCTGGAGGCAGAAGCGCTTGCCCTGGCAGGACCTCCTACGGGGGGGGACCGCAGCCTGGAGCCCTACCTGCCGTGCCCGAGTAGTCGGCCACAGTGAGTGGGAACCCGTCCTCCTCGGGGTCCACGGAGAACAGGCCGACGCCGAAGCTCCCGTAGCGGGCGTAGGCCGTGCCGTTGTCGAAGTCCTCCAGGTCCACGTGCAGCTCGTAGGCCGCCTGCGAGGTCAGGGCGTGCAGCCTCTTGAGCCCTGGAGAGGGAGAGAGGGTGTAGGAGAAGGGGGGGGGGGGCTCAAAGGTCCCGCCTAAGAGAAAACTAGGTTGAAACAAGAGCTAAGCTCGTGTGGTGGGTGACAGAAAGGGACAACACCCCCAAGTGTCTGAGGAGGGGCCCGGTACACAGCAGGCGCTCCATAAATGGATGAGGGGCAGAAGGCGGAGCCTGTGCCTCCTGCTGCCCCCAGGCCCTGGCTCCGTACCTGCCCCGGCCGACCCCCGACCCTCCGTCCCTCCCCTCCTCAGCTCTCCTGTGCCACCCCCGCCCCACGGGGCACCTGCTACCCGGGCACGACGGCCGTGGAGCCCTTCCCCATCCAGCCTAGGCGCCGCCTCAGTCCAGGTCCACGGACCAGCAGCCGACCTGTCCCCCGTCTCCCCGCCTGTGTCCCCCCTCCCTGGGCTGGAGTCCCAGAGCGAGTCGCTCCCCCCTCTGGGCCCCGGCGTGCACACCCATGCAGGGGGCCTCACGGGGCCACTGGGTGGGGGGCTCAGGGGCTCCACACTCTGAAGGGCTGGCAGCGGGCAAGTGACAACAGCCGCCACCCAGACGGCGCTTAGCAGATGCCGGGCACTGCTCTGGGCACTGCACGTGGCTTAATGAACCCTGCGGGGCTAGGATGGGTCCGATTTAATTAAGGGATCCCCGGGCGCTTCTTAGGGCCCCGCCGGCTGCACGTCCTACTCAGGTGCTCGCTGCTGCTGTCACGGTCCCGCGAGGCAGGCACACTGTTATCCCCTGTTTCATACGGGAGAAAAGGAGGCGTGGGGAGGTTAGGTAACCGGCCCGGGTCGGATTTGAACCCGGGCCGATTTGCCCAGACTCCTTGCCCTTATGCGG
The DNA here is from genome assembly GCA_030015415.1 of Cynopterus sphinx. Lineage (NCBI taxonomy): Eukaryota > Metazoa > Chordata > Mammalia > Chiroptera > Pteropodidae > Cynopterus > Cynopterus sphinx. The sequence goes on from CM057385.1 coordinate 127,412,280, forward strand.
TTCTTGCCTGGGACAGATAATCAATCGGATCCAGGAATAGGGCCAGAGGGAGGCCGGCCCCGTGGGGATGCTGGAAGATTCCTTTCCCCACCCCTGGGTGGCCGCTGGTGGGCCGAGATCCGACCCCACCATCCATCCGAGTTCAAATAGCAAGAGCTTGAGGAGGAAGGAGCCAGAAATGCAAGAGGAGAGAAAACACAGACTCCCCAACCTCGTGTCATTGCCGCAGCGAACTCTCAGGCGGGTTGAAGGTCGCAACCTAACACGCGACACTGAAAAAGCCTTAAAAAATAGGAGACGTTCTTGTAAAACTGGGAGGGGGGAGCAGGGCCTAAACCCCGAAGATGAGCAGGAAAAGACCGGCAGGATGGGCTGCTGCATGAAGATTTAAACTTCCAGGAAATAAGCAATAATTTTACCAAAAAAAAAAAAAAAAACTGGACGATACACGACTGGGAGCGAGTGCGTATCGCTCGGGTCTGATGACGATCAATAACCTTAATAGATAAAGAGCTCCCGACACCCAGTAGGAGAAGGCCAGACACAGGATGGGAAGGCGACAGGGACGGGGAAAGCAGAGGGAGGGAAGGGCACGGGCCGTGGGGCCAGGCTCGAGTTGGCATGCCGGTCAGGGCTCCCTGCCTGCCGGGAGCTAATCAAGGCCCTGCCCGACGCTTCCTCCCGCCCCGGGGCCGCCGATAGATTTCAATTAAGATGCTCGAGCCACGGAGGCACCCACGCTGCGCCCAGGGGGCTGGGGAACGGGGCCCCCACCTGGCTGCCTCTCCCTGTCTTCACGCACCCACCTGGAGGGGGCGGACAGGGGAAGGGTCTCCCCACCCCCTGTCCTGCCCCGTGTTCATTCGTTCAGTTCAGGGGACGGTCCAAAGCTTGGCGTGGCCCCGCCCAGGCTCCCCGACTCCGACACACACTAGCTTGTGACTCGTGTCACTTGCACCGAGGGACCCCCCTTTGTGGACCCCCCCCTTGTCCATAAAGGGGGGGAGGACAGCAGGGCCACCCTCCCAGGCGGGCGTGAGGTGTCAGGCCGGAGTGTGTACAAGGGGCTGGGCACACACACAGGTGTGCACGGGTTGGGGCTGTGGTCGTGCAGTCCTCACGGGGATGTCACCTCTCCTGCGGCCAGTGCCCGCGTGGCGCCAGGGACAAAGCTGAGGTCCGGGCAGAGAGGGTCCTGCCCTCATGGTCCTCGGCCACGAAGATGGACATGAAGCACACGACAGCCTAAATCGCCACCCGGGGGCCCCGACAGTCCTTACAGACCTGGGACCCTCCTGACCCCAGATCCTGGCGCTCGGCCCTCCAGCTGGGGCTCCCGGCCAGCCAGAGGCCTCACACCTCTCCTGTCGTCGCCTCCTCTCCCCCCTGCCTGCTGTCCCCAACCTCGCTGGGGAATGACACCCGATGCCCGTGCCCAGGGATGCCGAAGTGGCCCAGGTGTGCCGTGGGCCGTGCGAGTGATGGATCGTGTCATTCCGACGCCCTGTGTTTATGATTACATTGTCCCTTATCGCACATGTTACAGTGTCAACGGGGTGACTGCTCCTGGGGCACAGGGTGTCCTGTTGGGGCGCAGAGAAAATGTTCTGGGACTGGATAGGGGCGACGGTGGCAGAACTGTGAACATGATGTAAATAATCCTGAACTGTGCAGCTTAAAACAGTGAATTCTCTCTCAAAAAGAAAGAAAAAAAACCCCAAAACCTCACCTTGCAAACCACAACTCCCCACCAAATATATGGGGCCTCGGGTCTGGAATGTTCACGGATGCTGTTCCTTAGAATGAAATTGTGTGTGGGTTTAAAAAGCTGAAACAGTGAGTTTACGGAGCGACGGCGCGTCGAGTAGTGATCCCGAGGAGGGGAGTCTGAGCCCTCCGAGCCCTTCCTTGGCCCCAGGCCTGGACCCTGTGCCTGCGGTGGGAAGTGGGTGGCCGTGCCCGGGGACCAGCGGGAACCGCGGGCAGGGGCACTGGGTGGCCACCCTCCCGGGAGTCACGCCCTCCGTGTCCCGAGCACGGCATCCGGCACCCCTGACCCCTGAGGTCAGGGCAGGGCGCCTTGGGGGTTGTCCTGCCCCTCCGCTACGTGGAACTGAGCAGCCCTGCACCTGTGCATAGCTCCCTTGACACATGACAGGTGCCCAGGCCCTAAGGGACTCATCCTGGTGACCACGGTTCCCGTACCTGCCTGCCCCTCCACCTCATTCCCCCCAGCGTACTGATGTCGCCCCTTCTGACGCAGCACCTGCCGGCTGGCTCGGCGTGCCCAGGCCAGGGAGACGCGGGCGGCCACCCGTCTGGGCAGAGCCGGTCCCCAGCCCCCCGGGCTGCAGGCGCAGGGCCTCACCTAGCCAGTGCTCCCCCGTGAGCTTGCCGAAGCCGTCCCGGTACGCCTCCCAGCCGCGGAAGAAGTTCACGGAGCCGTCCGCCCGCCGCTGGAACACCTGCAAGGACGGTGAGGATGGGGACCTGGCGCCGACCCCCCCGAGCCCAGCCCCCACGGGTGTCCCCCTCGCCTCGCCTGCCCGCTGGCTCCCGAGGGCAGGGGCTGGGCCTCCCACGTCCCTCGGCACCGCTGGCGTGGATGGGGCCTAGAGCAGACCCGGGACTCCAGGGCGTGGTGGTGGCCCGAGGTGGCACTGACCGAATGCCCCCCACCCCCATCCCACTCCCCACCAATGAAAAGGCCCCGAAAGCAGATCAATGGGAGCTGGAGAAGCCAGAGCCCCAGCCCCGCCCCGGGGAGGCGGCTGGGCTGTGACGCGGGTGCCACCAGCGGCCCGTGTCCCTCCTCCAATCACACGCCTGGCCTGGGAGTCCCGCCGGTGAAAGCGCTTTCAAACCAGCACCAGGGCGGTGCGGCTCGGCCCAGAGCTGCCCTGAGTATCTGTCGGGCCCGCTGACCACCCTGTTCCCGCCCCCCCCCGCTTCTCTTTCTGTTGAACGAGCCTTTTCCTCGCTCCCCCCTTGCAGCCCCGGCTGCCGCCCCCTCCGTCTGGGCCGGAACCAAGTCCCAGGTGTCCCGTGCTGTCCTGTTCCACTCGCTGCGACTTAAGAAATGACGCCGGTCGCAAAACAAATCGATCTCGCCACCTGCCCACGGATCACGACCCGCAGCCCGCAGCGTGAGGACCGCTGCTCTGGCTGTCGCCGACCATTGCCACGGGTGGTCCTTATCCCTCGGCTCAGACACCACGTGGCCAGGAGTGCTGGGCGCCAACTAGGACCTCAGACCCCGGACCCCGGACTGGCCCTGGAGCCAATCATGGAGCAACGCGCCGGCAAGTTCCAAGGACACGTGCGGGCGACTGCAGGTGTCAGGTGTGCGGAGAGCCTTTCTCTAGCGCCGATGCTCAGGGCGAACCGCACCCGTGGCTCCAGGCTTCCGGAAACCTCTGGACCCCGGGGACACCGGGTGGCAGGCTGCCGCCATGCCGAAGGCCTTCGGGACAGAATGAGGACGAGCCAGACAGGAAGACACGGACGGGGGTGAGTGACAGACTGACGCGTCCACTTGCCCGTCTTCTGCGCGCCCACGGAGCCCGGAGCCCGCGTAGGCACAAAGGAGGTGCCGGGGAAGGCGGGGAAACGAAAAAGTCACCTCTGAATGTTGAGGCTGCGCTGCTCATCGGTCCAGCTCCGGGGGCATCTCCTGGGGCATCTCCGCCGGGTTCATTGGTGGAGAAACACCGGCCGCCACCACGGGCTCTTGGGCAGGTGCCACGAGTGGGAGGAACCTGTTTCCCTGGTGCGGGTTCCCAAAAGCCCCACACCGGGGTGGCTTCCAAGTGCCGCTGGGCCCACACGCTCCTGCAGATGGCCATCGGGGTTTCCGAGGGGCCGTGGGAGCGTGGCTGGCGGGCTGTCCCCCGTTTGTCAGACGGGCTCCAGGGGTCCGGCTCACGCTCTGCAAGTGGTTCCCGCCAGGGCCCCTTCCCCAGACAGGCCCCATCGGCGTCATCGTCCTGAGCGCCAGAGCCCGGCTCTGTGGTCACCCCAGCACCAGCCAGTGCCCTCGGGGCCAGCCACTGCCCTCCCCGCCATGGCCCAAGACGAGGGGCTCGCGCTCCCTGTGGCAGAGGAGAAGACCGGGGTTCGGAGAGGGGGGGCCCTCTCTGCAGAGTGGGGGTGTCTCGAGGCTGGGGTGCTGGGGCTGACAGCCACAATTACAAAGGCTGAGGGGTGCCCCATGGCCGGGGGGCTGGACGTTGCTCCCCCACACCCATGAGCCCACTGGCCCGCGTCGTAGCTGTGCCCGGCCAGCCCCAGGGCGCGTGCCGGCCGGCACCCAAGTGCTCAGACTCCAGCCATCGGGCTGCGAGAGCATTTCAGTCTTGGCTTCTGTCTCCTGCAGGATGAAAGGGTGGCTGCCCCAGGCCCCACGTGGGGTGACTTCGACCCTCAGACAGCGCACAGCCTCCGGGAGACGTGGCCGCACAAGCCCGCAGTCGCAGGGTGGCGCAGCGCGGGCCCGTTCCTTCGATCTGTGCCTCAGTTTCCGCATCCGTCCAACGGGGACTGCCCACGAGGATTCGGTGATGGTGAAGGCGCCGGTTGACACACAGAATTCCACGAGGGAAACAGCTGTTGCTACGCTTGCTGGTTGCTCAGAGGAGCACGAGCCATCCGATGGGGCTGGGGAAGCGGTCTAGGAGGGCTTCCCGGAGGAGGAGGAGGAGGAGGAGGAGGAGGAGGAGGAGGAGGAGGAGGAGGAGGAGGAGGAGGAGGTGCGCACTGAACTGTCGACGGAGCAGAGTCTTGCTTGGCAGGTGGTGGTCAGCAGTTGCTGAGGCCCCAGGATTGTGGGCCGGGTGGGCCCAAACCCGACGAGACAGGGGAGGGGGTCTCTGCCGTCTTAGAAGGGAACCTCAGGAGGCAGCATCTGCGATCTGTCCTCGGCTCCGGTGTCGCCGCTGCGGGCACCAGTTACCAGGCAGGACGACGCTGGCGAGCGGCCGTGGCAGCCACCAGCCTCCACTGCTGGGAGGCGGGAGGGCGGTGGCAGAGGCGGCCGGTTTCTGAAGAACAAAGATCGCGGACGGGAGGGAATGCGGGCCCTGGGGAGCCTCTGCTTTCCTGGGAGGCAGGCGCGGCAGGCGCTGCTCATCTGGATCCTCTGGGCATCACTACCCCGCTCCCCGGGGTGGGGCCGCCTTGCTGGCAAGAGCGCGGGTTCTGGAAAAGGCTGAACTGAATTCAAACCCCGACTCTGCCTCTCCCAGGCCGTGTGACCTCCAGCTAGTCACGGACCCTCCTGAACCTGTTTCCCTCTGCAAAGAAGGCCCCGTCAGCAACCCCGCTGCCCCCTGTGGGGTCTCAGTGAAGATGCGACCAGGAGGTCTCGCCAGCGTCGCCTCCCTCCGCTGCAGGACCGGCTGCCAGGCTCAGGAGGAAGTGGGCCCCCGCCTTGTTGGTGCCTGAAAATGGTACCCCCGGGCTTGGCACCCCGCCGCGCTTCCCGGGCTTGGCAGGCGGCACCTGGCACGCGCCGCTCGGAGCTGCCATCTCCCGAGTGCTGCGGCACCGGCCGAGCCTTCACGTGCCACCCCAGCCACCTACAAGTCCGGATTAGCCACCCCGCCCTGGCCGAAGGCGGGCTTCGTCCGCACGGATCCGACAAGGGGAGGTTGGGGCGTTGTCACCGTGTGTCGCCGTTAACTAACGTGTGCCGGCTCCAGAGACTCCCCAGAGCAGTGGGGCCAGTGCCGAGCCAGGCTGCAGCTTGGGGACACAGGGGCCCGCTGATGTCACAGCAGGTCCCCCCGCCAGCACCCCCGGCAGGAGGATCTGCAGTCCTGGGGTCCCAGGCTGGGGGCGGTGCCGCATCTGCTGGGACCTCGGGCGGCATTTCATCTCTGCCTGAGCCTGATCCCACTGCCTGCTGCAGGCTGGAGGCGCCTTTGATGTTTTCTAGGGGAGGGAGGGATTTGCCTCCCACCCAGGGGAGCTCAGGTAGGGGGGATGGGCACAGTGGGGAGGGTTTCCCTCTCTGTGGAGCCAATTAGAGGCCCGTCAAGCCACCGATGCTGCACAGCGGAAAAGCGCCGGGCAGAGTGGTCTCCATGCCGAACGCGGGCGTGGGCCACCGGGCTCAGGGCATCGAGGACGGCCGGCGGGCACGTGGGTCCGAGTGGGGGGGTCAGAGCAGACGGGTTCTACGCCAGGCCCTGCAGTGGCACACGCGGAGCTGGACCTGATTTCTGCAAAGATGAAGGCTTGGCGGCGCCCCTCAACGCAGGGCTGTGCCCGGGGGCAGAGAGGCAGGACGGTGGGGGGACCCTGAGCGGGACCCCCCTTCCACCCACCCAAAAGGCACACGGGGCCCTGGGCATGGCCAGCTGGCTTCCCAGAGCCTGCAAGGACGCCGAGCAAGATAAGTGGGCTACCCCACTGGCCAGACGGGGAGGGGGACGTGACCGTTCCAGTCTCGCGGGCCGGGGCGGGTGAGCTGGAAACGTCCCGAGCATCCCCTTCCCCGTGAGGAAGTTTGGCCTCTACGTGACCTCTGCAAAAACTGCAGCTAGAGCGGGTTCCTCTGCTCCCGGGGACCCCCCGAGCTCAGTGTGGGCCCCCTGCTCCTCGCGAAGGATTCTGACTCTCCTTACTGCAGCCAGCGGTGGACGGTGATCCCGTAGCTGCCCCTGTGCTGGGTGCAAAGATGGAGCAGGAGGATGGACCGGCAGCGGTCAGGGAGGCCTTCCAGAGGACGGGGGGACTGAGCTGGACCCAGCGAGGAAGGCCCCTCCCTGCCCAGGGTCACCGGTTAGCAGGCGCGGCCCTTCCTACCCGCCTTTCACCCTCCCTTTCGGGGGCGGGAGTGGGGGCAGGTGCATGTGTCAGGTTCAGAAGTGGCCGTGGTGATCGGTGTGACCCTGAGTGGCCTGGGCCACTGTGGCCTTCGGGGAGCATGAAGAGGAGGCTTGGGTCAGCCAGAGCCACCCTGAGGCGTGCGTGCATCCGCCCCCGTGGTCTCCCTATCCCAAGGAGCCCCTCGTGGCCTCACCCCTCGTGGAGGCTCCCACTCTCTGCAGCACGGATTCGGGGCCCGTGGACTTCACGCTCCCCGAGCTGCTCCCCACACCCACCGTGCCCCTCGGCCCCACGTCTCTGGGTCACTCCCTCCCCGAGGAAATCCCAGGGTGGCAGGAGCCCACTCTGCCCTCAGGAGAAAGCCGGACTCGTCACGTGCCCGCACAGCCCACGCGACCCAGCCCCTGCCTGCCTCCCTGTCCCCCCCCAGGGGTGTCGTCGCCACGCACTCGGCCCCCCGGCAGACGGGCCCAGTCGCGGTCCCACCTGCCCTTCCAGGGGCCATTGGAACCTTTCACTGCTCCCGCCTCCCACCCGGACAGGAGCCAGAGGCGAGAGGAAGTGGCGAGAGACGGTCGGGGTCTCTGCCCCCCGCGGCCCGGGGATCCCCCTCTTTGCCTCCGGCACCCACACCAGCTACAGGATAACTCGGCAGCCATCGCGTCCGCGCTGGAGCCCGAATCGGCAGCGGGTGCTTGGCGTTGCACTTCATCCCAGGCCCCCACCCCGCCTGGCCCAACACCCCGGGGAACCACTGTCCTGGGAGGGCGCGCGCTCAGCTCCGCGGACAGGTGACGGGTCTGACACCTGCTGCCGAGCAGGCCCCGGGGGCAGCCCACAGCCGCGCAGGTGTCTGGGGGTACAGGGTTCTTCCGTGAGGTTCCTGGTAGGTTCGTGGGGGTCGGAGGGCACCGGGCCAGGCCAGGCCAAGGGTGGGAGGCTGGCGGGAGGATCAGAGCCCGCGGGGATCACGGCCGGGGCCACCCCGGGACCTGCCCTGGCACTCTGCAGGGCAGAGGGGCGGCCGGGCCACTCACCGTCCAGCCGCCCCCGTCCGTGTGCATGTCGCAGTAGACCTGGAAGCCGGCGGGGTCGTGTGTGGGGAAGACGGAGTAGACGCCGTCCTCCTGCTGCCCGCCGAGGAGGACGTCCAGACAGTCGCGCGGCCGAGAGCCTGCGACAGGGAGGGCCATGAGGGCGGCTCGGCCCCCGCCTCTGCCCCCGCCCTGCCTGCCCCGTCCCTGGGTCTCGCGGACTCGTCTGTCCACCACGCCCCGGCGGGGGGAGGGGGGGTCTGGGTGAGTGGCACCCTCCCTGAGCCTTGCTTTCCTCGTCTGGAAAATGGGCACAATGAGCCCCGCCCCGTCAGGCTGGGCGAGGGCCCTGCACGGGGAGCAGGCCCAGTGGGGGGTGCAGGCCCAGTGGGGTGCAGGCCCAGTGGGGGAGCAGGCCCAGTGGGGGAGCAGGCCCAGTGGGGGGTGCAGGCCCAGTGTGGGGTGCAGGCCCAGTGGGGGGTGCAGGCAGGGCTGCCCGGCACAGGAAGTCCTTGGCGGACAGGAGCAGCCTGTCCTCATGGGTGGGGCGGGCGGGGGGCGATGCAGAGCTGGAGCTGGGCACCGGGTCACCCGCGAAGGCAGTCCCCACCCCCACTCACCGTTGGGGCAGCCCCGGGGCCGCGACCCCCTGGCCGGTGCCCTCTGAAGGTCGGCCTTGACCCGAGGCCGGCCCAGCACCCGGTCCCTGTGCAGGGCGTCCAGGACGTCGCTGACCGAGTTCACCAGGTGAGCCATGTGGCCTTGGCTCTCGGACAGAAGCTGCAGAGCACAGGGGGGGTCAGTGGGACGGGGGCTCCGGTGGGGGCACCGCGCGACGCCTGCCAGCCAGGAGGGCCCCCGGTGCCGTGCGAGGCAGCCCCCGCCCGGCGCTGGCCCCTGTCCCAGGCGGTCTGGGCCCAGCGCACCCATTCCCCACGCGAGCCTCGTTTCGAGATCGTGCAGCTCTCGGTCCACCACCTCCCCTCCCCCCCAGCACTGCCGGGAGTGGGGAAACTGAGGCCCAGAAGGAGCGGTCCCTGATCAAGTAGGACTTCGGGCCGCTTCCTCAGGGCTGTGTCGTCTCTGCGAGGAGCCCAGGGTGGGGACGGGACGGGGACCGTGGGGGGGACCCAGCTCTGGTGCCGATTCTGGGTTTTGACCCAGCCCCTGGGAGCGCAGCCGCCTGCTTCCTGCTCCGTGAACTGGAGCGACAGGACGCAGGTGCCCAGGTGGCTGGAGAGGGCAGGGTCACCACGACAGGGTGCGTTAGGGGCCTGGGCGCTCGGTGGGTGTCCCCTGTAACCCTCATTCCCATGGCTGTGGCCCAGAGGTTCATAGCTCAGGGCAGCACGGTCCCCGGGACCTCCCCAGGACCAACGTGCTGCTGCCTGAAGGGTCTGCGGCCTGTCACCTCCCCCACCCCGGGCTCCCACGGGGAGGGGAGGCTGGGTCAAGGGCCGCCAGCAGCCAGCCGTGGGTGTGGAGGCGGCTGGGTCCTCACACACCCAGCCTGCCACCTGCCAGATAATGGCTCATTGAAAGAAGGGAAATAGAAATTTATGTCCCCGGCGGCTCACGAAACATGATTCTAGGCTTGTCGGTGAGCAGGGCCCTGCGAAGCTCTCCCTGCCAGTCTCTCCTCTGCGGAGCGGGTGAGTCCGTGAGGAGACAGGCCCGACGGGCAGGGAGAGGTCTGGGCGAGCCTCGTCCTGGGTGGATTTCCCCCTGGGCTTTGCTTCAGTGCCACGTCCTGCAGACGGACCCCACCCCTGCGGGGGAGGCAGGCAGCCCCGGGGGAGGGGAGGGGGTGGGCGGCAGAGCTCGCTGGGCTCACTGGGTAAGGCTCTAGGGTCTTCTAGAGACTTCTGCCACGACGCAAGCGCACGAGGCCTCGGGCACAGCCCGCTCTCCCCAACAGGCGGGGAAGCCCTTGGTTACAACCGGCAAATGGTGAAAGCTGGACATGTACCTGTAAACACGCCCCAAGTGAGCCAGGGGAGTCGGTCCTGCTCGCTCAACCGCAGGGACCATGGAAGAGGACCGGAGGCGGGGACATCGGAGCTGCGGCCGGCCCCCCAGGCCAGGCACTCGCCCCCCGGGGCCTCCACAGAGGGGGTCACGGTCCCACCTCTGGGCTGCTCTGCCAGGGAGGGCTCACGAACACCCAGGACGGGGCCTTGGGCGGGGATCGGTCATCACTGTCGGAAAGGGGTCCTGGGGGCGGGGGCGGGGCTCTTGCAGCCGAAACTTGGGTTTCCAAACAGTTCCCACCTCCATAATGAAAGATGCCGGGGTGCAGACGGACCCCTCTGGGGCCAGACGCCAGCCGAGCCCCCTGCGGCCTCAGACGTTCGTGCACACGTCGCCCTGCTACCTGCTGAGCTGTTGGGCCCCGAGGCGGGGAGGGGGATGATTTGGGATGAGGGCCAGGGGTGCGGCAGTTCCGACAGGGGTGCCCATGGGTGCTGCTTTGGGAAACCCAGGGCTGGGCTGCCTGGCGGAGGGTCTGGGTCGGGCGGAGGAGAGGGGCCAGGAGCCAGCCGACAGGGCTCTGCGAGACACGGGGTCTCGGAAACCACCCCGAGCTCCCGTGAGTCAGTCACATTGAACACTCCTTTGAGAAGCAAATACACCAGGTGAGCCGGGGCCCAGGAAAGCTATTCGTCTTGCAGGAACAGCTCTAAGCCTCTGCTGGGATGGGGGGTGGAGACGCCGAGGCCCCCACGACAGTCTCCACCCCAGCCTAAGCCCCTGGCGTCCACGTCCATGGCCCAGACCTGGCTGACCAGGGGCCGAGCCACGTGAGAGCGAGGTGGGGGGCCCGACCACCCAGAAGGTCTGGAGGAGGCCTCCTGAGCCCTGCTGGTGGGGGGGATGTGCAGACAGGGGCGGCTGAGCACCCACCCCCACCCCGCCCGGGAGCGGGGAGCCACCTCCCCGTCAGTCAGTCACCCAGACAGGAAGATGAGGACGGAAATTTTCTCCAGCTGCAGGCTTCAGACGGACAAATCAGGCCCGTTGCTCACGGGCTGTTGGGTGACCCGATGCTTGGTCATCCTGGGTGTCCGGAAGGGGCAGGGCCCACTGGCGGGGGCGGGCCCCGCCTCCTAGTCCCTGAGGACCTGAGTCACAGGGCTGATGGGGTAACAGGGCTGGAGGCTGGACAGGGCGCCGGGAGGCCGGATGCCAGGCCTGACCCGGCCACTGCAGCCTGGACCGATCTCCACCCCTTTCTGGTCCCGTTTTCTCTTCTGAGAAACGCCCTGAGGCCAGGAACACCCCTTAAATCCCCGTAGCTGTGAGGAGCAGAGTTCCCGCCGTGCTCCAGGGGTGGTCAGCACCGGACATCGTCACCCGGATCTACCTGCCACGCGCCTGGCTGGGGCGCCGTGGCGGGCAGAGGGGGCGGGGGGCAGGCTGAGGGTTTGGCTGGGCTCCCCCCAACTGGTCCCTCCTTCTCGCGGGCATCGAATGCAGCAAATGGGTGCGGGGACTGGGGGTGCAGCTCTCTCTGACCGGAGCGCTGGTCACTGCCTGGCCACGCGGATTCGCTGCTGGAGAAGGAAGGCCATGACCGGCCTCACCTGCATCTCACCTGCACGTGAGCCCCTAGGAAGCCCCCGGATCCCCTGACCCGACTGCCGGACCCCACGGATGCTACACAAACACCCAGGGTCACCAGGACAGCGGGCAGGAGACGCCGGATGGCCTCGGGTGAGAGCGTCACCTCCCTGAGCCTCACCTCACCTGGAGAGAAAGCAACATCCCCTGGCCCCGGGACACTCGGGGATTCAGCCACCCCCTCCCCGCCCCCTGCCAGGACCTGGAGCTCAGACCCTGCCCCTTACCTGGACGAGGCGGGCCTGCTCGCCCTGCAGGGCGCTGAGGCCCTGGCCCAGCGCGCCGTGGCCCCTCCGCAGCCCCGCGCACTCGGCCTGCAGCCCGGCGGCCCGGGCCAGCAGCTGCGGCACGTGGTCGGCCAGCGCGTCCAGCACCTCCTGCTCCTGGGCCCCCGCCGGGCGCGGCGCGGCCTGCTGCCGGGCCAGCGCCTGCAGCACGGAGGCCTGGGCGCCCTCCAGGCGGGCGAAGCGGTCGGCGAGGTCGGGGCAGCGCGGGTCGATGAGGATGCTGAGGCGCGAGCTGTCGGCCCGGTCCACGGTGACCAGGGCGCTGTTGGCGCCCGCCGGCCCGGTGCTGACGACGGGGGGCGGGGCGGTGCCCGGCGGGCGCGCCTGGTTCAGGAAGAGCAGGGCGCCGGTGGCGGCCACGGCCAGCAGCACGGCCAGGGACAGCAGCACCGTGCACAGCACGCAGCCGCAGCTCGGCCTCTGCGGGCCACACGGACACGGACGGACAGACGAACCGACAGGAGAGAGAAAGAGGAGAAGCCTCAGGGGCAGACCTGGGCCCCCAGCTCTGCCCAGGGAGGAGGGCCCAGGCGGCCTCGGGACGGGGCCTTGTGGGACCCAGAGGACGTCCTGCTTGGGGACAGGGGAGGAGAGACTGAGACAGAGGGAGAGGGATGGGTGATGGAGAGGATGGAAGGAGAAACCGAGGCAGGGAGACCGACGGAGAGGGTGGCCCTACCCTCCGCTCCCACCCCCACCCCGCCCCACCTGTGAAATGGGGACAACGGACATGCCCCCACGCCGCGCTCAGCCGCCCGGTGTACGGACTCGGGAAGAGAGCTGCAGCGGCGCCGGCGCCACAAATCGTCGCGCTGCCACAGAGGACAGCGGGTGCCCGTCCCTGAAGGTCCCTTTGGACCCGGAGAACCCACGTCCCAGAGCCTGCGCAGGCCCGCGAGGCGGCCACGGGGCCTGGGCACAGGGCGGCCTCCTGAGCACCCTCCCTCCCCCTTCCTCTCCCCACGCCCCCGCCGCCGGGATATTATCTCACGATCATCCGCGGGGGTTTGGGTTGTTTTTTTTAATTTTCTACCCCAAGTGTTATCTCTGAATGTCGTGGATGCTGGGCCCCACCTCCTCTCTCGTTCGCATTTAACCTCCCTGACATGGGGGACGTCTTACAGCTGCGACCGACAGCTTTCTCTCTCATGATGCACGAAACAGTGACTCTTCCCGCGTCGTGCGAGAGGTCTCAGGACGAGAAAATATGGTGACGGCTGCTTCTCCGAGAATCCAGCGCCACAAGCAACTCCCAGCCTGCCTCCGTGGCCAGGGCCCCAGGGGAAGGGTCTGTGTGGCTGGTGAGCTGAGGGAGACTGCCTTAGCCTGTCCCTGCAGTGATGGGGACTCCCCGCCCCCAGGACTCGCCCTCTTCCCCCTCCCCTCTCCACACCTGCCCAGGCCCCAGGGGGAAACGTCCATCGTGGGCTCCACGTCTGGGCGGTTGACCCCAGCCAGGCCGCCCGCCGCGTCCGCTCTGGCTGGCTGTCCCTCTGCCCGAGGCGTCCACTCCCCCCGCCGCTTCTCTTCCACCTGCCGAACTCTCGCTCGCCCTTCAGGGCTCAGCCAGATGCCACCTCTTCCAGGAAGCCTCCCTTGACTGCTGCCTCGGCCCCTGCTCCCGGTTTGGGCTGCCCCCCCATGCTCACTCCATGGTGGCGTTTCTCAAGACGGTCCCTGCCTGAGATTTCAGTCCCCCGCGCATTCAAACATCCGGGCAACACTCCCTGGCGACCTCACTTGCCAGGCGCCAGGCCGGGCCCTGGGGGAGGGCAGGGCAGCCAGTCGGCCCAGCACGGCCCTGAGGAAGTTCCTGTCCCGTGGGCTGTGCTTCTTGCCCTCTTTTGGGGGCACGGATCCCTTTGGGAAGCTGTGTACCCAGAGAAAGCGATTGCAGGCCCAGGAATGTCATCCTGGACCGTGAGTCCCCAAGGGCAGGGACCAGCTCCCCGCCTGGCACTGAGCGGCCGGTTGTTGGGTGAATGGAAGAGCAGAGAGACCAGCTCACCCCTCGGCCAGGCTGCGTGGGGAGGAGCTAAAGCCCCTGGGGTCTACGGGACTCAGCAGGGCAGAGGCCCAGGGCCGCAGGCTGAGGCCTGGACCCTGAGGCGGCACCGCCTCTGCCCCCGCGCCCACCTCTGATGACCTGACACGGGACAAAGGCAACCTGCAGGACACCCGATGCCCCTGTCGCTGCAGGTCGGAGGCTTCCAGACAGGCAGGCAGCCCATCGCCACTGCCGTTCCCCAGTACGTGGTGTCCCCGCCAATGGCAGGTGGAGGAGGCGGCATCAGAACCCAGGGCTGGGCGACCCCCCAGACTGGCACCGGCTGTGCCCAGGCTGCTCTCTGGGCGGCCTTCCTTCTCTCCTCTGCCTGGAGGGCGACCGGGGTTCGAGAGACCAAGCTCGGGCAGCAGTAAGTCTCCGTTAGGCCCCCCTGGAGCTCATCAGGAGGCACCTCGCCCCGGGCAGTTCGGAGCGATGTCCTCCAACCGGAGGGCATTCAGGTCCCCAGCAGGCGAGGCAGAGTGGCCAGCCGTGTCCCCGAGTCTCCAGGACCCTGCACCTCTCAGGCACCCAGCTCCACCCAAGCCCCTGGTCCCCGGAAGGAAAGCAGAGTGCAGGGGAGACGGGGGGCTCAGAGGGGCTCCCCGAGGGGCAGGGGCACCGTGGAGCCTGGAGACGCAGCCGGCCACGAGCAGAGGAGAATCAGCTGTTCCTCGCCAAGAAATCTGCCCCATAATAAGGGGGGCGGGCGGCCCCACGGAGCAGGCCCCCGGCAGGGCGGGGCGCACGGGCCCCCCTGCCAGGCAGGGGTGAGGAGTGGAGACAGGACGGTGTCCCAGGCCGTGGGCGCAGGAGGAGGCAGGGGCCTGGGCTTCAAGAACCCCTGTGACCCCGCCACCTGTGTAAGCTCCCAGCTGGAGGGACGTGGCTTCACCCCCTGAGTGGCCCCCAGTGTCAGCCCACGGTCAATGGCTGCCCAGGGGACGATGAGGTGGGCTCGTGCCAGGGGAGACAGGAGGGGGCAAGTCCCCAAGGGGTCTCATCTGTCCCAGCTGCCTCCTCTGAGTCCCCAGCCTCCAGGAGCAGCTGTGGGTGTGGCAGAGGAAAGCGGGGCTCACCGGGAAGGGCCTCGCTGCCTCGCTGACTGCGGGCCAGTCAGGCCCCAGTGCGCACCCGGCCTCTTCCTTGTCATCTAAGGGAGCTGGGTGGCGGTGGTCCCCCGGGCCACACTCCTCGTACCAAAGTAGGAGGAAGAAAGTCTCCCTGTAGGAGGAGGCCAGGCCAGGTGAGATCCAGGTGCAGCCGCCCCCGGCCCCATCTCCTGGGAGCACCCCGACCAGAGGCAGGGTGGCCGTCTGTGACGGAAACGCCCCGTGGTGCTGAGTGGGGTGGTGCTGTGTCGTGTGGGCCTGGCGGGGCTCAGGTGGGCTCATGGTGGGGAGGGGAGAACGGGAGGCTCCTCGCCCCTCCCTGGCAGCCCACGTCGGCTCCCAGTATGGTGCTGGGGGCCAGTCCGGGCCACCCCCGAGAGTGTGGGGTCTGGTTGCTCTGCTCAACATTCCGGGGTCCCAAAGACTTGGGAAGAGGGCTTGCTGGCCCGTCCTATGAGCGCAGGGCACCTGCGGGCCCCGCCTCCACCCCAGCTCTGACCTGTTCTCTCCACCTGCCTGGCTCTGCTCATGTCCCCAACACACCTTGCCCTCCCTCCAGGATAGATTTGGCAAATGATGTTCTGCTTAAAGGTCACCTCCTCCGGGAAGCTCTCTGCACCCTGTCCCCGGCCTCCCATCACGGCCACAGCCCTGGGCTAAGTGGTGGCCTCCGGGACTGGGACACAGGGCCAAGGCCCCGAGGAGGGGCTCAGGAAACGGCAGGAGAAGGCGTCCTTGACCATAGCCACCGTCGGTCCGGCCTCCTCTCCCGGCCATGCCTCACAGTGACCTCCACCCAGACCCCAGGGACCGAGGGGAGAGAGGCCTTTCTCACTGCCGCGCCCATCACGCCTTGTGATGACACCTGATCCGCGAGCGTTTGTTCCCCCGTGAGACTCTCAGCTCCCTGAGGCTCGGGCTCTGGGTCTGGCTGGATCTCCCAGCTGAGGCAGGACTCCGAGTGTCACCAAGGAATTAAACGCCACGAAGAGTTTCTCAGTGAGAACTCCTGTTCTTTCCGGAATGTTTTCCGAAGTTTTGAAGGTATTAACAGACATCGCCTCAGAGAGGTCAAAGGTGGCTTGGGGACTGCTCAGACAGGAGTCCCCCGTCCCAGAAGACTCAGTTTCAGGGTGACTCCCCGCCCCACACTCCGGGACTGGAAGAATCTGTCTATTTCTAAACCTTTTCATCTGAGCATCTCCCGGCAAACACTCCGCCACCGTCTCCTGCCTCGAGGGTACGCAAGCGCTCGTTCTCACAGGGAGCGGGGACACTCTTACAAAGTCAGCATGTCGTCCAAGGTCACCCAGCAAATGAGCAGCTGAGGCCAGACGGGGCCCGGGACGGAGCCAGCCCAAGGAGATCCCTGGAAAAAGAGATGCTTGGATGCAGGCCCGTTGGCCTGGGTGCTGTGCGTGTCCGGGAGCCACGCAGCGGGGACTCTGGAGCCCACTCCCCGGGCATCACGTGACATGGCAGAGCAGGCCGAACGAAGAAAGGACAGCCAGCCTCCCCACCGAGGCTCATCGGCCACCTGCGAGCACCCAGGTTCGGGTCCCAGCTGCAGCTGTCTTTGCCCATTTCCTCACCTGACAAGCGGGTCTGTCATCCCTGCCACCAACCTCCCAGGGCGGTGGTGGCTGAGAAACGAGAGCTGTGGACACGAGGCCAGCTGCCCCTCGGACTGCGGCACTGGCGTCTGTCCCCCTGGAGGGGCGTCCCCATTCGAGAACCTCAGCTGGGCCCTTGATGGGAGCTCGGTGGTCAAGTTACTGTCCCTGGCGGGCACAGGGGCGATCAGGACGCTGACAGCCTGTGAAAGGGGACAGGCTGCTTTGACAGCCACCGTCCTGGAGGTTGCCCGGTGTTTTACAGTTTGCAAAACGCACCAGGACTTCACTTGACCCTCCTAGCAGCCCCTGTGACGTAAGGAGGAAGCAGGGACAGCTGAGGGTACGGCCCGGGCTCAGCGAAGGGGAGCAGCTTACCCAGGGCCACACGGCATGCCAGGGGCCGAGGGAAAACGAGAAGCGGGCAGGCTCTTTCGCCAGTGGGCACGGGAAAAGCCTTGCCTCTTATTCGAAGCTTCAGAGAAGCCTGGAGTTAGCACAGGGGACAGGACAGCCCGGCCACATGCGGGCCACTAAAAGAGTGGGGAGATGAGGCGGTGTTTGATATCAGCTCAGGCCCCTGGGGCTACGCGCCCTCAGCTGCCTCTGATGCCCAGGGGCAGACAGCTGGGCGCTGGCCTGGCGGCAGCTGGAATATGCATCCCCAGGGAGCAGTAGTGGGAGGCTGGGCTGACTCAGGAGGCCCTGGAGCCACGGTTCAGGCAGATCCCCCAGAAGCCACCTGCCCTTGAGACGCAGCAGTACTTGCTGGCTCCTCTCCCACAGCTCCTCCTGGCCGAGGCCTCATGCAGCTCAGTTCAGCAAACGTCCCTCAGCTGCCAACCTGAACTACGCAGAAGGGCAGGAGCCTGGGCCCAGGGGCAGACCCCGGGCTGGGGGCCCAGAAGGATGGCATGTCCAAAGGGAGCTCCTGACAGAGGAGAGACGCAGGGCTGGGGCACAAAGCAGTGAGATAAAGGAAGTTATGGGACTTCAAGGCACAGCCACTGGGCATCAGGGAAGGCTTCCTGGAGGAGGTGGCATTGAGTAGGCTTGTCCCTGAGCGAAGGGGTGTGACTTGGGCAGATGCCTCTATGACTCTGAGCCACCAACCCCTGTGACTTGGGAACGCGCATCCCTGCGTAGCCCCCAGTCTGGTGTGGGAAGTGAGACGGGGTAGGCGTTTGGGAAAAGCTTTGCAAACTGTAGAGGGCTGGGCACCTACACCGCGGCAGTGTCACTCACTCCAGACAGAACAACCAGCAGGTTGCAGTTTCTGAGAGTTGAGGGGCCACCCAGGCCCCCGCCACCGCCCCCTCCTGCCGCTGCCAACACGAACTGTTCCTTCCCCAATGACATCTGTCTGGGAGAAATTTGAAATTTAAAACGGGCAGCCCCATTAATTCCTCTCCTTGGCAAGCGGGCCTCCTCCCTGCGCCTGCCTGCTGGGTCCCAGGGCAGCCTGGCCCGGGGCAGCCCCGGGGCTCCGCCTCCCGTCCCCACCCCCTGTCTGCACCCCTCTATGGCCAGACCTGGAGCTCAGCCCTCGCCCTCTTCTGCTGCTCAGCCCTGGGCACCCTCAAAGCCTGTCCACCTCCGCGGCCCCTGAACAGGCAGCAGGAAGGGGGCCATGAGCGGACCGGAGCCTCCAGCCAGACCCGGGTTCAAGTCCCAGCGGAGCAGCGTGGCCTCCCGCTCTCCCAGCCTCGCTCTCCTTGCCTCAAGGCAGGAGGATCAGCGCCCAGCCACCTCCCAGGAGGCACTGATCGATCCTCTGCTGTCTTGGGGGGGGGGGGGGCCCTGGCTAAAGTGTGAGGATTCGGGAGCCGGGGAAGGGGGTTGAGTCTTAGCCCCTGAGCTCAGATTGCCATGCCGGGCGCTCAGCACAGCGCGGCACACAGGGGGCACACAGGGCGGCACACAGGAGGGCACACGGGGGGCACACAGGAGGGCACACGGGGGGCACACAGGGCGGCACACAGGGGGGCACACAGGGTGGACACTCAGTGGGGGGCGAAGATGCCCGTCGTAGAGGCGGGAAACAGACTCAGCACGAGTCAGCGACCCGGAGGGCCGGTGCCCCCCGCGAACGAACCGACCCCGCTCGCGGCCCCGGCGCGCCCCGGCAGTCTTGGGGGCGCGAGGTCCCTGCCACCCGCAGCGGAGCCGCCCCATCCCGCACCGGGAGACCGAGGAGGCCCCGCCTCGCTCCCAGCCCCCCAGGCCTCGCGGGGCTGAGCCCCAAACTCCAGCCGCGCAGCGGGGCGCTCGCCGCGCCAGCCGGGGTGTCCCCGCGCCCCCGCCCGCCCACGCGTACCTGCGGCTTGTCGCGCGGCCGGTCCTCGAGCTGGGGAGCGGCGCCCATGGTCCCGCAGCGGCCGTGGACCATCTCCCGGCGCGCGGGGCGCGTCCTGCCGCCGGGTCCCCCCGCCTGGGCGGCCCGCGCCCGCGGGCGTAGGTGTGCGGGTGCGCGTGTGTGTGCGCGTGTGTGTGCGTGTGCCCCGGCGTGTGTGTGCGCGTGTGTGTGTGTGTGTGGCCCGGCGTGTGCCCCGGCGTGTGCGGGAGAGAGCGGGAGCGGGAGCGCGAGAGCCGCCCGCCCCGCGCACCGCCCGGGTCCCCGCCCCCCGCGCCGCCCCGCGCGCTCCTCCGCCTCGTCCTCCCCCTGGATCTCCGCGCCCCCCCTTTTTCTGTCTCTGACTCTTTGCCTCTTGTTGCTCCCCCGCTCACACGCGCGCACACGCACGCGCGCCCCGCTAGCCGCGACGGCCCCTCCCCAACTCCCAAAGGCCACGGTGGAGGGAGCAGGACGGGCCCAGGCCCCCGGGGCAGCGGGGGCAGCGTCGCCGCGGGCGCCCCGGCCCGCCCCCTTTCTCCCTCCCTTCCTCTCCCTCCCCCCTCCCTCCCTTCCTCGCCCGCGGAGGGGCCTCGGGACCCCCGGGGGCGCCTCCTCCAAACTTCCTCCCTGGCGGGACTCGCGTCCCTCGCCCCGTGCGGGGTGCAGCGCCGGGGGACCCCGAGCGCGCGCCTCCCCCCACCCCCGGCGGCCGGACGTCTCCACGGCGCACCCCGAGACCCGGCGGGGCAGGCGCCGGTGCGGGGGGGGGGGCGGCGGGGCGGCCGGCCGGAGTGCGCACCCTGCGGACTCCGCGGTCTCGGTCCGGGCCCCGGGCAGGTGCTCCCGGTCCCGCAGTCTCGGGCCACCCGCCCCGCCCCCATCCCCGCGAGGCCAGCCCCGGGGGCGCCTCGGCCAGAGTCCGGAGGCGTGCGCCCCGGCGCCTGTGGGGGCACGGCCCGCCCGACGCCTCCCCGCGGGCCGATCGGGGGTCCCCGCGCCGTCTCCGCCCCGCAGAGCAGGGGTTTGTCCCCGGAGGGGGCTTCTCCGTCGTCCCGCCCACCTGCAGCACTTTGAAAAGCGTCGGAGGGGCCGGGAGGGGCCTCGGGGGTCCCCGACGAGGTCCCTAACCCGCCTCCCTAACGAGCTGCCATCGCGGCTTCTTACGGCGGGGGGGGGGCGCCCACACCCCCGACGACGCCGCGTCCCCGGGGCCGTCCGGGGGTCAGGCGGCCCGGCCCTCTCCCCCCTTCTCTGCTGCACCCCCAGCTGCAGAAGAGACACCCCCGTGCCTCGCAACGCCCCCTGCTTCTCCCCAAAGCCGTGTTCCGGCTCCCGCGGCGCCTTGGCCTGCCCCGCTGTTCCCTGGCGCCGTCTTCCTGTCTCCCCCACTGGCTGCCAGGCTGTCCTGCCACGGGGTGGGGGCTGTGCCCTGGATCCAGAAAGCTGGGGCTGGGGGACTGCGCGCCCCAAGTCATCCGAGTAGACTGTCGCCTACTAGAAGCTGGGTTCACCCCCCTCCAGCTGCTTGTCCGCTGCTTCTTCCTCCCAGGGCCGCTCTGTGACCTCACCTGTGCCCCCACAGGAAGGAGGCTGCCCAGGGACCTGGAGAGGGTCCCCTAGCTCTGGCGGGGAGGGAGGGGACCCATGTGGAATGTACACCCCTGCCTGGCCCCCAGGCTGCTGCGGGAAGTGAGGTGTTCCCTACTTGTTCCCCTCGTGTGGCTTAACACACCCTCTTCAGAAGGGTACTTGAGACTTTCTGAGAGGATGGAGCCCCTGAGCAGGTTTCAAACGTTTCTGCTATGATCTTGGGCAGATCTCCTGGCTTCTCCAGCCTCAGTTTCCCCATTAAACAAGAAATCGCAACTTCCCCCTTTTCAGCGGGGACTGGGAGGTCTGCAGGCGTGGGCCTAGGACTTCGGGTCTGTGATTCTGATTTGAGGAGCGGGTGTACCCTCCACCACTCTACACGCAGACGAAAGGCCCTCCTGAGGGGGCCCTGCACTGAGATCCTGGGCGCAGGGAGGGGGGTGCTAAGGGCCAGCGGAGGTTCTGGGCATGTCCTCTGGGCTGGCCCGGAGGGCATCCTGGAAAAGGAGAAGCACGAGCCGGGCTGTGAAGGCGGCGGCACCTGGATGTTGCAGGCAGAGGATGGAGAGTGACAGCAGTCTGCACAGCTCGCAGGTGCAAACCAGAGGCCGCGTGCGGGAGCGTCTGTCTGGGGCCGCCCTGCAGAGGACGGATGGACAGGTGGGCAGGGGCCACCTAGTGGCTCCTCCTGGCACTGTTTGCTGCCGGGGTGGCTGACCGGCTCAGCACCGGTTCCTCACCCCCCTGCCTGCCGGGTGCGGTGAGTCCTGGTGTCAGGGTTGTCTTCACCTCTCAGCCCCCCTTCTCAGCACCCCAGAAGAAGAGTCATCCCTGCTGCAGCTCTGGCAGAGCCCACAGGTGTTCGGCCTGCGCCTCACAGCCTGCATGCACCTGATGTCCTTGGGGACCTACAGGGGGAGTGAGGGGCCCAGCCTCTGTTCCTTGGCCCTGAGAGCTCTGAGGAAAAGCTCAGCGGACTCCACAGAGGTGACAGCGCCCCACCCTCTGACTTCCTTTTGACAAAGCCACTGTCCCAGAGCCTCGGGGAAGAGCCCAGGTGTGCTCAGCTGGCTGGGCTAAATCAGGGTTTTTCAGCCTCCCAGACGTGACATTGGAGGACCAGCCAGGACCTTAGGAAAGCTAGAACCCAGGACCCCAGGTTGCATGGCATTGGACCCGTGCCCACTCCCCGCACAAGCACTCATCTGCCTTCCTCTGGCTCATCGATTCTGCGTGTTCCTACTTTTCCTGCCTATGGCCACCTAGGTGTACTGGCCTCAATGATATTTTTATTTTAAATCTCAGCGAGAAGGGCTGTGACCCATCCTGCCCATCCTTTGGAGCCAGGACATGTCAATCATGGGTCATCAGTTGGCCAAACACAGCTACCCTTGGACGGGTGCCTGGCATATGGAGGGCATGGCTGTGGGGGTCCCAATGCAGGTACTTCCCTTAGCAGAAGGTGGTTACAGGCCAGGCAGTGAGACACGCCAGCATCGAAGGGAAGGGGTGAAGGAGATGAGAAAGAGTGGCTGGGATGTGGGGTGACAACACTCAAGGCGCCTGTTGAGCCTGCATTCAGCTCTGGGCTAGGCCTACGGCATCCTCCCAGCCACCCTAGTCAGTGGGAGTGATCGTTCTCCCCATTTTATGGGTGAGAAATTGACTCCGAAAAGTAAGTCACGTGACTCAGGTGACAGAGCTATTAGTAAAATGATATAATTAATAGCCATCATTTTCTGTGTGGGGGGTACCATTAATTAAAATCACATTTCATGTAATCCTCACCCAAAACCTCTGGGGGTTATTAATGTCCTCATTTTAGAGAGGAACCCAAAGAGGCTAAGTAACTTGGTTAAGGTCACAAAGCAACTGTCGGGGCCGGAATCTGAATCCAGGCCCCTGTTCCTCCAGAGCCCATCTGTCTTTCTCACTCGCCTCCAGCCTCTTGGTTGGCCTGAGACATCCAGTGAGCACTGCGGGGCCGGTCTCGTGGGGCCTGGGGGACCGGCCTGCCAGGAGGCCGTGCCCTCTGGCCCTTGTCCACTCAGCCTCTGCCCTGCAGGGCCGAGGGCACTCAGCTCCCTCCATAAAGCGGCCTCAAACTTAACCCTGACAGTCCCATTTATCATGAGAAATAAATTCGTCCTGGCTTCCCGTGGCATGGAAAGCTATTGTGCTGTGTGATTCAATGGGGCTGTCACCCCTCACTGTTGGGCACGGGGCGCTGAGCAACTGGATGGCCTCCAACGGCAGCTCCTCGTTTTCTGCGGCGGAAGCCAGACATGCACAGTGGGCTGACGTTTAAGTTAGAATCCAACACACCTTGGCATAAAACCATAGTACGAAGGTGGGGCGGGGAGGGCCCGACGAGGGGCGGCGGGGAGTCCAAGCGACAGGGTGGATTTCTCCCTTTTTTTCTTGTGATTTTTACTTTGCTTTGTCCACACTGAGTGGGGCTGACAGACGCGAGGCTGTGCTCAAAGGCAGGGAGGGATGTGTGTGTACGCGAGTGTGTGTGCGCGTTTCGTGTCGACGTGCTGTGCACAGGCGGCGGCTCTGCGTCCGGTGTCCCCTGGGGTGCTGAGCGTGGCATCTTGCGGCCTGTCCGTCAGATGAAACCATCAGAGAAACGCGAGCCCAGGCCGGGTCCGCGAGGCTGAGGCTGGCGCCCAGGAGCTGGATAACTCGGGCACGATGGGCGAGCTGGCACTTGCCCGTCGGCCTTTGTGTCTCCAGCCTCGCCGCGGTCCCCTGACATGCAGTCGGTGCTCGGCACATACAGAGCAGCAAGGGAATGACATTATTTGGAAAACTAGAAGCGCAGTTCTAGCTTTTCATGCAGGGAGCATCCTGATGGACTAGTTGGGTATGAAAAGCTGAGGCTCAAGGCTGGGGGCTGGAGGGCAGGGGAGGGCAGGCCCCGAGGGGGGGCAAAGAGGGGGCTGGGAGCCTCGGGGCTGGCAGGCAGGGCCGTGTTTTCCAGTGCTGTGCGCGGGAGGGTCCCATCTGTCGCCCCGGTCGCTGATAAGAGTGCTCAGCAGCCTGTGTGCACGATGCTTTGGGGAGGTGAGGGGGGTGGCCCCACATGAGGTCAGAGCAAGGTAGGGAGAAGGGTCGGGTTCAGGAGAGGACGGGGCTGTGGGTCCAGCCAGCATTCAGCCCAAGGAGGAAATCCGACCCGCAGGTGACACGACCCTGAGCCGTTTAGCTGTCATTTCCCCGAAAGGCCTCCCCTGCGCCAGGCCCCCGGCAAGTGACCGGGATTTTGTCAGCTCCTCCCTCCTAAAGTAAACTGCACACCCCCTCGTTTTTGCCCGGTGCCTCTGCTGTGCCACCCCCGCCCCGCCCCCGCCAGCGACGCTGGACCTGGCCGTGCGACTTGCTTTGGCAACTAGGGGTGGAAGGGAGCACCGAGCAGCGTTCCGAGCCCCTCGGAGAGGCCTCCTGCGTGTCTCTCACCACCGGTCCCAGAAGGTTGACAGACACAGGCCTGAACCCCCCGCAGGGCCACAAGCCAGAACAGTGTCACCGTCGTCACAGCGGGTCAGAGCGTCGGGGATGTCACCACTCAGCCCCGCTGCAGCCAGAGCCGCCTCAGGCCCCTGGAGAGAAAGGGCCCCCCCTCGGGGCAGTGGGGACGTGGGCGTGAGACCCCGCAGGCAGGCGAGGCCGGAGCTCAGGACCCGGTGCCGAACCCGCACCAGCATTTCGAACGCGTGGTGCATTCCGAATCGGAGACGGAGGCGCTCCCCAGTGCTCCTTCCCAGCTCGGGGCTCCTCACGGTCACCCCGCCGCAACCTGCTCCCCGCCTCTGATTCCATCATCTCCTCTCCCGGTTGTGAAAATCACCTGCTCTCGCCGGGCCCGCCCGGAGACGCCCGTGGCTGCCACTGTAGGGGCCTTCCTTCCAGCCTTTGCTTTTATTATTATTATTTATTTTTATTTTTATTTATTTATTTATTTTTTAAGTCACTGCTGCAGACCAGCCACGTCTTGAGAATCTCATCGTGCAATGGGAGGGGACCTCGGGGGCGTTTTGGTGGCCAGGCCCTTGGGTCGAGATGCGAAAATATCAGCGACCTTGGTTCAACATTGACCCCGTCCCAGGGCAGCGGGCACCCTCGGATCGCTGCCCGCGGTGGGGACACGGCACTCGAAGTCCTGGGACATGCTAGAAACTACGACTGCACCCTCCCCCTCGGCCCCAAGGGCAGCCCTCCCCAACTAGGGAGTCAGACGGGTGGGGCTCCCCCAGCCCTGGGCGAAGGCGTGGTCCACCTGTCTCCCAGGCCCCACAGCTGCACCCTATACACAGCACACCCGGCGTCGGCCGCCTCCCCACCCCCCCGCAGTGCTTCCTGGGTCACCTCCGGACTAGCCATTTCTATTTCCATCGCCAGCGTCAAGCCGCGAGGTGCTGCGTGTGGGGACTTCCCGTGTGTCCCCAGCAGCCCCCTAGGGCAGTCTCTCAGAAAATTCTAGCATAACCTGTGTTTTCGTAGCAGCTGCGCCAGACGCCGACGAAGTAAGGTAAGTTCCCTCGTGGAGGGGACGCAGCGTGTGTGCCCGAGCCTCCGGGTCTCGCCGTCCGTCCAGACAAGGCCCTGGGGCCGACGCGGGGACAGCCGGGTCTGGCACACGTCGCGTTTCACCAGACACGAATCCTTTCACAACCCGATGGTGAGGATGTCCCGGGTTCTTAACAATTCGAAGACTCACTTTGAGTTCGGGCCTGTTCCCTGAGGATGTTCGCTAAGGAGCGCGGAAGGGGACCTGCGTGCTGCGACTTGAGTCTGCACGCCACGTGTGCGAAGTCACCTGGTCCCAGAGGCTAAGTCCCGTCACCTCCCCGTTTACAGAAAAGGAAATCGGGGCAGGGAGAGGTCACACCGCTGGGGCCGGAGATCCACATCCAGGTCATGGGACTCCGGAGCTGAGGCGGGGGCTGGTGTTTGTAAGCCTCTCTCGTTTTTGGACTTTTCTTTCCGATTTCTAGTCGTCGTTAACGGCCTTGTTTGCTGAAGGTGATTTCCCAGGAAGGGGATTGTGGGGTCAAAGGGCAGGGCATCTTTAAGGCTTCTTACCTGGCCTGGCTCTGGCACTCTCTGGCCTTGTTTGGGGAGTCTCTCGCCTTCGTTCCCACACCCTCTGGGAAGGTCCAGCCTTGGCCTCTCAGCCCAGCCCCCACCTACCCCAGGCCATGCCTGACCTCCCGCTGGGCATCCCGGGGGTCCTGCTTCGTGTCTCGTAGAGAAGGCCTGAGGCTCTCCGTGAGGCAGCCTTCTCCCAGACACAATGTGGAAGGGCCTCTTAATGGGGGGACTGTGGTTGCTCCTGGCACACAGTTGGGGTTGGCTGTGATTTATGAATGAATGAATGAATGAATGAACGAAGGAACGAACGAGACCCCAGGCCTACCCGGATCCACTTCCCATTCCAGAGCAGCTCCTTGGGAAGCAGCAGCCTCCCCACTCTGGAGTCCCCAGGAGCAGGAAGGTCGGGGGCACACAGACCCGAACCCCTCAGCCGACGACCATAGCCCTGTTTGTGGCCCTCCCCGCGGCTCCCCCCGGTCTCAGCCCCTCCGTGCACCTGCCCCGCCGACTGCTTTCTTGCAGACACGGGTGCTCCAGCCAGGGCACCTTTGCTGAAACCAGGCCGCGGCCCAGGACGCCTGGAGCTCGGTTCTGGAACCAAAACACTTGCTGTGCTGGTGACCGACTGCTGCATCACAAACTCCCCCGAGCTCAGCAGCGGGAAGGGCTGCGGTGTCCCACACGGACACAGCAGTGTGGACGGTGTCGTGGGCCCTGCTGCTGCTGTTTTCGTGCTGAGGAGGACATGCTGGCTGACACAGGAGGAAAGACCGAGGCTGTGTGGGATGAGGCTGGCAGGACGTAGGGTCCAGGATCGGGAGGGCGGAGGGTGGGAAGCCCCGCTGTGGGTTTCCACGTCTGGGTCACTTTGAGCATCGGGGCCAGCCTGAGCTTGAATCCTGGCTCTTCGCTTCCTGTGTGGCCTTGGAGAAGTCGTTCGACCTCTCTGAGCTCCAGGATGTTGATTGAGCCTGCTTCCTAGGAATACTTATAGGTTTTACGGGCAACGGGCACATGAGGTGTCCCCGCTGAGCCCAGATGGGGACCCAGAGTGGATTCGCTTGCAGCCCGACAGACCTGGCTGGCACTCCTGAGATCCCCAGCTGCATGTGCAACTAATGCAAGAGGACCCTTCACTTTAGGATTTCGGGAGGAGACACGAGGCAGGGTCGCCTGGAACCGTCGTCCAGGTCGTGTCCTGCACAAGGGCACGCAGCTGAGGAGGGTGGTGGGGACTGATTCACTCAAAGGCGCCGGGCGGGAAGGTGGGCCCCAGAGGCACTGCATCAGTATACAGAAGACAAGGAGTGGGGAGGGGTGGTACGGGCTCGCCTGCAACAGTCAAGCCAGCAGCAGTTCCCGGGGAAGACTGTGACACCCCAGACGTGACTGCATCTAAGGGCTCAGGGGTGCTGGAGTTCAGCTCAGTGAGGGGAAGGGGCCTATTCTCTGGGTCAGACCTGGGATGCCATGGTGAGTCTAGCAGCCACAGGGCTGGGTCCCCTGGGCAGCCGCTGCCTGCTGGGGGCTGAGGGAAGGGCCCTGGCCAGGAGCCTGCTCTGGGGGGGGGCTTGTGGGTAGGACCTATAGGCGTAGCACTTGAGCCACCTGCTCCTGGGGCCTTGAGAGCCTGCCCCGAAGACTCCAGCCCTGCCCCGGGTCGACCTCTAAAAGCACCAGGTTCCTCCTGGGAGCCCATACACAGGTGCTGTCCTCATCCCCATCCTCATCCCTGTTACCATCACCATCATGATATCCTCCTCATCACCATCACCATCACCATCACCATCACCATCACCATCACCATCACCACACATTGGGGGATAAAGGCAGCTCTGGAACTGTACCCCAAAGCAGGCCCCATTCATTCACGTCAGGCCCTGCGGTGTCAGGGCGGAGGTGGGCATCCCAAAACTGGGCCCTCGGCCCCGGCTCTCCCCTTGGGGACCTGCCATGCCCCATTGGCCTGAGCCTGGGGGTGTCGGGCACCCCCAGGGAGTACGCCTTTAACATCAGCTCACACGGCCGGCAGCGCCCTCCTCCTGCAGCTGCCCTTGCTGAGTTCCGTGGTCCAGATCCGCCTGGTCCCGGCGGCCTTTCCCCGAGCCCCTGTTCTGTGCTGGGCAATGAACGAGTCAGACGGCCCCTTCTCTCCAGGACACCCAGGGGATGAGAGAGGGAGAGCAAGGAGTGTGGCGGCCACGGGATCTGCTCAGGCAGGGCGGTGCATGGGGAGCCAGGGGCCTCCTGGATGTCCCCTGCTCCTGGCACCGGCCCTGTTCTGCCCAGAGCCCCGTGGCTAAGCCCTCAGCTCAGAGCAGACAGCCACGCTAATCCTGTCCCAGGCTGGTGGCTGCCCCCGGCCAGGAGGGGGAAGCGAGTCGCCCAGAAAGCGGGTTTGGAGTCCTCGTTAGTTAGCTGTGGATGGCATCATGGTGCCACCAGGAGATTATCCACACCTGGCTGGTCCCCTGCGGCTGGCCCCAGCAGCCCGAAAGGAGGCGGCTGGCGATGAAGGAGAGTCGTGGGAAGGGGCGAGGCGGCGGGAGGCTAATCAAGCCGTCCTGATTGTGATTGTCCGGCCTCTCCCGTGAGCCCGCCGACCGCGGGCCTGCCCCTGCGTCTCCGCAGGCCTTCTCCCCGCTGGGACCGTGCTGGGTAATGTGCTTTCGACATAACTCTATTTAAATTCACATTTCCCTCATCCCCAGAGGAGCCGGCGAGAGAGCTGAGCTGTGTGGCATAAGCCGGGGAAGGATTAGCCGCGGTGGGTGTGATTCTTTATTTGCCTCGGTGATGGAGATGGGGAGGGGTGTGCTGTTCTAGAATCCTGCAGTATCAGAGTTCACTGGAGACCCTCCAGCTGAAAGCCCTCCGGGTCCAGATGGGAAACTGAGGCCCGCGGGGCCCTGGGCGCGTGCCGCAGAGCCCCCTTTCCGACGCCCCGGGGCAGGTGTCAAGGCCTGGAGCCCGGGTCTCTGCCCCTTTGCTAGTTGGCAGGTGGCCCGGCTTCTCGTCAAGCCAGCACGCAGGCCGTGAAGCCCCCAGAGGCCCAGCCCCCTCCCCGCTTCTCCGCTGGGCCCAGGGGAGGGCGGGCGGCAGCCCTGCCATGAGTCACCTTTGTCCGGAGCACAGCCAGGGCCTGTTTCCTCTTCAGGGAGGCCTCAGGGGGCCAGCAGAGGCCGTGGCCTCTCAGGAGCAGAATGGGGGGGGCAGGCGACGGGGGCATCAGGCGTGGGCCCAGGCACGATTTCAGACGAAGCAGCCATGGCCTTGGATGTGGCTCTCGGGGCTCAGTGGCTGGAGGGATGAAGCCCTGCGAGGGGCGGAGGGGAGGGAAGGGAAGGGGAGGGGGCGCTGCAGGCCTAGGCTGCCGGCTGGACCCTCAGAAGGCACAGGCCCCCCCGTCACTCCCTTGCGGGCCCTGGAGGGCGGGAGACAGAAGCAGCGGAGAAGTGGAAGTGAGCTGCGCCTGGGATGAAGCTCCTAGCTTTACGGATGCCAGAAATGTTCAAAGAAGCATCTGGTTTTGTTTTTTTTTCAACTTCCCCCTTTACCAACAGCTTGGGTTCTGTGGAGGGGGCCGCAGCCCAGTCTGGATGTCCCCTCTGCCAAGAGGCTTTGCCACCATGGTGACAGCAGCGTGCGTGCGTGTGTGTGGTGGCGGGGGGAGGGGAGGAGGCCCCTCTGAGCAGCCAGGCAAAGCCCTGTGGTGCCTGGTCCCCAGGGGACCCGTGTGGCTCAGGCTCGGTGATGTGAGGCTCAGGAAGTGTCCTCATCGGAGGCTGGCGAGGGCAGCTTTGGCTTTGGACTCCAACCCGATGGCATGTCCTGGATTTTCTCCCCCAGGGACATCCCATCCGGGCAGGGGCGGCAGGCGTGGCGTCCTGCATGGACCCCAAGGCTCTGAGCCACCACGACTTGTGTCCACCGTGGGCCTCCCCCTACACCCCTGTGCACTGAAGTTCTCTGACATGCCAGGGCCTGTGCCGAGTCCTGCTGAGGCTCAGCGAGGCCGAGAGGGTCACCTACGGCTGCAGAGCCAGGAAGCGCCCTCCTCACCAGGGCCCGGGTGCTGCCCCCCATGTGAGTGACCACCGTGACCGGTCTGATGGCCCCAAGGAGGGTGGAGGGTGGAACCTGGCTGAGAGCCAGGCACTCTGGGTTCTCGGCCAGCCGCCGCCTCAGCGGTACGCCATGAGCCTCTGTCAAGTCACATCTCCTCTCCGGCCTCAGTTTCCCCATCTGCTCATCAGATCTACGTCTTAGAATGACGTCAGAGGTCACAGAGGACAAGGCTGTGAAGTCGCTTTGCACAGGGCGTTACAGACTCGGAGGCTGACAGGCAGGCAGGTGTGCGGGGTGGCCCGGGAAGGTGGGTCGGGAGGAGCGGGGGACGCGGGGTATGCCGTGTCCCCTCCCCCCCGTGGGGCTGCTACTTGCTGTCCCTACAACAGGGGCCAGATAGGAGCGGTTGACGCAGCGCCGTGCAGGAGGCAGAGGTGGGATTCTGTCCCTGCCTTGCCACTTACTAACTGGGCCAGTGACTTCACCTCTCCGCGCCTCAGTTTCTTCATCTGGAAACGGGATGGTAATGGGGGCGCAAGAAGGCAAACCGCCCTGGTGGCCCTGAAGATGCGATGAGTGAGGGGTGTCAGCCTCTCAGCACAGGGCGCGGCGCAGAGCGAGGGCTCAACGCGTGTGGCTGCTATTGCTATCGTCGCTGTCACCGCCTGTACCGCCACCGCCACCGCCACCACCGCCATCTCCACCAGCATCACCACCAAAACCACCATCATCTCCCTCATCATCACCAAAACCACCACCCCCACCACCATCCCCTTCGCCACTACTTTCTCGTTCCTCCTCCTGCACCCTGACCCCACTCTCCCATTAGACCCCCCATCCCCCAGGGGCTGGGCTGAGTCGGGGTGGCCCTTGAGCGTTGGAACTCTCCACCGGCTCCCGGGGCCCAGCATCGATTCTTTGATCATGAGGCTCCGAAGCTGTCCCGGCCCAGGCCCAGCCCATGGGGCCCGATCGTAAAGCCGGTACCCATTTCCAGCCCACACCCGCCGCTCGACCCCATAAGCTATGAACATCGGAGCTGAGAGAGTCACAAAGTAGCTGGATGGCCCCAGCCCCAAAGTAGCCTGTGGGGCCGTGGTCCTGGTGGTAGGACCCGGCAGACATGGAAAGGGGGCGAGGGTGAAGCTCTGTTGGGTATGATTTGGCCAGGAACTCAGGGGTCCTGCCCTAAACCGTGTTCTCCTCACCCCTTGAGGCCCCCAAGGGACAGTGGTCTTAGGGATGGTGACGGTGAATGGGGTGTGACTGCGCATCCGATTTCAGAAGGTTCCAGCTCAGGGCTAAGCTCCCCAGGCCACAGCGGGCTTAGAGGCTGCTCGTCTGACACCCAGTGCCCACCCCGCGTCTCTGCCAGAAAAGGCAGAGTCAGTTGTCCCCTCAGGCCCCACGAGAAGGGATCCGAGAACCAGGGCCAGGTGTGGCTCCCACCGCCTAGACTCCCACCCGGGCCTTAAGGAAACGGGGACGCTAGAACCCCAAGAAGAAAGAGAGGCGAGAGCTGTGGTCGTGAGCTCCGACAGCAGCACGTGGTGATGCTGCCTCGCACAGGTGGCCCGCAGAGACGGGCGTCCCCTGCACCCTAGATGGGGAGAGCAGAGGTCAGGCTCCCTGAGCTCCTGCCCCCAGAAGCCAGCAGCTGGGCTGTCGCCCTGAAACTCTCTTTGGGCTCACACGACCCGCCAGAGGGAACGGGCCAGAGCGGGTGGCCTGAGGCCAGACCGGGCTCCGCCGCCCACGTGGCTGTGACCCTCGCACCTGTCCGTCCCCCCAGACACCAGCGAGAACCTCCAGCTCCTAGAACCTTTCACCCCCGGGGCCTTGAGACCAGAGAATCTTAGGATCAGGAGAGCCTGGGCCTCCCGGGATGTTGGGGAGAAATTATTATTTTTTTTTTCCTAAAAGAGAGAGAACAAATGAGGAAGGAATTTGGAAAAGTCCCCAAACGCGAAAGCGGCTGACTCCTCTGTGCCATCTTGGGAGGTGGGCGTGGGAACACCGAGGGGGCTGGAGAGACGTCCAGAGGCTGCCGGGACAGCTGCTTCCCCCCGAGCGGGGCGCCAGGGACGTGACGCACCGTCCAGATGTCGCCCAGCTCCCCTCCTTCCCTCCTGCTGGTGCCTGTTCCCGCCGCGGGGCCCTGCTCGCCCGCCCGGGACGCGCCGGGACCGGGAGGAGCACCCGCCCCCCGCCTCGCTGTCCCCATCTGTCGCACGAGGCCTCGGCTTCGGGTCTGGCTGCAGTCCTCTGCCTCGGGCGACCTCGCACGGAACTGCACGGCCTGACACGTGAGCTGCTCCGGGCCGATGGGTCCAGGGCCCGCTCTGGGCCTCCCACGGTCCTCCCTCCGCCCCTCCCGCCTTCGGCACCCCCAAAGTGGCCCCGCAGAACCAGAGGTGGTGACCGCATCTTTAGCCCCCCGCTGGGATGGGTGCTCTGAAGATGCAACACCCGAACTTCAGGAGTTGTCGATTCTAAGTCGGACCGAGCTCCTCAGATCCCGGGTGGGCCTGGGCTCCCCGCCAGCCCGGCCAGTGACTCCTCTTGTGTCCGTGAACAGCCGAGCAGGACCCCTGGATGTCACTGGCACAAGTGACCAGAGGAGGCGGAGGTCGATGCATCTGCTCCAAGGAGGGGCCCTTGTGTGGGGGGCCTTGGGGTCCTGGAGCTCCGCAGTGCTGCTTTGGAGCCCAGGCGGCCAGAGCCGGGCCAGGAGCAGGGCCTCAGTGAGTGGGGCTGGGTGAGTGGCACAGAGCAGGGTGTCCTCTTGTGTCTCCACCGGAAGCCAAGTTCAGGGTGGCGCGGGCAGCTGAGCCAGGGGGGTCGGTCAGCCAGGCTTTTATCTGCAGGGGAGGTGGGGCGCCCAGGGGCTGCTGAGAGCCCTCTGGGATGTATGTTCTGAGGACAGAGACCCCTGGAACTGCCGCGGGGTCTGACATGGTCAGGAAGGGTCCCCTGAAGAAGTGCCAAGGATCAGATGACACGGAAAGGCTCACGGGTGTTACAGATGGGGGTGTTGGGGGGCAGAGCCAGGGCCCTGTGGTGGGGGAGGAGTGAAGACAAGGGGCACCAGAGGACAGCACGACCGTTGGGGAGGGGAGGGAGGGCAGAGTTGGCCGGACAGTGCCGGATTTGGGTGAAGGAGAGGGGGCAGCAAGGGTGACCCCCTGGCTGGTGTCTGGTCCAGGCGTTTAGATGGCAGGGCGCTGGTCACAGTGAACCCCGGGTGGGGACCAGGTCTGGGGGCAGATCCGAGGCGCCGCAGGAGCACACCGGCCCGGGGAGGCCCTGTGGGAGGCCCAGGTGTGGGATGCAACCCCTGGGCTGCAGGCGCAGGGCGCGTGTCACCTCTGTGTGCGGAGTACGGAGGGTGACACGTCGGTGACAGCTAGGCAGGGCGAAGGATCCGCAGCTGGAAAATGCCAGGTCGCCATTGAGCATTGCCCGAGCAAGACCTCAGTGGGCCCCTCGTGAGACGCCCTCAGGGGCCCCCAGACATATCCAGGTGGCTCTGAGCGTTGGCTGTGGCCCCAAAGTCACGTCGATGGCAGGGGAGCCGATAAATGGGTCTCCTGGCTCATGTGACTTCGGCGGAGCGTCCAGCGGGCAGGCCGGGGCCCATCAGATGCGGGAGAGCGTGTCTGTCCCACAGCTTGGGGGCTCCTCGCCTGGAGCCAGGCAGCGGGAGTTGCGGCCCCGCTCACGCACACCTCACACACCCGCGCACTGCTAATGAGGAAGGCGCAGCTCCTTCCGACCTCGGGCCGCACTGGGCCCTGGGGGAGCTCGCAGGGCCGAGGCATCGTCGGATGCCGCCTCGGAGGATGAGGGAGGGAGGATGAGGGAGCGCGGGCTGCTGGACTACCCCTGCCCTCGGGGGCCGTCTGGGGACAGCTTTCAGGCTGCTTTGTTAAGTCTCATTAAATATGCATCGCTCCCCGTTAAACTTTAATGCCCACTTTGAGGTGTCACATTTTTCACCTCCTGGGATGGGGGGAGGGTCGAGCCACCGAGAGCTGAAGTCTGGCACTCGGGGCCCACACAGGGACGGGGTGGGGAGCCTGGTTGCGCCTCTCACCCTGTCCCCAGCATCAGAGTCCCTGTCCCGGCTCAACTTCTTCTGGAAAGAGACCACCAGTAGGTGTTTGAGGCTTTGCATGGTCGTCTTTGCTTTCCTCTTACAACCCTTTAAAAATACGGACACCGTCCTCAGCGCTCACAGGCTGAACAAAAGCAGGCCGAGGTGGATGTGGCCTGCGGGCTGGAGGGGGAGGAGTAAGCGGCTTTGGGATCAGGCAGGCCTGGCCAGGAGTGGTGACCTTTAAGAGTCACCCACCTGTGTGCCTTTGCCCCACCAGTCAGAGCAGGTGTCAGGTAAACAGGGAGGAGGCGAGAGACCTACAGTGTTCAATCCAGCGGCACTGGGAGCCTACAGCCTGCAGCCAGGCCCCTGGAAACCTGCAGAGCAAAGAAAGTTTCCGCTGGGATTGCTAGCAGCGAAGGGAACCCGGGAGAAACGGTCTTGGCGTGGCGCCCTGCACATTCCCGATGGCTAAAACCGTGGGGGACCTGAGGACGAAGGCTGAGGGCTGCCCGGCGGGCCCTTCACGCCACCTATCCTTCCCTTTTCATGCTAAATCGTCTTATCCCTCCTCACGGAATGCCCATACCAAAGGAAATGGGTAAACAACGCCTTTAAAGGGTAACTGGGGGAACCCAAGAAGGATGTATCCCAACCGCTCCGGTCCCTCTCAGTGCCTTTCCCCTGTCTCTATCACCGTCCCCGTCTCTCTCCATTGTCTCTGTCCCTCTGGGCCTTCTCAGACTCTCTGATTCCCCGTCTCCGAGGGGACCACGCTGTGTCTGTGGGGCATGGCCCCTTCTCTAATCCACTTTCCTTTCGACTCTAACTTTGCCCTGGGTTTGAATGCTTTCCACGCTCTCGGCCAAGAGCCCTCTTCTCTCTCAGTGCAGGGCTCGGTGTCTCCCCCGCATCTGGGGGATGGTGCCCTGTCCTGCTTCAGACCCCACTGGTCACCTCCCCATGGCAGCGAGAACCCTGCCTCTCTGGGCGTCTGTCCTTCCTCTGTGCAGTGGACTCAGAAGCAAGGTCTCCAAAGACTGTCGCGAGAATTCAGAGAGACGAGGCGGAGAAACACTGGCCAGAGCCAGCCGGGAGATCGTGCGACACGCTGCCCCTCAGAATCACCCCGGGTCCTGAACTGATTTTAGGAGCAAAACCAATTTCAGGAGGAAGAAGGCCAGGTTGGCTGTTCAACATAGAGTGCTGGGAGTCCTAGCCAGAGAAATCCGGCAAGAAAAAGAAATCAGAGGCATCCGGCTTGGAAGGGAAAAAGCAAAATGGTCTCTGTTCACAGGCGACAGGAAAACCCTAAACATCCCACCAAACAACTGTTAGAAACAACAAACAAATGCAGGACGCAAAAGGAACGCGCTAAAATCAGCTGCGTTTCTACACACCGATGATGAACAATCTGGAAAACAAATGAAGAAAATTCCATTTATAATAATAGAAAAAAAGAATAAAGACTTAGGAATTACCCGAGGGGATAAGGGATTTGCGCAGGGACAACGACAAAACGTTGCTGGAGAAATTGACTAAAGAAGGCATGGATGACAGGGAAGGAGTCCCATGTCCATGGACTGGAGGACTTGCTGTTGCCAAGAGACATGCTGCTGGAAGCCATTCCTGTCACAGTCCCAACGACGTTGTGTTTCTTTTCCAAAAATAGGAAAATCTACCCTAAAATTCATATGGAATCTCAAGGGACCTCACAGAGTCAAAAAGCATCTTGGAAAAGAGGAACAAAGTTGGAGGATGCGCATCCATAAGGTCAAAACGTGCCTCGAAGTCATCAAAACAGCGGGGCACGGGCAGGCCCGTGGGGTCGAACGGAGAGCACAGGCCTAATCAGATGATTTCGACAAAAAAGTCCATTAAATGAGGAAAGGACAGTCTTTTCAGAATGGAGCTGAGAAGACTGGATGTCCACCGTGGGGGGAAAAAATAAAATAAAATTCAACTCTTAACACCAATACAAAGATTTAAAAGCATCGAAGACCTCGAACTAGAAAACTCTTAGCGGCAACCGTGGGCCCTGACCGTTGGGACGTCGGACGTGGCAGCGGTTTCCCGGCTGTGACAGCGAAGACACAAGAGAAAGGAGACCGGTCGGACTTCAGGGGAGATTTTTTAAAAAACGCGTGCACCAGAGCTGCTCTGCGTGCTCCCCAGCCTGAAGGCCTGCGGGCCAAGGGCAAGCCCCGGTGGGTGACGGTGGCCGAGCTGTCAGCAGCCTCCCAGAGAGCTTTCTGGAAGGCGCAGGCCTTCGTGGCCATCGTCCCGGGCCCTGTTTTTCTCTCCCCACGGCGCCCCTCTCAGCTGCTGGCGTCTCCCACTCTCTGGATGTCGCCCTGTGTCCCTGTCTCTCTCTGTGAATGTCTGTTTCTGGGGAGGGGGCTCGGTCTGTCTCTCTCTCCCTGTTGTCGCTCTCTCTGGGTGTCTGTGCTGTGGATCCATTTATCCGCCTGTGTCTGCCCCTCTCCTTCCCTCTTTCTCCGTGTGTGTCTCCCTGTCTCTCTCTCTCCGTCTGTGCGTCTCTCCCTCTGTCCCTCTCCTGCTGTCCCTGTCTCTCTCTCCTTCCCCTTCGATGAAATATCGATCAGCCTGGCTTATTAAGCCCCAGGATTTCTCAGAACATTTGCCTCTGAAGTTCCAGCAGATGGGCCAGGGCCTTGGCCAGCGCCTCGGGCTGCCCGGGCCACACAGCCCGCGGAGGCTCCACCGGAGGGGGCTGCCCGGTCCACCGCCCACTCCCCATCCGCGCAGAAGCCAGACCTGCTGCTCCCAGGCTGTGGGCCGCCCTGGCCTGCATCAGCGAGCACGGGGCAACGTGGTTCTGCCCTCTGGCTGGGAGGGTCCCTGAAGGACAGCGGTCCCCTACCTTTTTGGCACCGGGGACTGGTGCTCCTGTGAGAACCTAATGCGTGAGGATCTGAGGGGGAGCTGAGGCGGTGATGCTGGCGCTGGGGAGCGGCTGCAGACACAAATGAAGCTTCGCTCCCTCCCCCACCACTCACCTCCTGCCGTGTGGCCCGGGTCCTAACAGGCCACAGACCCTCGTGGTCTGCAACTGGGAGGTCAGGAACCCCTGCCACAGGAGGAAGGTGAGCAGGTACAGCCAGTGGTCCCACCAGCACGGCCCAGGCCTGACCCCGCCAGGTCTGAACAGTGGTGCCCTGGGGAAGAGGAGCACCCTAGTTCTGTGGGCTCTCGGGGTAAACCGAGGCACCAGAGCATCAGGTCCGTGGCGGCTAACGGGACTCAGCACAGGGGCGACCTTTCTTGGAAAGCATAGCTGCTCCCCCGTGTGAGTTCCCTGCCTCTAGCCGCCTTCTAACCCCCTCCACTCCCAGCCCCCACCTCCTGAGTGACGGTCCCTCCCTCAGGCCCG
Organism: Cynopterus sphinx; assembly: GCA_030015415.1. Taxonomy (NCBI): domain Eukaryota; kingdom Metazoa; phylum Chordata; class Mammalia; order Chiroptera; family Pteropodidae; genus Cynopterus; species Cynopterus sphinx. The sequence goes on from CM057385.1 coordinate 127,449,411, forward strand.
GAGGCTGGGGGAGTGACTGTGGGCATTGCCGGGGGCCTTCGGGGCATCCCCGAAGCCTTGCAGGCGGGTGCTGTTTTAGACCCGTTTTACAGAAGAGGGGAGTGAGGGTTCCTCTGAGTCGTCCAGTGACTTTCCCAAGGTCACACACTAGCAGGACGGCCGGAAAGGAAGCGTCTCCGACGGCCCAGGCCCTGCGCACAGGGCACCAGGTGCAGCCAGGTCTCCGGGCGGGAGGTTCAACGCCGCTGCCCTATGAGGGTCAGTGACCTGTTCGTGAGGAATCTGGGCTTGGGTGTGACCCCAGGATACGGACGACCTGGTCTGCGTCCCAGGCGGGCCAGGCAGAGACATTCGAATTTATCTTCCCCGACTCAGGGCCGCTCACGGTGTCGATCAATGCAAAGCGTGAATTCGTGTTTTATTCATCGGTGACTAGTTCCCAGATGCCTCCTTTGCCAGGCACTGGGCTGGAGGCTAAGGACACAGGCCATAAGGCAAAGCCCCCGCCCGCACGGAGCTGTGTTCCTGTAGGGCAGGGGCACAGTGAGCAAGGGAATGATGTGGCTTGGTACAGGAGGGACGGGGTTTGGGCAGAGACGAGGGCATCTGGGGCGGGGCGTGAGGGAAGGTGAACACGCGCACACGCACACCCTGCGGCTCCTGGGCATCCTCTCCTACTGCTTAGCGCTGCAGAGGCCTCTAAGGTAACCGAGGTGAGGTCTGAAAGAGCCGTGGGAGCGAGCCGGGCTGAAATCGCAGGGACAAGTGTCCCAGGCAGTGGGAACAGCCTGTGCGAAGCCTGCGGCGGGAGCCTGGTGTTTCGAGGGACCGAGAGAAGCTTTGTGGCCGGAGCGTCCGGCCCCACATGGAGAGGGGCACAGGTCAGGTGCAGGCCGCAGGGGCCGGTGCGCACGGAGGCTCTGTCCTTGGGGCGTTGGGATGATGGTTCCCGTGTGGAGAATGAATCTGCGAGGAGCAGGAGGGGCAGGAGGAGCCCTGGGTAAGGCCTGGCCAGCCGCCCCAAGGCCCAGGGGTCAAGCTGAGCGGACAGAGGTGAGAGGAGAGGCTTGCGAGACGCCTGGGAGGTGGCTGGACTGGTCCTTTGGAAAAATCGACTTGTCCCCGGGGTAGAAAGGAGCTGGTGGGAGGTGGAGGTGGTGGAATTGGACCTGAGTCCCAGCCACCCTCCTCTTCCAGGTGGCGTGATCTTGGGCAAGTGGCCTCGTGCCTCCGAGCCCGTTGGCTTATCCATAAAATGCCCTGCCAGCGTGGCAGGCCGGGGACAGGCCCGGAATCACCGTGGCTTAAAGCACGGGGACTGTTCTCCGTTCGCAGTGCTCGTCCTTCCCGCCTGGGCCCCAGGAGCCGGGCTAACGGAAGCTCCACCCCGTGGAGGGTCTTGCACCCACTTTGAAATGCTCCGGCCCCGGAGGTGGCCCTCGCCCCTCCCCGTCCTGTCCCCCTGGGCAGAGCCAGTCACCTGTCCACATGGAACATGGAGAGCTGGGGAATGGGGACCCAGAGGGGGGTCTGGTGACTCTCACCTCCTAGTGCGCTGTGAGGATCGGGAAAGGTTGTCCCAGGAGTGTGTCCCCAGCCCCCCGCGCTCCCCCCTTCTGTTTCCTCACCCGTCCGATGGGAGCTTGACCCGGGTCAGCCTCTCTGTCTCCCTGCGGAGCCGGGGCCCCGTGACATCGTTTACAGAACCGTGTTCTCGACGTCGGGCCCCTGCTTTGTGCGCTTTGCCCCGCAAGGCGAAGGGCCCTGCCTCGGGAGTGACTCGCGGCTCCTGTGTGCGCGGGGACCCTCAGTCTCCAGGCCACCCCGCTTTCCCCTCCAGGAGCCCAGTTGTCCGGTTGCATCAGTGACACCCGAGACACGGTGCCGTGTGTGCTGTGGAGGGACCGCGCGCCTGCCGCTCGCCAGGTGTGGGACATGGAGCGAGTGTGGCAGAGACTGTGGTGTCCCAGCCAGGTCCCCTCGAGTCCCCCTTCCTGGTGCTGTTGCCCCTCTGCCAGCCTCCCGGGCTTTGCTGCTAAGAGTTCACAGCGACTGGGAGGTGTCGGTTATGGAAGCCCGGCCCGGCCTCGGGAGGGGACCAAGGCCAAGGGTGCGATCTATGCCCCAGTGTGTCCCACGGGGCCGCCTGAAGCCACACCCTGGTTGCTCTCTCGTCCTTGGCTCCTGCTCATGACCCAAAGCTCCTTGACCCGCAGGCCTTGGAGGGCGGTCACTTTCTAGAGACGTGGCTGGCGTAGGCCACGCAGCCCTCGGGGTTAGAACTGTGGACACTTGGCCTCAAAGCCGCCCTCCCACGGGGGACTCAGTGTTCCCTCTGCTCAGTGGGCAGAGCTGACGGGCCGTCAGAGGGAAGAGCCACACACGGGGTGACCGGCTCCCCCCGGGCCACTCACGTCTGCCGGGGAAGACCCGCCTGGCTGGGCAGCCTGGGCCAAGTCCTGTCCCCTCCCTGGGCCATGTGGCCACATCGTAAAGGAAGGATGCCTCGAATGAATAATGGATCAAGGCGGGAGTGGCTCCTCTGAGAGCTGACACGGCGAGCCTCTCTTCGCCAGCCCCTTCCGAGTGCGAGGGCGATGCGTTTGTGCTTCTGGAAGTGGTGAGAAGAAGGGAAGGAGAAAGGGAGAGGGGAAGCCGGTCCGCCTCCCGCCCCAACAGTCCCCGGACGGGGTGGATGTCCCGGGATCGGGGGAGGCCACCCCACAGCGCCCATGATGGAGCCGTTGACTAGGCCTAGCGTGTCACCCAACCCCCAGGGGGTCGCTGTCACCCAACCCCCAAGGGGTCGCTGTCACTTCCCTGGCACTGGTGAGGAAAAGGCTATGGAGCCCGTGAGCAGCGGGCACTCAGGCCGCCCGGGCCGAGCTAACCCCTGGGCCACTGTGCCTGCCTCTTAGGAACCTCACCCCCTCTGTCCACACTGGGTCCTTAGGAGACTGCCCAGGCCAGGAGGGCGTTTGGGACCCGAGGACCTCCCCACGGGGCCCAGGCTTCAGGGAGGCCCTCGTCTCCGCCCGGGCCTGGCTTCCCCACCTGCCAGCCACGTCTCAAACCTGCAGCTGAGGTTTCCCACAGAAAAGCATCCTTGGTTCTTAGCAGCCCCACGGAGGGAGGGGCTGTCCGCCTCTCCTCCCCTCTCACCCCTCACCCTCTCCCCCATCCAGCACCTTCCATCCCAGAGGAAAGCATCCCACTAAGACGACTAACACTAACTCAACCCGAGTTACCAAGACAACCTTCTCGGAGGCTGGAGAGGAGACCCCCGCCCACTCCCACCCGCCCCTGGGTCCCCGCCCCTCGCCCCGAGAGGCCCGCGCTGTGACCAGGCACGGGCAGCCGCCCCTGCGCGGGGCTGTCAGCTCGGGTTTGCGGGCCGCGCTTTCATCTGGCACAGGCTGCCATCCCTAAGAGGATGTGATGCTCTTAGGTTCCCGGCCCTGAGATAACTGAGGAGGGAGTGAGTGACGAGGACACGGGGCGGAACCCTCCACGGCGCAGAAAGCTCGGTCACGGCTGCCTCCTCCTGCTACCTCGTCAGGCCCAGGCCTGGACAGAGGGCCCCGGGCCCCAGGGAAGGACAGCACAGGGGCCAACACGAGGGGGCCGAGGGGTCAGATCAACCCGGTGCCACCATTTCTAAGCCGTGTGGCTTTGGGCAAGTTACTCACCCTCCCTGAGGCCCGGTACCCACCGGAGACCAGCTACTGCCTTCGTGGTATGGCTGAGACAATCGAACGAGAGAGACCAGACACTCTGTGGACAGCCCCTCCCGTGGGCCTGGCACCGAGGGAGCACCCCGTAAATGAAAGGTGCCACGTGAATGCCAGGTGTGTGTCGTGTCCCCCCCCAGGAAGCCGACGAGCCGGATCCAATCCACTGCGGGCGTGGGGGGGCCCTGGGGGAGCAGAAGGGGGAATGAGGGGCTGAGCAACCCCGCCTGGCCGGCCGGGGTCCCGACAGCCGTGAGGTGGCGGGTAGGGATGTGGGTCTCCCCGCTGGGCCGCGCTGGCCCTTCAGGGATCGGTCAGGCGTGCGCAGTGTATAAACCTGGGAATGGAAAGAGGAGGGGAAATCACGTAAAGTGAGCGTAAAAGCGAAAGAAAGGACGGCGGTTTTGAATGTGTCACGTTCCTCACACCAATGTAGTCGCTCTAAGTCAAAGTCAGGGTTTGAGCAACCTTTTCTGCCCAGGAAAAGCCGCCCCAGGGAACGTCGACCCGCTCACTCACAAGGGCATAGTCCTCCCCGCCTTCAAAACCCATCCCCCCGTGTGGCCTGCCTGCTGCGTCCCTTCCCAGGAGGTGAGCTCCGGGTGCGACAGTCTGGGCTGTCGTCACGGGTCTGTGGTTAACGGGTGGATGTCTGGCTTCGGTGGGAGACCCTTAGGCCTTGGATCCAGGCCTTGATCTTGGATCTAGGTCTCTAACGCTGGGGGTGTCCCCAGGCCTTCAGTCGGCACCCCCATTCAAGAGGGTTCGGGGGCAGATGTGTCGAGGTCCCAGGATGTCTAGAAAGTGTACAAGGCGCACTGAGCAAGCCGTGCGGTGGCGCTCGTTACACGCCACACGTGCGGATGCTGACGCGGAATCGGACGGTGACCCATGTCACAGGTGGGAAAACTGAGACGCAGAGCTGCCGAGGGGCCGAGCCGGGGACTGGCCCCGAAGAGTTGGGCTGTGGAACAACCTGTGCGCTCCCCTCAGCATCTTGCTGGATCTTCCCCCCGCCTCTGAGAAGGGGGCATCCCTGTCCCATTGTGCAGATCAGTCCCCCGAGGCTCAGGACACCCAGAACTTCGCCCAAGGCCGCCCGGTCAGCGCGGGACGGAGACTGGGCAGCTTCTGGCCCTTCCGACATCTGTGCAGCCAAGTCCGGTCGGGGAGATGGACTTCGAGCAGACCGTACTTGGGTGGCTTGGTCATTACAGCCACGGCCCGTGTTTTGCAGGCGAAGGGCAAGGAGGGGCTCCGAGTGCACAGAGCAGGGCGACCTGGGCTGATCTGGGGACAGGGGAGGCTGGGTGGGTGCAGGGACCGGCATGCGCAGCGCAGGGAGGTGTATCCTGACTTTGAACTTTCTCTGATGAACACCTGGAGGTGACGGAGGAGCTCTGAGCCCGGCAGACACGTGGTTAAACTCGTGTTTGTAACCACAGGAAAGCAGCAGGATGCGACAGGGAGGCCGGACAGGAGCCGGGCAGGTGTCCAGCTGAGGCGGCTAGAGCCCGGGATAGCCTGGGACCTGCGGACTGAGCCAGGGGGGTGTATGGGGAGCTGTTTAGGAGGCAACCTGGACAGGATTCGACAAGGTGATGGGGTGGGACCGGGCATCAAGGAGGCCCTCCAGGGCCAAGCTGGACCGCGGACACCGTGTGTGGATGCCTCTCCACGGGGCATCCCTGGCCGGCCACACCAGGGCCTTCCACCGGCCTGAGGTGCAGCCAACTGGCCTGTGAGGCCCTCCCGCAAGGCCCGAGGTGCCCTCGCGGCGACCCGAGCCGCTTAAGTCCCCCAGAGGAGTCGGGGTAATTCGCTCTCTGGGTAGACTCCCGCGCGGAGCGCTTCTGCATCTTTCATCTTGACTGCTGACTGTATCAAAATTCCCGTGGTAATTGGATCAGGTGCAGTATTTTCCAGGAGGATATTAAATCAGGCCTTCTGCCCGCGTCCAGAACGATCCGTTTCAGAATATAAAGACGCAGGAGATGGCATTACCCGAGGTATTTTTCCTCCTTTCAGCTCTCTCCCCTCGTCTTAATCACGGCAGCTCTTTATTTGTTGCCATCTCAATCGGGTCGTCCCACCTCCCCCGGTTATAGCCAAAGGGGAAGAGAGATTCTTGCAGGTCAGGGGGGGAGAGCAGGGGACACAAGGGGACGGCCAGGGTCGTGGGGTGGCAGAGACGAGGTTTGCCTAGGACTGTCCCATCTCCGGGGGAACTGTGGGCTCAGGCACGATGGCCAATAGTGAAGGGTGCGGGGCCCAGAGAGTCATTTCCCCTCCCCCGGTCTCATGGGAGAAGGCCACATGGGGAAGGGGTGCTGGGCATTCAGCTCAGGTGGGAACCCCCGTCAGCCAACCGTCAAGGTGGGACGTTTTAGGCGTCTGCAGTAGGAGAGAAGCTCAAGGTCACGGCCAGACCCAGGGTTGGAAGCCGGAAAGAAGCTCAGAGACATTTAGTCGTTAAAGAAAAAAAAAAGAGGGGTGAGTATTAAGGTCCCATCAGAGGGTGATGAGGCCACCCAAGCGGCTGCCGCTGGAACAAGGCAGGGTTGGTGGCGGCACCACACCGTGAATGCACTGAATGCCACAGAGGCGCACGCTGTAAAATGGTTACTTTTACGAGAATTTTCTATCCACGTTAAAAAGCGGCTCGTCACAATGCCGGGTTCCCCGCCAGTGACTCATTCCGGTCCTTCGACCAGTATGGGCTGAGCCACTGTTCTGTGTCGGGCACTGATGTAGGCCCCAGAGTGCGACCCTGAACAAAATGCAGGTCTTGCCTTGGGAGAGCTGCCGCCAGGGGTCGGGGGACAGAAAGTGCTGGGGAGAAAGATGAAGCAGGGAAGGAGGAGCAGGTGGGCTGGGGGGCAGGTGGCCCTGGAAAGGTGACATCTGAGCAGTGACCAGAGAAGGGGGGAGCACCCAGGGGAGCAAAGAGCAGGGGGAGAGCAGCAGGGGAGCGGGACAGAGGACAGCAGGGCGCATGAGGACCTCAGCTTGTGCTTTCAGTGAGCCAGGAGGGTTTCGAGAAGAGGAGGTCTCAGGACACGGCCACCAAAATGGCTAAAATGAAGGGCGGATAAAGCCAAGTGCTGACATGCACCTGGAGCAACCTGAACTCTCACACGATGAGGCGGACGTATACAACGCCACGGTCATTTTGAAGACCTGCTCGGAAGTTTCTGGTGAAGGGAAACATCCATCTACTCTACGACCCAACAAGGCCGCCCCAGCCATAGATAGACCTGAGAGAAACGAGTGTTTATAGTCACGAAAAGACACACACTAGAACGTTCAGAGAGGCTTTCTTCACAGCAGGCCCAGACCGGAAACAGTGCAGGCGGCCGGCCTCGGGGATCGGAGAACCACACTGTGGCGCATTCACGCGATGGAATACTACACAGCGGTGAAGAAGAAGGAGCCCCTGATCCACACGACGACACGGAGGTGGGTCTCAGATGCATTCGTGTCAAACGAACAAGATAACAGACACGAAAGTCACGTATTATCTAATTGCATTTTCCTGGAGTTCCAGAACCTGCAAAGGCATCTCCAGTGACAGAAGGGCGGCCTCCTCTGGAGAGGTGGCACCGACAAGAGAGGGTGGGTGAGGAAACTTTCTGGCATGACAGGGGTTCTTGGCCTTGATCCTGGCGGCGTTGTTACCTGTGCATATACATGTAAAAATTCATCCAACGTTACACCTACTATTGCATTTCACTGAATGAAAATTATGTCTTGAAAAATAAAATAAAATAAAATAAAATAAAGTAAAATTAAATTAAATTAAAGTAAAGTAAAGTAAAATTAAATTAAATTAAAATCAAATCAAATCAAATCAAATAATAAAATAAAATAAAGTAAAATAAAATAAAATAAAGTGAAATAAAATAAAATAAATGAAATAAAATTAAATTAAAGTAAAATAAATGAAATAAAATAAATGAAATGAAATAAAATAAAATAAAATAATAAAATAAAATAAAATAAAATAAAATGAAATAAAATAAAATAAAATAAAAGGTTGAGAGAGAGAGAATGGGGTCTCCAGCCAGGTGCCAGGGAGGTAGGCGGGCAGGGCGGGCAGAGGCCTGGAGAAACCTACTTCCCTCCCTGGGCTCGCTGCGGCCCGGCCCGAGCACCCTGCGATGCCAGCCCCTCCTGCCCTTTCCCACGGACCCCGCCCCTTCCTTTGGGTAGCGACAGCCTGGGTGAGCAGATGCCCGCCTCCGAGGGGGCAGGTGGCCTGAGGAAGTGGTGATGGATTTGGGGGACCCGGCTGCGTGTCTACCGGGGAGGGGCTGGCAGCCAGCATCGCAGGACCAGATTCCTGATGAGGACTGCGTAACAGGCACTGGCCCTTCGGGCCGCGCAGATATTTATGGAATAAAGACGGTGCGATTTATGGCCGCGTCTCCCTCTGATGTCCCATCTGATATGCAATTCAATTTCTTTTATTGTCTTTGGGCTTTTGCCATGGAGGAGGATGCATAAATAAATAAATATATGGGCGAATGGCAGCCAGCAGGCCTGGCTCGGACTGCCAGCCCGGCGTCTCCTGTCCCACATTAGGCCCATCGATCACACGTTATGAAGCCGGAGCCTGTCCCTTGGCTGGGACAGGGAGCAGACGAGCTGCTGGTCACTCTCCATTATTTAGGGGCCGCCATTGGCAGGCCGCCCTGCCTGCCCTCTGCCCGCCACCAGGCCAAAGCAGCCCTGCTGGGGACCCGAGTCTGTCCCTCTCTGCTACTCGCTTGCAGGAACCCCAGAAGCCCAGGTGGCACCTACGAGTCCTTGGAGCCTGGGTCAGTCACCCGCCCCCGGGCCCCATGTCCTCATCAGGGGTGGCAGCCTTTAACCTGCGGGGACTTCGCATAGGGTTCATTCCTTCGCTCCACACTCTGCGGACCACCTGGTGCATACCCCGCCTGGTTATATGTCAGGGACAGAGCAGGAAGCCACAGAATTCTCGTCCACTGGGACCGACAGCCTAGCGGGAGTGAGGGACATGGAACTAATAACAAACATTGAAAGTGCCGTGAGGTCGGGGGCGGAGCATCAGGGAGGGCTTCCTGAGGAAGTGACGTTATCCCGAAGCCGGAGGCTACAGGAGGAGCAGGCGTCAGCCTTGCGAGAAGAGGCAGAAGAGTGTTTCAGGCGGAGAGACCAGCAGGTGCAAAGGTCCTGAGGTAGGAGGGGGCCTGGCACGTCCGAGGGTTTGGAGGCTGGCCGGCGAGGCAGGAGGCCTGGGTTCTTAGGAGTTGAGGCCTGAGAGGCCACCATTACTCGGAGGAAGTGGGAGCCCCTGCAGGGTCGTGGCAGGCCCTGGGGACAGACAGGACTCCGACTCAGGCTTGGGGGTCCTCACATAGTCCCCGTAGCACTCAGCTTAAGGATGCCAGAGCAGCCAGAGAGCAGCCGTCCCTTCTCTGTGCCTTCTCCTGCCTCGCTGGGCTCTGGCGCTGACTTAGAATTGCTGTTTCCTTGTGTTCAGCAGAAAGATCCAGAAACGAGATCACTGTTAAGGACAGCTCCCCTGCAGTGGGCTCCGCTGCTGCGGAGCAGTGTCCCTCTCCGGCCGGTCACTCTGCCGGGCCACTCTGTGCTCTACTCCTCAGCTTTGCTCCTCGCGGGCACTGCGTCTCCATTTACTCATCCCACAGGTGTCCCTGCTGGGCACTGAGGTTGGGGGACGGCACAGCGGGAAACGAGGCCCACCTGGCCCCCACCCTCAGGGAGCTCATGGTCTGATGGGAGAGACAGACCACAGACAAGCACGCGTGGAAGTGAGGAGTCAGGTGTGATGAAGCTTCGGGAGGTGACGACCCTGGGTGGGGAGCCCAGGGACGGCCAGGGGGAGGGGCTGGGGCAGCCTCCATCCAGGGACACCAGCAGGGAGGGGTCCCGAAATCTGTGGGAGCAGTGCTCCAGGCAGCAGGGGCAGCCCGGGCCAAAGGCCAGAGGTGAGACCGTGCTGGGCGTGTTTGGGAAGGGGGTCGGCATGGCAGCTGAGGGGTGGGGGTCGGCAGGGGAGTCGGAGAGCTGAGGAGGGGGGTCCCCAGGTCATGCCTCCTGCTGGGAGAGCCAGGGCCCAGTCCTGGGGGCGGAGGCTGGGGACAACCCGGGAGGGAGACGCCCTCACCGTCCGCGTGCGTCCATCCATCCATCACCATTCGTTCGCTCACACGCCCTCATTTTTATTATTCATTCGTTTACCACCATGGTCATTCATTCGTTCATTCATTCACTAGGCGCTTCGTGGAGCACACTCTGCCGCCCGCCCCGGGGATGAGTCAGACCCCTCCTGCCCTGCCTACCCGCGAGGGGCGCCTAGTCTGGGGAGGAGGGAGACAGACAAGATAACCCCCTTGGGGGGCACCTGGAATATTTACTCTCCCCACAGGGTGGGTTCCAGCCCTGGCACTTGTGGGCAGCCTGTGGGTGCCCTTCGGCTGGGTCTGGACATGGCGGGGCCACGTCTGTGTGGACCGAGCCAAGGGCATTTCCCCGGGGGGTGCCAGGCCTGGGCCCCGGGCGTCCAGAGGAAGGTGGAGCCGGAGGCGGCCGGGGCCAGACGCTGGGTCTGGGGCTGGGCCTTTCTATCCTCGCCACCCCGGGGTGTGTTCTGTCACCCTGTGGTCTAACTACCAGTTTACCACCTGGAACCCCAAGTGCGGGGCACGTTTCACCTCCGTTCAGCATTCTGTCCCCTGGGCGGGCCCAGGGCCTGCCACAGGGACTCAGCAAGGGTCTGTCCAGTGAGTGAATGCATGGCGAAGGGACAGCCACTGGGGCACGCGCCCCCTGACGCCCCGGCCCCGGCGCCACCCAAGGCCGGGGCATTCCTTATCTCTCTGGGCCTCCTTGAGTCTCCCAGGCTGACTCCTCCCGTGCCCGGCACAGCAGGGGGCCGGGGCAGTCGCAGGCCCCGGGGCCTGTCTGAACTGGTTAACTCCAGGGAGGAGACACTCCGTGAGGGTGACAGCGGAGGGGCCCCTTGCCAGCTCCCGTCAGCATGAGCCCTCCCTCTTCGCCCTGCGTCCCTGACCCTCTTACGCGGCTCCTCCGAGTGTCCCCTTCTCTGAGACGCCCCCCCTGGTGGCCCAGACTGAGCTCCTGCCCTCCCAGAGTTCGTCCCTGCCCCTCGGCTGTTTCCTCTGTGGCTGGTACCCTGATCGGTCATTACCTCAGGCTCTGGTTTGTTTCCGGGGTCACTGTCTGTCTCCCTAAGTTTCTGGGAAACCCCCCGAGGTTGTGGACTACTCTCTGCCTGCACCATGGCAACCCCGGGGCCCAGCACAGGGCTGACCCCGAGCAGGTGCTCCCGGAGGGAGGAAGGAAGGGAGGGAGGGAGGGAAGGAGGGAGGGAGGAGAGAAGGAAGGAAGAAAAGATGAGCGTAAAGTGGGAAAGCGCATAGGCTCTGGGTCCAGACACCCCGGGGTTTGAATCCGGGCTCTGTTGCTGACCAGAGGGGTGGCCTTGGGCATGGGGCTGCCCCTGGCCAAGCCTCAGTTTCCCTGTCTGCACTTCCTTGTCCCTCTGGTCTGCTCAGCCCAGGCCCGGCCCCCGGGGGCCTCTGTGACAGCCACGTCGTCCTTGTTCAGAGGTGCAGGACGGCACCCCAGAAGGCGATCACAGTGCAGGGTCCCCGGGGGTGGGGGCGCTGGGTGCAGCCAGCCACTAAACTTTCTCTTCCACAGCTCCCCACGCAGCCACCCCCCCGTTCTGACTTCCGGCCTCGTCTGCCTGTCCCCCGAGCAGGTGGGGCCTTCCCACTTGGCTGAGGCCCAGGGGTGCACATCGCGGGGCCCTGGAGCCAGGCCAGGTGTCGTGGGAAGCCTCCTAGACCAACGCCCTTGCTGACCTGATGGGAAGAACGAGGTCCCCAGAGGGGCAGTGTCCTCTGGGGGTGCCACAGTGAGCCCGGCCAGCAGGCTCCTTCCCAGGCCTCCAGGGCACGGCCCCGAGGCTCAGTGCGGGGTCTGGGGGCGCTGCTTCCTGCTCCTGCTGGTGCCCCCCACCTCAGGGCTCCAAGGAGACTGTGGAGCTGTCGGGTGGGGTCAGCAGGGCCCTTGCCCCACCTCCCCAGGTTTAATTAACAGGCCTTTCATCTCTGTCTTGAAGGAATCTGCTATCTTCTGTCTTCTTAATTAATGTTCATTAAGCAACTCAGAACAGGCTTTTCTCCCTCCTTTCTCCTCCGAGAAGGTTTTAACCCTTGGTAGGAAGATTTGGGAGGGAGGGGCGCGCTCCACCTTTGCTTGCAGCCCTAAGTAAGGAAGCCAGACCTCGGCAGGGACTCCCCAGGTCCCCAGCGTAGGCACAGCCCCATCAGCCACACAGACACCAGCGTCTCCTCCTGGCACACTGCCTCCATGCTGGCCCCCTGGATTCCACCACCGTCCATCTGCTCAAGATCCTCCCGGGGCCCCCTGCCACCAAGAGGACAATTGGTTAGGACAATGGGCAGGTTGTGGGGTCAGGTTTCAAAACTCCAGGCTGCGGGGAAACCGAGGCCGTGGGTGCCTTTGCTTCTGTGGCCCTGAAAGACCCGTGTCGCTCAGAGGTGCCAGTGCTTCTCGTCATGAAGAGCTGGCCGTGTGCATTTTGTCGCCCCGTGTCCCGAATGGTGACTTCCAGTTCTCCTGGCTCCCTCAGAGTCCCTTTCCTGCAGTCACAGAAGTGTTTATTGTCCTTTGTCATCTAGATTTTGGGAGTTGTCCTGAGGCCTTCTGGGCACACAGACACTCCCGTGGGGGCCCCCTTTGCTTCTGGCACCTGTGGACCCCAGCCCCGCCCGGACCCCCATCCCGGGAGGAGCTGATCTCAGGAGGGAGAGAGACCTGGGCAGGTCCTGCTGTGAACGTGTCCTCAGCCAACCTCTTGCCCTCGCTCCACCTCCGTCTCCTCTTTCCTATAGCCAGTGCCCTGGCCCCAAAGACTCTTCTGGACCCAGGTCCACTGGCTACGCCGGAACAGCCAAGGCGTCCTTGGCCACCAGAGGGCGAGAGGGACCCGTCCCGTCATACGGACAATGTCGCCACCTGATGGTGGATCCTGGGTGACCGCGAACAGCTGGAGAGACGCACACGAGGTCCTGGTCCCACCACAAACTCACCACCCTCAGCCCCCGCAGACCCTCCACAGGGCGAAGCCCCAGCGCGTCGCACAGTGCCCCGCACCCCGCATCACCAGGTCTCTGCACCCTGCTCCAGGCTGGCCCCCCAGGACCGTGTCCCCACCCAGAGCTGCAAACACACAACAGACTTGCCCACCCTGTTCGCATCTCCGGGCCTTTGCACGTGCCGCACCTCCCGCCCGCGATGCCCTTTCCCCTACTTGTCCTTTATGACTCCATTTGCTTGTCACCTCTTCCGGGCAGCAACTCCGGGCACAGCTAGCCACCCCCGCCTCTGTGCCCCGCCCTCACGACATCCTGTCGGCCTGGCGGTGGACATCTGTGCGGACGCGTCTCTCCCTCACTGGAAGGGCGGGGGGGGGTGTCTACCGCATCTGTGCAGCCCGCCCCCCAGCACGACGCCGGGGACACAGTGGGCAACGGCACATCGCTGAGGAGCAGATGACTGTCAACACATGGCCACAACCCGGTCTTACTAAACAGACAAGAACGGCCTTGGAATGCCATCGGCCGTTGCTCAGTGCATCCCCTCCCTCTGCGACCAGACGCGGGGGTCACCGAGGACAGGCGTCATCTTCCTCACAGCCTATAAAGCACTGTCTTGCCTACTCTCTCCGTGCCGGGCTCCGGGCCAAGCACCGACAGGCACGGCAGCATTTCCAGTGGGAAGGACCAAATGTGGGGAACTGGTGCTCAGGGGAGGGCTGGAGGGACCGGAGGGGCCGACATCTGGGACGCCGCAGAACTGACCAGCCTGGCAAGCTGCCGCCACCTGAGACTCTGAGAGCTCACCTTGCGACTGGGATCAGGAGCCAGAAATAAAAGCCACGATGCCACAGCTTCTGCCACCACCCCACAAAGGCCTCTCGATCCCCGTGGAGCTGGAGGACGGGAAGCATGACCTCGCTTGTCACCAGAAGGTCAGACGGTGCCCCCTGCCCACTTCCGCCTTCTAATCTCAAGCAAGGACATCTGGCCCGTGGGACCTAGTCGGCATCCAGGACCCCCGCTGCCGCCGAGAAACAGCCCTTCATGTTATTTCTCTGGAATTTTCTGGAAAGAGCCACTCAGTGTGATCTAGCATTTTCTCTAGCATCCCTTGATACGACCCTGCGGCTTTTCCCCTTTGATTTACTAACTTGGATGAATGGGGAGCCAAAGAGGGCATCGATGGGGGCCTCCCAGAGGGGACGTCTGTGATGAGGCCAGGTGCCTTCGGTCACAAACGCCAGGTGAGAATCTCTGCTTTGAGAGGGGCAAGAAGCCAGCAGCAGAGGTGGCCCTTTCCAAGCTGAACGGAGACATGGCAACAGCCACGGGGAACCGTCCGGGGAGCCTGAGGTGACTTTACCGTCAGCCAGAGGCGAGTGACGGAAAGACGGGGTAAAGACCCCGACGTCCCCCTTTTAGTTAGCTCAGGCCTCGAAAGGCCCTGGTGAGCCGCGTCCACTTCACGGGCAGCTGTTAAACCCGGCGACAACAGTCAGGACGCTGCGCGGTGACGCATGGCCTTCTGCCGGCGGCGGCACCCGGAGGCTCCGAGGCTGGGTGGGGGCCCCCCAGGAGAGTCGGGACAAGCCAGCCCCCCCACGTCCCCGCTCTGCTGGGTGGGGACCCCCCAGCCGCGCTGGGACAAGCCAGCCCCCCCGGCCCCCGCATCTCCCCGCGGCTGCCGAGCCGGGCACTCCCGGGCGCGTCCAGCAGGTGGGGTCGGCGCCCAGGGCCGGAGCGGTCGGGAGGGAGGTGGGTGTGGGGAGGGTGCCCCCGCCCTCCCGTCCCCCCCACACCCGTGGGTCCCGCCCGCCGGGGGAGGCGGGCCCTGGAGCCCCGCGCGGTCCCCACGAGCCAGCCGGGCGCAGAGCGCGGCCGGGAGCGCGCGGCGGCGGCGGCGGCGGCGGCCTTGACCCCGGCCATGGCGCTGGCCCCGGCGCTGGCCCTGGCGCTGGCCCTGGCCTTGGCGCTGGCCCCGGCGCGCGCGGGCGCCCGCGGCTGCTACGACGGCGCGGGGCGCGCGCGGCGCTGCGTGCCCGCCTTCGAGAACGCGGCGTTCGGCCGGCGCGCCGAGGCCTCGCACACCTGCGGCCGGCCGCCCGCCGCCTTCTGCCCGCAGGTGCGCGCGCCGGGCGCCGCGGGGCCGCCGTGCCAGCGCTGCGACGCGGCCGACGCGCGCCTGCGCCACGACGCCGCCTTCCTCACCGACTTCCACAGCGCCGACGCCAGCACGTGGTGGCAGAGCCCCACCATGGCCTTCGGGGTGCAGCACCCCACCTCCGTCACCATCACGCTGCGCCTGGGTGAGCGCCCCGCCACCCCCGCCACCCCCGCCGCCCTCTGGCTGCTGTGCGCGCGCCCCGGGCCCCGAGGTGGGAGCGCAGGGCCTGGGCCGGGCCCCGACAGCTGGAGAGCGAGGCTGAGGGGAGCCCCCCGGGGGGGGGAGCCCCCGACAGCTGGAGAGGGAGGCTGAGGGGAGCCCCCGGGGGGAGGGAGCCCCCGACAGCTGGAGAGGGAGGCTGAGGGGAGCCCCGGGGGGGGGGGAGCGGCGGGACGCCTCCGGAGCCCTCTGCAGAGCCGCGGACCCTGCCCTGCTGCGATGGGGCCATCCAGACCCAGAGCTCTGGTGGGGAGAGCGGGGAGGCGACCCCCCAGCCGGTGAACTGGTCTGCACCTCAGGGCAGGAGCCCAATCTGCATCCTCCGGTCCACTTCGGGGCCTCAGTGCCAGACGCCCCTGTGGGTGTTCTCAGGGTCCCAGCCTCGGCATGCGTCCCTGCGGAGTTCAGTCCTCCGAGCAGGAGCTGTGCTTCAGGCTGCCGTTGGGTAGCTGGACCCCGTAGGGTGGCCGCCCCGCTCTGCCTCTCTCCACCCAACCCCGTGGCAGGGTGCAGGGGCTTTGCAGGTCCTGGGAGTCACGATCCCGCGTCTGGACCCAGCCCTTGGCTCCCTCGCCCTCCAAGTCCAGCCCTGGAGCCCCCAGCCCTGCCGGGCACTGAGCTACCTGTGCAGCCCCCACAGCCAGTCAGAGGGGGCGCTTCCACTGGTCCCAGCGCTGTTATCTGTGGGTCGAAATCTCCCAACACTTTGAAAACTCAAGTGTTTTTATAACTCGTTGTGGCTGCTAAGTCTGACCTGGGGCTATTTACAGACCTTGTTTATCCTGCTCCCAGTGAATATTCGTACACTGAGCTGCCGAACTCTCATTCGGTACAGCCGGTGGCCCTGCACCCAGCTGGGTGTCCACACGTCCACTGTGGAAGGACAGCATCATCTCTGTAACTCTGAGAAGTTCGGCTTTGCAGGGCATACCTGGAGCCCAGGTTTGGAGAAGGGGTTATGGGACCGTGTCCCCATTTTTCGGATGGGAACACTGAGGCTCAGAGAGGTTCGGTGTTTTGCCCAAAGGCACACAGCTGCCAGATGGCAGTCTGGATACGAACATGTGTGTGCGGCGTGTCCAAGGTCGGGGCCTGAAGTCCCAGACGGGAGCTCTAGCTGTCAGTGGAGTGGGCTCTTCCCAGGTCTGGGGGACAGCGCTTGGGGGAGGGTAGGGAGATGACAGTCATTGAGGTGGGGGGGATACAGGGTCCCTTCAGGGAGCATGCTGGTTGCCACCCCAAGAAACTCAGTTCCCTGGGCCTTGTCACCTCTCTGCTTGTCACAGTGGGGCGCGGTCCCTACCCTGACGAGTGACAGGAAACCAGTGGGGGAGGGAGGCTGGGGGGAGCCGGCTGGACAGGGCTGGCAGCACCCCAAGGCCACAGGGGAAGGAATCTGGGACAGGGTGGGGGCTCTGGAGGAGACGGGCCGTTCCGTGACGAAGGGTGGGAGGTCGGCTGATGGCTTACACATGTCGGAGGAATCCCGGGGCAGACAAGGGGCTCGGCCCAGGCACCCGCGAGGTGGGAGGGGCCGGGGAGTGTCTGGGTCCGGGGGCAGCTCCCCCTTGCCCCACGCCGGTGTGTGCCATGCCAGGCCCTGCGTGTCAGCTGTGTGGCCTCGTCCAGGCCCGGCCAGGACACTTAGCAGCAGGGTGGTCTCCATCCCTCGAAAACCAGGGGTCCCAGGGCTCAGAGACGCCACGCCGAGTGGAGCCGAGGCCTTACACACTGATACGCACTCGCATTCGCACACTCACACACACTCACCCTCACGAACTCACACGCATCCACGCCCACACTCGCCTTCACGCACGGACACACATCCACACAGACACGTTCCTGTAGACACGCTCTCACTACTGTCTTGCATGCTCTCGCACACTCAAACTCACACGCACGGGTGTGTCTCTGGAAGTGGAATGCATGAACGAACGAATGAATGACCATGTCGCCTCCTCCATTCTCTGCTCCGGGCCCCGTTCAGGGCTCTTGCTGGCTCCGGAAGACAGAACAGGGCACCTGTCCCAAAGCGGGGTTTGTCCCCCAGCCCGGCCGCGGAGCGGGCAAGTGTGGTCACCTCCCCAGGGCCCGGGTTCTTCTCCGTGAAATGGGGATGAGAGTGGCCTCCTCCCATCAGCCGTGCGGGTCCCGTAGCTCAGGCCGGCCAGGTGCTCGCCGCAGCCGTGACTGTCCTCGTGTGTGATCAGTGTCACTCTGCTGATAGCCGCTCGGGGCTGAGGTTCCCCGGGGGTGGCCTCTGGGAAGGGATGGGGACATGCTCGCCAACCTGGCTCCGGAAAGACATCCTGAGCCAGTTACACGGGAGGGGTGCCGGAGCCCCCCATCCCCCAGAGCTGGCCCCCTTTGGTCCACTGGACTGTGGTCTGCCCCACGCTGGGCCGTGGATTACATGCTAGTGGGGGAAGACGAGGTCTGAGGTTGTCACAGTGTTCCCAGGCCAGGCCAGGTGGGCCGGGGAGGTCTCCTCCTGGTCCTCAGGCCACCTCTGCTGGCTCCATCCCCCTCTCGGGACAGCTCTGCTCGTGGGAGGGGAGAGTGGGTGGCCGCTGGCCTGGGGTCTCGTCGGGGAGTGCAGGGGAGGGAGGGCAGCCACTCAGCCCTGGGACGAGGTCGCCGCTTTCCCAGCCCCCTGCGAGCTCACAGACATCTGGTCCAAATCGCCGCGTTGCTAAGCTGAGCCTTCCTGTCTGGGATGAAAGGCAGCAGCCGCTCTGGCGGCCCCAGCCCTTCGCTGTCGCCCAGGAGGCGGTGGGCTGGGACCTGGTGGGGGATGGGGATGTGGGGGAGCGTGGGTAGTCATCAAGGTTGACAGAAACGAATCAGCAGGTCCCCACCACGTTCTGAGAACCCCACTGAGTCGGCACCCTGACTCAGCACGGTTTGTTCTTTTACAGACAGGGCAACCGAGGGTCTAGGGGTGAAGTCAGTTGCCCCGGGTCACGCAGCCAGTAAATGGCAGGCCCTGGGACCCTCCCCGACCACGCTCCCCCTGGGAATGACACGGGGCCAGGTGAGGCAGGTCAGAGCCCGCGTCTGGCCGGGGTGGGGCTATGTCCTTGTACATTTTCTTAGATTCCAGGGAATCTTCTGGAATGACAGAAAGAACCTAGAGTCCCCGAGCGAGGGAGGGAGTCGCAGGAGGAAGGCGGGTGGGCCCCTGCCTGGCCATCCACGCACCGAGTGTCCCCTGTCCTTGCATGGGCTGGCGTCCCTGTGCATTCATCGGTCGTTCCCGAGGCCCCGGGGCCTGGCCCTGCAGAAGACCGGCTGGGCCCAGGAATGACGCGACACTCACAGAGTAAAGGGTCCTTGCCGGGGTCTGAAGGGTGGCAGGAGTTGACGTACGAATGAAGGATGTTCCAGGTCAGGGGACAGCACTGGGGAGCCCAGAGGCCGCTTGCTGTGTCTGTCCTCAGACGCACGCAACGCAGAGGGATGGAGCAGAGGGGACAAGGAGGCCATGGGACCTGGCTCTGGTCGGGGCTGGATGGCAGGAGGACCCTGCCGGCCCCCAAGGGGCCTGAAGCCAGCTGGGTCTCCTGAGCTTCGGCTTCGTTGCGTCTTCCTGTCGAGTGGGCGGCCGTGTTTGCCTTGGCTGGGGCCGGTTCTGGGGGGCCAAGTCCTCCTTCCTGCTCCCTGGGGGTTTCGGCTGGAACACTGGGCCCCAGGCAGGTCAGGGGGTCAAGGCAGCGGCCCTGGTTAGCCTCCCCCCACAGAGGCAGTCCCCCGACTACCCCTGGGCCCAGCTGGCCCCGGCTCCTTCCCCACCCCACCCCCCACCCCCGCCTGCACTTCTCAGGACTGACCCAGGCGTTGGGGCAGGGGTCATCCCCGAAGCCCGGGAAGCACGCAGATGGCTTCCCGGCCACCTCTGCCCCGCCTCCCTCTCTGGCTGCACCCCACCGTCCTTCAGCAGGGCCCCGTGGTCTCTCCTCCTGGTATTCGTGTCCTTGGGGGCACCTGCCCGCATCCTTTCTCCTCCTGCCTCCTGGAGAAAGCCGCATCTCATTCAGAAACGAAACCACTGCGTGCCCACCGTGCGCCCGCCCCTGTCCCGAGCCCCAGGGATGCAGCCGTCTGTGGGCAAGCGCTGCCTGTCCCTCTCAGCTGAGGGGTGACCTCCTCCAGGAAGCCTCCCGGCTCCCGGGATTGGGCAGAGGGCCTGCCCGTGCCTTCTCGCCGCCCCTCACGCTTTCCCCATCGTAGTCTGGGGGGTGCCACCTGGAGGATCCGGTTCGTTTGTGTTGATCAGGCCCCGGGGTGCAGAGGGGATGCCCGTTTCCACAGCTGGACCAGAGCCCAGCACGAGCGCCCCGTGCAGCAGGGCTCGGGAAGGTTGGTCAAGCCCGCAGGTGGAATGAGCGCTGTCACCCATGGAAGGAGAGCTGTCACTTCACCATGTGCGTGCTCTGTGCCTGGGGCCGTTCTCAGACAGTTACTCGCTAAGCCCCGCTGCCCTTATGCCCTTTTTACAAACGGGGAAACCGAGTCACTGCATTCCAGTCCACTACCTAGTTTGGCCGAGGCCACATGGCCGGTAGGAGCTGGATGTGAACCCCATTTCCCTGGGAACAAGGGAGCGAGTGAATGAATGCAGGACTCCCCAGCCTTCCAGAAACTTCCAAACTCTTAAGTGATGACATTCGCAGGACCCCAACCTTCCTCCCAGCCCTGCCCCCGCTCGCACTCACCCTGGGCCCAGCCACATCGCCTCCCTCCCGTCCCCTGCTCCCCTGCATCATGCCCCTGGCTTTGCCTCTTGGGATCGTGGCCGGCGTGTGGGACGCCACTGAACCTCGCCCCGGGGTCCCCTTGACCGGGTAGTTCACACGTCCCTCTGCATGTCAGCCCTCGCGTGGCACACGCCGCCTCAAACTTAGCAGAGCCTCAAAAGTGGAAGCGTTCGGCCCTAACAGGAGGGAGATTCCCGCAGATGCTCCCACGCGGGTGGACCTGGACGAGACATGATGCTACGGGAAATAAGCCAGACGCAGAGGGACAAAGGCTGGACGATCCCGCTTTTGTGAGGCCCACGGAAGGGTCCAATTTCCTAGAGACAGAGAGCAGGAAGGGGGGTGCGGGGGGCTGGGCAGGGGGACGGGGGAGCAGAGGGGTTGTCGAGCTGGTCGTTGTGTTTGGGGAAGATGCAGAGGATCCTGGGGGCCAGTGTGGGTGGTGGGGACACGGCCCCGAGAATGCACGCAGGGCCAGCGATCCGCGCCCCTGAAATGGTGAAGAGGGTCACTCTTCCGTGATGTTTTTAAAACCAAAAGGGAGAGGCCGCCTCCTCCTCCCTCCTCAGTCTCTCCCTCCACGCCCCGGAGCGAGGGCTCCGGCATGGACCACGATTCCTTGCTCTTTTCGTCGTCGGCCAGATCACGAGGTCATGCTCTGGCACATTCTCCGCGTCTGCCCTCCTCGCCATTCTCACTCAGCCCCCCTTGGGCCCCCTGACTCAGTGGGCTGCTCTTGAGTGACCTGTGACCTCTCTGCAGACTCACTGTGTGCGCGTCTCAGTCACGTCCGAGTCCGGAACGGACCTCGGAACCCTTCGTCACGCGGATCGCTGGGCCGTCGTCGGTCACGGAGAACCGGTTCGTTCTCCCCAGGGTAGGCCAGAGCCTTGACGATCTGGCTCCCTATTTGGAGTTTAGGCTCTTGGCCCAGAGGTGACAGGACTGCGATGGGCCCTGATTCGGCCGGGCTCTCCTGGTGCCTGGCGCTGTGATCGTGGGAATTCTCCGGCTCCTAATGGGGGTTCGTTGTGCCCCACATTGCCCAGAGCTGGGGTGGGAGAGGAGGACAGGAACAGCGGACAGCCAGGTGACAGAGCTGAGGGCTCCGCCGTGATCCCCCCGGACGCTGGGAGCAGCTCCCTCCTCCGCCTGGCTCTGCAGCCAGTGGGGGGCAGGGTGGCCTCACCCACACGGTCCCAGCTCAGCTTCTCACCCTGCCCCTTCCATCCCCACCTCCCCCCCGCCCCAGGCCACTGCTCCCCAGATGGCTCCAATTAAAGGGCTTTGTTTTGTTTCCATTTTCCCAAAATAAGCCTCTCCACTCGGAGCTCATTCTGCTTGGCCAGGGCCGGATATGGGCCGGCCTGGTTTTGCGACTGCCCGGGTGTCATTGCGTCCCAGCTGGGTGGGAGAGGGACCCGGCTAGGTGCTCCGGGGGCCGTCTTCATGGGCACCACCAGCACCCCTTCCTGGGCAGTGCCTTCCCTCTGGACGCCTCCAGAGCCCTGACCAGACGGGAACCTGTTCAGGGCAGCGACTTTGGGGCCAGACAGGCTTGCAGCTAAGTCGAGACCTGGCTGTCCTGTGCATGACATTGGGCAG
Source organism: Cynopterus sphinx (assembly GCA_030015415.1). Lineage (NCBI taxonomy): Eukaryota > Metazoa > Chordata > Mammalia > Chiroptera > Pteropodidae > Cynopterus > Cynopterus sphinx. The sequence goes on from CM057385.1 coordinate 127,471,030, forward strand.
AAGGCCCTCGTTCGTAAAACACGCGCGACGATGCTTCTATTCGGGGATGTCACGAGACGGTATGCGTGAAGCCCTTAGCAAGGTGCCTGGCAACTGGTAGGTGCTCACTGGACGCTGGCTGCTGTTCAACAGGCTTGTTCTGGGGTCAGGACTTGCAGACACGCGGCAGCGTCCGCCGTGGGGTCAGGCCTGCCCGTCTGGACTCCCCCACTGGATTCTAAGCTCCTTGAAAGTGCAGATCGTGCTTTGTCTTCACTTGCTCCCGGGGCAGACGTTTCGTCAGCAGCTACTACGCGCCCCCAGGCTCTGTGCGCAGCTCTGGGGATTCACGGCGTCTGTCCCAAGGAGGTCACAGACGAGAGGCGGAGACAGGCAGGTCCTAACAGGGTGAGGAAGCCCAGGGCGGCTGGGGGAGCCTAGCGAGGCACCCCAGATCCGTGGCTCCAAGGCCGAGGTGCCATCAGCCAGGAGAGGTGGGGGACGGGTGCCCCGCCCCGGGCCGAGGCCGGGGCGTGCGGCCAGTCTGCTCCACCAGCCGGATGAGCAGGATGCGTGCGAGCCGGCCAGGCGAGGCGCAACGGGGACAGCATCCTGGGCAGCCGGCTGGGAGGCCAGATCAGTGTGCCCCCGAGCAGTGCCACCCCCAGCTAACCATTGGGGATGGCATTTCGGTCCCGCTTTCCTGCCGGGAGCACAGCTGCCTCCACATCACCCTGAGGCCCTGTCCGTCGGCCCCTGGGGCTCACAAGAGGCCGGGTCAGAGGCCGCAGACTCAATTCGTGCCGCGGCTTGCGGGATCTTGGGGTGGGCTCCTCCGCCAGCCTTCCGGCGGCCTTTGGCAGCCAGCTTGGCATCACAAAGCGGGGATTAGGTTGCTTTCTGGGCCCTTCTAATTAACTCTGGTAACCAGAAGCCCCTGCTGCGTCTCTGTGATGGCCCCGCACCTCCTCTCACCTCCCGGCTTGGCAGGAAAGAGAGAAGCAGCACGCCACGGTGCTCGTTTGCACGAAATCCCGGAGACTTTGCCTTTTTCCCATCAGGCGTCGAGCTGCCAGCTACCTTTTAAGTGGCTCCAAACTCCCTGGCGTAGGGGGTCTGGCGGCAGATGTTTGTGGAGGAGTCTGGCCCGGCCGCCCCCAGCATCCGTCCGTGATCGCGCATCTGGGCTGAGTCCCCGCCTGGTTCCGACGCTTGGAGCTGCCCCGAGAAGCAGCGGCCACCATGCTGTCTGGGCCACGTGCTTCCTTAAGAGGACTTGGGGTGACAGGGCCAACCCGTGCTGCCACGGGACTTGAACAACATCTCAAAACAGAACACGGCGAGGCGGTTGCTTGCAAAAAAACCTATTTTTATAACGTGTTTTCCCCGGGTTTTAAATTAGAACAGGTTTCGCGAGAGAAACTCGAGAAAATGCGGAATAATTAAAAAGGGAAGAAAAATTACTCGGCGTGCTCCGCCCTGGGGACAGCGACGTCTTTCTTTTCGGCCCATTCTTTCGGGACTTTTAAACGTCATCTGGTGATTCTGGATGTTAGATCTTGCGTTTTCTTTTTCATGTAACGTGGCCCCCGTCTTACAGACTCCTTGACGGCTGTCTCAACGGTTTCAGTCGTCTGTGAATTTGTTTCTTGAACCCTGTGGTTCAGGTTTTTCCCCATTATTAAAAAAAAAAACACCTTGAGGGATATTTCCATGGGTTTAGGGTCCACGTTTGACTTCCCAGAAGTTGATTCTTGTGACAAAGGCCGGGAACATTGTTATGGCTCTTCCTCCATGTCACCAAACTGCATTCCCAAAGGTCCCGACAGATATATCTATTTTTTCCCCAATTTTTCTTTTTTATTGAGGTAAAAGGCACATAGCGTGAACTCTGCTGTCTGGACCGTTTTTAGGCGCACAGTCCGGTGGCATTAAGTCCACGCACACGGTCGTGCAGCCCCCCCACCTCCAGCTCCGGCCCGCTTCATCTCCCCAAACTGAAACCGCACCCCCTTAAACACCTCTCACCCCTATGCCCTCCCCATCCTCCGGCACCCACCGTTCTGTCTGTCTCCGTGGATCTGCCTGTTCGGGACGTTTCCTCCACGTGGGGCCACACAGCACGTGGCCTTTCGTGTTTCGTTTCCTGCATCGTCCCCACTATTTTCTAAGCTCGTCCATGTCGTCGCAGAATCAGTGCAGACGGGCCCTGATGGCTGATGGTTCGACGTCGGGTTTTCCGACGCCACGACGGTGCACAGAGATGCCCATTCAGGAGAAACTGTGCTTCGAATTTCGAGCTTTGCCCTTTCGGGGGCTAGCGATCTGCGGTGTGATTCTCTCTCGTGACGCCGGGCAGGGCCACGCGTGGCAGCTCCCGGCCAGCCAGCCCCACGATCACAAGGGTGAGCCACTGACACCCTCAGTGCACTGTGCTGTCGCGTCCTGTGGTTTCGCATTGCATCGTGTCTCCGAAACGTCCACCCGTGTCTCTTGCTTCTGGTGAGGAGGAGGAGGAGAAGGAGGAGGAGGAGGAGGAGGAGGAGGAGGAGGAGGTAATAACTGTTGAGATGAAACGAGGCGACTGCCCAACTCGGAGTGCGCTGAGCACCTGCCTCAGGGTTGTCTAAGCGCCGATGTCCTGTCGGTCGCAGGTGGCAAACACGGTTTTGGTTTACGGTATTTTCAGTTCACAATGAGTGTGTCTGGACGTGACCCCGTCTTCAGCCGAGGAGAATCCGGACTTCGTTCTTTTTCATGGCTAAATACTATTCCTTCATATGATCGGCCTAGGGGAGGGCGCTTCCAAGGGAGCAGTGACCGTCGGTGGCCCCAAGGGGGTGTTTGGCGAGGTGGCTTTGCAAGGGCACTTTCTGCCCGGTGGCCCAGAGAAGGTGAACTATAATGGGCTGAGGGTTAAGTCGGGAGATGAAGCTGCGGGGTCAGCAGATAGAGTCTTCTCTTGAGAAATTTGGGCCAGAACAGAAGTTTGATAGATGTGGGAGGAATAGAGGAGTCCAGGGAGGATTACGAGGTGGGGTAGGGGCTCAGAACAGGGCTGTCTTCAGATGCCAGGGGTCAGAAGTCCCTGGGACGGAAAGGGACAGGGGGCAGGGTTGGCTTTGTTGGGGCGTAGTAAAAGAAATAACTTTCTAACGGCAGAGCAGGCCTCTGTCGGATGTGGCCACATCCCCTTGTTGGAGCTTTGGATCAGATCCTAATTTGAGCAAAGACACGGCTGCCTGTCAGGGGTCCTCCACGGCAGATTCCTGCGGCCTAGGTGAGGGATGGCACGTCCCTGAGAAGCGAGGAAACGTCTTCTGCCCCGACAAGCATCACTCCCTGACCCCAGGGCCGAGTTCCATTCAGCCTCTAGCGATCCCGTTGATGGGGCACAGCCGTCCTGCTCCCCCTGGACCAGGCTCCTGGCTCCCCCTGCCCTTCTGTAAAATGGGCCCGTGTCGTCCCCCCGCAGGGAAGGCGTACGAGATCACCTACGTGCGGCTCAAGTTCCACACCAGTCGCCCCGAGAGCTTCGCCATCTACAAGCGCAGCCGAGAGGGCGCGCCCTGGGAGCCGTACCAGTTCTACAGCGCGTCCTGCCAGAAGACCTACGGCCGGCCCGACGGCCAGCACCTGCGCCCCGGCCAGGACGAGCGCGTGGCCTTCTGCACGTCTGAGTTCAGCGACATCTCACCCCTGAGCGGGGGCAACGTGGCCTTTTCCACCCTGGAGGGCCGTCCCAGCGCCTACAACTTCGAGGACAGCCCCGTGCTGCAGGTCAGGGGAGGCTCTGTTGTGCCCGAACCTTCTGTGGGCCCCTGACGCCGACAGGTGCCAGGGGGCCGCGTCATCGAACGGGAGTGTCCCTTTCCTTGCCTCCCGGGGACACCCACCTCCTCACCTGAGCCCTTTCGTAAGGGGGTGGGGAAACTGAGGCCTGGCGTGGGGAAGGGGTTTTCCAGGGGCTCCCAGACCAGAGTCCTGACCCCTGGCCAGTGCCCCCTGTGGAGCCCTGTGCCACGGGCCTTGCTTCCTCCCTCTGTGAACTGATGACCCCGCCTGCCCTGTGTGTCTCCAGGGGCTCTGACGAGGACAAAGTGGGACGTGTGAAAAGAACACGGGTTTTGGAATCAGGGTCCTGGGTCCCGGGCTGGGGCCCGGTCCAGTAGAAGGCTGTGCAGCCACAGAAACGGTCTGGGGGACCCTTGACGAGCAAGGCTGAGGAACCGAGTTATAAATTTTGTTTTATTTTAAGGAACTTTGAGTAAGTGCAGGTGGCTAGGGGTTGCCGCGTTGGACGGTCACCTACAAAGTGGCCAGCGCTCGGCCCGTAAGAGGTGCTCATACTCGCTTTAAAGACAGTCACAGCGGGTCACAGAGAGGTGGCAGAGAGGGCAGCGGGCCCGTGGCTGTGTCCATTCAACACAGCCCCCCCTCCCCCGTGCAGTCCACCTGTCCTCTCCCAGGGGCATCCCGGGGACAGCGCTTATTTCTCCCGGCAGCGACGCGTGACAACACGCATAGGCCATTGCCAACCTGCGCCTTGGCGTCCAGGGTCTTTATTGGGGTCGGCTGCATAGACATGGCCAACCGCCTGCAGAGCTAACCATAGTCTCCGGCCCCTCCTCAGGTCAGGCTGACCCCACGTGGTCCAGGGGCCCCCATAAATCAGAGACTACCGGGTGGCCCCAGACCCCAGGTGAACAAAGACACTTGTATCAAGCAGGACATTCTAATGAATGGCTTAGGGGTGACCCCAGGAGCGGGGTGGCGAAAGCCAGACCTGTCTTTGGGCACAGTTAACCCTCGTGGCACAGAATCGCAGTTCCAGATGCCCGGGCCCCGTTCGTCTCATTCACAACGTTCACGCGTCATCACCGTGATCCTGTTTAAAATGACAGTTTCTCCTCCACGGGCTCCGAGCCCCACCGACCAGAAGGCATCAGTCGAGGTCCTCTGAAGACGAGCAGAAGGGCCGGGCCCCACGCTGCCCGCCCCGGGGACGCCGTCTCCCTGGGCGGAGGCTTCAGCCGAGACCCTGGCAGCGAGCGGGGTTCCCTGACTTGTTGCCTCACGTGTCCTGGACGTTGTCACTGATGTCCCCTGAGCCTCAGCCCCCTCACCTGTAGAATGGGGGTGATAGCGGTACCTGCTCGCAGGGTTATTGTGAGGACCCGAGCCACAACCCCACGGTGTCACCTGCTGCGCCTCCCCGCACGGGCGTCAGCTGGTTTGAAAGACTCAGGTGAAGGGCCTCCACCTGTGTGCTGCTGGGGTTGGCCCCTTGCTCCTCGGCTGCCCCGGGTACCTGCGGTCTCAGCATCACCTGGGCCCTCATTCGAAAGGCAGAGTCGCGGGCCCCGCCCCAGACATCGGACTCAGAACCGGATCCCGGGCCACGCACTGACATTGACTCCGCCGGGTGCGCATCTTCCTGCTGACGTTGTCTCGGGCCGGACCCCTCCTCGCCGGCCGAAGCACCATCCTCGGGCCGAGGCCCTGGGTGCCAGGCGGCGGGCTGGCAAGGTGCTGAGCTCAGGGAGGAGCAGCAGAGGCCCACGGGGCTGAGTCACGCCGGGGTGTGAGGACAGGCCCTGCTGGGAAGTCGTCTTCTGTCCTGATGGGCCTGATTGCTAAACGCCGGAGCGCCTGGGCCGAATTAAAATGCTAATTAAAATGCAGCTGGAGCGACCTCTGATTCTAACAGCAGGCGGGGGAAATGTCAGCCTTCCCGTGGCTTCGCCCACCTCCTCGGCAGCCCATTCAGGAGTCAGCGACTGTTTATCCAGCGCCTGCCACCCGCCGGGAAGGGCCGGGAACGAGGGGCCCCAGCTCCTGCTCCCGTGGGCGGGCGGATGCTCTGGCGGGACAGACATCGCCTCGGACAGGGGGCTTATCCGTGGGAGCCTGATCTTTGGCACACGAGGAGCCTGTACACCGAGGGCCTGCCCCCTCCAGGCCCAGCCGAGCCGGGGAGAAGGGCGCAGGGACACAGCCTCGCCCAGCTGACGGCTGGGATGGGGGCGCAGGAGCCGCTGAGAGGAGTCGGGTGAGCCGCACGCAGGTCGGCCCTCACCTGCGGCTGCCAGACCGCGGCCCCGCTGCCGACGTCGGCTGTCCTCCTCCAGACAGCCTCGTGGGCTCGGCTCTGGTCCTCGTCCCGGTTCACAGATGGGGAAGTGGGAACTGCCAAACGTTGAGCAACTTCCCCAAAGTCGCGCAGCCAGCAAGTGGCCTGGCACCGGGCTGGGGTGACCCCAAAGCTCAGGCGCCTGATGGCTGCAGTGTTCTTGGAATTGGTCGCAGTTTGGCCCGTCTCTGTGTCCCAGGAGACCCCCAGGGCAGCCAGCTCGCTGGGCCTTCCAGCCGAGCGGGGTGGGAGCACATACCCAGGAACCCGCTGATGGCGTCCCTTCCCCTTCCCCGTGTCCCCCTCGCCCCCAGGAGTGGGTCACCAGCACCGAGCTCCTCATCTCCCTGGACCGGCTCAACACGTTCGGGGACGACATCTTCAAGGACCCCAAGGTGCTGCAGTCCTACTACTACGCCGTGTCGGACTTCTCTGTGGGCGGCAGGTAGGTGGGGGGCAGGGACCGGGACCCCATAACCCTGGTGCTGGGGCAGAAGGTGGCTGCTCTGTGGGCATCACCCCATCTGGGGGGAGAATGAAGATGCCACTTCTGGTGCCCGCGGGGGAGAGTTTGTCTGTTTAAGCATCTCCCGTCCCCAAGAAACAGGGCCCGTGGACATCACCGGCCCGTCTCACGCGTGGCTGCCCGGTGCCGGGGGTGTAAGGCGGGTGATGGCCCAGGGGAGGCACGAGGCTGTCCTCGACATAGACGCTCACTGCATCCCCTCTTAGAGGGGAGACGGGCAGACAGGCGTGTTCCTGCCCCAGTGTCTGCGGGTGGCAGGCGGTGATGGGCGCAGACTCCCCTAAACGAGGTGGCATGCCCAGATGACAAGGACAGGAGGCTGGGGCGGGGTGTGCTGAGGTCAGGGACACTGCTCCACCCATGAGGCCCGCCAAGGCTGGAGGAGGCGGACGCCCTGGCCAGAAGGGCCACCCCGTGCGGGAGCTGGGACTGGAGGATCTAAGAGGAGGCCCTGGGGCTGGAATGGGGGGTGGGAGACCAACGGGGTGGGGGGCTGTCAGGGCCTGGGGCCCGGTTTATTTATCCCTCAGTCAGTGGGGACTGTCAAAGTCTCGGCCAGGCTAGTAACAGGGTCGGGATTTTAAAATGCCTCACGCCGCCCCCCCCATCACCTGCATGGGGGAGGGATAGGAGAGAGAAGCATCCGGAATGTTCCGTGGTGGGGTGAGGAGAAGCGTGTGGCTCGGAAAGCCGTTTAGGACAGGAAGCCAGCTGGACGCGAGAGTGAGGGCCCGTCGGGAGGGGACGCTTGGGCCTTCGTGATCGAGGATGCGCGGTGGCGTTCAGAAAGTGACGTGGGCCCAGCGCCTGCCCTCAGTGTGTCTGTGCCCTCCAAGGAAGGCTGGGGCTGGGGAGTGAAGGGGAAACCACCTGGGAGGGCGTCCCCCGGGATGGCGGACGTCTGCCGTCGGGGGGTCTCGCGGCCGGGAACATCTGGACCCCAGCTGCCAGAGCCGGACCACCCTCAGGCCGGCAGCTGGCTGGGGGCAGGGGGCCCCGCAGCCTGTGTCCCACAGTGGCCTGTGGGAATTTCGCTCCTTGCTTTGGGGTCACAGGGCTTCTTGTGGGGGGGAGGTGTTCGCAGTAACCGGGGGCTGTGGCCGTGGCCGCGACCCTTCGGTGCCCACCCAGGGCGGAGCAGGGGGCACAGCTTAGGAGGCGCCACCGGCTGGCCCTGGGGACGGTCCTGGAGCTCGGGGTCTGCGTGGAGTGGGAGGGAGCGGGCTTCAGAGTCCAGCTCTGCCCGCGAGCGTCTATCACCGCGTGGCCTGAGCCTCATGTCACTCGTCTGTGCCATGGCAGCGACGGGCCCTCCTGCCACAGCCGTGGAGCTGCAGCGAGACGGGACCTCCCAGCGTCGGGGGCTGGCACAGAGGAAGCCGTGGCGTCCTCTGAGTGGCCACTCGGGATGGGGGCAATGGCCCGACCTGCTGGGCACGGCCCCCCAAGCACCTCGTTATCCCTGCCCAGCTCCGCCTGTCTCCTAAGCTCATGGAGGGCGGGAGGTGGGACCCAGGCCACGGCTGCCCTCCAGGCCACAGCCTCACTCCCCCTGAGATGAGGTGATGGCTGTCCTCTGTCAGGAGCAACCTTTCCTGTCCCTTAGACACAAGGAGAAGGGCGTGCGGTGGCCTGCCTGCCACCCACCGCCCTGGGAGCTGGGACGACTTCTCCCCGGGCCCCTCTCGGGCCCTGGGGGCGCCCCTCAGGCAGGATCCCACAGTGGCAGCCTCGTGAACGTGGTCGTTGCTGACCCGTGGCCTCGGGCAACCTCTCTGTCCCTCGGTCCCCCCATCTGTTGGGTGGGGATCGAGCCCAGAAGAGCCCCTTGGCTCCTAGTTCACCAGAATTGGGGTCCCCGGCACGCAGGGGCCTCCTGGTGATGACACCTCCCAGGCACCCGCCCCGCTTTCCAGACCCCCGTCCTCCGCGCTCTTTCCCCAGGTGCAAGTGCAACGGGCACGCCAGCGAGTGCGGCCCCGACGACACGGGCCGCCTGGTGTGCCGATGCCAGCACAACACCACGGGCGTGGACTGCGAGCGCTGCCTGCCCGCCTTCCAGGACCGGCCGTGGGCCCGGGCCACCGCCGAGGCCGCCAACGAGTGTCTGCGTGAGTGTCCCGGGGCTGTGGGGACCGGCGGCCCCGGCGGCCAGGTGCAGGCCAGGAGACAAACGCCCCGAACCCGAGCAGGGGAGGGGCACTGCTCCTGGGTGGGCCGGGTGGCGGCTGGGACGCTGAGCCCCGGTGTCGGTGTCGCTGCCGCCGGGGCGAGGCGGTACCAAGGGGGGCCTGGGGGGCGTGTCATCCTCAGTCCTCGCCCCCACAAACAGCTCCCGCAGACCAAGCCGCCCACGGTGGAGGGGTCCGTGCTGGGAGGCCTGGGGGGGGTCCCCCGACTTGGGCCTTTGTGTTCACGGCCCCAACCGCAGCCGCTAATGAAAGCCAGGCCGGCCGGGGCCCGGCGGTGCTGGCCTCTGCCCACCCGCCCCTCCCGCGGGTCCCCAGGCTGCGCTTTCATGTCCCGCCCGCGTGTGAAGTGGCTTCGACCACACGCCGGAGACGGCGGGGACGTCATCGTACCTCCTCCGGGGACGTGGGGCGGGCGCAGGACCCACCGCCCTCCTCCCAGCCTGGCGCCCCGTCCTGCCCCAGCTCCCACTGTCCCGAAGCCCTGCCCTGGCTGTCCGCAGAGCCCGGCCCCGGTCCCGTCTGGCTTCTCGCGCAGGCGCTCCTGACAGCGTGGCCTCCGGGCCCGCGGTCCTCTTGGGCTCAGGCCACTGGCAGCGAGAACTGGGGCAGGAGGGGACAGCCTGTTCTTTGGGGCAGGATGTCTGCCGGAGCTGCCAAGGGCCGCTGTGGCCCTAATGGGTTCCTGCTGCCCTCGCTGGCCCGCCTCCCCCAGGGCGTCCTCCCAGTGCAGTGAAATTGCTGTTCCACCCGCTCCGAGCCTGGGGCTGTCCCCACGGTGGGGGCACAGAACGCCAGACTGCCTCTCCTGCCACGTCCTCGCCCCTGCGGCCACATTTCTGTCCTCCCGGGCACCAGCCTGGAAGCCGGGGCATTTGCCTGACCCCTCAGCACCCCCATTCCCAGCCGCCCGAATTCCCTGAGCCCGGAGCACGGCCTCGTCCATGTGCCCCCGGCCCCTCTGTGCCCTCCTGTGCAGCCGGTGCCTTGGCCTGGGCCCCGGCACCCCCACTCTGGACGCTGATGCAACCTCTCCCTGCTCTCCCCGCCTCCCGCCCTCCTCTCCCTGCCAGTGTGGTGACACCCACCCCTTGCCCCGAGGTGAAGTCCACTGCCCGGCCTCCCTGGGTCAAGCTCTGCCGACCTCTTGACCTCGTAGCTGCCCCTGGACCCCTCTGTGTCCTGCCATACTGCACGACAGCCCTGCCCTCTTCCCTGCCCATCACATGACGTGCCCGCCCCCGCCCACACCAGGCTTCTCTGGCCTCTGGCTGTCCCCGCCATAGCCTCTGCTCTGACCTGCCGCCTGAGACTCTCCCATCCCCCTCCCCTCCTCCGCCAGCCCCGTCCTGCTCGCCCCTCACATGCAGCCGTGGCTGTGACTTCCTCCAGGAGGGCTCGTCCCACCCTCCCAGGACAGCCGTGGGGCCCCCCTCCCAGGCCCCAGAGCCCCCTGCTTCTCCCATCACCGCCCACCACCCGCCTGCACGTGGGAACGGGGTTCAGACTGTTCGCTGACCCCCCCACGGGGCTTATCCTCAGTCGAGACGGAGCCCCTCCTCAGCACGCAGGTTTTTAAAAATGAATTAATGACCGGACGAAGGGGGAGGCTGGCATTTCCCGTGCACCTGAGTGACCACGTTCCCACACTTCCTACGGCTGAGAGGGTCCACAAGAGATCGAGGGTGGGGGAGCGGGGCAGGGGGGGGCACTGCCACTCCAGAAGGGGGCCAGGCTGGTCCATGACCAAGTGACTGGACGTCTCGGCTCACCTGGGAGGGCCCTGTGGGCCGGGGTGCTCGTGCAGGTGCCACCTCTAGTGGGAGGTCAATCGATCGGGCCCCACATCCTCGATCGAGCCGGGCCTGACCTCCATCCGTGACCTTCCTCGGGCTGCCTGCCCGTTCGGCACAGGAGGCTGAGGGGCACGCCTCCCCTCCCCCACTCGCCAGGGTGGCTGACACCTCCCCCACCCCCACCCCCACAGCTTGCAACTGCAGCGGCCGCGCCGAGCAGTGCGTGTTCGACCCCGGGCTCTTCCGAAGCACGGGCCACGGCGGGCGCTGCCTGCACTGCCGCGACCACACGGCCGGGCCGCACTGCCAGCGCTGCGAGGACGGCTTCCACCGCTGGGACCCGGGGGCGCCCTGCCGGCCCTGCGACTGCCACCCGGCAGGTGGGCGGGCGCCACAGCCCTAGCCCCCGGGCTCACCCCGCTCCCAGGGACTGCGGCCGGACCCCCCCCTGCCCTGCGCCCTTCCTCTCGCAGGCTCCCTGCGTCTCCAGTGCGATGACTCGGGCACCTGCCCTTGCAAGGCCACCGTGACGGGCTGGAAGTGTGACCGCTGCCTGCCCGGGTTCCACTCGCTCAGCGAGGGAGGCTGCAGGTGAGGGTGGCGGGGGAGCGGGTGTGGACGGCCCAGCAGGGGCCCTGGACGTGGACGTGGACTGCATGTCCTGTGTTCTGACCTCCGTCTTTCCACTCCTCCGTCCCGTCATTCCTGTATTCCTTCCTCTTCTGCGGCTGCCACACTCCAGTCCTGAGCGAGGACTGGAGACACCCAGTCCCTGGGGAGGCAGACAGATGCGTATGAGTCAGGGTGCGAGGCCTTGCGGTCGAGGGCGGGCTTCCTGTAAGAGGCACTACGTTCTAGAGGATGGGACGAGGGGAGCGGGGAGGGGTCGGTGTTCCAGGTGGGGAAAGAGCACACGCAAAGGCCCTGAGGTGAGGCAAGGGGGAGCTCAGCGTGGATGAGCAGGGAGCGCGGGGCAGGAGGGTGCGAGGAAGAGGGTCCAGTGAGGCCTGGGAGGCCCCAGGAGGCGCTGTGCGTGGACGTGAAGCAGGAGTGGGGACGAGGCTGGGGGCCAGGGCAGAGGCTGCTGGGAGACGTGGTGGCCCACACCAGCTGGCCACGGAGAGGCAGAGCACCTGACCCACCAGGGTTCTGCTTTGGGTGCCGGGGCGGAGGCCATTCACAGTGAGGGGAGCACGGTGGGGGGAGAGGCTGAGTCTGCAGCGCTGGTGGGGAGCCGGGCAGGGGACGACCGGGATCCGGACCTCGGAGGACAAGATGGTGACGCATCAACCGTCGCTCGATTGCCAAGTACGCAGCAGCGATTAAAGCCGTTATAGACGGCGAAGCGCGTCAGAATGCGCTTGGCTTTGGTTCATTGCGACAGTCTTGTCCTGGATTTGGAAGGCAGCTGAAATGCCTCGGGGGCGTCTTGGAGTCCACACACACCATCCTGTGGTTCTGGGCGTAAAAACGACCATTCGGGGTGGCCTGGGTGCTTCCCAGGCTCCCCCGGGCCTCTGGGCCTTTGCACATGCCACTTCTCTCACCCCCGAGCAGTCTTCTCTTCCCCAGTCCCTCATCTCACCCTTGAGCTGTGGCTAGCAAACTGCTAACTCGTTCTTCAGTTCTCAGCCAAGGTGCCACTCTTCCCTTCCACCTGTCTCCTTGTCCCCACCCCAAGCACCTCCTCTTGTGTACACTCTTCCGTGGCACCTGTCTGTCTGCCCATCCTCACTGGACTGTAGGCTCTGTGAGGGCGGGAACCATGTCTTGTCGGATGGATGGATGGATGGGTGAGTGGATGGATGGGTGGGTGAGTGGATGGGTGGGTGAGTGGATGGATGTGGGGATGGGTGAGTGGACGAGTCGGTGGGTAGGCAGATGGGCCTCTGTTCAGGTGAGTGGGTGGGTCACATCCTCGGCAAGGCCGGGGGCAGGCTCGTGAGTGAGCCCGCCAGCTGGTCCTCTCAGGAGTGGGGAAGGAGGATGGGCTGTTCCCACACAGGGCTTGCTCGCTGGACACCTCTCCCCCGTCCTGTCTCTTCGGCAGGCCCTGCACCTGCAATGCTGCTGGCAGCCTGGGCACCTGTGACCCCCACAGCGGGCGCTGCCCCTGCAAAGGGAATGTGGAAGGCAGACTGTGCGACAGGTGGGTGAGCTGGTCTGCTAGGAGGCCTGTGGGGCGGGACCTCGGGGCTTGTGGTGGGCGGAGCAGCAGGGGCACGGTCCGCACAGACCGAGGCGACCCTGCCGCCCGGCACCCTTCCTGGAGCACCCTGGGTCTGCCACCTGGGAAGCTGTCTAAAGGTTTTACGATGCGGATGGTTCACAGCCTCGAATATACGTCTTTCTCTAGCTCAGAATCCTGAAAAGAAGGAGCTGGCAGGGGTAGGAGACGACCTGGCCCAGGGGTAGGGACCACATGTGACTTGTACCGCACCCCCTCCCCGCCGGGGCAGACGTCACTGATGAGCACGGCCGTCTATCACGAACCCTGTTTTAACCTCGGCGTCCTTCTCTACGCCCTGCTCCTAGAAGCTCCCACCACTCGGGCTGAGATGCCGGCCTGTTTGCCATCCTGTCATGGTACAAACGGAGCATCTAGAGCTCAGGGAGGCAGGAGTATCCAAAGCCACACGTCTGGAATCTTCCTCCTCACGTGTGGGGGGCCTCCTAACTCCGCAGGGGGCTGGCAGGTCAGCCTGCTTACCTGTCTGGGCCCACGGTGTCTCCTCTTCCTGGCTTTGTCTCTGACGTGCAAAGCCCTTTGCAGCCAGCGTGGGGTCTGCCTGGGACTCTGATTCTCTGGCCACGGGCCTTGTGTGTGACATACCTGACACAGCATTACGTTGGGGACTGTCTCCCCTTGCCCGTCTGTGCTGGGCCTTTGAGGCTGGCCTTGGCCTTGGCTCTCTCCATGGCCCACTCAGGCTGTCCCCATGCCTTGTCCAGCTATGGGCTGTGGGCCCTGGGGGGGTGGGGAGGTGGACCCCTTGTTCCATCTTCCCCGCCCCAACCCCGAGGCCCTTCAAACCCAGAGCAGAGTCAGGGAACCAGATCCCAGCCGGGTCTCCCCACCGCTTCACACCTTGAGCTGGTCCTCCAAGCCTCAGGCTGCCCGTTTCTGAGGTAGGCGGGCCTGATGCGATGTCATCGGAGTCAGCAGTTTCTTATGAATCGGATTCCTCAACCTGGGCGGCTCGGATGGAGCCCCCACCCCCACAAACTGGGGGTCCATATTGTTAAGCACCTCTCCAGGGCCCCGTGGAGCAATGGCTGATGCTAGCGCTGGGTGTGGAAAATGCCAGAGGAGCTGAGAGCATCTCGTGGTGCCAGAAAGCAAGGAAGTGCTTCAAAAAAAACAAAAATAGACCAAAAAAAAAAAAAAAACACAAAAAGAACCAAAAAAACCCCTGAAAAAACAAAAAAAACAACAACCCACCCAACCCGGGATGGCGGCCCGTGTCAAGAGAACGCGAGAGCCAACCTAAAAGTTTCCAAAGCTGGAACAACTTGAACAGCAAAATAAATAACCCAAAGAATCGAGTAAATATCCACGCGTCCACGCGGATGTGAATAAATAAATACACGGGACAAAGGGGCAAATCTTCCTCGCAGAAGAACCCCAAGTTAGAAACGCGGAGGGAGTGAGGGAAGTGGAAAGTCACCGCTAGGATCTCCGAGTGACCGCGGCGGGGGCAGGCGCCGCTGCTTAAGGCCGAAGTCAGAGGCCCGGATGCAGGGACTTGATTTTAACCCGGAGAGGGGGGCCGTGCTGCAGTGGGGACACCGGCGGGCAGGCCGCTGACCAAGTGGCGAGGGTGACGTGGGCATCGTTTGCCCCGGTGAGGGGCACTTCACCTCTGTTTCTTCTCCTAACCCACAGGCTCGGTCTAATCATGATATAAATAAATATAAATTAAATATAAATTAAATATAGATAAACTTTTTATTTTTAAGTTTCCCCAGTGATTCTGGGCTTGCGTGGGTCCGGCTGGGGTCCCCTGGACCTCGCTGGTTCACGCGGCCCGTGGGCACGGCCGGCCTCTCGTTCCAGGTGTCGCCCGGGGACCTTCAACCTGCAGCCCCACAACCCGGCCGGCTGCAGCAGCTGCTTCTGCTTCGGCCACTCCAAGGCGTGTGGGGCGGCCGCCCAGTTCCGCGTGCACCACATCCTCTCCGACTTCTGCCAGGGTAAGGAGAGCTGCCGCAGCCACCCCCGTGGGGTCTGCTCCCAGCCCGGGGTGGCAGGCCATCCCTCTGTGGGGCCCCTGACATGGCAGTGGGGGTGGGGAGGAGGGGTGGCCTCAGGCCCCGGCCGAGGCATCCCCCCCTTGCAGGCCCACACAGCAGGCCCTGCACCACGTTCCCCGGGGGTGGGTGTCAGCGCCCTGGTGCCCCCCAACACCCTGCCCGGCTCTGCCCTTCCCTCAGCCTCCAGCAGACTTCCCACTTGTGGGCGGGGTTGGGGACCGGGCACGGGGCAGCCTTTGGGCCCTGTGGGGGATTTCCAGTCGCTCCAGGTCCAGACTGGCCTCCCTTGGCGTGTCCTGGCGCTGAGGGTTCAAGCTCAGGCCCCTGGCGGCCTCCATTTATTGAGCACCTCCTGTATGCAGGCACTGTGCTCTTCCCGTGCAGGGAGCCCCGCGGTGCCCCCGGCGGGCAGGTGCTCTCATCCCCATTTTATGGGTCAGATGCCCGAGGTCAGGGCAGGTCCCGCGATGAGTTGCTGGCGCCAGGGTTCGTCAGCACCCGGTTCTGCCCTTAGCCACTGTGCAGGCCCTTTCTCCGGGTCTGAGGTCCAGGGGTGCATACTGTGGGGCCCCTGGGCCCCAGCTCCGGGTGGCACAGGTGCGTCTTTGGAGCGGGAAAAGGGTGGAGCTCTGGACTCTGCACTAAGTCGCAGCCTGCGTGGACCCCGGCTGTGTCCCACAGGGTCCCCGCGCCCTACGTCTCCCCCAGGGAGGAGCGGAGTGTCAGCCTGGGGTGGAACTTGGGGGGGCGCAGGCCCTGGGTGCCATCACTCCGCTCCGACGCGGGGGCCGTGTGCCCTCTGCTGGACGCCGCGCAGAAAGCGGGGCCCAGAGGGGCCGGGAACGGGGACAGCCTGTGGTCACCCGGCCCCGGGGGTCCAGCACGTTTGCCTCCGACGGACTCATTGTACAGATGCCAGGGATCTGCTCCCACTCTGAGCCCGGCCCTGCCCGGTTCGTCTCCTGTTACCCCAGCCACCCTCGGCCAGCGGGTCTCGAACTTTTGGTCTCTGGATTCCTTTATGGCCCTGAGAAATACTGATTTATGGGGGATATTTATAGGGATGTTTCCTGTGGATTAACTCATATGGATTAGTTTCTAGGAATTAGAAATCGGAACAGTGATTTGATGCGTGTTCATTTGTTTAAAGACAATTATAGGAAACTTAATAATAATAATAAAATCCACCCACAAAATATAACTCAAAAAGGCAGAAAATTTTTTGAGAAGAGTGCTCCTCATCTTAGATCTTCACTCAGCCCCTAAGGTCTGGCTCTAGGGAAGTCAGCCGATCCTTACCCTGGCCACTGCCATTTAGTCTGAGGTGATGTCACGTGTCCTGTAGCTTCTAGAAGACTCCTCTGTGTGTGTGGGAGAGAGACAGAAGGGAAAGTGTGAATGACCTCCCTTTTTTCAGCCCTCTCTCCTCACCCCCTGGGGACCCCAGGTGTTGGGCCTTCACCCCAACCCCTGGCTGTCCCCTGAGGTCACTTGCTCTGTGCTAGACAGAGCGAGAGTGGGTCAAACCGGGTCTGGGGACCAGAAGGCCTGGGTTCCTATCCCGGCTTGACCCCTTCCTGTGCAGGTGGCCTCCCTGGGTGCAGTGGGGCTAATGACACGTGGCCCTCGTAGGGTCTCGGGGGAGGGCGTTCTTTGAAGTCCAGTGGTGTTAGCAAGGCCCTGCCGCCCAGGCCCCCACGTTGGGGGTCTCAGCCTGTGTCCTGTGCCCACTGGGAGAAGTGAGGATCCAGAAGTCTGACCTGGCCCCACGCGGAGCCAGGTCCCTGAGCTTCCTGGCTTCCCCCAGACCTACCTTCTCCCCTAAGACCTGCCCTGGCTCAGGGACAGGGGTCTGAGCGGCCCGGCCAGCTGGCTCCCAGCCCCACATGGCCTGTCTCCCCTCCTGGGCCCCATCGTTTCAGGCTGTGCTCAGGCCTCTGGGGCAGGACTGTGGGGCGGGCGGGGAGAGATCCTTTGGACCAGGGGAAAGCTGTGAAGTGCGATGGGGCGGGGGCCACCTCCGGGGCCTCTCAGGGACCTGTGTGTCTGTCTGTTGTCCAGGAGCCCACGACGACGGCTGGCGGGTCAGCAGTGTGGGGGGCTCAGAGCGTCCCGCACGATGGAGTCCAGGGGGGCTTCTCCTGAACCCCGAAGATGAGGAGCTCACGGCACCAGGTACCTCTAGCCCCAGGCTGGGTGGGACCCCCCACCCCCGCCCCGTGTGCTTCCTGTCGCTGCTCTGACAAATCGCCCCAACCTAGTGGCCGAAGACAACACAAACTTACCCTCTCAGTGTTCCGGATGGCAGAGGACCGAAATGGGTCTCACGGGGCTGAAATCGAGGTGTCGGCAGGCTGCGTCCCCCAGGGGTCCTCGGGGAGAATCCGCGCCCCTTTTCTGGCTTCCGGAGGCCCCTGTGCTCCTCAGCTTGTGGCCCTTCTCCCGCCTTCAATGCTGGTCCCGCCGTTCTCATGCTGCATGACCCTGGCTCCCACTCTCCTCCCACCTTTAAGGACCCCGTGGCCACACTGGGCCCCACTGTGACCCACCTTAACCTTTGCCCCTTGAGGTCAGCTGATTAGCATCCTGGTTCCACCTGCAGCCTTAACCTGCCCCCGCCGTGTGACACAGCTTATTCGAAGGTGCCAGGGATTAGGACACGGGCACAATTGGGGGCCGTCTTCTGCCAACCACGTGCCCCACGGCATCCTTGTCACGGCCCTGCCAGCCAGGGCTCCATCAGGCCACTGTCCCACCCCAGACAATCCCTGTGCACTTCCCATCAGCCCCTCACCCCGCCAGGCCACTGCACCTCACGCCCAGGGCCTTGGGATTCCTGCAGAAACAAGACGTTCTAGACTGTTCTGAACCACACCCCTAACTGTGTGTGTGAACACGGCCCCCGAGGGCCCACAGCCAGGGGAGCACAGGACATGGGTCCTTGGGCCCCGTCGCGGGGCGGGCGTCCAAGCTCCGCGGCCCACAGACAGAGAGCACCTTCCGCGCTGCTTTGTCGACGCGGATAAGGTCTTAAGGGGGCCATTTGCTCAGGAAGCGTTTGCCGGGCTCCGGGCCAGGCTGACGGACACGCTCTGCCGTTCCCACTCACATCCCAGCAATGCTCTCCAGCTCCAGTGACTCGTGAGGACAAGGACTGAGGGGACACGGAAGGTGGGAGTGTCCTCTCGTGCCCCGTCCTGCCCTGGCGTGATGGTCAGCGCCAGCCATTGGCACCTTCCGAGGGATACCCCAGTCCTGTGTGTTTCTCAGGATCCCATCGGATCCTTTCGAGTTGACTCCAGGGGAAAGTGTGGCCTGTGGGGGCCGTCACACGTGTGGCACGCTTCGCTCGTCCTCGCTTTGAGCCTCGCTAAACTCCCACGCACGTGGGCCCACGTGTGTCCTGCCCGTGATCGGGTGGCCCGGCGCCACCACGGAGCATGCCGCGTGTGTCTCCTCTGTCCCACGTAGTCTCTGTTGTCCCATCGGACCGCACCTGCAAAACCCCGGTTCAAGGATAAAAGCATTAAGGACATCCAGGCGGTGACAGCAGGGCATCAGACCAGGTGTGGGGCCTGATGATGGGCATGGTGGCGCTCTGGTCTCGGGCCGGCTGAGGGGCACAGCGGCCCCCTCTGCATCCGCTGCGGTACCACCGCCTTGGATGTCCTGTTCGCTGCGGCTTTTATCTTGTTCCAACGCTGAATGAAGTCGGTGTAGACATTCGCTACCAAGTTCATCCCAGGGAGACCCTCCAAGCCTCCTCCTCTCGTCCTCAGGGAAGTTCCTGGGAGACCAGCGTTTCAGCTACGGGCAGCCCCTCACGCTGACCTTCCGGGTGCCCCCCGGGGGCTCCCCGGGCCCCGTGCTGCTGAGGCTGGAAGGGGCGGGCCTGGCCCTCACTCTGCACCACTCCAGCCTGGCCGGCCCCCAGGACACCGGGCGGCCCGGCGAGGTGCAGCTCAGGTTCCAGTAAGTGTCCCGCTCGGTCCTGAGAGGTGTGGCTGGGTGGTCAGAGGGTCCCTGTGGCCTGGGGGCTCTGGCCTCCTCACCCCTGCCGGAGGCCTTGTGGCCCCGCCCGCCCGGGCCTCAGGTTCCGGCTTGACCCCGGCCCCCCCGCCAGGCTGCAGGAGACCTCAGAGGACGTGGACCCTCCACTGCCCCCCTTCCTGTTCCAGCGGCTGCTGGCCAACCTGACCACCCTGCGCATCCGGACCAGCCCCAGCCCTTCCGGTCAGTCACGATGGGGACCACCCCCAGATGGGGCCGGGGCTGCTTTGTTGAGTCGTCACAGCAGGCGGTTGTTGTCCCCATTTTACCATGAAGAAATGTGAGGCCCGGAGAGGTCGGGCACTTGCCCAAGGTCATATAACCAGCAGGGCAGCGGGTGGGTGCTGAGGACAGAGGCAGGGGCTGGACAGGTGAGGGGCCTGAGGATGGGCAGCTCTAAGTGACAGGTGTGTGTGGCCAGTGACGCGGCCAAGAACTACCGGTGCCGTCAGGGGTGACGGAGTTCCCAGGAGGCTGGACCCTGGAGGGGCACCACAGTTGTGACAACCAAAGTGCGTACTTGTCATTACGCTGCTTCCAGGGGTCGACGGGCTCCTGCGTGAACCTGTGGCTTAGGTGGCCCGCTTCCCCCGAAGCCCCGTGAGGTCCAAGGCTGGGCCCTGACCAGCCTCGTCCCAGTTCCGGTTCGTTCTCCCTGTTGGGAGTGGTGCTTGAACTGCCTGCACCCTCACGGTCCCCAAAAGCCTCCCCAGATCACTCAGAGGCCGCCCAGCTGAGACGCCCGGCCTCATTTTCACCTTTCCAGCAGCTTCCAGCACCTCCTCCTCTCACTCACTCAACCTTCGGGGGATATTTGCGAGGCGCCTACTAGGCCAGGCCCGTGCCAGGTGCTAGGGGTGGGCCAGAGAGGCGGGTCGGCCTCTCTCACCCACCCCCAACCTCGTCTTGCCTCAGACCACATCCTGGGGCCGACCTCCCCGGGCCTTTCTGTGTGCGCGACTCACATCTGCATTTATTTAATTTTTTAATGTAGAAAAGTGATCACCCAGCACAGTGTCTCGTTTTCGGCTCCCACTGCGGCTTGGAGGCTGATGCTCCTCGTTACGTGTTAGAACACGGCCCTGTGCCCGGGGGTGACGTGGATGCTCCGCGAGGTTTAACCATCCCCCACTCACTCACTCACACAAGGCGGTTTTGGGGTTCCCGTCGCTGCAGACCCTGCCGCGGGGATGGGCAGGGCCTCGTGTAAAGCTCTGGGGTCCTCGCGCGAGGGTGTCTTTGGGACGGGCTCCTGGAAGGGGAGATGCTAGGCCAGCGAAGGTGCATTTTCCGTTGGGCTGTGCGCTGCCAGGTTGTCCTCCGGGGAGGCCGTAGAGAGCAGGTGTGCTCCGCGCTCTGCCCGGAGGCTCGCCCAGGGTCCCCCCTCGCTGCTTGTCACGTGTTGCCCGGAGCGTCTGTTGTTTGCCGCGGGAGGGCTGCTCTGATAGGAGCTGTTTCTCTGTTTCTAGAAGCAGAAGCTTCTCATTCTTATTCCCACACCCACGGGCGTGAGTTCCCCACCGCCCGGCCTTCGCGGCGTTGGTCCTTAAGATGCTCACCGGCCGGAGGGTCGTGTGGTGTCACCGTCCTTTAAATTTACGTATCTCTCATAACCCGGGAGAGTGAGCGTCTTTCCATGAAATTCCCAGTCATATCCGTGGCTCGTCCTGAAATTTGCCTAATTTTCCTTGGCCCCTCATTGGGCCATTTTTTTTAAAAATGACAATTGACCCAAGGGCTGCCCTTTATGTACATGGGCCAATGACCCTTTGCCTCTTATGTGTGAGAGTAGGAAGGTTTGGGGGAACGTGTGTGCCTGTGACTCTCTTCCTCTCTCCTCACTCTCAGGCCAGGTGCTCCTGACCGAGGTCCGGCTCACGTCAGCGCGACGGGGCCTGCCCCCCACAGCCTCCTGGGTGGAGACTTGCTCCTGCCCCAAGGGATACGAGGGCCAGTTCTGTGAATCTTGTGCTCCGGGATACAAGAGGGAGACACCCCTGGGGGGTCCCTATGTCAGCTGTGTCCCCTGCACCTGTAATCAGCATGGCCCCTGCGACCCCGACACAGGTGAGGCTCCTAGCACCCCATCCCGAGGCCACCAGGCCTCGCTCAGAGTAGCGAGGTGAGTCCTGACCCAGGCAAGGGCAGCCGTGTGCGTCGGCACCACGAACAGCACCGATGACGTGGGTCATCGGGGTCCTCCACGCGCCGGGCGCCTTCTCCTGCACCGCATCTCCGAACCCTGCAAGCACCGCAGCGGTGCCAGGACCACGACTGTCCCATCTTCACGGTGCCCACGGTGCAGCGAGGCCACATGGCCGGTAGATGGCAGGGCTGCTCCTTTCTCAAGTTCACGGCCGCTTTTCACACCCCCAGCGGGAGGGGAAGCCCAGACAGACCGCGCCCGAGGTCACCCAGGTCACCGGGCAGGAGGCACTGGAGGGGGCCGGACGCCGGGCTCGCTGCGCACGCGGCTCGGGCCTCTCTCACGCAGGACGCGGGCGGATCAGCGCCTGCCCCTCTCCCGGAGCGGGTGGGGGGTCTGAGCAGGGCAGTGGCTCCTTGGCTTTTCTTGGGTTCCAGCAACGGACAGTGGCCTGGGAATCAGCAGACCAGCCAGGGCGGGCCAGCCCGGGCATCGTGAGGGACGTCCGTCCTTCTGCCCACGACAGGCACCTCTAACTGAGCCTAGACGGGGCCTGATACCCCTTCCATGGAGGGCTCGCTCATGAAATGGGGTGAGTCCGCCATCCCTCAGAGGCCGCGGCACGACGTCCTGCTCAGCAAGTCCTCACCTGTCACATGGGCAGGGCGGCCACGCTGCCCGCACTGGACAGGAGTCATGAGCATGGGGGCGGGGTAGAGGCAGGGACCAGGAAAGCAGGGCAGACGTGGTGGTTCCTCTTGGATGCCACCCCCCACCCCGCTCTGCTTGTTGTACACACGCAGCCCGGTTCCCTCGTCCCCCTCCTCTCTCCGCAGCCCCAGCTCCCAGAAATGGCAGTCTCGCTTCACCCCTTCTCACCCAGGCTTCTCGCCTGATCCCTGGCTGTGGGTCCCCCCTTCCCCAGCATCCCGGCTCCGAGCAGACTCCAGGGTCCACAGAGCTAAAGAGAGGGGTTCGCAGAGTCCCCCATCCCTGGAAACCACTGGCAGGGAGGCTGGGGGGACCCACAGACCCCATAAACGGGAGCCTTGTGTCAGGACCAGATCCTGGGTCTGTCTGCGCCACTCTCTTCGGCCCCCCTGGTTAAGAGCCCACGGAGAGGGGGAGAAGTGTGGGGGCAAAGCCCGGCCGTGCGGCCTGAGGGTCCTGTTGCGGGCTTTGGGATGGAAAAGGAGAGCGATGACAGCGACAGTACTTACGCGTGCTGTGGACCGTGCAGGCCTCGTGGCCTCCTCGAATCCCGATGGAAATCCTTTGAGGTCACAGCCCGTTTGAGGTTGTCAGGCCCATTTTTCAGGTGAGGACACTGAGGCCCGGGGTGTTAGATGGTTCGGCCGAGGTCACATGGTGGCCGTGAGCCCAGGGTGGACTCTACATCCCCGGGCCACACGGCCTCCCCCTCGGAAGGGTTGTCACCCGTTCTGCCGGGGACATACTCTGTGACGCCACTACCAGGAGCCCGCCCGCTGTCCCCGGGTGCTCGGGCTCAGGCGGTGTGACCAGGCGTTCGTCTTGCCCTCAGGGATCTGTCAGTGCGGCCACCACACGGAGGGCCCGTCCTGTGAGCGCTGCGCGCCAGGCTTCCATGGCAACCCCTTCGCGGGCCAAGCCGACGACTGCCAGCCCTGCCCGTGCCCCGGACGGTCGGCCTGCACTGCCCTCCCGGGGAGCAGGGAGGTGGTGTGCACCCACTGTCCCCCGGGCCAGAGAGGTGAGTGGCCCGTGCCCTGGGGTCCCGCTGCCGCCTGGGCTCCAGGAGGGGTCCTGGCTTTGGAGTACAGCAGATGAGGGAGGGTCCAGCCTAGGGGGGGCAGGCCTGACCCGAGTCCCACGGCCCTATAGTTAGGGTCCCAGGCCGCTGTGGGTTCCTGGCAGAACGTGGCCCCCCGAGCATACCCAGGTGAGGTGCTGAGATCCCCGTGTCCAGGTCCTGGTCCCTCCGAGCCTGGCTTGGTAGTTTGGGACGGTGCCTGGGGGTCTGTATTCCTAACCAGGCCTCTGGCCGATACGTCAAGGTGGAAAACCTCTGATGACCTTTTCAGCTGTTAAAGATGTCACCAGGTGATGTGCGAGGTGGACACCCCTGACCCCACCCCCAGCCCTCATTCCCGCCGCAGGACTTAGGCCTGTTGTAGACATCGGGTATTTTAAGCAGCTTCACTGAGGTGGTTCTCACACACCCTACGATTCATCCACTTAAAGTGCACAATTCAGTGTCGTTCGTTTGTTTGTTTGTTTGGGTGTATTTCATTATTTTTATTAGGGCAAAATGTACACAGCATAAAATCTGCCATTTTTAACCATTTTTAATGTGCACAGCTCAGTGCCATGTGCAGGGGGCACCGCCCTGGGAGAGGTGCCTGGGGGGACAGTGGGGTCTGGTGCTGGCCCCGTCTATCACGGCCGCATCCTTTGGCCCCCGAGAGCCCGGCACGCGGAGAGCTCACCCGGACAGTCTGAGTCGGGACGGCCCGGAGTCCAGTCCTGGTCGCTGCCTACCCCCTGCCCACCACCCCAGCCCCTCAGCAGCCCTTCCCGGGGCTTCACAGATGCCTCCTGGCCTGCGAGCCGTCCTCACCTGCTTCCGAGCGAGCGGCCGACGGACGGCGGGGCCACGGCCTTCGTCACCAGCTTCCACCTCCCCGTTGCCCACCTGCCCTCGTGCTGTTTCTGAGTCCCAGAGCTAGGCCTCTCGATCTCGAGCTCTGTTCGGATTTTATCCTTTCTTCCCTTTTTCTTCCTCTGTATTCCTCCTCCCCATTTTCAAGGTCGCCTCCCTTTAGTAGTATTAAGTAAAGGATGAGCTTTGGGGACACAGGGAGCCCCGACTCCCTTTCGCAGGGACGGGGCCTGTTTGTTCAGTGATCAGGTGGGAACATGCTCGTAACGACTGAAAAACCGTCTGTAAAAGCGTGAAGGGGACCATAACGTACGTGCGAGCAGGAAGGCAGCGTGCCTGCCGTCCGGCCACCCCCAGGGGACCGTGACAACTGTCTCGTCCATGGACCCGGCCAGTCGTGGACACACACACGATGGCTGTGTTTCCCAAGAACAGGCCGACCGGGCGCACGTATGTCGTCCTATGTCCCGTCTGCGCTCAGAGTGGACCTCCCAGTTCGCGGCCCCCTGAAAGCCTCCCCACGTGCCACCTTTTCCGAGGTTCACAGTGGCCCCAAAGTCTGGGAGATGAGGTGGCGACCCCCGCACACAGCAAGGAAGCAGCGGAGGAGTCTGAGATCAACGGCCCAAAGGAAGTTCCGAAATCACGAGAAGCAGGAGAACGAAAGGGACCAGGAGCCACACATGGAAAAGCAGCCCCAGCTAAGGGGGGGAGGCAGAGGATGACCAGGAGGGGCACAGCGACCCTGAGAGACGGTGACCTGGAAGACGGAGAGAGCGAGGGTCAGGGTGACGATGCGGACGATGGGTTACGATGAAGACAGAGGCGATGGTCACGGTGGAAAGGATGACGATGAAGGTGAGGGTCAAGGTGAAGGTGATGCCGCTGACGAAGGTGGCACCGATCCCGGTGACGACGAAGTCGATGGATCAAGACAATGGCTGACGATGGCGCAGGTGATGCCCACCTCCTGATGACGAGAACGGGGGTGGTGACACGAATAGGCGATGACGGCCACGACTGCGGAGCGTTTAACCGTGTGCGGGGCACGGTGCTAGGCGCTTCGCACAAATGGCCTCACCAAGCGCTCCCAACAGTCCCGAGCCGTAGCTGCCACCCTCCCCCTCTTTGCATCTGAGGAGCCCGAGTCCAGAGAAGCACAGGGCCTTGCCCAAGGCCCCACAGCCGGCTGATGGCCAAGCTGGGCCCTGCTGCACGTCATCGTGACCCCAGAGCCCGCGCCCTGTTCCACAAGGCGCCCCTGGGGACCCCTGGACGGGCGCCTGCCGCCCTCGCTCCTCGTGGCCCCAGCAGCCCAGCGCCCCCCACACCTGCTCCTCCACGCACGGCCTCTTCCCTAGGGCGGCGCTGTGAGATCTGTGATGACGGCTTTTTCGGGGACCCGCTGGGACTCTCCGGGGACCCCCATCCCTGCCAGCGGTGCCGGTGCAGTGGGAACGTGGACCCCAACGCCGTGGGCAACTGCGACCCCCTGTCCGGCCACTGCCTGCGTTGCCTGCACAACACGGCGGGTCCTCGCTGTGACCGGTGTCAGGACGGCTTCTATGGCAGTGCCCTGGCCCCTCGGCCTGCCGACAAATGCATGTGTGAGTACCCGCCTCCCGGCCCACGGGGTGGGCACGGGGCCCCCCTTCTCCTCCAGACCCAGCCGGCGGCTCTGCGAGGCTGTGCGGCCCAAGGCAGCCTCTTCACCTTCCCTGAGTCGGTCCCGGATGGCCCGTGGCACTTGTCATGTGCCCCCTGCCCCCGGACTCCCGGTCGGGCTGCGCCCCTCTCTCCTGCCCCTCTCTACCGCCTGGGTCAGCCCGGAGCCCGGCGCCTCACTCAGAAGGCCGGGGCGCGCACAGCCCGTGAGTGGCCCCCAGGAGCAGTGTTTGGAGAAGCCCAGTTTGTCCCAAACTTGTTCCTGAGCCTTTTCCACGTGGTTCCTGCCAGGTCTAGGAGAAGAGCAGGCTGGAGTGACCCACAGTGGTGGGCACAGGGGTCTGTCTGTCCGTCTGTGACCCCCGAGTGGGTCGCTGGCCTTCACTCCAGCGTGCAGGGGCTCAGGGCAGGCTCAGGAGGGCCACCTGGGCTGCCTCCCCAAGGACAGAGCGAACGGGCTGAGACTGGGGCCTGGCCCTCGAGCCTTTTCCCAGAAGCCGCTTGGGAGCCTGGGCTGCCTCTGAGTCGTCTCCTTGGGCTCCCCATTTTGTCCGCCTCTCCTGGACCCCCACAGCTTGGGCAGATGGTCTGCCTGGTTCCCCAGCCCCTTCCCTGCTCCCGCCCCCAGCCTGCAGCTGCCATCTGGGGGGCTCGGTCAGTGAGTCCTGTGACCCAGCGACCGGCCAGTGCTCCTGCCTGCCTCATGTGACCGGACGGGACTGTGGCCGCTGCAGCCCAGGCTTCTACGACCTCCAGCCCGGGAAGGGCTGCCAGAGGTGGGTGGGGCGAGGCTACGGCGCCCTCCCCTAGGCTCCCACCGGGGTGGAAGAAAGCACCAGGGAGCCTCCGGAGAGGGCCTGGCTTGGAGCGTGGTCCCAGGGCCACTGCCAGGTCCACTGTGCCCTGCTCCGAAGGGGGACCAAGGGGCGGTCTCTTGGGGGTCAGACTCACGGCCCAGGATCCAGGCCAAGAGCAGCCCTAAGGGATGTCCAGGTGGGTAGGGGCCGGATTGGTGTCTGATCCCTCTCTCGGTGATGCTGTCACTTAGTGACCCTTCTGGCCACAGCAGCACCTTAGACACCGTCTCTGGGGAGCAGTGGACTCCAGGGAATCGGCCCCCACGGCAAACAGGTTTCCTCCTCCCGTGACTTCCCGTAGCCTTTTTTCCTTTTCGTGGGAGAGGGGACATTTTTCGAGACCGTTTCCTAGGGCATGGCTTGGGGGAAGCCGTTCGACGTCTGCCAACATGGAGATGGGGCCTTGTCCCAGACGAGGTGGCACAGTCTGAGGATCCCTCTCCAGCTGCAGTGGGGGTGGGAGGAGCTTACTCAGACGCGGTCCCTTTCCTTATCGCAGCTGTAAGTGCCACCCACTGGGTTCCCAGGAGAACCAGTGTGACCCCAGGACTGGGCAGTGCCCCTGCCGCCCGGGCGTCGAGGGCCAGGCCTGCGACAGGTGCCAGCCCGGTTTCTTCGGCTTCTCCGTCAAGGGCTGCCGGGGTGAGGAAGCCAGGTCCCTCCGGGGCTACTAGAGGGTGGGGCCTGACATTCTGGGCAAAGAGGACCAACGGGGAAGACGGCCGTGCGGCAGGGGAGAGAGAGGTCAGGTGCCCGCAGGCCCCGGAGCGGCCCTGCAGACGTGGAGTGAGAGGGCAGAGGCTGGCGTGGGGCGGGGGTGGGGCGGGGCCAGGAGCTAGTCCCAGATGCCACTGCGCTGGGGCCACGTGCCACGTCTCCGGGCCTCAGTGTCCTCATGTGTGCTCTTAGACCGCACAGCTGTTCCTTAGCCCCCGGGGGACGCTGAAGGCATCACCTCCGACCCCTGAATCAGTCTCCTGGGGAGGCCCCAGGAATGTATTTGAGCTCCCCGGGGGGCGGACGGGGGGTCTGGGGAAGCCAGGTGTGAGGCTGCAGGGGCCCCGGGGTTCTGGCGTGGGGTGGCCCTCGGCACCCAGCGCCATCGGCCTCCACAGCCTGCAGGTGCTCCCCGCTGGGTGCCGCCTCGGCCCAGTGCCACGAGAACAGCACGTGCGTGTGCAGGCCTGGCTTCGTGGGCTACAAGTGTGACCGCTGCCAGGACAACTTCTTCCTCACGGCCGGCGGTGCGCAATGCCAGGAGTGCCCGTCCTGCTACGCCCTGGTGAAGGAGGAGGTGAGCCCGCCCCGTCCGGGCCCCGACCAGGCCCTCTGCGCCTCTCATTCATTCCGGGGCACCAGGAACCGCCCACCCACCCGCAGCTCCCTGGCCTTCCAGGACCACCAGCTGCCATCTCCCTGTGCGTGCCCAACCCCCCGACCCACCCTCACCCAGGGCCACCCTCACCCCTGCCCTTCCCCCACCCCTCAAACTGTTTCCCGACCCACCACCCAGGCTGAGGCCTCACTTTCTCTCAAGGTCAACGGGGATGAGACCACAGAAGGCCCTTTGTGGGGAGGAACAGGTGGAGGGCGATGCCCGTTCTGGGGCACAAGCAGCATCTTGAGCAGGGAGGTGGTGTGGTGTAGGGTTTCCGTCCCCTCAGTTCTGTTAGTTGTCGTGCACCGAAGCAGGTGACAGCCTCGGTACAGCTCAGTGTCTCCTGTTCCAAAAAGGACCTGCCTTCGGGCCTGCAACCCCTCACCTGATAAAAAGGATGAGGCCAGCTTTGGGGATGATGGTCCTGTAGGACGATGAGTTGACATAAGCTGAGTATTAGGTGCCACCCCCAGGAGCTCCTGGGCCAGGCCTGTCATCAAACCCACTGACGTGACTGTTCATGCCCAGGGGAGTCAAGAAAGAGCACAAATCACCTTGTTCAGAACAGTTTTGCTTCCAAGCGAGTTCAGGATTTTTTGAACCTGACTTTGTCGTCAGAAGAAATGAAAGGCCTTATTTTTCAGAGCATTTCGGACTTCGGAACTGAGGAGAGGGCTCGGGGCCCGACGCCCTGCCCCCCAGGGTGGTCATAGGGGGAACGTGAACTAGAGCGGGGCGGGCGATCGCTCCCAGCACGTGCTCTGGAAATGCAGTCCTTGTCCCGATGGCTGAAAGGACGGGGTGGGAGACGTGGCTGGCATACTCACTCAGCCGCAGGTGCACCTGCTCCGTGCCAGTCTTGGGAATACGGCAGGACAGACGCCTGCTCCTGGGCTTCCCTTCCCATCCGCCTCTCCCTCAGGAGGACAGAGGTGTGGTCAGAGGAGTGCCCGCAGGTGCCGTGGGTGCGAGAAGGGAAGGGACAGCCATGAGGTCAGGGTGGGCAGGGCTGGGTTTCAGACGTTTGGTGTGTCCTTAGCTTTGAAGCCCAGGGGAAGGAGACCCTCAGGGAGGACAAGCCAGGTAGAAGCCAGGAGGCGGTGTCCAGGCAGTACCTCCAGGCCACCAACCTCACACACCCCTCGTTTCCTGTGCCCTCCAGGCTGCCAAGCTGAAGGCCAGGCTGATGCTGATGGAGGGATGGCTGCAGGGGTCTGACTGTGGCAGGCCCTGGGAACCTGTGGACATCCTGCAGGGAGAAGCCCCGAGGGGGGACGTCTACCAGGGCCACCACCTGCTGCAAGGTGCCGCGGGAGGGCACAGTGGGCGACCGGGAGGCCAGGGGAGGGCTGGCTGGTCAGACGCCCCTTTGGAGCCCTTCAGTCTGGTCTCAGGATGCTCTGAAGGCTCCCGGCTCAGCCCCAGGAGAACCCACTTGCTGGGAGAGCCTGTCTGACCGCCCCGACTAGCGGGGTCCCTCCCATGACACCATCCTGTCGCCCCACAGACCTCTCCTCCAATGCCCATCGCCCAGTTATATTTTGAAGCTATCAATGCTAGTCTGACTCTCCAGCATCAGTCCCCCCGCCCCTCCCAGACCCTAAGCCCAGCGAGGACAGGGCTGGGTTCATTCATCGAGTCACCTGCTCAGCGACTAATCCTTGAGGCGCTGTGCCAGGTGCTGAGCAGGTAAAGCTCCTGCGGCCTTGGCTGATGGCCCTTGTGCTCGCTGCTGTATCCCCGCCAGAGAAAGTAAATAATTTTTAAAAAAATGTTACTAGAGCCCGGTGGCATTCAGCCCCGAGACACCGGCCTTTCGGGAGCACCGAAAGCAAATTGCGTTGTGCGCTTTCACGTTCGTAGGCCCTTTAGCACCGGGTATAGGGGAGCCGAGCACCTGTTAACAAGGCTCATTGCCAAGTAGGGAGCCGTCAGAGGCTGCATGTCGACGCCCACCCTGAGCCAGGCTGCAGATGACAGAGGCGACTGGAGGCAGTCCTCGTGCTGTCCCAGATGCAGGAATTGCTCACCGTGGCCCCGGAAGGCCAGTCCCTGGTCCGTGGCTGACGTCCTGCGTGTGGCACCTCGGGTCGTGATGTGCCTTCTCGGCCTTTGCGCCTGTACGATGCAGGGGGGGCTCTTCCTTTGGAAGTGACTGGTGGCGATCAGGCCTGGTGCTAGAGTTGATCTGTGCCCGGGAAGAGCTGAGGGCCCAGGGAGGGCACAGAGGGTGGCACAGGCGGGTTCCCCCGAGGGCCGGGGCTTTCGTGCGAAATCGCGACTGCTCTGTGACCCCCTGGACCACGGGCTTTCTGCAGGGTTCCGGGAAGCCTCACTGGAGCAGGTGACAGGCCTCGAGGGTGCCGTGAAGGCGGCCCGGGAGCAGCTGCAGGCACTGGACAGGAAGGCCCGCTGTGCCCAGGCTGGAGCCCAGAAGACCTGCACCCGGCTGGCGGACCTAGAGGCCGTGCTGGAGTCCTCGGAGGAGGAGCTTCTGCATGCGGCCGCAGTCCTGGCATCGCTGGTACCCCAGGGGTCCCCTCCCACACTGAGCCCGGGCTCAGCGCCATCAACCTGGTGGCCCTGGGCGTGGCTTTCCCCTTTTACGAGACTCAGTTGGCCTCGCTGCCAAAGTGGGGGACACAGAGCGGTTCAGTGGGATAAGTTCACAGAGAACGAGGCGTGTTCCGAGCGGACAGTGGATGCCCGGCACGTCCTTACCGTTATGGCCACGGTCCGGGGCTCTGCTCCCTGGATGCTGCTTTGCAACCAGCTTTGAGCATTTCCCAAGCTACCGCCGCTGTCTGGTTCTGCCCAGTCGCCTAGCGAGATGTGGCCCCTGGCCCTCCAGGGATGGACCTTCAGTTTCCTTCTCTTTTCCTCTTTTCTCTACAGGTGATTCCTCAGGAAGTGCCCGGCCAGCCCACCGCGTGGGGCCACCTGGCCCCAGAGGCCCGTGCCCTTGCCAGGAGGTGAGCCCCCAGGTCCTGGGAACGTGGCGGAGGCCCTGTCCACCATGTCACCCCCCTTTTGCTGTGGGGTTCCAGGGTCAGGGTCAGCCCCACAGATGTCCCCACCGCAAGAGCTGGAATCGAATGAGGACAAGAGCTTCGTGGCTTTGGGGATTGGGGGGTGGGGAATGTCACCACCGTGGGAAGGAGAGGTGCGTAAAGACAGCGTGAGAGCCTCGGAGATGCTGGGGTGCGGGGAGGAGGTGCGCAGAGGCACCTTGGCCCCGACGGCAGCTGAGAGCATCCACCGGCTTTTTAAATCTAACAGCTTCGTTTCGATAAAATTCACATCCCACACAGCTCACCCGTTTAACGTGTACGATCCGTGGCTTTCAGTGTTTAGAACATTTTCATCATCTCAGAACAAACCTGCAACCCATGAGACGTCGCTCCCTGTTTCTTCTCTTCAACCACCCCGCCCCCCGGCCCCTGGCCACCACTCACCTACCTCCTGTCTCTGTAGATTTACTTATTCTGGACATTTCGTGTAAATGGAATCACAGTACGTGGTCGTTGGTACCTGGCTTCTTCACTCAGGGTCGTGGTGTCAGGGGGTGTCCACAGGTAGCATGGACTTCCTTCCCTTCATTTACGACCAAATACTGTTCCCCTGAGTGTCTGTGCCACCTTCTGTTCGTCCCTCGATGGCCGTTTGGGTAGATTCATCTGCTTTTAAGAAGCAGCCTAAGACCCTACAAACACAGGATCTGCAGCAACTTCCCCCCTTATCCAAGGGCTTCGGTCCCATTTTCCAGGTGAAAACCCAGACTCGGAGCGGTTGAGTGACTTGCTTAAGGACACGCAGCTGGGAAGTGCTAGAGCCAGGATTCTGACCCAGGCTGTCTTGACCGCAGCCTTCCGTGCTGTTGTTCTCAGAGCAGAGCGGCCGTATAACTTCTTGCCCAGATTGGGATTCTATTTGTCATTCTGCCAGGACAACAGACGTGAACTATATAAGAGGACCGGGGCTATGGGTGGGTCCCCTCCCCATCAGCCTCCACTGTGTGTCAGGCAGAGGTGGCAGGAGGCCCACGCCACGGGCTGTGGGTTGGGGCCCAGGCCCCTTCCCGGTGAGCCCTGGGCCACGTTGGTGGGTACTTTTATACAGCCACCAGGACGCTGCCGCCAAGATCGAAGCCGCCGCTCGGAGGGCTCTGCTCGCCTCCAACACCAGTTACACGCTTCTCTGGAGTCTGGTGGAGGGCAGAGTGGCCCTGGAGGCCCAGCGGGCGCTGGAGGACAGGTGAGACCTCCCAGGTATGGGTAGGGGCTCGGGTTGGCCTCCTGAAGCCAACGGGGCCTGGCCAGAGGCTGCTGGTTCCAGAACTGGCTTCCTCCCCCCGAGGGTCAGTGTGGCAGGTCAGGATGTCTGGGGTCTTGGGCCCGCTGGGAGGAGCCCACGCATGCCCAGGGGTGCAGCTCAGCCTCTGGAGATAGATAGGGGACGAGAACCTGAACAAGGAGGCCCAGAGCAGTGTGTTGCCCTCTTGCCCCTGGCAGTCCCCCCAGCCCCGCCCAAGGTCTCTGGGGCGGCTCCTCTTGGGCACCAGCTTCCTTCTTGGCCTCTGTGTCTCTGCTGTGAGTGGCCCCTCTATATCCCTCTTGGTCAAAGTGTCACTGGAGATCCACCAAGTGGACTTCCTAGAGGAGAGACTGTGACTGGCCCAGCTCGGGTCGGGTGGCCAGTCCAGAGCCCATTGACCTGGCCGGGGTGAGGTCACATGACCCATTCCCAGGGATGGGGGCGGCGCTGGCTCTCTGAGAAGGCGTGAAGGAGGGAGCCAGGGCTGGGGAGCTGCGTGGGGTGGTGTCAGGACAGGAAGCTGTTCCAGTTGGTCGATTTACAGCATCTCAGGGCTAAAGGGCCGCAGAGCCATCGTGTGCAGCCCAGGAGTCTCCGTTTTCCTAGACAGCGACGTGCCCAAGGTCACCCAAGGGCACAGCCGAGCCGAGATCCAGCCGGGGCCACTGTCCCTTCCCCAGTACCAGGCACTTTCCTCTTCAGGCAGAGGAGCCAAACACTTGCAAAACATGTGATTCTCAAGTGCGAACCCTTCAGGAGGGCACGGCTGAATCGAGCGATTGAAGAACCGAGAACGTGGCCCCTCTGCTGCCTCCCATTCATTCGGAAGCAGCAGAGCGGCCGCCAGTCTCCCAGGCCAGCTGCTGGGGACCCACCCCGCAGAGGGTGGCTCTGCCAGGAAGCGGGGAGAGGCCTTCGGGCTGCGGGAGGGCCACGGGACAGTGGCGGGGAGGACAGGCCCCGCTCCCTGCTCCGGGCACCATCCTGCCTCTGTCTCCTCTCAGGTACCAGGAGGTCCAGGCGGCCCAGAAGGCGCTGGGCACCGCTGTGGCAGAGGCGCTGCCCGAAGCCGAGAGGGTGCTGGCCGCCGTGCAGCAGGCTGGCACCGACGCGGCCCCGCGCCTGACCTCCTCCTCGGCTGTCTCTCCAGCACCGGTCAGCGCGGCTGCCCCGGGCTCGCTGCGCGGGGCGGGGGCGGGGGAGAAGGTGGCGGCTGGGAAACCGGTGCAGGCCGGGCAGAGGCAGGAGCCACGGCTTATTTTCAACTCTAATCGTCGGTTAAAATGAGATGATGCACCTCCAGGGCCTGGCTGAGCGCCTGCCCGGCACTCAGGGCTCAGCCCACCCTGGCTGTTGATTATGATGGCGAGGGGGGACCTCTTCCCCACCCTCCCCACCATGGCAACAGCAACAGCCCCAGAAGGACATGGGGTCAATTCCAGCTCTGCTGCTCCAGCTGTGACCTTGGTCAAGGACGTTCCCTCCCCCCCTGGACCCCAGTTACTTACCTGCCAGGTGGAGATCACCCATTGGGCTACCCTAGGACCACGTCCACGGGGGCCAGGCGGGGCTTCGTGAGCTACGGACAGGGTGACCCTCAATGCGTGTCAGCCTCCTCCTCCCCTCTGTGCCTGCCACCCACCCTCATCACCTGGATCAGTCGGTCATCCCGGGATCCCAAACTCGGGAGCTGACTTAAAAAAAAGGACTAAGTTGATGCAAATGTGTTCGGGGCAAATCAGGAGAGGGAGCGATGGGCCCCAGGCTTCTCGCAGGGGTCTTTGCGTCTCCCCGGCGTGCGAAGAGTAACACGCAGGTGACAACGCGTCTGGCATCCCAGACACCGTAGCTCAGGGTGTTAGGTGACATGCAGGCCCTGCTCAGTGCTGCTCCTCTGAGGCCCAGGCATTCTGAACAGGACAGTACAGGGACCCAAGGCTACGGCCTGGGGACTCTGGGCCTGGGAGGGACATGCACGTCAGGGAGGCTGCCCGACTCGCACGAGGCCGCGCTTCTAGAAGTCGGTGGGGCTAGAATTGGAGCCTTGGGACAGGCCCCCCAGCCCGGCGTCTCGCACCCTTGCCCCTCTGCATCCCTGTGCTCACAAGCCCCTCTCCCCACCATCCATGCCCGGGCACCTCCACCCGCACGCGACCTGCCCCGTGGACCTTCCCGCTGCACCCTGCCTGAACCCTGCATCTCCTTGCAGCCGCAGACGTCCCAGGCCCGGAGCCTGGACCTGAAGGTGCAGGTCCTTGAGAAGACGGTCACATCCAGAGAGCGCAGGGTCACCGAAGCGGCCCGGGCCCTCCAGGCCACCGCCCAGGCCATGCTGCACAAGGCAGAGCCCCTCACGCAGGTAGGTCCTCGTCCTCTGAGAGAGGCACCTGGAGGAGGTGCGGGCTGCCCCAGGGGTGATCTGGGGTTGGGGTTGCAGGGGAGGGAGGGACACAGGCCAGTTATACTTCCTTCCATCCTCCAGTGTCTCCCCGAATACTCCAGAGAACCTCAGGGTCAGCCAGGGCAGAAGAAGGAAGGGTAGAGGTGTGGAAGGAGGGAGGCTGCACAGACGGACGGACGCACCTGCACCAGCCAGGGCCATGCCCTCCACCCGCACTAACTGGCCGGGGCTCGTTCATTCATTCTTTCCTTCACTAGTTCACTCACCCCATATTCAGCAAGTGCCTGCCCCGCTCTTAGCACTGAGCCACACAGGTTGGCACTTGCCGCCCAGAGGGGAGGCAGCGTTCAAGACCAGGGGATGCAAGGAGAACGATGGGGTGAATTTAGCCCCGTCCCGGGCGTCCAACCTGGCAAAGCAGAAAAGCCTCTGAAGCTTCTTTTTAACTTTTCATCTGGAACTAATTTTCGGCTGGCAGGAAGGTTGCAAAGGGAGCACAAGGATTCGGATGTACCCGTCACAGGTGTCGCGACACAGACATGGGCGTGATGGAGTACGGCGAACTAGGCCACCGACCCGTTCAGATCCTGCCACCTGCTGCAGTGACAGCCTCCCCATAGCCCTCCTCATTTGCCCCTTAAAGGCAGGGAACAAAGGATGAGGTTGTTCGTGAGGAGTGGGTGAGCTCGCCTCCGAAGAGCAGGGCCCCGTGCACACTGGGGAGCTGTGCCACAGCACACTGGGGAGCTGTGGGGACCTTGGCCCCCGGCTTGGCACCCGCTGGTCCAGTTCATCACCCTTGTCCAGAGCAGGGACGCCAAGGACAGAGGGGCCTCCCCAGGCCTCTGAGCACCATGGCAGCCAGGGCCAGAGCCCAGTGTGTGGTGCCAATGTCACCACACAGCATCC
This sequence comes from Cynopterus sphinx, assembly GCA_030015415.1. Taxonomy (NCBI): domain Eukaryota; kingdom Metazoa; phylum Chordata; class Mammalia; order Chiroptera; family Pteropodidae; genus Cynopterus; species Cynopterus sphinx. Next base: position 127,506,268 of record CM057385.1, read on the forward strand.
CACCTTCGCCTCCCGTCCTGCTAAGTGTCCACAGTCAGACTGAGACACGAGAGCTCCCGGGGCATTTGGTGACGCTTCAAACCCACTTGATTTGTTATTTATTTTTATTTTATTTTATTTTATTTTATTTTATTTTATTTTATTTTATTTATTTATTTATTTATTTTTATTGAGCTGAAATCCACATAACACAGAGCGAGCCATTTCGAAAGGCAGTGGCATTTAGCACGTCCACAATGTGCCGAGGCCTCCACCTCTGCCTCGTTCCCAGCACTCAGCACCCCAAAAGAGAACCCCATGCCCACTGAGCCATCCCTCGTTCTTCCTTCCCCCCGACCCCACAACCATCAGCCTGCTTTCTCCGTCTCTGGGGTTACCTGTCCTAGGTGTTTTTAGCAAGTGGAACCCTACAGCACGTGGCCTTCGGCGTCTGGCTTCTTTCGCTTGCTGTGGTCTTGGGGTCCATCCACATTGCCTCATGGGCCCACACTCAGCCCTTTTATGGCTGAACCACATGCTCCTGCGTGGCTGGACCTCATCGTGTGTATCTGTTCATCCAAAAACCCCATACCGTCTCGTCGACTGGTGGTGGGGAAGGAACTGATTTTTTATGGTAAAAGTTGTCTGACAAACAGCTTCACTACTGGAGACACGGACGCGTTCTGGAAAATTCTCAGTCGTCCCTCTAGCCTTTCCTTCGAGCTTTTCCAAGACAGGCCGCTTCTTGGGAGAGAGAGTCAGCGATTAACATGCGTATGAGTTCGTTGTCAGAGTTTGGGTGACGTTTTGGGACCTAGTCCATGTGAGGTCACTGGCCCCCTGGCCTGATTCTGGGCGGCACACCTGCAGGCCACCTGCCCAGCCTCTCTCTCCTCTCTCCAGCTGCAGCAGCAGGCCAGGGCCGCCCTGTCCCACGCTTCCTCGTCAGTCCAGGCTGCCTCGGTGACTGTCACGGGAGCCAGGACCCTGCTGGCTGACCTGGAAGGTATGTATGTGTGTCCTGCCGAGCCCTAGACTCATCGATGCACAGACCTGCCCATGACAGCCAGCTGGACTCGCCTCGACTGGGGCAGGCTTAGCGGCAGGGGACAGACGTCCAGTCACGTGGGCATAAGCGAACAGACAACGCTGTCTGTCCATCAGGACGTCTCCTGGGGCTGCTGGTCTCTCCCCGTGTCCCACACCACTCCCCGGTACCATCCCACGTGGCCACCCATCGTGAGACCACACGCAGAGCCCCTGTGGGAAGGCCACATAGAAAGGAGCTCACCCTGAGCTCCTGATGACTTCGGGGTCTGACACCAGAAGTCAGGCTTCTGCTGTCACCTTGGCCCTGTAGTCTCCCGCCCCGGCCCCACCCACGGCCCCCTAGGTTCCTCTCCATTCTAAAGTCCTGGGCACCTGTCAGGGGCTTCCAGCGGGAAAGGTGTGGCTGTATGTGCTGACCTCCGACCTGTGCTTAGGAAAATGGAAATTCAAAGCGATATGCTGGAAGAGCAGGATTTTAGAGCGTTAGAATTATAAGGGGTCTTAAAGCCATGTGCCGCGACCCCGTCACCAGGCAGGGGACCCATCCCCCCTCACCTGCTTAGTTCAGGGATGGGGCGCCCGCCACCTCACAGGGTACCGCCTCGTCGTTAGACGGTTCTGAGATTGAGAAGGTTCTCACCTGTGCTGGATGGGCGTCTACCTCGCTGGCACTGCTGACATTCACACGACACACCTCAAACGGCTCACCCCAGACCCCCTCTCTTCCCGCCAGTGGGCCTGTGCTCATTGGGAAAGGAAAATGAAACAGGGAGCGGCCTTCCCCAGGGCGTGCCCCCAGGACACCCCAGCCTGCAGCCTGCTCTGCCAGGAGAGAGTTTGTGTGCAGATAAGTTTAGGGACTGCCGAGCGATTATGTCGAATTGTGCCCGGAAACATTAGGAGGCTCCATTCTTTTTAAAACTTGACTTTGCTCTAATCAGAATGCTTTAAGATAAATTTCTACTGCAGTGATATCCGAAAGGAAATGTCTTCTTTCCAGAAGGAAACTACTTTTATTAGATCATACGACCTATGCGAGTTGTATTTCCCTTTCTGCCTTGGCTGCTAGGAAGCTCGGAGGTCAATAGGGCATTTAGGACCTGCGGTGTTACTACCCCAGCCCTTCCTCGTCCCCCAGTTATAGGCGGCTCTTGGTTTTTTCATCTTAATGGTCCAGCTGTTGATTTATCTATCGCTATGAGGTGCCTCCTAAGCCTTTCTAGAAACAGGTAGTTCACAAAAACTGAGAGCTGAGTGAATTTTGCTGTGTAGTGTGCGGTGGTTTCCCATCCCTGCTGCTGGTCCGGGCGCTGACCACTGTGTAGTTTGGGGACTTTAAAGAGTATCTTAATATCATAGGAATCTTTAAATTCACTGGGCAGTGTGTCTCGCTTGTCCCCCTTGGATGTGCCTGAGCAGGTCACAAACAGAGCTCATGCATCTCGAACCCGCACCCAGGAGGGTCCGGGGCTGCTCAGGTGTCTGGCAGGCCCTGGAGGCGGGAGCCAGGCCCTCCTGACACCGCCTGGGCTGGGTTCGCAGGAATGAAGCTGCAGTTCCCTCGGCCCAAGGACCAGGCCGCGCTGAGGAGGAAGGCAGGCACCGTCCGGGGCAGGCTGCTTGAAGATTCGAGAAAGAAGACCAAGCAGGCGGAGAGGATGCTGGGGAATGCGGCATCCGTCTCCTCCAGCGCCACGAAGAAGGCCAAGGAAGCCGAGCTGTTGGCCAAGGACAGTGGCAAGGTCAGAGACACAGATGCGACGACGACGGTGGCGTCCCCGCCTCCTGGGCCTGGGGGAGAGCTGTCGTGTGAGGGCTGGCCCTGCAGATCCAGCCCTCTGGGTGCAAAGCGACTGCTCCACACCTGCTGGTGTGTGGCGGGTCCCGGGTCTGAGCCCTGGAGTGACCCTGGGTGGCTGACGCTGTTGATGCCTCAAGAAATAGATGTCGTTGCTGTCCCATGGGCCCAGCTGACTCAGTAACTTAAATCACATAACCAGGGGTCACACCTAGGCCTTACTGCCTAAGCCTCTAGGCTGTTTTGTTTAGTTTTTATCGGGGCCACATTCTGGCAGGCGGGCGTCTCCCCAGCTCGCGCTGGCTCTGTCGCCTCTGCTGGCGTGCTTGCCCCAGAGGATGTCCCCTGTTCACCCTCTCCCCACACACTGCCGCCCGCCCACAGCTCGCCAAGGCCCTGCTGAGGGAGGGGAAGCGGGAACACCGCCACGCCAGCCGGCTGTCCAGCCAGACGCAGGCGACCCTCAGACAGGCCTCCAGGCAGGTGCTAGCCGCAGGGGCTCGCAGGCGGGAGCTGGAGGAAGCTGAGCAGGTGCGTGTGCCAGGCCCTTCACCAGCCATCCCCTCCCGGCCCCGGGCCAGCAGGGAGCTGCTCCATCCAGCTCGTCCTCCCTCCTCCCTTCTCCCTCCTCCCCCACCCCCCAGGTGGGTGCCAGGCTGAGCGAGATGGAGCGGCAGATCCAGGAATCGCGTGCCTCCCTGGAGAAGGACGTCAAGGCCTTGTCGGAGCTGCTCGCCAGGCTGGGTGAGGAGACCGTCAGGCTGGGCCCTGACCCCCCCTAGAGTCCCCTCCTTCTGGGGTCTTCCTGCGAGGCCCTGTCCTGCTCCCCTTCATCACCATGGTTTCCCCGTCCCCAGCCTCCTGGCCATTTGTAATTGCCCCAGGCCCCACGGGAGGCAGGGAACCCAGAACAGTTCAGAGTTCAGTCTGTGCCTCAAGGGGATGCCAGTCTGTGAGGGAGGGGGAATGGGGCAGCCCTCTGGCCGAGGGTTTCAGAGAAGGAGAGAGAACGTCACAGAGCACGTGCGTGTGGCACCAAGGAGCAGGTAGGCCTGAGGCGGGCCTTCTCCTGTCCTGGCTGTGCGACCCGGGAGAGGCGCTCTGCTTCTCGGAGCCTCAGGTCCCCCCCTGCGACATGGGGCAACAGTGAGTTCACTTGGAGAGTTCAGTGGGTCGAGCGTATTCCTGCTGCTGCGGGCCCATCGCCACCGTCCACCTCCAGGACGTTTCCTTTTCTTCCCAAACCGACACTCTGTCCCCGTGAAACACTCACTCCCCATTCCCCTCCCCCACCCACCCCCAGCACCCACCGCGCCACTTCTTCTGAGTCTGACTCCCCGGGGCACCTCACACGAGCGGAACCTTACAGTGTTTGCCTCTCTGTGGCTGGCCGATTGCACTTTATGGGACATCTTCTAGGTCCCCTGGGTAGCGCTGTGCATTTTCAGTTATTATTGGAAAGAAGGGAGAGGGTCACCGGCCCGTGTTTTGGCCAGAGGCCAGGCCTCCACACACTGAGCTGTTCACACTCGGGGTCTTACAGACGTCCCAGGCTCTCCTTCCGAGGCAAGGACACTTATTCTCTTGAAACTGAGGCACAGAGAGTGTAAATGACGTGCCCGGGGTCCCCACAGCCCGTCAGCGGGGAGCCTGTGGGTCACCGAGTGCCACTCACAGCCACTGCTCCACACCCGATGCCAGGGAGTGGAGCACCGGGCAGAGCGCCCGCCTGGCAGGGAGTAGACACTCTGCTCCGGCCGTTGCCGTCATTGTCATTCCCCCATTCGTGCTGTCACGGTGCTTGACCTGGGGAGGCAGGAGTGAACAGCACACACCTGGACGCTGCCCCTGCCCCAGGAGCCCCAGATAGGCAGAGAGACTGGAGGCTAAAACCCGATTCTGAGTCCCCTCAAAGGTGAGGCTGTTAGGACTTTACCGTGGACGGTGGGGCCTCTCCAGGTCTTTGCTGGGAGCAGGACCTGCCCAGGCAACAGAGCTCACCCCCCTACACCCCCTGTGCCTCTTCCGGGCCCCCGGCTCTGCTCCTGCAGCTTCCTGTCCTCCAGCCCAGCCTTCCCTGCCCAGGAAATTCAGGTGGGATCCTGTGGGACTGGAGGCTGTTGAGGACTTACCCTCCCCTTCCCTGCATGCTCGCCTGGCTGAGCCCTGTCTCTCTGCTGAATGTCACCCTTGATGACAAGTAGCAGGTGGGGAGGCAGCCTGTGGATTCCATGCCACCGTCACCACCACGAAGTTCAAATGTGAGCAGCTGCCTGCACCCCCTTGTTTTTTGCACTTGAGGAGCCTCCCCCATGTCCTTAAGCCCAAGAAATAGAATCTATCCGTGCAAGGCCAGGGCCAGACCCCCGCTGCCCACTTGCAGGCCGGCCGTCCTTTCTGCCCCAGCTGTCTCCTCGGCCATCAATCTAGAGCCAGGGACCCTGTTTCCAGCCGCTCATCCCCCCCATCCTGCACAGGTGGTCTCCGTACAGGTGTGCTCTTGGTGGACCAACATGGCATTTGGGAGCCAGCAGGCCTGGGGACCGTGCACACACCACACTGCTTGATAGATGAGGAAACGGGGGCTCGGGGCTCGCCCAAGCCTGACTCTTTTTAACAAATAGCAGTGATACCAACAACAGGAACGAACAGTTGCCCTGTGCCACCCTGGGGCGGGGGGGAGTTCCAGGGCCTGCCTATGAACTCGGCGGGATGCCCACCCAGGCCCTCATCCCCCTCTCCGCACTTCCCTCTCAGTCCCTCGGGTTCCTGGTGGATTGTGGGCAGTTGGGATCCTGGATAGTTCGTGCTGTGGAGGGCCTGTGGGGTGGGACCGAACAGGATCCTGGGGCCGGCAGGGAGCTGGCCCACACTGAGGCTCTCTGTCCCTCTGCAGGGTCCCTGGACACCCATCGAGCCCCAGCCGAAGCTCTGAATGAGACCCAGCGGACACTGGAGCACCTGAGGCACCGGCTGGGCCCGCCCGGGACCCTGCAGGGGAAACTGAGGCTGCTGGAGCAGGAGTCCAAGCAGCAGGAGCTGCAGATCCAGACCTTCGAGAGTGACCTTGCCGAGATTCGCGCCGACAAGCAGAACTTGGAGGCCATTCTGCAGAGTCTGCCCGAGAGCTGTGCCAGTTGGCAGTGAGGGCCACCGGACCCCGCTGAGCCCCCAGCTCAGGACATGCACATGCGCCCATGGGTGCACCCAGAGCCTGCGCTGCATCCCTCCCCTGAGCGGACACTCGCACCCTTCCAAGGCCGTGCCCGTATCCCCTCCACCCAGCAGGATCGAGTGTGCGTTCAAGGCTCACCCAAGCTGCCACCGTGTACACTGCCGCCCCGGACACGCGTCAACACGCACATCACAGTGTCACTGACACGTATACACACGCGCCTGTACTCGTGCCTGCGTGTGCGGTGCACGCACGTGCACATACATGCATAGGTCAGTCCCCAGCTGCTCGTCGAGCACCGGATGTGTGCTGCCCACCCCCTGGGTGCCGGGGGTCATGTTAAACACCCGGTGGCACAACACGCTCCCTCTCCCCTGAAAGCAGGGTCCCGGGCAGGTGGGTACCTGGGAAGCTGATGGCGATGCCCAGAGATTCGGGGTGGTTTCAGCCAGCGCCACCACCCTCCCTGCAGAGGGTCACTGGCTTCATGGAAGACTCCCTTCTCAGGACCTTTTCAGCCTGTGGCCCATCCAAAGAGCTGGAGTGGCCTGGGTCGAGGGGGTTCCGGTGGCGGGGAGCTCCCTTTTGTGACCCCATGACCCCAGATGGCCTTTGACTGGTGGATACTTCCTGAAGGAGCCCTGTGGCTCTGTGGCCCCGCCTGCCAGGAGGGAGGCCTCTGCTGAGCCTGGAAGCCTGATGGCCTTTCCAGTGTGCCCTGCTGGAGAATCCCCCAGTGGCCAGCCCCCCTGCCGGCCTCCGTCTAGGATTCCCTGGCATTTCCTCCTGGCACGCCTCCCCCTTCCCGGGCCCTCTTCCCACGGACAGCAGGGCCTTGGCACTGGGCGGACGCATGCCTCAAGGGGCCCAGGCCCTCCCACAGCTCTTCCTGCCCCCAGAGCAGGGACAAGCAGCAGCGTGGACCAATTCTGTTTAATGTGGAAATAAAGGGCCTCTTTACTAGCTGTGCCTTCTGTCCTCCCTGGTTGGCAGCAGGGGCCCTGGCTATGGGTGCGCACACGGCACACTCCGACAGTGTGACCCACCCAGTGCCCAGGGAGTGGGTGGAAGAACATGTGCTGATCCATCTTAGCCCGCACACAGGAGCAGGAAGGTGACAAAAGCTGAGCCCGCTGGCTCGGCCGGGGTCTTCCTGCCAGAGGGGTTTTGCTGGGCAGTTTGAAGGGTGGGGTCCAGAGAGGCCCTCGGCTGACCTCTGGTTCACTCTGAAGACACTGAGGCAGGAAATGAGCTTAGAACCAAGTGGCTAGCAGGACAGGTTCAGGGAGGGACACTAGTGAGAATGAGGAAGAGAGTTTGGAGTCAGGCCCCAAAGGGTGCAGACACAGAGGGGAACATTTTGAGCAGGAAGGTAGGGGCTTGGCCAGCATGGGTCACCCCAGGAATCCAGGTCGCATAGGCAGGTGGCATCCAGTCAGGGCTCTTAGACACGAGGCCTGAACTACTGAGTTTAAGCAGGAGAGGGGAGTTGGAGTTCAGAGGGCATGGGAGGGGCTGCCAAGCCTGGGGACAGCCTGGGGCCAAGAGCCGCCTCTCCTGCCCCTCCCATCCCTGCCCCTGCTCTCGCCTTGTTTGCTTTGGTCCTTTCTCTCTGCAGAGCTGCTCTCTCTGCTTTTCCTGCCTTTGATGGAAGAGGATGATGCCCTCATGGCTCCCACCACCATGGCTCCCGAGCGTGCAAGTCATCGGGTCAAATCCTTGGCAGAAACAAGCTGGAAACTGTCCTGATTCCGCCTTCCCAGGAAAGGTCTCAGGCCAGGTCCTCCCCACTCCCGTTCAGAATGAGGGTCATGTCCCAGGCCATGTGATGAGAGCTGGGCTGTGCTCCCCAAAACCTGCTGGGGGCGAGTGATCAGAGGAGAGGTGTGCTCTTCCACAGAGAACCAGGAAACTGCGGCATAGGTGGATGGGGGGGTGGGGAGTGGACACGGAGAGTGACATGGTAGGTTTCGGGGAGAAGCTGAAACAGGAGGCTGTTGCTCTACACTAGTGTTCGATGGTGCCGAGGAGCTGGGGGTGCTTTGAAGACCTCCGGGACAGGGTCCGATGCCCCCAGGACCCCCTTCCCCCACACCCGGCTCCTCTGCTGACACAGGCACACAGCTGTTCTGATGGCTGCTCTTGGCATGATGACTTTTTCTGCTCAAGCCCAGTCCCAGTGTCCCCGGCGGGTGGAGACCAGGCCTCCTCTCCATTCCACAGTGACGTACCTCAGGGCCGACATCTCGTGACTCATGCCTGTGCGCAGAGCCACTCCGGCCCCAGAGGTGGGGCTGCACAGGGTGGAATGTGGCAGCTGTTGAACATCTGGCTAGCAATGTAGCCCAGCAGCTGAGCAGTGGGAGGTGGGGTGGCCCCTGCCTTGCAGAATGGCTGAGGGGGTGGCCAACCAGCCTACTGGCCGGGGCAATAGGCCATCTGAGCCCGAGCTGGGTCGTGTGTCAACCAAGGGTTATAACTCCTACGCCCTTCTCTCTTTCAAGCTTTTACTACCCGCTTAACCCCCCTGCAAATGACAAGTTACACCAGCCCCTGCTTGGTTAGAGGTGCTCGTTTCCACCGTCCTACAGACCAGGAGACTGAGGCTCAGACAGGGCAAGTGCCTTGCTCAAAGTCACACAGCTTGGCCCAATGCAACCCCCATGGGCGAACAGGGAAAGGAGAATTCCTGGATCCAATCCCCAGGGACAAGTTCTGGGGGGAAGGAGGAACAGGACTAGTGGCCACGGGCGCCATTTGTCCCTGTCTGTGCCCGTGACCCGGACATAATTATTAGGGGTGCCACCTTTTACTCTCAGAGATGTCCTGATTTAGACAGGAAACTTCACAATCGACCTTGTTACCCTATGTGCCTGCGTCCTGTGTGCCTACGTCCTGAGTGCCACTCTCCGGAGTAAGAAGCTCGCTCTGTCACCCCGGTGGGCTTGACCTCCAGGCTCCCAGGGGCCCTGACTGCTCTCGTGTGGAGCCGGAGTGCCGAGTCCCATTTCAGGGTTTGGGAAAGTAAATGCCTTAGCACATGTGTCCTGGTACTGACCCCAAGACACAGGTTTCGGTAACGAAAACTAACTCCTTCTCATCGAAGGTGGCCCCGATGTCCAGCGAAACTTTGTCGCTATGCATTTTCTCAGCAAAAACTAAACATTTCTATATTTTTCCTTCCAGACTTGAAAAAGCAGCCTGGGGACGTCTCCCCACACCCCCTTGGAAAAGGGGGTGCACCTTGCCCTGGCGGCGCCGGGCCCGGCGTGGCGATGCGCTTCGCCCCGCACCTGCTCGCAGCCCCCGCGCCAAGGCCGAGCGCGCGTGGGGGGCTCGTCCAGGTCTCGTTTACGGGGGACCCGGGGCCGGGAGCGGGAAAGGGACCTGGGGAGGTCCCGGGAGGAGCCCAGGGTGTGGGGGTGCCCGCGCCCTGCGCTTTCCGCGTCCTCCAGCAGGGGGGCCGCGCGGCCCGCGCCCCGCATAATAGCGGCTTTGAGGCCGCGGCGGGCCGGGCGGCGGGGCGGGGGGGTGGGGGGGAGGGAGGGAAGGGGGGTGTGTCCGGCTTTGGCCCTCCCCCCGCCCCGTCCCGTCCCGCCACACGCCGCCCCGGACGCGGCACTCGAGCGGGCATCGGTCGGTCCTGGTCCTGCCCGTCCCGGACCGGAACGCGGAGCCGGAGCAGCGGGAGCCCCGCGCGCGCCGTCATGTCGCTGGCGCTGGGCAACAGGTTCCAAGGTACAGGCCGCCCTGCGTGCCCGCCCGGGACCGCACCCCTCCCCGTCGGCGGCGCGGGGCGCCCCCCGCCCACCACGTGCGCCCCCCACCCCATCCCCGGCGCGGGGCGCCCCCCGCCCGCCCCCTGTCTGCCCGCCCCCACCCCATCCCCGGGGCAGGGCACCCCCCTGCCCCCCACCCCATCTCCAGCATGGGGCGCCCCCCGCCCGCCCCCTGTTGGGCCCCCACCCCACCCCGCCGCCGGCGCGGGGCGCCCCCGCCCGCCTCGCCCCCTGCGCGCCGGGCGCACGGCCCGCGGCGGGAAGCGCGCGCGGGGTCCAGGGCGCGTGGCCCGCCCGGCGGACCCCCGCCTCCCGCCGCCTCTTTGTCTCCCGCAGGGGGGAAGGCGTTCGGCCTGCTCAAAGCCCGGCAGGAGCGGAGGCTGGCGGAGATCAACCGGGTAAGCGCGCGGTCCCGGGCCCCGCGGGCTCCACCCGCACCTGCGAGGCCGTGTCTGGGGCAGAACCCCCCCCCCATGCAGAATCCCCCCCTTTTGCTGTCCTGCCCCGGCTCCCCCCAGGGTCCTCCCTCTGCCCTGCACTGTGCCCCGGCTCCAGGTGGCTCTGCGTCCACCCGCGGGGACTCCAGGTGGCTCTGCCTCCGCCCGCCGCCCCACGCTGCTCTGCTCCCGGCATCTCGGGTTGCAAGTTGTTACTCTGAGGCTGGCGGACCAGGGCCAGGCCAGGAGCCCCGATGCCGGCGGGCCCAGGACGCCCCAGAAACCCCCCTGGGACCAGCCAGCGGGATTTGGTGCTGGAAGGGACCCCCGATGTCTCTGAGCAGCTCGGGTTTTACAGCTTGGGGACACAAGGGAGGCCCAAGGAGGCGTGGTGGCTGCCCCGACATGACCCTGGGCCCCAGACTCCCAGGCGGGTGCGCTCTCCACCCTACAAAATGGTGGTGTCCTGCCTGCCCCTACTTTACGGTCACCACTCGTCCCTACAACTTTTGGGAACGGCTTCCTTAGAGCCTTGATTCTTCTTTGCTGGTCCTGGTGGATTTCCATTAAAAAAAGCCTTCCAGCCGTCGCCAGGCCCATAATGGAAGCTCCACAAATGTCTGCGTAATGACCATGTAGATTCTAGAGGATAAGGAAAAGGGTCAGGGCCTGCCCGGACAGGGCAGGGCTCAAAGGCAGCATAGCCAGGGGCTGTGGAATTCTGCCTGACGTGGGCTCAGGGCTGGTCTCCGTCACCAAGGAGCTCTCAGCGCAGAGCCAGGGTCACCCTGAGGGCTCCGGGAAAGGAGGCACGCAGTGTCTGGCACGCACACAGGAGGCAAGACCCTCATGGGTGGTACTAGAACTATTTCCATGAGGGGCACTTCTCCCAGGTTTCTTCCTAATGGTTGGAGAGGCGTGCCCACTCACACAAGGCTGGGTGTTTGTTCCCTCTGTTGGCTCCCTGGGGCCACTGGATGCCCAGGGTCCAAGCTCAGCTCAGGGTCCCAGAGTGGGAAGCTGGTGGGGTCAGCAGGGTGCTGGCAGAGGCTGGGGGCGGGGCAAGGTGCTGGTTATTTCTGCCGGAGGGGCTGGCAGCCTTGATTCCCTCGCCGATTTTCTTGGACTGTCTAGAAGTAGGCAGCCAATCTGATTTCATTCCACTGGCGTTAGGGATTTCCTGGAGGTCCCTAGGGACCCCAGGGTCCCTCATTGCCATCCTCACCCTGTCTCTTGGTGCCATCTTGAGCACAGCTGAAAGGGAGCCAGGGCATCTGGCTGGGATCTCAGAGGTCCAGGCTGCTGGGCGCTCTCCCAGTTCACTGCGTAGCCCGCAGGCCTCGCCTGTGCCTGCCCTCTGGACAGGAGCCTGGAACCCTGACCTCAAACAGCCCCCTGGGCCACTCGGCTGGGCGGGTTCCAAGCTGGCTGGACCTGCCCACAGCCGGCAGGACCGTGAGCCAGAGACAGCTGGGGATGGGGAGAGGTCACTGTAGCTGGACAAAGCAGAGGGAGCCGAGTGTGTGGGACTTTCCGTGCCAACCTTGCCCTTGGCGGGGGGCGGACTGGGGAGAGGCCACAGGGTTGTTTTGGGAGGTGGACTGAACTCTCAGGGGCTGAACTGGACAGCACCGGGACTGGAGAAGGTGAACAAGCAGGGGCTGTGTCTATCCACCTTAGGACCCCAGTACCCAGAGAGGGCAAGCGACTGGCCAAAGCCAACAGCAGCCAGAGGCAGAGCTCGCAGTCTAGTGTCCGCTCCCTGCCTGGGTGCTATTCGGAGACCCAGCGTAGGAGCCAGGCTGCCGGGGCCCAGGCTCTCAGTTCCCCTGGGGGAAGGAGGCTCCCAGGTCAAACTGGAGACGTGAGCTGCTTCCCACCGCAGCAGGTCAAGGTGGCCCCACCATGGTTTGGCATCACTGGGCGCAGGAAGAGGGGATGGAGCGTTGCTGGCATCTCTATGACCTTGGGCCAGTGCTTGAGACCATGGGAGTGGGTTGTTGTGACTTTTCAGGGAGATGACCTATATGTCAGGCATGTAGGGAGCTGACTCCTGTCCTGATTGTTTTCGATGGTTGGTTTGGGGTTGAGAGGTACAGTTCGTGGAAACCCAAGGTCTGAGATCTGCCAGGGCCTCTGCCAACGTCTCAGCCCGGGCCAGACCCCTTCACCTGGCAGAGCCTGTCTTCTCCTAGGAGCAGCAGTCCCCGCTCTGCTCCGAGTCCCTACGACAGTCGGTGGCGATGAGCCGACAGGCTCTTTGCAGACGCCTAGGGGGTCGCTCTGTTTGAGGGTCGGAGTCTGTGTCACCCACAGCTGCCGTCACAGTGGAGGTTCCCTGGAGTGGGCGGATTCTAGAGGGAACCGTGCTGGCGGCCTAGACTGGCCTGCCTTTGGGGTGTAGCTTTACCGCGCCCCTGGAGCAGGGCTTTCGGGGGGCTGGACTGAGTGGAAGCTGGAAGCCATGCAGGATGGGGCTCCATGCTCACTGCAAGCGCCTGGGCACCTCTGTGGCCGAGCCCAGCCTGGTTGGCGGCTTTGGGGGTTCTAGGGCCAAGTCCCTAGTTTCCTTTGGGCCTTCCTCTCCGCCCCGAGGTGCAGGGGTGGGGGATAGCTTCCAGAAGTCTGCACAGGGTGGCTCATTCTTAGCTGTTATTATTATTAGGGATTCAGGAGTGACGCTAGGAGACTTGGGCGGGCCTGGAAGTCCTGGTGGAGCTGGACAGAAAGCAGAACTTTGGTCTCACTCTAGCTTTCGCTGTCGTTTCCTGAGCACTGGGCATGTGCCAAGCAGTGTGCCGGGCGTGCGTTAGGCATTATCTCTCTGAGTGCTCACTCTCACCCTGCGACTATTCCTATTTTATAAAAAATGGGACTCAGAGGGGTGGAGTCAATCGCCTGGGTTTAAACAGCCGCACTCGATCCCAGCCTATTTGCTCACTCTCTGGGCTTGATTGGGTCTCCACTGTGGGTGCCTGCCCCCACCTCCGAGTGTGTGTGTGTGTGTGCATTCTCTGCACTACTGGAGCGGGCAAGACAGTGCGCACCTCCTACTCCCCCCGCATAGCTGACATTCCCTGTGCCCTGATGGCATGGCAGGTGACCCTGGGCCAGACAAGTCTCTCCAGGTTCCCATGGGGACAGAGAGAGAAGTGGTGGGGCTGGGTGGGGGCCCCTCAGCGTCCCCTTACCCTTGGGCCCGAGCAGGGGGAGCCGGGAAGATGGTGAGAGCTGTCACTGGGGAGGCCAAGGTCTCTAACAAAATAATGGGAGGCGTGCCTGGCCCTTGATGAGCATCATCTCTCTGACTCCCGTCAAGGGAACGTTCGCTTAGATGCGCAGCGAGAATGGGGAAACATCCCTGTGGGACAAGGACCAGCCGGCCTCCCATCGTCGAGATGAGGAAACAGAGGGTCAGCCAGGTAAAGTCACCTGCCCCAGGTCACCCAGCCAGGAAGTCAACAGCGCCAGGAGTCTGACTCCGGACACCGCCCGTGGCCTGCCTGGCCCTGTCCACCAGGTGGACATGGCCCAGCTGTGACACAGGCCTCTCTTGCTTATGCGGATAAGGATCTTTGGCTATTGTCCCACCCTCGCAGGCCTCCCGGGTCGAATGAAGGACACTCAGCATTCCCTGTGGCATGAAGGTGCCTCGGCTATTTCAGAAGCCACGTGCCGTTTATACTGGGAAGGGCTGGGCACGGCAGGCTGTGTGTCTCTGCGCAGGGGGGACATATGTCCCCGGTCCCTCTCCCAACAATGGGGGACCTCAGAGACCTGAGCCAGGCCCTGCGCAGGCGTGTCTCTTTTCCTGTGTACTGGCAGTGCCACCCTGTCCCTGCCCAGGTGAGTGAGCCTCGCTGGCATCGCCGGGCACCCGTCTCTCTTGCTCTTCCTTAATGTATTATAAAGGAGATGGTGATAAGCAGCCACGTGAGCCTCTGAGGATTCAGTGTCCCCGCAGGTCCGGCCAGTCACGACCTCCGTGTGGCCATGTCACAGGGAGCTGGAGATGGAATTTCTGCAGGGGCCGCTTCATTTGTGTAGGTGATGGGGTGATGTTCTTCAGCTGCCCCAGCTATTGGCGAGGACTCAGCATCCGGCTGAGGCCCCAGAGCTGCCATGGGGGAATGTGAGCCTGCTGTCCTTGTGGGTGCATATTACAGGCTCCTGCTGGGTGCCAGGCACCCGGCCGGGCATTTGTGGCCCGTCCTGGCCCTTTAAGAACCTGTGGGCTGCGTCAGAGGCCTCACGGCTGGTATGGTGCCTCCCGTCCCTGGGGTTTTTGCCCAGGGTTTCAGCCACCAGCCCCTTGGATGGCCTCCAAGATGGTGATAGCTGCCCAGTCCAAAATTCTCCTGCAGCTGATACGTAAAGACAAGCCTGGAGAGCCAGCAGCAAGCATCCGGGAGCAGGTGCTAGAGGTACCAGCCCAGAAAGAGAGTTAAGTCTGGGGTGAGGCAGGGGGCGGAGGGAATCAGGCTGGTGACAGGGATCTCGAGGCCGGACACAGCAGGGGCTGCCGACCTCTGCTGGTTGTGGAAGGAGCTCCTCCTGGGCTTGTTTGGGGCTCCCCAGGGTGGGGGCATCTGCTGTGCCTCAGAGGTTGTACGGGACCAAGAGGAGCAGGTGTGGCTGCGGATGCTGTCCCCCGGGGCCGAGATGGGAGCACTCTGTCCCACGTGGATGGCGTCCAAGGACAGAGCAGAGTCCGCCCTTGAGAAGGAGTGGCCAGAGGGTCAAGGCTCACCGGGAGGACTTTGTGGCATGGTGTGGGACAGAGAGCCGCGGGGGGTCTCTTTGCCCATACTCACAGTCGTCTCTTGGGGTGGCTTGGGTGTGGGTGATCCGATGCACAATGGTGACGGCCAGTGCGTACAGTAGGTTTCTGTGCAGTGGCCTCATTTACTGCTTGCACCAACCCGATGAGCAGGTGCTGTCGTTACGATCCCATTTCACAGATGAGGAAACCAAGGCCCGAAGTGGGAAAGCAGGTTGCCCAGGGCCCCGGACCCAGTAAGTGCGGGCAACCTGATGCAGCCTCCGGTCCCCGGCCCCCGGCACAGCACCCCCTGCACTCAGGGGGTTTCCATGAGGCTCTGACCATTGTGGCTCCGGGCGAGACCTTTCCCCCTGAGGCCTCAGTTTCCCCAGCTGTGGAACCAAGAGGACGAGCCGGGTGCTTTGAGGAGTCCCTTCTTTCCGAGTTCTGTGACGGGGTGGATGTTTTCACTGCTCAGCCATCATCACGGGCCTCGTCCGTGGACACTCTGGCTCGAGTGACTGTTCGGCTCGTGGCTTTCGGTTTTCAACCCCAGGCTCCTGCCCACTTGCATGTCCTGGCTCTTTGCCTAGGGACTGACCAGTCCACCAAGGCCTCTGCGTGTCAGTGGTCACTCTCAGAGCCTCTCTTTCCTGGGGACCTGGACAGCAATTTCTGCCGCTGTCAACACTTTGTCTTTTGGGACAGTGGGCCGGAGGGGGAGAGGAGGTGGGGGAGGAGAGTAAACCATCCAGACACAGCCTACCCCCACCCAGAGGGCCAGAGAGTGGTTCCCTGGCATCTGGAATACCCTCCTTCTGCAGCTGCCCAAGGGGAAAGGTAGCGCCTGGCACTGAGACGTGTGGCCAGGACACCTTCCTCCTGTTCAGGGCAGGGTGGGGGGAGCCAGGACAGCGAAGGGAAATAGACCTTGAACTGTTCGAACTTCGCCATTCGGGCAAGTCGATCGATCTCTCTGGGTCTCGGTTGTCCCATCTGTCAACTGGGGACGCCCAGGGAAGGGGACGAGCAGTCCCAAGTTGGGGCAGGGTCTAGTCGTCGGCGAGGGTCTGGATGGTGGGCTGCGGGGCTTCTGCGCGGCTTGCACGGATGCGGGCGCGAGGAGGCTGTAATCACACGGCGACGGCTGCTGGCATTGGCGCCGAGTCAGACGCTGCGCTGAGCACTTCGCACATCCTCACTCTTACACTGTAATTACCAGGGCAAGCCTAGGAGCCGTTTGTGTCTTTCCTGCAGACGAGGAAACCGAGGAGCAGACAAATCCTCCTCGCACAGCTGCGGAGGGGTTCACACCCAGGCGTTCCCGCGCAAGAGGCCTTCCTGTCCTCTCTTCGTTTCTGCTTTTGCTTTTCTTCCAAACTTCTGGGCTGGCTTCTCTGTCTCTGTCTCCTCCACCTGCAGACCCAGACTCAGGAGTCGTCGATTCTGGACAGAGAGGGTGCTTGCCCGCTGGGCATGGCCGGGCCCCGAGGCTGGGCAAGGATGTGGGGAGGAAGCTGTGGGTTTTGCATGAGCAGGAACCAAGAATCCCAAGCTCGTAGGTGGGGTGGGAGCTGGCTGCCCAGCCAATGAGACTCCTGTTCCTGCCGCCCACTCGCCTACCTCCCCCTGGCTCAGCCAAAGGCATGGTCCACACAGCTGCCCAGAGCCCAGGGCCTGCAAGGGCTGCCTACCCACACACGACCGGGTCAGCTGCTTCCCCCGGCCCTGGTCACTCTGGCTCAAGCATTTGTCACTTTTGGCTCCAAGGAAACGTGGAATTCCAACCTCTGAGTCCTCCCCGCCCCTCACCCCCAGTCTTCGTCCCACCCAGGCACCCACTTTTGCAGAGCGGCCTTACCGTGGCAGGGGGGAGAGTGGAGAAGGGCGTCCTGGCTGAATGGCGGGCGTCTCCATTCGTGGTGCAGATGTTTATGGAGCACCTACTGGATGCTGGGCACTGCCAGGCACCCATGGGGCACAGGACAGTAAACGTGTGCTCCTAGAACTAGTGGCCAAGGGCCTGCCTCCTCCCAGCACCCTTCCGACACCCATTCCCTTGGTCGCTTCTCAGCTCTGTGCAGGGAAGGCAGAGTGGACTGGAAGCAGAGGCGGGGACTGCGGTGGGCAGGACGGGTGGGGCTGGCCTTATTGAGAAGGTGACAGTTGAGCAGAGGCTTCGAGGAGGTGAGGGAGAGAGCCAAGCCGCCATGTGGGGATGAGCGGCTCCAGGCAGGGGGCCCAGCCAGAGCAAAGTCCCCGGTGGCAGCAGGCCTGGCGTGGGGGAGGCATGGAAAGGAGGCTGGGGTGGCCGCGGTGCCCAATCGATTTGTGTCTGGGGGTCACAGTTAAAGTAGCCTGCTAGGTGGTGCTGAGGGCTCGGGAGGACACTGGCTCCATCGGTGAGAAGGCCCTGCGGGTGGGTCCTGAGTGGGCATCATTGTGCTTCCAGGTCCAGCTCAGTCGAGGTGGAGCTGCACGTGTGCACGGTGACAAGGCCCTGAGCGAGGCTGTGGCCAAGCCCTCTGGACCCCATGGGCCCTGGTGCTGCCCTCCACCAGGCTGCCCGAGGCACAGACCCCAGAGTCTGATAGGCCCGGGGTCCAAGCCAACCCTGCACTTCCTCAGCCGCTTGGGACTTCGGAAGTATGATTTCACCTCTCTGACCCCCTGTTCTCACCTGTAAAGTCAGAACCATAGTGAGGATGTGGTGGGAGAGCACAGTCCCCGCCAAAACAAGGGGGCAGTCAGAGCCCCCCCAGCCCAGCGAGGGCAGCCGCGTTGGCTCGTGGGTTCCTCCTTCTCTGTCAAAGGGCGCTGAGGTAACCGGAGGCATTTGAACCCTGGGAGGGACTATTTCCTGCCTCACGCCAGTAAGGAGGGGACTGACATCCAAACCCAGGGTGCTTGACTGTCGTTTGGGTTCTCGTCGTTCTCCTGTTCTACTTGCAGCCGCTCGGGGATTTACGTTGCAGACCGGAAAGGTAGTGAGTTCCCCATCCTGGGAGGTGTGCAAGTACAGACGTGGTCATCGGTTAGTGGGAAACAGCAGGAATTTAGAAACAGATCGAGCACCGAGCAGTGTACACCGTGGCCCCTCGAAAACCATTGAATGAATGAATGAACGAATGAACGAATGCAGGAGTGATGCTGCGTCCCGTTGGCTCAGTCATGTGGAGAATGAGGTCCAGAGAGGAGAGAGGGGTTTTGGGGAGCCTGGCACCTCGATGGGAACACACCCTCTGCTCCCCCGTCTGCCTGCAGGTCCTAGGGCTGCTTGAAGGGAGGTCAGATTCCCGGCCCTGTGCCCGCAGAGCCATAGCTAAGGGTCGGGGTCAGGAGGCAGAGACTCCAAGTGAGATGGAGAACGCTCAGTGGATGCTCACTCTGCTGTGGAGAGCTCAGTTTCCTCTTCTGTGAAATGGGAGCCATAATATAGCTCCCTCTTGGGCCTGTTGGGGGATCCGAAGAGATCCTATGGGTGAGAGCTTCATTCTGGAGGCCCCTGGTGAGGACACCAGGGAGAGGGGTAAGCGACTTCCCCAGCAATGTCCAGTCATTTTCAGGCCAGAGAAGAGACTAGGAAAACGACAGCTGCTGTTTATCGAGCCCTCGTGGGGTGCCAAGCGTCACACGTACCCTCCCCTTGGATCGTCCCTTAAGCTCTGGGACGTAGCTGTGAAAACTATGCTCGTTCGGAGATCAAGCGATAGAGGTACAGAGAGGAATGAATGTGCCTGAGAAGGTGATGCTGGAGCCAGGCAGCTTGTCTTTGGGGCTCTTGGCCTCAGGGGCCCCAGAACTGGGGTGCCCTGGGGCAGGCCCAGGTACTTCAGAGGCTGACTGAGAGAGTGTCTCGTCTTCTAGAGCAGACCCTCCGGCCCTGCCCCGAGCTGCCCGGCGTACTTCCTACCCACAGGGCGGCCTCTGCAGATCTGCCCGGGGGTTGACAGGAGGCCGGGACCAACATGGGAGCCTCCTGCCCTGCCCTGCCGCGTCCAGCCAGCCGGGGGGACGGGAGGTGTGGCGCCGTGGGCTTGTGTGCTGGTGAGTCCTGCCTGCCGACCCCGTGCTCAGCGCTGTCCCCTTGGCCCTGTAGGAGTTTCTCTGTGACCAGAAATACAGCGATGAAGAGAACCTGCCAGAAAAGCTTGCAGCCTTCAAAGGTAAGCTGGGGTTGCCCCTACTCACCCCGCTGCATCCCTCACGCAGGACTCTACATGCACAGGGCCAGGCTGCACACCTGTCCCGTCTAGAATGCCGGGCTGGGGGACAGGGGGCCTGGCAGGCCTCTCCACCTTCCTCCCTGCCACCCCGGGCCCCCTCGCCCCTCCACTGCAGGCCCCAGCCCTCCGCTGCCCCTCGCTGCCCCCAGGCGCCCCACAGGGCTCAGGTTGGCTCCTGTCACCAATGGCCAGGCCCTGCTCGCTCCCGGGGCCCCAGCGCACAATCGGCTCTTTGTCGCAGCCCCGGCCTCTCCCCTCTGCGGTGGAGCGTCTCGGAGCCCCTGTGGAGAATGGGCGTTTGTGTCGCCACAGTGGGACAGGGGGCAGAGTTTCTGCCCATTGAATCCGGCAGCACGAGATGAAAAGAAAACAGGGCCCAGGAGCCCGCGCGGAGGGGGCGGCATAAAGGTCCCTCTGTTCAGGCCTCGGCACTTGGTCCCCGGCCAGTGGCTCGAAAGGAGAGGAACCAAGCTCACATGGAGGGCCGGACCCACCTTTCCTGCTGGGGCGATGCCTCCAGGCAGGAGCCCTGGGCGCCCTGGGGCACCAGGGCCATGATCCTCGAGGCCACCTCCCCCGCTCAACATCCTAGCGACGTGGGCATCCTTCCTGCTCGGGGCAGAGAACCTGCTGGGTGCTCCTCAGACCACTTAGGACTTAGTCGTCCTTGGGCAGGACGTGGATGGCTAAGCTTGTGTCAATCGTTGACCTCGTGGGAAGCACTTCGAATGCCGAGTCGTGAGCTTCCCGAATCATCCCGATCTGGCCAGGAAGGAGGTGCTGTGATCTCTAATTTACAGAGGAAGATATTTAGGCTCAGAGATGTGGGGTCATTTGCCTGGGGTCGCACAGCCCACCTAGGGTAGAGGTGGGTCTGGAATCCATATTGGTCTCACTCCAGAGCCTCTGCTCTTGACCTTTACACGATGGTGCTTTTTATGTTGGAAAAAAGTAAAGAACCAGAACAAAGACACCCCGATCCCTTCCCTGTCACCTGCCCCCCATCCATGTCACCTGCCCACATGAGAGCCTTACAGAAGAGGAGCAGTTCCTCCCTTCTCTCTGGACACCAATGGGGTCACTCTTTAGCGGTGGTTCTGGGAGGAGGGACAGAGGTCCTGGGAACAGTAAGTGTCCTGTTAGAAGACTAAAGGGCCCTGAGACCACCTAAGAGGGGCATGCCAGGCAGAGGGGCGGCAGGAGCAGGTGGGGTCAGGCCAGCGGGAGTGGAGCAGACGGGGTGGAGGGAGAGGCAGCCTGCCAGGCTGGAGGGCAGACGCTCCTGAAGGTCACAGGGGCCTCGAAGGCCACGGGGAGGACCTTGGCTTTCTCACGCTGGCTGCTCTGTGCAGAAGAGACCTCGAGGGCCCTGGTCCTCTGTGGCAGGGGCGGCCTGCCCAAGGCCACAGGACACGCTTGCACACACTGCCCCCGTCAGAAGGTGCCAAGATGCTCCCAGGCCTCCTTTCTTCCTTTGGAGGTTCCCCGGACCCCTTGATCGGGGAGGTTAACTCGGTATGTAGGTGAGGTTTGTGGGGAGGGTCCATGCACCCCGGGGCAGTGTACGTGCCGCTTCGTGGTCCCGGGCAGGCCCACGGGCATTCCTCCCGAAAGAGCATCAGCTTCCCAGTGCCGCCCGCGTGACCAAGAGACGCAGACCCACGCCGCACCTGGCTGCCCCTCAGGAGCACCGGAGACGCTCTGAAAACACGCCGGTTGCTACTCCCATCCCCACTTTCCCAAACCCACTGACCCCATCTCCAGGGCCGGAATCTCTTGGAGTCATTTATAGCCGATGTGAGTGCAGCCAGCCACACGGGCGGAGCCCGGGGGGACGTGCTGCTCTCCCTGGCAGAGGGACACAGTGGCCCCCTGGGCACCTTTCCCTGTGGCACCTGTGTGGGGGGTGGTGCAGGCAGGACGAGCGAGCTCTTTAGAGACGGCAGCTGAGACGGCGGGTCTGGAATCAAGGCCCCCCGTGCGGTGAGGAGGGAGGCGTGGGCTCACCCAGGACCTGGCCAGTTCCCCTCCGGGGAGCCACTGGGACCTTGCAGGAGTGACCCTGCTTGCAAGCTGATGCCAGCTTTTGCTCTGTGCTTTGCAGAGAAGTACATGGAGTTCGACTTGAACAACGAAGGCGAGATCGGTGAGTGAGGCCTGAGTGTGATGGGGAAGAGGGTTTGGTGGGTAGAGGGTGTGAGGGTCCCGAGGGGATGAAAGCCTCCTGGGTGGGCCGGGCCAGCTCATCTGCCGTTACCCTGGAAACCACTGCCCCCAAACTGCCCCCTGCCATTTCCCTCTGGACTCGCCTCCCTGCCCACGCCTCAGCCTCCCACCCCAGGGGCCCCAGGATAGAGGGTGCCACCCCTGCCCAGGGCCGGAGATGCTCTGGCTGTTGATGCCCTTGCCTGGGGAGCGGGCGTTTCCTTGGTCCCCAAGCCTGTCCTTCTATCCGTACCCTGCCCTGCAGCTGACAAGGCGCCACGGGTACACTAGTTCCCTCCTCCGGCAGACCCTTATTGGGTCCTGCCATCCAGACACTGGGGGTGACAAACACCTGTCCCGTGGCACTACGTTCCAGACCACATCTTGACCTTCACCAGCAACAGGATGGTATTGATTTAATTATCCCCACTTTACAGATGAGGAAACTGAGGCTCAGGACATGACTTGCTCGGGGTCACGTGGCAGGCCCAGGGCCCAGATCCTGGCCTTTGGCTTCCAAGCGGGTCTCCGGGCTCTGCTTCACTCTGAATTTCAGTGTCGCTTCTCCCTCCGGTGTTTAGACTTCTCTGTCTTCTCTTGTCCTTGTCCCGTCTGAATATTTTTATTCTTTTTTTTTTTCTTTAGAAAAAAAAATTGGGGTGTTATCAAGTTAACACATTTTCATCGTGAAAAGTTTTGGAAAGCACAAAGACAAAAATACGGCGCCCACGACCCCACCTCCCCAAAATAACTGATAGGAGCATTTGAGTTTATATCCTTCCACTTTTTGTTCTAATCACTGCTATTTTGTACCGTTTTAGAACCTCCTTTGTGGGGAAAAAAAAAAACGGTATTGTGAGCCCTTTGACTATGATTCACGTTTGTTTTGAAATATGATTCAGGCTGAATAATACTTCATCACGGGAGAGACTATAATTTATTCGGCAAATACCTTAGTCATTGATAAGCCCTTGAGGAACATCTGTGTAGGTGAATCTTCGTCCTCGAGACATTCTGGGTCAAAAGCTTTTGAAGCATCTTGCCACTGGCCTTCTGGAAAGGTCTTCCAAGTGAGAGTCTGGCCGGGAGCCGTGGGAGACCTTTCGCTCCTTCCTGCAGAACGCTGCCCAGCTTTCTTTGAAATGCCCTGGACATCCTGGCACCTAGGGCTCTGGCACCGGTCCCGCCTGCCCTGCCTCTCGGGCGAGCTGGCACACCCCTCCCCGGCCCCTAAAATCAGCCCCTGGCTGCACCCCCCCTCCCAGCGTCCTTTGCTGTCCCATTGTTCAGGGAACAATCTCAAGGAAATGGCCTCAGATCTGGGGAACCAGGCGGTCAGAGGCAGCGACTCCTCGGGGGGTAGTGCCTCCCTTGTTTTTCTTGAATTTTATTCCTTTGTTGGTTTTCCTGCACCGCAGGGTATTTTTGTCACCCTCTCCCTTCTGGCCACAGTGGACTGCAGGGTGGGAGTGGCAGATGGGGAGAAGCTGCTACCCGCACCCTGGAGAGTGACCTCCAGTGCCCGGGACCAGGCCCAGTCCCTGGCCCCACCTCTCTGGGGAGCGGGTCCACAGCCCCCATAACGTGCAGAGATGATGACAGTAAGAACAGCGGCTCCATTGCTGTACACCTGCTCTGTGCCAGGTGCTTCTCGTGCATCGTCCCTCCATCACCCCATTTCTACCACAGCTGGGAGTGGGGATTCAGAGAGGTGAAGCCATTCACCCCAGGTGTCACAGCCAGAAATAGCAGAGCTGAGCCCAGCCCAAGTCTGTCTGACACTAGAAGCCCGTGTCCCTAACCGCTAGTCTCCATTGTCCCCAAAGAGAGCAGGGAGGGTGTGATGGGCTCCTTCTCCCTGGAGGAGAAAGGCCGAGGACTGCAGTCTCCAGGGAGGGGCTGCCCTGTCGGGCTTCAGGGAGCTTTGCCAGCTTCCCCGCGTGCCCCCACCAGGCCTGTCGCCACTTACTGGATCCGCTTTTCCTCCGACAGACCTGATGTCTTTAAAGAGGATGATGGAGAAGCTCGGGGTCCCCAAGACCCACCTGGAGATGAAGAAGATGATCTCAGAGGTGACAGGCGGGGTCAGCGACACCATCTCCTACAGAGACTTCGTGAACATGATGCTGGGGAAACGGTCGGCTGTTCTCAAGCTGTGAGTACCTCCCCGCCTCCCCCGGGGCCTCTGAAGGTGAAGCCATCGTGTCTGGAGAGGCCCCTGGCTCGGGCGCCTCAGCCAGTCCCCAGCCAGGAGGTAACTCCTCGTGTGACCCGCTAGGCAGGATCTTCTCTGAACCCGATGTCCTCATCTGTCACATGGTCACATGAATACGTACCCGGCAGGTGAAATGAGCCTGTAGTGGAGAGTCTGGTGCAGGTATTTGAGCTGAAAAGGACCTCCCTTGGCTTCTTTGAAATAAGATTAACTTTTTTCCCCCCAAATGTAGAAATGTCAGATATGCCTGTCCCATTCTACAGAGGGAAAGTCGAGGCCCCAAGAAGCTGAGTAACCAGCTCACGAGCCCACGGTTTAGACTGGGCAGAGCTTTTAGAGTGGGTGGGGTGGGGGAGGAGGTGCGGTGGGAAGACCGTCAAGGTCAGCGCGCGCTGCAGAGGCCAGGTGGTAGCCATCAGAGTGACGATGCTATTAAAATGACAGCGCAGAGCTAGTGGACACTCACTCTATGTCTGGCACTTGTCTGTGCTGTGACTCCTTAGATTTATCATTTGTCACTATATTTATTAGGCACCAGTTCTATACCAGGAACCATTATTCTAGGTGCTAGGGCCACGAGTCGCTGGCCTCATGGACCCTATGTTCTAATGGCAGGAGCCAGACTAAAGAAAACAAACTGAAACGCCAAATGGCGGTCGTGTGGTACAAAGAAAAGTAAAGTGGGCAAGTGGGATGGGATGAGAGGGATGGGATGGTGGGCAGGGAGAGTCTCACTGAGAAGGCGACATTTGCTTTGACTGAGGGAGTTGGGGGGAGTCAAACTGTGTGATGATCTGGGGAAAAGCGTTCCAGGCAGAGCTCACAGCACGTGCAAAGGCCCTGAGGCAGAATCATGCGTGTATGCTCAAGGAAGAGCACAGAGCCAGTGTGTCTAGCCATCGGTAAGGACAGTGAGTGAAGAATGAGTGTGCAGAGATGGCCTGGGGCCAGGGGACCGTGTATGGACCCCAAAGGCCACAGTTGGACCTAATATTCTGTACTGATGTGGAGGGGATGCCATTGGAGTACTCTAAGCTAGAGAGTGACTTTGAAAAGTCCCATTCTGGCTGCGGCAGGAGTGAGAGTGGCGGCAGGGAGGCCCGTGCAGGCAAGAGATGGCCTGGAAAGGCTGCAGTGGAGGTGGGCAGGAGCGCCTGGACCTGGGAGTGACTGTCGGATGTAAAGCTGGAAGCATCACCTCAATGTCCAGACGCTGCGGGTAGAGGAAAGCGAGGAGTCCGCCGAGTCTAAAGTCTGGGCTCTGAGTTACTGATTGACTGTGATGTTTGCTTGGGGGAAGAGCAGTGGGGAAGGTGGGGATTAAGAATTCGGTTTTTGATGTTTTTAAAGGAGAAGTGCCCTTCAGACATCCCAGGGGAGGAGCAGGAGGATGTGTGGATCTGAGCTCAGAGATAAGCTGTTTGGGGAAGGCCACTCTCTGGGTGGGATTTAAAGCCCGGGGACGGGAAGAAAGAGGCTACTCAGGGAGTGAGTACAGACGGAGTAGGGGCTGATGTGTGGGACAGCCCCAGGCCGTAAGCACGTCTGGCACCCGCACCTCCCGGTGGAGACACTGCGCGTCAGTGGGGTTAAGTGTCTCCCTGGAGTCACCAGCAGGCATGAGGGCCGGGGTCCTAATCCTGTCTTTGTTCCTCTCTCGCTTTCTCCATCTCCAAACCAGAGTCATGATGTTTGAAGGAAAAGCCAACGAGAGCAGCCCCAGGCCAGTTGGGCCCCCTCCAGAGAGAGACATTGCCAGCCTGCCGTGAGGACCCCACCGACACCTGCCCCTGCCTCCCGCACCCCTCGCCCTCCCTCCTGAGCTCACTGCCTTTCTGGACTTATTGCGATTTGTCTTATTTGGGGTATTTTTGGTCGTTATGTGTGTCGATTTGTTGTTCATCTGCAGGATCACTGATAAAGCACAAATTATATGCCTTAAAGGGGCTCTGGGCCACCCCCCACACACACTTTTTCTCCCCTCCTTCTCTGCTTTCTGTGCAGAAAGGCTGACATCAAACCAAAAACCAGAGCGGGCAGGACCAGGGCAGAGAGGCTGGTAGCTGGTGAGCCCCACGCTTGGAGCTGGCATTGACCATCCTTCCCAGAGTTCTCTCAGCTAAGCCCAGACTCGCTGGCCTGGCCCTGGCGAGGACCGCAGCCTAAGGCCTCAAAGTAGGGACAAGGCTGTAGGGCCCCGCTCGGGTTCCCTCAGACACTCTGGGGTTCCGGTGCTCTCAGGTTGTCCAGGAGGTGGCCACTCACCGCCCCAAGCCCCAGCCAATCCCCCCTCAGGCCATACTTCTCTCCCCCAGGGAGGTGACAGGAGTTCTGGAGAGGGGCTTGGCAATTTGAGACTCTTGAGAAGGTTGTAGAAGGAATCTTCAGCCCTTGCCTCCTGGCCACGCCTTCGCTGGGGCAGCAAAGGGCTTCAGGGGTAGAGGGGAGGCTAGGGGCTTTTAGGGAGGATGCTGAGGGCAAGGGGGTAGGAGAATGAAGAATAAAATGCTTATGGGAAAAAGAGTCGGATCACTGTTAAGCCAAGACCTAAGAAACAGGAGGTTGCCTTTCTGAACCCAGTTTGCTTGAAAACTGAGTATGCATCCCATTCACCTTCCCACCTTATTCACACCATTCATTCATTCATTCATTCATTCAGTATTTATTGACCACCTATTATAAGCTTTAAGCTCCCCCCACCCACTTTGTCCTGACATGTGCCGAGCCCACTGTCTCTCTAACTCATCTCTGTTCCCAAATCGCCCAAACCTTGAGCTTGGGGATACGATCGGGGTTACCTGTTTCTTTTTTATGGACTCACAGGGTTTGAGAACCCTGATCCACCCTGTAGGTTAGCTGAGCCAGTCCTCTCATTTCACAAGTGAGAAGACTGGTGGCCCACAGGGATTAAGTGCCTTGCCCCAGGTCGGGGGTTGATCTGGAGACAGAATAGTCTGGACTGAAGCCCAGGTGTCCACATGCCCCTGCCCGTGCTTCATCTCTTCTCTGGGCTCTCTCAGTGAGTGATGAAAGCAAGGGACGGGGCAGGGAGAAGCAGCCTCCTAGGCCACCACTTGGGGAAGGCCCAGGGCCAGCACTCGCTTTTCCCAGCACCTCCAGGACAGCATCCAGGCCTGCCTCTGCACTTCTGCCTTCTCTAGAGCTTCTCAGCTAAGTCGCTTCTCAGCTAAGTCGCTTCTCAGAACTCAGGCAGGAAGATGTCACGCTCCACCCCATCTTGGCTGAGCAGGGACCTCAGCCTTGACCCCACTTGTCTTCTGGAGTCCCTTACTCTGCTTGCTCAGGACTGAGATGCGTTCATCAATTGAACATATTTATTATGCACCTGCTATGGGCCAAGAGCCAAGAAGCCAGTAGTGAAATAGAGACGCATGAAATTCAGATTCTGAGGAGGAGGTCAGACTCAGATAGGGATGAATGGCATGAATGTTAGGAAGGAGAGAGAGGGGGTGACTGTACTGCAGTCCTGGGGCGCCAAGCTGGGCTAAAGGCAAGAGTCTTGGAGAAGCGTTTGCCAAATCTTAAGTGACAATGTCTGGGTGTGGTTGGAGCCAGTGTGGGCTCCCTGTGATTCCTCAGTGACCCATAATCTAGGGCCCAAGGAGCTGCCCTTGTAGCAGCTTGAGGTTGTGGAGCCGGCAGGGGCTGGGAAAAGGCTAGGCTGGGTTAATCTGCTGGTCTCAGCCAGTTCAGGAGCAAGATTATTTGGCTGCGACTGGCTGATCTTCAGGCTAAGGAGCCGCTCAAATGCACACACCTAGTTGAAGTTTAAACCCCAGCAAAAGTTTTCTCTGTAAATGTAAAATCTCACCTCATCCCACCCCTTAGTTTTTTCCCCCGAGATCATTGTTTGAGCAACTGCCTGTCCCCACCCCTTTCTACTATCTCTTCTCAGTGGGACAGGATGAGACCTTTGAACAAGGTAAAGCCTTCCTTGGCTATTCATCATGGTGTGTACCTGATCCTCAGAGAAGAGGGCAGAACCAGCCAGGCTTAGTTCAACAGGTTCCAGTTTACAAAACCACAGGAAGCCTTGTTAAGGGAAAGCCAGTGGGTTTGTCCCCAGCTTCTGCAAACGGCAGGAAAGAGCCCATTGGATGGGAATGTCCTGGGAAACCCCACCACTTCCTTTACCGTTTCTTGGAACTCAACTTGGAGAGAGAGAGAGAGAGACTTAAGAGTGTTTCCTGGCAATGGGGAGAGGAGATATGCATCTATTTCAGGTTGTGGCTATTGGCTCCAGGACTCATTTCTCCGGCTAAGGCCTCTGCTTCTTAGAACTTCAGCTGTCCTGAAAGACCAAATCTAACTAATGTAACCAGAAACTTGGGGACTGCCACGTATGGCTTTGTCCCTGCGACTCAAAAGGAGTGTGTTGGGCAAGTTCCAGTGGGTGCAGTATGTGTGTGCGTGTGCATGAGGTGTGTGTGGTGCCGGACGTCATCTCCGCATTCTGGAAATAAAACGAACTTATCAATGTCTCGATTGGTGTGTTTTGGGAAGGGGGTCCTGGGTTCAACATAGAATAGCTAGCTCACAGAATAACAGGTGCAACGAACGCGTCCTGTGTACCAGCCTCTGTTAAAGGGAACTTCATTTACACCTCACAGAACCCCACGGGACAGGTTCTGCGTGTCACCCTTGTTTCATACATGGGAAGCAGGCTTGGAGCAGATAGTTTCCTGAAAACTAAAGAATTAAGTGGCAGAACATACCCCCTCCCCAAGATCCTCTGTCCTAGAGCCTTTATAGCATAAATCCACTACAGAACTTTCTAGGTGGTGGTCATCAATGAGCATATCCAGACAAGCCAAATTCTAATGTTGCCTCCACCCTTCTCTGGCCAAGGAACACTGGGCCATTCTAACTTCCTTGTGCTTCCACTACCTCATCCATTAAACGGCGATAACTCCTAGGCGACTAGGATGTCTCGATGGTTAAGGAACATATCCAAAGCGTTTGGCGGTTTTCCAAGAATTGAATGAGCAAAGATGCTCTTGGACGCCCTTTCACCTCCCCTTTCACGTCCGGCGTCTAGTTAGACGCGTAGAAGTCGGTGGCGAGACCCCACGCCGCCCACTTTCTGAACCTCTTTTCCTCCACGTCCCCCCTCCGAAGCCTCTCTCAAGAGTTGCCCCTGGGAATATCTGCCACGGTCCTGACTTCTCTGAGTCGGGAATTATCGATAACCACCCCCGACCAAGGGTAACCACCCCCGACCAAGGGTTCTAGGGGGCCTCGGGGAAGCCACGTGCAGCGAAAGAAGCAAACGCGAAGCCTGATCCAGCAGGTGCAGCGGGGGCGGGGCCTGGGCGCTCCAGGGCGCAGGCGCGGGCCCCAAGCCCCGCCCCTACCCGCCCGAGCCAGCCAATGGGAGGCGGCGATCCGGAGAGCGCGCGACTTCCGCTGGCCCCTCAGCCTCCGCGAACCACACCCCCGACGGGAAGAAGCGCGTGACGTCACTAGGATGCGCCGGAAACGCGGCGTCCCTGGCGCGCCGCTCGCTCCGAGGGCCGGAAGTGGGCCTGGGCGAGGCCGCAGAGGCGGCCGCTTCGACCCTCTGAGGGCGGCGCGATGGGAGACGAGATGGATACCATGATCCCCGAGCGGGAGATGAAGGTCAGATGCAGGCCGGGGCCTGCTTCCTTCCCTCCCTCCGTCCCGGCGTGGCTTTGGCGCCGCGCCGAACGGGGAAGCGCGGGGGCCGGCCGCCCCGCCTCCCGCCGGCACGATGGCGGCGTGCAGAGGCCCCTCCCCTCCGCCTCCCCGAGCGTCCCGGAGCACCCTGCGGTGCTGCCCGCACAACAGCCCCGCCGAGTGCGGGCTCCCCGTCCCGCGTTGGCGTCGTGCGCGCGCCACGCGAGCCACTCCAGCCGCTTTCGTGGGTGGGGCGGCCTGAGCACCGGCCCCAGCTGCCGCTGCGCATCCAGCGTTGCCTGTGGCGGGCACCGTGGTACCCAGCCCCGTACGGCACGTACGGCAAAGCTGCGGCAGAGTCGTTCATGGGAAAGAGCCCCTCAAGGCTCGGACAGGGACGCCCGGAGTCCCATTGGACAAGGAGGCCGAAATCCAGGTGGTTTTGTTTGTTTTAAAGGCCTCTCTTCTTCCCTTTCCCCGGACTTCTTGTGTAGAGTGGTCCAAGCCCGCCCAACGCAGAACCGGGGTCGGTTACCGACCCCTGAGTTCATTGGAGTGCGAGGACTGTCTGTCTCGGTGCTGGAAATCCGCCTCAAGTCAGGAAGCGAAAGAGAGGAGAGAGGGGCAGGTGATCCCAGTGATGGTTGTCAAAGCCCCCATGGCTGGAAAGGGCGTAAGTGGAGGGAAGAGTTTAGGCGTTTGAACAACAAGTCACTGAAGTGCATTTAGGGAGGAATAATCTATGCAGGAGTGATTCTCTTTACTGAGTGAGCCACTCGATGAGAGTGTGCCGTGCTCAGGTGTACTGGGGCAGAAGGAAAAAAGTGTTTTAAAACCACAGACTTTGAAGATGAACGCATCCTTTTGAGTGAGTCATGAATTATAGTGAAAAGGAGAGTCCCGTGGGGCCTCTTCATCCCACTGGTGCTCTACAGCCATGCGACCAAGAACCAAATAGGCTGTTTGGGATTATAGGGTGAAAATTACCAAAAAAAAAAAAAAAAAAAAAATGAAAATTTTATTCTGTTATACTGTGGTCTCATCTGGAAAGCTGTGTAGAATTAAAAGTATTTCAGTTAATAATTTAGCAGATACGCATTAAACATCGAATCCGAGGAAATTAGTATGTGCGGTGTGTTAGGAATTCTGTAGGTGTGCCAAAGTGAAAGCTGAGAAAGGCTGTCGCTGGCGTTCACACTTTTGGAAATAGTGGGGGCTGGAGGTGGCGCCGGATGTGGCAGAGGTGATGGCTCACTTGTGGAAGGGAAATAGAGTGAAATGAGGTGAGGCTGTAGAGGTTGATGAGGCAAGCCATGCTTGGCTTTATAACCTGTGTTAAGAGTTTTGGGCTTGTGTTTAGATGTCCTCATCGCGTCCAGGTGTGTTTATAGGTCTTGTCTTGAAAACCAAGAGAATGACTATACATTTCCTTTTCTGTGATGGAATTTTGTTTCTCATTGACGCAGGTAAGTCAGTTCTTGGGATTTGGTTATCTTCCTGGGGTCAGCGTTTCCTTGCGCGTGCTTGCATGCATGTGTGCTTGTATGTGTAGAGAGAGGGAGTACTGCAATGGAAGTTCTAGCTTACTGTGTAGTTGGGTGATGCTTTTAATATTTAACAATTTATTAAGCAGTTCTCTGGGTCACGAGACAATACATGTCATGAAATAGGACAAGATTATAAATAATAAAATGCAACTTATGTGGTGGTTAAGACTGTAAACTAGGAATTCAGAAAAGGAAAAGTTCAATGTGTGCTAGATTAGGAAATGAAGGCCTCGTGCAGGAATTTTTAAAAATCATTTTAACTGAACAACTATTAATAGGCACTGTGCACAGGAGGCTTAAATATGTCAGCCACCCAGCCCTTAACCTCACGGTAATGTGTATTTTTGTCATACTGGAATTGGGTCTATTGGAATATAACAGGCATAATTTATTTCTTGTTTTCCCTGAATCGATCTTGTTTTTGATCCCTCACAACAGGATTTTCAGTTCAGAGCACTGAAGAAGGTGAGACTCTTCGACTCCCCTGATGAATTGCCCAAGGAACGCTCAAGTCTGCTTGCTGTGTCCAACAAGTATGGCCTGGTCTTTGCTGGTGGAGCCAGTGGGTTGCAGATTTTTCCTACTAAAAATCTTCTTATTCAAAACAAACCAGGAGACGATCCCAATAAGATAGGTAAGCTACTTGCTTTATATTGCATGTTAGAGAGAAAAGTGAAGCACTAATGTACTAACGTAATTTCCTTTCCAAGAAATCCTTCTAATATTAAAATTAAAACTGCTGTTAATCGTAAGGTTGACTCCCATGAAGAATAAGTTCTAGATCAGATGCCAGAAGCCTTTCTCGTCCTTTGTATTTCTCTTTCAGTGAGTTGTTCCTCTGAGCTCAGAGGGAAGAAGAATTTATCGTCTGCCATGCACTTATTTTTGCTCAGTTGTGGCTCTTTAGGAGAAGGGTTTTGTTGCATGGCTCTTTGGTTGGCACAGTAGTACCATCCCAACAAATGGGAATGTGCACTATTTGGAGCATAGGGGTACACATTAGTGATGTTGTGATTTATGAGATATATATTTGATCTTCATCCACAATTTCTGGCTCACAGGCCCTAGAACTCTTGAAATATCCTAAGCATTGGGGGAGAGGGTGTCTTTTGTTTATGCAGTAACTTGGAAAGCAGCTAAGGATGCTTTTCAAGCCTGGAGAGGGCATGGACACTCCGCACACCTTCCCATACACCTTGTGCTATGTGTCTCTACCATCTGCTGTCCCTAAGTTATGAGTTATGTCCTTTTACAACAAACCACTGATCTAGTCCGTGACATTTCTCTGAGTTCTTTGAGTGGTTCTAGCAAACTAATTGACCCTAAGGATTGGGTTGTGATAACCTCATTTCTAGCCAGTTGGTCAGAAGTGCAGGTAAAAATCTGGACTTGCAGTTGGCATTCCTAGCCGAAGGGATTTGTTGAGATCCATGTAGCTAGTTGGTAAGCACAGAGACCCTGGACTTGTGTCTGAGTCTGAAGTGTGTGTGTTGTGGGTCGGAGGAAGTCTCATAGGACTGAACTCTTAATGTGTGGAATCTGATGCTATCTCTGGGGAGATAGTGTCAGAATTGAGTTGAATTCTTGGACAACTTGCCGATGTCTGAGAATTGTTTGTTGTTGTGGGGGAACTCCCTCCCTTCATGGTGGAATCGGGTCCAGAACCCAATTTAAGGTCACTGTTTTCAACAAAGGCAAGAGCCACAGTTAGTTTTCCAAGGTCGTGTGAGGAAGAATTCATGATGATTAATGCATCATACAACCTTAAGAAAGCTAAGATTTGTCTGCATGACTAGGTATCAGGGTGTGTCTGTGTGTTTATGTAAATGCAAAAATTGTTTTACATAGACCCGAATAAAGGAGTTGTGACTTGTGTTTAGAACATTCCATTTTACGCCTTGTCTTTCTTTATGTTTTTATAGTTGATAAAGTTCAAAGCTTGCTAGTGCCTATGAAATTCCCGATACATCACCTGGCCCTGAGCTGTGATAACCTCACGCTCTCCGTGTGCATGATGTCCAGTGAATATGGTTCCATTATCGCTTTTTTCGATGTTCGCACATTCTCAAATGAGGTAAGCTACTGGGACTTACGGTGTCCTGGTGTTGAATCTTAACCTAGAAATTCTTGATTAGTCCCGGAAGTCTTTCTAGGTTGAAATAAGGGTTTTTGTTGTTTTTGTGTTTAAGTTCTTAATTGTGGAATCATAGATCTTTGAGGTTGAAGGGACTCAAGAAATTATTATACCATCTGTCCTGAGGTATTATCGTTTTTCATTTACACATGAGACAGCCAAAGCCTCAGGAGCCTTAGGTGACTTGCGTAAGGCCACTGCGTTAATAGATAACACAGAAGTTCCTGGGTCTCTGGTCTCTGGACTCCTAGTGCAGAGTTTTTCCATCCCCAGCAGTTTAGTAGTGATGATAGTCCGTGACATTGGGCATTTACACTGACTGTGTACTTTACATGCCTTACCTATTTATGCCTACGGGGCCTTATACAGTAGGTACTACTGTCTTTATTTTATAGCTGGAGAAGCAGGCCCAAAGAGTTTGAGTAACTGTCCAAGGGCCCAGCACCGTTAAGGAGCAGCGCCCAGATCTTAATCTCGTGTCTGCCCTTTATCAATTATTTTGCATTGGTGTGTCCCCTGCTGAGAGGCCCTCTACTGTGCTAGAATAATGGATTGCCCTTTTCAAAGCCCTGTTGAAATGGTAACAAAGTGATTGTGTAGAGCTAAAATTTTTTTCATGGTTATGGAGCAAAGTGGACTGTAATTTGAGAAAACTTACATATTCAGTAATTTTCTTTAGCTATTAAATATATATGTATTTATTAAGCTTTTGGGCATTTGTTTTACAAGGCGAAACAGCAGAAACGCCCGTTTGCCTATCATAAGCTTTTGAAAGACGTGGGCGGCATGGTGATCGACATGAAGTGGAACCCCACTGTCCCCTCCATGGTGGCAGTTTGTCTGGCCGATGGCAGCATTGCTGTTCTTCAGGTCACAGAAACAGTGAAAGTATGTGCGACGCTCCCTTCCACAGTGGCAGTAACGTCTGGTGGGTAATAAGCCTTTCACTCTGTAACGTATAGTGATGGTGACCCATAAAAATTGATTTCTGGAAAGAAGAGCAGATGGGCTTTTTGTTGTATTTGTTGTTTGGTAGAATTTAAGCTACGTGCGCTTGGGTTTTCTGGAGAAAAATATTTTGGTACAGCTGGTTTAGAACTGTGTTTTCGAGAATATTTCTGGATCTAAAATAGTTGCACTCTGAAAGTCCTTTGTGTCCTTCGGGGTAAAGACATTAGAAATACCAAATGAGAGCAAGAGAATGTTTCTTGATAGTTGAAAACCTTCTCTATTCCCGTGTCTTATCTAAAGACCACAGAGTTTTGCGTATTTTCCAGCTTCCTGGGCAATACACCATTTAAAAAGCATTTTTAATAGGTGATTCAGTGGCCCAGTGATAAATCATAATTGGCTTTAAAATGACTGTTTTTTTTTTTCCGAGTAAGGATGAGCCTGCAGTCTTCCATGACTGACAGAGGAACAAGAAATGGTGATTATGTAGCTGCTTTGGTGCAGATGTCACCGATTTGCTCCATTTTCTTCAGTGTTGTAACGCTTGCACTCTCTTCTTCACTCAGTGTGCTGGAGCCCCAAAGGAAAGCAGCTGGCCGTGGGCAAGCAGAACGGAACTGTGGTCCAGTACCTCCCCGTAAGTCTTGCACTGGGCTCCAGAACTGTTCTTACCGAAGTTACCCATTGCCGTAGGGGTGGTTTGGGAGTATTTTGGGTGTTTTTTCTATTAAAATGTTATTTATGCTCATTGTAACAAATTCGCCAGTACACAAGTGAATGTAGGAACAAGGGGGTCTTTTCCCTTCTAGCCTGTAGTCCTCCTTCCTGAGGCATCCTCTGTGTTCTGTTTAGTGGTAACCTTCCAGAATTTTCTGGATAATTATTCAAATCGTCTGTGTGTGTTATTTTCATTTTTTCTTTTTAAATAAAATGTGATCTTATTCTACACATGCTTTCCCAACCTTATATTTCCAATTCATTCAATAAAAACAGCTTAAGGGGACAAGGAGTTGGTGAAAAGGGTATTACTGTAATGCAGAGTATTTGTCCCCTAGCGGAATCCACCTTAAAGATTCAGTTTCTCTAAATACAGGCAACAAAGAAAATGGATGATGCTTGTTGTTGGCTTATACACTGTCATCCTCTTCCTGTGGTTTTTCTGAGATAACGCTCACAAATATTCTTCAGTACAAATTCACACAGTATCCCCCTGTGTCTGGTTAAGCCTGGATGGGAGGGGGTGTTTCACAGGACCTGCCAGGACCTGTGCTGTTGAGCATTCCTCCTGGAGATGCTGTTCTCTGCGTCAGTGCAGAGCAGTGAATGTTGGGATGTAGGTTTGAGGTTAGGATTTTGTTTCTTATTTGTTATCACAAAAATTCGTTATGTGAATTTGGTTCCTATTCTTACAGGACCTTAGCCTGTAAAAAGGTAATGTAGCCGATTGAATTTGTTGGTTTGCTGTTTGCTTTCAATTTTTTTAATTTTTTAAATTTAATTTAATTAATTTTTTTAGGCGAGGCAACCCTTGGTTGACCTCACAAATTGCAAGGATCTTGTCAGCTTACAATTCCTAATTTTTTATTTTTCACACCTGTAGCACCTGGTCATCCTAGGTGGTCTCGCATCCAAGTACTAACCAGGCCCAACCCTGCTTAGCTTCTGAGATCACTGCTTTTAATAATACATTGGAGTCCTTTTTCCAACTCCTTGCATAGAGAGCGACTTCATTCTTTTGAATGGCCACACAGCAGTTCACTGTGGATGTGCCATAATTTATTCATCAGTTCCATTATTATGGTTGCCTGGATTGGTATGAGTAGTGTTCCTGCTGTAAATAAAGTCATGTTGAGCATCCTCATTACCTGTATCTGATCATGTTTGTCTGAGTATTTCTGTAGAATAGCGTCCCAGAAGTAGGCATCTACTCTTCTGGGTTCAAGCTGGGGAGGTGAGACTTAGGTGACTTCTAGGGGAACATATTGGGTTTGACGGTTTTGTTGATTGGGGGACTGTTTCATCTGACCCTTATATTTTTCAAATCTCTTTCAGACTTTGCAGGAAAAAAAGGTCATTCCTTGTCCTCCGTTTTATGAGTCAGATCATCCTGTCAGAGGTAACACACCTGCTTTTCTTACTGGGCTGACCTCTGAGGAGGTGCTGTCTCTCTAGAAATTTCCAATCCTGTGATGTACCTACAGACCCACTCAAGGATGTGTTGGTCCCTCCTCTGTGCATACTCTCATTATGTCAGCTAATTAAGTCACTGTAATAATAATAATCTGGTAAACACTTGTGTCTCATGGTAAATGACATTAAATGGACCCTGATTTTTTTAAATTAGAATTCTCCATGATTTGCCCTGATTCTAAATCATTAGGAAAAAAAACCTACCTTTTTAGGCTAAATTTGGGCTTCTAATCAATGAAATCTGGATCGTCAGCAAAGCTACAGTAGTTGGGCTCCTGTGTGATTTATCAGATGCTGATTTTGTAACGTGCAGGGGCGATTGCAGACCCCACGTGCTCTCTCGGACTGTGTGTCTTTCAGTTCTGGATGTGCTGTGGGTCGGCACGTACGTCTTCACGGTAGTGTATGCCGCCGCGGACGGGACCTCGGAAACGTCTCCGGACGTGGTGATGGCTCTACTCCCGGTTCGTATACAGAAAGGACATCTTTGTTCTCTGAGAATTCTGGAAGTCTTCTGATACAGTGTGAGGCTTGGGCTGTAGTTTCCTTTTCTTACTGATAGTGGTGTGCAAGTTCAGGTGTACGATTTCAGTGCTGTACCACTGGCCTGCGGCCCAAAATTATGTCACCAGACCGAGCACGGCTCTGCCTACCCGCCCAGTGCACAGCAAAGCCGAACCCTGAACATCAAGGTTTGCAATGGAGAAAGGAAAGCCATTTTATTCACAGGGTGCCTGCAAGGAGAATGGGAAGCTGTCGTTTAAAACCTCAACTCCCCAGTGGCTTTTAATCACGAGTTTTTAAGGGCAGAGATTGAGGATCAGGTTGGGGGAATGGGCTGGTGCACGTGAGACAGCCCCGGATCTTACTGCACGGCAGGCCCTTCGCTTCTGATGGGTTCTGGTGTTCAAGCTTCGGTCCTGTTTCGGTCCTTTGGCTCCGTGTCGGGGGTGAGATGTTGGTTCCCAGTTGGTTCCCCAGCTGGAAGGCAGAGCTCTCTCCTCTGCGCATTTGGTCCGTTGTCTCTGAAAGGCAACTCAATATCTTCTTAGAAACAGGACACAGGACCATTTCGAGCTGGTTCTGTGGTTACAGTTATGGCGTCCACTTAGAGCATGCTCTGCTATAATCATAAGGTGGAAAATATCATAGAACTTGCTTTGCATAGGCTGTAAACCGAGTCTTGGTAGATGTTAATCTGATAAATTTTAGAAAAGCAGGAGAATAGCTTGGTTTTTAAAGTTCTTTCACTCATTAATCCACAGGTATGCATCAAATGCTCACAGTGTGCTAAGTGCTGCTTTAAAGCTGAGAATACAGCATCCTTTTGTGGATCTTACATTCTAATGAACGTGCCAGTCAAACAATAAGCATAGGATCAAGGAATGATAAGGGTGATGGAGGAAAGAAAGCAGGGCAGGAGAAGGGATAGATGATGACTGGGGTGCAGTTGAGATGGGGGAGGCCTTCGAGGAGGAGCTATTTGAGCAGAGAAACCAATGAAGTCAGGAAATGAGCCATTTTGAAGTCAGAGTCACGTTAATAAGGTCTACAAAGTCCTATCAAATTGCAGTGGCATTTTAAAAAAACAAACGTGGCAGGGCTTATGGTTCCAAATCTCATTAGCTTTCCAAGTCCAAGAAAGAACATTTACAGATACAAAAATGTGTCGTCATTCTCTTTTGCAACCTTGTTTTACTTAGTAGTAAACTACAAGCATCCTTCTATAAAATAAAATCTGGATTTGGCTTTGGACAGATAATCAGTTCTTTTTATTCTTTTGGGTCCCTGATACAGTTGAATTTTTTAAAAGTTTCAGTCGAGCTCCGCTGAGCTCCAGGGATACGCTCTGAGAAACGTGTCGTGTGACATCACAGCACACTTACGCAGACCTAGGAGGGATAGCCTGCTACAGCCCTGGCCTATATGGTGCAGCCTGTTGCTCTGTGGGGGAGGAAAAATAATTTTTCCTCTCTTCTCCTTGATTGTCAGCTAAGACATCCTTATAGTAAAAGATTAATAGGAGGAAAAAAACAAAAGTTTAATAACATACTTCCTGTATTCATGGGAGAGACCCAGGAAAACTGAGTAATGGGCCAAAATGGCTGAAGCCGCCACCTTAAATACCTTCCTCGGCTGAAAACAAAAGATGTTGGCGGTGGAGGAGTCAGCTTTGGGCGGTGAGGTCGTCCCTGCCTCCTGGCACAGCCCGGGAGAGGGGGAAGCCCTTACAACTGTAAATATGTGTTCCAAGGGCTAACTTGGTTTTCAGAGCTGCTCCCTTGTCTATTGTTTCTTAAAATTAATTAAGTTTAAAAAATCCTTATGCCAGATAGACATTTTGGGGTAACGAATTCTATTCCCCTGCAGCTCCTAGTTACAAACACAGCATGTCACCATACTGAACACTGTGGGCGGTTGTCACACAACGGTATTTGTGTAATGTGTTGCACTGCAGAGTTAGGATGGCTAAGATGTTAAGGTGGCTACGATGTCACGGGCTATCACCTGCCGGTAGGAAGTTTTCTGCTCCATTGTAATTTTATGGGACTTGGTCGTCATGTGGTCTGTCGTTGACTGAAATGTCATTGTGCGACACAGAAATGTCATTGTGCGACGCTGTGCCTTATTCAAGGTATCGTCAGGATTTTCTGTTCCCAGGGATAGCACTCACACGAGCATGCATTTATTGAGTGCTAGTACCCACGTACCGGGCGAGAAGCTTTATGTGTTTCATTTCATTTCACACAACAGCCCTTGACCTACGTTTGGTGGATCCATTCTGCACTTGAGAAGGATCTGAGTGTCAGGTTGAGCGAGGTGTCCAGGCTTGTCCAGCGCCCCAGAGTGACAGTTTGAATTCGTTTTGGCTGGGGGCTGTCGTTCCTATTTCTTGTACTACTCACTGCTGCCTTTCTATC
This sequence comes from Cynopterus sphinx, assembly GCA_030015415.1. Classification (NCBI taxonomy): domain Eukaryota; kingdom Metazoa; phylum Chordata; class Mammalia; order Chiroptera; family Pteropodidae; genus Cynopterus; species Cynopterus sphinx. Next base: position 127,545,295 of record CM057385.1, read on the forward strand.
GTGTCTATATTTAGAAGTAGATTTTTGAGTGAATTTTCTCATAAAACTTAAACGGTTAACTGTGTAGGATTAAAGAAAAATCGCACATGAGATTTTTTTTTTCTCATTCTGTTCACTGTAGAAAAAAGAAGAAAAACACCCAGAGGTGTTCGTGAACTTCATGGAGCCCTGCTACGGCAGCTGCACCGAGCGGCAGCATCGCTACTATCTCAATTACGTCGAAGAATGGTGAGCCAAGCATCAGGAAGGGCGTCTCCTGAGTCACTTCGTTCCACTTGGAAGTTTTTTCTGTTAAGAGAGGAAAACAGAGGCGTGAGATGCCATGAGTATATTTTTAGCTGGTGCCAGATAATGCCTTTCTGATTACTCCTTCCGATTCCCCACTCTTGAATCATTTAGCTCAAATATGTGTTAATCTTGAAAAAAACCTTTTTTTAATAACCCTAGTGACGACTTAGGAAAATACTGCTATTTAATGAGCATATTAAAAGTTGCCCTCTGAGAGCATGTTACCCTTTGAAAGGCAGATTACTTGAAGCAAAGCTTCTCCTCCTCTGACTAGATGATTTTGAGTCAGTGGCGTATTTACTGGGAATCCCGACTTGGTTCTGTGGTCTTTGTCTTAACTCTGTAGGCAGTTGGCCAAGTCTCTGAGGCTTTATCCTGTGAACCGGAGAGTTAAGTTTTACATCTAAAACCTCCTCACCTTTCTTGAGCCATGTAGAAAACCTCACCTTCCTCTTTGACATCTCAAGGAAATGCTCACCCATGTTACTGCAGACTCAGGTCCAGTTAGCACTGTCGCTGTCTTTGACTTGAATTGTCTTCTGGTTTTATTCCTTGAAGGGATTTAGTGCTGGCAGCCTCTGCGGCTTCGACGGAAGTTAGTATCCTTGCTCGACAAAGCGATCAGGTAAGTCCCTCGCCTCTGTCACTTTCACGTGATCCTTTTCTGAGAAGGATTTCGGAAGGAGTTAAGATGTGGTTAAGATGCAGATGAGATCACGTCCCTTTTAATGAGTTCATGGGTGAGAGCAAAGCTTAAGTGACAAAGCACCTTGGACCAGATGGCTTGGATATTGTACGGGGCAAACAGGTGTCAGAATTGGTCATTTTTCAGTGTCATAAAAGCCCTTCTGTTCTTAAGGATCCATCCACAGTCTTTGGGTTAAACCTTCTACGTACTCAGCCTCCAACGAGACTACACCTGGATGTGTAGGAGATGTTTCATACCATATTCTGTTTTACTAACTTTATTTTTTTTCTATTACTTGACCTGCCCTTTTTTTCAGTTAACTGTAACCCTCTTTGATTGTGGAAGAGAAACAGATCAGTACCAAACTGTGACTCACCAGAAATACTTTCTGTTTCACTTTGTCCTCCTCAGGGAGTAGGAGGGCTGGGGTGGCCGTGGTAAGCTGTCCTAAACTGGTAGGTTATGCAGAGGACATGTGATGAGGGGAGACTTCTTTTTAAAACTCTGCCTTGAGTCCAGAAATGTATTGTGTGCCCCATACACACATACTTGGGCCTCTTCACCCATTCAGCATTTGTCCATCATTCCCTGGGTGGCAAGGTGGCCCACCATAAGTGCATAGCTCTCATAGTGTATGGGATGGGCCACTTTAGGGTCATAGGCCACAATTCAGCAGTCTGACAGGCTCTCAAATTGACTTCAGTAACAGTTTCCTAATAGTACAAATATTTTATGTAGTCACACAGTAAGAGTATACTTTTGTCTTTGCTTTTTATCAAAATAATTTATGGACATGGTTTAAAAATAGAATAGTAGAGAAGGGCTTACACATGAAAAAAACCAGCCCAGCCCCACCCTGGCCCGATCCAGTTTTGTTTTCCAGGGGGAACCATTTTTAACTTAGAAATTTTTTCCTCTAAGTTACCTCCCTGTCCCTGCTTTATCATGAGGTATTCGTTATTAGTTTTCGACCTCACTGGCTGTTATGGCAGATGAGGATGCAGCTCATGTGTAACCTTCAGATCTCCCTTTCTTCCTCTCAGTAGGGTTATTGCACTGTCTTAGTTTTTTCTATGGGCCCCATTTGTAACTTTCATGGTTTTGATTCTCATTTCTGGTGGTGTCACCACGTACTGTACCCTTGACCTTCTACTTTGTGAGAGGAGTGTATCAGCACCCCCAGCCCCGCCTTTAGCTCATCTTCCCCACCCACCTTCCAGCTGCTGTGTCTCGTCTTTCAGAATATCAGAACTGATACCGTTTGCGTTCTGTTCTGTGGTGATTGTCCTCTTTATTTTGTCTGTAGGCAGTTTTTCAGAGTTGAAATCAGTTTTGTTGACGTAATGAATAGGACTGTTATTCACTCCAAAGCTAAGTCATGGAGTATAATCATGTTCCCTTTCCTGAACAGCTTTTTGTTTTTCTGTTACTCATCACTTATCCCCCTTTGATTCATGCTGCCCAGTTTTGGTCAACACTGGAAGTTAGACCACATGTTAGTGATTTTTAAAAATCGGAACAGGCCAACTTAAGCAGATGTGGTGTTTATTGGACTTAGTGGTTTCTCAAGGAATCCAGAGGCAGGAAGATGGACTCACGTGGGGAACGCATGTCAAGAAGTGGGAAGATGAGCACTGAGGTTGCCTTCTGTCTGTGGCCAGGAGCCCAGCATCTGGCCAGCTTCACGGGCTTCTCTGCTCAAGGCCGCAGTAGAAGTCAGCTGGTCCCGGTCCTGGACTTCTAGAAGCAGGTCTGACTGGCCTCGTGCAGCTGTTGGTTTTACCTGCCAGGTTCAGGATTCTCCCTGGTTGGTGGGCAGTCTGTAGTATTTATTCACAAGGCAGGGATTGGTGCACCAGGAACAGGTAGAGAGGTTGACTTGGACAGTCAGCCCCCTGCTTGATGGGGTACCCCTGGCTTTTAGACCATCCTTCCAGATTTCAGAGTCTGTCCACACATAAACCTGAACCTCGGGAGTTGTCTGCTGTCTTCTCTCACATTCGAACAAAGCTGGGAGGAGCCAGTGCAAAGCTCTGACTAATGTGGTGTTTTCTTCTGCTCTTTTTTCCAGGTTAATTGGGAATCTTGGCTCCTGGAGGATTCTAGTCGAGCGGAACTGCCCGTGACTGACAAGAACGATGACTCCCTGCCTGTGGGCGTTGCCATAGATTATACCAACCAAGTGGAAGTTTCCATCAGTGAGTGTAGCCTGATGTAGCTTAGAGAGAAGTCGTCTGCTTTCTTATAACGGTTAATACTGACACCCAGTTCTTCCTGTTCGTGACAGTCCACTCTGCTGAGCACTCTTAACTCTGGTAGCGCGTTCCCACTTAAGGAGTGATATGGAGTCCACTGTGACGACACTTAATTTGAACAGACACTGATCGATGAGACCAAAGCTGGACTTGTTCTGTGCCCATCTGTGTATCAGTATGCTTTAGAACCTGATTGAATCCAGAACGTGGGGGTTGCGTGGTTTTGTGTCTTGGCCCATTCCAGTTCCCCAGTGACCTCTCAGGGGAGCCATTCCCTGGGCCGGCACTGGCATCAGTACTTGGTTAAAGGGCTGTCCCTGTCGGGCACCGTAATGCTCCTCGTCCTTCCACAGTCAGGTTATTTGGTCTGATTCATTTGTTTACTCACATTCTCTGAAGGCTCGTGTGACAAAATCCATGCTTACGATTCAGCCATGAGTGTAAAGTGGTTTGGTTCACCTTTCTGTGTCCCACTGTGCGTTTGGTTCCAAGGCATCTAGTCTTCCTACTAAACCACCCACACCCTAGGGACTCCTGACCTACTCAAGGAACACCAGCCCTCGTCTGCTTATCGAGATGTCCAGAGCAGTTGAGGGTACCCTGGGGGTAGGGGCACCTCCAGCAGGGCCTGGCAGGACAGTGGCACCTGGTCATGGCAGTAGCCCTCTTCAGAGAGCTATTGCAGGACAGGCTTTTCAGGTCTGGATCAGAATGAAGCGACTCAGGCTGTTGTCGGGTGGGTCCATGAAGCCCCATCTTGCTCAGGGCGGGCTTCTGCTTCTGGGCCCGGCCCTTCCATTGACCTAGCTCTCTTTTTGCTTTTGTTTTCTTCTTTAACAGCTGACGAGAAGACTCTTCCTCCGGCTCCAGTTCTTATGTTACTTTCAACAGACGGCGTGCTTTGTCCATTTTACATGATCAATCAAAATCCCGGGGTTAGGTCCCTCATCAGAACGCCAGAGCGGCTCCCGGTGGAGGGAGAGCGGCAGCCCAAGTCATCAGGTACGTGTGTCCCCCTGGGGCGGAGCAGGACAGGACTGCCCGAGCTTGTTCCCGAGGAATGTGCGCTTGTGACCTGGCACGGCAGCCTTTCTCGTTGCATCGGCCTCGGTTTCTCCATGAGCACACACACACATGCTTGCCTTTGCTCACCCACAAGCTTTACTCTCCAGTGTTCACTTTAGAGGAAGCTCAGCCAGTGGGGTCCCATCAGGTCATTTACCAACAGTGTCCTCTTATGAGACCCTACATTACATGGTATGAATCAAAGACACGTTCAGTCCTGAGGGACGGTTAAATAAATGATTGTACGTTCGTACAGTGAGTGCCATGTCACTATTTATTTAAAATGTTATATGTATTGACAGGAAAACAGTTAGTGGGCTATGTCATGAAAAAGCGCTACATAGCATATGATTCCTTTTTTATGAGAAAATGTATACATAGAAAAAACTTCGAAGGTGAATTTTGCAGTCTGGTAGTTATTTCTGGGCACTGGGAAAATGGGGATTTTATTTTCTTTTGTTTATGTCTAATTTTCTTCAGGTTTGTTTTCTCTCTGGAAGTATTGCTCAAGTAATGTACGCTTATTGAAGTAAAATTAGAAAAACAAAAACAAGTTTACTTGAGGGCCTGTCATCAAGCCACAGCCACGGTCAGCATTTGGCTCTTCATGCGCATAAATGCACACACACAAATGCTGTATTTTCAAGTTTTTAGTGTCATATCACTTCTGAGAATAAAATATAAAACTTTAAGGGAGATTGTTTCATATTTGGAAATTTCACTAATATTTTTCTTTTTGAATTCTGTGTATATATAAATGTTAAAAATTTCTCTTTTCGTGTGGCTAAAAATGCTTCCAGTATAGCCAGTTCCACGTCTAAGAAAGACTACATTGACCCGTTGGGTCGGATAAGGTTGACAGTACTTAGGGTGTGTCTTCTCGCTGCTTCCTAACGCAGAGTGAGTTGTCTGTCATCAGTAGAGGCAGATACTTGGCCTGTGCATCCCCGAGTGATAAACCAGGTGACTTGCAGAGGCGATATCAGTGTCGTGTGGGGATATCTCATTATCTACTGTACGTGTCCTCTGACTCGTGTCCCTTTGTCTTCCTTAAGTGGTCGTCAGTACCATTGATTTCTACACCCACATGCCTGGTCCTCCTGTCACCAGCAGTGCATCCCGTGAAGTCGGGAGCCTCTGGAAGGACATTTCTGAGCTCAGCTCAGTGTAAGGGACTTTGCTACCAGCCCATTACATCCCTGAGCCCAGGCCGGTTTTACTGTTCACCTTTCCTAGAGAAACGCCTTCTTCCCTGGCGCTTGATCCAGAGGTGACAGCCATGTTCATGTGAGTGGACGAGAGCCAGGAAAGGGGAGAAGGCATCCGTCAGCTCTGGCCTGAGCCTCGCTGTGGGTTCAGAAGACGTAGACGGTTCTGTGTTTCCAGGGGCGCTGGGTTGTGTGCTCAGGGAGAGAGCAGTGAGATGGTTTTCAAGTGTTCGGTTCTGTTTTCAGTAGGGACGGGCCTGATTTCTTTCTGCTCTGGCGCGTGCTTTTCACGTTGGTCGACCAGATATGCACGCAGGTGACTGACATCGACACGTGTGCGTCTTTAAAGAAGTTACCTGTCGCTGGTTCTATATTGCATAAAAGAAGTGTTAACAATAGACTTGCTTGCGTTATTATGCTTTCAGCAAAGTGACAGTTCAGAAAGCACCGTTTTCAGACTTGTATCCCAAGTGTTTCATTGCTGTAGACATAGTGAGCTAAACTCATCTCAAGACAATTTGGAGGAACCAAGACCCATTAATGTAAATACAGTGATGAAAAATATTGCTTCCTTGTTTAGTGATTTAATTTTAGAAAATCAACATGTTCATAGAAAGTTTGGAAAATAGAAAAAAATTTAAAACTGCCTTTTGGGGTATTCTCTTCCATCGTTTTTTTGTAAACATCCTTTATGTTCGTATTGTACATATCATTGCTTTGCAGGTTCATAGTTTGTAAGCATTTCATAGCTTCTTAAATAATCACAATTCATTTAAAAGAGTGATTGCTTAATATTCCGTTGAATGTTTTTTACCATTTGGGTTGTATTAAATGTTTTTAATTTTTTTAGGTTAGTCTCATAGGCTTTATTCTTAGAAGTAGGGTTACTGAGTCCATTTTTTATGATTTTTTGAGATGTGATGCTGAAATATTTTCTAAAAGACTGCTAAATTCAGTACCCAGTAGTGATAAAAGGTTTCAGGTTCATTTTACCCTTCCGAACATAGGGGATTATAGATAATTAAATTTTAGTAATTTAGAGGACCAAAATATGCCTCTTTTAAATTTACCTTTCTGTTAGAGAGATTGAAAATATTTGTTTTGTGAATCAGCTTCCCAGCTTGTATCTATTAGTATTGACATTTTTTAAATCTTGATTTATATGATCTTTCTAGAAAATATAAAATATTGTCATTTGCTGTAGATTTTTTATAGTTCATTTACCTTTTGGTTCTGTAACTTTTTTAATATAGCCAAATCTTAATCTTTTTTTAATCTTAACTTTTTTCCTTGTGCGATTTCTTTTTGCTTCTAAATTTATTAAGTTGTTAGACTCTCAGATACTTAACTTTTGTCTCCTTTACTTTGAGGAATAGTATAAATGCACTTTTTTAGTAATTTTTTTTCAATTGCAGTTGAAATTCAATATTGTTTTATGCCAGTTTCAGGTGTACAGCATAGTGTTTAGACATTTCATAATTTGTGAAGTGATTTCCCCTGATTAGTCTAGTACCCACCTGGCACCATACATAGTTATTACAGTATTATTGACTGTATTCCCTATGCTGTGCTTTTATTTCTGTTTTTATAGATAGCTTTAATTCATCTGTAATTCCTTTTTGTGACCATCATGAAGTAGAGGTTTGAATTAAAATTTTTTCCTGCTGATGAAATGTTGCAGAATGACTTATTTTTCAGTGCAACGTTGGGAAGTGCGTATTTTCTATATTATTCATCTGGATATCCATGAAGTCCCATCACTCAGTCTAATAGTGCCTTTCCCCATTTCCTTTTTCTTCAAAGTTGTATACATCTCATCATGGAACGTTTGTTAGGGATAGTGCAACATCAACTCCATTTCCTTTTTTCCTTTTTTCTTCGTGATCTAGGACCATTGTTTCTGGCTTTGTTCAACTACAGACCCATTTCCACTTGCCTCCTGTCATGGGGACCTGTACTGTTAGTGTTGACTTCTTCCTTCTCCGTTTTCTTTGCAGGAAGCACTCCCACTACCCCCACCTCTCAAGCCCCGCAGAGACTCGATGCTTCAGTGGCTACAGCCCCCGTCTCTGTCCCACCTGCATTGCCTGCTGCTGCCACCTCCACCTTCTCTTTGCCTTCCGTCGTCGGAGCGCCCCCGGTGTTCTCCTTTGGTTCTTCATCCTTGAAACCATCTGCTTCTGTCACCGGGGACCCCCCTCCATATTCCAGTGGCTCTGACAACTCCAAAGCAGCTCCGGGCGGTGGCGCAGCCCTCTTTTCTTTTGCTCCTCCTTCTCAAGGCTCCCTAGTCCCCACCCCTGCGGCCTCTCCCATGGCACCGTCACCTGCTCCCTTCTCCTTCGGACCATCGGGTTTTAAACCTACCCAGGAAAGCACACCCATGCCGAGCGTGTCGGCACCAAACATCGGAATGAAGCCCTCCTTCCCACCTTCTGCCTCCACAGTCAAGGTCAACCTGAGCGAGAAGTAAGTGACTCTTAAAGTTTGATTCCTTCATGGAAGACTGGAAGTAGCACATGGCGTCCACCAAAAACAGAACCACTGTGAGTGGAGTTACTGAGCAGATTTTCGATTTTTTTCCTGTCTAATAAAGTAATATGAGCAAATAGTAAAAAATCCAAATTATATAAAATATTTGCATTTCATCAGTGGACTGTGTCCAGAAGGGTCTCTTAAAATTTTTTTCTCTAACTACTAGAAGTTTGTATTTAAATATTTGTTTTGCTTTTTCAGATTTCAAATGTGGGAGATATTTTGCCAGTTTTCAAAAGGCAGCAGTAGAGTAGACATCCTGTAAGGGACATGAGTCTCTGTGGTCCTTTCCCCTGGGCTTTGTCCACCCTTGACACTCTGAGCTGTTTTCTGCCCAGTCGCCAAAGCAATCTCGTGAAATCGTAAATACATCAGATGTCTCTCCTGGTTGACAGTCCCCAGAGGTTCTGGTTGCTTTTCAAGTCCAGACTCCTTAGCATGGTATTCCAGTTTGCTCTGGGTCTGGGTCTTCCCAACTCACTCATGTCTTAACTTTTTGCTTCAATATCTGCTTGTCATGGTCTCCCCACTGGAATGGAAGCTTCTCGAGCGAAGCAATCCCTCATGCCTTGTCACGCTTCCCCAGATAGCAGCCGAGTGTAAGCACTACGACTGTCTCCCACTCATCTGTACTGCCTCTTGTTTTCACGGAGTGCTGCGAACTGCTGTCATCGCTGCTGCCATTGTCATCGTTAGTATTAAATTGTCCCACAGCCACTTCATTCTGGTTGTTGCCCGTGTTCCATTCTGTGGCTGCATTCTTTTCCTACTCATCTAATGCTGGATATTTAGGTTGCTTAGAGACGTTTGCTCTTTAGGTGAACCTTACATTCCCATAGACTGCAGACGTCCCCAAGGTAGCGACCTGCTTTCCAGTTCCTTTTCACTGATCCTCAGAGGAATTGATCACCCCGAAACGAGTTCTCAATCGTTTCCTTGGCAAAAAGAGAGGACTAAGCTCTCCTAAGTGTACTCGAGTCCCACCCTCTCTTGCTTTTACTCAGCTCACTAGGGTAGAAAATAGGTATTTCAGATCATGATGAACTTAGTTTCATTTTCATGTTAAGTACTTCTTTGATGTTTTTCACCGAATAACTCATTATTAAACAAGCAGAAGATAAATGTTTCCTTGCAGCTTTCACCTTTTATAAGAAAGGGCTAAACATTTACCCTTTTTTGCCCTTTTCTAAATTTTTATATTTCAATTACAGGTGACATTCAATGTTATATTAGCTTGAAGCATATAGCCTAGTGGTGAGACATTTATATAATTTACACAGTGATCACCCGTAAGTCTGGCACCCACCTGGCCCCGTGTGTACTTTCTGCAGTCTTACTGACTATATTTTCCATGGTGTGATGTGTACATTTCTTGACAGCTAAAAGGTACAGATAGTAAGTTACCCTTTGACGTTACTGCTCGTGACCAGCATAAAAGTGTCTTACAGCAGGCCATTCTGACGCGTTCGCGCTGCCGTTTTCAGGTTTACTGCCGGGGCTACCTCTGCTCCTGCTAACAGCCCACAGAGCACACCCTCCATGCTGCCGTTCTCCCCTGCCTCCAAGCCAGCCTCTTCGGGTCCTCTCGGCCACTCCACACTCCTCTCAGCATCATCCAGTTCCATGTCGTCAAAGTCCTCAGCATCAGGTATGGTTTTAAGCCAACCACTCTGGAGCTCAGTCCTGAATGATCAGACTAACGTTTTTCAGTTGTTAAGAGTCTTAGCTAACATAGTTAGACTAGATTGTTTTTTTCTGCTCTCCGTATCTCACACTAATTTTGCTGACTTTCCTACTCTGAATTGGGAGGACGCGCATTGGCCTCAGTGCTGCCACGCCTGTCCTCTGACATTTCTCGTGGAGCTAAGTGAACTTGATGATTCAGAGGAGGTAACTTGTTGAGCAGTTATCTTCACATGGAGCCTGCCCTGTGTGAAGGGCAGTAGGAAAACAATTCTTTAAGCTGTGTGGAAGTTTTTTCTGGGGACTCCCTTTTGATTTTCATACTCAGCCATGCTGTAAGCAGATTTACTAAGTAAAGATCATGAGTGGAAATATTGTTAAAGCCAAGGTGGATTGACGTGCGTTATAAAAGTCCACGAGCAAAGGAACCTGACCTGTCCTTTTTCTATCAAACCCAAAGAAAGGTTGCAAAAATTGTATAATGAATACTATGTCCTTCTCTAAAATTTAACACTTGCTAACATTTTGCACCAATTGTTTTATCTCTTTTCTGTACACTTTTCCGTAACATTTTGAGAGTTAAATGCAGCCATCGGCAACATTTCACCTTAAATACTTCAGTGCATATCTCCAAAATACAAGGGCACGTAATACATTGTTACACGCTGGAGTTTTAACAGTAATCTAATCTGCCACCCATATTCACACTGCCACAGTTATCCCAATAATGTCGTGTGTGGCTTTTTTCCCCTCCAAGCCAGGAACCAAGCAGGGATCCCGTTATATTCTGACTTTGTCTCATTCGTCTTGGTCTCATGTAGTTACCCACCTTTTTTGTCTTTCACAGCATTGACCATTGTGAAGAGGTCAGGCCAGTAGTTTTATGGACTGTCACTCAATGTCAACTCGATTTTTTCCCACATGATGAGATTCAGGTTAAACACTTTGAGCTACACCATATAGGTGATGTGCCTCATGTCACCTGGTTTCATTTTGTCCTCATATAAGTGATGTTAATTTGGTCACTTGGTTAAAGTGGTGTTTGCCGGGTCTGTCTCCTTTTTTAAGTTGGTTATTTTTATGGTTGCCAGCAATAACACCTAGCCAGACATATTTAGGTAGCCATTTGGTGTTTGAGTGTCGAGAATAATTTTGTTTCAGTAAATACTGAGCGAGCATCAAGCTATGCAATTCCTGAAGTCATCTTTTCTTACCTGTTGCTCAAGAGAAAGGGCTGCTTAGTGGAGTTAGCCAAGGTCACCTCCTTCCAGGACTTTTTATTAGATTCTGAACGGCATCTGTAAGACCCGGAAAGTTAGGAAACCTCGCCTTTGTCTTTTTACTTCTCTTTGTGGCTTGGGTGAGAAAACTTGAATGTTAATGCACACTTACTTTCTCCCTTTCCACTGCTCACCACCCAATTCCTGAACAACCCCGCCCCTGACACACACACCCCACTCCCCATTGCTGCCATTTAGTTTCTAAAGTTTTGAGGGACCTGGATTATCTGCTGTCAGTCTTGGCTGCACTGGACTCACTGGGGGATCCACTTCCTCAGAGTTAGGTCATCTCTCTGAGGGTGAGACTTGGGTGTGGGTTTTTTGTTTTGTTTTTAAAGCTAGCTCCGTAGAAGATTCTAATGCCTGACAGGATAAGACTTATACTAGAGGGTTCCAGGAGGGTCCGAAGACCCTCGGGGTTTTTACAAGGTGATGAGGGTTATTGTTCTTATCTGATGGTTTTTAACTTTGTCCCAGTTCTTGGAGGTATATGAGGAGCCTCTGTGAAGAGTAAGGATGGGCCATATGGCCTGCCTCCGGGCCTGCCCACAGATGCACCTACCTGTTGTCAGAGACGCTCTATAAAAGGGCTTTATGTCTAAAAACATAATATGTGTATATATGTTTTTTAGTTATCTTGGAGCAGAGGTCATTGCAACTGTGGACATCACTCTTTGCAAACAAAGATTATAGAGGGGGCCAGAGATGATGAGAAACGTATTTTTTTATTTGAGGAAAGGACACTTGTGATGGGAGAAATAATGGGGAGCGAATGCTGTCTGTTTTAAGTGACTTCTGATTCCAGCAGGGCGATCTGCTCAGGCCGGTCCCAGCCCGGCGCCTTCAGTGGGGCAGAAGTCACCCAGGATCACCCCGTCAGTGGCAAAGTCGGGCTCTCCCCAGGTGCGTTTAACCTCGGCTCACACACACGTTTATAGAATGGTTTTTTATGTTTTAGAATTTACACAATGTGATAGGAAATACATGACTTTTGAGTATTTGTAATGTGTGCTCATAAAAGCCATTTATCCCGACTCCAGAGTCGGAATCGTCTTCCCTGCTGGTCCCTGAGTTTATCTGTACTGTGCTGTCGGTTTGTTATGTTCTCTTTGTGTCTGAAAATATGTAGCATCTGATGTTTTTCTTTTATTCCCAAAGTAATTGAGACATCTCTCTAGTGCTCTCTTTCTTTACCATCCCAGTTTATTTTACTTACTTAACTTTTTATTGACATATAATACACACAGAGGAAAAGGTATACAGGCGATAGATAACAAATATGCTTCAGTGAACTGTCACCAGCCGAACACACCTTGGTAACCAGCACTGGGATCAAGAAATAAAACATTACCAGGACCCCAGAATTTCCCTCGCATATGCGCTCGCATCCCCCTTGCCCAGGGAGACTCGCTCTCATGATTTCTAACAGCACAGCTGGGTTTAGCCTGTTTGTACCTTCTGTAAAGGGAAGCACACGGTGTAGATTCCCACATCTGACTTCTTTGCTCAACATCATGTTTGCGAAGTTTATCCATGTCATATCGGGTGACTGTACTACAGGTGTTCATGCCACCCTTGCTGGGCATTTGAGTAGTTTCCAGATGTAAGTTCCTGTGGATAGTACTGCCGTGACCGTGCTAATCGACACCTTTGGGTGGACGTGTATGCGTTTCTGTTGGGCGTGTGCATCGGAGTGGAATTGCTGGGTCATAGGAATTCTCTTTAGTCCCTTCCCACAAGGGCATAAGAATTCAGCTGCCCCACATCCTCACCAGTTTTGGTGTTTATTATTGTATTTTGTGGTTTTAATTAGTATTTCCCTGATTAACAGTAAAATTGAGCTTTTTTGTCCATACGATTATTGGCCACATGCATATCTTCCTTTATGGGATGTCCAATATTTTACTCATTTTTCTGTTGGATTGTCTCTCTTTTTCTTACTGATTTTTGTAAGAGTTAATTCCTTGTTGGATACATACAAATACACACATATTGTGCATGTTCTTTCTCACTCCTTAAGTCGCCCTTTCATTTTCATTTTGTGGTTTCTTGATGACTACAAGTTCCTTATTTGAATATAGTTCAACATGTTTTTCTTTTATAGTTAGTGCTTTTTGTCATTTTTAGAAAAGATTTCCTATTCCAGGGTCAAAAAAATATTTTTCTGTGTTTTCTTAAAATCTTTATAATTGTACTGTTCCTATTTAGAAATGCAGTTTCTTTTTATGGTTTAAAAAAGAGGATTTTGTGTCAGTTTCCCGCCTGATTACTTGAGTGCCCTCAGAATAGGAGTCTTGGGTTTTCCATCTGTCTCTCCTTCAGCCAACCCCCTCTTGCCTCCAGCACACGGGGTGGGGCACACAGTAACACTCAGTCTATAGGTCTGGTTTTTGGCATGATGCATGGCACATGGTATTTGTTAAATATTTGCTGTTTTAGCAAATGCTGATGCAGTCTAAAAACTTCATTTTATATGTTAGTTGTTGTAGGTTATCAAAGAACCTAAAAGCCAGTTCCAATTACATCTTAATTTCTGTCTTCCCCAGAACCGATTCCTTTCTTAGTGTTCCCATCTCAGTGAAGAGCACAACGCAGGTAGTTAACTCTGCCCCAAACCCTGAAGTCCCTCCCCCCAGTCCATACCAGTGGGTCTCACATCAGCTCCACTCTGATGCAGTGCGTGTCATAAACCCATGTCCCTGTTAATGTCATAGTTGAGGCCATTATCTCTTACCTGGTCAGCCTCCTGACTAGTCTTTCTGCCTCTCACTATCATCTGTGCTCTCTTTAGCAGCATGAGGGGTCTTTAGAAATCACAAATCAGAGTAGTTTAAACTCTCCTAAAATGCCACTAATAGCTTTCAGCACGTAGAATCAAACCCAGGCTCCTTGGTGCAGCCTCACATGGCCCACCCCGCCTGCCTCCAGCCTCCCCTGACCTCACTGTGCCCACCTCTATGTTGTCTCGTCTCCTCAAAGGTGCCAGAGTCTTCTCTGCCTCACATTCTTTGCTCGTGGCCCTTGTTGCCTGGAAGGTGATCCCCCAGATCCTTCCATAGCTTTCTCCCTGACTTTAGGTCTCAGTTTAGAGGTGGCGCTCAACGAGGGGCTTCTGAGCCATCTCTTCTCAAGTAGTGCCCCTTTTACACCCTTTATTTGTTCCTATTTACTTTTCTCATATCACTTATCTCCAGCCGGAATGATCTGATTTGTTCCCCCTTTATTATCTGTCTAATCCCAGTAGAAGTTCAGTTCCATGAGAGTAAGGACCGCATGTATCTTGTGTACCTCTCTCTCCACTGTCTGAACATGCCTTATACCCACTAAATGCAGCTTCGGAAGAATGAATGATGGGACAATGACTGTTTTATGAGAGTGACACTACCTGTGATAGACATTCCACCTGCTGCTTCAAGAAGCCAGGGGATCCATTTTTTAACCTTCTGCCTTCCATTTCAGGCAAAATCACTTCAGCCTCCTGTTACAGAAAAGCAGGGACATCAGTGGAAAGAGTCGGATCCTGTGATGGCCGGAATTGGGGAGGAGGTAAATTCATCCCTGTGGATTATTTTCAGTAGTCTGACAGATTCGCATGGCTCTGAGCGCAGACTCCTATGTGACTGTTTCGTTCTGACATTGAACCTTGGCGTGTCCTAAGAGTCTGCGCTGTTAGTGAGCCCAGTAGCAGTGGCATTCCTCGTGCCATTCAGACTGATGTGACAGATCGCTTGTGGCTTACAGATCACACACTTCCAGAAGGAGCTGGAGGAGCTGAAAGCCCGGACCTCGAAAGCCTGTTTCCAGGTGGGCACTCCCGAGGAGATGAAGATGCTGCGGACAGAATCTGACGACCTGCACACTTTTCTTTTGGAGATTAAAGAGACCACGGAGGTTTGTGCTTATGCATAGAGTTCTGAAGTTGAATTGTACTTAAAAAATTTTCTCTCCTAGGGCTCCATGGGAGTGTATATTTTTTCTTCGGGAACCATCAGTATTTTTTTTTTTTACACAGCTGACTAGGTCACACAGGGATGTCTAGGTTCACATCCTACCTTTAGCACTTGACATTAAGTTCTATGACTTTGGGCAAGTTAATCTAGCTCCTCTTCTGCGATTTAGTTTTCTCATGAAACAATAATAGTTTCTACCTCATTGACACGTACAAGGCACGTCATAAAAGTTTACCATTATAGTCGTTAGTTTAGGTATATTTGAAAATATACTTTGCTGGTAAACTGTTAGGTTTTCAAAAAAGAACACTTAAGAGCATGAAGAATACAAAAATATCAAATAGTTGTTAGGAATGTCATTTGTTGCGTGAAGTATTATTGCTGCTTACTGTGTGCCAGGGACCCGGCTAAACGCTTCACCTGCCTTATCCTCAAATCCTCACCACTGTCTTGTGTGGTAGGTATTGTTGTTGTTCTTGTTTCACAAGTTGGGCAGCCGAGGTTTAGATGAAATGACGTGCCCGGGGTCACCCAGTTACTGAGTGCCAGCTCCAGGATCCCAGTTCTGACTGACGACTCCAGAGCTCTGGTCTTAAATGTCACACTTGAGGGAGGACAGTTCTCCAGGTGTTAGCAGGATAGTCTTCCGGTGGTGGGATGGCAGATACAGTTAATACTGTTCTTGTTTTCTGAGTTTCTGATTGTCAGAATATATGTTTTATAATGAGAAAGAAAAATAATTTTTTCAAAATGAACATTGCTAGACTAAAAAAGGAAAAAGAATTAAAAATAATAATGAGAAGATAAAATTGAGCGTTGGTATCCTTTCTAAGCAGTGAAATTCCTTTTTGCTTGACTGTTAACTACTCAGATACCCATCACATGAACTCTTGGGGAAGCACTGCCTTCTTTGATCCAGACAGAAAGGTTTTTACCTTCCAAATACCACTTGTATCAACACATTCTTACACCTTTTCTAGTCTCTCCATGGAGATATAAGTACCCTGAAAACAACTTTGCTCGAGGGCTTTGCTGGCGTGGAGGAAGCCAGAGAACAAAACGAGAGGAACTGTGACTCTGCCTATCTCCACCTGCTCTACAAGAGACCCCTGGACCCCAGGAGCGAAGCTCGACTCCAGGTAGGAAGGGCCAGTTGAAGCAGACCCCACGTCCCCTTTCTGCGTGCAGGTTTGGGTGACGCCTCTGTGACAGTTCATTTCCTGTAATTTACCCACTCTCCATAGACTTCCTGCACTGCGACAGAGAAAAGGGTGCTTTACCCCACAGTGTTCTTAGGATTAAAAAAAAAAAAACAGAGTTCTTAAGTATCCTTAGTCTTGGTAGAAAGTACGCTTTGAAAAAGATGTACTTAGAAATCAGACCATGGCTAATAATAATTAAAGTAGCAACTGTTCAGCGAGCACTAGCTACTCTGCTAGGGGTTTTTACACATTATTTCTAGTCTCCAAAACCACCTGCTGTGCCTGATGAGAGTGGTTGACCCCACTGTACAGGTAAGGAAGTTGAGCCACATGGGCCAAGGAGCTTGCCCGAGGTACTGCTGCTAGTAGGAGTGGAACCAGAATCCAGACTTGTGCCTGCTTGGATTCTTTCCTGTGCTCCATGATTTAGCAATGTTTTTTTTTTTCTCCTTATTAATTGTTAATTCTTCTTTCTCTGTCTTCATTAAATCTGGTTTTTGTTTTCATCTTTCAGTTTATTCAAAAGTGTTGTATCATGAGCTTTGATGGGGTCATCTCCACGTCCTTGCATTTGGCTAGAATCCTAGTAGGAAGGGGGCACAGGTGGCAGCACTGATCTCCCTCACCTGGGACGTCGGGGTCTGAGTGTGATGAATCCTCTCTGACCAGAAAACTCGCCATTTTCATTGACACTGATAAACTAACTGACAGCAGGGAAATGACACAGTCCCTTCTCCCGGAAAGGTGGAGGCCCCGCTGCTATGTCCCACCCACTGGTGTTTGAGCTGCTTTCTCCTGCTGTGAGAGCTAAACACCCTTAGCAAGACAGTGCTCACCCCTTCCCTACCGCATCAGTTCCACTTACCTACATGCCTTTTCACCTCTTGCTCTGTGTCCACACTTAAAGAAAAGCATTTGATGCTTTTGGGGCACACTTGCCCCATTCAAAAAGAAATCATTTCTTTCTTTCACAGTGCTAAGTAGATAGTTAGAGCTAGCGTGTATCGAGCACATGCCATGTACAAAAGAAAGATACCAGAACTACCCAAGCCTCACCACCAAGAGATGCTGGACCCTGAGCCTGGGCAGTCTGGCTCGGATCTCGTGCCTTTAACTGCTGCACTGCACGTGCAGTCCCTACAAGTGACAGAGGGAAGGATGAATGTATAAATACAGTGTGGAATATGTTGATATGAGATGGCAGATGGGAATGCAGCTAAGCCACAAAAAAGGTCTTGCGATAGGCCTTAAAAGTTGTTTTTTTCTGATAGACAAAGTCAGGAGAGAATTTAGGAGAAATAGCATCAGCTCATGTATAATCACATTTGCAGTGTTCAAAGGCCTCCCTATAGTCAGGTATCAGTGGAAGTCTGTATGTGATGTTAAAGTTACTGCCACTTTCTGGAATCAGTGTGGCTCTCTTTAAATGACGTTTTCTCTTTTTCACTTGGATATACTCTTATCCAAGGATAAACCTGAAAATACATTTGAATACAAAAAGGTCTTTGTATACATGCTAAGAGCATTTCCTGGTATATAGCACATTGTCTTCATTTGTATACATATTTAATGGAATGCTTCATGTTTAATTTTTGAGAGTCAAATTATCTAGCCATGAAGGTTAACACTGGGCCAAAATTTTTTAAAAAACTATTGCAGGCCTAAAGTAAGTTAATAGGTAAGAATTTTAACAATGGTAAATTCAATTTCTGGTGTTGATAGGATTCTTTGTTTTGAGGAAGAAATGACTTTTTCTCAACTGGGAGATGGTTTATGTGTTCTGTGTTATGAATAGATATGTTCAGAATTGTTTGCAGCACTATTTTGTAGGATATGTTTGTCTATAGTATAATTAATTTCATGGGTGGGAGAGTAAAAACTGAACCGATGCTGTGTCGGAGCACCAGAGTGCAGTGGAAAATTCCTAGACCATGTTGAGATACTTGGAGGAGCTGAAAAATGAGAACTAAGCAAGAACACTTGTTCCCTAGAGGCCTGGCCGACACACCCGTGCTGTTTGTTTCCTCACACCACCTCTCTGTCACACACTCAACGAGGCTGTATTTCTGTTTTTCATTTTAATTATAATGTTCTAGTGAATATATTCTGTTTTTTTGTGTTTATTATGGTTCTCAGTATAAAAATAATTCATAATTATTTTGACTGTTTTGATGCGTCTTCCTCCAATCTGCTGAAAAACTGAGTCATTTGCCTTTTCATTTTTTTTCCTTGCAGGAAATTCGGCGCCTTCATCAGTATGTGAAATTTGCTGTCCAAGACGTGAACGACGTTCTAGACTTGGAGTGGGATCGGCATCTGGAGCAAAAGAGAAAACAAAAGTGAGCGCTGTCTCATCCACCACAGGCTGCAGTACACAGGCGGCTGCCTTTTTACAAGATGACTTAGGAGCGTTTATAAAAGAACCTACACGTTTGTCCTAATCGGCCCAGTCATCCTGCTTCTAGAAATTTGTTCTACAGAGATGATAGCAATGCTTGAAACAATTTAGAGAGAGTTTTTATTGCAACACACCCTTTGATAGTGAAAAATTGGATCGAACCTTATTATCCAAAAGTTAGAGTTGGGCTGAGTGACTCCGGTGACTTTACAGACTACTGTGTAATCACTATCTAACATGTTCTCAAAAATTATGTTCAGCACATTTTCTCTGTTACATGGAATGTACGAAATAGGTAATTATATAACCATAATTATTAGACATAATACATAAAATACAAAAAGATAAGACATAAAATCCTACTGGGTGATCTCAGCGTGGAGGTCTAAACCTGGAAAAGAGGCTGGAATCAGTCTGTCAGAATATTCACAAATATATCTGTGAGATGGGCTTAAGAGGGATTTTCTTCCTTTTTTGTATACTCCAGATTTTCTTTTCGAGGAAATGCTTCTAATTACATGGCTAATAGGATGAGAGGACATGATTTTAAAAGTACAGAAAAACCTTTTACCCTGCCCTTCTATCCCTAGATATTTGGTTTTATGCCATATATTTTCCAGACGGAATAAAATGCACTACATCGTAGAGCAGTAAAGTGCCTACAAGAAATAGAAATACAGATCAGCCATCAAAATGCTTGATTTCTGAAACACCTACCCTTGATTACTGTTAGTAGCCATGTAAGGAAACACCAAACTTGTTTACCAAGCTTTGGGATCACAGAATTTTCAAGTAGGACAAACCGGGTGTGATGGCAGAGGCAGGACTAGAATGTGCTTAAAATACTACAAGCAGAATTTAATGCACTATATTGTACCACATATAAAGACTTTCTGCCCAAACTGAAGGATCTCAGTTTGGAGCACAGATGGGGGAGCTAGAGGTGAGCCTCGGACACTGGTGGGGAAGGATTCCGCAGCCTGTGGCCTGCAGCACTTGGCCCCCTGGGCAGTTGGGCCCCGTTGGAGATTTCACAGCTCACTCCCCTAGTTCTGAACCCATGTACAACCCCACACGAGAGGATGACTTAGCCTGACAGTGTGGCATTCTGCTCTGCTGGGCAGTTCAGTTTCTCTTTGCTAATTAAAAAGTTGGCTTTTTCAAAAAGTGCGTAATGATAGCCCAGAAGCCACGCTTTCTTCTTTATGACAGCTCCATGGATTTACCACTTAATGTGCTTTAAAAAAAAAAAAATCCCTTCAGAGTTCAGATTTTTAAATCTGTGCAATTTTGCAGCACTACTGTGTTTTAGGTCCTTGTCTGAGTATTACCTCGTACCTTATCAAAATGTGTTTTTAAAAATTTATCTTAAACTACCTTGTCACCAGAAAGACAGGGAACCGTCCTTTTTCTTGTTTTACTACTTTCGAGTGAGTTACTCTCTGCCACTAAGTCATGGGCTGCCCCACCATTCCTGCCAGCCCTGTGAAGAGCTGACTGACCCCACAGACGTTCAGTGAACCCTGGGCTTTATATTTTCATTGAATATAATTTACACACAAAATCTACACACGTCCTGAGTACATGACTGAATGTATTTTTCCTGTTTTTGACACTGTCTTTTCTGCCCCGACGCTTCTCTGGGGTGTCACTGATCACACCTATAGGCCTGGCCTGCTTAATCCCAAACTGCTCTTTCCTCAGTTCATTATATCCTCATTAGGCTTTTGTCCTCTTTTTATGTTCTAGTAATTCTTTGATGCTCTTTGTCCACTAGCAGTTCTCCATTTTATTCTTTTTCCTATGACACTGGTAGTCTTATTTTTTCCTTCTGTGGGAGGTTCCTGCACTCAGAGCACTCCCCTGTAATTCTTTTCTCATTGTCAACAGGCGCCTGCTTGTGCCAGAGCGAGAGACACTGTTTAACACCCTGGCCAACAACCGGGAAATCATCAACCAACAGAGGAAGAGGCTGAATCACCTGGTGGACAGTCTCCAGCAGCTCCGTCTTTATAACCAGACTTCCCAGTGGAGCCTTCCCTCGGTTCCCACCCAGAGCAGCACTCACAGGTGTGCGGGAGACTGGGCTGTTCAATAAATACAGATGAATGAATGAATGAATATTTGGGAGTAAGGTAGAGTAGTCTTCAAGTGGTTCAGAAGTGGATTTGAAAGTGGCTCTGCTGTGTGTCATCCTGGTTAGGTTCCTCGCCCTCTCTGATCCATTTGTTCCTTTACCTAAAGACTGAGGATATCAATACCTGCCTCATGGGATTGTTGGAGAGTTAAGTCTAGAAAGCACCTATGAGGTGCCTGTGAAACAGGTGCTCAGTAGGTGGTAGCAGATACCGTAGTGTAATAATGTTGTTGTTTTGAAAATTAACTGACTTGTCTCAAAGCTTAGATTTGTCATTTGGCTTAAGGGTGGAACTTTTTAGACCCTAGCCATTAATCACCCTTTCTGCTGAAGCGGTCACTGTTGTGTTTGCCTTGGGTACTATATAGCATTAAGGTTGTGATGGCTTTCCTTCTGGATCGATAGCATCCATTGGTCAGATTTCCTGTTTCAGTACTGGGGTGCTCTCATGTCCTGCGTTTATATTTCGGATAGCGTAAGATTTCTTTGGTCGTAGTTGGTTTATATGTAACAAACACTATCCTGTTCAGTTTTGACAGTGACCTCGAAAGCCTGCGCAATGCCTTGTTGAAAACCACCATAGAATCTCACACTAAACCCTTGCCCAAAGTCCCAGGTAAATGGGTTCTTCCCGGTCTTTTCTCTCTCTGTTCTCTTTCATCTACTGACCGAGTCTTAAGCACTTATGGGTTCATGAATTTCTTGCAGCTAAACTGTCCCCTGTGAAACAGGCGCAACTGAGAAACTTCTTGGCCAAGAGGAAGACCCCACCAGTGAGATCCACTGCTCCAGGTAAAGGGGACTGGAATTTTTAGCATAAACCATCCAGTACATGGTGTATGGGGACGGGTGTGTCTGTGTCTGTGTTTTCCTGTTGGTTCTTGTTAGGGGATAGAGAAAATGTCCCCAGAATCTCATCCATGTGCGTTTTGGAGTAGGAAGCCATTTGCATGTACTGGATGAGGCAGCTCCAGCAATGTGTGCAGCTTTTCCCCTGCCGGCTGCAGCCCCCAGGTCGTGTGGCAGTCATTCCCAAGGGTATGGGGGATGCTGAGTCGGCTCCAGGGCCTGTAGCCTCTGCTTTAGAAGCTCGATGTTTCTGATTTATGTGGGCTTTTTAGTAAGATTGTATTTGGAAAAAGGTTTTTTGAAGAAGAAAAAACCCACTGATTGGAGAATGATAGCTAAAACCACTTGCCGAAAGAAGCCATATAACTGATGAAGAAAAATTGTTTTTGCCATTAAATTATCTAGATAGCGACCTCAGTTTTCTTTTTTCTACATATGTCACATGCAGCTTCGGGCATAACTGTGCTTTGTGTTAATGCACATATGTGCTTTTTCTCTTTGAAATCTAGTTTTGAGTTGAAATTGTTTATACCAACAATAAATTCTTTGTGGTAATTAAAATAGCAGAAGGAAATTTAATCTTACTGTATTGTGATTTATTAATTTTTCTGTAAACATGTAAAGCTAAATTAGGTAATAGTCACTGACAAGTGAGTTTTTTAAATAAACTTTTATCTAAAGAAAACATTTTTTTGGTAGATAACAAAAAATGTGGGAAAATATAAAGAAGAATTAAAATTACTCTTATTCCTCAACCCAATTATCTTATCAATTCTGTCATTCTGGTTTACTCTTAAACTTTTTTCTTTGCATATGTAAATTTTTTGAAAATTAGGTTGGTTTTATTACATTTATAATATCACATCCTAATTTTCTTAATTTAGAAACTTATGAGCCCTTACTATGAAAACAGAAAATAAGTGCCAACAAGGATGTGGACAGATTGGAACCCCTGTGCACTATAAGGAAGAATGTCAAATGGTGTAGTGCTGTGGAAGACAGGTTGATGGTGCCTAAAAAAATTAAAAATAAAATTACCATATGATCCAATAATCTTGTGGGTAGAACCCAAAAGAATTGAGAGCAGGGACTGAAACAGATTTTTTGTGCACTCGGGTTTATGGCAGCATTTTTCACGGTAGCTGAAAGGTAAAAGCAAGCCTGACGTCCACTGACAGGTGACGAGATAAGCAAAACGGGGTAGATACGTATCTTAAAAGAGAAGGAGATGCTGGCAGGTGCTACCCTGTGGATAAACCTCCAGGACAGTATGCTAAGGAACAAGCCAGTCACAAAAAGACAGGTTCTGTGCGCACCTACTTACGTGAGGAACCTAGGATGGTCAGATTTGGAGACAAAGTAGAATGGTGGTTGCCAGGGGCTTGGGGGAGAGCAGAATTCAGGGAGTTAGTGCCCAGTGGGACAGAGAAGAATTCCAGAGATGGACGGTCGTGATGGCTGCTCAGCAGCTTCATTCACTGTGCTTAATACCAGTGAAGGGTATGCTTGATGATTAAAACGGCGGGGTTTACATTATGTGTATTCTACAATAAAAAATGGGGAGAAATTTTTCAAAAATTTCACGAGCTTTTCCTCTGCCTTCTGTTTTAAAATATTCTTTGAACAGGCATCTTAAAACAACTGCTCAGCCTTTTCTTGTATGAGGCCACAATTGGCTTCTCCAGTCCATTTTGTGAAGTGAGATTTATATGATTCATTTAATCATTCATTCAACAAATATGATTGCCTACTTTGTTCCAGTGATAAATAAGAGAAAGACAGTCTCTGACCACAAAAACAGTTGATTAAGTGGGGAATACAGACATGAAGCAGATAACTGCATTTTATACTCCTTTAACACTAGGATATATACTGTAAAGAGTAATGACTCAGCATGTAAACATTTTTAACTTGTTATAAAACTCTGAAATATACCACATTCAGAAAAATGCACAAAAGTACTATCTGTGTAACCTCTACCCCGGTTAAGAAACAGAACTTTGTCGTTGTCAATGCCCTAGGCCCCCCTCTTGTGTACCCCCAGTCCTGTTGGGCCCCAAAGGTACTACTGTATGATGTATATGGTAGTCTGCCCTTGCTTTGTTTTTTCTCTTGGCATTTAAAATTTTTTTTTTTTTTGAAAAATTTCAAACCCCCAGTTTGGAGAATAATACAGTGAGTAGCCATTTCCCGTTCACCCATAGTTCTTAGTAATGTTTGCCACAGTTTCTTTTTTTCCTTCTTTCTTCCACGCAGTCACACGTTACTGTTTCTAGATTCGAGGAACTCTTTGTGAATAAGGTGCAGACAGGACCCTTTACACTTAAATATTTTGGGGACACATGTTCAAGAACAAGGATGTTGTCTTGTCCAACCATGATACAGTGATCCGATTTAGGAAATTTAACATCGATCGAGTGTTACTACACACTTTGTAGTCAGTCCATACTCACAGTTTGCCAGCTGTCTCCCTCTGTCCTGCACAGCCACGCTTTTTAAGAACTCCAGGATCCAGTCTGGATTGTACACTGCATTCTTTCCCTTTCGTCTCCTTTATCTTTGCTTTTCTTGACAGTTTTACTATTTCAGCATGCCCCCCCAAACACTCTAATTTGATTTTGCCTTTTGGGGCAGGGGGCGAACCGAGTAAATTAATACGTGAGTGTATGAGTAAATGAACGTATGAGTGCATTCATTTATCCTCTGAGTAGATTTCTTTTGTTTCACATCAGGTTGAAAGAGTCACCCAAGACGTCGGTGTAGCTGTTACTTATTTGTTTTGTTGCTGTGTAGTAGTCCGTTATATGAACATACTGCATTTGTTTATCCATTCTCCTCTTGGGGGACTT
Organism: Cynopterus sphinx; assembly: GCA_030015415.1. NCBI lineage: Eukaryota > Metazoa > Chordata > Mammalia > Chiroptera > Pteropodidae > Cynopterus > Cynopterus sphinx. The sequence continues at coordinate 127,569,682 of CM057385.1, forward strand.
AGGCTCGTGCCAGTTTTTAGCTGTAAGAGAATGGAATGTTCTGAGCATTCTTGTGCCTGTCCCTTGGGGCACGTGTACCCCTTTAATTTGGTCACGTGGCTCGGAGTAGAATTTATGGCTTGTATTCTGTTCGTATACTCAGCTTCTATAGATACTGCCACACAGTTTTCCAAAGTGGTGGTACCAGTTCATACTTTTATCATCAAGGTGTGAATATTCTAGCTGTTCCACGTCCTTGCCAAGCTTGCTGTTGTCAGTCTTCCCCCTCGTGACTATATCTTTTGTGATGTACCTGATTAAATCTTTTGCTTCTTTATCAGATAATGTCTTATTGATCTGTAAAACTTTTTTTATATTCTCCATATCGGCCCTTTGGTTACATGGGTTTTAGACATTCACTTTGTTGCCTTTTTCCCTCTTAATGGTATCTTTTGGTGAACACGAGTTCTTAATTTTAAAACAGATTTGTCAGCCTTCTCTTTTATAGTTAGTACTTGTTGTATTCTCTTTAAGAGATCCTTCCCTATCTCTGGGAAACAAAATATTTATATTTACCTTTATTATTATCTAGGAATATTAATGTTTTGCTTTTCAAATTTAGATCTATCTACCTGGAATAACTTCATTCAGGTATAATTTATATATCATAAAATCCCTATTGTAAGTGTATAGTTTGATGGTTTTTGGTAAATTCATGGACTTGTATGACCATCACCACATTCCAGTTTCAGAAAATCTTCATCATTTAAAGAGTTTCATCATGTTTGTTTATAGTTAATTTCTCTTCTGTTCTCAGCATCCATTGGTCTGCTTTCTTTCCTGAGGATCTGCCTTTTTAAGAAATTGCGTATAAATTGGCTTCTTTCACTTAGTGTAATGTTCGTGTGGTTCACCCGTGATGTATCTGTAGTTCATTTCTTTTTCTTACTGAATCGTATTTCGTTGTGTGAATATACCTTACTTTGTTTATATTACATGGAATTGATTTTTGCATGATAGAAAGTATGGCTCACGTGTCATTTTCTTACATTTAAATACCTGATTGTCTAATACTGTTTATTGGAAAAATTCCTTTCCTTTGTTTCAAATCAGTTATCCTTATGTGTGCAGGTCTGTTGGTCTCATGCGCTGGTTAGAGACCACTGTTACCACACAGCCTTAACTAATACTAAAATAAGTCTCGGTGCTGTTCTTTTGAGAATTCTGTCTGCCCTGTCTAATATGATAGTTTATTTAAATTGGTAAAAATTGAAGTTAAAAATTCAGTTACCTTATCCCAGTAGCCACATTGCAGGTGCACAGTAGACACGTGTGCCGTAACAAATGATCACGAAGGTAGTGGCTTAAAACGCCGCTCTTTTATGATACCACAGTTGAATGGGTCAGAAGTTCAGTGCACAGTGACCCTCCTGGGCCCTCCGCTCGGGGTTCACAGGCCGAATGAAGTCAGGGTGTTGGCTGGCTGAGCTCTCGCTGGAAGGATTTGGGGAAGATTCCACTTCTAAGCTCATTGGCCTTGTTGGCAGGGTTCTGGTCCGTGCAGCTGCAGGTCTGAGGTCCTTGATCCCTTGGCGTGTGCTCCATCCCTCTTTATCCACATGCCCACAGCAGCCCATTGAATCCTGGAGCTCCAGGTCTCTGCCTTCCTTTTCTACCACACCTGACTTCCTGTTCGCTTCCTTTCTCTGCCTGGAAGGGCTCCTGAGATTTTACACTGGGCTCCCCCTGGATAACCCAGGCTAACCTCTCTATTTTAAGGTCACCCGATTAGTAACCTAAAGTATGTTCGCAGTATCCCTTTTACCATCTCATGCAACCATCTAACAACGTAGCCACTGGTGTGGCACCACGGAGCAAAGGGCCTGAGGTCAGAGGTCAGAGTGGTGCCTCACACAGGGTTCGGCCTTACACAACAGCCGTTAGGAATGTGGTCCATCGGGTCAGAGGCACCAGGTTTGAATTCTGGCCCGGCTGCTTACCAACCTCACGAGTTACTTAACCTTTCTAAGCATTGCTCATGAAGTCAGATGACAGCAGTTTCTGACTTACAGGGGGATTGCGAGGATTGAATGGGATGTGTCTAGATGCTCTGTGCAGCACCCGCGTGAAGCAGGTTTTCAGCTTTAATTGCAGTTTTGCTGCTGGTGCTGGTGGTGAGGGATGGAATTTCTAAGTGACCCTTCCGCATACTTGTGTCCAAGTTCTCTGGTCCAGTGCTGTCCAGCAGAATTTTCTGCGATGATAAAAGTGTTTTGTATCTGTGCTATTCAACATGATAGCCACACGTGGCGATTGAGTCCTTGAAATGTGCCCAGTACAGCTAAGGATTTAAAGTTTCATTTATCTACTTTGAATTATTTTTAACTGACATAGCTGCAGATGGCTAATGGCTACGAAATTGAATGGCACAGCCCTGCCACATAGTATTGGTTTTCTGTTTCATTTGCTTATGTCACATTTAATTGTGACAAATAAAATCTTAGAAAGTGATGTGTCTACAGGGCAAACAAGTCAGTAAATATTAGCAATGCTGTTTTAAGTAACTTGAGGAAGAGAAAGGACTAGGATTTTTGTTTTTATGTTTTTTCCCAATGCACATAGGCAGTGACGTGCATTTCTAAATTCATGGTAGAAAGTAAAATGGCATAACATGGCATAAAGCGTTACTTGGTTTAAAGAGGGAAAAAACAGGGAGGTCAGGATTAGTTTCAGGAATTTTTTATCTTAAGTCTAATTGTCTTATTTAAAAGAATCATTACATTTATCTGAAAATGTTTAAGACAGGACAGAGGACCTATTTTTCCAGTTTGTATCAGGCCTGTTCTTCAAAATTTAAATTTTTCGTTGGAAAGTGACAGCGACACTGTGACCGTTTACTGTGCTGAGGAAGGTCATCTGTTACTTTTCTGATACGTCATTGTCCTGCCCAGGAGAATGGTTGGTGAGGGCTCTCAGTCCCCTGCTTTACACAGGCATTCGTCTGTCTCGCACGTCGCACATTTTCGTTCCACAATCAAAATGTCCATGTCCTGCACAGCTTGGTATTGCAGAGCCCCATTAAGCAGAGACCCCAAACCATCTTTGTTCCCACTTGGCAACAGCCGCTTCCATTTAAAATAAATAATCATTAAATTGTTTTACAAATTGGATGTTTCTTTATCGATAGTGAAAGTTCCATAGCATTCGGACTTGAGGTGTCTCACATTCGTCACGGGTTTTGCAGCCAGCCTGTCTCGGTCAGCCTTCTTGTCCCAGAGGTATTACGAAGACCTGGATGAGGCCAGCTCAACGTCGTCCATCTCTCAGTCTCTGGAGAGTGAAGACGCACGGGTGCCCTGTAAAGATGACGACGCGGTGGTCCAGGCCCCTCGGCACGCCCCCGTGGTTCGCACCCCTTCCGTCCAGCCCGGCCTCTTGCCCCAGGCGGTGGCTCCTTTTGCAAAATCTCACCTCGCTCCTGGTCCGCCTGGTGTGATGGGAACTTCAGGTGAGGAACAGTGAGACCTGAAATGACCTTTTTCCCCTATGAGGTTTCTGACTCATGAAGGAACGATAACTGGGTTTTGTACTATCACACCAAAAAGTTGTTGATTCCAGCCCATTTCTGCTAAGATTCCAGAAGGTAAAGACTAATTTCAGAAGGTGTGTTCCCCTGGAAAGCAGCTGGTGGGACGCCATGAGGAAGAAGAGACTCTGAAGGCTCCCACTGTCACACTTCACTGTTGAGTCCAGCTAGTGTCATTTTAAACAGGTCTTCAGGGGTGAGAGGAGGAGGCTGTTTGCCTCAGTAGAATAGCATCCGCACGCACACCTTTCACATCCTCACTCCTCTCAGCTCATTGCTCATGGCCATATTCTGCCTCAGAACTCACCAGCCATGGTGCCCATTGTCAGTGCTGGCTCACCGAAGCGGCCTGCACTGTGCCGTCACCTTCAGCTCAGAGTGTCCGGGTTCTGCATCAAAGTGACTCCTGCCAGAGACCAAACATGAGTGAGGGTTGCCGAGAGGATAGCAGGGAGTTGCTGTCGTTGGCATAAAGGTTCCCTCTTGCTCAGAATCAGGGAAAATGGTCGTGTGCAGTGCTCCAGCTGGTGGAGGAGACAGGCAAGCTGCACGTGGCATCTTTGAAAGGTAGAGGTGCCAGCCCATCAAGGTTACTGGGACTTTCCTGCGTTAATGCTTCAGCATTTGTAATCGTCACAGTTCCCCTGCAGCCTAACATGGAGAATCTGCCGTTTTAACTTAGGTGTTTTCTTCTTTCCTCACTGCTTATTTCATTTTTCTTTTTCCTTCAGGGTCTGCGTCTGCTAGCAAAATTCCTCAGGGGGCCGATAGCACAATGCTCGCGACAAAAACCGTGAAGCACGGTGCCCCTGGCCCTTCCCACGCCATCTCCGCTCCCCAGGCGGCCGCTGCTGCAGCCCTGAGACGGCAGATGGCCAGTCAGGCGCCAGGTAGGGACCAGAGCCACACACCTGTGCGGAGGCTGATTTTGAGCTGTCTCTGTCACAGGCCAGGTGGCAGGTGCCAAGAAACACCTGGCTCTCGTCGCTGTCCTTCCAAAAGAAGCCTGATGTCACAGAGATCAGTTCTGAAACTCTTTCCTTTTAAGGGGACATATTAGATCTGCCACATTCAGAGAAGTAGGAATCCTGTTGTTGTTGTTGTTTTGTTTTGTTTTGTTTTTGATAAAATTGTGAATCCCAATTTTTGATTAATCTCTGCTTTCAGCCCCAGATTCATCTTTGCAATTAGATCACCTCATATTCACATTATCTCATGACATCTTAAGGACCTCAGCCACCTATGGTGTGGGCACTTAGCGTGCCCATTTGTATTTGAGTGAGGTAAAGGTGACCCCAACCAGTGGGTAACAAAGCCCAGACGCCCACCCTGGGCCCTTCCTGTTGCAGCACAGCTTCTTAGATGGCAGACATGGACTTTACAGATGGGATAGTGAGGACTTGATTCTGTCAGTGGCGGGCGGCTCTCCAAGCTTCTATGTTAGCTCTCTAGGGCTTTGGCTCCAGGACCTCAGTTATCACTGGTGCCAGCCAGCAGTTCTCAACAAGGGGCCGTTTAGCCCCGCCCCACGCCCGACAGTTGACAATGTTGGTGGTATCTAGTGGGCAAAAATCAGGAATGCTACCCAAAAAATCTTTAAAGTTTCTTTTTTAACTTTTATTTCTTTCACATATCCTGGGTCACTTTTATTACAGCCATCATTACTACATTTGGCAGCGATTTACATTTTACCATACATGATAGTTTTCAAAGAAAAAAATAGAAAGACATTATGACTAAGAAAAAACATGTTTGTAAAGTCACATTTGTATACTTCAAGAGTAGTTTTTAGAGCTGAGGTATCGTCGTTTTAAGCTTTATGGTTGAAGTGACAAAGCCTTTCGTTTAAAAAAGGTACCTGAGTCTCTATCCTCTCACTCTTAATTCATTCATCTACTTATTTTGTTTATACCAGTGCATTACAAGATCACAAGACAAAAAAATTTACCAGTACGTATAAAAGATTTCTAAGAAAAGTTCAAATGTTAAAACTATCATCAAGGCATTTAAAGTAGACAACGAAAGCTTCAACAAGGTAGCATGTCCAAGGACCTTTGAGTCTTCTGAAAGAATGGCAATAGAAAGAATACTTACAAAGGTGTCAGTATTACTCGGGCCAGTCGGAATCTTGGCATTGTGCTGAACAGGCACAAAATCAAAGCAGGTAGAGTTGATTATAAACTTAAAATCTGCCGAGATTTAGGATTTTTTCACTCCCAGCAGGAGGTGGTATGATATGCAGTCGTAGGCAGGATACCCGGTTGCATCTCGAGTGGAGGGGCTAAAAGCAAGCTGACCCGTCTGCCCTGGCGGCGGCTTTCAGCTCTGCCGAATGTGGAGCTAGAAGAGACCCAAGGGCTAACTCAGGCCTTAATCAGTAGTTAATATAAAATATCGGTAAGTCTTGGAAGACAGTTTTAAGTTAAACACAGAAAAAGAGAGATGTGAAAGCTGACAGATCTAAGATGGATAAGTAGGTGTCACATCCAACCGTTGTCATTCCTTACTTCAGGCCTCATAACCTCGTCCCCCGTTCTTGTCCAAGCTCCGTTTCCCACCTTTTGTTCATTGTGTCTCACTGAGCTGTGAGCTCCTTTAGAGAAGAAACTATACACATTTTTGTATTCCCAGCACCTCACAGAGTCTGGCAATAGTAAGTTCGTGTGAGAAGATGGTTGAATGAATGCATAGATCGATGGCAGAAATTTTTGGTCTGAATACTGCTGATCTTCCAGCTCTTCCTGCCCTTTTCTAGGATGAGCCAGCAGAGCTCTGCTCTGTAAAATAAACTCTGGCCGGGGAATTCTTTTCCCCTAGACCAAGGCGTTTGATTAAATTGCAGCAAGCCTCATCTTCTGACCTTTATGAACGGGGGAGGCCGGGTGTTCCACGGAGCGGTGCTGCAGAACTGCCTGGAGTAGGCTTCCTTTGTGTAATGAGATCGTATTCTGCTTGAGTTCGTGGCCTGGTTAGTCATTTATCGTGGCTAGACTTTTGATCCTTCGCCGCAGTTAAAATGCCTCTCTGTTCTCTATTTAAATAGCTATAAGTACTTTGACTGAGTCAACTTTGAAGAATGTCCCTCAAGTGGTAAACGTGCAAGAACTGAAGAATAATCCTTCACCCACCTCTGCAGCGATGGGGTACGTTGCACCTTTGCAGTGTGTTTAAGCTAATGAATTAGTCCATAATGGTGACAAACTGCCTGCAGGGAGCAGCATTGCGGCTGTCACAGAGTTACCATTTTTCCTGCAGAGCCTTAGGTTGTAAGGGGTGGACCGCTAATCGTGGATACACAATTGGATTTTCAGGGGACTGTCCCCTTCAACGTGCCACAATGACAGTTGCCTCATAAACCTTTACAGTCTGAGTTGGCGATGTATGCCCAGTAGGCTGTGTGCCAGGAATTAATCCACGTGCGGTACTCTCTAGGGCTGTTCAGTCTTGTGCAGGGCTTGATGTATTTTAATACTCTTGAGGTTCCAGAGTTGATGCTTCTAATACGAATTATTGATCCTGAAAGCTCACTGGTGATCTTGAAATTGACAGTCTCCTCTCTCATTTCCTCTCTCTGGGTATTTCCGTTCCTTCAAGTTTCTTTTGCCTTTTGTATTGGGGGTGGAGGGAGGAATTTTTTGAAAGGCAGCAGCTCTGTTTGGAGATGTCCAGCTTCTCTTCTGTGCCACGTTCGAGGGCTGGATCATTGCCGCCAAAGCTTACTTTTTTCCAGTCTGAATCTGTTTAGAATTCAAGGCCCTGGCTCCCGCCCACAGTTGCGGGAGCACAGTTCATGGAACATGCCTGCCCTGTTGCTCTGTGTATTTCGTAGCCATGATCTCTCAGTCCAGCCCAGCCTCTCCTGGGGCGTAGGGACATTTCCTCAGGTCAGATGTAGGGATCAGGAGACATTGTCATCCAGGGGATTAGTGTCTGGTGTCCAGCAGCAGGAAGAGCAGCTGCGCACCCTGCGTGTTCTCCACACCATGCCCGCCCTCTGCCCCTCCATCCACCACCGGCCATCTGCTCCCTGTTCTGTGCTGGCTTTATCAGGAGGCAGTGGCCCTGCCTCACTAGGCCACTGTTCTTCTCTTTTTTCTACTTTGGTCCATTTATCAACACTGTTCCAGGAATTCCTCAGTTATCTCAGGACCATACCAACAGCCAAAAACAAGCCTACCCGCATTCATATCTTGTTGTGACCTTGAAGCTCTGGTATGCTGTTTAGACCAAGATGGCATTTGTGGTTATTGCAAACTTCTCAAGGGAAAGAACTGTGCATTAGACTTCAGGAACTGTAGCCAGATTCCTACTGTAGGGAAGGCAGAGAAAAGCCACCGAAAGGCTGAATGGCACATAAGAGCAAAATCCAGCCTACCGGTGAAAGAAATATGGTCTGGTCTTCCTAAGCTGGTTTTGCCACTCGCCATGTGAGAAGCATCTCTTGGTGATTTCACTTTACTTTTCTCAACCTTTGTTTGCTTCGAACCGTTTGTCTGAACTGATCTTTGACGAGGGCTTCATTAGAGGGGCAATTCTGAGTTTGCCCTTTTTCTTTGACTTAAGAGAAATAGATGTAATAGTTAGAAGGAATCTCAAAATATTCTCTTCCTTTCCCCACAGAATTGGACTTCAGTATAGTTATTTAACTGTGTGCCCAGCATGGTGCCTGGCATATAGTTTTTTTTAATCATTTATTGAATAATAGGTAAACTCTAAGCATAATTGTTAAATGGAAATAAGATAGCTTCAGAGGGAAATACGTTAGTTATAAAATGACACTCAGATTCTGTTAAGCAGTAGTTTAAGTGTACTGCATTTAATTTTGCATTTAACTTTTTGTGAGTAGTGTCTTATAGAAGAAATGTCATAAGATGAGCTTATGTAGTGCCACCCTTGTTATGTCTTACGTTCATTGGCTTCATCCATTGTATTCATTGACTGCCTGATGCAGGACAGGGGGAATCCCCCCGAGTGGGGACTCAAGTCCTGCACCGAGAGAGAGGAGGGTCCTCGATGGCCCGCAGGGAAGAGTTCAAGTGCACGCCAGTTAGAGACAAAAGGAAGGTTGGTCAGAGGAGGAATAACGCTCCATAGCCAGAGCTCATTCTCCTCTCAGAGTCAGAGAGTGGGAGACGCAAAACCTTGAGTGTTCGAGGAATCGTATGTGATTTTTAGTTTCTGTGAAAACCAAGGAGGACTCTTCCTTGGTTCCGTGGGCTTTGCCCAGTCCAGCAGCACAACGCAGGCCCTGAGCACAGCTTGTCGGTTTGTGCACTCCTCACGCCCCTTCCCTGCATCAGGACCAGCCTGCGTTAGGGAAGGGAGTTTATCTGGGGCAAACCTGTCGCTATTCCGACTTCTCGGTGCTCAGCCACTTGAGTTCAGCAGAGTCCTATGGGGCATCAGCTGTGAGCACCATCCTCCCCTAGGTACTGAGGACACAGTAGTGGGACATCCCGAGACCCTGCTTTTAAGACTCTTACATTTCAGCAAGGAGACAGCCACCAGCCTACCAGCTACATGGGTATTTAACTGCAGGGCGGCAAGCTCAGTGAAGTACAAGCTGCTGACACAGCACGTCCCGAGGCATCTGAGCAGCCCGGGTGACGAGGCTGGTGAGGAAAAGTGGTTTCAGCTGGAAGATGGACAGTGACTAGAAGTGGCCGGGCTGAGAGCAGAGAGGAGCATTCAGGGTACAGAGTGTGGGGCGGGGCAGAGCATGGCCGAGGCGAGGTCGAAAGAAGGCCATTGTGGATAGAGCCCTGGCAGGAAGGCCGCATGAGGTGGGATTTGGGGCTGGTTTTTACCAAATGCAGCAGATGCATCATTCCTTTCCAGAACTTTGGCGTTCATTTATTCATTGTTTAACAAATACTCAATGAGCGTTTCTATATCCCACACAAGGTTCTAGGGATAAAGCAGTCAACAAAACCAAACCAAAAAGCATAACTCCCTACTCTAGTCGCAGAGAGAAAATAAGTAAAATAAATGAGTGAAATGTATGGTATTTGAGACGGTGGTAGGCACGATGAGGAAAATTAAAGGCGGGAAGGGGTTAGGGACTGGCACCTGGGCGTGAGTCATGATTTTAACCAGAGTGGCCAAGGAAGGTGCTCGGCATACGTGGTGGGTGGCTAAAGTATCCAGAAATACCAGACCACCTTTCTTTCACCATTAAGCTGGGTTTCCCTGTCTTGGGTAATATTCTGCCTTTCGGTGGCTTTTGACACTTGGCATTTGAATAAAGACCAAAAGGCCAGAGAGCAGGTCTCATAACATCCTGAGGAACAAAGCCCTGAGCACAGGGCCTGTCGTGGGAGCGTGTCTGGCAGGTGGCTGGAGCGAGAGGCTAGATTATGTGGTAATGCTCTTTAGCTTTGAGCCAAAAATAGTTCAGCTGTTTTCTAAAGAGGCTGCACTGTTTTCTGTTCCCAAAAGCAATGTATGGGGGTTCCAGTTTTCCCGCATCCTCACCAGCATTTGCTTTTGTCCATCTTTTTGATTCTGGCCATTTTAGTGGGTGTTAAGTGGTATCTTGTGGTTCTGATGTGTGTTTCCCTGATGCCTAATGATGTTGGGCGGCTGTTTGTGTGCTCATGGGCCATTTGTATGTTCTTTGGAGAAATGTTTATTTAGATCCTTTGCCCATTTTTTAATTAGGTTATTTGTCTTAATTGTTAAGGTGACGTTGTGGTCCAAGTTCATTCTTTCACATGTGAACATCCAGTGGTCCCAGCATCATTTGTTGAAAAAACATTTTTCCCCGTTGAATTGTGATATTCTTGTCACATTGATTGGCTTTTAAATGTTAAACCAATCTTTGGTAATGATGCATTGCCTTTTTTATATGTGGTTGAATTAAATTTTTTCCTCTGTCTTAATGAGAGATGGTGGTCTGTAGGTTTTCTTGTAATGTCTTTGTTTAGTTTTGGTAGCAGAATAATGCTGGCGTTAGAGAATGAGTTGGGAAGTTTCCCTCCTCTTCAACATCTTGCAAGATTTTTGTAGGTTTGTTAGTGTTTTATGCGTAAATATTTAGTAGAATTCCATTGTGAAGTGAACTTGGCATGGAATTTTTCTTTTCCTTAGTAGATCTAGGACTATTCAGCTTATCTACTTCTTGAGTGAACTTTGGTAGTTTTTGTCTTTCAAGAAATTTGTTCATTTCATCTGAATTGTCAAATTTATTGTCATGAAGTTTTTCATAATAATCACCGATTAGTATCCTTTTAATATGTGTAGAATTTATAATAATTTAACTTTCATTTGCCTGTTAGTGGTAATTTGTGGGGGTTTTTTCCTGATCAGTCTAGAGAGAGGTTTATCAAATTTATTGATCCCAAAGGAACTAGCTTTTGATTTCATTGTTTATTTCTTATTATTTTTTTATTTGATTTTTTTTTTTTATTCTGTTTGCTTTGGGTTTTACTTACTCTTCCTAGTTTCTTAGTATGGAAGAGGTCATGGATTTGAGGTTATTCTTTTCTAATACAGGATTTGGTGCTATAAATTTCCCTCTGAGGCCTGCTTTGGTTATATCACACAAATTTCAAATATGTTACGTTTTTATTCAGTTCAGAATACTTTTGACTTTATTCTTTTTTATATACCTATGGGTTATTTAATAGTGCATTATTTAGTTTCTAAGTAATCGGACATATTCTAGATATGTTTTTGATGTTTATTTTTAATGTAATTCCATTGTGGTCTGAGAACATGCTTTGTGTGGCTTGAATCCTTTAGATTTGTTGAGACTTCTTTTACTGCCCAGACCTGGGATCAGCAAGGTTTTTCTCAGAGGGCTGTATAAATATTTTAGGCTTGCAGAACACATGGTCTCTGTCTCAGCTGTTCAGCTCTGCCGTTGTAGCCTGAATGCAGCCATAGACGATGTGTAAATGAATAGGCATCACTGTGTTACCATAAAACTTCCTTTACCAAAGACAGGTCTATAGTTTGCTGTCCCCTGACCTAGAACATCAGTCACCTCAGTCAGTGTTCTGTGTGCACTTCAGAAGAACATGTTTCCTATTTTCATTGGTTGGAGTATTCTATAGATGTCAGTTAAGCTAAGGTGGTTGATGGTGTTGTTCCAGTCTCTGTGTTTTTAAGGATATTCTCTCTACTTGTTCCATCAGTTATTAGAGATTAGGTATTGATATTTCAGCTGTAGTGACTTTGCTTATTTTCCTTGTATTCTGTCAGATTTTGCTTCATGTCAAAGTTCTGTTATTATTTGCATAAACATGTAGGATTGTTACAGTCTATTGATGAGGTGACCAGTTACCATTACAATGTGTGCCTTTATTCCTTGTAAGATTAATTACTCTGAAATCTACTTTCTTCTATCTTATTGTAGCCAGACCAGCTTTCTTTGTTTAGATTCTGTTGGAATTGTTTTTCTCCAAGAACCTGATTTCACTACTCTCAGTGACCTGGATGACTCCATTAGTCCTTTCCAAAGCATTGCTCTAGTGTTGCCAGTCACGTCAGTGTCATTTGTAGACTCGCAGTAAATACGTGTCAATACAAAGCTCTATACAGTGCAGTTTTCTTCCCGTGGCCCTTCGATTGTTTTTTCTTTTTTCAGTTGCAGAATAGAGCATGTCAGATGAATTTCTGAGCTTTCAGGTTGGAATTACTAGCGTAGAATACAGTCATGCAAAATATGATAATTCTGAATTTGGCTTTTCCATTTTGAACATTCTAGCTGTTGATTTCCTTCGTTTTGGTTCGTGATCGTGCACAAATCTTTGAACATGTTTTCTTGGTAGTGCACGGTTCTTTTCTGTTTGCTCTTGGGTCTTGGTGGATCTGATTTAGTCAGTTGGTTTGTTAGCTGAATGCACTGAACAGCATTTCTCTGCAGGTTGTCATGTGACCCAGGGTGTAGGCACTATGAATCCTAATTTTGTGTGTTTGGGAATTTAGGATACCCAAGAGATATGGTGTTACCACAATAGAACAATAATTCTACTCTGTTTCGTGTATGATTTAATTTACCAGCATGTCATAACTAAATTTTAGGGGGGAAATGTTCCAGAATTGGATAACTGGCTGCTTTTGTTTTTATTCTAGTTTCTTTTTTGCTTTCCTTTGAGAAAGCATGGAAGATTTTTATTTCCCTTGTAATTCTCTTGAGCTCAAACTATCTCTCTGCTTGAGTCTGCTGTGTCTGCCCAGGGATTTCTCAGTCCCCACATCTCACACATTCCTTTTCTCTCTGGGAGACTCAGCACTGTGCCTGGGTTCCTACCTGCTCAGGAGAATATCTCAGCAAGGCTGTGTTTCTTCAGAGAGACACATATTTACAGCTCTTCCTGTATTCAGTAAAAAAAAAAAAAAAAACGAGGCGGTTTTGTTTCATTGCAAATAACTTTTTTTTCTCTCAAGCTAATAATGTTTGTTTGGGAAGGTTCCTCTGTTATTCCCACCGAGAATCTGGAGGTGCTTGTAAGATTGCTGTTGATTTTTTTTCTATGGGCTTCTTTTTGTTTATCTTCTTCCAAGTTCATTTTTTGATGGAAAAATATTAATTCTAACTGTAGGGAGGGCTGTGAAAAATAAAATCAGGTCCTGTATCTACTAACTCTGTACATAGTGTCCAAGTAGCTCAAGACTGATGACAGACAAATCCAATGAAAAAATTGCTCCCGAGGGCCACAAATGGAATTTTTGTCTGCGATTGCATTAAACGGGTGATTTTTTTCCCCCTCACTTATTAACACTTAAGTAATTACTGAAATAAGTTTTCTGCATTCCACGTTCAGGGTTCACAAACAGTGTTGAGAGCTCCTCCTACAAATAGTAGATGCACTTTCCTCCTGTTTGAGTCTCTTGTATGCTGAGGCGTGTATGGTGGCAGACCCTCCACATCCCGTAGATCCTGTGGAACATATTCTCTGTCTTGGAAAAGAGAATCAGGAATCTCCACATGGTCGGGAACTGGGGGGGGGGGGGAATGAGGGGGACGGATGAGAGAGCTTACTCTTCAGATAAGAAAAATTCTTACTTCTGACTAGTTACAACACTTTTTAGGATTGCAGGAAGAAAATGTGTTAAGATTACCACTTTGACTTTTATGTTGAAGACACAAATTTCATTCAAAGAATTGATTCTTCACTCTGAGAAACGTCAAATGACTTTGGTTAGGGTCCCAGACATCTGTATTCTGACCCAAACTGGTGTTATTTATTGGATAGAAGGTTGGCTCAAGGATGAACGTCATTTTCACACAGTCATGCCTCTCTCTTGAGTTCATGCTTCATGTTTTTCAGTTCTTCGGTGTCATATTCTACAACCAAAGCACCTCACCCAGTGTTGACGCCAGTGGCTGCTAATAATCAAGCTAAGCAGGTAACTTACTGATTTTCACTTTGTTACCAGTCATGTGGTAACTGTCTTTGTAACTAAGACAATCCTGTTGTAGGTCCTCACTTTGCTTTAAATGAACTGTAAGTCTGACAAAGACCTATGAACCTTTTCCCACGGTTTATACCAGTCTTGACCATCATGGGTCAGTCAGGACCTGATATTCTCTTCATAGGCCATTTGACATTCTGCATCTAGTAATCTTGGGTCATAGTTCTAATACCTTATATTATAATGGGGTATTTGGGTTTCTGTTTACTTTTACTGAATATTATCTTAGTTATTATAAACTGTGTTATCATTTTATATGTTTCTTCATTCCGAAGGATAGTGGTTTCACATTAACGTTTTGCTTGCATTCCATTACAGGGGTCGCTGATAAATTCCCTAAAGCTGTCTGGGCCCACATCAGCCTCTGGTCAGTTGTCATCCAGTGATAAAGCTTCAGGTAAGTTTGCATTTGTGTTTTAGGGAAAATAAAGGTGAAAGGAATGCTCCACAATAGAGTTTATTGTTCTACCCCCAGTGACAGTCCACATAGGAAATCAAATATAGAGATATTCAAAAGGCCTCAGTTCATGGAAGAATTGCCCGGAAATTAGCCCTTTAACAGCTCTGTAGACTTCTGAAATTTGAGAGCAACAGGCGAAAACCTTCCCTTAAATGTTTTTCCTAAAAAGAAGCAGTGGGGTGTTGTCTTCACCTGCCTTCCGCTGGATGATCCTTTAGAGAGGAGTGGATCAGACACTGAACTCTCTTGTTTCTTCTTCTAAAAGGAATAAAAATTCTCTTGGTTCACAATGACAATTCAAAAGCCGGACAAATACAAAAAGTAAAAGGATCTGTTACAATATAAGCTTTCAAAGTGGATGTAATGTCAACATTAAAAGATTTTTATGGCTTCACGTATTTTCAGCCCTTACTTATGCATAGTAATTCACTGAAATTAGTTTTTACAGTCACCGTAATTGCCTTGACCAGGCACTCAGCTTGCCCAAGTCAGCTTAAGGCAGCAGCATGCTTTTGTGTATAACCTGACTCTGCTGTGGGGCCTTCCTCGGCACCCCTTTCATTGGCCCCTTCCTTGTAAGCCCAGTTTACTTGGCCTTGTTGCTTTCTGCTCCAGGGACCTTGGGCCATCTGCAGTCCTGTGTTTTCACCCCATTCTGGATTCCGGCTTTTGTTTTGATTGATGTTTTCAAGTGGGTTTTTCACGCTAATTCTGTTGGGGATGCTGAACTTCATATGCCGGCAGCCCACTTTCCATAACCTCTCCTCAGTCCTATAGTCATCTAGCTTTCTGATTGGAAGTTGGGTTTATCTTCACTAAATATTCCTTATCCTCAGAAGAAAAACAGTATTGCGTAAGCCAAAGTTGTATTCTAGAATTCGAATTAAAGCAGAAGTGCAAGTGCAAGTGTTCATCATGTAAGCCTCACTTGAGAAGGGGGTATATAGCTCTCCTTGATGAGGATCGAAAGCTCGATGTCAGAAGCAAAGTATTAATGGAATTGTCAAAGACCCTGAAATCATTTAGGATTCAAATTAAATTTGTTTTCATTTATGGCAAATTTTTTTTTAATTTTTTATTACAGTTGGCATACAGTGTTATATTAGTTTCAGTTCTGGTTAATATTTTAGAAAAAAAAATTTTTGAAAGAGCCTATATCCTAACTTCTTTCATGGACTTCATTGGAGAATTTTTGTCATTTCTAAAGTGAAGAGGCAAGGAAATCTAAGGGACTTTGCTTGGTGCGGGTCTTATGCTGTTAGCATGACTTATAAAGAAGTTTTTGAGATTCCTTGTTCAGCAGTGATTATGAAATGTCTCTTTTAAAGAAAAAGATTTCAGGGATGTAGGAAATTTTCCCTGAGAAATACTACTTAAGAATTTGCCAAAAATTTCTTTAAAAAAAATAAAAGTCTATCTGAAACCTGTGTAGACTTGTTCTCTTATTCATTAATAATGGAAATAACCTTCATTGTTTTACTGATTATAAAACTATTACAGGTCCACAAAAGAGTCTTGCCGTCAAGATAGGTAACATAGAAAGTGGAAGCTGCCCGATAAGTCCCATATTCTAGAGATGACCCTCGACAATTTGATATGTATCTCTTGAGATTATTTCAAATGTGTCATTTCTTAAACAAAAATAGTCATATCCTGTATCTTTTGACTTATAACCTATTTCTCCTTCCCCTTCTTAACAATAATTCTCCTGTTCATCTTCCCAGCTCTGGTTCAGCTCTTCCTCATTTTAATGGAGGCCCAGGACTTCCTTTTTCACTTGTACTCTGTTAAGTTTTACCAGCACTCTGCTGACAGTTTGGATTATTTCTGATTTTTCAAGGTTACAAGCAATTCTGCATTGAATATCTTTGTACATACCACATTGTGCTATAGCAGTTTTAAAAATAATTACACTAATATTTACCCCATACTCACTTAAAAAGAAGGCACCTGTTTTTTTATTGTTTGGGCTTTTCTAAATGCAGTTTTCTCATTCCCCGCCTTCCTTTAAAACTAGAGCAATAAGGAAACGGTTGAAGATAATACCCCAAGCTATTAATAAGCAGTTACAAGTTACAGTGAGGTTGAATGTGGGGAGGATGATGAATTGCACTTCTAACTTTCTACATTTCTCTGTATTACAGCCATCATATATTACCTCCATAATTTAAAATAAAGGGGAAAAAAAGGAAACTATAATTGGTAAATACCAAAAGAAAAATATCTATGGAAAACATGGAAATGTAGGGGGAAAGTAAATAGCCATGAAGTTACTACTCAGAGATGTTTAGTCAATGTAACTCTTTGGAATTTTTTTTCCTTTAGGATGTATTTTTAATAATTATAAAGTTACTTTTAAAGCTTTGAATTCTAACTGCACTGGAATTATTTTGATCTCGTTCCTGGAAAGGAGGGTGTGGCATGTCTTGGTTTGGAAGTAATGCCAACAGACCCAAAGGGCAAGTTCAGAGACCTTGAGCCTGAGTTAGGCAGCATGGGCGCTCCCCCCTTGGCTGTTGGCATGGTGCAGAGTGCACGTGAGGCCTGGGGCCGCGTTCTGTGCAACCCACAGTTGGTGCAGCAGGACAAACAGACTACAGCAGCGTTTTTGCTGATTTTTTGGTAATGTTCTCTCTTTTTTTTTTTTTTTTTCTTCTGTAATTTCAGGGCCAGGGGCAACGAAGATAGAAACAGCTGTGACTTCTGCCCCATCTGCTGCTGGGCAGTTCAGCAAGCCTTTCTCATTTTCTTCATCAGGGTCAGTAATAAACTTAAATTTGGTGGGAGATCACTAGAAACCATATAGACAGCTTCCCCAAATCTTACTTTCACTAGCTATGTTCATATGCTTAGAAGATGTCCACCAGCCCAGCATCCTTATCACTGCAATAACACATCTGGTCATAGTGGCAGTAGTTTAATGTCCTAGTGCGACTCTCTTTCCCCTTTGCTGTTCAGGCTTATGCATGTGTCATTGCATAGTCGTTTATTTGTTGGCTAAGCCTCATTTTCTTTGGGTAGGGTGGGTCTGTCAAATTATGTGTTTGATCTGCTTTCCCGTACTGAGATTTTCATTCTGACACCGTTCGGGGCCAGCCGTGACATTCGGATTGGCTCTACTGCACAGGTAGAGAGAGGAGGTGGTAAAAGGAGTCAGAAAGGTTCTTGAACCAAACTGTCCATGCCTGGAACTGAGCATTGAATCAAAACGGCAGCGACAGGGGCTCCTGTTTCATGCTTTCCCTTTTTGCCCCTTGTAGCGTGGCACTCTCCTGACATGCTCGTTGAGACGTCCCCCAGTCCAGCCTATCTTGTCCTCATCGTCAGGCACACCACTGCTCTCGCCACCATTCACATGTGTACATTCCTGGTGGTTTCTCCACCTCCTTTGCTTTCGTTGGAATAGGCACCCTCACACCTCCACCTTGAAGGCCCAGCCTCCCCTCCAAGACCTGCCCAGCTGCTGCTCCCCACTTACTTCCCCCGCAGACATCCCGCCCTGCTTAGAAATCTCCAAGTGGCTTTCCTGCTTCTCACATAGGTGCATTTGCGCTGTTACCTATCTCCTAGATCGTAAGTTCCTCGAGAGCAGATGGTGTGAATGAATTATGAAACGTAACACTGACAGGCACCATCGTGCCTGCAGTTTGCTCCTTGCTAACTTCTCTTCCTCCTCTCCCCAGGTCTGGCTTTAATTTTGGGATACTCACACCAACTCCGTCTTCTAATTTCACTGCCACACAAGGTACAGTCTCTGCACTGCGTAGCGTGACTTGTATGTCCCCCCCAGACAGGTGCAGGTCCTTTTTATACAGACAGCATTTTACTTGCTGCTGAGTATTGCTTAAAGCAGCTGCAGTAAATTGCTGCTGTTACGATGCATCAGAAATAGGCTGGATTTAAGAAACCATTGGGAAGGACTTTTGTTTCTCTTCATAATTAGAAACAAGGGATTTTTTTTAAGTGCCTTCCAGTTTTCAGTTTAAGTAATTAAGTTTGTTTTTCTTTTAAAAAGAAAGCTTTTGTAAGAAGTAACATGCCCTAGCCTCACATTTATACCCTCAGCTATTACCACTGCAATTGCTATAGTTCCTTCTGAGGTTTCTGTCGTCCACTTGATTTCATTTAGCACCATCTCATGTGAATCTTCCAGTATTATTGAAAATCTTATGTAAAGGTCATTTTTTATAGCTGTAGAATTTCTGTCTTTTGGAATGCTATAATTTATTTAACTACCTATTGGACATTTATGCCATTACCCAGTTTTTTCTATAATAACACGATGACCATCTTTCACCTATTCATTTAACACATTTTTCACGTGGCAGACCTAGAGAGAGATGAGGGAGTTGAAAGCATAGCAGACCTCGATCTCTGTGGCCTTAGAGTGTTGTCGATTTGATTCCTTCTCTTTGGAACAGGGATTCTTAAACTTTTTTTTTTTAACCTCTGCCCACTTAGATGTGGTGGAGTACCTTCAAGGCCCACCTCCTTCCCATCTCACTTTCTAGAGGAAAAATAACTCAGTGATGTAACAGGATTGGAGAGGAACAAAGTAATTGTCAAAAATCATAAATAAAAGAGTAATAAAATACAATAGTAATTCTGTAAACATTTTTATTAATATGAGAATAGACAATAATCCAAGACCATAAACAGCTCGATACAAAGAGGTCTTTCTGGAATTTGCACACAGGCAGTAGGGGCTTTGCAGTATTCCTAGCAGTTTGTGACAGCCAGACTTCTTAAAACAATATGGGGTTAGGAACATCAAGAAACACTTACAATAGACTAATTTTTGTTTATAAATATCAAATTTTAGTTAGGCTTATTTACTGGCGGCTTATTGCTTAACCAGGCCTTGCCTTGAATGCTTTACCTGTATTTCCTTTAATCTTTCTAACAACTCTCTGAGGTGGGTACTGTATTATCTCTGTTTTCCAAATGGGCGGGGGGGGTGGACCTTGAAGCCCAGAGAGGTCAAGTAACATTTCCAGAGTCGCAGAGCCAGCAAGTGGCTGAGCGCGCAACTCTAGAGCCCATGTGTCTGACCAGTGGCCCTACTGCCTCTCAAACCACTGAGTGAGGAGAACACTAGGGCATTGCCCTTAATTGTATGTAAAAATCACTGTCTTTAGATTGACACTCTATTTGCCCATGAAAAAACATGGATCAGTTCCCGGCCTATCAGGAGGTCACTAGGCCAGCATCAAGCCAAGAACGTTACTGCAGAAAGCACACGCGGGCCGTAGGGCTTTTTCGTGTCTCTTTGGGGTGATGGGTCGATTTCACACATCCTAGATCCGGCGTATTTGTTGTCACAAAAAGAGTAGTTGTCCTTCACCTCAGTGCGATGACTCAGGCCAAGCAACGTCCCCATGGAGAAGCGTTAGTTCTGTCATCCCCACAGACAATAGTCCATGCTTGACAACACCGAGGGCGCAGGGGGGCTTCGGTGCCCATATGCAGTGGCAATGTGACAGGTCATCGGCCAAACCCAGGCCACCGTAACCTCTCCTTCTTACCAGGGGCCACACCGCCTGCTAAAGAGTCCAGCCAGCTCGACACGTTCTCCTTCGGCGGGGGAGGCCGACCCTGCCCCGAGCCCCTTCCGGACACCGCCTCTCCCTCTGGGGTGACAACCAGCACCAGCGGAGCTGCCACCGCTTCTCCGGGAGAATCGGCTCCGTGGGGCAGCAGGCCCAGTGCTCCTTCTGGACTGGCTGTTGCCACGCCATCCGGCAAGCCAGACGCCCCGCCATCCAAGCTGGGCGAGCTGCTCTTCCCCAGTTCCTCGGCCGGCGAGACTCTGGGAAGCTTTTCGGGACTGCGGGTCGGCCAGGCAGATGATGCCACCAAGCCAGCCAGCAAGGCTCCGTCCGCGGGCCTCCCCGGTGCGCAGCCAGCCAAGCCTTCGCTCGTCCCCTCGGCCTTTAATTTTACGGGCCCTGCGGTGCCCGGGAAGCAAGCGGAGCCCCCTGTGACCTCCTCTGTGACCGCCACCACAGCAGCACCAGCAGCAGCAGCAGCCACCAGCGCGAGCACGAGCAGCTCCGCAACTGGCGTCTTCGGCAGCCTGCCCCCCACCAGCGCGGGGACCCCCGGGCTCATCAGCTTCGGCGGGGTGTCCCTGAGCGGAAACAAGTCGAGTTTTTCGTTTGGAAGCCAAACGACGAGCAGTACAGTGCCACCGTGTGCCCCACCAGCAGCCACCACTGCCACTCCCCTTCCTGCGTCCTTCCCCGCGTTGTCATTTGGTGGCCTCCTGAGTTCAGCATCTGTTCCCACCCCGCCCGCATCCTCTGCTAAGAGCGCAGAGGAGGCCGCGTCGTCATCTTTGCCCGAGAAGCCAGGCACCAGCGAGGTCTTGGCGTCAACAACCTCGCTTCTGGGGCAGCAGCAGGCCACCCCGTCCCCCCAGGCCCCTCTGCCGGCGTCCGACCCAGTGAGCAAAGACCCCACTTCGGTCCAGCAGGTGGTCGGCGGCCCCAGTGCCGTGGTGTCCAGTGCCAATCTCACTCCTGCCACAGAGGCCGTGCCAGCAGCCACCGCAGTCCCTGATGGCAAGACAGAGCCGGCATCTCCTGCTTCCACCCTTCCAGTGCCCGGGCAGACCGCTGTCACGGCAGCCACCACCCCAAGTGCAGTCCCTGCGACCGCGGAAACAGCGGGTCCCCCCAGCACCTCTGCTGCCGCTTCCAGCGTTGCTCCCAGCCCAGCTACAGAGACGGCGGTGTTCGGGACTGTCACTTCTGGCTCCTCTGTCTTTACTCCGCCACCGGCTGCCAGTTCTAGCTCAGCTTTCAGCCAGCTCACCAGCAGCACAGCCACTGCCCCCTCTGGCGCCCCCATGTTTGGGCAGATGGCAGCAGCCAGCACCGCGCCGAGCCTCTTCGAGCCGCAGACAGGCAGCATAGCCACCACGGCCAGTGCCACGCCACAGGTCAGCGGCTCGGGCTTTGGCAGTCCTGCCTTTGGCGCCTCGGCCACGGGGGTCTTCGGACAGACGACCTTTGGGCAGGCCCCGGCCTTCGGGCAGTCGACGAGCAGCGCCGCCAGTGGCTTCTCCTTCAGTCAGCCCGGGTTCAGCTCCGTGCCCGCGTTCGGCCAGTCCGTGGCCTCCACGTGCACGTCCGCGGGTGGCAATGTCTTTGGCGCCTCTTCCAGCACCAGTAGCTCCAGCTCCTTCTCATTCGGACAGTCTTCTGCCAGCACAGGAGGGGGGATGTTTGGCCAGAGCAGCTCCCCTGCGTTCGGCCAGAGTCCTGGCTTTGGGCAAGGAGGCTCCGTATTTGGTGGCACCTCGGCCACCACCACGACAGCATCATCCTCGGGGTTTAGCTTTTGTCAAGCTTCAGGTAAGCATTTATGAAAGATTTTTACCTCGTTCTCTTCTGTATTTGCAACAGACTTGTATTATTAAGTTTAAGGTCATGGCAAATAATAACGAAGAACTCATAAATAAGAAATTTATAATTGGGAAGGTGCTTCAGAGGTGGTTATGTCCCAAACTGTCAAACCTCACGACGACTGAGCTGATGTCATTTCGTGCTCGTAGCAGAGCCACAACCATGCCCCAGAGCCCCTCACCCAGGTGCGCTGCCCGCCTTTGTGGTGTTTTTCCTCCGACACCATCTCGCTTGCTAGAAGAGTGCATGCCGACATTGGAAAAGTTTGTTTTTTTCTATTTCCAATGTTGTAATTTTTATAAAGTCTTTAAATTTTACTATTTTTTTAAAGTAACATGTAATCCTTCCCATTGTGTGTCTCATTCTAACAGCTCCTTTAACTTTGAAAAGTGGCGATAGAACAATCTGAAAATCGTTTCGAAGTCTCGCTTTCTGATGGTTATCTAAAGGATGGCAGGTTTTCAGCAACGAGTCTCTGGGGAACAAGGATTATTGATTTCTTGGTGGGCAGGGTTCCAAGAAACTGCTCATTCATTTCTTTGGTGATGATTTATTTGAAAACGGTTCATAAATTATTAGAAGGGAAATCTTTTCTTTCCTTCCTTCAGCAGATGTCAGTTAAGCTCCCACTAGTTTGACTACAAGGCCATAGTGGAGAAAGAGCTGAGATGCACCTGATGCCCTTTGAAGAGGCCGGCTGGCCGATTTGAGTGACGGGACTGTGATAAATCAGTCAAGAGAGCAGGCAGGGAAAGGCCTCACGAGTCTTAGGAAGGAGTAGGGTATCTAACGCTACCTCTGTGCATCCTATGTTCTGCAGTCAGAACTCAAGATTCCCTCATATACAAGTATAATCAAACTATTTTAACATAATTGATAGAAATCTAAGAAATCTTTCCTGTGGTGACCATGGAGAGGTGACGGAGGGTCTGCCCCAGCCCTAGCTACAGAACTGAGACCCGCCCCAGCTCCCCCGCCTAGACCAACAAAAATGAGGCTGGAACAGCCGCCCTCGGACTCCTTGTCTGGGCTCTCATTACAGTATCTGGTTCTGCCCGGTTGCCCGGGCCCTGTTCATCCCAGCGTTTCAACCATGTTACGTCACATTAAGGAAACATCGACTGCCCTGAAACAATCTGGTATCTGCAAATAGAGGAAACCAGGAGTAGAAATACCTGTGAAGTTCAGTCGGTCATTGGAAAGACTTCTTGGCAGCTAAAAGGCTAGGACTAAGCTGCTCTAAGAGTATTCCATTTTTCTGGTCCCCCTACCCCCACCGCCAGGGTTTGGTAGGAGACGGGATTCAGTCCTTGGGACTCTGGAATTTAAACTATTATAAAACGTTAGCAATGAATTAAAGACCTTTATTTCCTCATAATTTCCTCTATTTCCTAGATAAGAAGGCAGATTTTATTCATGGGCTTCTTGTGGGATATCTTAGCACATCTGAGTACCATTTTGGGGGGAAAAAAAAACTTTGATGTTTTAAAATACTCATTTAATTTAAACTTTTGTTTTTATTTTGTAGGTTTTGGGTCTAGTAATACCGGTTCTTTGTTCGGTCAAGCAGCCAGCACTGGTGGAACAGTCTTTGGCCAGGTAAGTGTGTGTGTCTGTCTCTGTTTATGTCAACATATGTTAAACTCATCCACATTGTTCCTATGCATATATGATCAGTTCACGTCGTACACCCAACCCCAGCAAACAGCTTTGTGGTTCTTAAGCTCTGCCACGTTTGGCTACCTTGGGGACACAAAAGTTTCAGCTTCTGATTCAAATCACTACAGTCTTAATCCTTCTTTGAAAGCACTTTAAAAGCACATCTCCTGATTCTCATCAATCGGTCTGTTCTGTTAGGCCAGGGGTTGGCAACCTGTGGCCCATGGGCTAAATCTACTCCTTGGTTCTGTGCTTTATTTTTTGTTTTGTTATGGTCTTTGTTGTTGTGGTTTGGTTTTATTTTTTTTGGTTTTGGTGTTTTTTTTGTCCTTGAGCTAAGGTCATTACCTTTTAAAATGGTTATTTAAACAAAAAGATGAATATGCAGCAGGAACCCTGTATGGCCCCTGTGCTGGACAGTGTGTGGTGCAGGTGCTTCTTTTAGTGACCTCCCCTGTTTGAGGTCGTGTAGCTAATGGTTCTCTGTGTGCTGGGCGTGGCTTTAAGTGCTTTATTCAGGTGGACTCCATGAGCACAGGTACTTCTGTAGGTGCTGCTGTTGTGCTCATTTGATCGATGAGGACGCCAAGGGTGCAGAGAGGTTACATTCACTGCACTTAGATCACAGTAACCTCATGAGGAGCCCTTCAAGGACGGGGACTCTGGTGTGTCAGCAGTGCTCGCGGCTTTCTGAAGGTGGGGCTGGGATTTGTCCAGTAGCTAATGAACTGGGAGGTACGTTCTTTGTGTCTGACACATCTTTAGTAGCAGATCTTTTCATCATCTTTCTCCTTGGAAGATGGGCTCTGCCCTAGTCAGCGATCCTTGGTAGAGAAAAATGAAACTTCTGATTTCCAGTGTCCGGTGAGGCCAGGTTAGATCACTTAAACCAAGTTCCCTCCTGAAAACAGCTAAAAAGGATAGATAAAATACAAAAACCACAGTGTTAAAAGCACTGATAAGCTAACGGTGTTTCTCCAAGTCACGTTAAAAAAGGAAAACAAACTCATGGAAGCGAGTGGGCACAGAAGTCGCTTTGCCCTGTGAGCATTTACTAATCTGGGAAAATTCAAATTTCTTATTTTAACACCCAAAAGGGCAGAGGGGCAGAAATCACTAACCAAGATACACACACAGTGAGAGACCCTCCCCACGACAAGGTGGGCCTCCAGATTCACCTGCCTCGGTGCGTGGATGTGGCCCAACATGATCCTCGGATGCTGGCGTCTGCAGGTGGCCGGCAGAAGCAGCTCCCACACTCTGAAGAAAGAAACTTTACTCGGCCTCAATAATTCTTTTTAAATTAAAGTTTTTTTTTAGTTTCGGGTGTACAACATAGTGATTCAACATTAGTATATCTTATGACGTGTCCACCACACAAAATCTAGAAACCATCTGTCACTGTGCAGACTTCTCACACTGTTATTGGCTGTAGTCCCCTTTACCTCAAATAATTTTTAGGGTCATCAATTCCTACACCTAAATAAGTCACAGAAAGAGACGAGGAACTATGTGACCAAGAGCCAGAATAAACATCAGACATACCTTTACAGAGACTTCCTAGACTATAAAAAAGCTGTTTTTCATGTTTAAAAGAAAAGATAAACTCAAAAATACTAGTAAAGATTAGGAAATTGTAAGAAATGTCGTCGCTTTGAAAAAAGAATGAAATAGAACTTTCAAAGAAATATAATAATTAAAATTTTGATCAATAAATTAGTCCCAGGTGAAGAGAACAGTAATGTACTGGACCAGGGATCAGCAAACTTTTTCTGTAAAGAGCCAGATAATAAATATTTTAGACCTAAAGGGCACAATGATACTTCCATAAAGCATTACTTACAGAAAGAGACTGGATTTACCCCGTGGACTATAGTTGGCTAACCCATGAACTAGAAGGTTGGTCAGACTAAGTTACCAAGAATGCCTCCTAGAGAACAAAAAAAGATGGAAGATACCAAAAAAAAGAAAAAGAAAAGCAGAAACTTAAAAGAAAATCCAGCATATGTTATATCAAAAGAAGAAAAAGAGCTTATGGCAGTAGGAGAAGAGAAAATCTCCAAAACCAGTAGGAAAGAGCCACAGATTCAGAAGTCCAGGAGATGCCAAGAAGAATGTATAAAAGGAAATTGATTCCAGACCTATCGTAGTGAAACTGCAGAAGTACAAAGGTAAAATATTAAAAGCACCCAGAGGGGGTAAAAAAGCCTTTACTTTAAAAGCACCCGTAGGGGGAAAAAAAGACTTTACTTTAAAAACAGCAGTGGTTGGACTGACAGCTGACTTCTAGGCAGCGACAGTGAAAGCCAGAGACCTACCTAGAATTTTTAAACCCAGCAAAACATATCTTTAAAGAATGAAATTAAGACATTTTTCAGATAGGTCCTGAGAGAATTGATGCCCAGCAGACCTGAAGGATATTCTTCAGACAGAAGCAAAATCTGACCTGACTAAAGTGACAGCTCTCTAATTTTAGGGTAATACAAGCCATGAAATAGGATCACTATAGCCTGTATAACCAAAAAAAAAAGAGTAATTGTATTCAGAATACATGAACAGTAAAAATCACAAAGAAAAGACAGCTACAGCCCCCACCGAAATGGCTAAAATCGGAAGGACCGACAATACCCAGTATCCGGGAAGAAGTACAGCAACTAGAAACGCTCCCACATCGCGGATGGAGTGAATTCAGCAAGCTGTCTGGCAGCATCAGGACCAGTACGCGAGTCCCTGCTGGCCCAGCAGATCTGCTTCTAGTTGTGAAACCGGCAGGGACGAGTACCTTTGTTCACCAGAAGATCCGGATTAGAATATTCATAGCAGTACATTCAGAACAGATAAAAATAGGAGACAACCCAAATGCCGAAGAATGGAAAACGTAATTGGTGTAATTTATACAATGGAATGCCACAAAGCAGTGAAAGAAAACGTGCTGCTTCTGTACGAAACACAATGGATGGATCCCACGGACACTGTGTTCAGTGAGAGAGCTGGACCTCAGTGCGAGCTGCCGGCTGCGTTTACCTAAAGAATCAGGCAAACGCAGCTATCACGACAGAAATCAGAAAAGTGGTTACTCATAGGGTATTAAAACGGGTGCACAGGAGCCTTCTAAAGTCCTGACAGAGTTGGGTATCGTGAACATTCAACGTTATAGATGCCAGAATTCATCGAGCTCTCTGCACATAAAATTTGTAGACTTAAAAAATACAGTAGAAAGAAAATAGGCAAAGACTTCATAAGAAAGGATAGTGTTGGTTGCCTGACATTGTGAGTGTACTTAATGCCACCGAATTGTACACTTAAATGCTTAAAATGATAAGTTTTAGGTATCTACCACAATTTTTCAAGTTAATTAGTAATACAACTTAAAACCACAAGAGATGTACACCTGTACGACAGCAAGTATTAAAATAAAAGCGCAGCAATACCAGAATGTCAGTGAACATGCAGACCATGAAACTCTCACACACTCCTAGTCGGGGGGTATAGGTTGGTACAACCACCTTGGAAAATAGTGTGACACGATCGAGTGAAGACCAGCAGGTCCGCTTCCAGGTACATTCTTCAGAGAAGCTCGTGTATGTGCGTCAGCATGCAAGAGCATTTGTGGCAACGTCGTTTCAATAACTGAAAACTAGAAGCAACCCGAGCGATTATGAGCATTCCAGTGGGTGGATGGACTTGTATTATTCTCTGGTATCATTTGCCCAGCTGTGAAAATGAACAAATTAGAGCTAAATGGGCAACTCACAGGTGTAAGAGAGGAAACTTACTATGATAAGCTATACTGGTTACTTTGCCCCCTATTATTTTTCCTTCACAGAAGTTCTATTTGTAGTTGGAGGGGCCAGAGATTCAAATCAGTGTTTTTTCTGTGATGGCAGGGACCTCATCAGTTATCTTCGGCATCTGTTCCCAATACTTAAGCCTGTGGCTAGCACATGATGGGCATGGGAAAGATGAATGATTTCAGGTAGTATGGGTATCCTCAGAAAATCTAAGGATGCAAGGCAGGTTCTGGCGAGGATGTAGAGGACTTCAGTTCTTGTTAAAACACAAGAAACAGGTAGTGTAAAAATCACTTATCTAGTGCTGTGTAGCAGATTACCCCCACACCTAGTAGCATACGAGTCTACGCATACTGCTGTGACAATCTTTGAAAAAATCTGGCACAGTGGGACTGTCAAAGAGTGGCAGAAAGGCTTGTTGACTTGCTTTCCAGGGAGGGAGGCCCGTTGGGTGAGCGCGATGGTACAGCAGCTTCTGGGGCAAATGTCAGGTCTGGGTTTGGAAAGGTGGAAGAGCAGCCTTGCCAAAGACTGAGGAAATGTACTGGCTGGAAAAGAAGCTATTGGGAACAATGGGAGCAAGCAAAATAAATGACCAATAAACACATGGAACGTTTATCAATAACATTAAACATTAGGAAAATGAAAATTGAAACCATGAAATATACTACTTCACAACTACTAGAATGGCTATAATTTAAAATTAAAGAAAAGAACAGGTAATGACAAAAATGTAGAAAGGTTGGAAGCCTCATGCATTTCTCGTTCAAACGTAAAATGGTGCAGCCACTATGGAAGACTGATGATTCCTCCCAAAGCTAAACAGAAGCGTATGACCCTGCAATTCCACTCCCAGGTATATACCCAGAGGCATCAAAAGCGTCACCTGTTCGCCAGTGTGCACTGCAGCATTATTCACAGCAGCCAAAAGTGGACACAAACGTCCATCAACAGATGACTGGCTAAACCAGACAGGGTATATACATAGGTATATACGTAACAATAGAACATTATTCATTCATCAAGGGAAGTGCTCATTCATACTACTCGTGGATAAACCTCGAATACATGATGCTAATTAAAATAAGCCACACAAAGGAGGACAAATATTGTGGGATTCCACTTCTATGAAATACTTAGAATAGGTTAATTCAGAAATAATCATTTAAAAGTGACTACGTGAATAGAGAATTGTTAGGGTATAAAATTTGTGTTTGGTATGATGGAAAGTTCTAGAAATGGCTGGGTGGTGGTGGTGGTTGCACAACACTGAATATATTTAATGCCAGTGAATTGTACTCTTAAAATGGTAAGCTTCATATTATGTATGTTTTATAATAAGTTAAAATGACAGTAATAAAATTATTTAAAAAAAAAGAAACAGGTAAACTTATAGAGCCATAAATTAGATCAGAGTTTTCAGGGGCGGGGTTGGAGGGGGGAATGGGGAAGTCATTGATTGCTTAATGATTACAGAAGTTTGGCTGCTGCGTTGACAAAATTTTGGAAATAGCTAAGTGGTAATAATTGCACAATGTTGTCAGTATAATTAATGCCACTGAATTGTATACTTCAAAATGGTTAAAATGCCAAGTTCTGTGTTATATACATTTTATCACAATTTTGAAAACAATGTCATATACCAGAAGTCATTGGATTTCATACTTGAAATCAGTGAGTTGTGTGGTATATGAATTCTATCCCAGTGAAACTGTTTTTCAAAAACAAACAAATTGGGGTCTGAAAGACTTGCACGTACAGCAGTAATTTGATATAAAAATCCTGCCGATCCACCCCTCCCCCACTTTTACTAAGAGAAAGGAAGTAATGGCAGGAGGCAGGACTGAAAAGCAGAAAGAGCTCGCACAGCCCTGCAATCTCCTGTTGCCTAGAACTGTCCAACCCAAAGGTAATGCAGCAGCCCATTGCCTCCTGGCTCCAGGCTCAAACACTCATGAGACAGATAACCTGAGCTGTAAGCAAGACACTGCTGGGCCAAGCAGAGGTGAGTTCACTCTTAAACCTGTGAGTTCCCGTTCAACTCAGTACTTAGTGAAATCTGCATAATTACCTCCTGGCCTTATGATGGTGACGAAAGGGAGGGCTCTCACTTTGTAGAAGAAACACTAGTCACCACACAACTGTTCTTAGTACGGGCAGTTTAATATGCCCCCAACAAAATAATTATGTAACATATGCAGAAGCAAAATTAAAAGGGGAGCTCACGATCCTATTTTAGAAATCAGCAAAAAACAATCCACAGATAATCCAGATATTGGAACTGTCTTGTAAAGACTTTAAAATAACTATTGTCCTCAAGGATTTACAGGAAAATTAACGGTTGAATATGAATGGTTGAATAAGGAATCTCAGCAGAGAAATGGGAAATACAAAAGCAACAGAAAGTCTCAGTCTGTATCTAAAATTTAAATATAGAGTCTGAAATAAACTAGACATTTCACAGCAGAGTGAATACTGCAGAGCAGTGAACTTGAAGACATGTCAACAGAAATTATCTAAAATGAAGCCAGAGAGACTGGAAAAAAAGAATATTAGTGATCTGTGCGACAGTAGCAGCCCATCCAATGTATCTGTGATCAGAGTCCCAAGGAGACAGGATGAGAAAAAAAATATTTGAAGAAACAATGGCCAGTCTTTTCCAATTTCATTGAACAACAGGAATCCACAAATTCAAGAAACTCTGAGAATCCCAAACAATAAATAAGAGAAAGACACACCTAGACACATCATACTTAAGCTTCTGAAAGCCAAATGTTAAAAATTTTTAAGCAACTGAAGAAAAAAGGCAACATACAAGGAAATAATGTGTATTTCTAACAAGATAGTGAATATATGACAGCCGTAGCAAAAATACCTCTGCTGCCTAGGAGTAGACCACTGGTTCTCGAGTTATCCATTTTGTCCCCAGAGGAGTTTCACAGTCACAATATTTGGAGACATGTTGGTCCTCATGAGCGAGGGATGCTACTAGCATCTGGTTGGTAGAGGCCAGCGGTGCTGCTAACATGCTGTAGCCCTGCAGGACAACGGATCATCCAGCCCGAAATGTCAGTAGAAACCATCAGAGATTTCTTAGAACATATAAAGCGCTATCCATAAAAGAAGAAAATTGGGAAAACGGACTAAAGGGGTTCAGCAAGTTTGCAGGATGCAAGAGCAATATATCAAAATTAATTGTTTCCGTACGTTTGCACCAAATCACCTATAAAGGACATTAAGGGAACAATTCCATTTGTAATAGCATCAAAAAGAATAAGATACTTGGGAATAAATTTAACAAGTGTTACATTCTAAATACTATAAACCAGGTTTAAAGAAATTCAGCATGACCTAAATAAATGGAAGCACATCCACACGTTCGTGGATCAGAAGATGTAACGTCGTTGCAACGGCAGTTCTTAGCTCGAAAATCTTAGAGCCAGGACTGTCCAAATTAATTACTCCTGCAGGGATTCAGTGATGAGTGAGACAGACAGAAGTGTCTGTGTTCGTAGAGCTGCTGTTGATGGAGTCATTTTTTATTAGAACAGTTTAGTTTCAAGTCGTTCTAAATACTAAGAGTAAAACAGGATGATTAACCAGGGAGGATGGTTTGGGTTAGATAGTCAGGTGTGTCGGTCCCCTTCTGACAAAGTCCCCTAAGTGTCTCTCTTTTTGTAGTCATTTCTTTGAATTAGGATCAAGTCAGGTTCACACATTGAGACTGGTTGGTAGGTCTCGAATCTCTGTGTGAAGATGACCCTTCCCTGGCGCTCTCTCTCTCTCTCTCACAATTCACCTGTTGAACAGAGCGGATCATTTGTCCCATAGAGTCCCCCATGGTCTGGTCGCCGACTGCGTCTCTGTGGCATAGCCTCTGAGATAACTTGCTCTTCTGCCCCCTCTTGCTTCCTGTGAAGCGGTGCTGGGGTCTGGAGGCCTGATAGGAGATTCAGGTCTGAGGGGTTTTGTTGTTTTTTGATTGGGGGGCGGGGCATATTGTTAGTCTGGATCCTGAACACCAACTCCCTATTTAATGATATTAAGGAACTGTTAATTTTTTAAACATGATAATAGTGTTAGGGTCACAGTCTCTGTTTTAGAGATTTATGTTGGAAAATCAGTGGAGGAAATGATAGGATGTCTGGGATTTGCTTCGTACTAATAAAGGACGAGGGGCAGTAAATGGAGCCACAGGTAAAACTCACCTGGTTGTGAGCTAATTGTTGAGTTGAGAGATAGGTCTACAGAGGGTTCGTTATACTCTTTTGTCTACTTAATGTAAACATTTGAGAGTTTCTGTAGTTTCAAGTTTTAAAAACAGTTATTTATAGCAATTAAGGTGAGTGGGACTCGCTCTGATCCAGTTGTGAGGATGTGGTAACTGTCCATTCACATCCACATCAGTGAAATGCTGGCCACTTCTGTTCATTTCTACAGATACCCATTATTCTTCAGTTATATTTTATATTTAAGTTACATTTAAAAAGTATATTTTAAAAATCTGGTGGAACCATCTAAAATGACTGCTTTTTTCGTAGAGTAGAAATGTCCACATATTGGCAGTTTCCTGTGTTTCAGCCTGATGCATGGAAGTCAGCTAAAAAATCAGATGTTTCTACATCCCTGCACTCGTTGTCATGGTTTCCTTCCCTTCAAAGCCAGTTTGCTAGTTGTCAAAGCCGATGTTTTTAAGATTGGATTGGATTCTAAGTATTAAAAAGCTGTTACTCATCATTAAGTGGTTATAGTAAACAGATTTTTAAGGAAAAAAAAGAGAGGCAAGTACATTAAGACATCGCCATCAGGCAGAAATTAGTAGAAATTAGCCTGTCCTGTTCAAGGTACAAAGACCAGCGTGGCTGTACCAAATGGGGGGAAGATAAAAGATAAAGGCGAGAGATGGACAAGGGCCGCATCACGCAGGGACTTTTAGAGAATTTTTAAACAGGAGTGCAGTGACCTCACTGCCTTTTTAAAGTACCATCCTCACTTCCGTTGAACATAGGTTGTTGTGGAAGCAGAGCATCAGTTACGTGTGGAAAGTCCTGGCAGAAAGTCAGGTCGCAGGCTCAGACCAGGGTGGGGCTGTGCCCCGCAGAGGAGGTCACGCACTGGGGGGTGTTCCAGAGGTGGCCCGAAGTAGGACTGACTTTGGTGGGGATGAAATAACGACTATTGAAGTGCTTAGGAAAGCGCCCAGCGCGTAGAAAGTGCTCGATCGGTGGTCTGTTATCATTGTTAAAGTACCAAGGAGAAGCCCTTTGGGGAGCGTGTGATTCCAGGCACTGTCTAGTGTGCGCTGCTCTTTGTGGGTCATTTCATTCATTTAGTACTTCGAGGTGGGGAGTTTCTTACCCCCATTTTATGAAAGAGGGACGTCTGCACCACTCTGCCCCCTTCCAAGGGGGCCCCTGTAGGGCTCCTGGACACAGCCACCCAGTTCTAAAAGCTCATCCTATTGTGTTACCATCCGGGGTGTCTCAGACTTCACTGGTGTTCATGGTCCCTCGGATCCAGCACTGGCCTGCCTTCCAAACCCAGTTTCCAGACAGAAGTAGGGTGTGCGGTGCCTGACACAGCTTCAAGTCAGCACGCGCCCCGAGGTAGCCACGTCCTCTGAGCATCAGATCTGCAGACTTGGCCAGAATTCCACTGTGGTCATCATTTCGACAGTGGAGCTAATTTAAGCTTATTTCTGCGGTGCTGGGGAAGTCATTATGAAATGAAGGTGCACAAATTGGGAGGAAAGACGGTGTCAAATAACTCATCATCCGTCGGTGCCGAGTTCGGCCACACACAGAGGCATCACAATAAGTCGTGCTTCCTAACCGCCTAGACATGTTCTTCAGTTTTTTCATTTCGGGGACTCTTGAGGGGCTGGTTGTCTTGTCCCTGGCATCACGTCAACAGAGACTGCAGGTGGCAGGGCAGATAGACATGGGAAGTCCCCACTTAGCAGACATCAGGTTTGCAGACAGCCGTGGACATGCACTGGCCGGGTCGGTAGGGTCGGTAGGATGTCACTGTCCGGCGTCCAGCTGCTTCTGTGGTGGCTGGAGCATCCTTCCAGAGCTAATCAGACTCCTCTTGCTTTGCCACTTGTCCCAGCTGCACACGCCTCCCCTCTGCGGATGTGGCCTGCCGTGTCACCGTGACCCCTCATCCTATCTCGCTTCCGGCCCTTTTGTCTTTCAGCAGCCGCCGTCTTCCAGTGGCAGCGTGTTTGGGTCTGGAAGCACTGGCAGAGGGGGAGGGTTCTTCAGCGGCCTTGGAGGGAAACCCAGCCAGGATGCGGCCAACAAAAACCCATTCAGCTCAGCCAGCGGGGGCTTCGGATCCACAACCACCCCAAGTAAGTCGTGAAAGAGTTTTCCCAACCCGCCCCACCCCCACCCCTCATGCCACCGTCATCCTGTGGTGCTATCAAAGTTTTGGTGACAAGTACAGAAAGTAAAGGAAGGGTCTAGAAGGGCCATTTAAAAAACCCACCCCAAAGCAGCGTGATCTGTCTTGGTTTGGGTTTTTATTTTTGTTTTTTTAACGAGATGTCCTATATAATCATGAAAAGACATCAGAGCTGCAGGGAAAGGGTTGAAATGAATTCGGATTGAAATGCCTTGAAATGAATGCAAGCAGACAGGCATAAGTGAGAGCGGCAGAGCGGGCGGTGTTTGCTTGGAGAAGGCGCATCTGGGCTTTCATTTGTCTAGTACTCTCTCCGAATTTGCTTTAAAATTCAGCTCCTGTTGAGAAATGTCACCCAAAAGTTGAAACCATCATTATTCCTCATATCTTATGCTTTTGTCTTATTTATAAAGATGTATTTTGCTGTTGGCACTTTCTTTCCCAGCTAATTTTTAAACTTCTTTGTTCATCTTTCTCTTCATGGTTAGAAATGAAAATTTGTTTAAATCTTTCAAAAATATATCCTGTCGCTGATGGGGGCTGAGATGGGAAGTCGGGGACCTGTCACCTTTGTCTTCGCTTCTCTCGTTTAGTGCTATGCAAGACACTTTGCTCTTCTGTCGTGCCCTACAGGCTCTTAACGCATTGAGGGCTGATGTCCTACAGACAGGACAGATACTTCCTTAATGTTAAGGCTCATGGTAACAGCAAAACTGTCCTGTGTCTCCCGGATTCACAGATCTGTTATTTTGATGTCACTGCCCATCTGGTGATAGATTATAATCAAGAAACACGAACCTCTCAACTTGTGAAATTATGTAATCAGAAATTTTTGTTCTTCAGCTTTCAGTCTGCCAGGAGTAGTTTAGGCTCCGAGAATGAAGGGATCTTAGGAATCGAGTCTAGTCATTTTCCAAAAAACTGTTTCGCAGATGAACTCTGAGGCAGAATCCTGATTTGCAGAACAGATAAAAATAGGTTTCTCGGAAGCGGGGCAGAAGCGCACCCTTGGGTGCTCCCCCATCTCTTCCCCAGCTGTCAGCACAGAACCGCAGGGCCCCACACACACACTGGGGAAACATGACCCTCAGATGGCACTCTCCATTTTCCAGGAAGGAGCAAGCCCCAAATGGTTAGATGATGTGTGTTTGGGGGTTTTTTGTTTGTTTTTTTAAGTCACAAAGCCAGAAAGTGGCAGGTCTAGAATTAGCTGTGTCTTACATAATGTGCCCAACACCGTGTCTGGCACAGAACAGGCACTTAATAACATGCCAGTGAGAAATGTGGGTTTATCCCCGAGGTAGGTGACCATCTGCGAGATGGTGCTACTCGCCTGTTGAGTTAAAACATAGGTGTTTCGTCCGTATATAAATTCCCTTCCTGCCGGCTGAGTCATCCCGATGCCAAGTCTCTAACCAGTCAAAGGAGTGCCTTCTCCCACGGGCCAGACCTGGTGCACACGGGCTCACGGGAGCCAGCTGTGCACATCCCTCCCCAGCGGCACGTACAGTGGCATCAGGGAGCGTCGATTTACACCAGGGAAACTGCACAGCGCTGCACGTCAGCCCCCTCCCCAGCCTGTCGTTCACTGGCACAGTCTCTAATTGTTCTGGCTTAAACTAAGCACATCTGTTCTTGATGCCAGACACCTACCGGTCTCCACCTCCTACACGCTGGCCATTGGAGTTCAGTAGGCAACTTTAAGCGAATTTGAAAAAGGGGACAGGAAAGACCATTTTTTTATTCTTAAAAACTAAATGTATGCTTTGCTAGCGAAAGCAACAGGAGTCCCTGTCACCCGAAGGGCCAAGCACAGGGTAAGAAGAAGGAACAATAGAGAGGAAGGAGCTAGAGGTCATGTGGGGAGGGCACTGCCCTCGCCACAGGACTGAGAATGCTCTCTGCAGACCGCCACAGGCGGCCTCCCGCTGCTCAGGTGGCGGCAGTGATCCACGGGTTCTCTGCGGGATTGGGTGGTTGGCTCTCCCGCTTCTGTTCTCGCCCCCCAGACAGTTCTCCCTGCTTCTCTTCTCTCTGTCACTGCACGTATGTTCCCCACCATCCCCGGGGTCATCACAGCAGACCCCAGACTCCGCCCCTGCCTCTGGCCTCCTCCACTGCGGTCTGGGAATCCACACCAAACTGTCTTAAAACTCTGCTCTTATTTAGCCACTGTCCCTGCTCAGTACCCTGTGGCAGCTTCCCACCGACTGGTACGGTTCAACCAAGTCTCGGGACTGAAGTTCAGGGCCCACACAGCTGGCCCCCACACACCCTTCTGATTTTGACTCCACTCCAGCCAGCGCGTCTGCTTGTCGTCCTTCATACACGGATGACGCCCCTCCTGGGCCTCACACTGCTCCCCCCTCCACCAGCTGAACCTGCCTTCCCTTAGGGATGAATGTCTCTCCCTCTGTGCACCTTGGCCTTAGGGTCACGCAGACCCCCAGGGATCTCTCCCAGTCGGGAGTCCTGCAGCCTTGTATTCTCTGCCTGGCTGAGACAGCAAACAGAAGGGAACTAACCTTTATTGATCACCTACTGTGTGCCAGATGCTCAGTGTATGTGGTCTGGCTGAAACAGTACTCTTACATGTGGCTGTCCCCATTTTATCTATCAGGACATGGGTTCAGGGAAGGTACGTGGATTTACGGGGGTAGCAGCCCTCAAGTGGCAGAGCCAGGGTTTAATCAAGTTTGTGTCCGGAATCTGCCCACCCCATGGCCTCCTGGGATTTTCCTCGCCTCACGGTGTGACGTAACTCCTCCCAGTGCCCTCCTGCGACGGCCCTCGTGCTTGTTCCTCAGGCATCCACACATGTGTCCTTGCAGAGAGATCTGAGCTCGAGTTGAGCAACCAGCAGTTCCCTTGGTGACAGTTAGGCCCCAGGCTGCCCGCCCCGAGCACTAATGGGAACTGCACAACCACCGAGAAGGACAAGCCGCGAACACTGTCGCTGGGAGTTGGCATGCTCTGTCTCCAGAGCCTCACACTCTGTGAAGCTTCCTGTCTTCCCCAGAGACTCTCGAAGACACGCTATCAACCGCTGAGGCCTTTTAAAACCAGGCCCCACCACAAATCGGTACCTGTGAGGACCTACGGCCTCCTTGTCCTTGTCAGCACGTTTTTACTGTCCAGGGGCCTGAAAAGACATTTATATGAGGACGAAGAAGCCATTTGATGAGAATCTTGGGGCCTCACAAGGCTCCTTCACAGTCACTTTGTAAGAAAATCTCTTGAAAAGTATCCTGGACAGAGCTTCTTGAGAATCTTTCTCAGTGCGTGAATTCTTGTTCAGTGACTTGAGACCTGCGGAATGACATGGGACCTAGTCTCCATGACGTTACTCACATTAAGTTTATGTCAGCTATGACGTCATTAAGTTGGGTCAGACCCAGCTGTTGGATGATGCTGTTATTTTTCCCGAATAAAAGACCAGAGAGGATCCTTGTGCCTGGAGGCGGAAGCCCAGAGCGGATGCCAGTTTCCCCTGTACCCGTCACCCCCCCAGAGTGGAAGTCATCAGGAGGCTCTGCACAGACGGTTTTCTTACCGGCCAGTGTATTCGCAGGTGAAAACTCTGCAATGAAACACTGTCCCGACAACCGAGGTGTTCTCTCATTTACCGTTTTCAAGAACGAGAGAGACGGTTACATTGGAGCCTTTAGGAGAGAACCAAGGAACACGTCACTTCCCATAGAAACGGAAGCAGACATCGTGTGGTGCCACTTGCTTTCAGAGCAGCTTAAATGGATCCTAAAGCATTTTAGTATCCTGGACCGCTTTTCAGATTGCAGATGACAGCTATTACATTGAATGGCTGCATTCTCATGGTCTTCGCACATTGAAAAGGATTTGATTTTTGCAGCTGACCTGCTCTGCGCGGTGTTGTTCTGGACGTGATTGGGATATGGCAGGGGGGAGAGTTAAAGAAACAGAGAGGGGCAGTTACATTTCCTGAGGACCTGCCATGTGCCTAAATTATAACATGTAATCTTCACGGCAGCTTAGCGTGGTCACAGCTGCTGTCCCGTGTCAGGTGAGGAAGCCGGGCCCGAGGCCGGTCCGTCCTTGCCCACCAGCATCATGGTTATGAGGTATTCTAAGCCCGGTCTGACTGCAAGACTCATGCTGGTTCCACTGTAATATTCTACGAACAGCTTCAAAGACCAGGGGTTCTTAGAGCAAAGGGGAAAAGAAGCTGAAAGATGTTCTCTGACCTCTAGGAAGTCAGGTCTCCCAACATCGTCCCAAGTTACGTCATTCACCTGCATTTTGAATTTCTCCAAGGGGAAATCTCGCCCCTAATCTTGCACTCGAGTTTGTTTGCTGCTTGAAATTGTGCACTGTGAGCACTGACACAGTCAGAAAATTGCAGCCCTCTGTTCTTGAAATTCCAGGTTAGAGCAGTGACTGAGGAGCCTGTTTTCATCTCCAGTGACAGATGCACCGACACTGAAGGAGCCAGGGGTGACCTTCAGCCAGCTCATTAAGGGAAAGATCCGACTGTCAGAGAGGCCTCCCCGAGGGCATGGCACCGTAAATGGGGCAAGGAGAAGGCGCTTGGTAACCACCCCGGCTGCCAGGGCCCGGTGTGCTCACGGCCGGTCTCTGCCTGTCAGCCAGTTTCCCAGGACCGGCGACCATGCCGTGTCTGAGGCTCTGTGTTATCGGTGCCCAGAAATTCGAGGTGGTCACGTCCCTGGGATGAGGCTGCTCCCCTGGATTGCAGCTCAAGAGCTATAGCTGGAAGCGTTAGTTTGCTTTTTTAGTGGTTAGTTTGCTTTTTTCCTTTAATTCTTGGAGTGGATTCAGCGTGTATTCAAAGGAGTGACCCGCTAGGTAAGCCTCCAAAAGGTCAGGGGCTTTTCAAAAGAGGAATCAGACTGGAAGCCTCGCCGGCTTCTTCCACGTTCTCAGAACAGCCACGGACCCATCAGGTGGAGGCGGCAGCAGCGTGATTTCTCTCGTTCCACCTGCCGTTCTCTGAGCAGACCAGGCGACAGCGAGCTCGCCCAGCGTGACCGTGGAAGCAGAGCGCTGGAAGCCACGACGCTTGGTTTGGATTTGCTCTGACTTTATTTCCTCTGGTTTGACAAAATTTGAAGTTGGACTTCATGCAAGGCGACTGATGAAAACAAGCCTTATGGTTCAGAAGCTCACAGCCTGCTGTGAAGCCACCGTGTTGGCCTCCCAGTGGCGGGTAGGCCTGATACCCACGGGACAGTTGCGTTTCTGCAGAGGTGCCTCGCTGGAGCTGCTGCTGCTTGTTTGTCGTGTGCCTGTAGCGTCGTGCCAGGAAATCCTGAGCCTGGCTACCAAAATGATTAAAAACTGGTCAAGACGCATGCCAGTCAGAGACGGGGTCCGTGTCTCCAGCTCAGCGCCCTTGAATCCCAGACTCCCTTGTCACTTACTCCCTTCTCCCAGAACACCCAGCCGAGGTTTCTTCCTTCTCTCCCAAGAAGTAAATAAGGACACTTTTCTCCCCCTAACATCCCTCACGTGTCTTTCATCTCCAGATACCTCTAACCTGTTCGGAAACAGCGGGGCCAAGACGTTCGGCGGCTTCGCCAGCTCGTCGTTCGGAGAGCAGAAGCCGGCTGGCACGTTCAGCTCCGGAGGAGGCAGCGTGGCATCCCAGGGCTTCGGGTTCGCCTCTCCAAACAAAGCAGGTACTCGCACGCTCGTGGCTGCGGTGATCTCATTCACGCGTGTGCAGGTGTCTGGGAATAGGAGTACGGATAAAGTGGACCCCCCCTTTTTTAAATATGTTTATGGAGCATCTGCTGTGTTCATAAACTGGTTTGGTCTCCTGAGACATTAAAAACCACAGAATGCACATACTGTCACCCTTTAGAGAACTTAGAGACTTCCTACAGGAGAAAATGCTAATATTTTAACAAGTGCAGAGCAACCGAAGTAAGGGAACCTTTAAGAAAGTGATAACTGAAATATAAACACGAGAGCATCCCTAGTCACACAGTCACTTGGGTGCCCGTTACCTGTCATGGGCAAAAAAATGTGTCACTATTTTGACTTCTTTCCTACATGGCTTTTTTTTTTCTTTTAATTGAGTGTAATACACTTAAATATATTAGATACACATGTACGTAGTCAGTGTCCAAATGTGCCCACATAAGAACAGCTCAGTTAATTTTGACAATTAGAATATACCCACGTAATCAAGAGTAATAACGTTACCAACACTTCTCCTAAAGCATACGTGTATGTGTTTTGTGATTTTTTACAATCACGTGTTACATTTATAAATAAGATTTTTAAAGAACAATATATTTAGACACAAAAAACATACTCCGTTTCTGTCACCTGTCTCTCTATCCTGTTTCTGTCTCTGCGATGTACAGAGGGTCTGCCATCCTGCCCTGTCGCATGGACAATTGTGTGAAAGGATTTTTTTTTAAGGCGGGCCCAGGGGGAGGATATTTGCTGGGAAAGCTGTTCTTTAAAGCTAAGTCTTTGTGGGCAGGCGGGCAGGGCACTTCTCCCTGGTGTGTGTGGGAGACTGAAATTCTGCGAATGCCAGAGGAAGAGTCCCCTGTGGCCCAGGCGTAGGGGGCTCTGGCTGAGGCCTGCTCCAGGTAGGGAGTGGAGTCCCACCTTTTAAGCCCAGATTGCTGTGGTCTCCAAATGCTCCTTAGACCCATGACTTGAGCTTGGTAGTGTTTGGTGACCAGTTTCTGATACTCTTTTTCTAGAATTAAAATGAACTGGAAATGAGCGTTACAGCTTTATTTTGTCCCCAACCTTCCCTGCAGTGAATGATTTAAAAACAAGGGCTGCAGAGCTCTCATTCCTACTTAACAAGGCAAATGTTATTTGACTGAGGAATTTTAGTTCATTAACCATCAAGACGTAATGTTTTTTTAAGGAACCTGATGATATTTTCTTTGACTCATGTGTGTTTCTTATCCTGGGATCAGATCTCAATCGACTTGAGAATCTGACGCTTTTACTTTTTCAACCTTAGAGAAAACGTATCCTCTCACCTTTGAGAATAGGGTTTGTGTTTGATGATTTGCCCCATGAAACCACCTAAATTGAGGGCTCTAACCGAGAAAGCTATGGGGCAGATACATAAGATGAATGAACCTGTAACCAAAAAGCGAGAGTTGGGGGAAAGCCTGCTCTCCCTGTGCTTCTGGAACCTTCTCTCTGCTGCAGAGTGGTGTCAGGTCTCACAGAGCTCCTTCTATAGAAAGCGGTGCCTCAAAGTGTAAGGGAAGGCCGCTTTGAAATTCACCTTCCTGCCAAGGCAGCTCAAAGGCCTGCAGCATCGGGGATATCGCTTTTTGCTTTAAGAGGGGCTTTCGAGGGATGGTTTGGATGGGTCTTTGAAAAATTCCAAGTGTCCGCCCTCCTCCCCCTCCCCCCCAGCATAATTGCTTTAGAAAAGAATTTGAGGGGAGGACAGAAGGAGGGACAGACTGAAAATGACCTTGTGCCGTCCCCAGGCCATTGGCCTTTCCCCACTGTTCTGTTGCTGGAGTTGCTGGATTTAGTGCCAGTGGAGGAAAAAGGGTGACATAATGTTTACGTGGCAGGTGGTCTTTGAGTTTCTCAGACCTTATTCCAGTCCCTTTTTCCAGCCAGCCTAACTCAGACAAGTGATGGCACGTTCTCCAGGCCTCAGTTTCCTCCCTGTGATGTAGGGACCCCAGGTATTGGCAGGATCAGAGCAAATCCTTCTTCGTACAGCACCTGGCAGCACACCTGGCGTGTGAAGAGCCCTCAGCAATTGAGAGTTCTTATTATCGTTATTAGTAAATTTCTGTTTTTCCTGGAGAAGAAAATCATGAAAATTTGCACCCAATAAAATCGAACCCCTCCTCAAATCAGGAGAGTCACCTGTCTCCAAAAGTAAGACCAGAATGAGCATTCTCCTCCGTTTCCCTTAGCCACGGCCCAGGTTTGTTGTCTGGGGACACTGTGTGCACCCGTGTTTGCGAGTGTGTGTAGTTTTAACCCCCCCTCCCCTGTCCAGTTCACTTCCTGTGTCACTGTGGCCTCTCATTTTTCACTCACCTTCCACCGAGAAGCCTGAATAATGTGGAGCGTAAGGCACTAGATCAAGCCCCGTGTGTCTGGGAAGAAAGTGTAACTAGATCTGTGATCGGTCCTAAATAATTCAGCCGCAAGGGCTTTTTAGCACTTTTTTTTTCCAGTCCGTTATATTTGCAACCCAACTGTCTCCATTATCATGGCTTGGAATTTCACTCAAGGTTTTAAAATACAGGACGTTAACCCAAACATGAACCTTCGCCAAAAAAAAAAAATTTCTCAGTTGTGCAGCTCTTAGTGATGGCAGATAAGCACGTGACTGAATCACAGAATGACAGCTAACGAGAGCATTCCGCTGGGCCGGTGGCAGCAGCTTTGGTGGGTTCGTGCTCCTGAGGAGCAGGCTCGACCGATCCCTCTGCACGGGATTCATTTCTAAGAGCGGGGGGAAGGACACCCCTGTCCTCTCAGGCTCATCGACCCCCTCGTTCCCTTGGGCACGTCAAACCTAGGCCAACTCATTCCTGTACCACTTTGCTCCATTCCATTCAGCAGATACTCCCTGAGGGTCTCCCCTCGTAGCCTAGGATGACCTGAACAGGGTCTCAGGTCTGGGCCCCCCCCCCCTCAGGAGCAGAAGAGACAGTCAGGGAGGACGGCCCGACCTCCCGCCTGACAGGCATCCCAGCTGGTCAGAGGAGGCTGCCTCGGGCACACCAATCCCTCCCCGTGGTGGCCACCCCGCCCGGCTGTGTCCACGTGTACAGCAGGCCTGGGTGCCTGCAGAGGGGACTCGGGCTCTGGTGCCCTCCTCGCCGCTGGTGACGGTTTTATCCCCGCTGTGCAGCGGCCTGCCGCCACAGAAGCAGTTCAGTGTGCTTTTTTTATTGAGGAGTAGCTCCCGACTGCAGGGAGAACGCTTTTTTTTTTTTTTTCATCCCTCTGAACAAAGAGAGGACCAAAGCCTCGGTGAGGGACGTGAGGGCCATCGGCTTTAAATAAATGAAAAGCACCTGGCCGAGCGCCCGCGCCCTGCAGCCTCCTCGCTCTCACCCAGTTCGCGGCTCCCCCTGCGCAGGGCTCAGGCCTCGGTGGTGCGTGGGCTTCCCGAAGCCCAGGCGATGCGGAATTGGGGAGTGATTTGACAAGGGGCTCACAGCAGTGCAGGGGGCGGGAAGGGACCTGCACCAAGCTGGTTCGTGTGGCGATCCGATCTGCTAAGACTCGGAGCCCACAGGTCCAGCTTGACCTCTGGGAGGGAGGGACTGGGGTCCCACAGACAGACATGGGGCCCACTGGAGTCTCAGAAGTCCCAGGAGCTCCCCTGGGTGGACCCCAGAGCTCTGCTAGAAATGGAGGGAGGTGGTGATGGTTCGCTGTTAATGATTATTTGCCAGGAACGGGTGCTGCCCTTCGTTAGAGCTCTTTGTGTTTGGATTTCTAACGTTTTTTCCCTTTCTCCCTCCTCTTTTGATCTGGTTTCTGCTGCTCATTGTCTTTTCTTCCTGTCTCCTTTCTCCCTGTTTGTTTGCCTCTGTTTTGCTCAGGTGGCTTCGGTGCTGCTCCAGTGTTCGGCAGCCCTCCTACTTTTGGGGGATCCCCTGGGTTTGGAGGGGTGCCAGCATTCGGTTCAGCCCCGGCCTTTACAAGCCCTCTGGGCTCGACGGGAGGCAAAGTGTTCGGAGAGGGTACTGCGGCCGCCAGCGCAGGAGGATTCGGGTAAGCCCCCGGGGAGGGGACCTCGGGCCGGCCCTGCCGGTGTGGAAAGGTTTTGTGGTCTCCCTGCTCTCGACTATGAGCCGAAGGCCCCTTTATCACAATCAAGTCGCTCCAGGATTCCTGTTCTCCCTGGAGGAGGCTCGTTTCTTCCAAGCCAGACTGTCAAGTGCACGAGTGGACACCAGCTGTGTTGCTGTCCCCCGATACGTTGGCAGACCCCTGTTTTCTTGGCAGCGCCAAATGATTGGTTAAAGGGGAAAAAATCATCCTGCCGCGGCTACTTTGTCGCCAGCGTTGGCCCTTGTGTGTAACTTCTGTAGGAAATTCTGAGTGACACGTTCTCACCAGCTTCTTTCCGCTTGGGATTGTTGTGAATGAGGCCACTGTCCTTGAGCAAACAACTCCTGGTGTCCCCGCTGCACTCCAGACCCCCTGAAGTGGGCGTTCAGTCACAGTCCCCTCGCCTGGCTTCCATATGAGGCACTAACTGAGCCCCCCATGTGTTTAAGGGTCTCGGTGGTCTCGGCTTTGAGCTCGTCCTCCCTTGAAAATGCCGTAATGGTCATTTGCTTTTATGGGCCCCACAAATTCAGTTTGGCTGCCAAAACCCCCGAGGAGAAAATAGCTTTCCCCACACCAGAGTTCCCATAGAGGACGTGTGGCCATGACTGCGGAGTGCCCTGGTCACAGGAGGTGTCGGTGTCCAAGGCAGATCTCTTGCCCGCAGCGCTGGCTCGGGACATGTGAATCTAAAGATTTGGAGTCAAGGGGTGCTACGTTTTAGGGAATTGTCCGGGTGCTTGGGATGAGGTGATACCATCTTTGTCTTGAAAATAAACTTCTCATTCACACCCCTTCCCCGCCATGAGAGAACCTGGTGCAGAAACGTGGGCAAGATTCTAGGAAAGTGAGCGAGTCGCTGTACCACTTCGTAGATTTTTATGAGCGACCGATGGGCCTTTTCAGTTTCCCCCAGGAAACCCCAAGAACTAAGGTCAAGCAGAGCTTTCAAAGGGGCATGGGGCCAATGTACACCGGCGTTCTTGGCCCCGACCCCGCAGTGAGCACCCAGCACCGAGCACTGCAGAGTCTCCGGAAGGTGTTCGCTTGACCGGCACCCAAGGTTTTATTTGAAACCAGCTATTTTCTTTACTGGTAGCAAAGGACCACGTTCCCCCGGGCGCAGCTCTCCCACAGGGGTCCTGACTGGCCGGTTAGGTCCATTTTGTGGAACACAGCCAACGAGGGCCAGCTCCGGTAGGACTCTCCAG
The DNA here is from genome assembly GCA_030015415.1 of Cynopterus sphinx. Lineage (NCBI taxonomy): Eukaryota > Metazoa > Chordata > Mammalia > Chiroptera > Pteropodidae > Cynopterus > Cynopterus sphinx. Next base: position 127,614,408 of record CM057385.1, read on the forward strand.
AGGGCCCGTCACCTTCTCTTTCATTCAGGTCCCTGGTCCCCGACCCCGCAGACATGCCACTGGTGTTTGTGCGGGGCCCAGGGTGGGAGTAGGAAGAGAGCGGGACCATCAGGGCATTCGGTAGGATCAAGATGCAGAGAGGGGCCGGAGATAAGTGAACGGGGCCGGGGGTGTCGATGAGTGAGAAAGGCTAAAATGATGGAAGAGGAGAATTATTGGGGACAGAACAAAACACCCAGCGTTGCTTAGTTTCCAAGTGACCCGGAATTTCCGGACAGCGGACAGAGCTAGCTCCCCTGACAGTGGATGCCGCAGTGCCCCGCGACTTGCCACGAAGCTTCGCTCTGGGCCCCGGCCTGTTCTTTCCGAGGGGCCGCTGGTTGCACGAGGCGCGGCCTCTCGATCGTGCGTGTCGTGCGCCTTCGACTGAGGCGGCCGCCTCCAGCGCCTGGGGCCGCGCTCAGCAGTCCCCTCTCTCTCCGGAAGGTTTGGGAGCAGCAGCAACACCACGTCGTTCGGCACCCTCGCCAGTCAGAACGCACCGACGTTCGGGTCGCTGTCCCAGCAGACCTCCGGTTTCGGGACCCAGAGCGGGGGATTCTCCGGCTTTGGATCGGGCACAGGAGGTAGGCCGCGAGACGGGCCTCCCTCTCCCTGGTCCCCCGCGTCACCATCTTCTCCTCAGGCAGCACCTGCCCCCGGCCCAAGAAGCGCCTGCTGTTTCCCTGGCTGTTCGGTTCAGTATCCTCAAAGCCGAAAAGGCTTGGACAACAGAATGCTCTTTGTCGGTGTTCGTTAGACTGTAACGTCGTGCCGTTTCCTACCAAATAAAGAGTAACTGGTGAGCCTTGGTGGCCTCGAGAAGAGGAGGCCGCGAATGGAAGGGAAAGTAGAAAAAATACGTTTTCCTGACGAAATGGATCTGCGAGGCGTGGTATAGCTAAGTGGAGGGGCTGTGCCAGTCGCCCTCCTGCCCAGCCTGCGGGAGGCAGGGGACAGGGAAGGACTGGGCCTGGCGTCTCTCAGGCGTGTGCGTGTTTTAACGTCACCTTTTCGTCTCTTCCAGGATTCAGCTTCGGCACCTCTAACTCGTAAGTATCTGTTTTCAGTTCTGTCGTTGGATCACGATGGAGGAGTGTGTGGTGTGAGCGTGTTCGGTAGTACTTTTTGCTCTGTTGCATGTTTTTTCTGTTGTGAAAGCTTGTCCTGGAAGCCTGGGGTTCAGCAGTGGGTTTTGGGTTCCGTGGGCCTGCCGATCCCGGCAGGAACATGGCAGGAGGGGCCAGGACAGGCCTTCTGCACAGCCAGGCGTGAGGGCGGGGGAGCCTCCACGCGGGCAGAGGCTGCAAGACGGACCCAAGAGGGGCTTGTCCTCCTCATCTCCCTGTCCGTGCTGACCGCCGGCTTCCAGGCCCGTTAGCCAGTCGTGTTTGACCCTCCCCTGTGCTTCTGTGTAGAGCTGCACGACAGTGAAAATTCAGTCTTAACTCGGAACAGCGGGAGCCTCCCTCGGGCAGGGCAGGTGCTGACCTGCCTCTCCCGGCGCTTCCTCACAGGTCCGTCCAGGGCTTCGGCGGCTGGAGGAGCTGAGGGGCCGTCGGTGTTCTTGCCCTTCCCGTGGCCAGCTGCATCCTCAGCTCCTCTGAGACACACTGAAGCGGTCCTTTAACGCGGACGTTTTCATGGAAACCCACCCCCGGAAAGAAGCAGCAGAGACCAGAACTCGAGAGATGCTTTTTGTTTTATATTTCGTGTCGGTTGTCGTACCCCCTCCCCACCTCGCCTGCCATTAAACTGTTTGGTTTGTTTCCATACAAAACGTACACGGGTTTTTTCGGGTCCCAGCCAAGGAGAGAGGTTCCCGTTTCTGTGGCTCTGAGAGGCCTATACGGTGGCCGGCAGCGTGTGTCCTCAAAGGTGCACCCCGAGGACCAGCGTGGGGTACCGACGAGCAAGCGCAGTGGGCGGGCGCTTCTCCCCGGCCTTCTCGGACCCGGTTCTCTCCACCGAGGGAAGAGGTCAAGCGCTGGCCGGTCACCTTTTTGAGGCTGTAACCTGGTGTCTCCTTGTCGTGTCCCTTTTGCTGTTGTATATCAAGACCCTCCAGGTGCCACTTTTTGGCCAAGTGGAGGCCGGAGTTTCAGAAGAGGTGGTGGCACCTGGGCGGGCAGGTTGCTGTGGGGCACACCTGGGCAACGGGCCGGTGAGTGCTGATGACAGGTGCACTGTCCTTGGAACAGGGCCAGCAGTCCGTCTTCTGAGTGGCTCTCAGGCGCTGTGCTCCACAGCTGGTTGCTTCCCCGCTGCAGAGGAGGTGGGCAGTTGATGGAGAAGACAGCGTTATCTCCGGGCGTGCCAGTGACCTTGGTAGCCGTGCAGGCAGCCCTTGGGTAGACCAGGCGTCGTGCAGACGTGGCTCTGCCCGATAGCACAGCGTTCGCCAGCGTGGCCCGGGGAGCAGACGCCAGGCCTGCAGCGCCGCCCGGCAGGGCACTATCTCGGGCTGGGCCTACTTTGTCTCTTCGGCCTGCGACGTGGCAGTTGCTGACAAACGGGCCGTCCAAAGGAGGTGCGGGAATGTGTTATCTTCCTGGCCCAGAACATGACAGTGGGGCATTAGCAGGGAGGGTTGGAAAGAATTTTTTTAGAGTTTTGCATAGTGGCGAGTTGTGTTTCGAAACGGTTTAATAAAACCTTTCCGTGTGATCGAATTTGTCACCTTTAGCCAGTGTGGCCTTGCTGGTGCTGTTGGCTGGTCGGGAAGGGTCTCCCTCATCAGGGTCCCCCCTGCCCGCGGTCCTGGGGTTCTCCTGCAGCAGGGCTGGGGTCAGGCCTGGGTGCCCTCGCGCGCTGAGCTTCATGGCTTCTTCCACTCGTCAGAAGGTCCATCCCAGGGCACAGCGCCTTCGGGTTCTGGGAGCCCCAAACCGGAACTGGATCCCCAGGTGTCCGGACGACTTGCTCCGCTCTCTGTGCGGTTCCGGAGGGAACAGTGGGGTCTGCCTCTTTCGAAGAGCTGGGACTCACTAGTGTAACGTGTGAAGAGCCTGTCTCCACCTGTTCTCACACGAAGCCCCTCGGCCATGGAGCAGGGGACGGTCCCCAGGACATCCACACAGGCACGGGGCTCATTCCTCCCACACGTGAGCTCCTTAGTTGTACACCAGGGGCCGTCTAGAGACCAGGGAACTCGAATTTCAGTGGGGAGACCTCGTGGCAGAGGGCCTCGCTTTGAAGAGAGCAATGTGACTAGGTGACTTCTGCCTTAGCGTGTCAACCTGTCAACCAGCACCCTCACCAAGCCAGTCTCCTGCCGTCTATTTCCCCCGAGAGGCTCTTTTTCTATAAATAGAAGCTGTTTCGGCCTAAACCCTTGACCTCAAATTCTGTGTGTTAATCCTCCATTGAGGTGGCATGTGACATCTCTACATAAGGCCATATCAGCTGTGCTCAGCCAGATAACACCCCCACCACCACTCACTGCTGGGGGGTGGCACTGGGAATGCGCTGCGGGCACGTGAGCCCCGCTCAGTTCCTTCTTTGGGGTCGATTACCCGGGTGGGTGGCAGGGGTCGTCCTGGAGTGCAGCCTGCCTGCACCCCCTGAAACCCAGGTGCCCAGAGGCTGGGCAGGGGGATGCATGGCGGCTCCAGCCCGCCCAGGGAGGGGTCACCGGGTGTGAGCCTCTCAGGGTAGGGCAGGAAGGGAGCCGGGTGAGCGTGTGGATCGTGTCCAGTGAAAGGGAGGGAGGGACCGCAGCTGCTCCCAGGCCACGGGGCTGCCCCACCCCACGCTCGTGGAGGCGCCGCAGCGCCCGGGAGGCCGTCACGGCTGGCTCCGTTTGATCTGCTTGTGTAACTCAGGAAAGGCAGGAAGGAAAAGGGGGCAGGCGGCACACGGGTGCTGTTGTGGTTGGCTTTTCCAGATGTGGATGTCGTGTGTACCCAGTGGCGCTTCACGTGGCAGGCAGCACGGTGACAGAGACCGTGGGTCGAGTTTCTCGGGGACGGGAAGAGCCCACATGACGACATGGGCGTGTGTACAAGTCCCCTCGCATGCTGGCACGCCTTGGGGCCGTCCCACCCTCTGGCAGCCTGCGGAGAAGTTTCTAGGTCAGGCTCTCTGGGAAGGGCGGGGACCGTGCAGGCCGCTGACCCCAGCCCTCGGCTCTGGGACCAGAAGCAGGCACTTGGCCTCTGGCGGGCGGGCTTCTCCCTCCATCGTAAGGGATTCGAATGCCGATCTCGCAGGGCCGTTGTGAGGTTTGAGTGAGGAGATGCTCATGGAGCACCTGGCACAAAGGGGCTCTCACGGAACGGTGTCTGTCCTCACCTTACTGGGCCTTGCCCTACATCCGGGGTAAACAGTCTCGGGGGGGCATCTTCCACGTGGCTGTGGGGCCCTTTGTCAAGCGCAGGACCACGTGGGTCAGCGCAGCTGGCTGGGCCGGGCCCTCAGATGTGCGTCTGACAAGCGTCGCAGGTGATTCCAGCGCGGGCGGTCCGTGGGCTCCGTTCTGAGAAACCCTTTAACCGCAGTAACTACAAACCCGATCCCCCCAGCCAGCATCTGAAAGAGCCTAATCCCGTGGACGAGTGAACGTTGCCTCTAACCCGGGGCTAGCGATCTTTCCGAAATTGTGAGTGACCGACGCCGAGTTTAAACTTCAGTCGCTCTCTGGGCACCTGCTCAAAGGAAAAGAGAGCACAGGCGGGCTGTGGCCTCCGCCCATCAGCTTCTGCACACCACCTCCGTGAAGTCCCTCCCAGGGACTGAACCTTCCTCGACCTCATCCCTTCTCCCGATGCGGCTCGCTCCTGCCTCCCGGTTACTGAGTCGTCCTTTGGGACAAAATCCTACAGGAGAAGGAGCCGTGTCCCTGCGTCCTCCCCAGCGTGGCTCCCAGGCTTGTCTTTTTCTCTCCAGTTTCATCAGCTCGTGAGCTCCCATCCGGTTTCACGGAACGCCTGGCCGGTGCTTCTAAGTAAGCGTTTGCTGGTCCTCACACTCCTCATCCCTCCTAGGCGTCACCCCCTGGGTGGGAAGCAGGGGTGGCGTGTCTTCCTCCTCCTCTCGTTCCCCCCATTTGTCTGTTCCTCCATCGCTCAGGAACAGTTGGCCCTCGAGGTTGCTTTACCCCCCAGTCTCCTGCTGTCTTCAGCTGCTTCCCAGGAACAGAACAAACTCAACAGCTCTTTTGACTGAAGGACTCTTGAGCCTTTAATATTTGTATTTGCTTCGTAAATCACTGAAGTGAAAGAGGCTGCCATCGCCAGATCTCTTTGACCTTGGAACCTTCCTGCTGAAGCCAGACTCCTTGGAACTCCTCCTGGGAACTGCTTTTCCTTCGGCGTCGCTGGACAAAAGCCCGGCTCACTTCTGCAGGCCGTTCGTGACGCCCACTCCTCCCTCGAAGAATCGGCCCCGGACACCACGCGTCCACGACCACGTTGTCAGACCCGTGTGAGGGTCAGCTGTGGCCTCTGTCTTCAGGAATCGCGGGTTCGGAAGCCTGACTTCAGTTCCACGCGGTGGTCCGCACCCCTGAGCCCTGCTGTTAAGGGCAGCTGTACTCGATCGTAGTAGCAGTGAGAACTCATGCGCGTGCTCGTGGACGTTCCCACGTTTACCTTACAGCTAGCGGCCGTGACCCACGTCTTCCAGATGAGAGTGAGGCCCAGGGTCGGCCGTTTGCTGGGTCGCAAGCCGGGTAGCGGTGGAGCCAGAAGGGACCCGGGATGTGCTTCCCACCCTGCCCTGCGTCACACCCTGGCCCAGCCACCGTTCCCCAAGATAGGCATTTCAGAAGAAATACTTGGATTCTCGGGCCAGGGAGACTGCTGAGCCGCTTGTCGTGCACCTGTCCTGTCTACCCTGGTGAACGAGCTGACCTTGGACATGAACCACAGCACATGTTCTGCACAACGTGCGCTTCTGCCCCCGTCTGCTGGCTCCAGCCTTGTGCGCCGTCCTCGTCTGTGTAAACCACAGCCCCGGGGAGGGGGGCACAGGCTGTGTCTTTATCCCATGCTGTCACGCACCATGCACAGGTGGGACCTGCTTCCTGACGCGGGTGCTCAGGTCCTGCAGGAAGCAGCCGGCTGCACGCCCTCCGGCCCTCTGATCCCCTCCTTCCTCAGCTGTCTCTTCGGGGGTCTGGCTTTGAGGTTTTCCAGAATCCCACAGGAGGTCAGGCCAGGGGCCCGCGGAGGCGGCAGTTGCTCCATCGTCCGGCCCCCCTCTGCTTATAAATAGAACCCCGGCCGGAGATTCTCCACATTGTTTCAGCCCGAGACGGCCAGCTGCACAGTAAGTCACAGCCCGGGAGGGGGCGGGTGGCAGGCCGGGGGCGCAGCGGCACGTTGCAGCGAGCGGCAAGTGGGGCGCACCTTTCACGGCGTCCCTCCGGCCCTGTCCTGCCCGGCCTCCCCTGGGCGCCCAGACCCTCGGGCTGCGAGGGTGCAGAAGAGGCGTTGCTCCCGACCCTCCCGAGGCTGGCCTTCACAGCCACGCCTCGGCTCGGCCTTCCACCTGGGAGTCCACACGCGTCCGGCCCCTCCCGCCTCACCTGCCCCCTCTTCCTGCCTCAGCCCCCCGGCCCCTCCGCACTGCTCCGTTCCTCACATGACCCAATCCACCCACCTCAGCACCTGCCAGCACGGCCTCAGCTGCCGTGCCCCCTCCCACCACACCTGCCCACCCTGCAGGTCCCAGTTTAAATGATGCCACGTCCCCCAGTGCCGTCCTGGGCCGCCTGTCCTCGGAGCCAGCAACTCCCACTTTTGTGTTCTGTCGTGCATCGCAGTTTTGAGACGCGCATCGCAGTTAAGTTACTCGTGTGGTTCATTGTTTGATTTACTGAGCCTGTCCCTGCCCCCCCAAACAGCTCCATGGGATCAGGGACCGTGTTGGCCCCTGATGGTGCCAGGACAGCATGAGTCAGGAACTGTGGGGTGGAGAAATGCCACCCAGAATGACTTCCCAGAAAGAAAGCGGGACTTCCTCAAAAGCCAGACCCCCGCAGGAGATGACAGTGGCGGGGGCGGGGGCATTTCAAGGGCATGGACAGTTCAAGGGCATGGAGCCAGCTGATCACACCAGGGCCACACAGCAAGGCCAGCATCAGAGCCAGACCCGGGGGCTTCTCGGGTGCTCGGCCAGCGTTTCCCGGAGCCCCCCCCGCCCTCCTGCCATCGCTGCAGTGCTCCTCCGGTCGCCATCAGCCCAGGGAGGTGCTAGCTCGGGGCCTGAGCAGCTGTCTGCGACACGCAGTGCGCAACGAAGAGCAAAATCTGGGCACGGAGACCTGAGTACGAGACTGATGCTTAGGGGGACGAGTCCTGTCATCCGGTCCAAGCCAAAATGGGAGACAGGACCTCCCCCTGAAACACACCTTACCCTCGTGTCCCCCTTAGCCTCCCTCGTCCTGGCCCAGGGAGGTGGCCAAAGGAAGGGCCACCCGCACCCCCCGCCCATATGCAGGTTTCCTCCCCTGCAGGCAAAACGGCCACACACCCGGCTCACGCCCCAGCAGAGCCCCTCTGCGGCCCCTCCCCACTTGAATGGTATGTTCCGGAGCTCTCCAGCCGGCCGGGGGGGACAGGGGGGCAAGAGGGGCAGGAAGGGCTGGCACGGCGAACTCGGAGTCGCTGGCTTCAGCTGACAGAAGGGCCTGCGTGCGCCGATGGAACAGCCTCATTTTCAGCAGCCAGCGTTTCCAGGAGCGTCTAGGACTCTCGAGTCTTGGGGTGTTTGCTTCTAAATCAGTTTCGTTCACCGTGTTTTAGGGAACCAAGACGTGCCCCAGGCTTCGGAGGGAAATGAAACTGTGATCGTGATGCTACCAGGTTTTCCAGTCGGTGGTGACAGTCCAGCCTGAGCTCTTCCCGCAGACCCGCCCCCAGGGCCCGAGGCGGCCAGGCTCCCGAGTTTGTCCAGTCGCAGCAGTCGCTGAGCCGAACTCGGGCCGGGTCCTCTTCCCCACGCAGAGGCGCCAGGCTTCTCGTGGGGCCTCCTTTTTTCATCTTCGGCCTTTCTGGAAACGAAGAAACGTCGTCTCCGAGACATCCAAGCCAGGTGGTACTCAGCCTCCGCGGTGTGGTCGTCGGCATCGCAGATGGTGGGAGCAGTGTCGCCATCCAGAGGCGTTTATCGGCGTGAGGGACTTCCTCCGTGTCACCCCGTGCCAGCCCGCCCTCGGCTCAGCGTGCGCGTCCTGCTTTCCCCCAGTGGGCGGTGGGGCTGGCCGCTCAGCCACGCACTCACCACCCAGCCCTCTCCCCACGGGTGCGATGCTGACTGTAAGGGGTGCTCAGGGAGGGGGCGGTGCCTTCTGTGGCCCTGGCACACAGCAAAGCTGGCCCACGCGGGGATCAAGGAAGCCCACGTTTTAGGGCTGAAGATTATCTGTTCGATCCCCTCCTTGACGACAGAAGGGAATTGAGACCCAAAGAGGGGAAGACAGTGACCCGATCCAGCCCGTCCTTTATTGGGTGAGGCCGTACCTAGGCTCCAGTCTCAGTTTAGCTGTGTGATCTCGGGCAGGTGACTTAATCTCGGTTTCATCCTCTCGTCCACCTGGATTTGTGGAGGGTTGGACGCGATACGGCACGTAGAGCTGGTGGCATCACCATCACTGTCATCCATAACCAGAGGGAGCGCAGAGCGCCGTTCCCCATCCCTGTCTCATTTCCCCCTCACGGCACACAGGGAGCGCCCTTTGCACTCATGACTGCACGGCTGTCACCGAGCAGCTCGGATGGTTCTGTCGCAAGCTCCGAGACACCCGCTGTGTTCGCCGTTTATAATCCAACACGGAAGAGATGCCTGCCCAGGGCTGAAACCTTCCTCAGAGCGTGACAGCTTAAAAAGACGCGCACGATGGCTCAGCGGGTGCCGTAGGCGTCCACGGGTTAAGAAGAGCGTCCACAGTCAAGCCTGTGGTAAGTGTTTCATCTTCGCAGGGAAACCTTGCTGTAAAAGTCAACAGTCGATGTTGTAGACAGAAAATCAACAAGGCTGACACCACCACCAACCGAGCCGGACCTAATCGGCGTTCGTAGAAGAACCCGACCCCACAGCGTGGAACGCGTTTCAGGTGTACACAGATCCCAAGGTCGACCGTGTTCTGAGGCGCAAAACAAGCCCAAGGAGTTTAAAAGGGGGCGCGCTAAACAAGATACGTGTTCTGACCACGGCGGCATTCAGTTAGACCTCGCTGATAGCAGGACGCCTGGAAAACCCCCCAGCTGCTTGGCAGCTGGATAACAAGTTTCCGCATGACCCTGAGCCAAAGAAGACGCTTGAAAAGGAATTGGCAAATGTCTCTAACTGAATGAGAAACGAAAAGGGCCAATCACGATTTGGGGTGCCAAAGCGGTACTTAGAGGAAAATTTATAGCACTAAAAATGCCTGTGTTTAAAACAGAAAAAAAACATCTAAGAAACTAGGAAAAGAAAAGTAATGATGCCCCGGATAGGCGGAAGAAAGGAAATAGTAAAGATCAGAGCAGGAATAAATAAAATAGAAAAGAAGACAGAGGAGAAAATCGGTGAAACCAAAAGCTGTTTGTTTGAGAAAATGGAATTGATAAACCTTGAGCCAGACTAGGCGGGGGGGTGGAAAGACACAAATTACCAATATCAGAAAGGAGAAATGTGACTTCACTAAAGATGCTTCACACGTGAAAAGGACCGTCGGGGAATTATGATTATCTTTATGCCCATAAATTCAACAACTTAGGTGAAACAGAAAACTCCTTGGGAAACACAAGCTGTCAAAACTCACGAAGAAAGAAGTAACCTGAATTACAGCCCTATAGCTAGAAATAAGTTTATCTTCCAGAACTTTCTCATAAAATCAGGTCCAAACGTCTTTTCTGGTGAGTTCTACCCAATGTTTAAACGAAGAAATAATACCAGTCGCACACAGATTCTTCCAGAAAATTGAAGGAATGCCTTCACCCCAGGTCAGGAACCGAGCAAGCAGCTCACCACGTCCGTCCCGCGTTCTGCAGGAGGAGCTAGCCAGGGCGCCACGGCAAGCAAAAGGCATCCAGATTAGAGGGAAAAGTCACAGACGACACGATGATGTGAAAACCCCATAAAACCTAGTTTAAAAACTGCTGAGTGACCTTCGCAACCAAGGTTGTGGGGCATCCGCTGACTGTGCCCCCGAGGTTGTGTTTCCACGCGCTGGGCGTGAGTGACCAGAAACAGACATTTTCAGAGCCTTTACCCGTTACGGCAGCATCAGATGTACGAATTTCTTGGATTTAAACCCAAAGAAAGGCGCACAAGACCTGAACATGAGAAGAACAGCATGTCGCCGACCGAAATCGGACCCTGAAGGACGCCCAACAAAAGGAGCAACATGTGCTCGTGACTCGGAGCACTCGAGGCGTGTGAAGGTGTCACTTCCCCCCACATCGATCTACAGACTCCGTGCAATGGCACGGAAACCCCAGCGGGCTCTCTGTTTCTCTTTCACAGGGAGGAGGGGGCGCTGGCGAGACGTGCCCCACCCCGAGGAGCACCCAGGCCAGGCTGCCCGCAGCTCTCCGGGGCGGCCTCTCTCCCACTTGTCACCCCGTTTACCCCCCGAGCACGGATTGGGGACTGGACAGCCGCTGGTCGCTCAGCACGTCCAGCACAGGGACCAGCACAGGTGGCCTGTGAGGCGGCCCCAGGTAGGGAGTGAATCCCCCGTTGTCACCAGGAAAACCATCTAACATCTGCTCACAAGGTCAGCAGCAGCTCACCCCTCCGGGGCCGAGGTGCTGGGCCCGCCGAGGAGGAGGAGGAGGAGGAGGAGGAGGAGGAGGAGGAGGAGGACGAGGACGCAGCCCATCTTGCACTGAGGACGCGGGGCCTTGCCAGCGTTGGTGGCTCCCGTTTCCCGCGCACCTGCTACGCCCAGGTGCCCTGCCAGGTGCTCTGTGTGGATGGACTTTTGACCGCGCAGCACAGACCCGTGAGGTGAGCAGCGAGTTTTCTTCCCCTTCCATGTCCGAAGACGCCGAGGCCTGAGAGCTCGGGGTACCCGCTCAGGTCACACCGCCAGGGAGGGGTGCGAGCGGGCACGCCACCACCGTCCCCTCCCTCCTCGGCCCGTTGTAGCCGCAGTGACGGGAAACGCAATCCGGAGACCCCGAGAACTCCCCCTGACGAGCAGTGACTGCACGTGGACTCTTCTCCCCTTCACGGCACCGTCTCCCGTGATGGGCACCTCGGGGGGCGGCTGCCCCACAGCTACCCTGGGCGCAGAGGGGCGTCCACAGGCACCTGCCCCCAGAGGGGTGGCCGGAGCCCCACCCTGAGGCAACGCCATGTCTTGCTGCTCTGTGTCCCCAGGTGCCCAGAACGGGCCTGGGGGGCCCGGGCGCCCTTCCCCATTGTTCCTTCAGTGGCATTTGAAATTAAGTGCTCACCTGTGTACCCCGGGGCCGCGTCCCCACCGGAGCTCTGACCCCAGAGCCCATCCCAGGGGTGCCACGCCCTCTCTGAGTCACCCTTCCTCTCCCCGTTATGAGGCCAAGACACTCCAGGCCACTCTCCAAGTCTCCGCTGACGGCCACCTCCTCGGGGAAGACTTCCCGACCCTCCGCGCTGGGCCGGGCCACCTGTACTTCCCTTCGCGGTTCTCTGTGGCCGTGGCATTAGTTCTGTGTGACATTTTATTTGTCTCCTGGGGACAGTGCGCTCCGAGCTGCCTCCGCTCCAGCACCTGGCAGAGGGCACGGGTGGTGACCACAGTCTGCTCGTCACAGAGGGAGCGCTGCCACCTGCGACGGCCCGGCTGAACCCAGGAGACACTGCGCAGGGAGCGAAAGACAAAAGACGGACACGAAGGCCACTCCTGCTGTGACCCCGTTCGCGGAACTGCCCAGAAGGCGACTTTCACAGCCACAAAGCGGATGAGTGGTGGCTCAGGGCTGGGGGAGGGGGCGGTGAAAACACCTGCGCACCGTGGGGTTGGCCGCACAGCTCTGACTTACTAACGACCGCGGACTCGCCCGCCCTCCGCCGTGGGTTGTGTGGCAGGGGCGCCGTGTCTCGATGTGGCCGTGAAAGAAAATTAAAATGCGCTCGTCCGGCTGGCTGGCGCTCGGTGTGTGCGCGTTGGTGCTGAGAGCCCGGATAACCAGGTCCTGTTGTCTGGATGTCACGTTGCTTGGAGCCTCGTTGAAAGCAGAGTTTCTGGTCCCTAACAGAAACCCCGGCCCAGTGCCGTCGTCCTCAGGGAGCCCCCTGTGCAAGCCCCATGAGCGCAGCCGCGACACGTTGCTGGGTCCGATGGGGGACGGGCCAGGTGTGCTGGGGGACCGTGAGCGATGAGCCAGGGCCGCGGCCCTTCCCCCTGAGTTGGGCTCGGGCTGGTGAAGGACCCAGCCCTGTCCTCTGCGTCCCTGTCTGCAGGGACGAGGGGGCCCTGCCTTGTCCACAGCCGGGCTGGCTGCTGCCAGGACCGATGTCACTTGTGGGTTTGCCTCTCGGGGCAGGAACGGGCCTCACTGCCCTGACGTGTTTTCTTCCCATTAATAGTTTCCGTCGTCCCAGGCCTGTGTGGCTGCCGATGCCTCATGTTCAGCCTCGCGCTCAGGACCTTCTGCACCCCAGTCAGCCCAAGAATGGGTAGGGGCAGTCTGGGAGGACCGGGGTGCGGACGGGCTGGGTGACGCAGCCGAGAAAGCAGGGACAGAGCGGGGGGTCCGAAGACGGCGGTGCGAAACCGGCCCAGCCCTGCAGCCTCCCAGCTGGCTGACCCTAGCAAGTCTCTCGACCCGTTCCGAGGGCCGGTTTCCTCCTCCGTAGGGGGGAAACGCACACTCGACGTGATGGACGGGGACAGGAAAGGGCCTTGGCAGCGTGCGTCTTTGCGGGCGCGAGTCGTGTGCTGACCGTGAGGGCGGCCGGCTTTGGATGGTGCGTGTGTCCGGTGTGGCCTGGTGTGTTTGTCTGAATCGGATGCCCAGACCCCACCCAGCCGGGTAGGAAACAGACCCTGTGGGGCCACCCAGGCGGGAAAGGTGATGACCAAGAGACAAATGAAGCCGAAGGTGACAGAGCCCCTGGGCTGCTATGGCCGAGGCCCTGCGCGTGCCACCAGCCTTCTCCTGTCTGTCGCGCCGTCTGCTCTCGGGCCTCAGACCCTGGCCCACAGCGAGTCTGTGCACTCAGAGCGGAGGTCAGGCCCTACCCATAGCGACTTCAGGGGTGGAAGGCAGGCTGGGGCCGGGGTCGTGGTGCTCCTGCCCCTCCCAGATGCCTTGCGGCAGGTGGGCCTGGCCCGGCCCGGGCGCCGGGGACAGCTGGCTCGAGTCGGGCGTCTGCGTTTCATCCCCGTCTGGGACGTCTAAATTTAACCTGCTATCAGCTCGACAGGCTGGAGGGCCTCCACGGGGACTAACTGCCACTTGGAGTCTCCCCGTCACCACCCTCCTCACTGCCTGCGCCCCTCCCGACGCTCCCCCGAAGGCCAGCTGTCCCCGGACGTCTTCGCCCCGCTGCGTGGCCGCGTGAAGGTTTACATGTCCCCGCACCTCAGGCTTCACCCTGATGCCATCAGCCCCGCCTTCTCCTGCTGGAGGTTCCCGCTTGTCCGCGCGCGTGCACGTGCTCACGCACACACGCCCCGTGGCCTCGCGGGCAGAGCGCAGGAGCCGACTGCACGGCCCAAAGCCAGCCCGCGACGGCGAGCTGCACCACCCTAAGCCGTCTGGGGGGAGGGCGGCCAGCGGAGCCGCTTATGCAACTTCCTGCTGCGGTGGCTCGGGGCCGGGACACAGGATGCAGAAGGCCGTTGGGGGCCGCGGTGTGGGAAACCCGGAGCAGCCACCCAGGCCCCTACGCCCAGGGGAGCGAGCGCCCCTCGTCCTCCGTGGCCATGTCAAGAGGCCGCCGCCCGCCCTGGCGGAGGCTCCTGGGGTGTGCAGCCGACCGGGCCGCGGGGAACTGACGGCACGAACTTCCCACTTCTGGGGGGCAGGGCGGGGCAGGTGGGTGAGGCAGGCGTCCCCTGCCCAGGGAGCCCCGGGTGGAGTGAGCCAGAGGCACAGGCCTCACTACGAATAGTGACCAGTGCTCACGGGGCACCGACCGGCCGCACGCTCCTCGGTGACAAGCCGAGGGTGACAGCACACAGTGCCGGGGGGGGCAGCTCTGGGGCCGGGGATCAAGTCCTGCGTCTGCCTCTTCCCAGGTGCATGGCCTTGGGCAGCGACTCAGCCTGCGCTCTCCCTCAGTGTCCTCCTCTGTGACATGGGGACCCCGATAACACCCGGTTGTCGTGAGGGGTCAGCGAGTTTGTCCTCACCACGTCAGCCAGGAGGAGGCTACTCGGGGAAGCCCCATTTCCCACCCAAGGTGAGCGGGGTGCAGAGGGGCTCGGCCTCGTCCAGACCCACACGAATGGCCTTGAGTCCGCGGCCCGCCCTCGGAGCCCGCACCCACCCCGGGACGGCCAGGCGCCCCACCCCGTCCTTTCCTAAGACAGTGGTTAGAAGACAGTGCTGAGCACCCGCGCTCTGCACCCCCCTCCGTCCCCTTTCGCTCCAGAGTGTCACCATCCTCGGGGCTCTTTGTCCTTGCGGAGACGGGTCTGCAGGTCTGTGGGTCCTCGAGGGCTCAGTCTGAACACCAACCCCCTCAATACGGGTTCCTTGCTCCTGTTTGCCAAGAAGCTGAGCTCAGGCCTAGCTGCACCCCCGGGCCTAGCTGCACCCCGGGCCTAGCTGCACCCCGGGCCTAGCTGCACCCCCGGGCCTAGCTGCACCCCGGGCCTAGCTGCACCCCCGGGCCTAGCTGCACCCCGGGCCTAGCTGCACCCAGGCCTAGCTGCACCGGGCCTAGCTGCACCCCCGGGCCTAGCTGCACCCCGGGCCTAGCTGCACCCCGGGCCTAGCTGCACCCCCGGGCCTAGCTGCACCCCGGGCCTAGCTGCACCCCGGGCCTAGCTGCACCCCCGGGCCTAGCTGCACCCCGGGCCTAGCTGCACCCCCGGGCCTAGCTGCACCCCGGGCCTAGCTGCACCCCGGGCCTAGCTGCACCCCCGGGCCTAGCTGCACCCCGGGCCTAGCTGCACCCCCGGGCCTAGCTGCACCCCCAACCTGCTGCGCCTCCTCCACGAACGGCACCGGCCAGGGGCACTTTGTGTGGGGACTGAGGTCTCAGGGCTCTGGACAGCAGAGTGGCCTGCCTCCTCCCAGGGCCTCCCTGGGCCCTGAGCCCCGGAACCCCCAGACCCCCGAACCCATTCGCGCCCACGGCCAGAAACTCGGAGCCGGCCCATCGCAGAACGAACCGCCACCTGAGAAACATCCAGACCCCAGCCAGGCCTCCTTCAAAATTACGTTTTATTTCTTTGTGAACTTTGTTTTAAAGGTTCGATTTTACATCGTCTTCAAGAGTCTCGTGCCTCCTGGTAAGTGCGCGGGTTGTTTTCACAGTACTCTCCATGACCGCGGGCGGTCCTTATTGCTGGAGGAGTGTGTCCGCCCCGGGGGAGGGGGACACCAGAGGGATCGGGCCGGGCGAGAAGCCTGAGGCCTGTGCTCCTGACGCGAGGGAGGGTAGGACAAGGGACCGGACCCAAGCTGAGTCGAGCGTCCTTGGCCTGGGGGGTGTGCGGCCTCTGCGGGGTCTCCAGAAAGCCGGATGGGCAGAGAAGGGGGCTTGGGGGGAGGGAAGCTGGGGCCGGACATGCTGTGGGCCCAGGCGGAGGCAGCTGGAGAGTGGGCACAGTGCTGACCCCGCAGAGGGGGCTGACACACTCAGCCGCACGCCTTTGGGGGACTCTGCCCCCAGACGGCTCAGGACCACCCCCGGCTGGCCGTTCCCGCTCCCACGCCCTCCCCATAACAATCCCGCAGGGAGCCGTGACCCAGAACCCGCCTGGGGCCCTTTCTCCTTTTTAGTGCAAGAAAAACCTGAGTGCAGAGAAGGGCCCCTCCGCCGGGAGGCCAGGCCCTGTCCACAGCAGCCGGCTCGTCACCCCGTCCCCCCACCCAGCCCAGCCCCACGTGGAGTTGGGACCCACACCGGGGGGGACTGGCAGTGTCCAGGGGGACCGTCCCGGGCCAGACGGGGATTTCCCAAGCACCACGGCGGCGGCTTCCAGTCCAGTTGCCCCAGGATGGCTGTGCCTCCCGTTGGGAGCGGGGCTCGGGAGACCGAGTGGACGGACGGTAAGCACCCCTGAATGCATACAATGTCACGTGGACAAAGGAGCAGAGCAAGGGCCGGGGACCCGTCCCTCCGCGTCGTCCCTGGGACTCCTACGAGTGGCTCATGTGCAGCAGAAGTGGATTATTTTTCTTATGGTTTCTGTGCTTCGTTATTCTCCGAACGCAGGGCCCCGGCGATGGGGCTGTGGGTTTGGCAAGCTTGGAGGAGGGGGCTGCGGTGGGGTGTCCCCCACGGCTCCCGCGAGCAGCCTTCAAGGCGGACGTTGCTGGGAAAGCTAAGAAGGTCACTCAGGCCCGGGGCCGAGGGCTCCAGAGGGCCCAGGACCCGAGGGAGGGTGGCCCTCGAGGGCTGGCCACACCGTCCTGGACCGGCCTCCAAAGTGGCTCTGATGCCCTGCAACCTGGGTGGGGCCCACTCCGTCCCCCAGCCCTGGGCCCTGGTTGACTCCCTTGAGGACAGGCAGTGGGTGGGCGTGCCAACTGCCTCCCCACGTCCCAGAACGCATACCCTCGGGGGTGCTCCCTCCACCCTTGGGTGCTCCCTCCAAAGCAGAGCCCACCTCCAGCTCCGTCTGCAGCCCTCTCCCGGCGCCCCTGAGGAGGAGCCTGGAGGGGTGGGGGGCGGGGGGGCCTTTCTTCTTACCTCTGAACTAAAACCGAGCCAAAGCGTTTGGGATCAGGGAGGACGGGTGCCGAGGGCAGGTGCCGAGAATTCCCTGGGCCCCCGCCCTGTACTCACAGGACGCCCCGCGTCGCTCCTAGACTCCCCCTGGCAAGTTAAGGCGGCCAGGACGAGAGGCGGGGAGCAGGTGCGCCAGGGTGCGGGGGGGTGGGGAGGGGGGGTTCCACCGGGGCTGAGAGAAGGGGCTCCGGAGGCAGCATCTGTCTGTGGTTTCGTTTCTGCCGAAACCGAAGACCGAGCAGCGGGTTTTAGGCCGAAGTCTGCGCCCCTGCCCCTCCCCCAGGCCGCCCCGGGGGACGGGGACCGGGGATGAGGGCCTCAGGGGACCCTTCTCTCATCCATCCCTGGCCCCACCCCTCCCTCACCCCTGGGAGGTGAAAAGTCCAGCAGAAAAGAGATCCTGCCTTCTCTGTTTCGGGGGGGGGGGTTGTGTTTTGTGTGTTTTTTCCTTTAAATTGAGCTTAAGGCAAAAGTTTGGCAAAGCAAGTCTACATAAGGCCGCGTGACGGAGGACGAGGGGGGGGAGCTGCCACGGGTGGCCCGGCTCTCGCACGGACGCGGGTCAGTCCCGTAGCAGCTCCTCCCCCCGCCCCGAACCTCGGACAGAGGCATTTAAATTAAAAAAAAGGAAACGGACTGAAAAGCCATGTGTCGGGGCGTCTGTTGCGAGTGAACGACTGAAACTGGGGGGCGGAGAGGCAGGGAGACCCAGGGCGGCGATGGAGGGCGCGCGGGGGCTGGTCTGTCCCGCTGGGTCTCCCCCTCCTCCCCCCGGGAGGGAGCAGGTTCCCAGAGGGCCCGGGGGTGGGGGGTGCGGGGGCCCCCGGGGGCATCGCACAGTGAGGGCCCCGCGGAGCAGGTAGAAAGGTTGTATTTTGTCGGTCGATCGGCCGGCGTCCGGCGGGCGGGTGCACCCCGCGTCCGACGTGGCGGGCGGCCCGGCGTCAGCGGCGCTTGGGCGGGATGACCACCAGCGGCTGGCCGTGCGTGGGCCGCCACATGAGGACCTGCGCGTCGTTGGCGTTGGGCTTGACCAGGGCGCTGGGCGGGATGGGCTCGTTCTTGCTCAGGATTTTGGGCTGGTCCTGGGCGACGGGCTCCCGCAGCCGGGCGCGCTGGCCCAGCGGCCGGCTGGGGTTCACCTCGATGCTGAGCTGCATGCGCCAGTGCAGCGTCTGCAGGATGATCATGTCGTTGGTCGAGGTGTTGGTGGCCACGAGCCACGTGGTGAAGCTCTGGTCCCGGTAGATGCTGGTCAGCTTGGCCACGTTGCTCTCGCTGACGGGCACGGCCCACGTGACGCTGGGGTAGAAGTTGTCGTTCATGCTGATGATGAACCTGGAGTCCCTCTTGGTGGGGCCCACGATGGTGCACGTCTCCGTGGTGTTGCCGTACCAGGGGTAGTTCACGCCGTCCGAGTCGCTGATGGCCTCGATCTTGCCCTCCTGGAGGTCCGGCAGCTCCCAGCTGGACCTGAGGACAGAGAGGCCCGTGTGCTCAGCCGCCCCACCCCCAGGCCTGCCGTGTCCCCTCCGTCCACACGGCCTCGCCCCCCAAGGGGCCAGACAGTGAACACAGCCAGCATCGTGGCAGATAAACGGGGGCTCCCTCAGACACGGCCCTCCCCCCCCAAAAGCCGTCCCATCCTCTCTCATCCTGCCCGATCCGGCTCCCCCCGAAACCACGGAGGAGGGGGCTGGATCCCGCTGAGCTCCAGGAGGCCCGACCTGCCCCCTGCCCTTGGGGGGCGTGTCACACGGAGGGGCCCGAGAGGGATGGGAAGCTCAGGAGGACGCGGCGCCACGTCAGACCTCGGTTAGTCAGGGCAGAGGCCATGGGGCCGCCGGGATGTCAGGGGGGCCTGGGTGGAAGTGCAGGTAGGCCCAGCCGCTCCGGCCCCGGGTGGCAGTGAGCGTCTTTCTCTCGCTTTACAGGCCAACGGGGGGCTTCAGAGGCCAGTGGCCATGGGGTCAGCACATCTGGGAACGATTCCCGGCCCCCCCCCCGCCCGCTGTGTGACTTGGGGCAGACACCTGTCTCCTCTGAGCCTCAGTGCCCTCGCCGGGGAAAGGGGGCGCTTCCGGCCTCTCCCTCCCAGCAGTGGGTCCTGGGGCCTAGGAACCAGCACCCCTGGAGCCCTCGCCTAGGGTCTGGCCCCTCACCCCCATGTCTCTGCCATGGCACAGGGGCCTGGGCTCCCGAACCCCGCCCCCAGGATGCAGCCAGAGCCTGAGGCTTCCGGGGGCCGAGATGCCCCTCCTCCCCTCCCCCACACCCCACCCTCCCCCTTCTTCCTGCTCATGCCTACCTAGAGGAGGAAGCACCTTGCGGCCGGAACGGCCCCCGCCCAGTCGGCCCGGCTGTGGAGCAGTAGAGCCGGAACGCCTCAGCGGGCCCCGTCTCGAGGCACCACCCCCAGCCCCAGCCGGGGGCCACCTTCGTGATGGCCCCCGCACTGCGCCGAGAGCTTCACTGTCCCCTGCTGGAGGCCCCGGGGGTGCTCAGCCTCCTGGGGCAGGCGCAGGCCGCCAGGCTGAGCAGAGCAACCGCTCAGGGAGCCCCGGGCCTCAGGCCTTGCTGCAAGTCCCAGCCACCGCCGCCTGGTGCGCCTGAGACCCGGGGCCAGGTCCCAGGCCCCCCTCAACCCCGGACACGGCACGCACGTCCCTCCTGGGGTCAGCAGGGAGGGAGGACAGGAGGGTGCCAGCGCAGCGCAGGGCGCAAAGCAGAGGCCGGGGGCGGCCCCTGGAGCACCACCGCCGTCACGATGGCTGCTGTGATGACGCTCGGACAGAAGGGGCCGCCGGCCCGTCCCAGGTCGCTGTGAGGTCACGTGCTCCCATGTGGCTGGGGGTGCGGCGGCGTCCGGGGAACCCACCCCCTAGTGACCCCTCGGCCCCCCCGCCCACCCCGCTGGGCTGCACTGCCCACAGGTGCAAAGTGGAGCTGGGCTCAGGGGCTCCCCCCGAGGTGACTGGGCTGAGCCGTGGGGCTGGGACACGGGAGCCACCCACCCGGGCGCCTAAAACGCCATCAATCGGGACACTTGGCGCTCAGGACGGCGCGCAGCCGCGTGCACCCGCGGCGCTCTGCACGGCCTACCACGCGAGGCGCGTCCCTGTTCCCAGAAGGGGGGAGATGACCCCAGTGTCTAGGACGGGCGACAGATAAACCAAACGCGGCCCGTCCACACCGCGGGACGTTATCCCCCTTAAAGAGGAAGGAAATTCCGACGCGCGCGACAACGCGGACGAGCTGGAGGACATCCCACGAGCGACAGAAGCCAGCCATGTCCGCGGACGTGAAGCCCCTAGAGCTGTCGAAGCCACAGAGACGGAAGCAGGGTGCTGGGTGCCGGGGCTGGGTGCCGGGGCTGGGGGAGGGGACGGGGCGTGGGTGTTAGCTGGGGACAGTTCGGGAGACGGAGGGTGACGACGGTAGCAGCACAGCGTGCGCGTACGTAACGCCACGGAACTTAAAAACGGTCAGGATGACACCCGTCACGCGTGTCTCATCACCATGAAAAAAAAGTGTGTCCCTCCCCCCACTGGCACGCGTCGTTCCACGTTGGCGGCCGGCAACGCCGGGGCCGCGACGGGAGGGACGGTGACGACCGTGGCTTTGCCAGCGTCCGTGCGTTTCAGTCGTGTTTTCCATTTGTTCCATCGAAAAGCTCCCGGACGCGGGTGACTGCTGTGGGGCCTCCTCCTGCCAGGTCCTCGAGCTCGTCACACTTGGCAGGACCCCGGGCGGCGGCTCCGATGACCTCACGTTCCCGGGGTGCCGGCCAGTCCCTCAGGCCTGCCACGCGGTGAGCCTGCTGATCCAGCTCCCCACGTGGGGTCAGGGGGGAGGCATGGACCCGAGAAGGGGGTCAGGGTCCCCCCATCTGCGCCAGCCGCCTGTTCCGGACTGAGACACTCCCTTTGTCCTCTCGGGGCGGTCACACTCGTCTGCACAGTTTTTTTAAGAGCAGAAAGCAAACTGTCGAAAGGAGCCTCGGTCTCCCGTGGAGCCGTTTCACTTCCTAAGAGCTGGGTGTTTGGGGGAGGGGAGCTCAGCACCACAAGGACCTCCCCACCCTCCCTCTCTCCGTCTCCCTCTCTCGCCTCTAACCTCAAGCTCCGGGCGTCCTTTGTTCCCTCAGCCCCCCAGTGCCCAGGCCCCGGCTCCGTCACGGGCAGGTGACGAGCCTCGTGAGCTGGCAGACGGCCGCGTCCCACGGGGGCATTACTCAGAACCAGGCCCGAGGGCGTCCGTTCGCAGATCCCCACGGGCCAGCATGGGCTGGCTCTGGCCCCCACGGCCCCGGCGTCCCCGTCGAGCAGGTAGGAGGGAGAGAGGGGTGAAGGGCACAGCCTCCGGGGCACACAGACCGGCCGCTGATTCTGGCCAAGTCACGGATCCCCGAGCCCCCATATCCTGCAGGTAACCCCACCCGCCCTGCCAGGGTTTGGTGGTGAGAAGATGCATTGACGTCTACTCCTCGGCACACAGCGAACAGCGACACGTGGAGACTTCCAGAAGCATCCGAGGGAGGTGCCGGCCCCGACGGGACCTGAAGACGTCCTGACCTCACGTACGGTCTCGGACGCCGAAAGGAGTGGATTCCGCGCAGGCACCGTCCTCTCAGGTTCCCTGTTCGTTCTGAATGACCTTGGACGTCGAGGCAGACCCTCTCCGACCTGGCTCCACGGCAGAGGGCAGAGCTCAGAGCCCGGCCTCGCACACACCGAGCCGTCGCCTTGTTGGCACAGAGGGGACGATACGGGCTCTGGGTCGCAGATGCCACCGACAAGGCCCCGGCACCCTGCCTGCACCCACGTGCTCGACGACGGATCCGTCCGCAGATGGGGCCTTTGGGAGACGTGTCACGTGCCCGTTCCTGCCCCCAAGTTCACAGACGCGGCCCCACCCGCCCCACCTCGGACAGGCGAGCGGAAGGCACCGCGTCTCCCTCGCATCCCCGCCCCCCGGCCTTTTATCTGCTCGACGACGGCCTCCCTGGCGTCAGGGTGACACCAGCTACGGACTTCGTGGGACCCGGGACCGAGTGGAAAGCTGAGACCTCATGTTCGACAGCAGGGCATCGAGGAGCCTTCTGAGCACGTCCTCTGGTCAGTTCTGCCCTCGTCCTCGTAGGTGTGGGGACCCAGGGGGGAGGCAGCCGGCAAGGCGGGGCTTGGAGCTGGACCTCACGTCACACCCCGACGGCTCGGCCTCCCTCCCTCGGTGCCTGCTGCGGTCCCCATTCGTCACCCGCTCGCGCAGCAGGAGTTCGCAGAGCACCCGCCGTTGACGCCGGCCACAAGGCCATGAAGGAGGTGGACGGGGCGCCACCCCGGCCCGCCGTGACGGCGGGGAGCCCCGCGCCCTCCCAGCAAGCCAGCACCACCCGGCTCTCCTCCTCGCAGGACCCCTCCCCGCACCCAGGTCCCCCAGCCTCCACCCCTGCCTCCCGCAGCCCTAGCGACCTCGGAAAGACACAGATCCCATCGCGCCGCTCCCCTCCCGCCCGGGAGACCTGCCGTGACGGCCCCCGGTTCTCGCAGCTGGATGCGGCCGCGGCCCGGGGCCCGTGTGCACGCGCGCGCACGCACACACGCTCGCACACACACACGCACATGTACGCACCCCCCCCCAGGCGGCAGACCCAGCAGCCGTTCTCAGTTTCCCCGAGGGGACGTGTCCCCTCCACGTCAGGGCCTCTGCCGGGAGCCGCGTCCCCCCCCCCGCACCTGTCCTAGGAAGCGGCACCTGCGGCTCAGCTGTGGCGCCCCCGGGGAGGCTGGTGCCCGCGCCCCCTCTGCCCTGGCTCCGCAGCCCGCGGCCTCCTGGCACGCGCGGGTGATGAATTAATCATGCGGTCGGTCGTTCGCCGACACGATCCCGAGGGCGGGGGCCGGACCGCCGGGACGCAGCCTGGTGCTGGCCTAGAACCAGCCACAGCGAATGGCGGTGGCCGGGTCCGTGGCCACGGGCAGGTGTCCCCTTAGGGCTGGAGCCCCACAGGGGGTCTGAGCAGGAGTAGTGAGCGGACCCTCACCCAGAGCTGCCGCTGTCTGTGCACCTGGACCCCCCATCCCCCCAGCCAGTCACAGCAGGGGTCGTCCCCATGGCGACGGCGGTCACGCTCCCTGAGCGCATCCCCGGCCGGGCCCCCTGCGGACGCGCGTCCTCCCACAGGCTCCTCGGCTACTGGCCGGGGCCCAGCGGCACGTCTCACAGAGGGAGCCTGGGCACGTTAGGGGCCTGGCCCGAGGTCACCCACTGGGAGGCCACCAGGCCGGATCCACAGCCGGTGCCAGCGTGACCCGCTGTCTTCCAGCAGGCCCTTGGCCAGCACGCACACGTGCGCGCACAGACACGTGCACAGACACGCGTGGACACGCGTGGACACGCACACCGGCCCGAGCAGCGTGCCTGACTGAGCGCGAGTCCGCAGAGTCACAGAGACGCGTCCCTGGAGGCGGCACGGGGCTGAGGCTGTGCCGAGCGCCCCGTGGGCTGGGGGGTGGCCCTGCGGCAACTAAATCCAGTGTTTCCTGCGAAACGCCTTCGAAATACCAGGTTAAATTTGCTGGATCTGAGTGTCTTTTCTTCTAACGTGCGTTAGTGTGGTGCTTCCACGTTACACTTGAGCTTAAACGAATCCCCGTCATCCCCGTCCCCCAAGTGGCCCCCCGGGGTGCTCCCAGACCGGTCACGGGTCAGGGGCTGAGCTCGGGGGCTGCCCCAGGCCCTCGGCTCAGGCTCCTCTGCCATCCGCACCGACACTCGGGGACGGCCGCACCCGCTCCGCCACGTCCCAGCTTTGTGTCAAATTCTGTCGGGTTTGGCCATTTTACGAAAACTGAGGCCCAAGAGCCCCCCCACACACACCAGGCTGGAAGCCCCGTCTCCTGGCTGCAGCCTGGTCGGGCGCCCACCGGGCTGGCCCCCGCCCACCAAACGGGCCTCCGGGGAGGGGCTGGGGGTCCCCCCTGGGTTCCCCCAAACAACACGCTCCACGCCTCCTCCGCACACCTCACCCTGCTCCCCCAGGCCACAGCGAGGGGGAGACGACCCGTGGTGACGGTTCACTTTCAGGTCCTACGAGCTGGGCGTTTTGTTTTCTTTTTCAAACAGGCGGTAGAGAAGTGCACCAAGTGAGAAACGAAAGCCACCTCTCCCTCGCGCGCCCTCCCGGCAGTCACCCACCGCACTGCGCGCGTAAACATCCTTCTAGACCTTTCCCTCCGCGCACAGTGTCCCTTCCCGTCTTCAGGGTTCTCTTTTTAACCAAAATGGGCTCCCGCCCTGCAGACTTTAGCGCTTCAATCTGGGATGCCACGGAGACCCCGACCGCGTTGCCACGCGAGGGCAGCTCCGGCCACGCATCTGGCGCGGCCCCGTCACACTCTCGCCGCGGACAGACCCTGATGTCACCCCCTCGGAAGGCCGCGGCCGTCGCTCGGGGCGTCTGGCCGTGGCGAACCGGGCCGGGGTCTGCACCCTCGCGCCCCGGCTCGTGCACGCGTGGGTCCGGCCGATGGCTGTGGCATGCCCCGACGTGCCACGCACCGGGCCAGGCGCTCAGACGTCAGCTCGGCAGACGCTACCAGCAGGACGACGGGGTCAAAGGGCGCGCGTGCTGGGAACGGTAGTGGATACAGCCAAACGCACCTTCCAGAAGCTGCCCGAATGGTGCCCCCACCAATAGCATGTGAGGCCGCCTACCTCCCCCACCCCCGCACCCCAGCTGGGCATCACTGACTTCTTTTTCCATTTTATCCAGATTCAATCAGCAAGATTGGGAGCCGCCGGCGTTTGTTTGGGGCCCTCGGAAGGTGAGGGTTGGGGTGATCCCTTGGCCAGGGCCCGTCCAGGAGCAGATCTCCTGGAGCCAGGCATCCCCCCCCCCGCACCCTAGCACTTCCTCCCACCCCGAAGCCTGGAGACGAGGACTTCCCTCTCCCACCCACGCAGCCCTGGCCCAGCAGATGGGGGGCGGGGTGGGGGGACCTTCCGGGCGGAGAGAGGAAGCAGCGAACTCCGTTGTTCTCTGCGGGGCCCGCCGCTCAGGCCCGGCTGCAGGAAGAGGCCACGTGGTCACCAGGGACATGCCTTCCTGGCCTGTCCCCAGACCTGCTCGGGCAGAGCCAGCCTCCTCGGGCGAGTGGCTTCAGACCTCAGCCTGCTTCCCCCGTATCAGACGAGGTCCTCGGGGAACACGGCGTGGAGAGGGGGCCAGGCAGCTCCCGTCTGAGGCCTCAGGTCCCTCCGGCCCTGCCCAGCCCCCTCCCTTCCCACCAGCCACATAATCCCATGTGGCGGCCGAGGTCCCCACATCTTCTGGCTGGAAAGACCCCGAGACGCCTCACCAGCCAAGCCCCTCACACCGTAGATAGGCACGGGAACCTCAGCTCAGGAGACGAGACGGCGGCGGTGACAGCGATGACGCAGCCGTCCTCACGCCGACTTCCTGCCGGGGGCCGCGTGGTTAATAACGAAGCATGAGGAGTTATGGCGGCGATAGCGGCCGCACGCACCAGGCCCTGGGCTGGGGTCCCGTCGTGCCCGACGCCGCCTTTAATCCTCATACGACCCTGCGAGGGGAGGACGGTTCCCCCCGTTTCACAGATGGGAACAGTGAGGCCCAGGAAGGTGGAGCGGGTGGCCCAAGGTCTCAGCACCAGTGCCCGGCTGTGGGGGGGCTGGATCCACACCCTGCTGGACAAGGGCACGTCACCCCAGACAGGCCCTGTCCCCTCGAGCTGCCCTCACCCCCAAGTCTGCCCTTTGGCAGAACCCGGAGCCACACGCGGACCCGCGCCGGGTCCCCCGGGGGCTTCAGAGAAGGGCCAACTCGGGACGTGAAGCGTCTCCCACACAGGAGAGAAGCTGTGACTTGTCACTTGGAAGACTGTGCCAGCTGACAGGTGGCGGCGGAGGAATTGCGGAGGATGGGGCTGCGGAGGCAGGTGTCTGCAGCCGTTTGGGGGGGCGGGGGAGTGGCTTTTAAAGCAACGTGGGTGAGACCCGAAACCTCACAGAATCCTCTCGAGCAGGCGGGGAGAAACTCGCCGTTTCATCGCCGCCGGAGCCGGGTACTCCAGTGCCACCTCAAGTGTTTCAGACCCTGAGTGTCGGCAGAACGTCCTCCTCCCGGATTAGAGATTAATTTTTAAGCAGGGGGAACGCTTAGGGGCATTACGGGTTTCCGTTAAGTCTCTGGAATTAACATTTTGAACCCGAGCCCGTTGGTAACGGAAGCCCTGACCTTTGCCACCTGGCTGTCCCCCTTCCCCGGGCCACTAAAGCCCAGGGTGTGGGTTTCATTTTAATGATGCAGAGGGTCTGGGTCTAGTCCAGCGGTCCTCAACCCGGGGTGGCTTCACGCCGACCCAGAGACAACCGGAGACATTCTGGGTTGTCGCGACAGGGCGTTGGGGGGCCGCTGTGGCATCGAGGGGGTAGAGAGCGGGGATGCCGCTCACCATCCTACAATGCACAGGGACAGCCTCGGGTCCGGGCACAGCTAGGGCACAGTTCTGGGCAGCGGGAGGCCTCTCCAGTCAGTCCCTTTGGCTTGTCACTCCCTACTTTCATGTCACGGGGCTTAAAAATACGAAAAAAAAATGTAGTCTGGGGTAAGGAAGATGGGAAGCGCCTTGTCCATCCCGTTCATTTACGTTCACCTCCATCTACCTTCCAGGCTTTTCCTGAACAAGCCCTCCCGTTTCTGGGGACGCCGGCTGGACACAGGGCTCTGCCCGCGGACGGGAGGGAGCACCGCGAGCGACCGTGCCGGGCCGTCCGGCCACTCAGGTTCGGAATATGGTCTCGTTGGTTAATCGTATGCCAAGGAGCTTCCGACTCAGCGTTTCAGCTCCAGGGTTATCCCCTACACCTGTCCCCTCACCGGATCCTCAGCAACCTCCAGGGAGTTCTGTTTTGATCCCCACTGACAGGTGACAGAAGCGCACCTCCGAGGGTGACTGTCCAAGGCCCCAGGGTTGGTTAGCACTGGTCAGTCGTCTGGCACTGGGGCCTGAGCCCACCCCACACAGCCCCCTCCCCGGGTGCCTCAAACTCTGCTTTTTCTCTGGGGCTGGTCCTCTCCCAACCGGGGTTCCGATCCCAGGAGAGTGGGATGCGTGACACAGAGGGTGTCCCATGAAGGTGGGGCGGGGAGCCAGAGGAAGCAGGTGGAGAACAAGAAAGTGGCCTCCAGCCACTTGAAAACGCCAATCATCCCTCACTCGCATTATTTAAAAAAAAAATTTTTTTTCTAAGCCAGAGACTGGCCGTGTGCGAAAGAGGAAGCACCGGGCCTGGGGAGAAAATGTGATCCCGGGAATGGTTTACGTCT
The DNA here is from genome assembly GCA_030015415.1 of Cynopterus sphinx. NCBI lineage: Eukaryota > Metazoa > Chordata > Mammalia > Chiroptera > Pteropodidae > Cynopterus > Cynopterus sphinx. The sequence continues at coordinate 127,641,628 of CM057385.1, forward strand.
GGGCCGAATTCCGCAGTTTCGGCCACGATTCTCACCTCGGAATCGATGCCCTCACTCCCTCCCCCGCCACAAGGGGCAGTCACAGCAGTGACACGAGAGGCGAAAGCGACTCGCGTTAAGTGTTTCGCCGTGGGCTTGGCGTCGTGCCGGCTGCTTGACAAATGTCCTCTCCCATGACTCTCCCAGTACCCACGGCGCAAAGACTGCGACTGGCCCCAGTTTGCAGACGAGGAGACCGAGGGCCCGAGTGGCCCCCGTCACACCCTGGAAAGTGTCGGAGCCTGGACGCCCGCCCAGAGGTGTGCCCTGGGCGCCTCCACCCAGGAATCGAGGCCTGGCGTGGAAAGAGAAAGGTCACTTCAGGCCTCCTGGCTCAGGCCTGCCTCCGGCAACAGTGCCTGGACGTCCCCGGAGCCACCAAACGGAGCGCGAAGCCTGGAAGCCGGCAAACCCTGAGCACAGAGGCAGAGGCCGAGGCCCCGGGGCCGGGCCTGTCCCCCTGACCCCGCCGCACACGCGTCCATCTAATGGGCACTCGGTCCCTTGCAGGCTCCGCTCTCTCCCTCCCGGTGCTCAGGTGTCCCCAAGTTTGGAGGGCCCGCCGCCCGCCCACCCTGCCGCTTCTAGGGAAGGAAACAGACTTCACCCAGACCCCCGAGGAAACCCTTTGTGTCCCGCCAGCTGTCCCGGATGCCTTGCGAAGCCCGACAAGGCTTCGAGCTTAAGGCCTCTTAGGAAAGGAAGGTCCACACCGAGGGACGGAGCCTCACGCTTCCCTTTTGGAATGGAGAGTCAGCCCCGCCGCCTGGATTAGTGGCCGCTCTGGGGAATTAAAGGGCTCAGGAGGGGACACCAGGTGGACGGAGGAGCTGCCCGGGTGCGTGGGCCCCATGCTCCTCTTTGGGGTGAGCACGGTCACACCCTCGTCTGACTGTGCCCCTCCTGTTTTCCTTATAACTTTGGCGACGTTCCGTGGAGAAGCCACCAGGTCTGGTGTCCCCCCGCTCAACCACCCTCCACCTCCTCCTAGTTTGCGGCGGCCCAGAATGTTCCTAAGTCAGTGAAAAGCTCCAACCCCTGAGGAAAGTCTCCCCCGTTCCTCCCTTGCAGACCCCAGAAGCGATTCCGCACAGAGTGGACGCCAAGAGAGGCCGCGGGGCAGTGTCCACAGCCAGTCGTGGGGAGCAGATTGGGGGGCTGCCTGTGGGGCCTGCCTGGCTTTCTCAGAAAAGTCCTCGAGCCCAGAAATGACTGTTTTCACCACCTTCGCTTAGGACAGCCCTCAGGCCAAGTCGCTTGCCCTTCCGTCTACCACTGCTCTTTCCACACCCAGCGTGACCATCTCTGGGATGAGGGAACGTGCCGGAAAAAAGACCCAGGGTCCCGCTGCCCCTCACCGAGATCTCCATTATCCTGGGAACATTCTGGAGACCAGGCTGGGGAGAAGAGGCCCGTGGGCTCCTCTCAGCTGTCGGACAATGACACTGGATGTCCACTATGGTGGCCTCCTGCCTCGGAGAGAAAACACACTCCACCACGAAGCAAAACGGGTCCCTCAAACTAGCTGTCCTCTCAGACAAAAGCCGGCTGGGGACAGTAAGCCATTCCCCAGGTCCGGATGGGCAACGGAAACACCAGGGACCAGTGAGACCCAGCCACCGAGCACCGGGCAGGCGACTCCAGAGGCTCCCGCCGGGGGGGAGGGAGGGGGGATTGGTTACTTCTCTGAGTAACTGCCACGTGGGGTTAGAGGCCTGAGCCTGGGGGGGCCGAGCCTCAGCCTCTCCGGTGACCCCAACAGTATGCTCGCTTTGCCAAAGAGGCGCCTAGTGGAATGTTCCTCTGCTTTCTCAGCACCTCGCCAGGGGCCAGAGACAGTGGGAGGGAAGGTCTTAGAACCATGACCCCCCCCCCCCATCTCAATCGACTGGCAACCTTCTAGGAGGTCACCTGGCTAGGGACGACTCAGGGGCCACCTCCATAGGTGCCTAAGGCTTCCCTCTGCCCCTGGTGAGGCCCGGCTCTAACGCCAACCCTGCAAGTCCCCCACCCCGAGCAGCACCCCCCCAAAACCCAAGTTTGCTCCTGAGCGGTACTCACATGCCCTGCTCCCCGTACTGGTTGTAGAACTCCATGTGGCTGCACGCCTGGATCCAGCCCACTATCCAGGTCTCCTTCTTCGGGATGGGCGGCATGACCACCTGGGCCGAGGCACGGAAGTGGGGTGTCCTGTAGCGGAGCACCACGCTGGAGGACTCGTCGATGCTGGTGGGGATGGGGTCGATCGAGGCTTTCACGTCGATCACCGAGATACCTTCCCGGAAGACTCTGGCTTTGCCCCCGATGCTCTGGATACAGCCCATGGCACACAGTACGGCTGTGATCCCCAGGGAAGGCCAGCAGTCCCAGAGGAAACCGGGCATTGAAGGGACGGAGGCGGCGGGACCCAGGGCGGGCAGATCCAGATCCTGCTGCTGTCCGACCTCAAATCTCAAATCTCAGGACGATATCCATAGGATAGAAACTTCACGAGTGGGGGCCTTCGCATGTCACTTCGCGGAGGGGGGGGTTATAAATAAGGATTTCGCTGCATTTCAAAGGCCCTGGCTTCTGTCGTCTTCTGCTAGCAGTGGACAAAAGTCACCGATATTCTTTGGGTTTAAAAAAAGAAGAAAAGTTTGGACGTCAGAGGAGAATCATGGTGCGCGGACCTGGGAGCCTCACGCGCTGGGACCGCGGCCGGGAGGCGGCGCGGGCGGGAGCCTCGGGGTGCCGGAGGCCGGGCCGAGGGCGCGCAGACGAGAGCACGGCGGTGTCCCGCTCCCCGCGGCGGCGCCGCCACCTCCGTCCTGCAGGAGCCCGACTTCCTGGCCGCGCGACTTCCGCGCGCGCGCGCTCAGGGCGCACCCGGCACCCCGCGCCCCGCGGGGACTCGCACCCCGCGCCCGCCCGGCGGGCCGGGCGGTGGCAGGGCGGCTCCTGTGCCCGGTCCGGACGTCTGGGCTCCGGGCGCCCTTGGGCAGGTGGGGGAGCCCGCGCCGACCCGCGGCCTCCTGGGGGGACGGCTCCGGGCGCCCGCGGGGTCCCCGGGGTGGGCGCCCCCCGCGTCGCCGAGGCGCTCGCAGCCGCGCGGGGAGCCGGGGAGCCGGGGAGCCGCCGCCTCGCTCGGTGCGCGGCCGCCGGGGACCCGCCGGGGACCCGCCGGGGACCTGCCGGGGCGCAGGGGACGGGGCGCCAACGCCCGCCGCAAACTGGGGCCGAACTTGGCCGCGAGGGGCGCGCGGGGCGGCGACGCCTGTGCGCGGGGCGCAGCGCTGGGCGGTCTCCCCGAGGGGCCCCCGCCCCCCGCGCCCGGCCCGTCAGCCGCGGCCGCTCGGCCGCGCGCACCAGCGCATAATCGGCGCCCGTGACATCCCCGCTGACAGCGGGCGGGGCGGGGCGCGGGAGGGGGTGCCGGGGAGGGCGGGGGCCCCGCGAGCGAGCGCGGCGCCCCTGCCCCAGCCGGGTCCCCGCACCCCCGACCCCGGCCGCCCGCGCCGCCCGCACCGGCGCTCGGGGCCGGCGCGCGCCCCTGCCCGGGCCGGGGACCCCCGCCTCCTCCCCGGAGGGCGCCCTGAGGGGCCCCTCCACCCCGCGCTCCCCGCCCCGGGGCGCTTCGGGGCGCGCGCCCCCGCCGGGCGGCGCCGGCCACTCACCTGCCCGCGGGCGGGTCCGCGCGCCCCGGGAGCCCCGACCCCGACCCCGTCCCCGTCCCCGTCCCCGTCCCGGGCGCTGTCCTGGGCTCTGACCGCGTGTGGGGCCGGCGTGGGCGCCCCGGGCCCCGCGTCCTCCCAGCCGGGGCTGGCGGCCGGGCGCAGGGCCGAGGCTGGGGCGCTGCCGCCCGCACCCCGCGCGCCCCTATGTTATGGCCGGTCCGCGCGCTGCCCCGCCCGCCCCGCACTGCCGCGGCCGCAGCGGAGCGGCCCCGGGTCCGGGGCCAACTTCGCAGAGAGTCGGCGCCCCGGGGCGCCCCGCGGGGTGCGGGGTGCGGGGCGCGGGGCGCAGGCGGCGCGGCGGGGGGCGCCGCCCCGTCTCCCCCCCACCCCCGCCCAGCTCCGCACCCTCGCGCCCTGCACGCCCGCAGGGCGGTCCGGCCCCCCTCGCCGCCCCCCGCGCGCGGCCCCCCTCTCCCTGCAGCCCGGGGAGAGCCGGCCCCCCCCCCGCACCCCTCCCGGTGCAGAAACGACATTTCCTCTCGGGCGAGCCCGGGGCTGCTGGGAAGTGTAGTTCGGCCCGCGCCCGGCCCCGGTGGCCGCTCCCCGGGACCCTTGGAGGACGGCGGGCTGGTCGGGGGCCCCACTGGCCTGACGGGGCCCTGGCTCCGTGGGGATCGGAGTGCCAGGGCTCTGGGAGGCTGCGGGGCTCGGAAGGTCGGGGTGGGTGAGAAGTCTGGGGGAAAGGGTCCCCTCCTGTGTGGCTCCCTCGCCCTGGCCCTCCTGGCATCCTGACAGGTGGTGGGGCCTGTTGGGGCCCCGAATCCACTAGTCAAGCATTGCACAGCCGCCTTTCAGCCGCCCTCGGCCACTCACTCCTGTGCAGGAGGCCTATTTTATGTATTTGGGGGCGCAGGAATCCAAAGCTGGGAGACTGAGAGACTTACTTGCCCAAGACCCCGCCCTGACTGGTGCCCCAGCTGAGACTGGGACCTGGTGGTCTGAGCGTGGGGGTTCAAAAGGGATTTGAACCTGGACAGTGAGGGTGGGGTTGCAGCATGAACCTCTCTAAGCACCCGGTAAGCCATCAGCCTCTCACTCACCTTGCAACTACCCCTAGGGAGAGGCCAGGTGGTCTGTGACATCAGAAAACCTTGCAGCCACATTAGAGCCATGTCCTCCCCCAGAGGCGCCCTGGGCCTGGCACAGGGCAGGTGGTTCCAGCCACTCCCAGTGAGTGCCAGGGAGAGCAGGGAGCAGAGGAGCGGGGCCTCTGGCCACATCGAGGTGTCTGCTTCCAGGAATGGTCAGCCAGGCCTAGCGATCCATCAAGTACCCGCAACAGCTCAGGCTACAGCAAGAGTCCAGTTAGGTGGCCACTGCCTCGTGCCCAGACACACCCCTGCCCTCATCCTGCCACCGCCACAGGCCCTCACCCAGCCTAGTGAGGGTCGTCCCTTTCCAGTTCAGCTAGTGGGTCGCTTATTCCTAGTCTTACCGCCTGAGACCAAGGTGGGGTGGCCTTCGTGACCTGCTTGCTGTCAGACACTAGAACCCCAGGCGGCAGAGGTCTCCTAAGGACCCCGTGTACATTTCCATTGCAGGGAAGAAGCTCTTCGTGGCCTCTCCACCCGCAGCAGCCTCTGCCTGCCGTGCGCTCACGGCCTCCACACTAAGTTCTGCCCCAGGACACGCTGCGGCCACCTACAACTCCTTGGTCATCAGGTAATTATTATGCTTTTCAATTTTTATATAGGCCGGACATTAACTTTTGGGGTGTCCATCTCATCTCCCAACACCACCACCCCCAGTGCCTCGAACAGAGCAGAGCTCATCGACCAGGACGCCCTGACAAAGGGACACTGCCATGGTGACGAGGACACGAGTGGCCTGCGAACACGTGCTGAGCTCTATGCATCCTTCTCATTTGATGTGAAAAGGACAGAGACCAGAGCCCTGACCTGCTCAGTGAGTGGCCAAGGCCCTGAGGATGATCTCCTAGGGACAGGTCCCTTGGATGCCCGTTGGGAGCGACGTTCCTCCCTGCGGCCCTGGGTTTGATCTGGGTTTGTGATGGTCGTGATGAAGTTCCCGCTGTGTGTTAGGTGCTGCATGAGTAAATGTTGCCTCCTTTATCCTTCACCTTGACCCCAGGAAGTAGGCTGTACAGAGAGACCTGGGGGTCAGGGGACAGTGGCTTTTCCAAGTCCAGATCCCCAGCCAGATCTGGCCGAGTCTAAAGCCCACTCATCTCCTCTAGGCGTGCCACGCTTGCTAGCGGGGGCCAGTCCCTCTGAGCCAGGATGAAACCGACCCTGGAAAGTCCTGTAAGTCGCACTGGAAACAGGTGAGGGCTCTGGCAAAACAGAAGATCCCTGTCCCCTAACCTTGGGCCCCTGGCTACCTCCTGTCACATCATCTGTCATGTGGTACTTTGTCTTGGGCTGGTTTGAGGGCCGGATCTGCAGTGTCCGTGGCCTGTTTGCCTGGCTCTGAGCTGCGGACCGGCTCCCCCAGAGCCAGCTGTGACACATAGAGGGTCCGAAAGGGCGCGGTTCACGTGTGCATCGCCATTGCAGCTCCTGGGGCCCCCAAGGTTCTGGGTGCTTACCCAGCCCTCGGGCCCCCCGGCCCTCCTGCCTCCCCACGCAGCCCTTCTTCCTGCTCAGCGTTTCCTGGAGCTCTGTGGGTGTTGGGCACAGACCCACGGCTGTCTCAGCATATGTGGAAGGCTCAGGAGGCATCCACACGCGTGTGAAGTGCTGGCGTCTGCAGAGCAGAGGAAGGGGACATCTGTCCCATATGTTGAGACATACCCCACAACACAAGGACACTCACACTGCCCCCTGGATCCCTTCCCCTCCCCCACGCCACGGTCTCCCCAGACTCCTCTGTCATGATGTCACCAGGGAATGGGAAAGAGGAGGGGTCAGGAAACACAGCCCCATCCCCTACCCGGAGATGGCGAACTCCTCAATATGGCAGCTCGGGAGCTTAAAGTGTCATCAGTGGGAGGGAGAGCGAGGTCCCTCCGCTGCTGGCATTCTTTTCCCCAGCGCTGGCTGGACGCCGGTTCTGTGCTGGGTGGCGAACACAGCCAGGGCCAGGACAGGGGACGGGCATGGTCCCACGGCCCTTGCATCCCCGTGGGCCAGACAGACATCGAGGGATCACTCCGGGAACGATGACTAGAGGTATTAATTAGCATAAATAATAAATAGGTACAGATTCACACTCTAGACAGTGATGCATAAGCATCGATCGCTGCGAATCAGGACGCGTGTGAGTGAGTTGTTCTGAGTTGTACTGAGTTCGGGGAGGAGCAGGTGAAGGCTGCAGGGGAGCGGCGATGTGTGTGCGAGTGAGCATTTTCGAGTGAGTAAGTAGGTGTGTAAGTGAACGTGTGACGGTTTGGTGGGTGACGGTGTGAGTTCGCGTGTGTCTCTGTGCGGGAGGGTGTGTGTGACGATCGGGTGTTCGGGTAAGTTTGTGCCTGCGAGTGTGTGTCTGCCTGTTGAGGGCGTATGTGTGTGTGTGTGTGTCCACATGGCAGTGCGTACGCGCGTGTGATGGTGCGAGGGACCAGAGAGGTGTGGGCGTTGATGAGCGAGCCCGCGCGCGTGGTGGAGGACAGTGCGGGCCCTGTGTGGGGGTGTATGTGAGAGCGTGTGGTTGCATGAGGGTGGGTCTGGGTGTTCTGGTCACGTGAATGTAGGTGTCTGGGTGTGCGAGTGTGCACGATGGTGCGTGTGTCTGTGAGGAGGGTGCACGTGAGCACGTGTGTCTGCACGTAAGGGTGTGTGTTCGTGCGCGTGCGCACAAGCGCGATCGCAAGTGTGAGTAGGTGTGTGTCTGTGAGTGTGCACGTCTGTGTCTGTGCATGGGGTGTGATGGGGGGGGTCCTGGGGGGGAGATGCCCGCCGCTCGTTCAGGTCAGTGAGGGCGGTGCGGGGTTGCTGGTCCCAGCCTGGCTCCCGGGGGCAGGTCCTGCCTGGGGCCCTCTGGCCTGAGGCCCTCTGTGCTGTGCTCTGTCCCCGCGGCCATCGGGGCTCCCCATCGGAGCCTCCCCTTGATCCACAGCTGTTTCCTCGGAGGAGGCAGAGGCCCCGGCTGGTGTCCCAGGCGGCAGTCGCTGGAGGGTGCACGGATGGGGCCCCCGGGCGCTCCCCCCTCCCCAGCCACACTCGTGCTGCAGGCGGGCAACAGCGGGAGGACACGGTCGCGCCTGGGAGCACCCAGGCGGTCCGCGGGCTGGGTGCGGCGGGCCGGGCGCGGCGCTGGGAGTTCTCCAAGGTGCTAAAATAAACCCAGCGCAGGATCAGGTTTCCCGACCGAAATAACCCAGGAGCGGCCTCGGAAATCCGAACCGAGAACGCGATCCCCGCGAGCGCCGGGGGCGGCGGGTGATGAAACGCGCTCTTCCCAGGGCTCACGTCCCATCCTGGCAGGGCACCCCAGTGCCGTCTCTCCCTCCCGTCGTCCCCTCCAACTCCGAGTCTCCCCTGGCAGTTGGAGCTTCTCACCCCCTCCCCTCCCCTCCCCTCCTGGGGTCATTGTCCCAAATAACTGGCCCCTTCTTGGCCATCCGACTTGGATGGCAAGGTCTGCAGTCGATGAGAGCCCAGACTCCGGGATCAGCCCTACGATCAGTAGATATGTAGTGAGTGCCCCCTGTGTGCCGGGCACTGTCTGGGCCCCCCAGGCGGGTAAGTGCCTCGGGGGCTGACACTCCGGTAGGCGGACACGGGCCAGGAACACACAGAGCAGATGAGGGTAGGGCGTGTTAGAAAGGACACAGGCCAAGGAAGAAGGAAAGATCAGAAGCGGGTAAGGGATGCTGGGGGGATATCAGAGCCCCAGGGCACCCCGCCGGCTCACCGATTGCCCGTATAGGATCCCTTCCCCTCTGAGCTTCGGCGTTCGCCTTTGGGCCACGGGGCCTGAAAGCCTGTCTGCGAAGTGGCTGTGACGGTTCAGGGACACGTGCTGGGCCCTGAGTCTGGCGCAGAGCGAGTGTTAAGTACGAGGGGATGATCGATACGCTTGGTGGCAGTCCTACATCTGCCTTCCACGTTGAAAGACAGACAGCAAGTAACAAGCGTCTACGATGGACGCACCGCGCCAGGTCCCAGGACGCTGCCAGAAACCCTCGTCTCCTCTCCGGGAAGCGGGCGGCAGCGTCGTCAAATGGTTAGGGACGAGGGCTCTGGGCCCAGACTGGAGTCTGACCCCTGGTCTGCCCTTTAGCCAGTTGTGGGCCCCGGCGGGTCGCCTCACTGCCACCACGCCCTTCGGGGGAGGCCCGGTGGTCTGCGGGCGTAGTGCCCCCTCAGAGTCATCTTGGCACGTTCTGCCGGTCCTCGCGTGGGGCCCAGCGCAGAGCAAGCCTCGAATCGGTTCCTTGAGTGATGGGTTGTCATGGAAACGTGGCCAAGTTTATGTTTGTTTAGGGGAAAGGGTGGGTTATTTTTTAAAGGCGTGTTTGTGTTTACGTCTATGGCATACGTCGATACAGTTTTTCTGGTTTCACGTTAACGCTGGGTGGGCGAGCAACATTTCAGGAATTGGAAATGAGACAAGTGAGAATCCCTTTATGGCCTGACCACCTTATGTTAACGCATGGCCCCCAGGCAGTAGGATTACACCTTCATCATCTGCATTTATTAATTTATTGCAGCGAGAATACAACATTTTGATAATGAGGACAAAAGTAAGGCTGTTGGTAAAATCCACGGTTATGCACTGGGCAGCTATTCCCTGGGTGTGCACCCCTTCTCCCCAGCTGGACTGCAGGAAGAGATCAGTGAAAGCACAGACTCGATGAATGAATGAAGGATGGATGAATGAATGAATTCAAAACTCCTGAGAAGTGGGACTGTGCGGCCTGTGGTCAGTGCTCATCAACGGGGTGGCGCGTGGGTCTTCGCTGCCTGAGAATGCGAACAGGGTCCCCGCACCCTAGGGAGGGAGCCCACGGTGCTGACGCAGGCCTCTGGGTATTAATAGCCCCTCTCTGGGCTGGGCTCCTCTGCTCCTCCTGAGGTCAGACGAGGTCATGGGCCCCACCCAGGGAGGGGGAGGCGAGCGCCCCGGTGGAGAGCTGAGAGCATGCATCCATCCCCGTGGTCTGAGGGATCTGAGTCCGGAGGCCCTTCTGTCCCACGCGATTGGACCTCCCCTTTTGGGGGCTTCCTGGCTGGAGGCCGTCAGCCTGTGAGCCTCAGCTTCCTCGTCTGCAAAGTGCGGATGGGATCGCGACTTCGGGGGAAAGTTGGTTGCACGGTATCAATAAGCTCGAGCACCGGAGAGCTCAGTACGCTGCCTGGTCTCTGAGTGTTCTGTGCACTTGTTCACGTGCACCTGTCCTGGGGCCAAGGTAAGGCAGCACAGGTAGGTCATCCTACTACACCCAAGAGGACAGGGTGCGACAGCCTGCGACATCCTCGCATGCGGCGGTGTCTCAATGGAACCCTCTAGAAAAGGAATGCCAAGGAGTCTGCAGGGAAACGCAGGCTGAGGGCTCCTGGAGTCTGGCTCCACGCCAGGCAGGTATGGGGCGGGGGCTGGACCTTGGGGGTGGGTCCTTAACGAAGCGGGCACTCGAGGGAAAGAGGACCATGTGTCGTTTGGTGAAACAGCCCCCATTCCTAACCCGCAGTGCTGAAGGCTCGCTGCGTGGCGGTTCGCGCACTGCTCGGCAGTTCACAACACACATCACCCCGTTGACCTCACAGCAGCCTTGGGAAGGTGAACGCTATTATGAGCTGCTTGTAGGCGGGAAACCAAGGCCCAGAGAGGCCAAGCGACCTGCTCAAGGTCTCACAGCGGGCTGGTGGCCGGAGCCCCAGGTCATCCCTAGTCTGCCTGACTCTGGAGCCCAGAAGGCTCTCGCCCCCACCCCAGGCAGCTTCCCGTCCCTAAGATGCTCTGCACCTGTCGCCAGGAGGCTGTGGGGAAGGCCCGGGCTCCGTGATGGGAAGGGAAGCCAGGTCCCCCTGCTTCTGCTCCAGCTCTGCGGGCAGGCCGTGGCCGCCCTGAATCGTGAGACCAGGCCGTTCACTCCTGATTCTTCTGGTCGCCCGAAACCAGTGAGACTTCAGGTTCCCGCGGTCGCCCGGGTGAGTGCAGGGAGGCCTGGCTCACACCCAGAATTCGTCTCAGCTGGGCCCCTTGGTCTGCCCTCTCTGTGTTTGCAGCCGCTCTCGCCCCCTTTGCTCCATGCTCCAGCCCTGCAGGCCTCTCTGCCCAGGCCCCCGCCCCCCGCTCTGCCTTCCTGGGGGAGCCCTCTATGACTCCAGGCCGGCCCCGGAGCCCTGGTCCCATTCCTACCACACATCTGCACCCTCGCAGTCACCGACACGTGTCGTTCCTTTAATCCTCACTGACCCGTGCGCTTCCCCAGGATGGAGACGAGTCTGTCGTTTGCCGCAGTGTGCCAGGCACCTCGCTCCGTGCCAGGTGCTCGGTGACTATTTATGGGTTGCCCGCAGCTGCTCTGGTGACCCTGTCCTTCACAACCGCCAAGGGGCAGATCCATTACCAATCGATGAACTACCCCTCCCTCTAATGGAAATCAAATCTTACAGACTGACATTGGATGCCCCGAAGCCCAATTAAAGACTGATTTTAAATTTTAAATAAAAGGAAATAAAAGAAAAGCCAGCCTGCCGGCTTCACGGGAGGGGCCGGGCCTGGCCCCGGCAGACCCAAGATGATGCTTTCAGTGACGTCATTCGCTCCATCTGGTGGCCCGAGAGGCCCTCGGCCCTGTCCAGACCGTGGGACCAGGTCCACGCTGTCCGGGCCGGTGGGGCGGGCAGGCCCGCCCGGCTCACGGGGGCCCGGACTAGGCAGAGGGAAGCTGGAAAAGCAAGGCCCAGTCCGGGACCCACAGCTGGGTCTTTGGCCCAGGACGCAGCCGGGGCCAGAGCCGCCGCAGGACTACATTTCCCAGCGTCCCTCAAGGCCCGGGCAGTGAGCCATTGGAGGATTTAAATAGCCCAGGCCCCAGGCAGCGGCCACAGCTGTGGACCGGCGCCTCTGGCGGCTCGATCGGCTGCCTCGCCGGCCCTGACGTCCCTCCTCGGAGGCCGGTGGCGCCGGCAGGTGCACAGCCATGCGCTGCCCTCCACGCTGACAGCCGCTGCGGAGCCGGCGGGGAGGCAGGAGCCAGGCGGCTCCGGGGGCAGCGCCTGTCCCGGGGAGGAGGCCCTCGCGGTGTCCGCGTCACCATGCCAGCCTCCCAGAGCCGGGCCCGCGCCCGGGACCGCAGCAACGTCCTCAACCGGGCCGAGTTCCTGTCCCTGAGCCAGCCCCCCAAGGGGGCCCCGGAGCCCCGCGGCTCGGGCAGGAAGGCGTCGGGGCCCTCCTCGGCGCAGCCCCCACCCCCCGGGGACGGGGCCCGCGAGCGGCGCCAGTCCCAGCAGCTGCCCGAGGAGGACTGCATGCAGCTGAACCCCTCCTTCAAGGGCATCGCCTTCAACTCCCTGCTGGCCATCGACATCTGCATGTCCAAGCGGCTGGGGGTGTGCGCGGGCCGGGCCGCGTCGTGGGCCAGCGCCCGCTCCATGGTCAAGCTCATCGGCGTCACGGGCCACGGCATCCCCTGGATCGGGGGCACCCTCCTCTGCCTGGTGAAGAGCAGCACGCTGGCCGGCCAGGAGGTGCTCATGAACCTGCTCCTGGGTGAGTGTGCCGCCGTCTGCCGCCCACCCCCAGGACCGGCGGGGCCCTGGGAGGCTGACCGGGACGATCTAACGAGGTTAGGCGGGGAGAGCGACTCAGAAACAGGCGAGCTTCCGGCTTGGGGAGGAGAGAGCCAGGATGTGCAGACGGAGGCCCCTCCAAAGTGGGGGCCTCGAGAGTGGGGAGGCCTAGCAGGCGCCTCCAAGGAAGGGCCCTGCTCCTGCCAAGTGCACCGCTGCCCCGGAGGCAGCTTGGGGTGCGGGTGGGGTGCTGGGGGGCTGTGGCCCCACGGGAGGCCGTCAGGGGTCTGGTGGGGGTCATGGAGCGAGACGTCACTCCCATCCCCAGGTTGGGGTCCTTGAGTCTCTCTGCCGCGCGCAGGCGACACTTGTGAGCTGTCCCCGTGCGCCCTCCTGCTTGGTCCAGGGACCCCGTAAGCTGCCTAGGATTCTCTCGCAGCACCTGGGGGTGCAGGGGATCCAGTCTGGGGCTCCCCTACACTCGTGGCTTCCCGCAGTTCGTACCTGCTGTCCTCCTAGGTGAGTCACTGCGGGAGAGGGCCCGGCGAGCTGGTCTTTGGCTTGTTCCTCCAGAGTCTTTGCCAACAGCTCTTTGCCTGTGTCAGGTGCCACACGGGGCCCGAGGGAAGGCATGCCCTCCCCTCCACCCAGGAGGTGACGCGCAGCCCCCGGCCGGCCACCCTCTGGCCCCCTCCAGATCCCCAAGGTGCCAGGGGAATCTCTGCTTCCGCCCTCCATGCTGGGCCCATGTCCATCCCTCGCCCTCCCCAGCATGAGCACCATTTGGGGTGCACGTGGAGGGGAATCTCAGGCTAAGCAAACACTGACGGGAAGTCCCAGTCCCAAAAGGGGTACAAGTGGGACCACTGAGAACTGTGGCCGTCCCAGAGGAAGTTACGACGAAAATGAGCACATCTCCCCGTGTAGGCCTCAGCGAGTCCAGGGGTGGACACCGCGGGTGGGACGTGGGGAGGAGGAGATGGTCAGATGCTCCGTGCAGGGGGTGGCCGGGCCCGGCTCCATCGACGCTTCTCATTACTAAATTATTTATGTCACTTGTTATTTACCCTGAATAAACGGTCCCACGTGACCGATGCTCTTATCGTTCCCACTCTGCAGATTAGGACACTGAGGCTCCTGTGGGTACAGCGAGCGGGCCAAGGCTTCGGGGCTGCCCCAGGGCCCCCTGACGGCCGGGCCTGTGCTCTTTCCAGGAGCCGTGCCATGGGCCGGGGAGGGATGGGACGAGGAAGGAAGCTCCACGCCGGGGGCTTCTGGGGACACAGCCCCACTCTTTATTACCTGAGGCTTCCCCAGTGCCCACCGCCGCCTCGCGCGGAGCCACGGCTCAGGAAAACGTGCTGGGGGTTAGGCGTCCTCCAGCCCGCTCCCTGGACCCCCTCTGCGCGTCCCCCTGCCCCCCGGATGACGGCAGAGGTGGTGGAGCTGCGTTCGGGTTTGCAGAAACCATCCCACCCCCTCTCACTCTGGCCACAACCCCACGGGAGAGGCGCCCTTCTTCCCCCCCTTAGAGAGGAGGACACGGAGGCAGAGGGAGGGAGCGGCAGCTCGTGGGCGACGGCCGGGATTAGAGCTGGGAGCAGCTCCAGCTTGTTGGGAGGTTTCTGGCTCCTTCCAGCAAGGAGCTGCCGCCGGCACGAGGGCGTTCGCTTCGAAGAACGAGGTGCGAGAGGCCTCCCTTCCGGAATAGAATGACAGGCGTTTCTACGGGTCTGGAAACGTCGTCCCTTGAGCGTCCTTGTGTACCACACACGGTGCCACGGACATCCCGTGGCTCGATTTGAAGGTCTTTTTAACGACCTTATAAGGTAAATATCAATGTACCCACTTCACGGACGAGGTAACTGAGGCTCGGGGTGGGTCACACGACTTGCCCACCCCACCCCACCCTGCTGTCAGTGAGGATCGGGTCCCAAACCCACATCCTCGAGGATGCGGACCCCTCGCCAACCCGCTCACCGTGGGTCCGCAGGTTGGGCAAAGCCCAGGTCCACTCCGAAGCGTGTACGCGGGGAGGGGGTGAAGGGCCTGGGAGGTGTCCCATCTGTCAGGTCCTTTACTGGCGCATTCAGGCACCGACACCACCGGGACGATAAGGGCCTGGAGCATAGCAGCCCCTCGGTCATGGCCACCCAGGACAGGCGGGGTGGCCCGTGGGCCCGGCCAGGAGGGGCTGCTGACAGTGCTCGCTGCCCAGAAGGGGAAGGCGGACCCTCCATTGAGCATGGCCTCTGGGGTCCCCATTTCCTTCAGTCTTTGGGGAGCCGCAGGGCGTTTCTGAGCCTCAGTTTCCTGATCTGTACGTGGGGCTCCAGGGCTGCGGTGGGGATTCGCGGGGAGCCAGGAGAGCACGTGGCACCGTGGTGGCCTGCAGAGGAGCCCGGTGGGTGGCCGGCGTTGCTGTTGTGGGAACAACAGAGGGGTCGTGCCCGCCCGCGCCCGCGCCGGGGCACCCAGCAGACTCCTGGGGGCCGCAGTCTCGGTGCTGGGAGTGGAGGCCGCCTCCCGCGCGGCTGGGCCAGGAGGAACTTCCCCGCTGGGTCCCCTGTGTCCCCTCCTCCGAGGCGCGCTGCCCAGACTCCAAACCTGAAAGCCACAAGGGGCCTCAGCACCTGGGCTCAGACTCGGCCGGAGCCGATGCCAGTCCCGGCCCTGCTGTGGGAGCCCGGGCGAGTGACTTTGCCTCTCTGAGCCTCGTTCTCTCCTCATCTGATAAATGGGCGCAGAAGACTGGCGCATAAGGTGCCGGGCACGTGCCCGTTAGTGCCGGTGAAGCCATCATCAGCACCCTCACCGTCGTGGAAGGAAGTGCCAGGTCCCGACGCCCTCGGGCCCCCTCCAGCTCTCCACCTGGGACATGACCGGAGCCCTCCTTGTTCCCTCCTCCGTGCCACTGGGCTGGACAGTCCCAAAGGGAGCCGGGTGACGGGTGACACAAGCCCGTCGTGGTTTCCTCGGAGGAAGATGGCCTCTGTGTCTTGTGAAAATATCTTTGTTGAGATCTCCCTGATTAAGGAAACGAAACATTCTTTTTTTTTTTCTGTCATTTTTTTTTTATTGGGGTAAAATACACGTAGCATGAAATGTGCTGTTTTAACCATTTTTTGGTGCGCAGCTCACACTGCCATGCAGCCACCCGCACCGCCATCGCCAGAACTTTCCCGTCTTCCCAGACTGAAACTCTGTCCCCATTGCACGCTCCCCGTTTCCCCCTCCCCCGGGCCCTGGCTTCCCCATCCTCCTTTCCGTCTCTGCAAACCTGACTCCTCCAGGGACCTCCGGGGACTGGGATCCTACGGCGTCGGTCGCTCGTGCTGGGCTGCTTTCTCCGGGCACGATGTCCTCAGGGTTCACCCACTCTGCGGCACGTGTCGGAATTTCCCGCCTTTTAACGCTGGGCAGCATCCCATCGGGTGTGCCTCCGGGGCTTCGTTCACCCGTCACCTGTCAGGAGACGCGGGTCGCTTCTGCTCTCGGGCCGTTGTGCACGGTGCTGCCGCGGGTCTGGGTGCGCGACGACCTCCTTGGGTGCCCGCTTTCTCTGCTTTTGAGTGAAATGGGCGGATGGAAGGACGAGCCCCATCCTGTTCTCCACATCCCGACACCGGTGCGCAGGGCTCCGCTGTCTCCACATCCGCTCCAGCACCTGCTGTTTTCCGGGGCTTTTTGTTCGTTTCCGTGATGCTAGCCACCCTCGTGGGCGTGAAAGCGGCGTCGTGGTTTTGACTGGCGCGTCCTTCATGGTTGGTGACGTTGAGCACCTTGTCACGATACGTGCTCATCGTAAGGAAAATGTAAAAATTATAGGAATAGATGATAAAAAAGAAAGACGTGAGCATCCCCCTTAGACCCTTGCCCGGGAGTAGCCTCCACTGCAGTCTGGGCCTCGAGCGTCTGGATGTTTCTCTGTGCGTGAACCAACGTATCGCACGTTTCTCAAGTGGCCTCGTGCGGCGTTTTGCCCAGCTGGGCCTCGTTCTCACGGCCCACGATGGACGGGCTGGGCCCTGCACTTCCCTTTGGAACCATGGTCTCGCGGTCCCCGCCACACGCTTGAGGGGTTCAGCACCCAGAAGTGGCTTCCGCAGCCTTGCAGCACTCCCACCCGCCCCCGCTGTCTCATAGCAACCCCCTGCTTCTTGCATGGAACCTGTTCTGAAAGCTCGTCCACCCCCATCCACCTCCCCTGCGCCCGGGGACAGCGTAGGTGACAGCCGCTCCACGAGGCCTGTCCCTAATGGACGGATGTTTAGGCTGATCCCAGCCTTCACTGTCAGGATCTCTCCTGCTGGAGATGACATCTGCCAGCCCTGCAGAGGCAGAACCTTCTCCCGCCCTGTCCCCAGCTTCACTTCCCGTCACCTCAGTGGGGCTCAGCGAGCCAAACAGTCAGGCCCTCGGTGGGGGGACGCTTTGGTGGCCCCCAGGCCAGGTCCGGGCCCTTATGCAGCACCCGGCGGCTGCCCTGCGGCTGGTACAGAAATGAAGGAAGGAGACGTGCCGCGGGCACACTCCTGGTCCACGCTGTCCCCGCTCCAGGGCCACGCCCTGTGCAGCCTGGCGCCCAGCCGAGTGAACAAACGGTGCCATCCGACCCCTGTGCCCGTGATTTTGATATCCCTGCACCAGGGGCCGACAGAGTCGGCTTTTATATTCGGATTCTTCAGGTGAGACAGCAGAAACCTGCAAAGTTACGGAATTTACCCGGAATCCCTCAGGCTAGGGGACACAGAGACAGCCCGGGACCCTGGGGTCAGCGCCGCCCTGGCTGCAGGCGGGGGCTTCCCTGGGCGGGGAGATGCCAGGTGTGCACGCATGTGCACACGCACGTGCACGCACCGTGCACACCAACAAAGCGATGACCCAGGGCCGAGGACGGGGTTTCGGCCTCCCCCGCCGAACCTCCTCCCACCCGGCCTGTCTGCTCGCTGCGCCTCCTCGGAGCTGTGTCCTTCTGGAACGGTGCTCGGGTTTTTTAAATTACTTTTTTTGCAACATGAGCTGAGATTTGCCACCTTAACTTTATTTATTTATATTTTTCACGCCTACAGCACCTGGTCTTCCCAGGTGGCCTCCCATCCAAGTCCTAACCAGGCCCGACCCTGCTTAGTTAGCCTCCGAGACCAGACGGGATCGGGCGCGTTCAGGGTGGCGTGGCCGTAGACCGCAGATCAGGGCTCCCCGCTGCACTCTGGAGCCACGTCCGTAACCACTTTCAGGTGTACGTTTCGGTGCCTTCAGTACATGCGCACTGTGGAGCAGCCACGCCCACCCTCCACCCTCCTCCAGACCAGACCCTGTCCCCGCTGCACCCTAACCTCCCGCCCCTGCCGCCTCTCGTCTACTCTGTCTCCGTGAACTCGCTTATTCTAAGCACCTCGTGTGAGTGAGGTCACGCAGTGCTTGTCTTTTGTGAAAATAACTTTTTAAAAAGGGATACAAGTAACGTACACTCGTGGTGAGAAAAAATGTTAATGCAGAATCACACACGAGACAACCAACCTCACCCTCAGTCTTTCCACCCGGCGCGCAGCGCGGTTAGCATGCAGCGCGGGGCCTCCCAGACCGTCTCCTCCGCATCTAAACACATTTACATCTTCCTCCTACGGAAAATGGCCTCGCGCTGTGAATCCCGGGTGGTGATTGGCCTCTACCCCTCGCTCTCCTTCGCTGGCTATAAATATACACCCTCTTCCCCCTTTGCGGTGGCCTGGACTGCTCCGTTGTCTAGACTTGGCCACACTTCGGCCCATCCGTCTCCTGCTCAAGGGCGTCGGGTTGGTGCGCGTCCTTCGCTGTGAGGAAAAACACCGCAGTGGCCAGCCTTGACCGTGACCCGGGGCGCGCATCTCCAGGGAGACGTGTCGTAAAGACCCCCGAGTCTAGGGTCAAATGCCCTTCAGAAAGTTGATCCCGATTTACCCTGCCCCATGGCACCACAGGCTGGTCCCCACCCCCCGGAGAAGCCGGGGTGGCAGACTAGAGGCCGCCGGGCTGACCTCCAAGCCAGAGGAGCCAGGACCCCTCCTCCCGGCCCCAGCCAGCGAGGCACTGCCCACAGAACTGTCCCCCCACCAGCCCACAAGGAGCCGTCTTTGCTCCCTCCCCAGGGAGAGGGGTCAGGGTCAGGACGGCAGGGCCTGGGGAATGGTTGTGCTTCCTGCACAGCGGGGTGCAGGCATCTCAGACCCCAGCTCGGGGAGGGGGCTGAGAGTGGAGATCGTGACGCCGGAAGGGGACACCCAGGCGTCATTTATGGGGCACCTGCGGCACGGGGCCCTCGGAGTGGCCTCAGGGACGAGCCCCGTTTTATCGGTGAGAGCAGGGAGGCTCCGAAGGATGGATGCACCAAGGTCGTGCAATCTGCAAGCAGCTGACTCCGAAACCGGCTCTGACTCTGGCGCCCAGGTACAGGGCCACCACCCCAGCCGATGGCAGTGAGCAGAGGCCCAGGGAGGTCAAGTGACCCGCCGCTATGGCCACACGGCACGTCAGAGGCAGCCACTGCAGCGGCTCTGCTGACCCTGGCCCCCGAGCTTCCTGCCAGGCGGACCTCCCCCCTGGGGGGCCCCCGCTGAGTCCAGGAGGGAATGCAGGTCAGGGAACTCGACTGGGCCACGCGAGCGGGGTTCACAGGGCCTTGAGTGATGGCACCATTTGCTTCTATTTCTGGGCCCCGGATTATGTGCTGACCGTGTCAGAATCACAGCCACCCCGAGGCTGGCCGTGGTGCCGGAGGGGACAGTGGCCCGGAGGGCTGGAGGGGCCAGCATGTCGCCCCCCTGCCCCTCCTTCCAACCCTCCGCGCCGACAGCGGTGCCTGGTGAGGGGACGACACCATGAGCGCTCGGCATCTGTAAAGGGACGCTGGACGAGTGCTGCTCCTGCCCGTCTCTTCCGCAGCCGTGTGGCTCCCTGCCAGCCTAGCTCGCCAGACCCCCCTGACACGCCCGAGAGTCGGAGATGCCCGAAACCCAGAGATCGAACGGATGATTGAAGCAGGCGCAGGATGAGCTGGGCCAGCTGGTCCCCCAGGGGCACGTGGCAAAGGGGCAGGGACCTGGGTGGAGAGAGAGCCCGTCCCCAGGTGAGGGAAAGGCTGCCCTGGGCAGGACAGGGCCGGCCGACTCCTCCCAGCCCGGCCTCCTGCCTCCACTGCTGCCCCGTCGGGCCCAGAGTCGCAGGGGTCAGGTGCCGCCGCCCTTCTCCAGCTCCCAGCCGCCCGGATGCTCCCTCTGCCGCGGGAGCTGTGCCCTCCCATGGGCTCCATGCGGCTCGCGGCCCGGGCCAGGCCTCTGCCCGGGTCAGCAGCGTGCAGGCGGGCTGACCACTCACCTCCTGGGCTCCTGGGGACAAGTCGCCACAGAAACGTGTGGCAGGCGGGTGCCTCACAGAGTCCCCTCCCTCCTTTAGGCTCCTTTTCGCTGGGCCAGGCCGCCTCTCCCGCCACGGCTTCCCGCTTCTGCCCCCGTCGTCCCTTGCTGGCCAGGTGTGTCCCAGGGGGGTGGCTAGTGAGAGGGGCAGGCCCAGGGCAGGCCAGGGCTGCGAATCCCAAACCCAGAGCCCTGTGGCGGGCGGGAAGCAGGAAGGCCAAGGCGTTGGGCGCTGCCCACCCGGGGAGCACAGTGTCACTAGGGAGCCATCGGGGGGTCCGGGGCTGTGCCGTCGTGTGAGTGTGCCGCAGCGCTTCACCCAGGACGGCAGGGGAGTTCCGGGGACGTGTGACGCGGCAGCTTGCGACGGCAGGAGTGTAGACCCCGTGCACAGAGCACGGTGCAGCTTTTAGGTCCACACGCCACAGACGGCGGGGAGGGGCCGGGGTGGCCGCCTCTGGGTGGCAGGATTCCAGGCGACGTAAAACCCTTTGTGTTTGTGAATTTTCTAGAGAACGTCTGTGGCGCCATTTGTTTTCAACGGTTTTTGGTTTTTTCCCCTGAATGAGAACAGCTGCAGGCCAACAGATTCGACCCCACTGCCAAGTTTGTAGGACAGCACCCAGTGCCGGGCTGCACAGCACCCAGTGCCGGGCTGCACAGCACCCAGTGCCGGGCTGCACGGAACCGCCACTTGGTCGTCACCCTCCACCCTTCTCTGGCCCTTCCCCATGCGCCAGGCATGTGGGGGGGGACCAACTCCTCTTATACGAAACGTCCAGAAAGGGCAAACCCACGGGACAGGAAGCAGAGCGGTGGTTCCAGGGGCTGGGGGAGGGAGGATGAGGCGTGACGGCGAATGGTGCGGGTCTCCTTTCGGGCGGATGAGGCGTTTGGAGAGGGGTGCCGGTTACACCTCGTGAACGTACCGAATGCCCCCGAACTGTGCGCTTAGAAATGGTCCATTGTACGTTACGTGAATTTCACCTCGACTTTTGAAAAAACGGGGATGGCCTAGTGGTTACT
This sequence comes from Cynopterus sphinx, assembly GCA_030015415.1. NCBI lineage: Eukaryota > Metazoa > Chordata > Mammalia > Chiroptera > Pteropodidae > Cynopterus > Cynopterus sphinx. The sequence goes on from CM057385.1 coordinate 127,662,445, forward strand.
AGAGGGGGGAGAGGGAGGTAGACGGGAGGGGGGATTTGAATGATTTCTTCAATCAATCAATAAATAGATAAATAGATAAATAGATAAAATTTTAAAGGATGGGAATGGTAATGTCCTGTTCTCGGGATGCCGAGGGCTTCAGTGAGGTCCTCTGAGAAAAGTCTCCAGCCCAGGGCCCCAGGTGTCAGAACTCAGATCCCCTAAGGTGCCCTCGGTGGCCCGTGATGCCCCCGGCACCTGCTCTTCCCATTCAGCAGCTCTGTCGAACGCAGCCCCCAGCTGTGAGCGCTTCGGGGGCTGGCCCTCATGGGGTGCACCCTGTAGGGACGGGAGACGAGAGAAACGTACGAGAAGATGTGTGACGTGTCGTGTAACATGCCGGGGGGTGAGAATCGCAGTTAAAGACGACAGAGCCGAGACCGGGATGGCCAGGCGGGGCTTTACGGATGGGCAGCGGGGGGTGGGCACGTGGCCGAAGGAAGCTTGGCCCTGGGCGGTGTGAGCATCCCAGGGAGGGCGTTCTGGGTGCGGGGACGGCACGAGCAAAGGCCCTGGGTGGGGATGCGCTGGTGGCCAGTGTGGGGGGCAGGGGGAGCGGGAGGGAGGGGGGAGACCCGAGTGGGAGGCCACGCTGACCGGCCCCTGGGGGCCCCCTCCCGCCCACAGCCCTGCTGCTGGACATCGTGACGGTGGCCGGCGTGCAGAAGCTCATCAAGAGGCGCGGCCCGTTCGAGACGAGCCCGGGGCTCCTGGACTACCTCACCATGGACGTGTACGCCTTCCCCGCCGGCCACGCCAGCCGCGCGGCCATGGTGTCCAAGTTCTTCCTGAGCCACCTGGTGCTGGCGGTGCCGCTGCGCGTCCTGCTGGTGCTCTGGGCCTTCTGCGTGGGCCTGTCCCGGGTCATGATCGGCCGGCACCACATCACGGACGTCATCTCGGGCTTCGTCATCGGCTACTTCCAGTTCCGCCTGGTGGAGCTGGTCTGGATGTCCTCCAACACCTGCCAGATGCTCATCTCGGCCTGGTGAACGGCCGGCCGGGCCTCGGGGCAGGGGCGGCCCCCAGAGAGGCGGCAGGACTGGTGGGGAAGGGGTGAACCGGCCGCCCCGACTCCTCTTCCCCACCTTGGCCGAGGCCGGCGACCTCAGGCCTGTCCGGTGGTGGCCCTGCTCCTTTGCTTGGACTCCGAGCAGGCCAGGACCCGGCATGGGGACAGCCGCTGCTTAGCTTCTGCCCTGGAGGTCACCAGTGAGACCCAAGAAGGCAGCAGAGGGACTGAGTCTTGGCCTTTCCGTTCGTTGTCACGACTGTTGTTGAGTTCTTGGCCGTGCCCACCATGGCACAGCACCACGCCTGGCGAAGTACCCCCGACCTACCATGCAGCGCAGATGCCGGCCACGGTCATCGAGCGCGTAGGGCAGCACCTTCCGAGGGTGCCCCCCGCCCTGACCCCAGACACCGGCTTGCAAGACGCTGTGGGAAGCAAAAGGGCTTTGTGGTCAAATAAATTTGGGAAAATGCTGCATACTCGGCCCCATGCTGGACATTCACAAGGGTGATGGTGGTCGCAAAGGCCCTGACAAGTCCTGCAGAAAAGCAGAACCCCGTGTGACCCCCTGTTTCCTGAGCTTATTTGACCACAGAGCCCTTTTCTTGTGGAACAGCTGTGAACCCCCAAGGAAGCGCCGTTCCCCAGGCGCGTTCTGGGAGGCGCTGCCCAGGAGCCGGAGGGCCCGAGGTGCAGGCCGGCCTCTCCCAGAACTCGGTGCCACGGCCTGTGGAGGCAGCCCCACGCCCACGGGCATCCGTGCCGCTTTGGCCCCCAGGGGCCGGACTCCGTGTGACCTAATAGGTCGTTTCCAAGTCAACCGTTGTGGAGGTGCGTTTCACGTGACAGTACAGACGAGGTGCAAACGGACCCTCTCCTGCTCCTGTGTGGCTTTTCCTTGGGTGACACGAGGGTTTTCCAGGCAGGAAACTGCTAACCTCGTGGGGTGAGGGAACCTGGGGTCTCTGTCAACAGGGGCCCGAGGCGGGGCCGAGTTTTCATCCCCCGATGGGCCATGGCGTCAGGTGGTCCGGGGGCAATGGGCTCCTGGACTTTTCCCGGCTGGTCGGCCCCTCCTCCCTGCGTCCCTGTCTGGGGCACCCTCCATGCCCCGGGCCCTGCTCTGGCTGCTCCACCCAGCTCCCACCGCGATGCTGACAGCGCCCTCCCCCGGGACCCTCTCTCACTCCCGTCTCAGGCCCCGCACTGCTCCCCGCTGACCTGGTCCCTGGCTCCGGGTAGATGGACAAGTGAGCAGCAGACACGTTTTGAGAAAAGCTGCAATGAGGGACATACAGGGAGCTTCACCCAGCCATGGGGTGCCAGGGCAGGGTCCTGGGGATGGGAGAGGGAGGTTAGAGGGTGGGGCCAGGAAGGAGGGGACGTGTGTTCCGGGCAGAGGGAAGGGTGGGGCAAGGGCCAGGAGGCAGATGAGCAGGACACCCCGAGTGGCTGCACCCCGAGTGTGCGGGGGGGCGGGTGAACAACGTGCCCATCGCACGGATGAGAGAAGAGGTGAGCTGCCAAGGTCACCAGCCAGGCGGCTGCACAGCGGGATGGGAGTCATGCCCACACCACCCCCCCCACGTCGGCCGCTGTGAGGTAGCTCGGGACAGGCTGGGATGCGCTGGGCACTGGCTTCCCAGCTGCCACCACGGAGACCCACAGCCCGGGGCCTTAAAACAACAGAAATGCGTCTCTCACAGCTGGGGTGTGTGCAGCCCAGGACCGTGTCAGCAGGGCCACGCGGCTTCTGAGACTCTGGGTAGGATGCTCCTCCACCCCGCCAGCTGCGGGCGGTGCCGGCGGGCCTTGGCGGTCCTCGATGCGGCTGTGTCTCTGGGGTCTCTCCCTCCGTCGTCATAGGGCGTCCTCCCCGTGTCTGTGTCTGTGTCCTCTCGGGGGGACACGCAGGACTGGGGCCCACCCTAGTGTGACCTCATTCAAATTTACGTCTTAATCTCGTCTGCAAAGACCTATTTCCAAATAAGATCTCATTCGTAGCTACTGGGAATTCGGGCCTCAACATGCCTTTTTGGGGACACATTTCAACCCCTAACACACAGGATCCTTTGGGGCAGGAAAACAGCTTCCTCTCCCGGCCGGCCCCACGGAGAACCGGGCACCCTTGTGTCCGGGGGACTCAGCTGCTGAAGATGAAAGGCTGTTGGGTGTCCCAAGCACAGAGTCCCCCACAGACGCAGCCTTCAGGCCTGATCACCCTCATCTCCTTCCTGTGAGACCCCACATCCCCCATGGTCAGTCAGGCCCCACCCCAAGTCACCCCCTGCCCCCAAGCACCACCCCCCAAGGCCCCTGGCTTCCCTCTTGAGCCTCCAGCGTGCCCGGCCTGTCCGGGGGTGCAGGAGGCGGCCACTTTATCTTTGCCCTGAAGGAGCTCGAACCACCACAACTCACAGCTCCAGCTTCCAATCCCACACACTGGCTGTTTCCGGAGCCTTGAAAACACGCTCTGCGCGTCCCCACAGATGCCCTGGGCCCCGTGGTTACGAGCAGAAGGGCTGAGGGTGTCTGCCTCCTCCCCGCCCCCACCCTCGGGCATCCATCATCCGCCGGGGCTTTAGCTTTGGGCGAGGGATAAGCTACTGCCCCGTGAGGCCCACATCTCCAGCAGGGACGCAGGTCCCCAGCCGGGAGCCTGGCACATAGTAGGGCTGCGAAAGAAAGGATGAGCTCCTTGGGCCATTCCCACCCCACCTCACCCCAGTAAAGACCACGCGTCTCCCTGGGGTACTCAGGGACCAGGCCGGACTATTTGGGGCCTGCACGGGCGGGTGTCAGTGGGGGTGGAGCCCTGAGGTGGGCACCCACCCGTGCCACAGTGGGACCACTGCTGCCTCCCCACCTCCCCTCCCAACCATGGGGATTTAGATGGGGGCAGGGTGCGCCCCAACTGCTGCCGTTTCCTGGGCCCCTCATGTCCTAGCTTCTCAGCCGTCTGTCCCCCACTCCCCGGGGACGAAGGAGGGATGCAGAAAGGACGGAGGCCGAATTCCACCTGGGAACCGTGGGTCTCACGCTCGGCCCCAGCCTGCTTGTCTCAAGGTCAAGGCAGACAGTTAGGAAGCTTGCGGCCCTGCAGGTGAATCGAGGTGGTGATGACAGTCCCCACGGCTCAGGGATGGGGAGGAACCGACGACAGATGGGGGTACCGTGGCAAACAGAATGATGGTCCCCGAAGATGCTGACGTCCTAGCCTGTGACTGTTTCATCAGACGGCAATGGGGAGCAGATGGGATGCAGGGTGCTCATCAGCCGCCTCTAAAGTAGGGAGGGGAGCCGGGATCACCCAGGTGGGCCCAATGCAATCACGAGGGAGGAGGAAGAGCCGTGTGGGCGCTGCCGGCCGCGAGGACGGCGGAAGGGGCCACGATCGAGACCGGTGGGCGCCCCCAGGAGCTGGGAGAGGCGGGGGACGGCTCCCCCCGGAGCCCCCAGGGAGCCGACCTCGCCACACCTTGACCCGAGCTGCTGAGGCCGGTGTGGGCTTCCGACTCCCAGAAGGTAAGATGCTAAACTGGCGTCGTTTTAAGCCACTCGGCTCGCGGCCACTTGTTACAGCGGCGACGACCAGAGCCAGCACACGCGCCTCAGTCCCACCCCGCCCCAGAATGACCTCCGGCCGTCAAACCTGCTGCCTCTCCTCACCGATGGGGACGCAGGCCCACAGAGGGTGTCAGGGCCACACCAAGCGCCCCAGGTGCTACGGTTCGAGCCTCAACCGCCCCACAGGCTCCCTGGTGCCAGGCTGTGGGTGGGCAAAGGGCAGAGCCGCAGGGGGCATGACGTGACCCTCTGGTCCTGAGTGGCCTGTGCTGTCACTCAGGCCACTGAGTTTCCCCTCCCTGCTATCCCAACGGGGCGGGGGCCGGGACTGAGCCGGTCCCCCTGACCTGCGGTTTAAACCCCCCGGTCTGGCACTTTGTCCCGGCAGCCCTGGGACCAAGTGGGTTTATCGGGTCAGCCGGCTAGCCCCTGTCACCACAGGAAGAGCAAGGCTCAGGGGAGGCTGGGACACGCCTGGGGGGCACCATGCTGCTGCACCCGCCTGGCAGCGTGGGGACAGCGCGGTGCAGGGGGGCCACCCTGGAAGCGCTGGCGTCTCCCCAGACGCTGCCACCGGGTCCTGAGTCCCCGCCCAGGGGAAGCCACTCTCCAGTCGAGGCAGTTAGTTGGTCGGATACAAAGTCTCGTGTCCTCAGCCCCCTCCCTACCTGGGGGAAACTCTGGAAGGGGCAGCAGGAGAGAGAGGCAGGAGCAGCCACACGCTGCGAGGGCTGTCGTGGGGACGCGATGGGGCTGGACCACGGTGCCTGGCACGAGGCTCGAGCCCGTGCACACGCGCGTGCACACGCACTCCCGCCGTCTGGCCGGCTCGGGTCTCGCTCACGTGGGATCACACACGGGAGACCTCCGCGTCGTCCCCGCTGTGACGCCCTGTGACACGCACGGACGTTCCCACGTCTGGCCCTTCACGTGCTTCGTAAATGCACGGAGAGGCACCGTGTGTTCGTGTTTCCACACGCCTGCGTTCACGCGGACACCCGCGCACGACGCGGTGCTCACGCTCGCACCCGGCGTGCACGCTCACCAGCTGCACCTGTGCCCAGCCGGCCTGGCCTAAGCGTGTGCTCACGGACACGGGCACACGCGCTGATGCGCTCACATCCTCGTGTTTAGACGTGCCAGGCTTGCAGAGTTAGCACGTCAAAATACGAAATGCAGCATTCGGGCCACGTTTACACTAAAAACTACCTGAAATTCAAACGTATGCATGTCCTGGATTTGATCTGGAAGCTCAAACATGCACGCACGTGTGAACACACGTGCACACACACACTCATGGAGCCAGCAGGGTCCGCGGCCCAGCCTAGGACCCGCTGTCTCCCGAGGAGAGTTCCCACGACCGTCTCTCCATCTGGCGATTAGACCCGCAGCTGCACTTGGCCCCCACCACGGGGCTGAGTGGCCCGACCCAGGCCTCGGCCGGACCGTGGGACAGGGACGGGCTTCCAGCTGGATGGAGCACACCTCTAGCTGGGCCCCTGGAGAGCCATCCTCCCAACAGCCCAGCTGGGAGGGAGGTCGCGCAGCAGTGGGAGCCCTGGGAACCCCACCCCGGAGCCGAAGCCGGGGCCCCCAGGGCTGGCCTCTGGGAGGTTTGTCCGTCTGGGGTCAGAGATGCTGTCTGAGGCCCCAGGCCCAGCTTGGCCTCTTCCACATCTGGCACTTTCTCTGCTGGTGGACGCAGGTCGGAGCAAGGACGTCTCAAGCCCTGATTCCTCAGCCTAAACCCTGCAGCCAGACAGGTTCGTGGAGGGACAGTGGACAGGGGGCCCTTAGCTCAGAGGCGGTGGGGGGAGGGATAGGACCTACCCCTCCCCGTGGGACCTGGGCCTCCCCAGCCCCTCGGAAGAGGAGAATTCCCACCCAGCAGACGTGCGAGGGCATCCCGAGAGCCTCCCAGAGAGCAGGCTGACTTTCTCTACGAAAGTGTTCACTTCCCTCATGAGTGTGTTTCTTGGCTACACGAGGCTGCGTTTTCCGTATGGAAAAAACCGGAAAAGCGGAAATATTTCAGCTATCCCTTTCGGATGTTCATAGAAATACAGATGTGAGTCTGACAGAAGCAGCATCGCTTGGGGACCCGCCTCGTTCGTGTCCTGACGTACTGTGGCCGTCTTCCCGCACCAGCAGACGTCTACGGCCGGACGGCGACAGCCCCCCGTGATCCCGTGTGGGGAAGAACGATCTTTCATTTTCTCTTCTCCTGCCCTGACGTTTTTCGGTTATTTTTTCTAACCTTGTGGCTCGGGGAGGCCCTCCAGTCCTCACTGTTGAACAGAAGTGGCAATCGTGAACGCGGCCTTTCTCGTTTCTGACCTCGGGGGAATTCGGCTGACGCTTTCCCGTCTCTCAGGCCAAGGAGGTTTCCTTGCATTTCGAAATTCTTGAGACGTCCTTATCATGAATGCACGCTGAACTTTCTAAAATACTTCCTCAGCCTCCATTACAACGATAGCAGAGTTGTTGTTTTTTTCTTTTTTTAACCAGTTAATGCGCCAAGTGACAGTGATTTTGCTGCTCTTTGCCCACCCCTTGTCATCGTGGGATAGAGCCAATTCCATCACGTGGTTTCAGTTTGTGTGTTTATCGGGATATTCCTGAGTGTCTGTGACTTTCCTTTTTTGTGCTGTTCTCGTCCCGATTCACAATCCAGCTTATACGGGCCTCGTGGAGGGGGTCTGTACCTGCTCTCGGTAACAGGTGTGTGAGGCTGGAAGGATCTGTGCCTTACGAGTGGGACGGGTTCCCCTGCAGATCATCTAGCCCCGGCGTTTCACTGTTGCCTTCTTCAGCGTGATACTTAAGAGAACATTGAATAATTCTCTAGTCCCCTTGCACAGCTATATCCAAATGTTCTCCCTCTTGGTTTCATCTTGATACATTGCATTTTTCTAAGTTTTAGATCGTCTCATCTAATTCATCCAGGTGAGATTGTCGGGAGTATCTTCTTACGGTCTTTCTATTCTCCACTCTTGGAAGTGATACGGCCTTTAGATGCCGGGCGGGCTGGGCTCCAACCCTGGCTCACGTAGAGCTGTGTGGCCCTGGACAAGCGATCCCATCCATCGAGCCTCGTTTCTTCATCCATACAAGGGGAACAGCAGTCGGATCTTGTTCCTAGAGAGCTGATGACGACTGAGTGAGCTTGTCACGTAGAGAGGCTGGCACATGCCTGCTACTTAGTGCCGAATAAGGGTGCATGTCGTGTGTGTGTGTGGGGGGGTGAGGGGCATCATGTGAGACCCACAGCGAGATTTTCAGCAGCACCTCCCAGGTGCCAGGCTCTGTACTAAGCCCCGGATGCAAATTGTTCAGCTAGGCCTGCTCTTGAGGAAGGGGGATGCTTCGAGAGCATCCTTGGAGGAATCCTCCAGCCTCAGGCTGAATTTCCCCCTTCATCAGCCACATCCTGGCTCCCAGGAGCAAACAGTAGGCCCGTGGGCTTGCAAAGAAGTTGCCCCCCACCCCGACCCCAGCAGGGGCAGTCACATCCTGAGCAGGGGTCAGGGTCCAGGCCCAAGGGCCCACCGGCCCGGCCCCGGTGTTTTCTCAGGCCGGCTGAAGAAACAAGCCCAGCGCTGGGTCTTCCTGTTGCGATAACCCCCTTCCTGTCCCTGGAGAGCCCCTTCCCCACTTGGCAAAACTCGGAAGAGAGGCCGGAAAGTGGCGGGTTTATCTTCGCCTCCTTACGAGGAGAGGGCTGGTTGGAATGTGTCCCCTGATAAGGGGCTGTGAGAGGCCGGGGCGGGTGGGCTGCCTGTCACAGGCTCTCCAAGATGTGTGGGGCGACTGATAAGGGCTAGAGCTGACGTCCCCACCGTAGGAGCCTGGGAGGGGTCTGAGGAGGGCCGTCTCCATGGAATTCCCGGCCATCCATCACATGTGTCAAGAGCAGAGCCGTGGGGGGGGGGCTGTGTGGGCGAGTGACCAGGACAGTCGTAGGCACACAGCAGGCCCTCAACACAGCGTTTTCTGGAAGACTAGCTCTTGCTTCTTAGCCCCGCCTGTGCGCCAGGCCATTGAGGAGCCCTGAACAGGGTTTTTGTCCCCACCCCAGTCAGGCGAGGTGACTTACCCCCAGGCAACACGGCAGCTCAGGCCTGGGGGTGGGGAATGGGGAGTGCCACGAGGCCGAGGTGGGCAGTGCAGGTGGGAGAGAGGGCACTGGGGAGTCAGGAATATTCCTACCGGGCTCAGCCCCCGAGTCTTGTGACACTGAAACTCAAGAGCCCCCTGACTCAGCAGGATATTAATAAGCCTGGCTGGGGCCCAGGGGGCCGGCTCTGCCAGGGGCCAGAGCAGAAGGACGCCCAGCTCTGTGGCTTGGGGTCTCCCTCCCCATGTCCATGGCCGTCCCACAGCCCTAGCTCCTCCCCCAGGCCCCCCTGGGACCCCCACAGCCCAGCCTCTCTCAGTAGTAATTCATGTCCCCACCGCCGAGCAGGCCCAAGCAAATCTCACTGAGCTTAAGGGAACCATCTAGAAGGAACCCAGGAGGAAAGACAGAGCCAAACAGCACTGGCGAGGGGAGGGGGTCATGTGACCAACAGTTTGGACTAGCTTTCCCACTCCTAACCCAGTGACTTGGGACAAATCATTCAGGGATACTGAGCCTTGGTTCCTCAGTCTGTGATGTGGGGGTGTTAAGGGTACTTAGTCCTGGATTTCTCGTGAGGATCCAGCGATGACGTCGTCGTCACAAAGGGCAAGTCTCGGCAATGACAGTTCCTTCTCACCTGTCATCACAGGTGATGGTGACAGCCAGTGCCGGTGTCAGCTGACCTGCCCGTTGGTCCCTGCCGGGCTGGGTTTCTGTCCCACAGTGTCCTCTAGCGGTCACAGCTGGTTGTCGCAGGGGCTCCCTACCCAGGTCGAGTGGGCCTCACTGCCTCCGAGCTCCAGTGTAAACGCGTCCCCTCTGGTGGACGGACATGCTCGGCCCCCATCATGCACTGACAGGGCAGACAGAAAGGAACCTGCTCCCTGCCCTTTGAAGTTCATAGGACAGGACAGCCTAGTTTGGCATCAATGACACATGTCAAGGCCTGTCCTGGGTCCTGCCCATTTCAGCCCGGACAAGCCACAACCTCCCTGGTCTCCAGAGGTCTCACCTGCAAACGAAAACGTGAAACCTGGAAGGCCACGCACCAGAGGCAGACGCTCAGGACGCGCTAACGACCAGGCTCCCGCACACCGTCACTTATGGGGCCGTTAGACTCACTCCAGCCAGAGGAAACGGCCTGCGAAAAGGCCCCGAGGCAGGAAGGAAACGGGGATGCTTTCAAGGAATCACAGGAAGTCTGAGGCAGATGCCGTGTGCCCACGCCCTTCGAGTGGTTCCTCCTGTCCTCCACCCCAAGGTCACGCATTTAGTGTTAGAAGCCAGGACTTTCTGACCCAGAGCCTGGGCTCTGTGTGTGTGTGTGTGTGTGTGTGTGTGCACGCATGCACGTGTGCTAAAATATATGTAACATAAAACTTACTATTTTAACCATTTTTCAGCATACAATTGAATGGCTTTAAGTATATCCACAATGCTGTGCAACCATCACCACTGCCCTTTTCACCCCAGACAGAACGCTGTACCCTGTAAACAGTAATTCCTTATTTTCTTATCCTCTGGTAACCGCCAATCTATTTCCATTTCTTGAATTTGTCCATACTCGTAAATATGGGTATTACACACGTCCATGATCCGTGGATATTACTCGTAAGTGGGATTGAATATTGTTTGTCCTTTTGTGTCTGGCTTACTTCACTCAGCATAATGTTTTCACGGTTCATCCATTTCCTTTTATAACTGAATAAATCGCAGGCGTGTGGATCCCATCACAGTCTTCTAATCCGTTCATCGGTTAAAGGACATGGGTCTTGGCTACTGCAGATAATGCCTCCGTGAGTATTTGCGTGAGTCCTGGCTGTCCCTTCTTTTGGGTACAAGCCGAGGAGTGAAATTGCTGGGCCACGTGGTCACTCTCTGTCTAACTGTTGGAGAAACCGCCAAATCGTTTCCGCGGCAGCTGCACCTTTTACGCTCCCACCACGGACGCGCGAGGGTTCCCATTTCTCCACATCCTCGCCAACACTCGTCATTTTCTTTTTTCATGTTTGTGTTTCAGTTACAGTTGACATTCGCTATTATTTTTATTAGTTTCAGTTGAGTGACATAGCGGTTCGGCATATATATATAAAATTTACGAAATGGTCGCCCTGATTGCTCTAGCACCCAATCGTTATTTTCCATTTTTAAAATTCTAGCCATTTTACAGGTGTGAAGTGGTATCTCGTGTGGTTTGGATTTGCGTTTCCCTAATGATCAATGATGCTGGGCATTGGGCACTTATTGGCCATCTGCATGTCTTCTTTAGAGACACGTCTGTTCGAGTCTGTTGACCACTTTTTCACTGTGTTGTCTTTTTGCTGTGGAGCTGTAGGCGTCCTTTATATATTCTGAACGTTAAACCTCATCAGACACATGGTTTACAAATATTTCTTGTTCTACGGGTTGTCTTTTCGCTCTCTTGATTGTGTCCTTTGGATGCAACAAATGTTCTTCATTTTAATGAAGTCCTATTTGTCTTTTTTCCTTTGTTGCCTGTGCTTTTTGAGTCACTTAAGAAATCGCTGCTAAATCCAAAGGTCATGCAGATTCTCCCTTGTGCGCTATTATAAATAAGTAATTTATTCCCTGTTTGGGTTGTTAATTGCTAGCATATAGAAATATAACTGATGTCTGTATGTTGGCTTTGTCTCCTATAGCTTTGCTGAATTCATTTATTAGCTCTAACAGCTTTTTTTTTTTTTGCAGTAAATATGGGCCCTTTAGGGCTTTCTACCTATAAAATCGTGCCATCTATGAATAGAAATAGTTTTACTTTTTTCCAGTCTGGATGCTTTTAACTTCTTATTCTTCCTTAGTTGCTCTGGCTAGACTTTCCAGTGCCATGTCAAGTTGACGTGGCAAAAGAGACATCCTTGTCTTGTTCTCAGAGAGCCTGAGTCTCGACTGGTGCTGGAGTCTCTGCTGGTTCAGCCTGATTCTTGGTTTGGGCAGAATATTCAGGTGTGTACTTACAACGCCAAAGTAGAAAGTGTGTGTGTGGGGGGGGATCCATTAGTTACCCAAGTGGATTTGTGGTTGTTTATGTCCACACCCAACTGCCCGAGTGGAGGGGCAAGAAGCAGCGTGGGTCTCAGCTGCAGAATGAAGTTGGACTTTGGAGAAGTGCCCCCAAGGTGCCACATGTGAAAGGCTTGAGTCACTGATGGCAGGTGGCCAAGCAACCTGATGAGCCCGGGGAAGCTATTATGGGACAGTGGCCCTGTGGGCTTCTGCCCTTCCTGGAACATGTCTGGGAGGAAACTCCTATTAGTATAATATAATGGACAATCCACGAGAAAACTAAGTTTAAAAGATGAGATAAAATAAATAGTATTTTTAAAAATAATTTCTATTTTATTTGCTTTATGGCTCATCCAAACACATTTCGGCTCTCACTTTTAAATACTATGAATAATATTTTAATAAACCGCCTATGATAACATACTTTATGTTTTTTAAATCTTGGATTCATACCTTCACAGAGCTATTTCAAAAAATTCAATTCATTTCAACACTTGGCCCCAATGTCCAGCTGGCAAAAACACTGAATCAGGATACATAAGTCCGAAATGAAGAAAAACATCTTGCCAACTCCAGCAAATCAAGGCACTATTTTTTTCAATCCATCTACCAGTTAAACAAAAGTTCTCGCAAGCTTCTGATTACAAAAGATTTCAGATTATCAAATGCTCACGGAGAAGTGGACAAACCACAAGCCTTGGTCCAAATTTGGCCCACTGCCTGTTTTTGTAAAGAATTTTTGGAACAGGGCTACACTCATTTGTTTATTATTTATCGTCTGTAACACCTTTCATGCTATAATAGCAGAGTTGAGTAGTGGCAACAGAGGCCATATGACCCCCAAAAGCTAAATAATTTACTATCTGGGCCTTTTTTTTGCTAGATAGTAAGGGCTAGAGAATTTAGTTTTTTTTGTAAATAGGAATCTCTAACTTACATTGTGAGAAAAACTTGTCAGGTGACTTGTAGGTAAGTACACATGTAAACTGCTCATCTCCAGCAACGTCAACCTTCAAGTCATAGTCATAAACTAGAAAAAGGGAGAAAAGACCTCTGGGGGCAAGAAATTACTGTCACAAAGACTTTATGCTAAATTAGAATGTCTTTTAAAAATATAATTCAAAACTAAATTATTTGGTTTCATAGCCGAAAGCATTTTATCACATGTTGGGGATGGGAATGGGGACAGAACGGTTGGAAAAAGGTATTATTTGAGGCAAACCACGGCCGCATCATAAGGTATGGCTGGCAGCCTGATTTTAAGGGAGAAGGAATCCAAAGGATAAGCAGAATTTCATTAAAGCACAGGATGATAATAAATATTAATAGAGCTAAGCTTTCAAGAAAAGGTTAACCATGTCCAAAATCCTCTATTTAAGACAGTTTTTTTTAATAATAAAATTGCTATTTAAAACATGAAAACTTCAGAATTTAAAGGATTCCCTTTCACTATCTGGAAAGCTAACTTAGTGGAATAATTAGCATTATTCTTAAGATATGGTTTTTAAAATGCCTATCATCTTCACACATTGTATTACAACTTACTATCGATTAACTGGGCAGGATAAATAGAGTTAATATAAGCTTAGCCTTACATTTCAGAGGTTTTCATTCTTTGCAGTCAACACATACTTATGAGATCCATTTTGAGAAGGCAAACATTGATATTTTAATATTGATATTTTAATATTGATATGTCTGCTAACAAAATTATGCAAATGCATCTTGGTACAAATGGGCTGTCCCTCCAGCATAGGCCATGCCCCTCTGTAGTATGTTGGGGAGGCTGCGGGGCATAACCTCTGAAAGCACAGGCCCTGGGGTCAGCCGCCTAGGTTCAAACCCTGGCCTTGTCATTTACTAGCTGGGGATACTGCTTACCTTCTCTGGCCTTCAGTTTCCTCATTTGTAAAGCAGGGGGTACCTGCTTTACAGGGTTGCTGTAAGGATTTAATGAACTGATGAAGGCCTGCCTGCAAACCGAGAGCATCAGCTCCTTGTATAGCCTTAATTATTATCATTTCAAAATAAGAAGAAATTAAAAAAAAAATTTTTTCAGCCTGCTGGTTCTGAAGAACGTAATGGACTTTTTGTTGAGCTTAACCTAAGTAAAAATTCAGGGTCATTTTGGGTCACTCCTGCACTGATAGAATATTACCGCGTGTTTTTATCTCCCTAGGTAATCTTAGCGATCTGGAATGCTCTCAATGACCTGATTTGGGAGTATGTGCAAACCCCTCTCAGGCAGAAGGCTGTTCGCATCACCTTATTTCTTCTTGGGTGGCAGCCCTTTACCTGCCTTAGCCTCACTGTGTCCGTGGGTCCCTCAGAGATACTATCCCGCCAAGGTGACTTCATTCGCCTTTGGTATCATCCTGTCCTCCTGCCGGTATGTTACCTTGCTCAATAACCCCAGGGGGCCCTCTTTACAGGGACACCCACTCGACTGAAAGTCGGCTTCAGCTTATCGCAGGGAACCAGGTGGCACCCCAGTAGGATCTACCATTATTATCATTTCCCTGCGGCTTGGTCTCTGATAACCTGGAAGTGTTGCCCCATTTTCAGGCCGTCGCCTCTGCCTTTCTCGATCACACTGGCGAGCACCCTGTGAGTCCCCGCGAACTCGGAGCAATCCCTGTGGGGGACCCTCCCAGCAAGCGACTCAGATCCCTCCTGGGCCTCAGACCTCCCACGCTGACACTCCTGCACCCAGAACAAAGGGCCGGATTTCTCGCGAATCCTCCACTTAACCACTCGGGACGACCTTTGCCCGTGAGCGAGCCCCCCCTCGCTGTCCTTCCTTCCCCTGCGAGGAGGACTTTATGTTATGCCCAGGTCAGGGCTGACCTGCTCCCAGGTCATGAGAGCTTCAGCTATAAGCAACGGGGCGCAGATTTCTACGGCGGACATTGCTCCTGGATCCTGCTTCCCTGGCCAGATGTCCTCAAGTCCCCGCCAGGCCCCCCCGGCCCCTCCGGCCCCAGGACCGGCCCCCTCTGCTCGGGAAGCAGAGCCCCGCCAAGCCCAGGACCTCCTGGTGGCCCCACTGGATGGGACTGCTTGGCAACGCCCCCACAGCACTTCAGCCAATCAGGGCTGGCCTCCGAGAGAGAGGCAGTGACTCCGACCAATCGCATCCCTTCAATAACCAGCGGCCCGCCCAATCGCTGGGAGATGTAGCCAATCAGGCCCCCAGAAGAAAAAGGAGGCGGGGAAAGTGGAAGGGGTGTGGCCACGGGCCCCGTCTGCCACTCTGGAAAGTGGAGGGTCTGGGCATGCGCGAGGTAGCCTGGTGCTTTTTCGAGCGGAGAGGGTGCTTGCTTTGGCGGGGTGTCCAGTCCTTCCTTCTTTGCATTAATCCTTGAAAACCACTTGTCCACGCGGCGGGAGCTAGATTGATTAAAACGGACTATATATACCCCACTGATCCGCTTATCCAAGCCCTGCAGGTGCCACTTCTTATTTACGGTTGTTCTTGTAAAAATCAGAAAGTATTAAATTTCTCTGATGTGTATGTATGCTCCAAATTGACCCTCAGCTGAGTGAGGGCGCCGGGGTCAAGCTGTACAGTACACACATATTAGGAAAGTTTAATAGCGCTCTGATTTCTAAAAAGAATAAGGAGTAGCACACATAGGAGGATCGTAGTTCCTTCTCACACCCCAGTGGGCCAACTTGCATCCTCTCCAGGGTATTATTAGCGCTTCACTTCGGAGACTCTGCCCTAAAATATTCCCTTTCGCTGTTCGTAGAGAGACAAGAGTGGGACAAATGTGTATGCAGACTCTGCAGACAGACAGTTTAGATTTGAGACCTGTCTCTGCTATGTACTTGCTGAGTGATCTCAGCCAAGTCGTTTAACCTCTCTGTGCCGTTTCCTCACCTTTAAGGATATTAATCATATCTGTGTCACAGGTTTTTGTGAGGAGTGAGTGAGTTAATTTGAAAGTGCTTAGAACAATGCCTCTAGAAAGCCAGGAGGTGAGAGGTGAGGCTGGAGCGGTCCAGAGGGGCCAGATTGAATTCTGGAATGCCAAGGAGCTTGGGCTCGGGCATTAATCAAGACCTGGCGAGACTGGCACCTGGAATTTCACTGGTTAATTCCTCCCCAGAAAAGGATAGAAAGAACCACAGGAGTGATTGAGCTCAGCTTCTTGGGGCTGGGGCAGCAGGGGCTGAGGGGAGCCCCTGGGAAAACTCTCTGCCTGCCCTGTGGAAGAACAGTTGCAGTAGTGGACCCTGACCTGAGGGAACACAGCTCAGGGCAGCCCAATTGTCTCAATATTCTTGATGCATTTTAGTCTGGCACCTGGGCTCCACAGGATGTGTCACCCCGCCTCTGGCTATTGCTCATGTCTGTTCCTCCACAGGGATGATGAAGGCCTGTACTCCCAACCCCTGTGAGAAGTGGCTGGCCATGATCGTAGCTCATCATTTTTAATATGCCCTCTTAGGCAGCCTTGCAATTAGCCACAAACCGGGAAAATGGGACAGAGTATGTCTTCTCTAGGTTTGTTGGCTAGAAAGGAAACAAGGGACTCATAGAGGCAGACTGGTTAGTCGAACTTATTTACAAAATTCCCTTAAGTTTACTTTTAACTATTTTTCTTTCTTTCTTTTTTTTCTTAATTTAACCTCTGACGTGAAACAGATTTAATATGGCACAGTGGTTAAGAGCACAATTTTGGAGTCAGACAAAACTGGGTTTGACCCTTGGATCTGGTCATCCCCAGCTGCCTGGTCTATTTACTTATCCTCTCTGGGCCTCGCCTTTCCCATCTGTGAAATGGGGATGCGAGATTCGACGAGATAACATGGATAAAATGTTTAGTGCAACACCTGGCACGTAGTAAGCATGGTAAGTGGAAGCCAATATTCTTGATTCAAAAGATGTTTATTGAACGCCTACTAAGGTCATGAGCTCAGTAACTCTAAATGAGCCTGCTGCTTCTCGGTGGGTTTGTCTGTTCTGCTTTTAAGTTGTCACGAGGAGAACAAGCTTAGGCAGGCAGTTTTCAAAAGTATGGTCTGCAGACCTCTGGGGATCGCAGGGACCTGCACGGGTCAGAGCTATTTTCAGTACTGATAATACTAAGACATCGTTTGCCTTGCTCACTGTGTGGACGTTTGTACCGACGGCGCTAAAGCAATAAGGAGTGAGACTGCTGGCATCGTAACGTGAATCAAGGCAGTGGCTCCAGACTGTGCAATGGACCCTTGAGCTCTTTATTGCCATGCTCTTGTGGGAAAAGTAAAAGCCAGCTCTACTTTAGAATGTCCTTGATGAAGCAGGAAAAGGTATTTCATTAAATTTCATCCCTTGAGGACATACCTTTTTAGTACCTTGTCTGACGAGATGGGAAGTATACAAAAGGCACTTTTCTGAGCCAGACCAAGAGGTGTCTCCAAGAAAAAAGCACTGGTGTGATTGAGTTGCCAGCTAAACTAGCTGCTTTTCTCAGAGACCGCCGTTTCTATCCAACAGGCAAACTCCGGTTGTTCAGACTAGAGTACAAAGTGAACCTGCCATCTACCAGCCTGGCCAGCAACCTGTCAGCTCGTCGGCAGGAATTCAAACCCCAAACTGACCCAGGATTCTCCTCCAGTGTCGTAGAGGAGCGAGTCCCTGGCTTCACAAATCCGCCTCCCCTTGCAAGTAGACGAGTGAGCCTTTTGGAAACAGGCAGACAGAAAGTGGTGCATTCTCCCTTAAAATCAAAATATCCCCTGGGAGGTTGGCTATTTGTTTACGTATGTAAACGAATGATGGTGACATAACTGACCGAGACCCCAGCCAAAGTGCCATTTCAAATCGGGTTATTATTATTATTTTTAAATTAGATTATTATTTTGTTGTGGTGAAATACACAGAACGTATAATTTACCACATTAACTACTTTTAAAATGTGTGATCCAGGGACATTTAGTACATTCGCAACGTGGTGCAACTGTCACCACTGTCTGGTTCCAGAGCGGTTTCATTATCCCGAAGGAAACCCCATACCCATTAAACAGGCTCCCACCCCCCTCCTCCTGGCCCCTGGCAGACACTAATCTGCTTTATGCCTCTAAGGATTTGCCTATTCTGGAAATTTCCCATGAATGGAATCATACAACATGTGGCCTTTTGTCTCTGGCTTCTTTCCCTTAATTAGCATAATGCTTTCCAGGTCCATCCATGCTGTAGTGTGAGACGGAGATGGCTGAATAACCCTTCAGTATGCACCTTTGTTTATCTGCTCATCAATTGATGGATAATTGGGTTGTTTCCACCTTTTTGGCCATCATAAATCATGCCGCTATGAATGCTATTGTTTGCTTTTGTTTGAACATCTATTTTTGCTTCTTTGAGGTATAAACCTACGAGTGGAATTGCTGGGTCATATGATACTCCTATCTTTTACTTTTTGAGGAACAACTAATATATTTTCCACAGCGGTATATTTTACACTCCCACCAGCAATATGCGCGCCTTCCAGAGTCTCTCCATCCTTGCCAACACCTATAATTTTCATTTTCAAAATCTAGCCATCCTAAAGGGTATGAAGTGGTATCTCGTTGCATTTTCCTGATGGCTAGCGATGCTGAGCATCTTTTCACGTGCTCGCTGGCCATTTGTTTATCTTCTTTGAAGAAAGGCCTGTTTGAGTCCTTTTCCCACTTTTTCACTGGGTCATTTGTCTTTCTGTTGTTGAGTTGTAAGAGTTCTTCGTGTATTCCAGATGTTAGCTCCTTATCAGATGCATGGTTTGCAAATATTTTCTCCTATTCTGGGGGCTGTCTTCTCACTGTCTCGATACCAAGTTAGATTTTGAGGTCTCTTCTTTCTTCGGTACCTACATCTCTGAGATACGGGCCATCTGAGAGGAAAGACCTGATGCCTAAATTCTCCAGTCAATGATCCTCCTTTATCCTAGTCCTCTGCCCCGTATGTCAGCCCCGTCAGTCGGTGTGGTTCCTGGGGTCTGTGCTGATGAAGACGCCGGCATGCTCATTGGGAAGGAGGGCCAGGATTTGGGAATTCTGCTGTGGGCAAGAAAGAGAATGGGTAGGTGGCCGTGCTGGGACTCGCCATCCCCGTTCTTCCTTTGGAAGCCTCCTTAGAGAGCGAACTCGTCTCTCCTTCCCTTCCCCAAGCCTCATCCCTCAATAATTTTTTGGCTTCCTTTTCTCAGGCAAAGTTGCCAAGTTTTAAATCTTACCCTCACTCTTATTTCCCAGTCTCGGCTCTCTCTTCCTCTCCACCTGCTAGGGGTAGTTCCCTTGGTGGGAAATGGAGGGAGCAGTCCTAAGAATCAGGGGTGAGTGAAGAGAAATCGCCAGCACACCCTGTCTCAGACTCCCTTTGTCCTTGAGCCTGTCGGAGGAGATTTTGCTTTTAGCTCCTGTCTGCGTGTTGGGTGCTGACCTCCCACTGGTCCGTGCTGGGCCCTCCTCTGCCTGTTCAGCCCCAGCTATTGTATTTTTAGCTCGAGGCTCCCACCCCTATTGGAATGCACATTGTCTGGGATGGGGCCACCAGCCAGTCCGTGGGGCCTTCCCAGTGCCCAGACACTGCCATCTCCAGACCTTGGTCCGAGCTGGTCCCTCCATCCGGAATATTCATCCCCAGTCTCCTCTGATGACACTCCACTCTTCCTTCAAAGCCTGCTGTCAAAAGCACCTGCACCGAGAAGGCTCCGTCCATCTCCCCGGATTATTCTTCTGTCTTCCCCTCCAGCTATGATGACCACACTTTCTGAACTGCAGTCGGGACTCAAGCTCTCTCTCGTGAGCACCGTTGCACTTGGAGAACAGGTTCAGAGAACAGGAAAGTAGGCCTGCCCAGGAATCCTGGCACACGTGATCCCTCCCCATGCTACAGGCCTCACCCTCCCGAGTTGTTCTGGAAGTTGGCTGTGAACACATCACTCACTGTCTTCCCGCAGTCCTGAGGCAAGAGGAAGCAGGACACCAGGACAGCACCGGGCTCAACGATTCGGACTCATCCCCGGCCCCGTGCCTGGCAGGTGGCGAGAGCTCAATAAATCAGTTTCCATCGTTGTTTTGTTTTTAACGCCCCTGAACTAGGGATTTCTTGAGTGTAAGGATCGTTTCTCAACTTGCCATTTCTTGGCACTTCGACTGGCCTTGACATTACAGATCTCGGTAAATGTTTCTTCAGTAGGATGGGATGTCTTCATCAGGGTGAGTGGAGGTTTGGATGAGGCGTGGGGTGGGGGAAAGCAGAGGGTCCTGAGGGCAGGGGAGATTGTCTACAAATAATTTGCCAGCCCATCTTCCCCTCCCTGCACAAGCCTGCTCCTTCCACGGCGCGTGGGGGGTACTGCCCTCCCCTGGAGTCTGAGCTGGACCTGTGACTCACTGTGCCCAACAGAATGCAGTGGGAGTGGCACCCTTATGAGGCCTGTCCGCCTCCACCTTCACTCTGTGGGAACCCAGCTGCCATGCTAGCGGGAAGCCCAGACTCCTTAGCCAGAGGGAGAGGCCACACGGAGAATCCTGGAGGATGTGACGCCTTGTGGATGCAGAGGCAGTGCGGTGGCGAGATTGACCCCAGTCAACACCAGGTGGAACAAAGAATCATCCCCCAAAACCACCAAATCCTGAGAAATTACACTCCTGCGTTCAGCATGGACAGGTTTCCCTGGGGAAGCTAGTGAGCTGGCTGGGCCTCACGGGCATGGCCACGCTGTAGGCAACACTCAGGCTCAGAGTGGCCTTGAAGGCAGACAGGGCCCCTGTGAGAGGTCCCCAGCGCCACCCCCTGAGCCAGCGCTTTAAAGGCTGGCTTGTGTTTGTGTTCACGGTGTCGGGTGGTCTTCCACGTCCTTTCCCTACATGGATCTGCCCAGGCTTTCTGGGGCCCAGATGACCATAAAGGCTCTTCTAAACACAGTAGCATGACTCAGCATCTGGCAGCCAGCGGCGGTGGGTGACGGTTGTGGGGCCTCAGTTTACTGATCTGTAAAATGGGGCGATCGCAGACCCTAACTCACCGAAACGTGGTGAAGAGGCTGCGATGCCCTCCACAGTGTGTATTTTCTCTTCCAGTCTTTCTTGCTTTTTCAGCTCTGTCTCCAGCTCCCTGGGGGACCTTGGGCAGGTCTCTAAACCTGTGTCTTAATTTCCTCACCTGAAAGTGCTCAGTAAATGGTAACTATTACTGATGGAGGGACGAAGGCAGCCCAGTGGGGTCTCCAGGAGATGGAGGAGTGGGAGCTGTTTTCTGCCTTCACTGAGGCAAGGACCAGACATGACACCAGCAGAGGTCAGACTCACTTTGAGTCTCAAGGTTCTCTCTCCCTCCTTTTCCTTCTTTCATCCCGCAACCTCTCATTAAGCACCTGTCATGTGTCGCAGGTTGTGTGCTAGGTGCCGGGGAATTAAAAAATAAACAATTTGTGACGCTGTTTGGATGAGCTCCTAGTCTCATAGGGGACACAGACATGCACAGAAGTGACGACCACCTGTGAGGCTGGTGCTGTGACAGGAAATATCAGAATGGGTGTGGGGGGTGGGGAGAGAAGAAAAAACCTGAGGAAAAGAATGAAGAGAGAGTGTAAGGAGGCAACTTCCACAGGAGTTTAAAGCAAAAGACCTGAATATGACCAATGACAGGGCTTTCAATAGTTCTTGTGAAATTAATGCAGAGGAGATCCGCATGCAGCCATAATGTGGTTTGAAAAAAGAAAATCTGAGTTAAAAATATACATTTATAAGCATTAAATCTAAATATTACATTTCAATGTAACAAAAGACCCTGATCACATCTTCGGAAAAATAAAAGTATGTTTACGTAAGATCAGCATTAGGCCATGAGGGATGGGTGGAATTCCCCCTCTGGCTATCAGTTTGGGAGTCCGAAAGGTTTCTCCACCCATGAGCACAGTTGCAAGTTTCCTCATATCTAAGAGGAAAAAAACTGACAAACGATAAACCCTTGCTCATTGGTTCATGCCAACTCCCCCCAGCTTTGCACTGCGTGGTTCACTTATTCCTTATGCCCCTTCAATATTCCAACTCCGGATAGCCACTGTCCCCTTAGTGCAACTTTGGCGATATAAAATGTCTCGTTGGATGTCCCCCCTTCCTCAGGGAGAGTCTCTTGGGGTTAAATGACCTCACGGCCCATGCTCTGCTGTCTCCTTCCTCCTTCTTCCTCTGTCCTCTCTGGGTCCTGAGCTCCGATAAGCCTTGGGGGGGCATCTTCAGAGCCCTGGGGAAACCCCGATGCCAGCACTGGGAGGGGGGCAACCCCCCACCCAACCAGGCATCTCAGCTTTGCCTTCCCTAGGAAAGGCTTAAATCTGAAAGGCTGGCCCTGCAGGGTTCAAATCCTTGCTGCACCACTCAGGTCCTTTGTGGCCTTGTCTAAGGTCACTTAACTTCTGACCTCAATGTCCTTAGCCAGAAAGTGGGCTCAACAATAGCATCTCCCAAGTATTGAGTTTTCTCTCGTAAAGTGCTTAGCAGCACGCCTGGCCCAGAAAAGGTGCTCAGTACACAGCACCTAGCACTGTTGTCACCCAGAGAGGTGCAGAAAGCAAAGGGTTTCCTGAACCCCAGATGAAAACCCTAGGGGATCGGCTGCCCTTTCACTCCCAGGGGCCTGGCAAGCTTGCTGTCCCCAGAGGGCGTCACTCCCCTTCCAGATCTGCTAGAGGAGCAGAGCATTGGTTGACTTGACTTTTCCCCTTGCGGGCCTTCTATTTCCTATTTCCTCATCCGTCTTCTGGAACCCTCGGAGCTTTCCTTCTTTCGTCCCCTGTTGTCAGCTAATGAGAGAGGCCTAACCTCTGGAACCTTAGGGCGTCCCAGAATTCCTTACTTCACAGACGGTAAGGTCGAGGGCGAGGCATGTGTTCCTCCATTCAGCAAACCCACTAACATCTGTGCAGCTCCTCCTGTGTGCCAGGCCCTGGGCTCAGGGCCACCCCTAACCGTGTCAGTGAGGCCAGACCAGACCCGGCTGAACTTCCCTCCCGGGTCTAGCTCTGTGGCCCTGCGCCGTTTTCTCACCTGTCCCTTGGAACACCTGCCCCAGAGTTGGGACTGAATGAGACACACCGCTCCAGGTCATTTCACAGGGGGCATGGCTGTCACCTGAGGGGGGAGGGGGGTATAGACAGTGCCAGAGCGGATAAGTGTCTTCGCCTTTTCCCAAACCGTGTGTCTTCCAGGCGCTGGTGCATGCAGCAGGAGCGCGAATCCTCCGGCAGAGCTGAGACCCTCCCAGGGCACCCCAGGGTGCATCCTCGCGGACCTCTGGTCTCGCATTGGCGCAGATGCGAACATTCAGGAGGGACGCGCGTATGCTTCGGCCGTTTTGCAAAAAAAACCCAAAACCGGGGTAACAAGTGCGCTGTGCGACGGCGGCCTAGCGCTGGCATTAACAACGCGTCCTTTCCGGGCACAGATCACAGCCCCCCTCCCCCCGAACAGGGGTCCCGGGGGTCGGGGCGCCGGTCCCGTGCGGCGGGAGGCGCTGCAGGGCTGCGAGGTGGGGTGGGGTGGGGCGGGGTGCAGACCCGGCTGTCGCCCGCTTCCCAGCCCCCGCTTCCATCCCTCCCCCGCCCCGCCCCCTCCGCGGGGCGCCCCTCCCCCCGCGGCCCAGGTCCCGGCGCTGCGGCCGGCGGGCGGCAGGGGGCGCTGCGGGCGGCGGCGGGGCGGGGGGAGGGGCGGGGGCGGGCGAGGCGGGGCGGGGGCGGGCGGCGCGGCGCGCGGGGGGGCGGCGGCGCGGGCGCGGGCTCGGGCTCCGCGGTGCAGCGAGCGCCGAGCGCGTCGGGAGGAGGAGCAGCCGCCGCCGCCGCGCCATCCGCCGCCATCCGCCGGCCCCGCGCCCGCCGCCGCCCGCCCGCCCTCGCCCGGCCAGGCCCGGCTCGGCCCGGCCCGGCGGCGCCCGCGGGACCAGACCAGGTGGGCGCGGGGCCGGGGCCGGGGCGCGGGCGGCGGCGGCGGCGGCGGCGGCGGCGCCAAGATGGAGGCGGCGCGGGCGGCCCGGCTTTGTCTGCGCGGCGCGGGCGGCGGCGGGCGCGGCCCCCTTCCCCTTCCGCCCCCCCCGTCCCCGCGTCCGCCCCGGGCCCCGGGGCGCGGGCCGGGGGCTGTGGGCCGGGGGCTGCGGGGCTGCGGGGCGCGGGCGGCGGGCCGGGCCCGGGCGGGCGGGCGTCCGGCCGCGCTCGCCATTGTTGTGGCGGCGCCGCGCGCCGGGGTCGCGGGCGGGGTCGGGGCGCGGGCGGCCCCGGGGTCGGCTCCATCCGGGCCCCTCGGCCGCCCCCCCCAGGGCCTGCTCTCCCCGCCCGGCCGCGGGGGCCGCGGGGGCCGGGGGGCTCCCCCAGGGCCGGAGGCCGCGCCGCGCCCCCGAGCGTGACCCCGGCTGGGGGACCGGGGGGACCCGGGAGGGGGCGGCCGCCCTGGCGGGGCCCAGCGCGGCGCCGGGGACGTCCCCGGACACGCGGGGCGCCGCCGCCCGCGCCCGGCCTGCCCGCGCGGCCCCTCCTCTCATTTTATTTAATTTTATTTATTTTATTTATTTATCCCGCCCCCCTTCTCCCTTCTCCGTGAGACGCAGCGCCGCCGGGGGCCCTGGGGGAGCCCGGGGTGGAGGCGTCGGGGGCGTCTCCTTCCTCCCCCCTCCCACCCTCGGTTCGGGACAGCGTGGGGGGCCCCAGGCCCCCTCAGCCCCGGGAGGAGGAGGAGGACGAGGAGGAGGCGTCTCCCAGGGGGATGGCCAGCCCGGAGGCCGCGGGAGCGGGGCCCCGGGGTGCGGGGGGGGGAGCCCTCCAGACCGTGTCCTCTGCTGAGTGGCTGCCTGGGGGGACCTCTAGGGCCTTTGGTTTACGGGATTGTTATCCCTCCCCGAGGTTTTCTTGTCTCCCCCCTTTAAGGTTTTATGTGCGTTTTACGTGGCTTTACACATCACGTCCAGGGCGGCCTTTGTGACCGTCTCTGTGGGATCCTGGCGTGCTGGCTCCCGACCCCCTGCAGCCGTTGAGCCGTGTCTGTGCGCAGGGCCGTGGGGGAAGGGGGCCCTCGGGAGGCCCGGGCTTCTGTGGGGGGGACTCTGGGGGTCTCTGAGCCTTTATGGGCTTAAACCTGGAGGGCTTGGGCCTTCATAGCGACGGGGACGTTGCACCCTCCACCTGGGGGGGAAGATGGTGAAGGGCCTCGCAGAGGGCCTGGCACACAGCTGGTGGTCAGTAGTTGTTCCTTCGACGGGTGTTTGCCATCAAGGCCAGGGAGGGAAGTTAGTTAGCCACTTGTGGTGCCACGCGCGGAGCCCAGCCATCCCGAGGATGCCACAGGTGCCGGGCCAAGGCCCGGACAAGGGAGAAGGGATTCAAGGCACAAAACAGCGCAGCCACTTGCTTATAGGGTGCTGGGCCTCTGGGGAGACAAGGATGGGAAAGTACCGCGTGGCGCCCTCAAGAGCTGCAGAGACGGGGGTTGTGTGGTGACAGGGACCCCATGCTGGCATCCCAGGGCTTGCCCCCTCGGAGGCTGTGGCCCAGCTATGTGTAAGGCAGAGCCGGAGCAGTACGAGATGCTAGACAACAAGCAGAGGCCCAGGGAGCCCTGCCTGCCTTTGGGAACGGCAGGTAATCACTGGGGGAGCCTCTGCTTGTTGGGGCAAGTGTGTCTCTCGGAGCCAGGATCCTGGCCCTCATTAGGTTGCCTTCCTCACGAGTCTCAGAGCCTCAGCGCCTGCATCTGGACAATGGGGCTAATTATGCCTTGTCGTAATTAATCTGTTGGGGCTCTCGGGAGCCTCGCCTACTATTTGTAGCAAAGTGCTTCCATCCGTAGGGAATGATGAAAATGCATGTTGTTGGTTACCTGGTTCCGTTTTCCTACTTCCTGGTCTTTTCCTCCAGTTCTCATTGATGGAACCGTGACCTTCCCACCCAGATTCTATCCCCAGCTAATGTTGCTATCACGAGGCCACTCGCCTGCTTGGAAAGACCAGAATGGCCTGGAAGAGCTAAAATGCTCAGCCAAACCTGGGCGTCTGCCGTTTATGGAGGCTGCGGGAAGGGCTGAGGCTAAAAGTGGGAGACTGACCCCAGTTTTGGTCACAGGTTGGGGTTGAGACTCAGTTACCTGCGGGCTGAACCTGTAGCTTGTTTGTAAACGGCCCTGGAGATCTGCTTGGATTATAGTGGTTCTGCCGCCTGATTTCTTTGTGGCCCAGTCTGGCCCTGGGCTGTTTGCTGGCTGGTTGGGCAGGGGAGGAGAGATGAGTCGGCTGCCCCTCCCACCAGAGTTTTTGATTATCTGTGTATTTCAGTTATTTTAGTTATCCACAGGCTCCCTGACTGTTTGGTGGAGGGGGCCTTCCCCATTGTAAGGGCCTGCCATCTCCTGCAGCTCCCGGGGTCCTCCCCAGCCTCCTTTGAGACCAGATGGGTAAAGAACGAGCCTGGGGGAGGAAGAGCCAGAAAAGCTTGGGAGAGTGGAATTTCAGGAATGGCAAGTCAGAACTAGCTCCAGCCTGGTCTGGTCGCCTGGGGCCTGGCCGGGAGTTTTCTTTCTTTCTTTCTTTTTTTTTTTGCTTCTGCCTTTTGGTTGGCTGCTCACACCACCGTCTTAAAATTTCAGTTCTCCTTTTTTTTTTTTTGAAGGATTATTTAATTGTGCTTTGAAGTTTTTTTTTTTTGCTTTGCACAAAGTACTGACTCATGTTGCTAATGGCTGCATTCTGGTTATCTGCCTCACTATTGTACTGCGTGAGATCGATCATTTCTGTGTTGGTTTCCATTTCAAACCAGAATAGGCCAGGTGGGCAACTGCATGTATTTCTGAGTTTAATAATGAGGCTTCTGTACTGTCATGTACACACGTCTTGTTATAGGTGGCCATGTATGAAATGAGGCCTGCCTATGCTGGATGTTCATGCAGCACATTTCCATCTGGCAAATGAAATTTCTAGCAGAAATCTGTTGGGCTTTGTGCTCTGAATCTTATTTTCTCGTCTGGGCTAAACAGACTTTTCAAATCATAACTCGATTTAAGATATTTTCCTGCGACTAGTGTGCCTTGGGAACCGCGGTCTGCATTGGGACAAAGAAATAAACGTATTCGTTGCCTGTTCTGGAGATAAGAGAGATGGTGAGCTTTCTTTCTGGAGAAAAAAATTGTTCATGACAGCTTTTCAGGTCAAAAAGGGTTCATTTGGACCGGGCTTCCTCAGACCTGGGAGCTTGAAGACCTGGGCTTTGCTGCCAGCGCCGTATCACTGTTTCCATCTGTGGGTGGCACGTGGGGAATCTCTGCACTAGGAGGGGACTTGCCTTGGTGACTTGAGCCACAAGTCTTGGTGTGGAGAGTTATTAGCTGTGCTCGATGTTCCGTGTGGCCTGCGCGAGGGCTGGCTTGCTCCTGTTGGACCGGCTGCAGTGCTGGCGTGCAAAGCTCTGCGTGCAGCAGGACGTGTCCGTGGGCAAAATGAAGTCCAGGCTGCTCGCAGTCCTTCACGTTCTTGCCTTCTTCCTTCCGCTCCCACCTCTGCAGCTGGGTTTGCAGCTCTGTTCTGTATCCTTCCTCCTTTCCAAGAAAACCCATCAGCCTTTTCCGCTTTGTGGTGTTGCAGAAGCAGTATTTATTGTTTTTTAAATTCACTATCATCAACATACTCCTTCAGCATCTACTGTTTGCCAGGCATTTTGCAAGGCCTTTTTATTCCATTTCCCCCCATTCATAAAAGTAACATTTTTACTGAAAAAAAAAAAAAGAGAATACCGAAAAGAATAAAGATGAAAATGAAAATACAAATCACCTGTAACCGCACCACACAGCAAAGGCTGGTGTATTTCTTAATGTGTTTGTTTTTTTCAAAATTAGGAAAAAAATACTATATACGCTATTCACAGTTTATGGTTCCTCAGTGTTAGTGTATTTTACTAAGTTACTGAAAATGTGGTTTTTAAAAAAAATAATTGCATTGAGAATTTAACTTATTCTTCGTTGTTCGACTCTCAGACTGTTGTTACTCACTTTTGCTTCTCGTAAACAAAACTTTAAGGAGCATCCTTGCGGGTCAACCTTGGTTCCCATTGCTGGTGGTTTTCTTAAGTGGAACTTCACAGTCAGAATGTGCGGCTGTGTCTTCACTTCTCTTGGGCACAGCACAGTTTTCTTCCTCAGCCCTGGTCGCTTCCATCTCCAGCCTTGAGCACGAGGTGGACCCGTTCATGGGCCACAAAGTTCTGGGTGTCCCAGCCCTGGCTAAACCCTTAGTGGGTAGGGCTCGGGTCTTAGTCCGTTTACTGGTTTGAGTCTGGGCACATGCCTTGTCTTAAACATTTATCCTTCTGGGGACACAGATCTGGATGCCCCATCCGTGCCCATCAGGAGCTCATGGTCTAGCGGGGAGAAGGTCCAGCAAGCACCTCCTTAGAGAGGCCTTTAGGAACCCCTAGGCCTGACTTTGTCGGCACCCGCCATGGTTCTTTCCTTGCCCTTCTTTATAACTCTACTTACAACTTCAAGTAGTTTTAAAAAACCATTGTGGTGAAGTATACATAACAATTTATCAATGTAACCATTTCAAGTGTGTAATTCAGTGGCATTAAATATATTCGCAACATTGTGCAACCACCTTCCATCTTCCAGAACTTTCTCATCTTCCGAAACTGAAATTCTGTCCTCGTCCTCGTCAAACATGAATTCCCCGTTCCCCCTCCCCCAGCCCCTGCAGCCACCTTCCACTTTCTCTATGAGTTTGACTCATACGTGTAATCATCCAGTATTTGTCCTTTTGTGACTGGCTTATTTCCCTTAACGTTAAGTTTTTCAAGGTTCATCGTTATCGTCGCGTGTCAGAATTCAATTCCCTTTTAAGGCCGAATAATACTTTGTTATTTTGTGTGTACGTGCATATTTACATAAATAAAATAACGTGCTATCATATACCTGCACACACACATCACATTTTGTTTGCCCGTTCATCTGCTGAAGGGCAACAATTTAGAAAGGCAGTTTCGTTTTTATTTATTGAGCCCCGCTCTTCCCCCAGCGGAGTGAGTCGAGCGCCCAGAGGCAGAACTCTGTCGCTTTCTGTTCTTCAGGGTGTTAGGGTGCTTCTGCGTCTAACACGGCGTTTCATCACGTGTGGGACGACCAGAGGAGCTACATAGGGGGGTCTCCCGGGAGCCCACCGAGAAGGCAAGCCAGGCTCACTCAGCTGGGGGCGGGGTGGTCAGGGAAAGCCTTGTGAAACGCGTAGCAGACGCGACATGAGCACCCTAAACCGTGTGCTAAGCCCTGGGGTATTGAAACTGTCTAAGTGGACGTCAGGATCGTATGCGCCCCAGCAGAGAGCTGGTGGGTCAGCCTGCGTCCAGAGCCCTTGGGATGCGAACGTGGTGCACGTGCCCTAGTGTGGCCAGGGCCAGCCCAGAGGAGAGGGCAGATCGGACTTGGGCTCTAGGAGGCTCGTGTCCACTCTGCCAAGCGCTTCCGTACGCGTCTCCGTACAGAAGGACGGAACCGATTCGTGCAGGCCCACCTGGGCAGAGCGGGGCAGCTCCAGCCACGGCTTTCCCTGGTTCCTTTGTGTCTTCAGAGCTTTTTTTGGCAGGTGGTGTTTACATCCAGTTCAGGCCTTAAAGACCCGCTCTGTCCCAGGCGGTACAGAAAACAGGCCCGGCTGGGAGGGGCGCCGACGCTGCCCGCGACCTGTCTGCCGGGGACCTGTCCGGCTGAATGGGCCGAGTGTTCGTGGCTGGTCGGGGAGGGCGGCCTGTTGTCCTGGGTGTGGTGTGGAGCGTACACACTCATCGGAACAGAAAAAAGCAGAAGCAGGTACATGGAGAAACGTGAAAGCGCGTTTCACTCCAGCTTTCCAGGCGGTGCCTGCCGCTGACAGTCGGTGCGTCTGTCCTTTTAGACTGATGCATCCGCAGATGTGGCCTGTTGGTGGGTTTTTAAAAAGCAGAATGGGACCACCCTAGTCTTTCTCGTTTTGTAGCTTGCCTTTTCAGATACACATTGAGCATTGTCCCTTATTAATATATACAGATCTACCATGTTTTAGAGATAATATCAGGTTTTAAAAACTAGGTGAAGAAGAAAACAAAAGCTCATAATCCCCTGGCCCATATATTCCCATCTGACTTAAAAAAAAACACAGTTTGTAAATTCAAGCCCTATTAACAGGTACAGAGGCTCTCACGCAGTCTCTGAAAGGGAACCTCTGTGAGTAGTGTCTTGTGATTCCATCCAGAGAGAGGGGTGTGTGTGCCTTGCCCGCACACATTCGTGCAGGTGTGAGCTGCAGGCGTGCCGCCCTTTTCACTTAAGCGAACGTCCTGGCGAGCTGAGCCACGGCTGGGACAGACGCATTACGTCATCTGTTCCAGCAACTGCAGTGGTATCCTTGATTTAACCCATTTCCTATTGGACTTTTGGGCTATTTCTAATTTTGGGATATCACAGCTTTGGTAAAATTCCACCAAATTTCAAAAACATGTAATTTGTATATTAATAGCACGTGTGTTTCTGCAGTGTGGACTCTTCTCGTTGAATGTTGTTTTTGTAGAAATTCTGCTAAATTCCCCTTCAGAAAACTGTTAATTTATATACAAAAGCATTTGAGAGTGGGTGTTTCTGAACTGTGGTCCTTTCTAAATGAATAGCCTTTGTGGGTCATTTTAGGCGTCCATGTTTCCAAAATCAAAAAACAGGCAGTTTCAGGCCTGCTGTCGTCAGTGTAGGGTGTTTGATCAGCTTGGATGAGCACGTCACAGAGACAGCGTTCTCTGGTCCTCCAGTGCAGAAGTGGCCGTGGAGGGAGTCGCCCTGGGCATCCCCTTAGGTGAAAGCTGTGTGGGGCAGAGAAGGGGGTTACGGAGGAGAGGCACAGGTCGCTAGGCTGAGTTTCATTTTCAGTACCAGCTGAAATGATAGTACTTTCCTTCCAGCCTTTATACACGAGAGCCTGGCAGAGAAATTCAGAGACTTCGTCGTTTGGAGTTCACACGCAGACCCTCCGCAGAGTCCCGAGGCTTTCATTTCACGGCCCCTGGTTCTGCTGCTGCAAACGGTTCTTACTGTGAAGGATTTATCTGGAGGCATCTCGCATCTCCAGATGGTGGCTGTCTCGCAGATCTGCCCAGGCCCTGCTCGACCCCTTGGTCCCTGGGCCCTGACTTTCTGGCTGTTCTGGGAGATCGTACCTGGTGACTGTACACACCAGCTTCAGTGGTGTTTCATCAGGCCAGGTGGGGAAGGGTTTGCGCTCCGGGAGCAGAGTGCCCAGAGGGGCGCAGTTAGCGAGGTGCTGCTCTGGCCCTTGTGGGTTGTCGCTGGTGCCTTGAACCTGGAGAGGATTCACTGAGGGTGGGTAGATGGAGAGAGAGTGGCTCTGGCTTTGAGGTCAGCTGCCTTCCAGTCCATGTTCTGCTGCTTGCACACTGGGTGATTAAGATCATTGACTTTTGGAGTTGCTTTGCAGAATGTGATAGTAACGCCTTTCTCCTAGAATGGCGGGGAGAATTCAGCATTCAGCATTCATGGGTCACATGCCCAAGTGTTTGTAAGTAAGCTCTGGATAAGCTGTAAGCTGTCGCAGGTTCCTGGATTCGGTGCCAGCGGAGGGCCTGGGGGTTTGGAGTAGGCAGGCTTATACCCGTGGGGCCTGTTTGTTTACTAGATGTTGGTGTTTCTAATTGTGTGCTAAAGCCCAGGGCTAAATGCTGAAGATTTAGACTCAAACCTTCCCTGTCCTCATCTCTGGGAGCTCAAACCAGTCTCCAAGGTAACTACCACCTACCAAGGGCCTTTGACCGTTGGCCACCACCCTACACTGGGTCTGCTTTGTTCTCAGAGAGTTTTAGGTGTCTTGGGAGCCATAAAGATAGGTATGTCAAGGCCTCTTATGGGCGTGGGGGAGGCTCTGCAGCTCTGGGGGGCTGAGGCGCTGGTTTGGCAGCAGGCAGGAGTGAGGTCTAGGTTTCCGCCTCCTACACTGAGTGTAGGACCTTGAACAAGTCTTGTTTACTCCTTTGAGTGTTTTCTTATCTGCCAAGCGGGGTTGGAACCTCAGTGTTGGCGTGATGACTGACGTGGTTGATTCCTGTTTAGCAGGGTGCAGAAACAGTACGAGGTGTTGATTCTGTGTTCAGTTTAAGGGACCTTAAAAACAGTGAAATGCAACAGTAGCAATACAGGTTTGTTACAAAAACCCCAAGCCCTGCCGCCCTGCGCCAAGTCATTCCTTCCTGCCCCCTGTGTCTTTCAGATCAAGAGATGAGCAGTGACTGGAAAACAATTTTGTTTTCCACTGCTGGCAATGTTTTAACTCTGCTTGTGAGTTCTGCCTCTGAAGTGACACTGGAAAACAGGAGATGTGAATATTTATAGGCATAATTTAATGAAAGTAAAGATAAGTAAAAGATTTCCTATATGGTCCCCCAGGATAATCGCTGTGGTCCTTTCCTGGCTTTTTGAGGGGGAGGGGCAGTAGAGTTCTTTGCCCACCCTGGGTAAATCATTACGTTACCTTGGTAGCACCTGGCAGTGGCCAAGAGTGGATTTGAGTGTCAGGTGCTGGGTGCTTTGAGATGGACCCAGGAGTCGGGTGGGGGCGGGCCAGGTGGGCCGTGTCCTGTGACATGAACTTGTTAGGGTGAGGACGCAGCGCAGTCTGTGGTGGTTTAGACACTGGGAAGACGGGAGTGGGGAGAGGTCTGTGAGAGCAGAGACTTAGCACGAGTAAGATCTTGGTAACGTTCATTTCGTGTAAGTCATAAACGGATGAAGTTAGTGTATTTTTGGCGAGGGCGCCTGTTCCTCTTCTCCCCCTCGCTGAAATGCCAGGTTGGCATACGTGTGAAGGTCCCTGGGGGACACTCGGCCTTTGTTTTTGGGTTCTTCCTTTTCGCTTCTTCAGACCTGGTCTGGCCTGCTTGGCGGCCCAGCGACTTCTGGCTTCCGAGGCTTGGAGAATAAATAGCACGTAGGTCCTGGGGTGGCTGGAGAGCCTTTAAACCAGGTCCCTTTGCAGTCCTCCTGCCTTCAGTGCATTTGGATTCATTTTCACCAAAGAGAAGGCGGATTTGTGGGGGCTGAAGTGTTGAGAAACTGCCTCTGTATAAGCAAACAGCCTACCACGAGGGGCTCAGGCCTGCGTCGACGTGACAGGAAGAGCACAGTGACCTTGGCGTGTCACCTCCCCTCCGAGTGGCTGTGCAGTAAGGACAGCCAGCTCGGCGCTTGTTAGCAGGGTCCTCTGCACAGCAGTGATTACTGCTCAGCCCGCCCGTGGCCTGTTTACTCACTCGCCACGGCGAGGCGGGCGGTCCTCCCAGGTTGGAGAGCCTGGTTGCTAAGGAGGCTCCTTTGGGGCCGAGGAAGCCGCTGGCGCCTGTTTTCTGCCTCCTCAAGGCTGAGCGCTGGGAGTTGGAGGCGGGCTGAAGTGGGAGGTGGGCTTTCTGCCTTGTTCAATGGGCCGAGGTCACTCAGTGTGTCCCTCCCGGCGTTTGCTCTCAAGGACCAGGACTCCCTTGTAAGCAGCCTGAGGGTCTGGGGTCTGCCCTGCTGGTTCCTCCCAGAGGCGTTGTGTTCTCTCCCTCCTCCCCCGCTTTCAGTTCTCTCCACGAGCCCCAGAGGTGCTTCACAGAAAGAGCAGGTGCGACAGGAATTTTGGCCCAAGCATGCACCAGGGTGTGGGTTGTAGCATCATTTGTCATAGTGCACTGTTGGAAAGAATTTGCGTTATTTTGTGGGGCGACGGGTAAATACAATGTGGCATAACTACGTAGCGTTAAAAAGAACAAGATGGGGCAACATGTGTTTTCTCGGAAAGGTGACCGCGGTACAGTAGTAGCAGAAGAAAGTTTGCACTTCGTAACGTATGACAGTGTCGTCTCACGTAGCCACAGCATAACCGAATGAAAATGGGAGACCACCAACTGCTGGCAGGTTTCTCCGAGCTGAGAAAAAGGACGTGCGGGCCGCCCACCTGGGTGACAGTGGTTGTATTTTGGGTTGGATTGGCGTGTTTGACGTACTTTCGTGTCATCGTTTGAACTGGTTACTGTGTGTGAGTTACATGTATTAGTCAAAGGTAACCAGTCGTGAGGTAGCCCGAATACATGTAAAAGCAGACATTCCCGTGGGGAGGGCTCTGGGCCGGCACTGGGCTGCTGGTGCTCTCTTGGCTCTTCCTGGCATCGCCCAGGTTCCCCGATTTGCCCAGACCCATCCCTAGTGCCCAGGTTCCTGGTGCTGGCACCCAGGAGTTCGCATGAATCCAGCCGACCTATTCACCTGCCTGTCTCTGTGTCAGTGGCCCTCAGAAACCGCTTTGTTGATTTGTCTAAAAGGAACAGTCCATTACACACGCCGTCTCTGGTTTCCGTTCTCTCCTCAGTCGGGGTTTACAGGACGTAGATTTGGGCGGCATTTGCACAGCACTGCTCATTTGCTAACTCGCCGTTATTTGGAGGCGAGAAGCTGAAATGGAGCTCTGTGTCTCACACACATCTTTTGTTTGCCAGGTCCTTGGTAGATTTTAACCCTGGAGAGGGAGGCCTCGGTGTACCATGTCTGTCCAACTGTCCAGCCCCAGCCGAGTATTGAAATTGTCTTTAAAAAAAAATTTTAGGTTGCTAAATTAACTGCATATCCAAAATGCAACTCTTCGTAGACTGCAAATGGGTTTTTAGCCAGAGTCTTCCGCAGGCTTCAGCCCAGCCTGTGCGTCTGGGAACTGTGTGGGTGGGGGCTGACCCCACTGACCCGATGGCCCACGGAGAAAGGAGCTTTAAGAGAGTTTCAGTTGGTCAGGAGTGATGACGGGTCACTGGGATCATCCAACACCTGATGTTCTTGGAGAGACTCAAGATAGACCCCGGCGGGTAAGGAGCCCGGAGCTCTGCACATCTGGGGGCCGTGGAGCCCTGGATCGGGGGGTTCCTCACCTGAAGCATTGCCCGCTCACACCCCACCCTGCCCAGGCCACGCTTGCCCTGCACGGTCACCCCGGCCCCAGGAGAGCTGGCAGAGCCTGGTGTGCTACGGCATTTATTTTATCCTGGCCGCAGGGCCAACAGCACGGACTTCATAGTCACAGTGGCAGACACTGCTTCTCCAGGGCCCGCTGCGTGCCCACACCTCCAGAGCAGACCTGGATGTCAGACTGACCTGAGTTCAAGGTCAAGGCTTCCGAACACCCATACTTGATGATAGTGACCTCGGGCTAGTCATTTAACCTCTTTGAGCCTAGTTACTTGTCTATAAAATGAGGGTACAAATGCCTTTCTCTGAGTAGTTCTCTTTTCAAAAAGAACTCTTTTTAATTCAGTTTCATTCAGATGTTTTGTTAAATTTATTAAATTTTGCCTTCATTAATTGTTTCTGCTTCTCTCTACATTCACTTTTGTTTTTTTACTGACTTCTTAAATCGGATGCTTCATTTCATTTTCTGTTAGCCGTTTAAAGGTTTTAGATGATTAAATTTCCTTTGATTGCAAATTTATCTTTTGTTTCAAAAGTTTTGATGTGTAGCGTTCTTCATTTGAGTAGGTATTCTGCAGCTGTGGTTTTGAATTACCCTTTGATTCAAAAATTTTATAGTGGAGAGTTTTAAGTTTCCTAACAGATTAGGTTGTTTTTACCTCAGCTTTCATTTTGTTAATTTACTGCACTGTGGTCAGATTTTTGCTGTTCAGAATTTGGGTGTTTCCTTAAAATCTCATAGAATTACTTTTTGCACATCATCTCCCTTAATCAGATCATCTATCATTTCCTATTTTGAGTGGGCTTTATCTACTAAGGTATAGAGATTTTCCCCTAATATTTTTTACTTACAATAACTTTTAATTTAAAAATAACTGCGTATATAGGTGCACTTAGTCGTATTTTCTTTTTTTATTGTGAGTTTCATCCATGTAGGTTTGTGTGAATTGTTTTCACTCTGAGTCACATTTCATGTGGATGTGATGTGTGTTCATTCTGGCGGTTGTGGATTTTCAGCGTGTTTTTCGTTTTGAGCTGTTCCCATAGCGCCGCCATCACCATCCTACACGTGTCCTTCGGCACACATATGTACACGTCGCGTTGGGTGTACGCCCAGGAACGGAATCGCTGGGTCACACACAGGGTAGGCCTGTGCTCAGCCGCCAGCATTCCAGGGATTATACCACGTGGCCTGCCCACCACTAGTGCGTGAGGATTGTCCTCACAAACTCACTAACACGTGGTGTGGAAAGGTGTTGGTTTTCTTCTCCCAGATGATCTCTAGATTCGTGTAATTCCCATCAGAATCCCAGCACTGTTTCCTTTTGTGTTCTGTTTGGGTATCGACAAACATCCTGAAATCAGGGTCATTGAAGAAGAGCAGAGCTGAGGGGCTCAGCCCACGAGATGCGAAGACGGTGACAGTGACAGTCACGGATGCAGCACGCCGGCGGCACCTGGCTAGATAAACAGGCCGTGTGTATGTAGTCACTTAATTTATGACACAGGCGCCACACGAGAAAGGGAAAAGACGGCCTTTTCCAAAAAGGAACTGGGGAAGTTAGGTTCTCCATGTGGAAGCAAAATGAATCTTCTTCCTCCAATCAGATTCGCAGTCGGTTTGAGATAGATTATAGAGCTAAACTTTAAAGCTTCTAGAGGAAAAGAGGAGACTCTGTTTATGATCCCGGAGAAGATTGAATTCCTTGAGTAGGTCACAGAACGCACTACCAAAATAGAAGAGTTGGGCACACTTGAACTACATTAAAACTGGTATCTTCTACATTTTACACAGGAAAATGCAGCAAATGCTGTTTTCTGATTGCCCGACATGTTCACCGGCAGGCCCCCCCCCGTCACTGGGCCGGGCTGCTTTCTTGCCTGGGATGCGCGGCCACCTGGGGCTTCCTCTGGCTGTCATCCGGGACTTGTCTTTGTTCCCCCCGTGTCGGATCCTGGATCCCGTGTGTGCCTCAGCTGGGTAATGTGAGCGTCAGGTACCAGCACCTGCCTTAAGCCGCCTTGAGCAGCAGCAGCAGCTCGTTAGTCGTTGGTAGGTTGAGTTAAGTGGACGTCCCTGGGCGTGCAGGTTCCAGGTTGGTTGGTCCACACTGTTCCACGTGGTCTCTGAGGAGCCGGGTGTCCTACTTGCCTGGGTGAACAGGTACCTTTGCTGAGCCGTGGATGGGTCTCTCTCAGACCAGGTAGAGTGTGCCCCGGGCCCCCCCACTCGTGTGGGCCAGCCCCTGTAGGCCCACGGGTCGCCTGGGGAAGGACAGGATCGCTTCCGTCGGGAGGGCACGGCTAGCTGCCGCCCAGGGGCCTCGGTCTCGCTTTGCTCTCTCGTTTAGCAGAGCAGACTCCCCTGCAGCTCTGCGCAGGTGAACGTCCTGAGTCCCTGTGTGAGCCGGGAAGACCCTTTCTGTCCCCACACTTGACGTTTTCAGCCAGGTGTTGGATTCTGGATCGAAAAGCATTTCCCAGGAAGGGCGATGCCGCCGCTGCTGGGGAGACGCACGTGTTACTGCTCACGGGGACGCGTGGCCATCCTGATCGTTTCTCCCCGGGACCTCTTTTTTTAGGGGGTTGGGGAAGCTTTCAGAGGCTTTGCGTTTTTTATCCCCGATGTGCTGGAATTTCACGTTGCACCTTGTGTTCTTTTTACGTCCGTTATTCTGAGCACTTGGTGGCCCTTGCATTCTTGGGTGCTTCAGCTCTGGGGGTTTTTCTTGTAATTTTTATGTGATAATCTCCCCCCCTTCCCCGCTCCCCCGTGCTTCTGGAACTCCTAGTCAAATTTGGACTCCTGGATTAATTCTTTAATTCTGAGTGGGGAGGAAACTAGCATTCATTACCTTATTTTCTTTGAAACTTTCTTGACTCTTATATTCTAAATTATTCTATTTAAATTAACAAATTTAGAAAGTTTGGATTTATGGAAAAGTGGGAGATTTTGTATACCCTGTCCCCAGTTTCCCCTGTTACAAAGATCTTGCACTTACGGTATATTTGTCCCAACTAATTAACCAGTCCTGATACGTTGTTGTTAATTCATATTTCCTTAGTTTTTGTCTGTTGTCCTTTTTCTGTCCAGGATACCACGTTTAGTTGTCATGTCTCCTTAGGTTCCTCTAGATCAGGGGTCTCCAGGCATTAGATTCTCCTAGGAGCACCCGTCCCTGGTGCCACAAAGGTTGGGGACCGCTGCTCTAGACCCACAGCGATCAGCTTTTTCTTGTTTCTGATGACCTTGAGATTTCAGGAATGCTGGTCAGGGATTTTGTGGAACGCCCCGCGGTTGGGATTTGTCTGATGTTTTTCTCATGATTAACCTGAGGTTATGGGGTTTTGGCTGTCGCAAGTTTAATCCTTCCTAGGCCCTTTCTTCTTTCTGATTGACTCTCCAGGGAAAAACATCCTGTTTTGGTTGCAGGGGTGTAAAATCGTTCCTTAGTTTTCTGAGGGTATTGATTTTATATTACTGCTTCTTTTACATCTTTGGTTCCTGGCCTCGTCTGTTTCCTCCAGATTCTTTTGTCTGTTTACTTGGTCTCTGCCTTTTAGCTGAGGTCTCAGATGTCTGTGGTCACAGCTGATTGGAAACCGGGGTGTGGGTCAGTGAGGACGCTTGGCGTAGGCTGGGCGGGTGGGAGGCCGACCCTTTTTTCTTGAGCCCCAAATGTCTGTTTATAGGTTTTCAAGAGAAGACTGAGTGTCTTAGCCTGGAGTGTGGAGACGAACCGAGGGACGCACTCTGTCTGTCTGCCACCGTCCTGCGAGGCCAACGGCAGAGGGGGCCTGAGACGGCCACGAGTTGCTATTCAGGTGTTCGCTTAGCTGCTTTCCTCTCATGCACCCCCTTTGACCCGGGCGTTGTCAAGTCTAGACTTGTTTATCTTATCCAGCGCAGGAGAGGCGAGGACGTGGGCGGCTAGGTGTTGGCACGGGCAGCCTCTCTGACCTTTCAGTGTACAGTCCCCGACTTACGGGGCACCCACCACCTGCTGGCGTCTCCAGCCTCGCGGACCTGCCGCAGCCCCGTTTGTAGGACCCTCCAGTGGGCTCAGGCTGCTGTCTCTCATGTCTCTGCTTCGTCCGCCAGAATCGTCCCTGTCTGGGGTTCCCTCTGTTGTTTATTTTCATCTCGGGGTTTTGGAAGGGCGAGCCAGGAATGCCTGTGGTCCTTGTGCCCTGCTTTATCAGAACCCCCTGTATTCCAGACAGTGTTTCTATGAATGGCATTGAGCTAACGGCCGTTCTGGGGTGCGTGTGCCCACGGGTGGACGCAGCCGTGTTTACGGGCCCGTGTGTTTGAGATCGCGTGTCGGCCACACCACTCCGCTGCGTTGTTCACGTGATTGGTCAGGGCAGGCTTTTGTGTCGGCGCATCGAGGGCTGCCATTTGCTGAAGGGGCAGCAGAGTGCTGCGGTGGTGAGTGGGGACGCCTGCTTAGTTGTCACTGCCTCCTCAAATACAGGACGGTGAACTCTGCCCTTCCCCGGGGGGACTCCTTACAAGGAGGGGCCTGCAGGTGCAGAGCGCGGCGGGGCCACCAGGCCCATGTGACGGGAGTAGCTGCACCTACCTGTTGGCGTCCTCTGTGCCATGGTGCCCTGGTGACCGTTATCTCTGGTCCTTCCAGCAGCCTTCTGGCCCCATTGTGTCGAAGGGGACATGTCAGTGGCCGAGTGGCCTTTGGACCCCGGCCTCTCCTGCCTGGGCCATGTGTGTGTGTGCGTGGGGAGCGCTGCCTGCCCAGGGGCTGGCTCGTCAGCCTCCGTGGGGGTTTGTTGTCTCTGGGGTGGGTGGAGTTCGTGCGGTTGGCAGCGGCTGTCCCTTGGTGGAGGACAGAACCGACTTCTGTCTTCGTCTTCCTGTATTTTTCCGGAGGAAAGAGTCTGTGAGGACGTGGGGTTCGGGACGGAGGAAAGAGTGCTTTCTCCTGGGCCGACGACAGGCGTTTCCTGCCCGTTTGCCCTCCCTCTCCGTGCCCGGATTCCAGCTCGCTGCAGGTGACGTCATTCCTGTGGGAAAGGCTTTGGGTGTAAACAGCGTCGCTGGCACCGGGACATCTGCAGCTGGCGGGGACCGGACGGCTCCCTCTGG
Organism: Cynopterus sphinx; assembly: GCA_030015415.1. Classification (NCBI taxonomy): domain Eukaryota; kingdom Metazoa; phylum Chordata; class Mammalia; order Chiroptera; family Pteropodidae; genus Cynopterus; species Cynopterus sphinx. Next base: position 127,702,273 of record CM057385.1, read on the forward strand.
GTGCCTGTCCGCCAGCCTCTCCCAGCTTTTCTTAAAAATCGTTTTCATAATTTTTAAAAACAAATAGCAACTCCACTTAGAATTGACATGCAGCATGTTACGGTTTGGGTTGCCGACCTCTTTTGACACAGAAAACAAAACAACGGAACAGAGGGGCAGATGGCAGGTCGCTAGCATTGCAGCGCGCGGTGACGAGAGACCCTGCAGTGCAGCCAGAAGCGGGTTTCCTGGTGTCAAGTCTCCGTATCTTTTAAGCTTTATTAAAGTTTTTCTACGTGAAGCATGTATTCCTTTTGTTACCGAAAAGCTTCAGGGCCACACGACACCAGGGGGGCAGGACCGCCACCCCCGTGGGGGGGTGGGCTGTAAGGCCCGCGTGCCACTGCGTTCAGCACCCGTGCTGAAGAGGGGAGGCGGGACACTGGGCGTTGAGTGTTGTTTAAAACGAGGCGCAGTGCGGAGTTTATCTCCGGAGGGTTTTCTGAGAACGAGTTAAAGGGGGCTGCCCGCGGACCCCAGACGTCCGTGAGTTCGCCCTCGTGCTTTCGAAGGTCTGCGCTCAGCATCGCGGCCCCGAAGCCTCTAAAATGGGGACAGGCCCCTGGAGCGCCCGAGCTGGAAGCGGAGCTGGGCAGGGCATGGGGCGACACTGGCTGTGGAGGAGTCTGGAGGGATGAGTAGTGTTAGGGCGACGGTGTGGCTGGGCCGCTGGGAGGTGGTGAGAGCAGAGCCAGGGGAATGGCTGTCGTCGGCCGAGGGCCTTCTGAGGGCGGGCGAGCCCTGGGTCCTGTGTGTGGTGGTCTCGTCGGTGAGGTGCTGTCTCGTCATCTGTTTAATCCACGAGGACACAGGCCCGAGCACTGTGAGGTGGAGGAGAGATGCAGACTCTGCTTTGGAGGGATGGGGCTGGTGGGGACTGGGGGGGATTGCGGACCGGACAGGGAGAGCCGACTGGCTCAGGGACGAAGGGCGGGGCTTGCACACCCGAGTGTGCAGGAGAAAGGCGTGGGAAGTGCCCGGGGCCCCGCGGCACAGGCCTGGTGTTCCCTGTGCGTGTGCCGTCTCCTCAGGGGCCGTGGCCCTCTCCTGGGGGTGGCTGGGGTCTCCTGTATGAACACTGGGCTCCTGGGAACTCCGCTTGCACCCCGTTGCTGCCCCTCACACCTTATGTTCACGCAGCTCATTCTTGGACAGGTCGGGGCCGTGTCGGCGGGCGCACCACACACCTTTCCTGCAGAAGCCTCCCTCGCCGGGGCTCCTGCAGGTGGAATGACTGGGTGGCGCTGCAGCGGGGCCTGCGTCCGCTTGCCAGGTGGGCCGGGTGGGCCGGCCCCTGGGCTTCTGGGCGTCCAGTCCTGCTTTTCTGACCGGTGCCCTGTCGGGAGCCTCTGAAAGCAGGGGTGCGAGGGCGTGGAGATGCTGTTTGCGATCGAGCAGCGGCCACCCCACTCCCCACCCAGGCCCGGCTTCCGCCGTCTGGTGCACAGTAGGCCCTTCGTTGAAGTCACGTCACTGTAACGTATCCCTTTCCACACCTGCTCCCTTGAGCTCAGGGGTCAGCAAGCCACAGCCCGCCTGCGTAGATGAAGCTGTGTCGTGGCAGCGGTGCCCTCGGTGGAGGTGTCCGCGATTGCTTTCCTGCCGCAGCACACCCAGAGCTGCTCTCCGGCCCCTCACAGAACGCGTTTGTGGTGCCCACGGCGGGGGCGGGCTGGCGTGTCGTCGTCGGCACGTCCCCAGCACCCAGCGGACGTCAGAATCCGAAGCTCACGTGGCAGCTGCCTCGCTCAGGCCCCTCCTCGCCAGGCCTTGTTGGCGTGCTGGAGGATGGACTGCGTCACCTTGTCGCTGGCTCTCGGGACGGTTCTTCACGTTCGACCGAGACTTGGCACGTCCACTGCCCAGGGACCAAGTCCCCTCCGGGCCCCCGCGGTGGTTCCGGAAGTGTCCGTCCCGCCCGGCAGGCCTTGCCCTTTGGCGTGTCCTGTCTGGCGGGGAGGTCTCCCCTCCCTTCTGTGCAGAGGCTGTCCACCCTCCTCTCCCGGCCCCAGGCTGGGCCCTGCTGCTCGTGTGGGAACGCATTGCTTTGGCTGATGGAGGGTCTTCCCCAAGGGACGGTCTACGCCCTGGAGGGTGGCCTTGGTGACTGCAGGAAAGAGGCCCATGATATGTTCACGTGTCCTGAGGGTCGAGGGCTACTTGAGAGAGCAGAGGGTGATTTTGGCCAGACGTAAGGGACTCAGGGAGGCCTGTGAGGGTGGAGGGCGTGGGATTGCCTGGGGCGTCAGGCTGCCCGTTGGCGACACGGGGGGTGAAGAGAGTGCCCTCTGGAGACTGCAGTGCCGTCATCGGTGCAGCTGGCTGGAAGGCGGGGTCCAGCGGGTCGACCCGCGTCAGAACCAGGGCCAGAGCCAGCGCGTCCCTTTCCTGCGTGCGTGGGAGTCTGGGTCCCCGGGCATGCGGTCTGCAGCCTGGTGGTGTCCTGCCCACGCCCCACGCCTGGCTCCAGCCCTCGGGAGTCTCGTGACTGTGGACACGTCCTCTGCCCTGACTGCACCGTAGTGTCCTCGGTAAAGCAGGCTGATGACATAGTACCTTCCAGAAAGGGCCGTCCTGAGGAGGCCTGAGGGCGGCGTGGGTGCTCAGCAGGGCGTCTGGCCCTCGGGGGTGCTGGCGGCCGCTGTGGTTAGCTCTGGTGTGTCGTCGTGGTTCGCAGTGCATTACAGGCCGTCCCAAGGCCGGCCCGAATCGCCTGTCTGTCTGGGCGGCTGGCACTGGCTGCTGCCCAAGTGCAGGGGAATTAATCCTGTTAGCCGATAAGACGGCCTGCATGTGTGCGGGGAGCTCTTCCCTCTGGAGGACCCGGGCGGCCGGAGTCTCCCAACCTGTCTGACAGGTGGGGCTGCTGTCTGGGGAGGCGGGGCTTGGGAAGATGCCTCTGTTCGGGGATCTGTCTGGTGGTTTTCCGCCCAGCAGAGTCCGGGCCCCTCGGAGCACTTCTTCAGATAACTTGCCAGAGTGTGCAGACCTGAATTCGTTCTAAATGTCTTCATTCCCTGCTGCTGTCTTCCCTGGATTTCAGGCCCCTTCTGCCTCTGCCTTGCGGCCACTTTCTCTTGTAGGCCGGCCCCTTCCAGAGTGTCCCAGGCCCCCCCACAGTGCCTCGGTTAGGGGAGGTCAGAGGAGGGGTGGGCAACCCCCCCCGCCCCAGGCAGAGTAGTGCCCTAGGCTCGTGTCTGTTCTGCGGGCAGTACCGAGGATCCCGGTAGATTCGTTTGGGAAATGAGTTGGTTGCCTACAAAAGGGAGAGAAAGCAGCGTGAAGACTGGCTGCGAGCCAGGCTGTGCCGCCTGCAAGGCCCCGGGGCCTCTCAGCAGCTCTGGTCCCACGGATCCGAGCGTGAGTCATGCGAGAAGGCACACACCTCGGCCAGGCCAGCCCCGTGAGTCACGCCCAGGTGTTCGCTGCGCTTCTGGCTGCCGTGGGCGAGGCTGGTTGGGCGTGCGCCGAAGCTGGTTCGCCCCTACAGCACTTCGTGCTCTGGCCTGGCGTTTGTGGAAACCAGCCGGCCAGCAGCGCAGCGAGGTGGGTATGGAGCTGATTATCCCTGGATTTTGGGTTTCGGTCCAGAGAAGTCGGGCCCAGTGGAGGAACCTCGCGTGCTCTGGGGCCGGCGTCTGTAATCGGCGAAGCTGTGAAGGGCCAGCACGTGCGTGGTGGGCCGTGGAGGCCTCCGCTGCCCGTCGTCCTTCAGGCCGACTGTAATTTGCTGACCCGACTCCGGGGGAAATCGGGGCTGGAAGAACCCTGCAGTGTCAGAACGGCCCCAGGTCCGTTTCCACGGCAGCGGTGGCTCAGCTGCATTGCCCGGTAGCGCCCCAGGTTTATGCGGGAGCACAGACCCAGTCCCGGCTGCGTGGTAGGAGGCGGCTGCTTTGACGGCAGAGCATTCGTCACGCTGTGGCTGCGGGTTCACGTCGTCGTGACTTCAGGGCCCCCTGGGGAGACTGAGGTCTAGGAGCCAGGGGTGGGTCCAGCTGGTAAAACGTGGTCGAGTGGGGGAAGGGCACAGGGAACGGCACGTGCAGGCTTGGTGCAGCGTGTTCGCCGTCGGGCCTCACCGAGGCTCTCCGGTTGTGTGGGCAGAGGGCATTTCACCTGGACGTCGTGGACTGTCAGCATCTGGGAAATGGCTGAATTTACCGGGAAGACAAAGTTCAAACTTCTGGTGTCGCACAGATGATTCTGAATCCCCAGGGGAGTGGCGCGCGGTGGCCTAGGCTTCTCTTCCTTTTTATTTTCCCTTTCGGGGTGCCAAGAGTAGGTGTGCTCAGGTTTCTGGTCTCCTGGCGCTTCCTGGGGATGGGACCAGGGCGTGCCCAGAGGGGGGTCGGGTCGCCGGGAAGACCCCAAGAGCAGCAGTCTTTGTCCTCTCTGACGGCCCGCGGGCCTGGGCAGCGCAGAAGCAAAGAAAGGTTTACCTGTGTCTGGATTGGCAGGGGTTCGGGCTGACAGACTTTCACAAGACTTTTGAGCGATGTCTATAGAAAGAAGTGTTTTCTGGTCAAGTTTCAGGATTGAAAAACATTTGATTTTTAAAAATGAAGCGTGTTAAGGTTTACATGGAAACCCGACGGCCCCGAATGGCTGGGAAGGCATCTTTCCTTCCCCTGCCTTTGCTGATTTGCTTAGAGCTGGTCCTCGGCATGGGAGCTCCCGGTGCCGAGGCTGTGTGCGGCCCTGCGGGGTGTGTGGCCGGGACGGGCGCGTCGCTGGTTTTCCGGAGCGCCGGTGTGGAGTCAGCGGTCCGGTGAGTGCTGGGGTCAGCGGCGGCACGGATGCGGCCTCAGCCGGGCACTGGTCGTCGCCGTGCGGAAGTGAAAGGCGCTGGGGCGTGCTCTTCGTGATGAGCTCTGTGACCGGGGCGGGTCCCCTCGTCTCTGCAGCCCGCCGAGCGTCGTGGCTCATGCCCGCGTACCCTCTGCCACGTCCCAGGCGCCCCTCAGCGCTGGGCACATGGCGGCCGGTAAAAGTACGTTGAAGAAGCGAGAGTTTTCTTTCGTCGCTGTGAAGCACTGCCACCAGTTGAGTGACTTAAAACAACACGGGTGGAGTCTCTCGCGGTTCTGGGGTCCGCAGCCCGAAGCGAGTCTTGCTGGGCTAGAATCAGGTGTCCTCAGGGCTGCGTTCCGTGTTCCTTCTGGAGGAGGGACTCTGTTTTTGCCTTGCCCAGCTTCTAGAGGCTTCCGTCTTCTGAGAGCATCACTCCGGCTTCTGTTTCCGTTGTCGCACCTTCCTGGCTCAAGTCCCTCTTCCTCCCCCTCCTCCTCCTAAGGACCCTTGTGATGACATCGGCTTCACCCCGATAATCCAGAGTACCCTCCCCATCTCAGGATCCTTACTCTGTCACATCTGCCCAGTCCCTTTTTGCCAGAAGACCTAACATAGTCCCAGATTCCGAGAATTGGGACTCTAGCCCTACGTCATCCATCCTGCCACACGAGTTTGTAAAAGGAGTGTTAGGTAGTCCCTCAGCACCCCTCGCACAGTGCACGAGCGGCTCCCGCTGGTGCGTAGCGGACGCGTGTTCTGTCCTTCTGCCTGGGCCCCGCTCCTCTTGGCCCGGCTCGGACAGCCCCCCCCACCCCGGGCTGCCGGCTGTCCCCCACCTGGAGACCTTCCAGAGTGCGGCTTTAAGACTCGGGGTCAGCACGCCTCTTCCACATGTAGCTTTGTGGGCCACATGCTGTCCCTGTTGCGTATTCTTTTTTCTTTTTTCTTTTTTTAAGACATAAAAATGTTAAAGAAACTTTGAGCTTGAGGGCCTCAGAGAGACAGAGCCTTGTCTGGGGCTCTGACCCGCGCTTGCGGCTCCGTTCCAGGCTGTCCGCTCTGCGGGGCAGGGGCCGTGAGGTGCTGTCACCACGGTGGCATTTGTTAGTCGTGCAGTGTGCGTGCGTGCGCGTGTGCTGGGGGGTTCTGGTTCCAACCCAGTTGGTCTTTACTGGTGGTTTGAGGTGACGAAGTGTCTGAAAGTTAGATCTGATCTCCCGTGAGAATTTCGGGCTGATTTACATTCATTCGATAGCCTGTTAAACACGAGCCGTCCTGACGAGTAAGGTCCCCTCCCTGCGCTGGGGCCCTGTGTGCCCAGGGGCCTCAGGGTCCAGCCTGGGGGGAGGCGGCTGCTGTGCGTGATGACGTTCGGGGAGGGCAGGGAACCCTTCAGCACCACAATGAGGGTTTGGACACTCCTGGCCAATCCGCACCCCTGGTCATGGCTGTTCTTTGCTCCTGGCCCACGAGGCAGACGCCGGGGAGGGCTCCTGGCATCTCTGAGCGGCTCTGACGTACCACCTGGGAGCCGTGAGCCCTCGCGAGCGTTTCTGCTGGTTCATTTCTTCATCGTGCCCGAGCCCCCTGCCAGTGGGGTCAGGTTCTGGGGCTTGGCTGCTGACTGAGCCTTTCCCCAGGGCCCTAGCGGACGAAACCAGGGTCTGGGCGAGGATGGGGTTAAGTACACAGTCCAGTCTGGGTGGCGGAAACCGCGTGGGAGGTGACCCCGACACACACGCACCCAGCTCACGGCGCTTCAGCACTCGGCGTCCGCCTGTGTGCGTGCTTTGTGAGCGTTTTCTGGTAGGAAGTGCCTGCTTATCTGTGCCCGCTCCCGAGACAGCGACGAGCTGGTCGTGGGTATCGGTCAAGGTTTGTGAAACGAATGAAAGGATGGCTTGTCCCCAGTTTTGCGTCGGAACAAACTCTGCTCACGTTGGACGTGGCTCCGGGTACACCTGCCTGCAGGGCTGTGAATCAGCGTCCCCCGGCTCACGTGTTTGCGGCCCCAGTTTTAACGGATCTTCGTTCCCTGTGCTGTATGGTCTTGGATCGTAATAAATAGTTTTCACTTAAAGTCGTCTTTGGGGTACAAGGTGCCTCCCCCGCTCACCGGCTGCGTTCTTTCTGGCCTGTGGGCTTCAGCTCCTGCCTGTGGCGTTCGTCAGTGGACGTGTTCACAGTTATCTCCTCTGTCGTCAGTCAGTGCGCCTAACGTGGTGCTTTAGCTCCCTTTCCCGTACGTGAGCCCCCGTGGGCCGCAGTGGTCACTCACGCAGTGTTCGTTTCATGATCAAGGTTAGGACCTGTAGCCAAGGCTGAGTGTAGAGCAAACGGCCCTGCAACGCTTGGTCCTCGGTCCTGGCGCGGGGCACGCACGCACTCCGGCGGGCACGCACGCACTCGGGCGGGCACGCACTCGGGCGGGCACGCACTCCGGCGGGCACGCACTCGGGCGGGCACGCACTCGGGCGGGCACGCACTCCGGCGGGCACGCACTCCGGCGGGCACGCACTCCGGCGGGCACGCACTCGGGCGGGCACGCACTCCGGCGGGCACGCCATGAGTGAGCGAGCGAGCGAGCTAATGAACTGATGAGGAAAGTGCTAATAGACGTGTAGACGCCTGGGGAAAATCCCTGGCTGCAGCCGCTTTCCTGGGGTCTTTGAGATTTCCTCTACGTGGAAGAGGCTGGCACGGCTGGGGCCGCCGCTGTGGGCTGGCACTCCCTGGGGAGCGCTCGCTCTCAGTGCCCCCCGCCCGCCCTCCCTCCCACCGTCACCGCCACCAGCCGCACCTGGGAGAGCCGGGCTCACGTGCCTCAGCACGCCTCTTCTGTCTGGGCGCCGGTTCTCTGTCCTGAGAAGCTCACGTGCCTTACCGTCCCGACGTTCTGCCGACTGGCACTCCCCTTTGATACGGTTTTGCTCGTCCTCGAAGCGGTCAGCCGTCAGTGAGTCGGACACGTGCCCCCGCCATCCTGCTTGCCGTGGTTTGGGTGTTACGTGGGGGCGCCACGGTGATGAGCGTTTGTTTTTCCATCTTGGAGAGGTCGTTGACTCGGAGGGAGGACTCGGTGTGTCACATTTCAGCTGTGAGCAGCAGACTGCGGCCGGCTCTGAACGTGAGGTGGGGGGCTGGCATCAGCAGGTCCGCACCGCGCGCGTTCAGTGTGAGCGAAACCGCCCGGGCGTGGTTCTAGGGACGGACGGTCCAGAGCTTCCTTCCGATCTCCAGGGAGATCCAGGATCCCCGAAGGGTCGAATTCGTGGACCGGAGCTTCTTGTGGAGTGACACTCTCTTTGTCCCTTTCCAAAGGCAGATCGGGAGCGGTGCCGAGAAAAATTTCCTTACTAGATGACATTTCATCGCAATGTCCGATCGTTTGGGGCAAATAACCAAGGGCAAGGATGGGAAAAGCAAGTACTCGACTCTCAGCCTGTTTGACAAGTATAAAGGGAAGTCAGTAGACGCGATCCGATCCTCAGGTAAGAGCCTGGTCCGCGGCCGCTGCTCCACTTGCCCCTGTGAGAAACTCCACGTCAGGGCCCCCTTGACCCAAAGTCCCCGGCCCGGGCGGACGGGTGTGGTCCCTGCAGATCAGCCTGGGCGTGCAGTGGTCACCAGGAGATCGGGAGGCCGAGTCCCCTCTGCTCCTGCTGGTCTGATTTCAGAGCCTAGAATATTCTGACTCTGCTGCAATGGGGCCGCCCCCCTCACCCCCACCCCATCTTACCTCCCTGAAGCCATGGGTGTTTTCAGCCCGATGGTGAGGTGGAGCCTAATTTGCATTAGCGTTACCGGGTTTGGATTTTGGGTTTGGATTCCGTGGCTCCAGTATTCTGGAACTCGGTGGGAAAGTTCCTGCTGACGCTGTCCACACCCCGTGGGGGCTTTGTGAGTTGTGGGGCCCCGCTCAGGCCTGACCTGGGCCTGGGCAGAGGTTGTCCTTCAGTCCTGTAATGAGGCCAGAGCATCTCAGTCTCCAGAGAAGCTGTGACCGTGTGGGACGGAGGTGCCCGGGCCTGGCCGCTCACCCATGTCGTAAACTCCCTCAGCCTTCCCCTGCCCCCTAGCAAAAGGGGAGCCTCTGCAGAGACCCGGCAGCCCCTGGGTCCCTGCAGGCCTTGGTGAAGGGCTTGGAAAGTGACTGGAACGACTCCCAAACACCACTTGCTTGTTCCGCAGTGGGGGCCGCCCCTGGATTGTGCTCTGTTGCCTTTGTCACCACCCGTCAGTGGAAAAACGCAGCTGCTTGGCCTTGGCCTCTTTCCTTCTGTGACGTTCCATGCGCTGTCGGTTTCCACCCCTCTCTCCCTGCAGTTATTCCTAGACATGGCTTACAGAGTCTCGGGAAAGTTGCCACAGCCCGGCGCATGCCACCGCCTGCAAACCTGCCAAGCTTGAAATCTGAAAACAAAGGAAACGACCCCAACATCGTTATAGTACCCAAGGACGGGACGGGATGGGCAAACAAGCAGGACCAGCAAGACCCAAAGAGGTGCGAGTGGTGGTGGTGGTGCGGGGGACAGGCTGGGGCGGGCCGGGGCTCTTCATGCCACTTGGCTCCCTTCTGGTCCATGGAGGGTGCTGTGGGCCTCCCAGCGGCAGAGCTGGAGGGTGGGGAGGTACCAAAGGAAGCCGCTTTGACCCCACCTCATGCTGCCCAGTAGTTTCTCGCTCCTGCCTTCATTTTTCCTGGCCCTTGGAGCCGATGCAGGGCTACCTGTGCCAGGTACCAGCGTCCCTAGGAAAGGCCTCCTCGCCCCAGAGGAGTCACTCAGCCAGCTCCTAAAGAGCCAGTGTGGACAGAGCTGGTGCCCTGGCGGAGCCCCGTGTGCCGGGCTCAGCTTGAGCAGGCGGCCTCCCGGCTGCGGGGCCAGCAGATTCCCACAGAGTCTGGTCCCAGATGGACCCAGTCACGAGGGAGAGTGGCCAAGCATCCCCATCACAGCCCCCTCTGCCTGCACAGCACCCGAGGTGGCCTTTAGGAGCCCAGGGTCTGGCACGGAACTCAGAGAAACAGCAGCTTCGGGCCGCCGTGTGCTGGGGCCGGCAGTACGAGGCCTGGCCCGGCCTGGCCCATTCTTCCCGGGGCTCCGCCGAGGCCGTTGCCAGACGCCAGAGCCTCCACCTTCCTCCTTCCACTGCGAGTCCCCTGCCTGAGTCCCGGCTAGGGACGAGGCTGCCCAGGAAAGAGGATTTGGGGTTTGTGCTGGGAGAGCCGAGGAGGGCCAGGCCCTTGCGAAGGCGGGCGGGCAGGATCCTGCTGCTGGGGTTTGCTTATTTGGGAACAAAAGCGACACGGCCCCATCTCAGGCACCTTCCTGCCCTGCGTCTTGCCTGGTCTGGCCGATGACGCTGGGATCCAGAACGCAGCCGCCAGCCGCTGTCGTCCTCTCTCACTGGCAGTGTCCACGGGGGCTCGTGCAAAACCTCCCTGGGTTACTGCAGGCAGGGCGCAGGGGGGAGCAGCTAATTCGGGGCCGTAAGGTAGTAGTAACCGACACGGCGTCCGCAAAGCCACTCAAAAGCTTTTCCCGACATTGCCTGGGGCCCATGCTGGCCGGTGGTATGGTGTGGCTCCTGGAATGGGCAGACGTGCGTGTGGTGTCCAGCCAGGCCGGTTTTTAGTGGCTTTACAGGACCTGGAGGATCATAGGACTTCGGAGCTTCAGGGTCCTCCTGTGAAGTGAGAATGATACCTGGTTCCAGGGCGGGCACAGGAAACAGGTGACGTAACGCGAGCCCGATGGCGGGAGTGTGTGGCGAGACCAGCTGTTTCTGTCCCCGTTCTGGTCACGGTGGCCCCGGCTATGACGAGGTGGACGTCACACACTTCGGTGTGGCGGCGACATGCCGGTGCTGTGGAGGCTCTAGAGTGAGGGGACAGCGCTGCTCCCTCCGCTTGTCCGCCCGCACCAGCACCGGGCCAGTGTTGGCAGCGTTCACGACGCCTGTCGTGCTGCACGGTGCTGCTCCCTGCCAGGGTGCGCGCTGGAGCGGGCAGCAGACTCCGGCCCTGGTTCTCTGCTGCCCCTGGCCACCCCGCCTTGGGGTATCAAAGAAGTGGCAGAGTGGGGGGGGTGTCTGATTGCATAGAGAACACAAGGGACTGTGTAGAAGCCCCCGTTTCGGGTAGAAGGTGGCGTGAGAGGGGTCAGCAACCTTCGTTTTGTGGCATCGTGACGTGGTGAGTCACTGGGGCTAAGCAGACCTTGAAGAGTGTGTACAGGTCGGGTCAGCTGTGGCTCCGGCTTACACGTGAGCCACTGGCCGCGGGCAGTCTGCCCCAGCGGGCGGCTGCCCGCCTCGCGTCATGTTGGCTGGCACGAGTGACAGCGAGGCCGCCCAGTCAGCAGAAGTCCTCCTGGAGGACCTTTCTCGTCGCTCCTGACAGGTGGCCTGTGGCCGGACGACCCGGCCGCATGTGGAGGGAGGGCGGTCTGGCCGCGTCTCTCAAACTTCAGAACGTCTTTTTACCCAGCGGCTCCGTTTCTGAGAACTTGGACCGCTGAATTACTCACACAGGAGTGTGCAGAGACGTGGATACGCACGTTCGTAGCAGCTTTACCTGTCGTAGGAAAAGGTCGGAGGTCGCTAAACCGTGGCCTGTCCGGTTGTGCTGTGTCACTAAACGGAAGAGGGAGGTCCGTATGTTGTCACGAGAAGGTGCTCGGCGTGTTAGGCAGTTTTGGAGTCGTCTGTTGGTGCTATCCCACTTGTGGTGAAAGATACTCTGTCATCTAGAGAAAAGTCTGCCGCGTTTCTTGGAGGACAAGATCGTGACGAATTCTGTTCTGTGAATTTACAAACTGGTTTTTACTGTGAACACTCACTTCCCTCAGAAAGCCAAGAGAAGGTAAAAACCGTCGCGCCTCAGAGCAGTCGGTCAGGAGAAGGCCCGGCGCCTGCTGCAGTGCCTCAGTTTCTCCGCTGGCGAACCCGCCCTCGCGCGCGGTGCACAGGGAGCTTCCGTGTGCAGCCTGGAGGCTCTGCGGGAAGGCAGGACCGTCCTGCCCGGTAGGCCTCAGGCCCCGGTCCCGGTGTCCTGTTCTGTCTGTCCTTCGCCAGCGTCAGCGTCCGCTGGGGAGCACCGCGCCTCGGCCGGAGGAGGTCTGGCTGCAGCGGTGGCCCTTGAACATGCCGAGGGACCTTGTCAGCCCGGCCTGTCCGTCTCTGACTGTCTCTGACCCTCCCTCGTGCGCTGTGTCTGTCCAGTTCCAGTGTGACGGCCTCTCAGCCGCCGGAGTCGCTGCCGCAGCCGGGTTTGCAGAAATCTGTCTCCAATTTACAGAAGCCGACGCCGTCGATCAGTCAGGAGGTAGGTGCTGGGGACCGCGTCCTGGCTGCGGCTCGGGGGTGGGGCCCGGGCGCCCCCGGCGTTGGGGGAGGGCGACGGAGGGAGGGCGGCTTTGCGAGGTTCGCCCGCACCCGAGGCAGGCCGACCGCTGCGCTGAGTGACGTTAGAAAGCGAGCACGCGAACGTGCCGTGGTCACGGACGTGGTCGTTTAGTCTGCGGCTCTGTAGAGAGACCCTGGAGAGAGTCGCCAAGACAGAAAGAAAAAAAGGCAAGCAAGCCCCTCTGCTGTTGCGTTTCCCGGCATCGTTAACGTGCTCGCGTGCACTATGACAAGGACAGAAGGGACACCGATTCGTCCTGGGAAACCTTTCCGAACAGCGTCTCCAGGAACCAGGGGTGCTCAGAGCGCACTCTGGGCAACCCCGCCCACCGCCCTTTATTCGTTGGCGCGTTTGGACCGTGTTCCTGCACGGAAAGTCACGGTGTAACTAAGCGAGAGCTCACTTTACACTCAGTCCCCCGCGTGGGTGAGTTTCAGAGGTCGTCAGGCGGTCACGTCAGCTGGAAGCAGTCAACCTGGGTGAGAAGCCGACTCTCAGAGGCGAGCAGAGGCAGTCTCGACCCCGGGACCTAGCGCTCCCGGCTCTCCTGAAGGGGGCTCAGCTGACGTGTTTCCTTCTGTCCTGCCGCCTGGGCAGGAGGCAGCCTGAGGCGTCGCTCCCCCGTCCGGGGGAAATCCCTCGATTTGCTGCCAGGATACCCCCCTCCCCAGCAGTGAACTGTGCTTTTGGAATTAACGAAAAAATTAGAAATCCTATTCACGTGCGCCTCCAAGTTCTCTGGCCTGAATCCGCGGGGCCTGCTGACCAGTCAGATGTGTGGAGCTGAGTCTGTTTCTCTGGACTCGAAGCCGAGATGGTGCAGCCGCAGGTTTGGCCCTGGCCGTACGGCAGACTCACCTGGGGAGCTTGTCGGGGTCTGTGTGCCTGGACCCCCCACCCGGAGGGCCTGGGCCCGCCGGGCGTCCGTGGGCGGTGCTGAGGGGAACTGGGAGGAGCCCCGCGCCGGCGTAGCGCAGCTCTCCTCCGCTGCGCTCTGGTTCTCTCTCGCCGGCAGAGGAGGTGGGAAGAGAGCCCAGCACCTTCAGTTTCTGCAGCCTCCCCCAGAGGGTTGGCAGCATCCTGCTCTTGGGATGGAGTTTGCCACAAAACCAGTGACCGCTCCTTTGCCCTGTGGGCGTTCGCTGCCAGTTTAGTGCCTTTGATGGGCGAGGGCAGGGGTGTCACTCCTGTGGCCACAGCCAGCAGGTGGGAGGCTGCGGCTTGGCCCCGGGGCCCCTGTGATTCCTGCCGGGTCTGGGGGTGCGCCCTCCCGGAGGGACTGCCCGCCCCCTGAGGTGGACTTTTGGCGAACCCTGTGAGCATTGCCGGCCACCGGTCAGGCCTTCAGGGCCACCCCCGACGAGCAACCCCCGATTAGACTGAAGACGAGGGACGGTGGCCGCGTCGCGTGCGCGTGTAGTGGTGGCAGGGGGCAGACTGTCAAGGAGGGTGCCAGGGGAGGGTAATTATTCAATCAGGGACCTAATCCAGGAGGTGATGATCCTGCTGCGTGAGCTTCGTTCCCGTGTTTCCACCTTTAGTGGGAGGGGCAGGCTGCCGAGTTGATGACCTTAGTGGTCGGGGACCCGAAGGGGCTTTGAACACAGGGTGGGGACTCGTCCTGGTCCTGCCTCCCTAGCTGGGTGTCCGAGTCAGGTTGCTCCTGCTGAACGACGCCGGCGTGTGACCAGCGCCTTCCCGGGGTGTGGCAGGGTTTGGCTGGGCGGGGTGTGCCTGGCGTGATGCTTGGCCGTGGTGAGCTTCGGGCAGAGGGTAGCTGGTGGGACTGAGCCCGAGCCCGGTGAGTCCAGGTGGGAGGAGAGGAGGAAGGCCTCTCGCTGGGGCCTGGACCTTGTAGAGTGACAGTCGTTAGGGCAGGGGGACAGCGGCCCGTCCAGCGTGTCGGCTTGCCTGCGTTCTGCTCCTCCATCGGCAGGGGTGCAGCTTCTGGGACAAGTGCTAGGATGGGGGTTTGTTCCGTGTGGCCAGACCGAGTAGCTCTGAGTGGGCCGGAGCGGCCACCGGACAGAATGTTCCGGATCTCAGCGTGAGGGTGGATGTGGGTTTGAGTCCTGACGGCCGTGCAGCCGTGTGGCTCTGAGCTGGTCACGTGCCCCCATGCTGCTGCTGCTCCGTTCCTGACACCCGACTGCTGTGCCAGGCGGGGCGCTGCATGGGGCCCCCGTGGTGGGGCGCCGTGGCTGGAGCGAGGGTGCGGCCCGCAGGCCCACCTCGTCCTGGCTCACCGGGCAGTGGGCGGCAGACCCTCGGGCTGGCCCTCTTCTAACCCTCTGGCTTTCTTTCAGAATACAAATTCAGTGCCAGGTGGACCAAAGTCATGGGCACAGCTGAATGGAAAGCCAGTAGGACACGAAGGTGGTAAGCGAGCGTGTGTGGCGCTGGGGTGGGCGGGCGGGAAGCATGAATGCCTTCTCTGGACGGGTCCACTTGGGTCCAGCTCGTCGCTGGCCCGAGGCTTGTGGACGTCTCACTCACCGCAGAGGTTCGCTCTGTGGAGCCCTTGCCTTGGCCCCGGGGGTGGAAGCACGGATTCCGCCAAGCGTGTCCTGGCTAAGACAGCCCTCCTGGGGTGTGAGGCGACCCGGGCGGCCGGCCTGCTTCCTTAGTCATCTCTGCTGCTGAGGGAGTGGGCGCCTGCCCAGCGCCACCGGGAGGCGTGGCGAGGTGTGACGACCACCTGCTCGCGGGCAGTGGCTCTGCGGCAGCGCGTTCGGGGGCGGTGCGGTATCTGCTGCCCCTGGTGCCGTGTCTGCCTGTGGTCGGCAGACCTGGGGTCCTTCAGCGAGGGGGGTGGGGGACAGCGGAGTGGGAGAGTGCTGAGTTCTAGTGGTCACTGAGCGCGGCTTCCAGGGCAGGCCCCGCAGGTTCACACGAGGACCGGTGGGGCCTGAGCAGAGGGTAAGCAGGTACCCTCCAGCCACGACCCCGTCCGGAGTGCAGCCCAGGGTCAGCGGGCGTGGCTGGGAGAAGCCAGAATTCCCCATTTTTCTACGTGAACCCTTGGAAGTTCTCAGCGTTAGCCCAGGTGTTTCCAGCACAGTGCCGCCCAAACTGGGTGTCGCCTCCGAGCTGGAAGTGGCGGTGGCGGTGTGCGTGGGCAACCACAGTCGCCCGTGTCGCTGTGAAGCAGCACTCGCTGCCCTTCGTGCCCTCTGTCCCCAGTCCTGGAGTCTCCCCTGGCCTCCTGCGTACCCCTGCCAGCCAAGGCCGTGCCGGACTGTACCTTGTAGCTTATGTTAGAAAACGGCTACGTGTCCTGCCCGCCTCCCTGCAACCTCCCTGCGCCCCGTCTGGGCTGGAAACACTGTGTGGCCGGAGGCTCCGTCCTTAGTGTCCAGTGGGGGTGACACGTCAGTGTCCCAGAGGAGCCGTGGGCACAGCCCGCGCGCTCTCGACTTCCCCAGGGGGCAGGGACCGCTCAGCCTCGTCCACGGTGGGTTCTCCAGTCTGGAGGGTGGGGTGGCAGGGTGAGGGGTGAGCAAGCTGAGTCCCGGGGCCGGAGGGGCTGTGGCAGGCGTTCAGCCCCCTGAGATCAGGTCGTTGAGGAGGCTTTTCAAAGAGCCTTCACCAGACGCCGACAGCGGTTCTTTGGTTTTCGGCAGTCTCGCCTCCTGTAAGGTTAGAGTTTGAAGTAAATCAAATGTGTTACTTTCTATTTAGACAGAACTAGAAAGACTTAAAAAAAAAAACCGTGTAAATCGGGGCGGCCGCTGTGGAGAGCAGTTCGGCACTGCCTGCCGCAGGGTTGAGACGTGTCCCTTCTGACCTGGCAGTTCCGCTTCGAGGGGATCGCCCTATACATTATGTCGCCCGGGAGTGAAGTGACGCTTACAGGATTAACAGCCAACGATCGGAAACAGTCGCTGGAAACGTCTGTCACACGATAGTACTTTAATGAAATACCGTTTGGCTGTTAGGAAAAGAGGCAGTTTGTGCCGATTCGGCACGATCCCGAGGGTGCGCTCCTAAATGGAAAAGGTGCCCCGTCGTCGGTAGAGTGCGTCACCGTCCATGCGGAAGATGGGGGTGTGGAGAAGCCGCACTCCTAAAAACGGTTCACGCGCGTAGCGGGAAAGTGTCTGCTCTTCCAGGGCCTCAGAGATGGGCAGATAGGGCGCAGGGGTGGGAGGAAGGCTTCGGGTTCTGCCTTCTCATGGCTCCTTACTCTCGAACCTCGTGATTGCGTGACCTGACGAAAAGAAAACGGCGTAGAAAACAGTTCTGAAACACGGTGAAGTGCTCCGTGGACACGTGGTAGCCCCTCCGGCGAGGCAGAACCCAGGAGCCCAGGAGGAGAGGACAGACCGTGCTGGGCGCAGGCAGGGCGGGGTGGGAGCCTGGCTTCTGGGCGCCCCTCCTGTGCTGGGCGCACGAGCCCACGACGCCCTCCGCTGCGGGGACCTGCGTGTGTTGCCCACAACATTTTCCAAAGGATTCTGAGCTGACGGGCTCTGTCCATGTGGGCGGTGGTTGACGGTTCTGTGACACCTGGAAAGGACCCAGGCCGCCTGGTCGCGTGGGTCAGGCAGAGGCCAGGGGCGCGCGGCTGAGAACGGGGCCCGGGGTTGGTGGGCGAACGTGACAGAGCATCGAGGCCCTAGACTACGAATGGGCCTGCTTTGGTCTGAGGTGCGAGCTCTGCCCTTCGTCATTCATCTGTGGGGGGCAAGTCTGATTCACGTTCACGGTCGTGCTTTTGTGACGCTGCAGGCAGGGAGAAGCACTGGGCAGCCCCCTTTTTACCCCAGATAGCCCTGCTTTTCCTGCAGCAGCTTTCGTGTTTCCCTTTTGCCAGTTCTCAACACGGCCAGGTGACTGGGAGTCTCAGTCCCCCTCACAGGGCGGTGGGGCTCCGTGGTGGTCCTTGGGGACTGTCTCTCAGGGTCATCGTTGGTGAATAGTGCGTCCAGTTGTGACCCTGGCGGGTTCGTTTGACCCTGGACCTGCTTCCTGAGTGGGATGGCGAAGGCCTTGCCGCCGTGCGTCTGCGCTGATGCGCTGTCTGCCCCAGACAGGGTCCGCCTCAGTTGCCGGCCCGTGAATCAGTGGTGCCGAGGGAGCCACGACGAGGAGATTGGGCTTCACTGTCCAGGGCGCAAGGCGGGTCCTGGCGGGCGTTGTGCTGTGTGAGATGATGTCATCCAGTTCAAACATAAAGGGACCAGTGCCCACGCTGGACCCTAAACTGCATCGTTTCTTACTGCCTGGTCACCTGGAGGGTGGTGGTCGGTTCCCAGTGCTGCGTGCCCGGAGGGAGAGGAACAGGGAGGGGTAAGCAGCGGCTGCTTCTCGCAAGGAGCTCCTAGTGCTGGAGCGAATGAAAGAGAAGGAAACTGCTCCTGGGACCCCAGAGCGCCACGCTCGGCCGCCGTCCTTCAGGGACTTGGTGGGAAGAGCGTAAATCCAGGCCCGGGCCCTGGGGAGGTTGGTGGGCACTTTCTGTGGGCATCACCCCCACAGGGAGGGCATTGACATCCCGGGGACGGTCCGCCAAAGACTGCTAGTGTCCGCCTGCGCGGTCAGCAGAAGGACCTCGCTGCCTTCCAGGGGCTGGGAGCTCTGGCTGGAGCAGGTGTGATGGCTCCCCCCGGCCAGGCCCCAGTGCCCTCCGCCGGGCACGGCACAGCCGCGTCCGGTGGTGTGGCTTGCGCGTGTGCACCCCGCAGCAGAGGACTGTCCGCGCCGGTCTCACTCGCTCCATAAGTCTTTCTGGTTTTCTCGGCAGGTTTAAGGGGCTCAAGCCGACTATTATCCTTCTCTCCCGAGGAATTTCCGACGCTGAAAGCAGCCGGCGGGCAGGACAAGGCTGGCAGAGAAAAGGGCGTCTTAGATCCGTCGTATGGGCCAGGACCAAGCCTCCGCCCCCAGAGTAAGCGCCCGGGCCCGCGTGGGGCAGGGGCACTTCTCGTCCTTCTGTCCTCGTCGAGGCCTGCCGGTCCTTACAGCCGGAGCCCGAGGGGCAGGCCCCGCCTGGAGAGCGTGTCAGCCGTCCCCCTGACCTCTGCGCGTCTGGACTTACTCCCTGCTCTGGCGGTCACCTCTCCTTACTTGTCGTTTGGGTCGGGCCAGGCCCGTTGGCCTTCCCAGCTGTCATCAGGTGTCAGTTCTGCTGAGCTTGTGCAGTCCTGGCCAGGACGGACCACGGGCCGGTTACCTTGGCCCCAGAGCCAGGAGCTTGTTTTCTAAATCAGCGATGGGCGGACTTGGCCGAGTGCCGTCAGGATCGCTCGGGGACTGTGCTGAAATGTCTGATTACTAGCACTCCCCATCCCCGGCCAGCCTCGAGTCGCTGCTTTTCAACAGGCCCCGCTGGGGGTCGTCGTGTGGTCCCCCCAGCACTGGCCTCCCTTTCCCGGGGTCTGGCCAAGGAGTCGGCAGGACTGGGTAGCGACACTCGCTGGCTGTTTTAGTAGTTTTTTTCTTGACGGCCTTGGATGGGGAGAGGTTAAGGCGTTTAGGAATGGGTTTTTCTCTCTAGAGATCCGGAACTGTTTCTTGTTTTGGGGGGGTGTGGGGGGTGGGCTCGATCAGGTCTCATCGTGAGAGAGACTTCCGTTTGCTTGTTGTGGTCAGTCCCCAAGGCGTCCCATTGTCAGCCAGTATCTAGGAAGTGAAATGACGACTGCAGCTCTGCCTACAACGCGGGTGCACGCTGGGGTTCGTCTACTCCAGACGAGAGCTGTAGTTTTCTGGGGTTAGTTGAGATGAGCTGCTTCGTAAAACTCCAACAGTTTAGGAGTAGGAGCTTCTGGGATCAGTTCCACCTCCTCATTTGAGAAGACGAAGCAGCCGCTGGCCGGAGGGGCGACCGCAGGGCTGACCGAAGATCACATGTTCGGGGTTAGAGGGCGGGAGCCGCTGTGGCTTTGTGGCTCCCGCAGTGGGTCCCTCTGTGCCAGGAGCCACACTCAGGGGCCTTCCATGTTTCAGCCTCGAACCAAAAGCTGGCTGAAGAAAGGACGGGCCCACGTATGTCGTTTCTCCTCGGCCTGTAATCCACCGGCTCCTGCCACGTCGGCCAGGGGAAAGTGTCCTCTGAGGGAGGAGACCAGAAGCTTCCATCGGTGCCCGGCAGGAGGGCTCCCTGGTGCCACAGAAGCCGGAGGGAGCGAAGGCCTCGAGGGCAGGCCCCAGAGCCTCCCCACCCCGCAGGCCAGGGCCGGGCTAGGGCGGCTGCACCTTGTCCCGTGAACCGGGGCGGTCTCTCTGACCAGAGGTGCTGCTGCCGAACAGTTGGGGAAGGTGTCGGGGCTCACGCTAGTGTTGGGGTCAAGTAGCACGGCTGTCGGCTCCCTTGGGGGTCCGCTTCGTGGTGACTGGTTCTGGGCCCCGTGGACACTGCGCCCATCCGTGCTCGCCTTCTCTCTGAGGGGACCCGAGTTCGTATTTCTCTTCCAGGCAGACGCCCCTCAGCCAGCTCTCAGGCTCAGTGGCCAGGTGTCCCTACCGCCTTCCCTGACAGGCTTGACTGGTCCGCTCGACTCTCCCCTTTTTGTGTGTTTGTTTTTTCTTTTTTAAATTTTTCTTGGTGAATGAGGGGGGTCCCTTGGCCTTCAGGACCTCACACGATTCCCCCCCTTCTCCCTTTTTGCCCCCTTTCGATTTCCAGATGTGACAAGCTGGCGGGAGGGCGGTGGGCGAAACATCATTTCTGCCACGTCTCTGAGCGCCTCCCCCACTGAGCTGGGCAGCAGGACCTCGGGTGCGGGAGACGGCGCCCCCTCCTCGGCATGCACCAGCGGTTCTCAGGACCCCTCTCTCCGCCCGGCCCAGCCTGTCCGCAAAGGGGCGTCACAGTTCCTGGGAAATGCATACCACCCGCCTACATACCACGACATGCTTCCTGCCTTTGTAAGTCTGCAGAGCGCGCTTCCCCGCGAGGTCGGTTGTCCTTGTCCCCGAGAACCTACGCCGTGTGGTCGCACGTGCACCCCCGGCTCTCCCGCCCAGGCTCCCTCGGCCCTGCCGCCCTGCTCCGGAGGTTTCCTTCAGCTCTGCGCTTTCCCTCCCCCTCTGCCAGCCTAAGGGCCTCTGGCTTCGTTCCCTGGTGACGTGGATGTCGTTACTTCAGCTCTGTTTCCTTAGAAAAGCGAGAGGCGGGTGTTGCCCGAGACCCAGGCCCCCAGGTTTACTTAGCGACGGCGGGAAAGAAATGGGGAGACGGAGGCAGGATTGAGTGGGAAACCCCAAGGCTTTCCTGTTTTTTGTTTCTTTTTAAAATTTCTCCCCCATTATTTATTTTCCAAAACAAATTCTCGTGCCAGGTGGAACTTAGAATTCGGGTCATTACCGGAAAAGCCTGTTCATGGCTGTTATGTTTCAGATGTGTTCGCCGCAGTCCTCGGAGAACCCGGGCTCAGCGGAACGAGGACCTTTCCCTCTCCCCCAGCTCCGCCTGGAGCCCCGCGTTCCCTTTAGACAGTTCCAGATGAACGACCAAGATGGGTAAGGCTCCCGCCCGCCCGGGTGAGAGATTGGGTCGTGGTGCGGGCTCCGGGCCGAGCTGAAGTTGGGGCGC
Organism: Cynopterus sphinx; assembly: GCA_030015415.1. NCBI lineage: Eukaryota > Metazoa > Chordata > Mammalia > Chiroptera > Pteropodidae > Cynopterus > Cynopterus sphinx. The sequence goes on from CM057385.1 coordinate 127,723,053, forward strand.
GTGCTTCTTGCTGCTCCCCGGCAGGGCACCGGCACGTGCAGGAGCGAGGAGACCTGCTCTCGGCGACGCGTTTGTTCCCTCCGTGTTTCTTATGAACGGAGGTGATTTCAGTGCAAACACGAACTTTTGCAATCTAAGACTTTTTTTAGAAAAGTGCTTGGGTTTGTTGTCATCTGTGGGTGTCCTTGATGTGAGTCCGGTGCCTTAAACTCAGCCCGTCCCCCTCCCTCTCTCATCAGAAAAGAAAACCGACCAGGAGTGACCCGCCCGGCCCGGCCGCTGAGGCAGCTGGTGGGGCGGGCCCCGCGGCCCACCATCATCAACGCGGAGAACCTGAAGGGCCTGGACGACCTGGACACCGACGCCGACGACGGCTGGGCAGGTGGGCCTCGCCCCCGTGGGCTCCGAGCGGTGGGTTCGGAAGGCGGGGCGCGGCCTGTCTCTGCTTCCTGAGGGTGAGAAGCCCGCCCTGGTTTCCCTGGGCTGGCCGCGCTGCCCCAGGTGGCCTTGGTGTCTGGGTGGCTTCACCGGCACTTGGAGTGGGGTCCCCTGGCCCCTCTCAGCCTCTTTTTGGTCTTCGGCCTTGTTCTTAGCGCTGTGGTAGATTTTGCTGTTAACATTTTTAAAAGACTTTTTTTATAATGGGAAAAGCAAAATATTGTAACGAACCCCAGCTCCGCATCGCCCAGCTGCAACAGGTACCACCGGAGTTTGGCCTGTAAGTTTGTTCTGGAATCTCTGTTGGCTTTTGGTGCCATCCTTGTTTATCTTCACCCACCCTCACCCCCAGCCTGAGGATTTTCTTTTACATTTCTGTCTGTCTGTTTTAATTACACTGGAAGGGCACACATCTGAATTGTGCAATTTTGACAGGCGGATGTGCTTATGTAGCATACGCCGCATCGAGAGAGGCAGCCTCTCTCATCCCCACCCGCCAGCCTCCCCGCCCCCCCACGGCCCAGGGCCTCCCACTGCTGGGTCTCACCTGCTGCAGAACTGCAGGGGAATGGGGTCCCCCGGCTCTTCCTCTGCTGTGGCGTTCTCGAGGTTCACCGGTGCTGTGTTACGTCCGTATCCACGGTCGCTTTCAGTTACTGGGGTGGATTTTTGTTGTGACTTGTTTACTCGTTCACAGTTCCATTGCGAATAGCATTCACTTCTCGAGTAAATATCTAGGCCTGGAACTATTGGGTCAAAGGGAAGGCGTGCGATTCCGTGTATAGGAACCGCCCAAACCTGTTCCCCGGTGGCCGTGCCAGTTCACGTCCCGGCGGGGGAGCAGGAGAATTTGTTGCCCTGCATCCGCACACCCCCGCGTTCGTCCTTTTAATTTTAGCCGTGATGGTGGGTGCGTAGTGGTATCTCACGGTGCTGTAAATTTGCATTTTGCTGATGACTAATGATGATGAACCCGTTTTCATGGACGGTTTGGCTACTAGTATGTCTTTTTCTTTCTTTCCGAGTGGCCCAAGTCCTTTTTGACATTTCACAGTGTTTTTCCCCATTGTCTGCCTTGTCTGATTCATTTCTTCGCACTGTTTGATGAGCAGTTTCTCATTTTGATGAAGTTTAATTTATAGATTTGGGTTTTTGATGGTTATTATTTTGTGTCCTGTCTAAGAAGCCTCTGTCTCCCCTCGGTGGTGACGATGTTCCCTAACGTTTTGTAAAGCTTCTAACTCAGCCTTGTTCGGGGGTCTGTGGCCCACGTGGAATTAACCGCGGTGAGTGCCGTGCCGTGAGACGGGCGCCGGAGCTCGTTTTTTCCTGTGAGGAGGTCAGCAGTTCTCACCGGTTGTCGGTAGCGCGCTCTTCCCCTGTTGAGCTGCTTTGACACCTTTGCCGACAATCAGGTGCCCGTGTAGGCGCGGGTCTATTTCTGGACCTGTTTGTGCCACTGATCTATTCGTGCATCCTGCGCCGCTGCCACACTGTGGGTTTGTAGTACGTCTTAAATTCAGGCAGTGTAAGTTTCCAACCCGCTCCTTTTTTAAGGCTGTTTAACTGTTCTGTGTTCTTTTCATTCCCCTATAAATTTGGAGTCAGCCTGGAGTATTTACAGAAGGCCTGAAGGCGTGTCGGTTAGGGTTGTGTTGAATTTGTTTCTGTGTAAATGACAACTTAATTCTGAACCTCCCGTCCAGGAACCTGGTGACTCTTTATTAGGTCTTCCACGTCTCCCAGCACCGCTGTGTGGCTTCCAGGGAGAGGTCTGAGCATCCTTTAGGTTTACGCCTACGCGATTTTATGGTTTTTGATGCTGTTATAAGGCCTCGTTTTTTTAATTTCACTTTCAGTTGTTTGATGTCACTGTGTGTTAATACAGTTGATTTTCATGCTTTGACCTTGTCCCAGACACTTTGCCAAATGCACTCATTCGCTTTACTAACTAGTAAAGTTTTGCGTTTTTAGATTTTTCTGCGTAAACGACATGTCACCCATCAATAGAGACAGCTCTGTGTCTTCTTTTTCAGATGATGTGCCTTTTCTTTCTCCCTGATTCTGCACTGTGGTACTTCCAGGACACTGGGTTTCAGGCGCTCTGTTTCTGATCTGAAGGAGGAACCGTTTCATGTTTCGCCATTAAACCTAGCGTTAGCTGTAGGTTTTCTGGAGATGTTTTTTGTCGGATTGCGGAGGTCCTCTTCTGTTTCTAGTTTGGCTGGATGTTTTGATTTTTAAATCGTGGGCTGAACTGAATTTTGTTAAACACTTTTCTTTGTGATTGTTTGATTTTTCTCCTTTATTTTGATAATTTGGTGGGTTGCGTTAATTTTTTTCTCAATGCTACACTAAGTTTGCACCCCTAGAATAAACTGTACCTTTCTGTAAGTAGGCCTTGTTTCGATTTGACGACATTTTATTAGCTTCTTTTTATCGGAGTTCATGGCGGATTTTGGTCTGTAATTTTCTTATGAAATCTTTGTGGGTTTTTGATGCCAGGTTGTGCTGGCCTCGTGAGATGAGTTGGAAAATGTTCCTTCCTTCTCCATTTTCTGAAAGAGTTTCTGTAAGATTGGTGTTGTTTTCTTCCTCAGGGCTTGATAACATTTACCGGTGAAACCATCCAGCCCTGGAGTTTTCTCTGTGGAGACATTTGTGATAATCAGATTTTATTTCTTTGATTCGCTTATGGGGCTGCTCCCATTCCTATGTTGTTGTTTTGTGTCAGTTTTTGATAACTGTGTTTTCCAGAGCATTTAATTCATTTCTTTTGAGGTGAATTTGTTGGTGTGAATTTGTTGATGATATTCCTTTTCCTTTGATGTCGTAGGATCTTCAGTGATGGGATCTTTCGTTCTTGATAATTACTAATTTGTTTTTTTTTTTTTCTTGTTCACGTCTGCTGAGGGCTTATTGGTTTTATTAATATTTATAAAGAGGCAGCTTTTGGCTTTAATTTTCTCCATTGTCTGATTCTTTTCTGTTTCATCGAAGTCGTTTTTTTAATCATTGAGGTTTTCTAGATTTCTAATTCAATTCCGTGAAAGTCAGGAATTATGCGGTGAATGATTTCACATGTTTTCACCTTGTCAGGATTTATTTTACGACCGAGAATGGTCTGTCTTGGTGAATATTCCAGGTGCATTTGAAAATAGTATGTGTTTGCAGTTACTTGGTGTCCCGTCCTGTATGTGTCGTAGATTCAGTCAGAGTGCCATTCAGATCTCACACACTCACTGATGTTTTTGTTTAGTTCTCAGTTACTCCAAATGAAGTGTTCTAACTCTCCACCGTTACTTGTGGATTCACCTTTTTCTCCCATTTTTGCCTCACTTATTTTGAAGCTGTTAACGAGGCATGCGCAGTTGTAATTTTCATGACTGACCCCGACCCTTTGTGTTGCTTGCAGGTGTTCTTCACCTCTGGTAACGCTTCTTGCCTCAGCGCCTGTTTTGTCCCATCCTAATATCGCTGCTCTGGCTTTAGCTAGTTATTGTTTTCACGGTGTATCTTTTCCTGTCCTTTCCCTCTCAGCCCCTTTGCTCGTGTTCAGAGTGACTATCGAGACGGCATGTACCTGCGCTTGCTCTTTCGTCAACTCTAACTCATCTTCGTTTGTCGGTTTGCCTTTTTCTTTAAAGACACGATGATTCATTGATTTTTAGTATATTTACGAGTTTGTGCAACCGTCACCATGTTCAGTTCTAGAACGTTTTCATCACCTGCATGACATCTTTTGCCCGTCAGCATCCCCCACCCCACCTCTCCCCACATACATCCCTGGTAACTGCTAATCTTTCTGTCCCTGGATTTGAACTCCAGGGACGTTTCGTATAAGTGGAATCATCTAATAGGTGGCCTTTTATATCTGGCTCCTCTCACTTAGCGTAGTGTTTCCAGGGCCCACGGTGTAGCACGTGTCAGTGGTCATTGTTTTTTACGGCCAGACGCTGCTCCATCGTATGGAGTTACTGCATCTTGTGTACCCGCACATCACAGTTGCCGGCCACGTCTGCCACCTGGTCCCCTCGGGCTGGGGGGCGGTGAGTGCCCGGGGTCAGAGCTCACCGTCTCACCGGTGGAGCCTCTGTGCTTCTCGGGTAAACACCCCTCTGGATCCCGCCTGCATTTGCTCACTCTCGTGCACTCTTGATACATTTTAAAACAGTTTTGCTGAGATTTAAGAACTGTTATCTCTGGGAGGGTTGGTCTGTTACCGGAAGCCAGGACTGCCCTTGACTTTCGTCTGCAGTTTGTCCCTGGTGGCAGCTGGGTGGCCTGCCTCGCTCCCCAGTTGGGTTGGCATAATTCCTGACTGGGGGAAGCCCCCAGGGGCATCCTCAGCACGGTTGAGATTCTCACATCTTCCTGATCCACCACCTGTTGTAGGCCTCCACGAGGAAGTGGACTATTCTGAGAAACTGAAGTTCAGTGACGACGAAGAGGAGGAAGACGTCGTGAAGGATGGCAGGCCGAAGTGGTAAGGCTCCCGCCCCTGCTCACAGTGGCGTCCCAGTGGACCTTGACGTGGCGTCGCGAGGATGTGAACGTGTTGTGCTTCCCAGGGCCTGCGTGGCTGGTCACCCTGCCAAGTCCGTTTCCTGGTTACCTGCAGCCTCCTGGGGTGGATGTGGTTTCATTTTGCAGACGAGGGGACTGTGGCGACTGGGGACAGCGGTACAGGGACAGAGCCAGGACTGGCATCTGGGCGTGGCGGGCTGAGTCCTAGTGACTGGGAACCACAGTCCCAGCATTTCCCCAAGTGTGTCGCATAGACGACTCACTCTGCAGATCGATTATGGCTGTCGTGGCTTCTGTGGCCAAGCGAGTTGGGGAAACCACCCTGGTTCAACCTGGTCCTGTCCTCTGGGGTTGCCCACAGCCTGGGGCAGATGCGGAAGCAGCCGGAGCCCTTCACGGGGTGGGAGGCGCAGTGAGCAGGGAGTGCTGGTTTCCTAACCTTGTTTGACCACGTCAGTCTTTTCTCTCTCTCTTTGGATCATTTTATTGGACTAATTTTACTCAGTGCCCTTTGGGAAAAAACTTCATTGTAGTCCAGTCCCTCTGCTTTTTGTCGTAACATCAGTGGTGTTGGCTGGTACTGTTGAAACGGTGCCTGTGGTTGCTTTAACCTGCATTTCTTTGAATCCCAGTGAGTGAACTTTTCCTTTGTCCACTACCTGTTAGACTTAGGCTTCCCTTTAATGCTTTAATATTTCCCTTTGTTTAATTTATTGTCGGTGAGCGAATGTTTGTACAGTCGAGCCTGCACGTCTTTTTCTTTGTTTTTCGTCTTTCACTTCAAAGCCCCTGGAGTCAGCGCCCCCTTTCTGGAGGGCGGCGGTGAGGTCTGCCACCTTTGTCTGGTGATGTGCAGTGACTGAGCGAGGCTCCTGTAATTTACTTCGATGCCGTTTGATTTTTAACCGAAGCTTTGGATGCTCTTGGGAAATATCTGTGGGTCCGTTCTTGGAACACCAAGCTCGGAAGGAAATGTGACCAAAAAATTTAGGTCCGAGGCAAAGACATAAAATTTTACGGATGCATTGGAGCGGCAGGACGCTGTTTCCTGCCTCTTTCAGTTGACGTTAGTTGAATGTTCATCGGGAAGCGTTAGGCCTGGGTTTGCACCAGCCTTGCTGCTGGCTGTGACCAGGGACTCCTCTAGTTGAAAGCATCTCCCTAAACCTGCTCCTTTTTTGACGTTCTCTGAGCTGGCTGATGATCTTCCACCCGCCGAGACTCCTACACATAGTCCCAAGTCCCTTTGACATCTGTTTCCCATCCATGATGACTCCTGACACTTCCCTTGACTCTGTCTCTTCCTTTTCATTGTCTCGGGGCCACTGGGACCAGCAGTTTTTCTTTTCTGGACCATTCAGAGGTCAGCCCGCGTGCCTCCTCCCTTTCCTCTTACCCTTCACACCGCCTGGTCGTCTTCTAAAGACGCCGGTCTTCCTGGTGGATCAGGAACCTCAGTGTGGTCTCCATGTCTCTCAGGGTGAGGGCAGGAGTCACCCAGCCCGCCTTACCCGCCTCGTCTCCCCCCCGAGACTCACGTACTCGTGTGCGTGGACCCGTGCAGACACACGCAGACTGGCCGGGCCTGGCTCCCCGTGTTCAGTGGGCATTTGCTCTGCATGCTAGAGGTGCTCGCTTCGCGCACACACGTTTGGCCCGGTGCCTCTGCTGACGCCTTAGTGTACGAAGATGAGCCCTGGTCAGTGCTCCCCTCTCTTCGAGCCTTCGCGTAGCCACCATGTGGAACCCCTCCTCCCCCGAGCCGTGTGTGCTTTGCCTTCCTCTTGCTCTCTCGACCGTGCCGGCATCCGGCGAGCCGCCTTGCCGTCCGAGGAGTGTTTTGGGCGCCTCCTCTGTGTAGAGCGCAGGGAAGGAGCCGTGGAGTAAGGGGCACCTCCGCCCGGGAGGTGCCCACCCTCCCTGGGACTCGGTGAACCCACACTTGAACATGGGGGAGCGAGGACGTTTTGGTGGGGGAGGCAGTAAACGAAGTAACGGATGTGAGACACCCCGCCTGGGGCTTCGTGGGTAGAGGGACTTGGTAAGTGTCGGGCTGGACTTCAGTGCTCTGTGTGCGTCCTCCCACCCGTGAGGGCCGGGGGCTGGGGCGGTCTGCTCTGACGAAGGAAATCGGTGTGTAGGCAGCCGACTTAGGGCCTCCGGCCAGTGTGCTCAGACCCTGTCAGGCCGACTGGGGCAGCTGACACCTGATGCCGTTTGTTCTAGGAACAGCTGGGACCCCAGGAGGCAGCGGCAGTTGTCCATGAGCTCTGCGGACGGCGGCGATGCCAAGCGTGCCCAAGAGGAAGGGAAGGACTGGAGCGAGACAGTGGGCATGACTCGGGCCGTCCGGAAGGTGCCGGAACCTCAGCCACCGTCCAGGAAGCTTCACAGCTGGGCGGCAGGCCCTGACTACCAGGTACTCTGGGCCCTGGCGGGGTTCTGTCTGAGTAGCTGGGCGTCTCTCCCTCTGTCCCCCCTCCCCCCTGTCTCCTGCCACCTGAACCTCAGCCCTCATTCAGCTTTTACTAACTGTCCTGCTAATGGCCTTTTTACGGGAATCCACCCAGATCACACGCCGCCTTAGTCGTCCTTTCTGTTAGTCGTCCCTTCAGTCGGGAGTCGCTCCTCAGCCTTTCTCGAACTCTCGTGGCTGGGACTTTTGACTGTCACGAGCCAGTCCCTCTGGGATGCACTTCCCCGGGTCTGTCTGGTCCTTCCCTGCGTTGAGGCTCGGGGTTTCCTCTTCTGGCTGGAATCTCAGAAACGACACCGCCTCTCATCGCATCCTGGCGGGTGACCGTGACCCCTCTCTGCCACCCTCTGACCCCTGCACTTGGATCTCTCGATTAGGGTGGTGCCTGCCAAGTGCGACACCGTGGGTTTCCTCTCCCACACTTGTGGTTGGTGGGGAGATGCTTTAAGACTGAATATCCTATCTCGCTCAACTTTGAGTTTATTTACCTCAGTTGAGTTACTCTGTTACTCCTTGTTTTGAGGCTCAAATCATCTTTAATTTGGCCATTGGGAGCCTCTTCAAGCTTGCGTCCTTATTCTTTTTACTTGTCTCCATCCTTTTTTGAGCGATTCCTTGCTTTCGTAGAACAGGCTTTTCTAAGCACCTTTCATCCTTTCCCTGCCTCAGCCCTGGAAGCAACCCTCAAAGTATTGAGAAACCAGTTACGGGCCCCAGGACTGCTCATCGCACCGGGGGTGCCACTGCCCCTGGCCTCTCAGTGGACGGTCAGGGGATGTTCGTGCGGACGCGTGTGCGTGTGCATCCACGTAGACACACACATTCACGCCTTTGTCATTTCTCTGTCTACGTAGAAAACTGCGAGTTAGCAATGTGGCCAGTTCCACGGAGTTCTTTCTCCTTTCCTCCCATGGCACGTTTGTTCCTCCCTTCTCCCACAGTGAGACGTGTCTCCCGTTACACTGACTTGGTCCGTCTCCCATTCCTGCCACTGCCCCTCCCCCTGCACAGATGCCCTCAGCTGCTCAGATGTCCGCACCCACGTGGCCGCCCTGGTTTCCCTGCAGGGCCGTCTCTCCCTGAATTTCACCCTCACCCAGCTTGGGGGGCTCCACCTCCCACACCAGCCCCCTCTCCACAGGGTCGCCTCCCTCACCCGCCTGGGCTCGGACCACCTGCTCTGAGCCACTGTGACTGTCGTGCCAGATGCTGACCTTTTCCCCACACCTCACGGGACGTCGTCCTTTGGGACAGAAATGTTCCTGCAGGGCAGAGCTGGGTGGTAAAGGCGTTGATTTAAATACGCTTGGCGGAACCGTTTTCAGGGCACCTTGCTGGAGGGTCCGTGTCCTTAGACAGTGAGGATGCCCGTTAGCTGCAGTGTCCTTTGTTGAGCACCTGTTATGTGCCAGGCACTGTGCTAGGTACAGGGGACACAAAAGTGAAACAAGATAGACTCAGCGCTGCTCTTGGAAGTTCCCCTGAAATCAACCCCGATTCCACTCGTCCCCACGTCTTCACGTCGATCTTGGTGCAGCCCTGCGAGTCACTTGTGGATAGAGTCGACAAAGAGAAAGTCTGCATAGTTTTATGCCTCCAGATTTTTGAAGAGATTGTCGTGATTCATATGTTTTATGGAAGTTATAGTCTATCAAACGATAGCTGATCGGGGCAGTTTAGAGAGGCGTATCAGAAGTCTTGACAGTACACACGCCCTGCGATGCTGCTGTTTTGTTTCTAGGAATTCCCGATGGGAATGATCAGGAGTGTGCGTTCAGGGTCGTCTGCAGGGGGGTCCTGGACGCCAGGGCGTGCGGTAGGTTAGGGTGTGAGCCACGCGGCGAGACAGCGCACAGCCCTCTCAGCGCGGCCGAAGCTGACCAGGTCCAAGGGCGCGGTGAAAGGAGCGTGCCCGCTTTGGTCCCAGCTTTGTTGTGTGAGGGGGAGTTTGTCGCCTTTCACGACTGCAGTAGCTGTCTCCGGGGAAGCCCCAGAAGTGTCGCACGCTGTGTTTGTGGAGGTGTACTTGCCCTACAAGAAAAGGCAGAGAACTTGGATTTTAGCGTTTGATGACTTCTGACAGTTCTGTGTCATGCGTCCGTGTCATCACCCCTGCACGCGGGAAGTTGCACGTGTCTTTGGTAGTCGTCGCTCGTTGGAATTCAGTGGCTGGGTGCGGTGCGGCTGGCCCTGCCCGCGCTGTCGTGTGCTCAGCTCCTCGCCTGCCGACCAGGGAGAGCCGGTCCCAGTGGTGAGTGAGGTCTTCACCTTGCCGGTTGGTGTCCAGCGAGACAGCCAGTGAGCGGCTCGGACGTGAGCGAAACTTCCAAAAGAGATGTTTTGAGAGAAGCTTCTTTGTCTTTACACGAAGAACCACTTCGAAACTGTCTGACTGTGAACTTCCGTTTCTCGTCCCTGTTGAGGCCCAGGGGTTTGTTTATTTTCGGGGCGTGGGGGAGTAGAGCAGTTTTATGACTGAGAAATGGCGACTGTGTGGTTTGCAGGTCCTGTCGATGAGCCACGGGGGCCCAAATCTGTGTGCATTGGGGTGGCGAGCGTCCACCTACCAGTGTTTCCTGCGCGCTGGTCACAGCGTGGAGTGCTGTGTACCCATTTCAGGGCGTCTTCACGATCCCCTGTCATCCCCAGTGTGCAAATGAGGATCTAAGGTCCAGAACGGTGGCACTTGCCCAGACCTCGTGCCAAATACGGAAAAGGGCAGAACAGGATTAAAACTCAGGTCCGCCCGAGGCATCACAGTGGCCCCTCGCCGGGGCTCGAGGGTCTCGGGAAGAGCCCCGTAGAGGGCGCAGCCCCGTCTCACCAGAGACTTCTCTTCCCTTGGCAGAAGCCCTCCATGGGCGGCATGTTCAGGCAGCCGTCGGTCGAGGACAAAGAGGACAAGCCACCGCCGCGGCAGAAGTTCGTGCAGTCGGAGATGTCGGAGGCGGTGGAGCGAGCGCGGAAGCGCCGGGAGGAGGAGGAGCGCCGCGCCCGGGAGGAGCGGCTGGCCGCCTGCGCCGCCAAGCTCAAGCAGCTGGACCAGAAGTGCAGGCAGGCCCAGAGGGCCGGCGAGGCCCGGGCGCAGGCGCAGGAGGAAGCGCCCCGGTCTCCAGGCCCCGAGAAGGCGGCCCCGCAGGAGAACGGCCCTGCCGTCCGCAAAGGTGAGCGCCGGGCCCTCGTCCCGCCGCCTGGCATCTCCCTGGCTTCCGCGCACCACCTGTGGCTCGGCGCGATGGCGCTGGGAGCCTCAGTCGCTACGAGCTTCAGCCTGGGTCGAACACCTGGGTTCACGTCCTGTTTCAGCTACTAAAACGGGGTGGGGTGGCTGCACACGTTACAGACGCACTGCGGGGTGCGCGCAGTCGCCCCTGCAGGTGAAGGAATGGGCAGGGAGAGGCGTAGTGGCGCACCCCGTCACAGCTTTTGGGTGTGGTGCGTCGTGCTGTTCAGATGACGGGGGTGTGGGCCGTGGTTGAGCTGGGGCTGCTTGTTTGACGGGTCCTTTTTAGCGAAACCGCTCCCACCCGAACTCGGCCCCCAGCTCCACCGCTGGCCCGGTGACCTCAGGCCGTTCCCCTGACCTGAGCCTTCGTTTCTCTAAAGCGCTGGTGATGTGGGGACCCACGAGTTCGTGCGTGTGAAGCATTTAGCATCGTGCCAGGGTTCGGGGTGTGAACAGTCTCTCCGGGGACTGGAAGTGCCAGCGAGAAAGGCATTTGCTGTGTGTTTGGCCAGGCTTGCGTGAGCTCACGGGGGCCACGTCTCTGGCTGTGTGTTCTCCAGGCTCCCCCGAGTTCTCTGCCCAGGAGGCGCCCAGCACGTTTCCAGAAGAGGCCCCCACAGCTCCGGCAGCCGTGGCTCAGGGCGGCAGCAGTGAGGAGGGGGCCCGGGAGGCGGGGTCCCCTGCACAGGAGTTCGGCAAGTACCAGAAGTCGCTTCCTCCCCGATTCCAGCGCCAGCAGCAGCAGCAGCAGCAGCAGCAACAGGTAAACAGGGCATTGAGGAGGTCGCAGGAGACACACCTGCCTGCTGAGCGGATGTCCCCTCCCCTGCCCACACCCCCTTCGCTTAAAACAAGAGGCCGAGTCATGTGTCCCAGCCTCTGTGGGGAGGGCCGCGGCAGGACTTGCACCTGGGCACTTGGGGCTTCGTAGATCGATCAGCTCTGACCATGGTTTGTTTCTCCTGCGAATGAGTAAGACCTTCGCGGGGCGTTTGCTGACCTTGGGTCCGATGCTGTGGGGACAGGTCGTGGTGTGTGCGCTGGTCTCGGTGTAGCTTGGGTGGAAGAGAGGTTTTTTCATTTGGAGCCCTTTGCCAGGGCTGCTCCCTAGCCCTGCGTGGCCCCACCCTGGGACCTTCCCAAGGAGGGAGGGGCCTGGGAGTTGCTTGGAGAACTGTCAGAGAGAGAGAGGCATGGAGGAGGAGGGCTGCAGGTTGTGCACCAGGGAGCCCTGTATCTGATCCTGGGGTGCAGCTTGTCTAGTCGCCTGGAAGCTTATGTGTCAGCCGGGAAGTGGGAGTAGTACCTGCCTCACTGGAGGGGACGGTTTTATGAGCCTGTAAAGCTGAGTTATCAGTGTTATCAGCATCACTTTATTGGCCTCGTAAACCTTAAAAGGGACCTGCCCATTGCCCTGGAGAAGAGATCTTGCAGGAGATGGGTGCTGTGATGGCTGTAACCTCAGCGAGCTCTCGTCCCGAACATCTCCTCCTGATAGCTTGCCTTGGCAGTTCATACCTCACGGGAGTAATCACGGGACACATGTCCTGCTGGTGGGCAGTGCGGCCTGGGGGACCCTGAGAGGGTGCATGGACGTTGCCTAGCCCGGCAGCTGGGTGTGCAGTTATCGCTAATGATAACAGAAGGGTGTTCCGCACGTGCGCCCCGGGGGAGCAGATCCAAGGCTTGAGCCTCTTCCAGAGTCTGTCTTAGTTGCCTTTACAACCGTCCCCTTTCCTCGGGCTCCTAGGAAGTGCTTCAGGGTCCACGGGGCCAGTGCTGTCCCTGGGAGGGTCCGGTCACTGTGGGCTCGTGGGTGGCGGCATGGGCTTGGGGAATGACCAACGGGGGAGCTCTCTGGCTCCGCCCCCCAGCCACACACAGCGGTAGCAGTTATCCAGGGGGGCAGCGATGGGCAAATGCTTCCTGGAGAATAGGAAGTCTGAAAGCACCAGGGCAGCCTGAGGGGTCTGGCCAACAGCCTGCCTGCTCAGGTTCCTGGGGACCTGGGGACCTGGGGTCTAGGCGTGAGGGGTCGCTGTGGGTGGAGGCCCAGCCTCCGGTGCGGGCTGGGAGAGCTCCATGTGCCATGGGCTGTGGGCCCCAGAGGCCCGAGTGCTGGAGCCACCTGGGGCACCCAGCCCAGCTGCAGCTGGTGGGCCGACTCGTCACCACATGGGCAGTGGGCAGCCCAGTCATTAGATGGTGGTTTCGGGCAGGAGAGGTTCCTGGGGATGCACTGGCCGCTTCCAGGAGAGCGTGTGATCTCAGTAGAAACCCAGTCTGCCCAGTAGCAGGGGGGCACTGGGCTCTGGTCCAGATGACGGCGTGACTGTCCACCCGGTTTGGGGAGTGGGACCATGGCCTAGAAGCCATAATGCACCAAAGTCCCCCTTCTGTCTTGGCCTTTTCTGGTGGGCTTTCTGTGCCACCCGAGGGAAAGCTGGGGGAGCGTGAGCATGCACGCGCGTGTGTGCGTGTACGAGTGCGCGCGTGTGCGAGGAGGGGCACCTCTGCCCCGTAGCAGCTGTCTGACTGGGTCTCTCTCCTGGTCAGGAGCAGCTGTACAAGATGCAGCACTGGCAGCCGATGTACCCTCCGCCCTCCCACCCCCAGCGCACCTTCTACCCGCACCACCCCCAGATGCTGGGCTTCGACCCCAGGTGGATGATGATGCCCTCCTACATGGACCCGCGGATCACGCCCACTCGGACCCCGGTGGACTTCTACCCCTCGGCCCTGCATCCCTCAGGTAAGCTCCGGGGGCTAGCGGGCCACCGCCCAGGGCGGCGAGGGGGTGCTGCCTCGGGCGTTGGAGCTCCCGGAGCCTAGTCTCACACGGCCAGTCTGAGTTTCCTTCGTTTGCAAACTGTGAGGGTACGATAACAGCAACAACTGTCTCAGTCTTTGGGCAGAATCCTTAATATCGTGCATTACCAGTGCCTTTAATTACTTTTTATCTCCTGTGCTGCCTCGCTCCTATTTTTGTCCTCTTTTAGTCATTCTTAATGTTCTTTGTGCCTTCTCTTTTTTTCCTTGATTAGTTCCCTTGATTTTCCCCCCCAAGGTTTGTCAAATGCCATTTTTCAAAAGCAGCTTTTGGGTTTCTTAATTCCTCTATTTATTTCATTAATTTCTGCTTTTTTTCCTCATTTCCTTCAAAATTATTTTTTTCCTAATTGTTTTGGATGCTCAGGTCGTTAATTTTTAATTTTTTTGTTGTAAGTACTTGTCACCTGAGCTGTGAGCGCCTGTGAGTGTCACGATACAGGACTTTTATCGTTGTCACTGCTAAATGTCAGTCTGATTTTGACGTGCTACTTTTTGATGGCATGTTGTGAATTTTCCCAACGTGTAGAAGTTTAAGGTTGTCCTCATGGTGTGAGTTTCTGTTCTCCGTGGTCACATACTACGGTCTGTGTGACAGACTAGGGTCATCAAACTTCTGTAAATGCCAGGAAGTGGATGTTTTCAGCTCGGAGAGCAGCTGCTCCGTTTTGCCGATGTAGAGCAGACACAGCCGTAGGCGGTAGTGGGGGAAGAGGCGCGGTCGCTTTCCAGGACGGCTGTCTCTAGAGCAGGTGGCGGGTCAGATTCCGCTCAAGGGCTGGAGGCCGCCAGCCGGGCCCCAGGCCAGGTGGCTTGGCGTTCGTTGGAATTTTCTTTGTAGACTATTAAGTGTTTGGTTGTTTTTGTTTTTGGTTTTGTTTTTTTTTTACATTTCTTGTTTGCTTGAAAAGAGTGGATACTCTCTAATTAGATGTCGTCCATTCAATTGAGTTTGCTAATTGTGCTTTGCGAACATGTATCTCATCATCTCATGGCAATTGTTTATGCCCTTGATCCGTTGCCGAGCGGTGCGTCGAGACCTGGCACCTGCTGAGCTCGTGGTGTTGGCCTTGCCTGGGGGTGCTCCTTCGTTCCCAGGAACCGCGCCGCTGCCTGTGATGTCCACCTGTCTGATGGCAACGTCATCCCAGTTTTCTGTTGAGTAGTGATCGTTTGGTACCCTTCTTCCAGCTTTTCACCGTCGGCCTGTCCGCCCATTTTGGGGGAGTGTATCTTTGTCCGTGCACGCTAGCTGTGCGTGGTCCCGCCTGCCCTGAAAGCCTGTGACTTTATTGCCAGAGGTGATCCTTGTAGAATTACTGGGGTATTATGTTTGCGTTTCCTACCCGCCTGTTTATGCTTTCTGTTTATTTCTCTTTTCTATGCTTTTTTTTTTTATCGTTTCCCCCCCTTTTTTGGTCATTTTTCTTCTGTATTCTTTTCTGTCTTAATGTGGTTACTTTAAACTTTGACACGTGCCCTTGACTTACTGTTAGCAAAGGCTAATCAGGGTGTTCCCCCTTCACCTGAACTGTTACCCCTCAACGGTTTCACCTGTGACTGCTGCTGAGCCTTGTCGTTCTTGCCTGTTCTCGTGCCCGCCGAACGAATCGTTAACATTTTTGTCGTTTCATCCATCTACGCCTATGCAGATTTGCCTGTGTGTTTATTAGTTTCTTCGCTGCGTTTCCCTTCTTACATCTGTTTATTTTTTCCGTCTGGGTTCGATTTACTTGTTCATGACACACCTCTGTCATCCTCCGGGAAGGTTTTTGGCAGTAGGTTGCCCGAGAAAGTCTCACGTCACCCTTCCTCTCGAATGGCCGCGGAGCTGGGTGCAGGAGTCTCAGTCGGCAGCTCCGTTCAGCCCCTGCAGGTGACGCTGCATTTTCTCTGGCTCCCGTTGCTGCCGAGAGTCTGCGTTACATCAGAGTCCGCTGTCTCCTCCGGCTGCGTGTGCGGTGTCCCCTTGTCTCTGATCTCCGCAGCCCTGTGTCGATGCGCACGTCTGAGTCTGTAAGCACGTCTGCATCCGTCTGACTTCGTTCTGCCTGGAACGCGGTGTGCGACCGAACGGTGTATATGTCTTTCGCTACTTCTGGAAAGTGCTCTTCATTGTTGATCCAAACGTTGCCTTTGCATCCTTTCTTCCCAGGACTCCCACTTGGATGATTTTGTACCTTCTCCGTCAGTCTGTCCAAGTCTCTTAAACATAAGAGAGGTTATTCGGTGGCGCCTTCTGTTTCCAGTCCAGTTTTCTCTCCAGCCGTGTTTAACCTGCCTTAATTGAACTGTCCGATGAGTTTTTAACTTTAGTGACTCTCATCACTAGTGTTTTTTCCTCGAACCTGTTGTTTGGGGGGGGTCGTGTTTTAAAAAAAATTCCTTTACTTTTAAATCATTTAAAACATAGTTTTCTGGTGTTTCACAGATTCTTCTATCGTTTGAAGTTCCTGTGGGCGTGCCGGGGACTCCTGCAGGCTTGCTCCCACACGTGTTTGGGTGGTTTGGGCAGTGTCGGACTGTGAGCTCAGGTGGTGGAAGTCTGTGTGGCCCGGCGGAGCCTGTTCCTCCGGGGTGCTGCCAGCTGAGAACCACCTTTCGTGTCTCTGTGGATTTCTGGACCAGTCAGGGACTTCAAGTCTGGACTCCCCTCTCCCCAGAACCCACATGAAAGCTGGCCTGTGGCAGTGGATTCCTGGGGGGGGGACCGTTTTTTCGTACCCTGGCCTGGGCTGAGACACAAACTTAATCATTCCCTGTACGAAAGAGCGTGCGGTTTTCAAATCCGCCTTTGAGGAGGACCGGGTGTTAAGCAGCATCTGCCTCGTGTGGGCAAGCCCTACCCCCGTCCTGTAGGGGCACTGAAGGCTGAGCACACAGGTTAGGAAGACTGACAGGTGTGTCCCCCTCCCCCCTGCAGGAGGTGCCAGCTCATGGTCAGGCCTGTGGCTGGGGTTCGCGCTCCCTGGGGGGTCCTAGCTTTCTAGGGGAGACATAGCCCTGCGAGTGAGTGAGTGATGTGTTCTGTGCAGCATGTTTGTGGCAGGAGGGTTTTCGGGTATTGAGGGCTCTGCCGCGTTGCCAAAATGGAGTCGATGAGGGATGTGAGTAGTTTAGCTGCCTGTGTCATAAACGGTCCTTGAAAAAGGGGTGCAATTTGAGGATTCTAGAGAGGGTCCCCACCGCCGCCGGAGTCACGTGTCAGCATTCACACAGAGCACCACACGCCTGAAGGGCAGCTTGAAACCACCGGCCTGGTGCAGGTCCGCTTTCCAGCCAGGTTATCTCAGTTTCAAAACGAGCTTGACAGCAGCTTCGGCTACTGATAAGCTCTGTTAAGAAACGATATGAAAAAGCAGATCATTTTTCTCCACGGACTGAGGCCCAGTGGGACCTGCCCCAGACCACCCCCCGAGAATGTGAGAGTCGTGAACAGCTCGTTTGGCGGTGGTAGGACAGAGATGCCACCTTTATCCTGAACTCCTCGGGCCACCTTGTCGTCATCTGTGCTTCACCGCCCACCCGCCGTTCCCATACGGAAACCTGGAGTGTTGCTTTCGATCCTAGGGTTAGAGATAAAAGGAACTAAACCCAAAGTCCCTTTGCAAACCTTGAAGCAGGTAAACCCCAGCTCCTTGGCCCAGGTAGGCGTGTCTTCCTCGTGTCAGTAGATCCTTCAGGCACAGGGTCTCCTGCCGATGTCCGTGAACTCCCTAGATTGCTGTCCCCAGTTCCATTTCCTGCTTCCATGTGCCCTCCAACACAGGGCTGCTTGATCCGGAAGCTCAGATTGGACTCACAGGCCAGGAACCGGTCTTTCCACAGATTGTGTGGGACGGCTTCGGGGTCCTGTGGCCAGAAAAGCTTGGGATCCCAGCGGTGCTAGGCCAGTGGGGTGCCGTGTCCACATGGTGTCGGGGGCTGACTGTTGTCTCCTTTGGGCCTTTGGTCGACCCTGAGGTTGGAGCCGGGCTCTCTGACGGGATGACATAATCAGGTTCTTTCCTTCCCCAGGGCTGATGAAGCCCATGATGCCCCAGGATTCCCTCGGTGGGACCGGCTGTCGCTCCGAGGATCAGAGTCGCGTGCCCTCACTGCAAGAGAGAAAAGTGACCGCCATCGACCCCGCTCCCGTGTGGAGCCCCGAGGGCTACATGGCGTTGCAGAGCAAGAGCTACTCGCTTCCCCACCCCAAGTCCAGCGACGCTTTGGCCATGGACATGCACGTCAGGTGAGACAGACGGTCGTGGTGACCGTGCCCGAAGGAAGACTCATGGTCCTGAGTGAGGAGGGCTCTGGGAAGGCACTGCCCCAGGGGACACCGCCCGAGGGAGAGGGGCGCACGTGAGGGATGCCAGTGCCCTCTGGGGAGGGCGTGTGACGGGGATGCTGGAATGCTTTCGTGTGACGGGCGCTTACATGATGGCAGGACCGAAGGCCGGGGAGTGATCCCGGGCCAAAGGCATCTCTGAACCGTGGGCAGGGCGAGGGGTGGGAGCTCCCAGGGCAGGTGGGGTTGAGCACGCGGGTCCTGGCTCCTTCCCGTGAAAGCAAAGCAAGCTGGCCCGGCGCCCCAGACCTCGCGGACTCCCAGGCTCCGACTCGTTTGAACCAGAGGATCCCCAGCCGCCC
Source organism: Cynopterus sphinx (assembly GCA_030015415.1). Taxonomy (NCBI): domain Eukaryota; kingdom Metazoa; phylum Chordata; class Mammalia; order Chiroptera; family Pteropodidae; genus Cynopterus; species Cynopterus sphinx. The sequence goes on from CM057385.1 coordinate 127,741,184, forward strand.
TGTGTCCCGGTGGCTCGCTGAGTCCCCCAGCAGCCTCCGCGCTCTTGACCCCCGGACTCCAGGGCCACCGACCCATCCACGGCCCGGCCGCTGAGACCTGTGTAAAGATAGACGAAATGTTGGTGCTTGTGTTTTTTTTTCTTTTTCATTTTTTTGTTTTTGCTTTTTTGCCTTTTTTTTTACATTTTTTTTTCTTTTTAAAACTAAACTCTGTGTTCAGCATGGAAAACAGGAACCAGGCTCAAATCACATTGACTGCTTTTTCTGGTTCCTTTTCAGGAATGAAAGCTCTTACCCCGCCTCACCCGGAAGGTCAGGGGGCGTTTTAAGTGCCCAGCGTGGTCTTGAGGAGAGAGGGGAGGAGCACTTGAGTGCTTTTGACAAGAAGGCCCCAGCAGACTTTGACAGCTGTGTCTCCTCTCAAAGAATAGGCCAGGAGCTTTTGTTTCCACCCCAAGAAAATGTGCAGGAAGCGGGTGCGCCTGGGGTTCACACCCCTAACCTCAGGTGTTCCCCGCTGGAGCCCGGCTTTACCCCCGCTGAGAAAACGCCAGAATATAGCAGCTGGGACGTTGGCCACCAGCCCAAGGCCGCCGACACAGCCGGCAGCGTGGAGAAGGAGGTGCCCCAGGAGGAGCCGTCCTTTAACGTCTCCTCCTGGGAGAAGGAGGTGGGGCCTGGCCAGCAGCCACCCCTGCAGCCCAAGTGGGCTCCTGAGCCCCGGGACCCCGGCAGCCAGCCGCAGGAGCAAGGCGGCAGGACCCGGAGGTCGGGGCCCATCAAGAAGCCCGTCCTCAAAGCCCTGAAGGTGGAGGACAAGGAGAAGGAACTGGAGAAGAGTAAGCAGGAGCTGGGGGAGGAGAGCACGCACCTGGCCAAGGAGAAGGCCCCGAGTCACCAGGCCGAAAAGGACGAGGACGAGGAGAATGACCCCACGCTGGCCAACGCTGCCCCCGCCGCCTCAGAGGGCCAGGCCTCGGCCCGTGCTCATTTGGGCCGCGAGGCCAGCAAGTCGGAAGAGGACGAGAAGGCCGACAGGGCCTGGGAGACCAGACCGCCCCGGGAGTCCAGCGACACCCCCCCGACAAAGAGGAATAACTGGATCTTCATCGACGAGGAGCAGGCCTTTGGGGGCAGAGGGCAGGCCCGGGGCCGCGGCCGCGGCTTCCGAGAGTTCACATTCCGAGGCCGGCCTGCCGGTGGCGGCAGCGGCCCTGGCATCTGTGGAGTGGGGGTCCTCGGGGTGCGGGGCATCTACACCAACAGCCAGCGGGGCGGCCGGGGCCGGGGGCTGCGGGAGCCCGGCCAGCCGGAGGACTTCCCCCGGGCCCGGCCGCGGCGCCGCATCGCCAGCGAGGCCCACAGCGAGGGCTCCGAGTGCGAGGAGCTCCCCAAGCGGCGTCGGCAGAGGGCCGCGGAGGGCGGCCTCGGGGGGCCACCGCCCGACCGGGAGGAGGGCGCCCCGAAGAGAGGCGACTTCAAGGACTCCTGGCGGTCCAACAGGGTGTACCCTGAGGAGCACGGCGGTCCAGACGCGAAGAACCGAGGCCCGCGGGCCTTCGGCCGCGCCCTGCCGCCCCGGCTGAGCAACGGCGGCTACGGGCGGCGGGCCTCGGTGCCCCGGGAGCCGGCCCCCTGGCAGAGCAAGAGCCCTGGCGGCTGCTGGCACGAGTGCGGCTCTGCCGACGCCTGCGTCCCCCAGCGACCCGCAGACAGAGACCCCATCCCCGACGCTTACCGACACCCCGACCCGTGTGGCGCCCGGGCCTTCGAGGCCGGCCGCGTGGAGGACAAGAGGCCCTGCTTCCAAGACGAGCACGCGACGGACGTGGACAACGTGGACAGCCGGCCCTTCCGGAGGCGGCGCCCGCCGCGCCAGGACAAGCCCCCACGCTTCAGGCGCCTCCGGCAGGAGCGCGAGGCTGTGGGCCTCTGGGGCCCCGAGGACGAGCCCCACCTGCTGGCCGCGCAGTGGCCAGCCAGGTCCAGGCTCTGTGCGGGGGACAAGAGCATCACCGGGGGCCGCAGGTCCCCCGAGCTCTCCTGCCAGAACTCCTCCGACCACGCCAACGAGGAGTGGGAGACGGCCTCCGAGAGCAGCGACTTCAGCGAGCGGCGGGAGCGGCGAGACGGCCACGGGCCGGAGCTCAGCCCCCAGGGCGACGGCAGCCTGCCCGGGGCCGGTGCGGGGGAGAAGAAGGAGCTGGCCAAGAGGAGCTTCTCCAGCCAGAGACCCCTGGTGGACAGACAGAGCCGGAAGCTGGAGCCGGGCGGGTTTGGGGAGAAGTCTGTTAGGCCAGGTGGTGGTGACACTTCTCCCCGTTACGAGAGCCAGCAGAACGGGACGCCTTTGAAAGCCAAAAGGTAACACGAAAGCAGCACCCCAGGTTCTTTTGTTGCTGTTGTTGTGTCATCCGGCCAGTTTTCCAAGCCGCACTTCATGCATGCCTGTCCCGCCACGTGCCAAGTGCCCCGGCCCCCTGCTCCAGAAGGGCCATTGTGTGTGAGCGTCTCCATCACCTGCCCGTGCACCGCCTGTCTGCTTCTCTGTGGCGTCCTGTTGTTACTGTGGCCTGAAAACTAAACCTAGACTCGTCCCCACGGTGGTCCTCCGATGGCGGCTGCTCTGGCACCTGTCCCAAGGGTTCCGCCTCCGCGTGTGCCCTGGAGTCCTGCCGAGGGGCCACAGTAGCAAGAGGTGATCCCCGTGCCCGGTGCGCACCAGCCAGCCCGTTGGACGCCTCTGCCTCAGGGCTGCTGCCGGGCAAGCGTCCCACTGGGGCATTGGTGCTGGCCACCCGGGCCCCGCCTCCCCGACGGGAGGACATAGGGCACCTCCTCGCGGACTGTCACCGCAGGTGGTGAGCGCCAGGCGGCGGCAGCAGCAGGGGCGGGCTGGGCTGCCTGGGGCCCGTGAGCATCTCGCGCCCTGAAGTAGAGGCTGAGGTGGGCAGTCTGTGCTCCGTGTCCGCTCATCACCCGCAGGTGGCCGGAAACTTCTAGGTGCCGGTCCAGTTTAGCTTCTCAGGACGCACATGCCGAGACGTGGCTGTGCTGCTCATTTCTGCCCCGAGAGCCTGGTGGTAGGGCTCGGCTCGGCTCCGTGCTGGCCTGCGTGGCCGGAGGGGAGACACCTGCATGGTTCTGAGCGTGCCCCTGCGCTCTCTCCTTGCTGGAGCCCTGGACAGGGGTCGGGGAAGAGCAGCTTCAGGACAGCTGTCCGGGAGCAGGGAATGGGTGGCCTTGCATGTGGGCTGCACACGACACGCTGCTGCCGGACGGGACAGTGGAAGGACGTGGGTGTGGACCCGGGCGCGCGTATGCGTGTGGGGCGCTCACGCGGTGTCCCCCTTCCTCCTTCCCCAGCCTGTGGTCGCTCCTGAACTGACGTGATCCTTCTTCCTTTCAGGTCCCCGGATGAGGCCTTGCCGGGAGGTCTTGGCTGCAGCAGTGAGAGCAGCCCCTACGGCCTGGAGCTGGCCGCCCACGCCACCGCCGACATCCCGGACGCCCCGTGTGAGAAGGCAGAGGAGGCGGCCAAGCTGGCCGCCCAGAGGGCGGGCGAGCAGGGAGAGACCATGGCACAGTTCGACCTGAGCTACGGAAGTAAGTCTCGCCTCACACCTTCGGGGTGCGGGGCGGGCCCAGGTGAAACCCGCCCAGGGGGCTCTGTGGCCACTGGGCCAGGCTCTGGCCACGGTGCTGAGCGAAGCAGCCATGGCTCCTGCCCTCGTGTTGCCCGCAGCCTTGCCAGACCCGTCAGCCCCAGTCGTAAAGAGGGAACCGTGGCCCAGAGTGGCTGACTGGTTGGTTCAGGGTCACGTGGCTGGTTGGGGGAGTGTGTCTGTGTCCCAAGGCGCCTCCACCGTAGCGTTACTGAGGCCTCTCGTGTTCGAGGTGACAGTGTGTTAGCCGGTGCGGCAGAGGAGCGTGGAACTCACAGCCAGGCTCCGTGGACACCGGCGCATGCGGCTTGTCAGGCTTGACCCCAGGGACCGCCAGCCTTTGAAGCTGAGCCATCCTAGAGATCCTGGGACTGCGGGGCCGGGGCTTTTGGCTTCTGGTGAATGGAATGCCGTCCCTTCTTGCGACATCTTGGTTTAGATTCCATTATTGAGAATCGCGGGTCCAGCCCCGGAGAGGAGAGTGAGGCGGGCTCCGTGGTGGGCGAAGGTTTCATCCAGGTCCTGACCAAGAAGCAGCGCCGGCTGCTGGAGGAGGAGAGGAGGCGGAAGGAGCAGGCGGTGCAGGTGAGGGGGGGACCAGAGTGCCGGGGAGTGGACGGGGGAGGAGGGGAGAGGAGGAGGTGGTACATGGGGCGGGTGGGACTGGAGCCTGTGGGAGGGGGGAGCAGAGGAGAGGAGGAAGGAACAGGCTGTGCAGGTGAGGGGTAGGGGTGGGAGGTTGGGGGGAAGGCAGGAGGGTGAGCGGCCAGAGCCCGGGGCTGACTCAGTTCTGAATTAAGCCCGAGAGAGAATGGGCTGTTTATTAAGCACGTTGTCCCCAGCACCCACCTGCTGCCCTGTGGGTGTCGAGGCGTCGTCCTTGTTCTCAGGCGGCCCCGCTGAAAGCTGGTTGGGCAGGGCGCAGGCCTTGGGCAGCCCTCCAGTCCACTCTCCTTCCACTGTGCCCTGGGCTGAGCGGGCTGAGATTGTCACCCTGGGAGTGATGGGGGGCGGGGACACTGTACTGAAACGGAGTCGGGGCATCGCCCCGCTGCTGGAGTTCAGGTCCCAGGCCACGGCGTCGGCCTGCCCACGTGGTTCGGTGGCACTGCCGTGCACGCGTGGTCGAGGATGGCGTTTGGGCACCTCCGGAGCCAGTTCTGGTGGTTTGGGGCCCTGATGCTTTTCCTGGGGAGAATTCGTTCTTTGGGCTTGGTCTTTGTCACCTTGCTGTTTTTCCGTAGGTGCCTGTCAAAGGCCGAGGCCTTTCCTCCCGCATTCCCCCTCGGTTTGCAAAAAAGCAGAACAGCTTGTGCCTGGAGCAGGGAGACGTGACCGTTCCTGGCAGCAGCCTGGGCACCGAGATCTGGGAGAGCAGCAGCCAAGGTGGGGGGGGTGTGGTCACAGCCTCAGGGCCTCCTTTCTTGGGAGCATCCTGCTTTGGGGTCATCGTGTGGGTGGAGGGTAACCTGGTTCCCGGCGTCCTCTGCTGAGCCAGTGTTGGACGCTGCCTTAGTGCCGTTCCCCGCTGGAGCCCTGAGCAGGTGTCAGTTCTTCCCTGCGTAGAAGCTGGGAGAACAGAGCAGTCCGTGTGTCCAGCACCTGGAAGAGGACAGCCCACCCCGCCAGCTCAGGGCTCTGGCTCATCCTCTCTCACCGCTTTGTAGACGAGCTGCAGACGCCTGCTAGGGCGGACAGCAGGCGTCCAGGAGCCTGCCCCTCTGCCCTGCGCCCTGGTCCAGCCCAGAAGGGAGCTCTGTCAGCGCCCCCCTAAATGCTCTCTTAGAAAGGCAGACGAGACCAGAATAAGGGGACCTTGTTTTTTTGTTTGTTTGTTTATTCATTCATTCATTTGTTTGTTTGTTTGTTTGTTTGTTTTGAAAATATGTAAAAAATTTATATCCAGTGTGAGTTTTCTGGTAACTTCATTTTAAAATACAAATTTTAATTGAGTAAATTCTTCTCGAGTGGGGGGTGCACTGATGAATAAAACAGGAGGCGCACAGGACACCTCGAGGGGGAGCGTGGAGAAATCTGTATACAAAACGGCCGAGGCTTTCACAGCGAAGTGAGTTGACTCCAGAGCCACGTGGCAGACACTCACGATTTGGGTTCAGGGCCTTGATCTTTTTAGTTTTATCACGTGGTCTGTCCTTACATTCCTGGTGAAAACTTTGGTTCTAACACGTCCCTAAATAACATTGGAAAATATTCAACTCTGAGTGAAATGCTCTGTCAGGAAAATGTTGACACCAGTCAGATGGCAGCGTGCGCGGGCCCCGGGCCGCGCGGTGCGTGCCCGAGTTGTGGGCGTCGTGGTGCCCAGAACCACTCCCACCCCCACCCCCACCAGCCTGGGCAAGCAGAGCGGGCCGGACTCAGGCTCTGTTGTGCCTCACTGGTCCCTCAGCCCCGGGGCCCAGGGATGGCTTCAGAGGGCCCTGGGGTCTCGAAGTCACACGTGAGGTGTCACGCACACGCACAGGGTCCACGGCTCCTGTCCGAGTCTCAGTGGTCTGTGAGGTAAGGGCATCTGAGTCAGGGCAGCTTGGATCTTTGGGACTTCGTAGCCGACACCAGCTCGTAGAATTAGGAGTCGGCTGGCGTGATGGACCACTGCATCCCCGCCCAGGCGGCGGCATGAATGCCAGCCCGGGGCAGTCAGTGGCTGGTGTGTGCCAGAGCATCTGGTCAGTGAAGTGACGAGAAACGGGCTGGTCGAGGTCTGAGGACGTGTGGAGGTTGGGGACGCCGTCAGCCCAGCTCCTGTGTGTCGCGTCCGTTCTGTCGTTGGCGGGGGCAGGGAGGGCGGTGAGGGACTGGAGTGTGTGTCTGCCGCACCTGTGCTCGTCTCCCCTTTGACCTCCTGACCCGTCCTCCTTCCTCCGGCAGCACTCCCCGTCCAGGCCTCCGCCGGCGACTCCTGGACCAAGGCCGCCACTGCCTTCAACAGCACCGAGCCTGGCTCTGCCGAGGTGAGTGGTCGCGTGCTGCTCTGTGCTGAGCGTGTGCGCACTGTCCATCCACGTGGCCAGCTGGTCCCCGGCCTTGTCCGGAGCCACGACCCGCCCGGCTTTCTCAGCCACAGCACTTGAGCCAGGACCAGAGGCCACTTCCACGGGCCCTGGCTTGTCCGTCTTCAGTCTGGGTTTGTAATCCGTGTGCGGACTACTGGGAACCCGCCTGTGCAGGGCGAGCTGCGGAGGGTCTCGCCTCCAAACCTGTGACGGCGGCCCCTCCGTCTGGATGTGTTTGGCAGTGTCGGTCCAAGCCCACCGCGTACCCCGTGGTCGTGAGCTCGGCAGGGGGGGGTGCATTTGGCCGAGCATCTCCAGGTGGCAGGTCGGGCCCCGGATCGGGATCAGGCTGCACGGCGCAGGTGGTTGGGGGCGGTGCATCTCGGTGCCACCTGCAGCCTGCTGCCCGGGTGCCTGCACCGAGTCTGGGCCTCGGGGCTCTAACCCACCTCGCGCTTTGCAGCAGGGCTTTAAGAGCAGCCAGGGAGACAGTGGCGTTGACCTGAGCGCCGAGTCTCGGGAGTCGTCCGCCACCTCCTCACAGCGCAGCTCGCCCTACGGCACTCTGAAGCCCGAAGAGATGAACGGGCCCGGCCTGGAGCCCAAGGCCGACGGCCACAAGGAGCAGGCTCAGAAGCAGCCTGAACCAAAGGTGACTGGGCAGCCCCGTGCCCAGGGCTGGGCGCTGGCCAGAGGGGCCGTCGTCTTCTGTCCTCTGCCCCTCTTCCCGGGCGCTTGGGAGCAGCAGGCTGGAGTTCATCTAGTCTGTGCGTCTCAGCTGCTTCGCTTTTCCGTCCAGGATGCAGATCAAAGCTCGGGACAGAGCAAGGAGCACAGACCAGGACCCATCGGCAACGAGCGCTCTCTGAAAAACAGGAAGGGCTCCGAGGGGGCCGAGAGGCTGCAAGGGGCCGGCGCGCCCGCCGTCAACGGGGTAGAGATCCACGTGGACGCCGTGCTGCCCGTGCCGCCCATCGAATTCGGCGTCAGTCCGAAAGTGAGGCTCGGCTCTGTCTCCTGTCTTCGTTTTTCAGTTTTTCTTTTTGTTCTTGGGGAAGAGGGAAGGGCTTAGATAGGGTTTGTCCCCCAGAAAGAGCAGGGAGGTGGGAGCCGAGCGGTGTTCGGCGGGGGGTGGGGGCGTGAAGCGGGCAGTCGGGTCGGGGAGGAGAACCGCCTTCTGGATTCCTGCTGGCAGCAGCCAGGCTCTCAGGCCGAGCAGGCTGACCTTCCCTCCGTCGGGCTGGGCAGCGGGCACAAGCAGGGGGAGAGGGTGAGGGGAGGATCATTTGTGGGGTGTTGGGGAACGCGTGAGCACGTTGCTCGTGTGAACGCTGCTCAGCAGGCTTTTCGAGTCCCCGCGGTGGTGAACGTGTGTCAGAGGCGAGCCAGGAGGTTTCAGCGGGCCCTGTTCCCCTTTTTCAGGACTCCGACTTCAGCTTGCCGCCTGGTTCCACCCCTGGTCCCGCGGGGAACCCAGTCGTCAAGCTGCAGGACGCTTTGGCCAGTAACGTGAGTCTGCTCTTCTGCCCCAGCTGTGCCGTCCCCTGCTGGCCGCCTGGGGGGAGAGAGCCTCGTGCGGGGCCCTGAGGCCAGGAGAGCCACAGCCGGCCCCACCTTGGGGTCGGGCAGACCTGGGCTTGAGTCAGGACGCGGTTCCTAACCAGTTACACGTCTTCCGACAAGCCGCTCAGATGTCCCACTCCCCAGTTTTGTGGCCTTCAAACGGGATGATGTCATTTCTAATGACACCCAGGCACCTCCTTTGCACAGTCTCCAAGCCTGGGAGTGGTGTCCTCGTGCTGGCAGCGCGGCGTTGGTGTGACCCTGACGCACGGCTGCCCGTGCTGCAGGGCTCGGCCCTGGGTGTGGTGGTGGCTCCACGGACTTCCCTGTGGAGGGAGCTGGTGGAGGCTGCGCGAGGAGGCGGACAGGTCTCGGCAGCCGGCAGCTTCATCTTGGGGGTCTTAAGTGCATCCGAACACAAAGGTGTGTCGGGACACGGCTCGCTTCTCTGTGCCGTTGGCGCTCATGGTTTCCTGTGTCCCCCCAGGCCGGGTTGACGCAGAGTATCCCCATCCTCCGCCGGGATCACCACATCCAGAGGGCCATCGGCCTCTCCCCGATGTCCTTCCCCACTGCCGACCTCACTCTGAAGGTAACGCCGGCCCTGTCCCCTCAGCCTAGGTTGTGCCGCCCCCGCCTCCTGCGGTAACTTCCCTCGCCCCCCTCGCTTCTGCAGATGGAGTCGGCGCGCAAGGCCTGGGAGAACTCGCCCAGTCTGCCGGAGCAGAGCTCGCCCGGGGGTGCCGGCTCGGGCATCCAGCCCCCGTCCTCTGTGGGCGCCTCCAGCGGGGTCAACTACAGCTCCTTCGGCGGAGTGTCCATGCCGCCCATGCCTGTGGCCTCCGTGGCGCCTTCTGCTTCTCTGCCAGGTATCTCCCCCACAGCCGCATCGGGAGCCGCCGCCACTCGGACGCGTGGGGCTGAGCCCTGGGCACCCGCGGTACGAGTCTGTGCCCGTGGGGGTGTGTTTCTGGGCTAGGCGATTGTGGTTCTCCCGTGCCGCAGGTAGCTCGTACTTCCCTGCTTTCCGGCTTCCTTCTTCTGGGGAGCAGAGCCTCGGGGCTGGCGAGGTGCCTCCCGCCTCCCAGGGAGAGGAGCAGGCAGAGACATGGCTTTCAGTCTGACCCTGGGCACGCGTGGGGGCTGTGTCGCCTCCGCCAGTGAGCAGCTTGGCTCCGCGGCCTGGCCCCCTGCTGTGTAAAACAAGCCGGGTGTGGTGATGGCGGAGCCACGCCCACGAGGGGAGGCCTCACCTGGAACGTGCTTTGTATCAACCGAACCCCCAGTCAGTGGTGGCCCTGTTCGCCCCACTGTCACCGTCCTCGTTACTGTGTTGGCTCCTGAAAAGAGGGTGGGTTTTGAGGGCCCGGCTGCCGAAGTCTCGGTGATGCAATTCCAATAGATCCTTCTGACCCTCCACTGTGGACTCTGTAGCAGGGAGATGAAGAGGAACGTGACTGAGAGACCACGGCAGCCCTCGCTAAGGGACACACAGCCCTTCCTGGGCCCGTGCTGCGGCCTGTCAGGTCCCCTGCTGGGCAGCCAGGGCTGTCGTCCGTGGGCCCGGTGCTGATCGTCTTCTGTCTCCTTGGGTTCTGTCTCCAGGCAACCACCTGCCGCCCCTCTACCTGGATGGCCACGTGTTTGCAAGTCAGCCCCGGCTGGTCCCTCAAACGATACCTCAGCAGCAGAGTTACCAACAGGTGATGACAGCAAGCCAGGCGGGCTGGTGGGGGAGGCGACGCGGCACGCGGCACAGTTCCTTTCTTTGTGTGTTCGTCGTCCGTCTCGTCTCCTGTACCCCTCACTCGTGCTGCCCAGAGCCTGGCACGTCACGGCGGCCGTTAAATGTTTGTTGAGTGAATGAACGGGAGACAAGAGGAACGGAGCTCAGCGCTCCAGGCTCTGCTGAGCTTTCCTTTCTCAGCGTGCTCCTTCCTGGGGCCTAGCTGGGGGATTCGCTGAGACGGAATTCTCTTTGGTGATCAGGTACCCTTCTGATGAAGAGAAGAAAGGCCTAGACTCCCAGGCATGGATGCATTAGAAAGAGGTAGTTTTAGAAACGAGCAGGTACTTGTTTTCACGCAGGATTGGCCTGTTTCCTGTGCTGCAAAGGGACGGTTTCTGGAGGCCTCCCTCTGGAAATGGGTGTGGGGCCTTCCGAACGGCCCAGCACCCCCGGACTTGTGTGCCTGCTCAGACCAGGACGGTGGAGCTCTTAGCAGGGGCGCTGCCCGGAGTGCAGACTCGAGGCAGAGGACAGAGGGCTCGGCCTGCCCCGGCCTCTTTCTAAACGCGTTTAAATAGCACGTCGTTGAGTTCTGCAGCGTGTTGGTTTTCGTGTAACTGGAGCGGACTGGGTGTTCTCACGTGCGCTGTCCGTCACCGTTACGTGTCTGAAACCCACCTGTGGACGTGGGTAGCTAGGGTTCGTCCTCGCTGCTGGGCAGGACCCGGCAGAGGGGTGTCCACGTTGCGGGGTCGCCACCGTGTTCCGCTTTTTCCTACAAGCACAGGAAGGACACGCTTGAATTTGCATTTTGGGCAGCGTTCCAGCCGCCACGTGGAGAGGGGCTGGGGAGCGGGGCGGGGAGCAGGGGGACAACCTGGAGGCCCCGCAGTTACCTGCTTGGCTCCCCGACAGGCCGCCGCTGCCCAGCAGATCCCGCTGTCGCTTCACACGTCACTGCAGGCCCCCGCCCAGCTGGGGCTGAGGGGCGGGCTCCCCGCCTCCCAGTCACAGGAGATCTTCAGCTCCTTGCAGCCCTTCAGGTGAGGTGGGGGGACCGAGGAGCCAGCAGCAGCTCACAGCCAGGGGTCCGGGCCCACGTGACCTGTGACCTGTGCACTTTGTCCTGCTGCTGCTCCTCACTTCTCTGCTTTGGGGTGGGGGGGGTTATGGTCACTTAGCAGTTCTGAATGACTAACTGCACTTCGGGAGGGCCAGGGCCTGACCATCCATGCCGGGCCTTGTTTTTCTCTCCACCCCATCCTGCCCCCTTCCCTGCTTCTCTGACCTCTGCCCTCCCCATGACTCCCTCCTTCCTCTGCCTTCCGTCTTCTCTTCCAGTGTGTTTGACATCGGGCTTTTGGCATCACGTGGGTTTTCCTTTGCTTTATACGTTCCGGGACGTGTTTAGTCCAGTGATGCTCAAACCGTGGTCCCGAGACCTATAGCAGCAGCAGCATCTAGGAGGTGGTTATGAGTGCACGTTCTCAGGCCCCATCCCAGACCTTCTGAGTCAGAAACTAGAGGCGGGGCCAGCAGCGTGTTCCCAGGGGCCCTCTGGGGGCTCCGTTGCAGGCCCGAGTGTGGGATCTGCTCGTGTACCCACGCACCTGACCCCGACTGTCTGGCTGGCTTTGCAGATCTCAGGTGTACATGCACCCCAGCCTGTCACCGCCCAGCACCATGATCCTCTCAGGAGGCACAGCCCTGAAGCCTCCGTACTCGGCGTTCCCCGGCATGCAGCCCTTGGAGATGGTGAAGCCCCAGGCCGGCTCACCCTACCAGCCCTTGAGCGGAAACCAGGCCCTGGTCTACGAGAGCCAGCTCGGCCAGGCTGCCAGTCTAGGCGCCTCCCAGATGTTGGACTCCCAGCTCCCACAGGTCAGGAGGAGTCCCTCCACCGCCAAGCTCTGGGCCTGGCTCCGTCATGACTGCCCTGCCCTTCTCTCCGCCTCGTGCTGTGTGTACCACGTGACTGGTCCTTGGGCTGCTAGAGCCAGGGCAGGTGCTCAGCCCCTTCTGAATAGTGCCGTCACCTCTGTATCTCTGTGACCTGGCCCCCCTTGGGCACTCCCTCCTGTGGCCTCTCCCACCCTCAGACTGTGGGGCTTGGCGATGGGGAGTATGTCTTCTGGGCCTGACCTTGCATCCAGCGGACTGCCCTCACCCCTGCGTTCGTGTCCAGTACCTGAAACCTGACTTGTGCGAACGTCACGTCTAAGATGTGGCTTTCTTCCTGGTCCTTTATTTTGTCCAGCCTGAGTCATCCTTGGGTCTCTGTTTTTCCTCGTACCGCCTCTGACCCTTCAGGTCCTGTCAGCGCCACGTTTGAAAAGGGCTCAGAACGCAGCCATTCCTTGTCCCCTCTCCCCGTACCCCCTCCAGGCTGCTGCAGGAGCTTTCCTGCCTGCTCTCTGCTTCTGCTTTTGGGCCGAACGCTCCATTCCCAACACAGCAGCTGGGGCCATTTAAAACACAAGTCAGGCCATCCCTGAGCTGGCGCTCCAGAGATGGCGGCGCTGTCCTCTCTGCCCTGCACCCTGCTGTGCACGAGGCGGAGCGCGGGGCCTCGAGGTTCTGGCTGCCACGCGTCTCAGTGATGCAGTCCCAATAGATCCTTCCGACCTGCCACTGTGGACTCAATAGCAGGGAGATGAAGAGGAAAGTGACTGAGAGACGAAAAGTGGCCTGCCCCGTCCCCCGTCCCAAGAGGCTGCAGTTCCACCCCTTCCCCTCACTGCACCCCCTGGTTCTGGACATTGCAAGTGCCAGGCGGCCCTGTGCTCTGCCGTAACATGCTTCAGGAGTATCCAGGGGGGCCCAGTTTCATTCTAAAAACCCTAAACAAGACCCAGTCGAGTCCCGTCTCCTGTGACCTACGGAGGCAGAACAGCACAGACGTGCTGCTCGGAGGGTGCAGGGTCGCCTCCTGCACAACGGTCCCCTCTGGGTCTGCTCGGGCAGCGCTTCCTAAGGGCCTTCCCGGCCTCCCATGCCCCACGGGCTCGCTGTCGACACTGTGCTCTGGGCACAGTAGCCGTGACCATCCCATCACTGCACTGTCACCGCGTTCCGGGCCTGACAGTCCCTGGCGCGTCCCGTCCCCAGCACATGGAGTGCACTCAGTGAGCTGTTGTTGGGTGAAAGCAAGAAGCGCCGGGGGCTTGGAGAGGAGCCGTCACTCACACCGGGTGGCCAGGGTGGTGCCGGCCGGTTGTCAGGCTCAGCCCTGCGGCTGTCTCCTCGGCCACCCCATGCACTCGTGGAGCTCCCGGCTCTGCGCTGCGCGACGGCCCCACCTTAATCTCTGATTTGAGAATCCAGGGTGTGACGTGCTTGCTCTTGGGTGCGTGTGTGTGTGGGCAGTGGTTTGTGGCCTTCTCCCCAACGTTCGTTCTTCCTCCTGACTGTCCCCGTTGTCCAGCAGCTGACGATGCCACTGCCTGGCTCCCAGCTGCCTCTGCCCCGGTACGGCTCCGGGCAGCAGCCCCTGATCCTGCCGCAGTCCCTCCAGCTGCCACAGGGGCAGAGCCTCTCGGTCGGGGCTCCCCGAAGAATTCTGCCCCCCGGGTCTCAGCCTTCGGTCCTCCACACCAGCAGAGAGGTGAGCATGACCGTGTCCTGCTGTGGTCCTGGAAGGGTCCTTGTCATCCCAGCCTGTCACGTTAGTCGGGGGCCACTGTTGTGGCAGAGAACACCAGAGGCCTGGGCGCAGGCTCCTGGCCTCACACACCGCTGACGGCCTGTCCGTTGTGCAGGCCTCGATCCCATGGGCAGCCACACAGATGGAGGGTGGGTGCGGGCGTGGGCTTCCTCCCCTCGGCCAAGGTCGCATTGTGGAGGCTGTTTAGGAGCTGGTACCGGGAGCCACAATGCTCCCTGGCTCCTGGGGGCCTCTCCTAGGGGCGGCCTCTGTGGGTAGAGAGGTCATGGGCTGCACACCCGGCCAGTGCCCTGAGGTGGTGCCCAGGCCACTCTCCCCACCTGCTTGACAGAACCACCGGATGGCGCTGCCTCTGGGGCCAGCCCTCAAGCCCGGCTGGCAGGGGAGGGGAACGCGCTGCCCCCCCCACCCCCGCACACACCCCTGAGGTTCTCTTGGGCCTCGTCAGCTCTCCCGGCGGTCAGCGAGGGCCAGGCTGTCGAGGGTGACTTCTCTGCTCTCTTTAGTCCTCCCAGATAGAGATGAAGGGCTTCCACTTTGCCGACAGTAAACAGAATGTTCCTTCGGGAGGCTCCGTGCCGTCACCGCAGACCTACAGGTAAAGAGCTGCCCTGGGGGTGGCTGCTGCAGAGCTGATCGCCTGTGTAGGTGGGACACTGGATCAGTAGCCTCCGAGGGCCCCGGGAGGGCAGCGCAGAGGCACTGAGGATGGGTCCCCTGGAAGCGTCAGTTCTGGGACACGCCCGTGTGGTATTTACCCGCAAGAAGGTCAGGAACTGGGAGAGTGGTTTTGTTTTTAATCATCGTGAGATGCTCTGGAGCTTTCTGGAAAGGTAGGGAGAGGAATGGCTACTGTTTCCATGGTGTGGGGACCAACCCTGGCTGAGAAGGCACACCCCTGAGAAGGGAGGGCGTGGCCTTTCCTGGGGCCAGGGCCCTGCTCCGCCTCTGGCCTCTGACCCTGCCAGGACTGGGCACTGCGGGGCCGTGCCTTCCATAGGGTGAGCTGCCACCTCCTCCGTGTCTGTCTCCTCACGTAGCCGCCCCGGTCCCGTGAGTGGATTCGGAGGTGGCTTTGTATAGACAGTTCTGTTGAGTGACCACATCGAGAAGTCAGAGCGCCTCTGGGTCCACTGCCCCGCCCCCGCGGGAGCTCTGGCCCTGGCCCTGCGAGGGCTGTCCAGTTGGCCCTTGTTACACGTGGGAAGCTCTCGGGGCCGTCTCCTGTGTGTAAACGAGTCAGCCCGCTGGCTGGCGCTTCCGGGGAGGGGTTGACCGCGAGGCAGCAGAGTGCCACCAGGTCCTGGCGGAACGGAGCTCTCCTGCCAACCGGGTCACCCTCTCCGTGGGCCGCCCTTGCTGTGGTCACTCTGGAGTGTCGGGGCCAAGCCCTCCTCCCCCACATCCTTCCATCCTTCCAGCTGCACTTCCAGAGGAAGGCGCTTTGTGACTTTTCCCCCATTTCCCCGTCTTTCCTGTTCTCATCTTCACTGTCTTGGCGTCACTTGTTTTCGTCTGTGAGCTTGCCTCGTTTTCCGATCACGTTTTCCACGTAGGCCAGAGCAACAGAGCTGTACGGAAACTGTAGGCAGCAGCGCAGAACAGGGAGCGTGACTGGGGAGACAGAAGCTTCCAGTTTAAACAGATGCTGTCGTCCCTCTCCGAATCGGCAGCATCTGGCCTTTGGGTCCTCCTAGTGGGGGTGGCAGCGGCTTGGTTCTGCGGAGACTTTTTGGGAAAACAGTCCTTAACCAGTAGCCTGGTTTGTTGGTGTTTCATGGCGCTGGGTGAATTGCCGTGTCTTTACGGAGAAGCGTCCCAGCTCTTCCAGAAACGGCTTCTGAGGCCTGAGAAAGGCCTTCTGGGGGTGCTGGATGGGGCCGGTCCGCGGGATCCTGCCCTCAGGGGCCGTGCCCCTGGGTTGCGGTGTCGGCATTCCCACTGTCCGGAGCCCTGTTGAGCTCTGCACACAGCTCGCCTCACACTTCTGGACCACAGAACCCGTTTTCTTTTTCTTTGTCACGCAGCACCTAATTCACGCCCCTGGGAACCAGCGGTCTGGTCAGTGGGACACGTTCTTTTCCGTGTCTGTCCCCCTGCACCCCAAAAGTGAAGGCTAGAATGATACTCGGCATGACTCTCACGTCAGGGGGGTTAGACCTTTTGTCCACTTACGGAATCGCGTTGGTCCACACCCTCCAGACCCCGGGAGACGGTCAGCATCCGCCCCCGCAGCCACTGGTCAGTGTCTGCCCGCCACAGGGACCTGGCCTCTGCCCCCGGCCGTGTCGCCGTGGGCTGCGTTGGCGGCGACGGTCGCCCTCGCCCCTTCTGCACTCTGGGCATCTGAGGTCCGTGTTTCCCTCCCTCGGGAGGTCCGCGAGCCCACGTCGGGGCTGTTGCGCCGGGCGTGGCTCCGCGTCTGTGGCTCCGCGCGTGTTCTCACCCCCTGCCTTTGGTTTTTTCAGGCCTAGCTCTGCTAGCCCCAGTGGGAAGCCCTCTGGATCAGCAGTTAACATGGGCTCTGTGCAGGGACACTACGTTCAACAGGTAGAGCACGGCTTCCCAGCCCCTCTAGCCCTGGACGCTTAGGCCCGTCCCCAAGCGCCAAAAGAGAAAGGACAGTCCAGCCCGTTTGAGCGCTCCTCTCAGAAGAGGCGTGCCCTAGCCTGAGAGCCGGAGCCCGAGTCCCCCCTGGCGAAGGCGTCTGGATCCTTCCTTGTCCCCTGGAGAAGGGAGGATGCAGTGTCCTCAGAGGAGGTGACCCCAGCGGGAGGACTCTCCCTCGTAGCAGTTCGGGCTGTGAAGGCGCTGGGCGTGGGTCAGCTCTAGAAGCCGGGGCGTGTGTGTGCGTGCGCGAGTGTCGTGCGCGTGCTAGCTCTAGAAGTGCTGCGTCCGTGTCTGTCCTGGCTGGGAGGGACACAGGTGGAATGGCGTCTTCCCGTTCCACGGCGGAAGGTGCCTCTCGGTGTCCTGGCCGTCAGCTCCACTCTGAAACACGGCGGCTCCAGGGCTCGGGCGTGTCCGGCGTGGGGTCAAGAAAACAGCGTTCCTGGCTGGTGGCGTGGACGGTGGCCTGCTCACGCCCCTCCTGCTGGCGCTCCCCGGAGCGTCTCCGTGAATTGCTTGGACTGAGCTTCTGGAGCTTTCTTCCGGGGTTTGCACTGCAGTGCGGGGCCGAGGCTGGGCCTCTGTGACACCCCCTCTGCGGAGCTGAGTACGGGGACTCTGCCTGGGCATCTCGAGGTCACACTCGGGTCCTGGGGAGAGGTCTCCACAGAGTTCTCGTCAGGAGGGTCAGAGGTCGGGGAGCGCCCAGGCTCCTCGCGGGTCGGTCCCCTGGGGTCCCCTGGGGGCCTGCGGTGCACTGATTTGAGAAGGTTCGTCCAGTGGCCACGTGCGTACTGCTACCGGAGATCCTGTTGGCATCGCGGGTGCTCCCAGGGGACCCCGCGCCTTCCCGCCTCTCCACGTCACTGCGCTCAGTGCCGGCAGGAGGGGCCAGAGCAGTGTCACCCGTGTTCTCCCTTAGAGCTGCTCTGAGTCCGTCTTCGACCGAAGGATGGCGTTCTCAGAATAGCCTTTCCCTGTGACTCAGGAGCGGGAGGCGGGGGCTGTGTGTCCAGACGGCTGGCCCTGCATCTGGCCGACTTCTTTGTCCCCTCTCGTCCGTCCAAAGGCAAAACGAGTGGATGAAAAGCCCAGCCTGGGAGCCGTGACCCTGCCCGACGCCTCCTCGGCCGCCTCCCAGATGAAGCGCACGGGAGCAATCAAGCCGCGGGCAGTGAAAGTGGAGGAGAGCAAGGCCTGAAGGTGCTCGGCCACGCCTCGCCCCTGAGGACAGCGCCGCCACCTGCCGGGCACCGCCACGGGCTCGGGCATCTCAGCAGACGCCGCCCAACGCTCTGGCCCGGACCGCGAGGGCTCCCTCCTCCCGTCCACTGCGGAAGCCCCGCTGTCCAGCGGCCTCGCCGTGGGTCTGTGGCGTTGACCCGCTTGCTTCCAGACGAAACAGACACACAGCCGACGACTCCCCTCGCGCCCCCCTCCGCGCTGACGGTGACAACTCGAGCCCTCGTGCCGCGCAGAGCGCCCTCCCGCCTGACCCCCCGCCCGCTCCCTCCCGGTCCCCAGCGCAGTGGGTCGCCCGCTGGGTCCTTGCAGTTGGAGGATCTTTGTTTCAAAAAGCAGCTGAGGTTTTTACAAAGGAGAAAGGAAAACACAACACAAGCTACGCGTGTCCAGCTGGACTTTTCTACGTCGTTCTCCTGCCTTACCCCGGCCCCCACTCGCGTTCCAGTCGTTTCCTTTGACCTCTCTCCTGTTGATTTGATACGTCACTGCGATACCTTAAGAGACAACTTATGGGTCCCCTCCCGCTCGCTCCCTGTTGTTTAACCTGCAAGGGTGTTCGTTTGTGGAAGGAGGAGGCTACCTGGGACGCCTCGGGAGCCTCCGCTGTCCCGCTGCGTGCTGCGAGGCGGTGCCGAGAGGGAGGTAAGCTGGGTCGAGGTCTCAGCTGGTTCCCGCCCCCGGCCGGATGGCCGCACAGAGCCTGCGGGCAGCCCAGTGAGGTCGACGACGTTTTTGGCCTAAGAATTACACAGAATTTCTGTCCTGGACCCTTCTAAAGCCGGTGGCTGTGCTCTCCCCTGGCCCTGGGCGTGTCTTGGAGGTACCGAGCCGCCGGTGTCCTCCGGTTCGGCCCAGACAGGGCCCGTCAGCGTCTCTGCTGTGGGGCTCCGGCACCCGCAGGGGCTGCTGTCACGCGCTCCCTTTCCTGGAAGCCTGTCTCCTTCCTTCTTCCCGAGCCTCTTTCTCATCCGGATCCTCCTCCCCTCCACCCCCACAGCTCATTTCTAGAAACCAGGAGTGACAGGCTGGGAGGGCTGCTTCCTTCTCCTGTTCTCCGCTCCCAGCAGCAGACCGGGTTTTGGGGACGGGGGGTCTGAGTGGGGCGGTGGGGACGGCGTCAGCCTTTCCAGATGGCTGGGGCAGGGTCCAAGGGGACGGTGTGTTGCGGGGCTGGCCGTGGTTCCAGAACCTACGGGGCAGCCCTGGGGGAGGGCCGCCTCCAGCAAAATGCTGGTGAGAGCCATTTCACGCTGTCACTTCGTTTTCTAAGCAAGGACTCGGAGGAAACCGTCTCAGATTCTGTCGTTCCGAGGAAAGGGAGGGAAACTTCGCGGCCTCCGCCTGGAGTTGCCACTGCCTGCGCCCGCCAGCGGTTCCGCGAGGACCTGGCTCGGAGGCCGGGCAGCAGGTGGGCGGGACGCCCCCCGCAGAGTCCGCCCTCAGTGTCCCCGCAGGCGTGTGACGGCCACTCAGGCCGCGGTCTAAGCGGTGTCTGGTGCAGAGGCGCGTGCTGGGGACCGCCAAGGTGACGAGTGCTGCTGCTCCACTGCTTCGGGGAAGCGGGGGACCGCCGCCAGCAGACGCTGGCCCTCACCGCCGTCCCCTGGACAGGGCCAGGGTTCTTGAACGACGCTCACTGCTTCACCTGCAGCTCGGCGTCCCCTTCTTGCCTTTTTTTATCCGCTTGTTGCTTTTTCTTCGCACCAAGTCGTTACTCTGAAGGCCTTTCTGAAGGGGCTGCCCATGCGACGAGGGGCCCGCGCTCCCCTGCCCCGTGTGCCCACCTGCTCTGCCCTTCCTTCCCCTGCCCCCGCGGCTCTTCCGCGCCCTCTCGCTCCATCGCCCCGCTGCCCCCACGGGAGCCACGCACGCTCACCGCCGCCTGCACACTAGGAACACGGCCACACCCCTCACGCCTACTTCTGGTGTGCGCTGTCGGAAGGAAAAGCGGTTCTCTCCGTTTGCAATGGGACAGAACAGTCGCGGACGCTGTTACAAACTCCAGGCGACCCTGCCATCAGAGTGACAGTACTCCCCGTTCTCCGGCCCTCTTCTCCGCCCTTGTATTTTTCTCCCCCCACCCGAATAAAAACAAAACACTAGAATTTATTTATACGTATTGATGTCGTAGGTCTAGGTGAAGAAAAAGTACACGTTTCACTGCTCTATTTATAAGTGACGTCTGGATCGCTCTGCAGGAAAGGCCAGGGAATTGCATGAGTTTCAGTGCTTTCACCGCCTCCGTGTGCCCGGGCTGCACTCCTCCCGCTGAGAGACAGATTTCAGTTGGACTCGGGACAGAGGGCCGGCCCAAGGCCTGCCCCGCTCCCCGCCCCTCGGTCTGAGGAAATGCAGTGTTTAGTGCAGAGATGTCTTAAGGTGCAATATCTCTCTTCCTTTCATGTCGTTTTAGAGCCAAGCTCGAGGTAACAATAGGACTTAGGGTCTTATTTTGGTTTCAGAGCCCCATCTTCAGAGCGCAGATGCTCGCCGAGGCCTCTGCCAAGATCCCTTGGGGTCTCTGGCAGGAGCAGGTGGAAACCCACACTTGGTTTTTCTGCTGCTGAGATGGGGGTGGTGTCAGAGCCCTCCCATGGACCTTTGCCTGCTAGCAGTGCCCTCCCTGCTGAAGCTGGCAGCTATGCCCTGGCTGTGGATGGTGCAGCCTGTTGCTGGGCGACCAGTGGCCCTGCAATCGCGTGTGTCCCTACCACGCAGCGGGGTGAAAACCCAGAGCGGAGACGTGTGTCAGAGAGGCAACGTCCTCCCGCTGAGGACTTCTCTGCCAGCTGTGTTTGGTCTGGTTTTCCTTACTGTCGCTTCCTCCTTTTTATCCACGATGTTGTTTTCAAACTGGGAATTCATACCCTTCTGGCCCCGAGTTCCTTCAGGGGGAAAACAAAAGACGACTCATTCAGAAAAATCTGTCCAGGTCCAAAGCTGTGGCCCAGAATATTGGGGTATCTTGTCTTTAAATACCAGCAGCTGTTCCTCGGCCCTGCCCTCCCCCTCGTATCCTCTGGGTCTGCCTTCTGTTCGGTTGATGGGGTTTGTGACTGATGTGAGTCAAGGAGACTGAGGGTGTGCGCATGGCCGTGTTCAGAACTGGCCGACGGAGGCAGCGTGTGGCAGACTGGTCAAGGTCGTCCCCCACTGACGGGTTCCCCTCCACCCCATAGCTGCGCGTTTCCTCTGTCTGTCCCTCATCACTTGCAGAGCAGCAGCCTGGGTTAGCAGGTCTGTTGGAAATGGCTTTTGACTGCCAAGGACACTAAAGTGTGCTGTGTCGCGTCCTGTGATGAATGGGAAATGCAGACTTCAGAAAGCCAGCTCTTCCTGTTTGAAAATGAGTTGGACATCAGACCGATCACCGGGGACAGGAGTGGCTCGGCGTTGGGGTCAGACACCGTCCCACCCCCTAGCCGTGCTCTCCACGGGGACCACCAGCACGTTTGGCCAGCAATCTTCAAGGCGCATCCTACCTGCTGTCACCGGTCCCCACCCCGGTTGGTGGCCTCCAAGATGGCAGCGTCCCCAGGGCCCTGTCTTCAGCATGCTATGAAGCCTCGGAGTGGATTTCCTACTAAGCCTCTGTGTGGATGACTCTCCCGGTGGTTAAAGGGGATACTGTACTGTAAGCTTTTGACCTCATGCCTTGCATAGTAAAAAGGGTTTGGGGGTTTTTTGTTTATTTTTATTTTGGCCTTTCCTCTTTGTCTTTTCACGTAGACCAGATATTTGAAAGGGCAGACGATGGCTAAAGGTGTAATGTGCAGCGTGTTTATACCTTATTTCGGGAAGCTTTTACCTTGGATGGGACATGGAATCACGGATTCGCCAGGCCATGGTGGTGGCACCCTCCCCCCGCCCCCCCTCCGGTTCAGTACCTATTGTTTCTCCTTTCAAATATGTGATTGTACTAGCTCTTTCCGTATGAAAGAATTCTCCTTATTTAAATAAAAAAAAAAGGTAAAAAACTAAGCTGTCCACGCGCTCTCAGGCTGTGCGCGCCCAGGTTCTGTCGTTTGACCCGAGACAAGTGGCAGTTTCGTTTGTTTCCGTGGGCGGTGGGAGCCCCGGGCCCACGCGCCTTCAGGCAGCAGCCCGGGGGCCAGAAGGGCCCGGAGCCTGCGGTCCAGCCGAGGTTCATCTTCCTCGGGGCAGCGCGCAGCCGCCCCCCCGCCCCCCGCGGTGGCACAGCCCGGCCTGGGCCGCCCCCCCCCCACCGTTCCCGGGCGGGGTGGGGGGCCGGGGAGCCGAGGTCCTGGCCGTGGGGGGGGGCGCCCCGGGGTCGGAGGAGGACGGGGGCAGGCGCGGGGCCGGCAGCGGAGGGCGTGGGCGTGGGTTCGGGTTCGGCGGCCTCGACCTGCCGTCCCCGCGCGGGCGGACCCTCGGGGGCACCTCGTCAGCCGGCGTCCCGGGCCGCAGCGGGGGCCTCGGCGGGGCCCGGCCTCGCCCGGGACGGCGGCGGCTTCCGCGCCGGCCCCGGCAGGTCCCGCGGAGGGCGCCGCCGGGGGAGGGCGGGACCCGGGCACCCACCAGCCGCCGGCCCGGGGACGCGTTCACAAAGCTGCGCGCGGGCCTGGCCCTGCAGGGGCGGCGCCGGCCTCGCTCCGCGGGGCCCCGCGCACCGCAAGGGCAGGCCGGGGGGCGGCGGGGAGGAGGCGTCCTGCCGGCGGCCCGGCCCCGCCCACTCCCGAACCCGAGGGGCAGGGCGGGCCCGGCCGGGCTCGCGGGGCCCGGGGCCCCCGCCTCGGAGGGCGCTGGGGGGCGCGGTGCGCGCGGGGCCCGGGGCGCCCAGGCCGTGAGCGCGGGGGGCGCGGGGCGCGGCGGCGGAGCCCGCGCGGGGCACCCGTGTCCTCTCCCAACGCGCATGCGCACGCCCCGGCGCGCACGCGCAGCCCCGCCCCCGACGCTGGGGCCCCGCCCCTGCCACCGGCGCGCACGCGCAGCCCCGCCCCGAGCGCTGGCCCCGCCCCGCAGGCCCGGCGAGTCGCGCGCCGAGCGGCGTCTCCCCCGCGCGCGCGCCGCGGCCTCCAACCGCCGGCGCCCCGCCCCCCGCCCCCCACATCCCCGCGGACCCCGGGCCGGGCCCGGACTCGAAGCGGCGTCGCGGCCGCGTGTGCGGGGCCCGGGGCGAGGGCGCAGCCGGGACCCCGAGAGCCGGGGCGCGGCCGAGGGCAGGTGCGCCCGGGCTGGGGAGCGGGGGGCGGCGCCCGGGGGCGGTGGGGCCCTCGGGAGACCCCGGGGCCCGGTCTGCCGGCCGGGGGGGCGGGGGGCGTGCTGGGCCGTCCAGGGCAGACGGGGCCCTGGGGGGAGGGCAGCTCGAGGGGAGGGGGCGCCTGCGGGGCACGGGGTGCCCGGGGCGCCCTCGCTCTGCAGCAGGGGCAGGTGCAGGGGCGACCCCAGGGTGCGGGAGGGCACGCGCGGGTGCTGCCGCCCCGAGGGGGGGAGGGGGGTGCTCAGGGCCGCTGAGGCCGCGACGTCGGGGTCCCGGGGCCGCTGGGCGGCCGTCCCGCTCGCGGCGCCCAGCAGGTGTGTGTGGACCCAGGTGCTGAGGGCGGAGTGAGCACCCAGTCTTGGGATCCCCGGCTCCCACCTGGGGGGGCCGCCGAGGCCTCCTGACCCCCAGCGACCCCACAGCCTGGTTCTCCCCGCTGCCCTCGTGACCCCTTCGCTGCTTCGCCCCCATGGGCTGACCACAGCGCCTTCCCTCCTTTTCCAGGGACCCTGCCCGCCGTCCCGTCATGCTGGAGTCTTTGCAGTGCCCGGTGTTGGTGACCGTGGATGTCAACCTCAACGTCGTGGCCCTGACCTTGCTGGGGTTACTGAGCCGGCTGTGGCAGCTCACCTATCCCAGGGCTGTGGTGTAAGCCAAACAGGGCCACTCGGGGTGACGCGAGAGGAGCTGTGATCGCAGCGTGGTGACAGGGGGTGCCTTTTTACGTAGCCTAAATGGGGGAGCGGGATTCCGGGCTTCCCGGTGGTGGGTGTTTTAGAGGACAGACTGGGAAAGGCCCTGCCAGTCCGTCCACCTGCTCAGTCTTAGCTCTGCAGCAGGCACAGTAGCCTCAGTGGCCGTTTGAAACCCGAGGATGGAAGCTTGAGGGATGTGTCCTCATTGACCTTACCGTGTCCTCTGTCACAGTGAGAAACGTTTGCTTTTATTTTTAGAGGACTGCTTATTATCTAGTTAACACATGTGTCTCTTTTTGTTTTAATATTTTGTCATGGAAAACATCAAACACGAACAAAAGCAGGGAGAGTAGAATAGTGAGCCCCTCACCAGGATGCCCATCACCGAGCTTCAGCAGTTACCAACTCACAGCCACCCCCTCTCCCTGCAGTGGGGTTTTTTCTTGAAGCAAATCACAGACGTCATTTCGTTCATTAATAATTCAGTCTGTAGTTTTAGAAGATCGGGATTCTTAAAATCCAGACAACCACAGAGGCATTTTCAGGCCTGAAGAGACAGCAGTTCCTTCTCGTCACCACCTGAAAACCTTTGTTGTCGTCGGTTCCTACGTGTCTCCCTTTTACACCTGCAACGGTTCCAGGCTCACGAGGTCTGAGTCTGACTTTTAGCCACATGTGCTGGCAGACAAGGGGATTAGCCTCGCGTCCCTGCGGCCTTTCAGTAGGCCGGCTAACGGTACGCCCCTAAACCAAAAACTAGGGAGAGCAGCGCTTGTTCACAGCTAAGGTTATGGTGAAATATGACCTGTTTTTTCGTTCTTCAGCTTTGATGAAGTGTATTATGGGCAGTACATCTCCTTTTACATGAAGCGGGTCTTCTTTCTGGATGGCAGTGGACCGCCATTTGGCCACATGCTGCTGGCCTTGGGAGGTCGGTTCCTTCAAAACTTACAGGTGACACTGCTTGAGGGCAGAAGCCACATCTTATTTATTTACCACTGTTTTTTCTGTCACTGGCCAGTTTGGCAGTCCTGAAATATTGCTGGAAGGAATTATTACTGGTTAATTCTTTTTTTATTTTTTATTTTTTTAGGTTATCTAGGAGGCTTCGATGGTAACTTTTTGTGGAACAGAATTGGAGCAGGTAAAAGATCCTTGTTAATTCCCTTGTTAACGTGCACATATTAGAATGGAGAAGAAGTGGCGTCCGTGGGAATTAACGACGATAGTTTATTAATGAGTCCAGGGCCTGATAAATTGAGTACAAGTGATTTTCGAAAAGCCTGAGAAATGTGTTAGTATTTGGTTACAATAATTAATTTATTCCTACTTTTGTGGTGCACAAACTACGCTATGCGGCATCTTGATTGCGATTATCTTCTGCGCGTTTAAATTTTGTACGTCGCCACAGAGGTTTTGGAACTGGGTGGGATAAACTCGTAAATACAGCATTAGCTGGTTCAGATCCTTGGCTGTCTGTGCCTAACGGGGAGCTGGTCCTCGACTGTATGAAGCTCATTTCAAAGCCAGACTTGCACACGCAGTCCCTGATGGGGCCCCGGTCTTGGGAATTTCGTCTTAGAGTCTGTGTGGAAGCACCTGCGGTCTGTCGTGGGCTGCATGGTGCCCTCAGCCGCGGTGCTTGCTTTCTAGAGTACAGCAGCAACGTGCCCGTGTGGTCTCTGCGCCTGCTGCCCGCCCTCGCGGGGGCCCTGTCGGTCCCCATCGCCTACCAGATCGTGTGGGAGCTTCGTTTTTCCCATTGTGCTGCCATGGGAGCTGCTCTGCTCATGCTCATCGGTGAGACCTGGGCCTGCCTGCTTTGGTGTGGGGAGGGACCGAGCCCTGGCCTTCGGCACGTTCCCATGTGTGGCCCGCAGAGCTCGGCTTAGTGGATGGGCCCCTGTGGCAGCTTCTGCTCACAGGACGGAGGAGGGTGTGGGTGGGTAGTCCTCAGAAAGGGCCTTTCAGCCCAGGTTCATGGACAAGTGACATTAACTGCCATGCAGAGCTAGGTGTTTGTTGAGTGACAGTTTGGGTTGAGGCCCTGCACTGATGGCGGCCCGCAGAGGGGGTGTCATTTCTGCAAACAAGAACAGGCTCAGAAGAGTCCAGTGACTTGCCCAGGGTCACACAGGTATCTGGCGTGATTCACTCCGAAGAACCTGCCTTCATGGTTCTGAAGCCTGTCCCCTTACAGCCACCCTGAACTTCCCACCTTCACGATCGGTGACATTTAAAGTGTCTGCTTTTTTGTGTGGACGTTTTCGTCTTCAGACGTTTGCTCTCATTTTCATACAACTGACGTGTGTCATCTTTCCAACAGAGAACGCTCTGATCACTCAGTCGAGGCTGATGCTTCTGGAATCGGTGCTAATATTTTTCAATCTGTTGGCCGTGCTGTCCTACCTGAAGTTCTCCAACTCCGAGAAACACAGGTATGGGAAAGGGGGCGTGTCCTTCCTAGCCAGTGAGGAAAGAAGAGTCGGTGGTTTGTCCACCGGAGAAGGGCTGGTGCCTCTTCATGCCGGGAGCTGCTCGCTCACAGTCTCGGCCTCCTAGGCTGGCCTTGGGCTTGTGATTTCATAAACACACCCTCGCTTTTCTGTAACTTCACTTGACGGAGAAAGGTGTGGCTGAAAAGAGAAACTCTGCCAAGACTGATGTTTTGGGTGACAGCCCCGACCCCAAGAGGTGTCTGAGAAACATGGCTTCTTGGGACGCTCGGAGAGCTGTCCCCAGCTTTGCCTCTCCGCTTTGCCCCAGGTCCTTCTCCCTGAGCTGGTGGTTTTGGCTGACGCTGACGGGAATGGCCTGCGCCTGTGCAGTTGGGTGAGTCTGGTCCCTGGGCCCGCGGCAGCGCCTGCGCCCTCCCTGCGCTGTGCCTCGCTCTGACTTCCTCCCCGTCGGTCTTCGCAGCATCAAGTACATGGGTGTTTTCACATACTTGCTGGTGCTCGGAGTCGCTGCTGTCCACGCCTGGCATCTGATAGGGGACCGGACTTTGTCACATGTGGGTGCTGATGGCGAGTGTGATGGCCGGCCATTGTGGGGTGCGGAGACGGATGGGGCGGGAGCGTTTGGGGGACAGGCCTCGGGGCAGGCCCAGGCGAGCCACCCTGTTGGCATCGGCACTCCTGCTGCTGGCTCTGGGCACCTGCACTGTGACATGGGCACAGCTTTCCTCGGAGTGGGAAGTGACCCCTCTTCCTCTGGCAGGTGTGTGTGCTCTGTCACTTGCTGGCCCGAGTGGTGGCTCTCGTGGTCGTGCCTGTCGCCATGTACTTGCTCTTCTTCTACGTCCACTTGATGCTGCTCTACCGCTCTGGGCCCCACGACCAGATCATGTCCAGTGCCTTCCAGGCCAGCCTGGAGGTGAGCAGGGGCGAAGGCCACCTCAGAGAGGGCCCCGCAGGCTCAGATTTTCCGACGTAAGCACCATCCAGTGAGCACTGGAGGAAAACCCAAAGCAGGAGATGGGAGACCCCTTTTGTCTTTGTGAGCGACTGTGACTATACCGATGGTGCGGAGTAAGTGAAGGGCGGCCCCGCCCCTGTGACCTGCGGGGAGACCTCCAGGAGGTCCTGCAGCCTCCAGGCAGGTGCACGTGCTTCGGACGGCAGGCTCGGCTCACGTTCACACATCCAAACTCAAAAAGAAGGGTAAACTGCACCATTTGAGGCAGTTAGGAACGTAGACCCAAGCCAGTCGGACCTGCTCCTAAATGCTGGCTCTGTCGACGCCAGTTCTGTGTGTTTGGGTGAATTTCTTAGCTCACCCAAGTCTCGGTGTTCTCATCTCTCAGACACAATTGCGGTCATCACGGGTGCCGGGCAGGACGACGGGAGGCCATGTGTGGATGGCTCAGGGGCAGCGTTCAGTCAGTGGTGGCTGCAGTTCGGGCTACATGACACGATACGACAGGGTTGTAGCACGTGTCGTTACAGCTAGTTACGTGATGATAATCGCCACGTGGGGAGGGGCCGTCAGGGAGGCTAGTGGGATGTTCTCTCTCTCTCTCTCTCTCACTCACTCACTCTCCCCGTTTCTGCTTTTGTCCTAGGGAGGGCTGGCTCGGGTCACGCAAGGCCAGCCACTCGAGGTGGCCTACGGTTCCCAGGTCACTCTGAAGAACGCCTTTGGCAAACCCGTGCCCTGCTGGCTGCACTCTCACCAGAGCACCTACCCCATGATGTAAGGAAAGTGACCGTTTCGGTCGGAAGGTCACGAGATGTTCTTCTGTATTTTAGCCGTTGCCGGCGTTCGCTCTATGTGATAGGGTTTGTGAGACTTTGAGCGCTTGGCCTGACGATCAGTGAGTCTGGGCCTTTCTGCGTGTGAGCCAGCGAGGGGCTTGCTGAGCACGGCCCCGGGTTCCCGCACCGGTCACTTTCCTAGTGACGTGAGTGCTGCCTGGGGCCTCCCTGCTCTAGCCCCTCTTCACAGAAACTTCCTGTCTGTTTTATCCTCATTTGCCCGGCCCTTGGCTGGGCGGGGTTTATATGGACCTTGAGAGAAGGGTCCACTGGCCCCTCGCCCACCCCCTGCAGACACATCTCTGTCGGCTCCTTCACACAGATACGAGAATGGCCGAGGCAGCTCCCACCAGCAGCAGGTGACCTGTTACCCCTTCAAAGACGTCAACAACTGGTGGATCGTCAAGGATCCCGGGAGGTGCGTGCAGGTCCTGGGGCTCTGGGCAGGGCGTGTTGCTGCTTCTTTTTTGTTCAAGTATAGTTGATGGAGCTCACCCCCTGGCCTGGCCGGACGAGAGGCCCCCGGGCACCGTCCCAGGCCGTCCCGTCCACGTTCCCTGCTGGAAGCTTTGAGTCCAGCTCTGTGCTAAGCTGTGTCGGGGTTAGCTCGTTCAGAAACCCACTCAGTCTCTGCTCCTGGCTGCTTTGCAGGCCTGTCCCAAACTCTCCCTCCACCCCATGACCACTCTCCCCTCCATGCAAAGCAAAAATCCCCCTCTCGAAAGCCATATTGTCACCCAGGCCTCATGGAGGGAGATCTCTCACTCTCACTCCCAGCATCCAGTCCAGCATCCCGTCTTGATTGTGCCTCTGAACGAGACCCCAAACCGTCCAGGTTCCCCCACCCCTCCCCTAACCACCTGCTTCCACTCCCCCTGGCACTGACTTCAGCAGCCCCCCGAGTGGT
Organism: Cynopterus sphinx; assembly: GCA_030015415.1. Lineage (NCBI taxonomy): Eukaryota > Metazoa > Chordata > Mammalia > Chiroptera > Pteropodidae > Cynopterus > Cynopterus sphinx. The sequence goes on from CM057385.1 coordinate 127,769,756, forward strand.
CTTTTAAAACATAGACAGACTTCGCTCTCCTGCTCCAACCCCGTCCCAGGCTTGCATTGCTCCCACAGGGAAGCAGAGACCCCTCACGGTGGCCTGTGCGGCCCCGCAGCCTGGCTGCAGCCTCCTTCCTGCTCACGGCACTCACCGGCCTCTGCGTTTCTGGGAAGTGCCTTTTGCACGTCCTGACCCCCGGCCTGGAACAACCCCACCCATGGGCTCCTCCAAGGGGCTGCCTCGGTCACCCTCCAAGGCCCCACATCGTCCTGTCACTGTTCCGTTGTCTTCCTTGTGCCCTTTGTCACTCAACTGCTGACTGTTGGTTTGGTTGCTCACTTGTCAGCTGCCTTTTCGGCTTACTGCAGTGACAGGGCAGCTTGTCACACCCTGGCTGGTCAGCCTTGTGCTTGGCCCCTGGCCCAGCATCGAGGCCCGAGAGGCCCTGCGTCCACTCTCACTGAGTGGACGTTGAACGGAAGTGCATCTCTTTGAGAAGGGTTTCTGGGCATCCCTTGAGTACGGGTATCGTCGTGGCACTCGTAGATAACAGCAGCTAAGACGTGATCGTGGCCCCCGGGACCACGCATGGAACTCGGAGCATGACTTTAGGTTTCAGAGGAGAGTGGGACAGAACGTGTGTTTCGTTTTACACGCCTTCACCTCGTAGGCGGTTCAGCGTGGCTGGGCCTCACACAATTCCACATCACCCCAGTGTGAGGCCTCAGAGCCCTGACACCGCGGGCGTGCGGTTGCTGAGGGCACCGCGCCCGCCGGTCCAGCCAGCCTGTGTCTCCCCAGGCACCAGCTGGAGGTGAGCAACCCGCCGAGGCCCGTGCGGCACGGAGACATCGTGCAGCTGGTGCACGGCATGACCACCCGCTTCCTCAACACGTGAGTCCCGCGTCCCGCCCAGCTCCTCTCCCACCCCCGGGCCGAACAGCGGTTTGGATCCTGCTGCCCACCCCCACCCCCACCCCCACCCCCCAGTGATGGCCACAGAGGGGAGGGCCAGAAGGGAAGCGGAGCTAGGGAGGGTTTGAAAGGTGCTGCTGAGACGGGAGAGTGGCCAGGCACCAGCCATGCAGGACGAAGTGTGGGCACGCGCGTCCATCACGCTGTGCCCCCTGGAGTGTTCGTGGGGCCCGCAGGACTGCGTGGGGTCACGTGAATGGAGTCGCAGGGCCGTTACGGGCTGGCTCTTGGCCCCTGCCTGACCCGATGTCTGAGTGGTGGTCACATCGATGTGCCCGCCGCCCCTCACTGCACCCAGCATCTCGGGTCACCACATGGAATCCACGACCCCCTGGCTCCCTGCGAAGGCCACACTGCATGCGGCCCGGCTGGGCACCAAGGGGCCCCTCAGCCACCGTCCTCGATCTTCTCCTCATCTCTGTGTTTCCCACGTCAAGCCTCACCGTCTCGGATACGGTCGCTTCCTCCCGTGGTGTTGGAACCGGCTCCCTGACCCGCCTCCAGCCGTCTCGCGGCTTCGAGGAGCACACGGTCCGCTCACATCCCTCTTTTGCCAAAAGCCCTCTAGGGACTCCCACAGTGTGACGGCCACACTCAGAGCCACGTCCCCACCTCTGCCCTGGCCGCAGGCCCCTGGTGACCTGGTGGGCTCCAGTCACCCTGGCCTTCCTGCTGCTCCTGAGATGGCCGGGCGCAGCCCGCTCCCCTCAGGGCCTCCACACGTGCTTTCTGTGTCCGGAACGTTCTTTGACTCAGATCCCCCAGTGGCCCCCACTCAGCTTCATTCAGGTGTCAGCTGAAGTGTCCCCTCATCAGAAAGCGTTTCCCACACACCGTCCCGCGTTTGGCCTCAGTCGCTGCGCTCACAGCCGGGCGCTGCCTTGTCCGCCCGCGTGTGGCCTGTCTCTTCTGGGGGGTGAGGACTGCCCTTTAGCCCCATGCGCTGTCCGCAGCCCCTCAGTAGTGCGTGGTGCACACGCAGCACACGCAGCACGGTGAAGCGTGGTCCCGAGTGAGCGAAGGAGGGGACACGGTGTGTGGGGGCGTCTGAGCCTGACCTCACCGAGGGTCCCTTGTCTTCCAACACCACCTTTGGCGCCTCACCCGTGTCCGCGTCCTGGCCTCAGGGAGCCGCTCGCCTGCATGTGGCCGTGCTCTTGGGACAGCAGGCACCTTCCTGGGAGACTCGGTTTGTCCCCTGGAAGTGGCCCAGGGACACCCGCACGGTTTAGACTGCCGCCTGTCAGATGCCACCTACGTGTGCCTTCCCCTGGAACGTGCCTGTGGCAGTTCCTTTTCCGGGTTTGTCGATCACCAGGCCCCTAGGGCAGTAGCGACTCTGCCCGGTTGTCCTTCGAGGCTGATCTGCTTTGCCTGTGGAAGCGGCTTTTCCCCCTGGGGAAGTGGGTGGCCTTTCGGGGCATGGGGCCCTGAACGTGGTTCGGTCTTCCAGGCACGACGTGGCGGCCCCCCTGAGCCCCCGCTCGCAGGAGGTCTCCTGCTACGTGGACTACAACATCTCCATGCCTGCCCAGAACCTCTGGAGGCTGGTGAGTCCCGCCACACGCTGACACCACTCCGAAACCGCCCGTAGAACAGTCCCGATGCAGGTATAGAGTCAGGTCGGTGATTTTCAGCCCCAAAGAAGCCGCAGCACAGACGTTTTCACGGGGAGCAGAGACCACTCCTTCCGTGGACCGCGGGAACCGGCGGTTCCTGGGTCAGGATGGGCTCACGGGCGGTGGCAAATGCCCCGTGCTGGACTCTGGGTGCTGGCCATTCACTCAGCCTCAAGACCAGGTCACTGACCACGGAGTAGGGGGCTCCGGCCACGTGCCATCAACCGTGGCGCTTCTCCCATCAGCCCTCGCTGAGCAGTGACAAGTGCCCTGGTCACCGGATTTCCTGGGGGGATTCCTGGGGACTGCCCTTTCTAGGGCAGCGGGGCTGGTGGCCACCTTCCTCCGAGTGACCCGGGAAAGGTGGGACCCCTAGAGCTCCCCTCGCCCGCCAGAGCTGCACATGGCGTCCTGGGCCAGGGTGAGGGAGGAATGCTGTGTGAGCAGACCACTGGAGCATCCGAATTCGAGGGCGTGAGCGTGCGGGCAGCCTCGGGCAGGCTGCACAGCTGTGCCGGGGTCTCCACAGGAGAGTCCCTCCCAGCCTCCAGCAGCCCCCACTCAACACTCCCCACCCATGCAGCAAGGCGGGGCTCGGCGTCCCATTTCCGTGCGCGGGGCGTGTCCCTCTGCTCCGTGCTGCGGGTGTTGGGTGCCTTCCCACGTTGCCGCCTCCTGGGGCGTTTCTGCGCCAGCCCCGCCGTCAGCCTCTCCTGAGGGTCGCTCCCGTGCTGCCGGCGTGCAGCTGAGGCCTCGTCACTGATCCCTTCCCCCTCCTCCTCAGTCCCTGCTGGGGGCCTCTCCAGCCCCACGTGGAGCAAGAGGGAGGACAGCTGATGACCCAGCGGGCCCTCGGGCCCAGCTCCCATTAGCTTGTTCTCAGCTGCGTGGCCTCACAGGGCCATCGTGAGGCTAGGGTGATGTCAAGTGCTTTTCAGATGTCAGTTGTTTGTTGCCCGCTGTCAGCAGACCAGCAAGGACACCTCCCAGGGACAGTTCCTGACCTCCGTAGTGCCGTCCGAACCCTCTGGGTGAACAAGCATCTCACAGTGCAGGGAGGCCTGGGTCCCTGGGGCTGCCCCATGCTGCCCGTGCGAGGCTGTCACGGCGGCTCGGCCCACCTGCTCCTGCGGGTGCGCGCCCCGCCACCAGCCCACTCGGTCCCAGTGTTCGGGGGCTGGCCTTCGCGTTCGTGCGGGAGGGGCCCTGGGGCACGCAAACAACCTGACCGATATGACCGCCAGGCACGCTTTGCAGGACATTGTGAACAGAGACACGGACACGGACGTCTGGAAGACCATCCTGTCTGAGGTGCGCCTCGTGCACCTCAACACCTCTGCGGTCCTCAAGGTACCCACGCTCTCCACGCGGCTTGGCCTGGGCCCACGGGACATGGGTGCCTGACTCTGCTGGACCGCGCCTTCCACGGCAGGACGTTCTCTGCGTGTTGATACCGTGGGTCACCCCAGAGGTGGCGGGGGTCCTCATGACTCAACACTGAGCCCTGACACGCAGACCCGTGGAGGTCTGCTGACCAGCAGCCGGCGGTGGGGGTGACCAGGCCGGGGCTTTCCCGTCACGGCCTTTTGTCCACCGTCTGCCCTCCAGGTGAGTGGGGCGCACCTGCCCGACTGGGGCTTCCGGCAGCTGGAGGTGGTTGGGGAGAAGCTGTCGCGGGGCCCCCACGAGAGTGCCATGTGGACCGTGGAGGAGCACCGCTACGGCAAGAGTGAGTCCCGTGTGCCGGCTCCCACGCTACCCCTTCTTCCCCCCAGGGCCCCTGCGCACGCCAGGTCAAGCTCCCTAAGAGCCTGAAGCTCCGATTCGCCAGTGGCTTCACGTGGGGGAGGCTGAGCAGAGTGCCAGAGTCTCTGGGGGTGTTGGAGGGTGGGGAAGCCAGCTTTCTGCAGTGACCCCTTCCCCGACCCCACTCTCGTTCCTTTGGGTTCCGGTGTGTTCCGTCAGGCCAGGAACAGAAGGAGAGGGAGCTGGAGCTGCACTCGCCTACCCAGATGGACATCAGCAGAAACCTGAGCTTCATGGCCAGATTCTCAGAGCTGCAGGTGACCCGCGGAGGGGGGCGGGACTGCGCTCTGGGCGCTGGCTCCTCCCCAGAGGGAGCTCCACAGCCTGTGGGATTCTTACCTTCCCACGTCCGCCCGTCTCTAAGCTGGGACCTGACACAGCAGTGAAGGAGCGTGTCGCTCCCTCTGCCCGTTTCAGGACTGTGGCTTTGCAGTCAGCAGGTTCTGCAGCCACGTAGCGTTGCCACATTGCCAGGGTACGTTTTAGGGTCCCCCAGGTCAGGTCAAATGGGCCGCAGTCAACACGGTGGATCCCTAGAGCTGTGAGGACCACAAATGCAGGGTCCCGGATCTGAAAGTGCCCTTAGCACCGAGGCCAGTCACTTTATCTACGGACGAGGTGACCAAGCCCCTGGGCAGGCCATCTCTAAGGGTCACAGCTCGGTTACAGTCAGGTCTCCTGACAAGCGTTCCCGTCGGCCCAGCACACCATTGCCACACGATTGGGGTGGACAGGCCGACCCTGAGTGGCGAGGGCTCTGAGGCCTCTGGCTTTGTCACAGTGGAGGATGCTGACGGTGAGGACCGACGACTCGGAGCACAAGTACAGCTCCACGCCGCTGGACTGGGTCACCCTGGACACCAACATCGCTTACTGGCTGCACCCCAGGACCAGCGTAAGTGCAGCGTTGGCGCCGGCCGCAGTCGGAGCCGTCCCGTGCCCCGAGATCCTCTGCTGCTCACCACGTCCTGGCTCCGCAGAGCGTCCTCACAAAGGCCTGTGACTTGCTGTTCCCTAAATACATCGGCAGCGCGGGGCGTTGCTCCCGTCAGACACCAAAGCATGAGGTCACGCCTGCATGTCGAAGGAAGCCAGGCTTCTCTGCTGTCATGGAGCGCATGGTCCTTTTCCACCAAAAGGGGTTAAAACACCCCCCTAGTTCCCACACGGCACCTCGTGTCTGAGCTTTCGCTCTGCTCACCTGTCCGGTCCCTCCACGCCCTGGAGCGACGCGGTGCTGGCCCCGCCCGAGCCGTGCCCAGCGTCATGCAGTGGACCAGCGGAGTGAAAACCCGCCCCACGCACAAGTGCCTGCGAGCACTCGGGAAGCAGGGCCCCCGGAGGTCGTCCTTGGCTGCCTCGCTCCGCCAGTCCCTCCGGGAACAGCTCTCGTTAAAATAGCACCTCTCTGCTCCCGTGTTGAGAGCACCCCGGCACCTTTGGAAAGGGTCTCGTCGGGGGCAGGCACCTCCATCTCAGTAGGGCTGGGGGGCGCTTGGGCATCTTTGCCCCGGCCGCCCCCTGGGGGCGGAGGGCCTGCTGACAGCGTCTCCCGTCACTCGCAGGCGCAGATCCACCTGCTGGGGAACATTGTGATCTGGGCCTCGGCCGGCCTGGCCACCGTGCTCTACGCCCTGCTCTTCTTCTGGTACCTGCTCAGACGCCGCAGGAACATCTGTGACCTCCCCGAGGGTCAGTGCAGGTCACCTTAAGGCGACCTTTTTGTCCCTAAATCATTCCTGTGCCCCTAGAGACCGAGTGTTGCAATTCGGCTCCCCCGTTGCCTTTGCGGCTTCTCCAGGGAGCTTCAGGGGCTGCTCTGTGACCCAGGACAGGAGCACAGCCTTGGTGCCTCATTATCGCAGGCCCTGGCAATGGCCGGACAGGACAGAGTAGCCGCAGGAGCTCGGCCATGGGTGGTGGTGGTTCGCCTGTTAGAGAAACGCACTTAAAACCACCTTGAAACGGAAAAGGAGTAAACACCCAGGGCAGGCAGGGCCCGGAGGCACCTTCACTCTGCTGTCCCCGCGAGTCCCTGCTCCACGGGCCCTGAGGCCAGTGGGATCTGGTGAGCGGCCCGCAGAGGCGGGGCCTGGTCCTCAAGGCCCGGGGGAGGGCCCGACAAGAAGTCAAGGACTGAGAGCCTGTGCGTGTGACTTAGGGACGAGTGCGCCAGGGCCCGAGGCGGGCAGAGCCTGGACAGGTGGGGCCCACGTCAGTGGCGCTGGCTGAAGGCGGCCCCTCTCCCCCCAGACTGCTGGCTGCGCTGGGTGCTGGCCGGGGCCCTGTGCGGCGGCGGCTGGGCCGTGAACTACCTGCCCTTCTTCCTCATGGACAAGACGCTCTTCCTCTACCACTACCTGCCCGCGCTCACCTTCCAGATCCTCCTGCTCCCCGTGGTCCTGCAGCATGTCGGCGACCACCTGTGCAGGTATGGGCCTCGCGGCCACGCCTTCGGGGGCCCAAGGAGTCACCAGTGACAGTTTCAGTGTGACCTGGAGTGGGTCACGGTCACGAGAGGTGCCACGGGGGTTGAGGGTGAAGCCGGGCTTGACTGGGAGGTGAGAACAGCTGACGTGGGTGGGAAGCGGGAAGGACGGTCGTGGCCGAGTTGACCAGGGACTGAGGCTGGGAACAGAGGGGTGTGCCGCGCGTCCTGGAGCAGCCAGTGGTTGTGGGTCGGACGTTGTGGGGGAAGTGGGGGTGAGCCGGACGGGAAGCCGTAAAGCAGAGCCGGAGCAGGGGCCAGGGCGAAGGGCGTGGACTGGTGTTTGGTGGTCAGCAGCCTCCGCGTACCCCAGGAGGGCTGCGGTGTGATCACGCCGGCATCTGTGTTTAGACGAGAAGAGTCTAGAAGCAGGCGAGTGAGGAAGGCCGTGCCGGGTGCATGAGGCAGCATGCGAGAGGGCTGAGGGTAAGGCAGCGGGTGGCGGGAGGAACACAAAGGCTGGGTGGCGACCACGAGGGTGACAGGTGCTGAGACGCCGTGAGGTGGAGGACACGGAGGAAGAGCCAGCCCCTCACGCCTGTGCCCTGGTCTGGGCCCGCAGGTCCCAGATCCAGAGCGGCGTCTTCGGCGCCCTGGTGGTGGCATGGTACTCCGCCGCCTGCCATGTGTTCAACGCGCTGCGCCCGCTGACCTATGGGGACAGGTCGCTCTCACCCGGCGAACTCAGGGCCCTTCGCTGGAAGGACAGCTGGGACATCCTGATCCGGAAGTAGTAGGCCAGGACACAGTGAAGACCATCGGGGCCGGGTCGGGACGAGGTAGAGCCGTCTCTGCCGAGCTGTGTGTGACAGTCAGGGTGGCCCAGGCTCCAGGGGACCGGCCCAGCCTGGCAAAGGCTCTGTTCTGGTTCCGTTCTTAACAGCCTTTGACAGGAACCTCATTTAAGCAAAGTTTGCTTTTTCCAGGAATTGAACATGTCCCGTGTCCACTGACTCCCAGGACATGCTGTGCCAAGAAGAAAAGGCGGGAGGGAGCGGGCGGGGACAGGCGAGTCAGGGTCAGCCTGGTGGCCCAGGCTTGAAGACATGCGGGCGCTGCGGGTGCGGGTTTGGCTGACGGGTCTGGTCCTTCCCACCCACCCACTGGACCTGCTGAGCTAGAGTCCCGGTCCCCAGGGAGCAGGTCAGTGTCGTGAGCCGCTGGGGTGCTGGGAGGTGGGCCTCTGGTCACGGTGGCCGACTCTGAAGCCTGTGTGGGCAGCACCTTCAGCAGTCAGGGTCTATGTCACCCACACGTTTCCTTGTCCTGAAGTTGCCTCTTTTGGTAAAATTAAAAAGGGACAAATTGGCATTCGTGCTGTTATTTATTGATTCTCCAAAAAGAACACAATGTGCTTGACCAACTGTCTGTCACCAGAGACCAGCCTCGGCGCTCCGCCACACTAGGCCAGGACATGGTGTCCACTAGTTACAACTCAGCGGAAAGGACCCAGGACGGCCCTGGCGCTCGGCTGGCGGCAGTGGGGAAGGGGCACTTTTACAGAAACGGCCACCAGGTGGGAGGGAAGACAAAACAGGACAACACGGACCATGGGTTCAGGGGGCCAGACTGGGTGAGCGCAGGGTGATGGCTGGCTCTGGGCCCCGGGCTACACTGGGGCAGGCCTGTCCGAGGGCACCTGGACGCCCGCCCACAGGGAGACTGCCTTCTGTGAGCTGGTTACAAAGACGCTCGTCCCCCGGGCTCCTCCACACCCCGCCTTCAGGGGGTGGGAGGGCATCTCTGGCTCTTTAGGTCAGTGTACCAGATGGGGTCGCAGCCCACCGCTGGGTCACCAAAGTGGGTTAACTGGTCGCAGCTAGGATGGTGCACGAAACAGAACATCAGGACGTGGAGCACACGAAAAGGGAGTGTTATCTGTTCACTTTGTTACGCCTGAGTGAGTGTGACAACCAGACGTCAGCAGAGTCTGTGGGATCGCCGTCAGAGACACCGGACAGCCAGTGTCCAGGCGGTCTCCTCAGTCTTCCCCCAAATACGCGACCTGTGTTCCACCAGGGACGGGACCCTCGGTGAGGGGGCAGGTGCGGACACCAGGCAGGCCTGCCAGCGTCCCAGCAGTGAGCTGGAGCGACGCGTCGGTGGGGAACGCCCTGACCCACCCCCACGGGCCAGGGTCCGCTTCTGGGGCCGGCGGGCGTCTCCTGGGGTCCTGCTGGAGGCCGAGCGCCGCCGCTCAGTGGGGCCTGCTGCTGGATTCCAGGTGCGACCGCTTGCCGGGGGTCAGCACCCCGGGATGGTCTCCCGGCTCAGGAAACGTCCTCTTGTAGCTCCGCCCGTTGGAGCCTCCGCGGTGCCACTTGCAGATGTCCCCATTCAGAATGTCCTGGATGTGCTGCACGATCAGGTTGATGGCAACTGCGGCGGACAGACAGACGAGGGCAGCTCAGCCTCCTCCGCTCCGACCGCGGCCGTAGCCAGAGACAGGGCTGCCGTGCTCGCCGGCCACACCTGCCACACCTGCCCCGGAGCACACGGGCTGGAAGCCCCGCAGGTTCCGTCTGCCCCACGCCAAGTCTGGGTGGACACGCACGTCGGCGGGGAGCGCGGCCAGACCTACCGCGTGGTCTGCAAGGGCTTGGGCTGACGTACAGCCCGGCTAAAGGACTTTCCGCTGACGGCCACGCCCCGCCCAACCGTTTGCTCCAACTCCGTGCTGTCCCGCCGGCTTTGCTGAGACGTCGCTGACACGCAGCATGTCAGTTTAAGGCACACGGCACGTTACACGTGTGTAAGCACAGCTTAAACCTGTGCCACCCGCACAGACACGCCTCCCACTGGGCTGCTCGGCAGCTGCTCGGGGCCGGGGCCGCCCTGTGGCCCAGGGAGCAGGCAGAGGAGGGGTCAGGCCTGGTCCTTACCCATGTTGTCGACGCCGCGAGGGATTATCACGTCTGCGTACTTCTTCGTCTGCAAGGCAAAAGACGGTCTCATAGGGACCTGTCCCCCCAGGTGACTTTAAGCCACTCAGGGCTGGGCTGGAAGCAACGGCAGGTGAGCATGGCCTGGGGTGCCCGGATGGCTGTCACAGGCAGGCGGGGGGCAGGCAGGGATCTGGGGTAATTATGGACCAGGTGGGAGGGACAGTGCTCCAGGGAGTGAGGCAGGAGGTGGAGGTGGCGGCCAGGAGGAACGGCATCTCCTCTGGCGTCTCGGAAACTATGCTCTCGCTTGTTCCCACCAACACTGTCGCCGAGACAGCGACTGGTGCTAACACCTGAATTCACCGGCCGAGGGAAGCATGGCACCCGCCAGGACACGTGACGTGCTTCCCCTGCAGGAGCGAGCAGGACCCGACACCACGTACTCAACCCTTGCAAGGACGGCCACAGCACCCGCTCCCCCGCTCCCGGTCACCCACACTCCCACGCTGAGCAACCTTGCCCCTCTTCTAGGGAAGGGCCGGGAGATACTGGGTGGTGCAGGAACCCCAACCAGATGCACCTGCATCAGGCAAAGCAGAGTGGGGGGGAGTAGAAACTGGTGTGCGTGGGATGGACCTACAGACCGTCTGCTGCTGCTGGCGTGGGCATCTGGGCCAAGGAGGCATGTCACAGGAGCTGAGGCGGGAGGGACCGAGGCCTGGGGCCGCTGTGTGTGGGCAGTGGAGCCGCAGGGAAGGTGTGAGCACGGGGGGCCTGGCCGGCCGGTTGGGGCACAGACGCAGGCTGCGGGGGAGCAAAGCTGGAGCCCAGGGAAGGGCAGAGAACAGTCCTAACAGCCAGCGGGGGGGGGAGGGACGCGGTCAGCTTAGACTGCGTGAAGCGGGCGAGAGGGAGGCTCAGGACAGTCCCTGGGGCCCTGGCCAAGGAGGGCGCTGCCTCCATGGTGTCCACTGTAACAGTCCATTTAGTTCTCCGGTTACTTTCCAGAACGTGAACGTGAAATTAACAGTGTTCCTACAGCGCAGACAGCCAGCTCACGTGTCCTGCTCATCTGGCGCAGAAACCCTAGCTTTAATTCCTTTGTGCTGTGTTTTTACCGCCAAGCAGCAAAGCATGCTTAAATGTCCCTTTAAAACATTCCAGCCTGAGGAGCTGCAAGTCCTGTCTAGTTAGAAGAGGAACAGGGAGGAAAGGACACACGACCGAGCGCTTCCCCTCTGCCAGGCGGCTGGACCGCCGTGCCAGCCGGGAGCAGCCTGGGGGAGACCAGTGCGGCGCCCGCTACAAGCCGGGCGGTGTTCCTGGCCGCAAACAGGTGAAACCCCTTCCTACGTGGAGATCACCTGTAAGAGGGTGGGGGGTGAGCAGGGGCCCAGGCCCATCAGATGGCGAGAGGTACCCTGGGGACACAGCAGGCCGGAGCAGAGGTCTCCAGGGGCCAGCAAGGTCGGCAATGCAGGTGACATGGCTGAAAGCCAGCAGCGAGGGGATGTGCCCGCGGGGGGCCAGGGCGGAGAACCTCAGAGTGGGGAACCACTCCCTGTGTCCTTGGGTATAAGACGCTAAATCCGTTTACGAATCAGAGCACGATCACCCACATTTGGCTCCCACAGAGAGGGTGCCCCGTATCATTCAGAGAAGGGACAGAGGCATCCCCGAGTGAGCAAAGGGTGGGTACCGGCAGGCAGAACTCCTCGAAGGCGGGCTTCACGAAGGTGGTGTACTGGGTCAGGATCTGCTCCAGGTCCCTCCCACGGCTCACGTCCCGGAGAACTGCAGGGGGACAGGACCGAGGCGCTGACCTTCAGACCCCGGCACTCAGGACCCACTGTGGCCAAAGGCGGAGGCTGCATCCCCCTCACCTCTTCTCGACAGCCTGACATCGGAGTCGGTGTCCACAAAGAGGCGCAGGTGGAACATGTCCCGGATCTCTTGGCTGTAGAACACCAAGATGCCCTCAAACAGGACCACGTCTGCAGGGTAGACCACCGTGGTCTCCGGTAACCTGTCAGGTGACAGCAGGTGACAGTCTCCAGGCACTGCCCCCGTGGAGGAAACGGGTCACGGTGGGAGAGGGCGTCCACAGAAACCGGAGGGCCAGGGCGTTCTGCGGGACCCCTGAGGGGAGGCCCTCACCAGCCCCGGGACCTCCTGCTTACCTTGAGTGGGTCACAAAATCATAGGTTGGGACCTCGACGGTTTTGCCCTCCACGATGTTTTTCAGAGTCCTGTGCATCAGATCGTTATCGAAAGCATCTGCGGGGACGGAGCAAAAGGGAAGACCATCCAGGTGTCCTGGGGCAGGAGGGAGCGCCCTCTGCCTTGGGTCAACCTCCCACGGCTGGTGCCAGTGGGACCCATGACCCTAAGGAACACCAGGACTGGGAGCCGCCCCTACACTTTACGTTTACAGAGCCCTCCGCAGTCCTGCAAGCCACAGGACGGCCCTGTCCTTGCTGACCACGGCAGTGCCACTGCCCAGGCTGCTGCCCCGCCCAGAAGTGTGGACACAGGGACTTCGGGATCCACTAGTGCTGGGAGGTAGGTGGGTTAGGCCTCTGCTTCTATTTCTGGAAAATAACCACCAAATGTATCTTCCCACGTGTCCCAGGAAAGGTGTGGAGATGGGAGCCAGCCACAGAGTAGCAGCGGGCGGGGTCAGCCTGGCCTCATCCACCTGCCATCTCCACCTGTTGCCCTGGCCCCCAACCAGACCCGGAATTGGGATTGGAGGCGCCAGGGCCTCTCTCTCATTTATCCACGTCTTCCCCCCTGCTGGCCTCTCTGCCCTGGGGCGGGTGGGGAGAGGAGAAGCGCCCCTAACAGTGGGAAGGTAAGCGATCTCCGCGGTGACCCCAAAGGCCCCTGGAGGGCCTGACCCGGGGAGCTCAGCGCAGCCCACCCGGCCTCCACCTCGGGGCCCTTCCGTGGGGCCACTCGGGTGTCCCTGCGGCTGTGCAACCCCCGCCCCCCTCCACGGAGCAGCCGCTGGGGTCTGCAGCCCCCTCCGCCCCCGGGGCCTCCAGGCCTACCCGGGTGGTCGAAGTTGAACTGGCCCTTCAGGGCCTTGGCCTTCTGGTCGGCGGTGAGGACCTTGTAGAAGCTGTCCTGGCTCAGGATGACCAGCTTCCGCTGCCGGTGGTCCACCTCGTGCTGGCCCAGCAGCTCCATGATCTTCTCGCACACGGTGGACTGCGGGCGGGCGCGGGCGCCTGAGCCGCCCGCCCCCGGGGGCCCGGGGGGCCCGGGGAATGGGGATGGGGGAGGGGGGCGGGGAGGCCGGGGTAACGGGGACCTGGGGGGCGGGGGGGCCGGGGCCCTGGGGGGCGGGGGGAGCGGGCCCTGGGGGACCTGAGGGACCCTCCCCCGGGCCCGCGGCCGCCCTCACCTTGCCGCTCGCGGTGCCGCCGCTCACGCCGATGAGGAAGGGGCGCGGGTGCGGCCGCTCCGCGCCGCCCTCGCCCTCGGGCCCGCCGCCGCCCGCCGCAGCCATGCCCGGCCCCGCGCGCGCGCCCCGGGGGCCCCGCGGCCGCCCCGGGCCCGGCCCCGCCCCCCCCGCGCCGAGGTCGCCGGCGGCCGCGCGGGGCTGCGCTTCCGGGGGGCGCGCGCGCGCGGGGCGCGCCGGGAGTTGTAGTCCGGGGCGGGCGCTGCGCATGCGCGGGCCGGGCTAGGGCGCCCCGGGGGGCTCTTCGCGCCGCGTGGACCTGCGCGGGACGGAAGCCGCTCAGGGGGGCTCGGGCGCGGGCGGACCCCGCCCCTCCGCGCCGCACCCCGGGCGGCCACACCTGCCGGGTCAGCACCTGCGCGCTCAGCGCCCGCGCGGCGCCCCTCGCCCCTCCTCCACTCGGGCGGGTCCCACCGCCCGGGCCGCTTCCGCTCGCCCCCCCCCCCCGCCCGCCACCTGAGTTCCCCGACGCTGCCCCGGCAGGCCGTGTCCCCCCGGGGCTCCCCTACAGCCTTCCCTGCCCCCCACTGGCTCCCGCAGCAGGTGCCTCCTCCACCTCCGCCCGCCGCGTCCAGGGGGCTGGGCGCGCTGTGAGCGCGGGGGCCGGGCCCCGGGGCTGCTGGTCTCCTCCACCTGTCTCCCCACCTCCGCCCCCACCCCAGGGCCTGGCACAGACTGTGACGGTGTCCCCCAAGGCATCGGGACTCTCCGCAGCGCCAGCTCCTAGTGCACTGCGAGCGCTCCCTGAGGGTGTGAGTCCCTGAGTGTGTGTTCCCGAGTGTGTGTGTCCCTGAGTGTGCGAGTCCCTGAGTGTGCGATCCCCTGAGTGTGCGATCCCCTGAGTGTGTGAGTCCGAGTGTGTGTTCCCGAGTGTGATCCCCTGAGTGTATGAGTTCCTGAGTGTGTGATCCCCTGGGTGTGGTCCCCTGAGTGTGTGATCCCCTGAGTGAGTGTGTGACTCCCTGAATGTCTGATGATACTGAAACATGACGCGGGAGGGGCCAGAGTGACATGCAGACATCAGGTGAGGTCATTGTCACTTCAGAGGTATTCGCCCCTCTCAGAAGGGTGACAGGCAGCTTCTGAAGATCAAGGGGACGGGGTGCGAGGGGCATTATGCCTCCTGAGCCCTGCGGGCCTGGACAGAGAGGAGCTGATGAGGGGGCAGCTGGGTCAGCACCAGGAAGCCGCTCCTTAGAGAAACTTACCCCTGAGCTCAAAAGGGGGAGGACCATTTACCTGTTCGCAGTGGATGCGGGTTAGGGGCCAGGCCCTGGGGTGGGAGTTGAGCTCAAAGCTCGCCTCTCCTGAGCAGTGGCGGGGATGGTATGACTTTGTCAACTTTTGTTAAAGGAGCACAGGACGCTGGAAGGTGAGCGAGGTTCAAGGACAGACCACAAGAGACGTTGAAATGGAGGAACCGGTTACTCACAGGGCCTGGAGGAAGTCCGCAGCACGCCTCAAGGGGCCACTCGGGGAGGTCAAGGCAGAGTGCAGACGGAGAGGCAGGACCTGGGGCGCACGCCTTTACTAAGAGTCTGTGGGTGGGGTGCTGTGGGGCTCCCGGGCTAGGACTGGATTGGCCAATTCAAACCCAACAATGGCGTTTTGGTAAGCCCCTGGGGTTCTTATCTAGAGGGGTCCATGAGGCACACAGGCAGTGGAGACGGCTGATCACGGGGGCTGTTGGAGGAAGCGTTCGCTGAGACTCTGGGCTGCTGCCAAGGGCGTGCGCGTGTGTGAAGACATGAGAAGGTTTGAGGTCTCTGCGGGCTGCGTGGCCAAAGTGGATGCAGATGCAGCACCGGGGAGCAGCTGAGCAAAACTCAGGACGGGAGTAGCACAGTGAGGCTGCCTGCCGTGCCCCAAAGCACGCAGGGGCCGGCGTAGGGCCTGGCCGCAGAAGGCGCCTGCCTGCTGGGCGTCCTCTAGATTTGTCTGTCTGGCCTGCATGCCTCACAGTTGACTGTATTTCTTATCTGTGTGTTCCCGATGCTCTGGCCTTACAGACCCAGAGGGACTGCCCCTCCCAGTTCTTAGAGACGGCAAAGGGAGCGCATGTGTAAGCCAGCTACCTCCCCCCACCCCCACCCCCGCCCCCGCCCCCCCTCTCACGCGCCCTCCAAGCCCCTGGCCTGGACGCCTCCCTCCCGGACCCCACCTTTGCCTGGCTGACTCTACCCAGCATCCCTTCCCCAAAGAGGCTCCGGTCCCCGCTGGACCAGGTGGGCCTCGTCTGTGTTCTCAGTGGCCCCTGTATTTCTTCTGGAAAGCACCTGACACAGCTGCAGTTCAGTAGATCCTACAAGCACCCGCGTGATGGTCGTCCAGAGCGCCGAAGTGCCGCGAGGACGGGGCAGTGCTGGCTCGTTCGGCTGCGCCTCTGCCATGCGCAGTAAGCATTCCGCGTTGCTGAACGAGGCATGAGATTGAGACTTGCCACTCTGGGGTTCGGGTTTCTCAGAACCAGGTGAGGCAGGCCTTGTAAGCGTGATCGGTGACGGCCCTCTGGGATTCTTTGCTCCTGTTTTCACCGATCCCCGACCCCAAGTTCACGAGAGCAGGGGAACCACAGGCTCCCCTTCTCCCCCTTAGCCATCTAGCCACCTGCAGCATGCCCACTCACTGCACTCACGTCCTTAAGGTCTTACCTAACACAAGCTGGCACTCAGCTCTCGAAAAGATGACCAGGTGCCTGTCCTGGTAAGTAGCATTTCCTGTCGTTTCCCTAGTCATGGCAGAAAAGGCATCCACAGGAATGCACCCGAGAAAAGCTGGAACCACTCGTAGCCCCACCCCCAGGGGAAACCTGGCCTTCTGGGGCTGGCTCTTCTGCTCTGCTATGTCCGTGGCTGGATAGCAGGACGAGACACAAGGTTCGTTCCGTGTCTTAACAGCAATCAAGCCTCGCAACCCATCAGAGGTTCCGAAAAAGCAAAACCGACAAATCCCTGAAGTTGTGATTAGTAGAAGTTCACGGTGCACGCACCAGACGGTCCTGAACTGGGAGGGCTCAGATCGAAGCGGGGAACGAGGCCCGGAGGTGCCATGCCCTAAAGCCACCTACGCAGTGAGGAGGCGGGTGGGTTATGACAACAGAATTTTCCTAAATTGTGAGGAACTGGCTAGTGGTTACCTCACGTCAACTTGGGGAAACCGTTTTTGCTTACAATTCCAGAGGCCGAATGAGAAAAGACCCAGGTCAAGTGAACCTCGCAGAGGAGGCCTAAATTACGCTTCCTACCGAGGGGGCCGGTTCTGTCTGCTCAGGGAACGTTCAGGGCTGGTCTGCCCTTTAGCTTTCACTCCCACGACCCCTACGATGTGGGTAACCATCACTACCCCATTTTCCCGATGGGGAAACCGAGCAGGGTGACTACGTGGCCCTGAGTTGGAAATGACTTTCAAATAAAAGGCTTTTAAAACCACTTGGCGAGAAAGCCCGTGAAATGGAGGGTGTGACAGAAGAAGAAAACGTTACCCCAAAAATGCAGACTTCGAGCCAAATCGAAATCCTAACCGTGAGAGGTGCAGACCTGACGATGTCTGGAGGGCCCTTCACCCGGGGTTTGTCAACTGTGTGAGTGGGATCCGGTGGACGCCTTCTTGGGGGGGGGGCCGTGCCACAGATGAGCCGTGACCCGTCAGTGCCACACGCGGGTGGCCGCGGTGTCCTCGTGTCACTGGCGATGCTGACCTGGACCGCCTGGTAGGCCTGTGCTGCCAGGATCCCCCGAGCCCCTCGTCCTCAGGACTCTGCAGGGGGAGGTGCCCTGGGCCTGGCAGACACTGCTTTGTGTTCCACCCGCTTTGGCCTCTGCTAAGTTTAGCGCCCACTGGGGGTCCTCTCGCCTGTGGCAGTTAGTGATGGGCCCTGACCACCGGGGTGTCCTAGATGGCGGGTTCCTGCCTCCCTCCTTCCTCCAGGTGGGGTCCCGACTCCCGCGGGCCTCGGCGGCCTCAAGGACGCTGTCGGGTTGGCCCGCGCCCCCCCCACCCCGCCTCGCCGCCCCCCTCCAGCCCCCCCGCCCCCCGCGGGCAGGTGCGCCAGGCGCCGGGGCGCACAGAGCCACCTGTTGACACAGTCGCGGGGGCCCCGGCGTCAATTATTAACCGGCACCAGGAAACCCGAGCCGCGGCGAAAGCGGAGCCGGCGGGGCGGGCGGTGCCGGGCGCAGGGGGCCCCGCCGCCGGCCATGGATGCGGGTAAGGGCGCCCCGGGGTGCGCTGCGGGGTCCCCGCGGCGGGATGTGGGGCGCAGGGGCGGGGGGGGGCGGCCGGGGCGCGACCAGAAGCTCCTCCTGCAGGGCCCCAGCCGGGCCCTGGGACCCCCCCCGCTGGGGGAGCCGCAGTGGGGCGGCCTCGGCCAGGCCCCCCCCAGCTCCGTGGGCGCCCCGTGGCGGGACCTTGGCGAGGGCCGGGAGCCCCTGCGGCCCCACCTCGCCCCCCAGGGCGGGAAGCTGGGGGGGGCGCCCTCCACTCCCCTCCCCCACGCCCCGTCCTCCTGGCGATGACCCCTTTGCCCCTCCGGCCAGGCACGGCCCCCACCCAGGCAGAGGCCACCGGAGGTGGGCGGGGCGGGGCCGCGGGAGGGTCCTCTCGGGGAACCCCGACGGGCCCGGGATGGGGGGTCCGGGCGGGGAACCGCGACCCTCCGACCCCCAGGCTGGCCGAGGGGGGGACAGCGCAGAGCCCGGCCTGGCCCGCTGTGGGGGGGTGGACAGGGGGCCCCTGCACGTCTCTGCTACCCGCCCCCTCACAGGAAGCGGGGAAGAGGGGCGGGGTCCGGCCCGGCTCTGCCCCCCCCACCTCCGACCCCCTCCGGCCGCGCCTCGCGCCCCTCCCCGCCCGAGCGGCCCGCGGAGCTCGGTGTCCGGTGTCCGGTGTCCGGGCCGCGGCCCCATCTCCGCGCCATCGGGTCAGCGTCTTGTTTCCCGAACTGGAGCCGAGGCTCGGGGCCCCACAGGCGCTCCGGGCCCGCACCCCGCACCCTCACCCCGCAGGCCCCGCCCCCGGAGCGGCTCTGCCCGCCGAGGCCCCGGGCACCTGCCGGGGACGCGGCGCTCGCCCCTGTGGAGCGCGGGGGGGGGGCGGCTGGGGGGACCCGAGACGCGGGGTGAAGCTCCCGCCACGACCCGCTGTCCCGTCCCTGACGCGGTGGCTCCTGAGCGTCGGCCGCGCTTCGCGGACCGGGACGCGGGGACACGGGGCGCGGGGACTCGGGGACACACCTGTGCGGGTGTCGCGTCCGCGGGGCAGCACCTGGGTCGGGTCGATGCTTCCCCGTGGCGGCCGCTGGCGACCGCGCAGCCACCGCGGCTCGCTGGGAGCTCGCACCCACGGGGCCCGCACCCACGGGGGTCCCACCCACGGGGCTCGCGTCCACGGGGGTCCCACACCCACGGGCCCCCTCCCACGGGGCTCCAGCCGCCCACGCGGCAGTCCCGCCGGCCCCACACCTGCTCCGACCGTGGGCTTCTCGCCGGGCCGGGCCACAGGCGGGTCGTGGGCGCTCAGAACCTCCTGGCGGGCGGCGCCTCTGCCCCGCGGTGGAAGAGGCAGAGCCGGTTCGGGGTTCGGGGTCCTGGGTGCGCGCTGAGAGCCTGTGGGGCAGCGAGCGGCGCTGGGAGCCCCCTGGTGCAGACCCCCTTACCCTCAGTGTTCCCCTTGGGGGTGCCGCCTTCCTTATTTCAGAATCCAGGCCCTGGGTGGGTGGGTGGCTGCGGCTGGGGGCCTGCCCTGCTGATCCCGGGAGCATCTAACCAGGTCTCTATGGGGCAGAGTCTGGCTGGCACCCCCACCCTCCCGTAGATCAGTCACCCCTCAGCACCCCCACCGGGGTCCTCCTGGGAGAGCCCAGCTCTCTGGATGGAACCTTAGGGATTCCAGTGTGGCCCTCGCTCCCCCGTAGCCCCAAACCGGCCAGAGCACCCCTCATCTGGGCACCTTCTAGCTTCGGACAGCAGCAGCCAAGTTAGTGGAGCGCCCCCCCCCCCTCAGGCTGGGCACTCTGCAGGCCACACTCACTCACCCCCTCCCCAGGAGGTTTTTAGGGAAAAGGAAACTGAGGAGGTGGGAGAGGGGAGTGTGGAGCGGCACATGGGGCCAGACCCTGGACACTCAGGGCCAGAAGGTGAGGAGGAGGCAGGGTCTGCCCTGTCACCCTTGAGGGCTCCCTCTCCCCCTGTGGTCACTTCATTAATCAGGAACTGTCCCGGGTATCGTGGCTGCGTATCAGGTAGAGTCCTTCCCTTCTGTTCTGTTTAAAGTCGTCGGGCTTAGCCTGGGTGCTCTCAGGGTTACCCTGTCCCTGTCCACATTTAGGAAAAGCCGCTGAAAGGTCGACGGTGACTGCAGTCCATCTGACAGGGATGTGAGGAGGATGGTTTCCTTCATCTGCCTGTTTCCGTCAACGAACACAGTGTATCTTTCTACTTATTTAGGACTTTAACTCCTCTCAGCAGTGCCCTGTGGCTTTTAGTGTTCGATTTATTCTTAGGCATGCTCCGTTTTTTCGGTGCTAATGTGAACGAGATCTTAGTTTTTAGCTTTGTTTGCTAATCGCTGCTCGTAGATGAGGATACAGTCGATTCTGTGTATTAACCTTGTAACCTGTGACCTTAGCAAATCGATTTCTTTTTCCAGGAGTTGTAGACTTCCTGAGATTTTTCTGCATAGCAATTGTAGCGTTTTACCTCTTTTCCAACCTCTATGATTTTTCTCCTTTTTTCAGGCTTTATCACTCTGGTTAAGACCAGAACAATGCTGAGGAGAAGTGGACATCCTTCCTTTGCTTTGACCTTGGGGATGAAAGGGGAACAGTTCTGCCTTTCAGCATTAAGTATGAGGTTAGCTGTAGGTTTTGCATGGATGCCCTTTATCAATTCGAGGACGTTCTCTACTGTTACTAGTTTTCTAAGTCTTTTGTTCTCTTTTACCATTAATAGGTGTCGAACTTTGTCAGATGTTTCCTCTATATCCAATCCAACGATAATGTGTTTTTTCGCCTGTATTCTGTGAATTCGGAGAAGTACGTTGACTGATTTTTGAGTATTGAACCAACCTTGCCTGCTCCAGTTTGATCATGATGTGTTTTTTATACACTGTGGGATTTAATTTGATAGTGTTTCATTGAGGATTTTTTTGTGTTTCTATTCATGAGGGATATTGGTCTCTAATTTTCCTTTTTTGCAACTATTTAGGGTTTTTTTTTTTTTTTTTTTGGTTTTAGGTTTATGCTGGCCTCATCAAATGCGTTGGGCGGTGATCCACCTCTGTTTTCGAAAACTGTGTAATGTTGGTGTTGTTTTCGTTTTTGAGTGTTCGATAGACTTTAGCAGTGAAACCATCTGGGCATAGAATTTTCTTTTAGAAAAGGTTTTATAACAAATTTAATTTCTGTAACAGATACAGAACTATCCAGATTTCCTGTTCCTTGTGCCAGTTTTGGAGAGTTGTATTTTTCGAGAAATTTCTGTTTGATCTACTCGGTCAGATTTGCTGGTGTTGGGTTCCGCATGGTGTTCTCTTGATACCCGTTCAGTGATCTGTGATGATTACCCCCTTTTCATTCCCAGTGTGGTTGCTCGTGTCCTCTTTTTTCCTGATAAGTCTATCTTCAGGTTTGTTAATTTTGTTAAGTTTTCAAAGAACCATTTTTTGGCTTCGTTAATTTTCTCTGTTGTCTGATTTCTACTTCAACAATTTTTGCTCTTGCCTCTATTTTCATTCTTCTGTTTACCCTGAATTTACTTTTCTGGCTTTTTCCCAGCGTTCTAGGGTCACTGATTTGGGATCTTCGTTTCCTAATGAGATCATTTAAAGTTCTGTCTCCCTCCACGAACCGATTAGCCGCGTCCCACACTTTCTGATGCATCGTTTTCCCGCTGTCATTCAGTTCAAAATACTTTCTAATTTGTCGTGGGGCTTTAGTTTTGGCATATGAATTATTTGGATGTGTGCAAGTCTCCAGATATTTGGTATTTTCCTAGATATATCATTGCTGTCGGTTCCTAATTTAATTCTATCGTGGTCAGACAGTACAGTGGGAATACTTTCCGTCCTCGTAACTCTGAGACTTGCTTTGTGGCCCAGCACAGGACCTACCTTGGTGAATGTGCCCTTGGGTCCTTGGAAAAAATGGTCCTGGCAGTTGCTGGATGTAGCATTCTATAAACAGGAGTTGCATCGAGATGGTTTAAAGCAGGGGTCCCCAACCTCCGGGCCCGCAGACTGCTAGGAACCGGGGCCGCACAGCAGGAGGTGAGCAGCGGGCGAGTGGGTGAAGCTTCACCTGTATCTGCAGCCGCTCCCCAGCGCCAGCATCACCGCCTCAGCCCCGCCTCAGATCGTCAGGCCTAGATTCTCATGGGAGCACCGGTCCCTGGGGCCTGGGGGCCACTGGTCCTGGGGGCCACTGATGTTTCCTCTAATTGTTCTATCAGTTGCTATAAGAAAGGCAGCAAAATCTTCCACGATGACTGTATATTTTGTTTCTCCCTTTAACTGTCGAAGCTCTGCTCCTAGGCACGTAAGAATTTTTATTGCTACTACCCCTGCCTGATGAATTGTCCCTCTTATCAACAGGGGGTGTTCCTCTTTGTTGCTGCCAACGCCCCTTTTCGGGAAGTCCGTTTCATCTGACAGGAACACTCCACGCCTGCGCTTTTGCCCGCCGTCTGTATAGCGTATCGTTTTGTGTCCATTCACTTTCGCTTGTATCTTTTATACTTAAAATGTGTCTATGTAGGTCGCGTGTGGGTCTTGGTTTTTATTCATTCCAGCAATCTCTGCTTTGTAATGGGAATATTTAAACCGCTGACTTAGAAAAGTTCATTTTGCAGGTGTAAAGTGCGTTGGTTAGACATGTGTATGGCTTTTGAAGCGACTGCCCCCCTCCCCTGATTGCTCTATCCCCCCTCTGGTCCTCCCCTGAGCCATTACGATGCTGTCGACTCTGTTCCCCATGCTGTCCCCCACAGCCCTGTGACCTTCGTAACTACTAATTTGTCCTTCTCCATCCCTTCACCTTCTTCACCCACCCTCCGCCTCCCCGTCTGTCAGTCATCAGATTGTCCTCAGCATCAGCGAGTTGTCGAGTTGTCGAGTTTTCGTTTAGTTTGTTCCTTTTGTCCTGTAGATTCCGCGTGGAAGTGAAATCTATGGTATTTACCTTTTTTACGGCTGACTTTTCGCTCAGCGTAAAAACCTCTAGGTCCATCCATGTCGCTGCGAATGGTAGGATTTCATTTTTATTTTTCTTATGGCTAATATTCCATCGTACATATGAACCGTAACTCTTTCCCCAGGCACGTGTTGATGGGCACTTAGGTTCCTCCGTGTCTTGGCTGTTGTGGAGAGCGCGGCCCTGAATGTGGGGGTGGCACGGAGCGTTACCACTCAGTGTTTGGGTTTTCTTCGGATAAATACCCAGAAGTGCACCTGCTGGGTAAAAGGCAGCTCTATTTTCCATTTTTTGAGGAGCCTCCAGACTGTTTTCCACGGTGGCAGTGCCAGTTTGCAATCCCAGCGACAGTGCATGAGGGGTCCCTTTTCCCCATCCCCTCACCGACCCTTACGGTGTTTTGATTTCTGACAGGCGGGAGGGGAGGTAGCTCATTGTGGTTTTAATTTGCATTCCCCTGATGACGAGGCATCTCAGGTATCTTTTCATATGTCTGTTGGCCATTTCTGTTTCCTCTTTGGAGAGATGCCTACTCGTGTCTTCTGCCCCAGACCATCAACATTAATGTCACTATTGACATGGTCGCATTTAAGTCTGTGATGTTACTGTGGTTTTCTCTCTGTCCCCTCTGTTTTGTTCCTCTGGTCTCCGTCCCTGTCCTCCCCATCCCCCCACCCTGCCTTTTCTGGGCATTATTTGCGTATTTTTGAGAATTCTATTTTAACTTATCTCTCGGTGTTTTGGCTCCATATCTTCATGTTACTTTTTTTAGTGGTTGCTGTAGGGACTACAACACATCCCCAACTTTTCACAGCCTACTTAGAGCTAATATTGTTTCACCCCCAGTAAAACAGAGAACCGTGTTCTGAGGAAGTCCTGAGCAAACTGACATACGTCGGTCACCCCAGTTCACACACGAGAATCTTCGAGATTCCCCATGTTCTTCCGTCCTGCAGGGGGCCTTTCCCCATTTCTCTGGCCAGAATTACAGGGTTTCTAGTGTCTAGCTGCCCATCTGCTCTTTCCACTGCGTACTCTGGGGCCAGAGCTTTGGATTTGGAGGGAAACAAAAGAAAAAAGGGAAACACCGCCTCCAAGGTCAGCGTCTCTGCCTTGTGACCCCATTCCACAACCTGTCAGCTTTTGTTCACTCTTCAGCGACACTGGATAGTTTCCTTGGGTATTTTGTCTAAAGTTTTCGGTCTTAATCAGCCGAGAGGTAATAGGCTTTTTTACAACCGGTAAAATATCTGCAGGACTTACCCTCAGCGGTTAGCAGGTGCGCAGTTCAGCGGCATTAAGCACATGGTCACTGCCGAGCAGCCACGCACGCTCCATCTCCAGAACGTCTCATCTGCCCAAACTGAAACTCTGTCCCCGGTAGACACTCGCTCCTCATCCCTCCCAGCCCCTGTCACCTGGAGAAATGCTTCTGAAGCCTCTGTTTGCAAGATGCGTATCAGGTGGACGCCCACGGGAGGCCTGTGAGGAGCAGGGGCCCCAGTGAGGAGGTGGGGGGGAGCTCTCAGGGGCTCAGCACTCCTTGCCACTGGGGACCCCCCCGAGTGGTCCCTGGCCTCTGACTCTACCCACCGGCTCTGGCTGGGGGCTGGGAGGAGTGGGCGTTGGGCTGGGGATGGGGGGGGGTTCCGGCCAGTCCCTTCCACCATCACCGGTGCTGTCGCTGCGATGTCTGTTTTACGTACCTTCCCACCTTCGACTCCTAAGGACACTTAGGAAATGACCTTCCAAAGCCAGGCCCTGGGCTGCCCACCCCTGCAGTGGGGCCTTGAATGCCGGCCCAGGTCCAGGGGTCCACCCAGGACCGTCCTCCAGGCCGCCCTCCGGTACCTGCCAGTGGCTAGAGGTGCCCAGTTGTCAGGATGTTCTCAGGAGGTGCAGGGGGGATTCGGGCTTGTTGAGCTCAGGGGCCTCCAGAGTTTATCGTGGGGCAGCGGAGGCCAGGGTCAGGGCTGGGAGGCAGCAGGGGGCGGGGGGCTGGAGCCCCGCTTGGAGCTGCTCCTGTCCTTTCCCGGCCCCTGCCCCACCCCATCCCGGTGTTGTTCCCTCTGGGCCTCTCCTAGGCCCTTGGTCCTTAGCGACCTTCCGGCTCTTTGAGGTCACTCTGTTAGCCAGGGTCTGGGGCCTTCTGAGCACCCCAGCTTCGGAGCCGAGCCTCTGATGGGC
Source organism: Cynopterus sphinx (assembly GCA_030015415.1). Classification (NCBI taxonomy): domain Eukaryota; kingdom Metazoa; phylum Chordata; class Mammalia; order Chiroptera; family Pteropodidae; genus Cynopterus; species Cynopterus sphinx. Next base: position 127,794,360 of record CM057385.1, read on the forward strand.
TCCTCCTCTCCTGGCCAGCCCCCCAGGGGCCGCCTGGGCTGCTGCTCCCCCTGGTCCAGTCTGCGGGCGGGGACAGGGCTGGACCCCAGGGGAGGCGACCTGGCCCCGGGGACCCCGGCAGGGGCTCCCCCCACCCCGGGGCCCGTCTTCCCGGGGTCCCTGCCCCTCGGGGAAGCGCCTTGGGGTGGCAGCTCGGGGGGCCCGGCACGGTGCGGGGTCGCGGGGCCCTGACCTGGTCCTGGGAGGGGCTGGGGGGGCCCCTGACACCCGCGTTTTTGTCTTCGCAGGAGCAGACGCGAGGGGCGGCCCCGCGGCGCCCGAGGACCCCCCGGGCCCAGGGCTCCCCCGGCTCCCGCGGCCCCCGCGGCCCCTGGACGAGGCCGAGGCGCCCGGCGAGGGCGGGGCGGAGGGGGGCGGCGCCCCGGGCCCGGGGGACCCCGCGGCCGAGGCCCCGGCCCCGACCCTGACCCCGGCCCCGGCCCTGACCCCGGCCCCGGCCCCGACCCCGGGCGAGGCAGGGCCGGGCCCCAAGGCCGTGGCCGGGGGCGGCCCCTGCATCGGCTTCGGCTTCCAGGCCGAGCCCCCGCCCTACGCGCCGCCGGACCCCAAGGCCGCGGCCCTGCTCTTCCCGCCCTTCCCGCCCGCGCCCCCCGCGCCCCCCGCGCTCTACGCGCCGCCGCCCGCCGCGCCCCTGTTCCCCGCGCCGCTGTTCGCGCCCTTCCCCGTGGTGAGTGCGAGCGGGGCCCCCCACCCCCACCCCCTCCACACACCCCACACCCCCTCCCCCTCCACACCCCCATCCCCCCAAACCCCCTCCAGGACCCCAGTTACCCCCAACCCCCCCAGGCCTCCCGCTCTCCCCTCACTCCCTGTCCACTCACCCTCCCGCCATCCCTCCTCCTGCCCCACCTGCCCCTCCCCCGTGGGAGAGCCGGGCACAGGGGCGATGGGGAGTCGGGGTGAGCAACCCCCCCCCCCCCTCACCACCGCCTCCTCCCCATCCCCGGGGCCATCTGTGCCCAGAGGAGGGAAAGGAAAGGGCTGCCCCGGCCTGGGGGAGCGGGGGCTGAGCTGGCTCCTGAGGGGTGAGGAGGATCCGGGTGGAGGAGAGAAGGGGGCGCTCTGGGCGGGGGGTGGGCGCAGCGCAGGTGTGGAGGGCGGCCAGGCCCCGGGGTGGGGGTTTGGGGGTGCTGGTCCTGCATCTTACTGGGGCGGAGGGGAGGGAGGGGAGGCGGGGTCCACTGAAAGCCGCCTGGGGCCTTCGGGTGGGAGATGATTAGATTTTTAGGGAAAAAAACCACCTTGGGCTGTAGGTGGAGAGCCCGGAGGTCCCCCAGGTCCGGAGCCCAGGGAGGACGTGGAGACACATGGCGGCTGGCCCGGGGACTGAGCACTACGAGGGCCCCTGGGGCTGAGGGACGGGCTGGGGCTGTGGAGAGAGAGGGCCAAAGGGGGACCTTGACCCGAGCCCCCGAGTCCCCAGTGGCCTGGGGTGGGGTGGGGGGGGCGGAGGGCCCCTCCCCGTCTGTGTCCTCGCTCTGGTGTCTGGAGGCCGGGTGGCCCCTCGGTCCCTCACGCCCTGGCCTCTGCCCCCACAGTACAGCGGCGCCCTGGCCGGCGTGCCGGCCGCGGCCACGGTGGAGCACAGGCCGCTGCCCAAGGACTACATGATGGAGTCGGTGCTGGCGACCCTCTTCTGCTGCCTGCTCACCGGGCTCATCGCCATCGTCTACTCCCACGAGGTGGGCGGGGCGGGCCGGCCCCGGGTGCAGGCCCTGGTGGCCCGGGCGGGGGTCCACACAGCATCCGGGGCTCCGGGGTCCCCCTCTCAGGAGGGCGGCAGGGGCTGGGACACCGGGGCCAGCGGTCTGTGGGGCCCTGGCCCCTCTTCTGCGTCTGCCCCCGCCACTCTGGGAAGTCTGGCCACAGTTCTCGCTCGCCACCAGCTGTGTGGCCCTGGGTGGGTCACTTGACCCCGCTGAGCCTTTGCTTCCTCATCTGCAAAGCGAGGGCAACAAGGACGCCAGCTCAGGGGAGTGGTGGGGACCGGAGGTGAGGCCGAAGGTGGCGATGGCTTCCAGGCCCCGGCGAGTGCCCGGGAGTTGGCCGCCATCGCCCGTCGCTCCTGCTCCCTTACGCGCTGTGGCCTGGGTGCACGGGGCAGGGCCTGGCCGTGACGGGGTTGCAGGGGCGGGAGCGGGTTCTCATGTCCACCCCCCTCTCCCCTGCCCCCTCTCGTTGCAGACCCGCGCGGCCCTGAGCAGGGGCGACCTGGCCCAGGCCGAGGAGGCCTCGCGCAAGGCCCGCTCGCTCGTGCTCTTCAGCCTGCTCTTCGGGGTCTTCGTGTCCACCAGCTGGGTCATCTATGTGGTGGTGGCTCTCTACCTCCCTTGAGGACGAGTGGCTCCTTCGGGGATGCCAGGACGCCCAGGGACACCCAACCTGGCCAGACTCTTTCTGGACTTGGAGCCCTGCTGGTGGCCGTCTGTTGCCTATGAAGGGGAGCCAGGGGCAGAAGAGGGTGGGGTTTGCCCACCTGTGGGTGGGCTTCAGCCCCTATGGGTGGCCTCGGGCGATGTCCTAACCCGAGGTGGCCCCAGGGCCCAGGCCCAGCTGTGGGCTGGGGCCCCCAGAGTCCCGTGTCCTCGGCGCCTCTCCCGAGGTCTTCCTGGGACTGTGGTGCCCGGGCCCCGGGGCCCTTGCCTTCACTTCACCCTGGGACACCATCAGGGGGACCGGAGCTCTTGCTGTGCTCAGAGCCGTCAGGAAGGATGCCTCCCCCTCCAGCCTGGCTCGGTGGTCGCGGACAGGGCTGCGGTGGGGTCGTGTTCTGCACCCCTGCCCCGTCCCTGTCCCAGGACAGACTCTCATGCCGTCCCCTTGTCCAGAAACGGGGGCCCCTGTGTCTGGTCAATAAATAAGGCCTCCGCCCTGGACAGACCTGCACAGGGCGGCGTCTGGCTGTCGGGGCCACCGGCATCTGCCAACAGCCGGCTCCCAGCCCGCGCCCGAGATGCTGTTCCCGCGCAGGCAGCTCTGTGGGCGCCTGGGTGTTGCTCACTGCGCAGCCCCCGGGGATGCGAGACCGCTTCGCCCTAGACCTGCTTCCCCAGGGGCTTCTTGACTGGAAACTTTGCTCTCACGGTCACCTGGTCCCCTGGTCCCCTGGCTTCGGTCCCGACCTCCTTCTATGGGCGCATCAGCCCTGCCCCACCCCATCTGCCCTTTCTGCACCCTCTGGCCCTAACTTTATTGCCTGAAGATGGAGGATCAGCTGGGTCCCCATGTGGTGGGGTGGCCCTGTTGGGGAGCAGTGTCACCAGGTCCCCCCAGAGGCTGCTGGACAGCCTGCGGAGCTGTCCGCGCACTGGTGCCCTCGCGTCCGACGCCTGGCGCCCCAGTCCAGTCGGCTGGGGTCCACGAACGGCCTCTCATCTGACCAAGACTCGAACCGTCTGCAGAGGAGGGGGCCCGGGAGCTCCCCGCGGGGCCTTGTAATCGACAGCCACTGGCGTGGCTTCCCCAGCCCCCAGCCCGAGAACGGTCCTTGCTTTCAGTTTGTTTTTCAAGGGAATCGGGGCGGTGGCACGACCTGCCCCTGGAGGCACAGACGGACTCGGTGAGGGAACCCGGGGGCGTCCAGCGCAGGGCCTGGCTGTGGTGGGCGCCTCGGGAGCCGGACGGCAGGAAGTTCCGTGGGGACCTCCGCGGCCAAGTGATGGGCGACTGGGGTGGGTAAGGGTTCACCCCGAGCTTCGGGGCAGCCGGGAGCAGGTAGGAACCCAGCCACGGGCATCGTCCTGGGGAGGAGTCTGGAGCTGTCACCACCGGATCCTCGAAGTGGCCTGGGACCTGACCCGGTTAAAACCCATGAGCGTCGAGAGAGGAGACGGGGGGCCTGCGCTGAGCCACAGGAGACTGACGGCTCGAGGTGAACCGGGTGCTTTCTGGGCACCCACTGTGTGCCGCCCACAGCCAGGGCGCCGGGGGCTGACGCGGACGCCGTCTCAGCCCTGGAGGCGCCCGGGCGCCGCGAGGCGTGGATGAGGAGGGACGCGGTGAGCAGCCGCGCAGGGCCGGGCCACGGGGCCGGCCCCGATTCGGGACGTCAAGAACTCCAGCCACGGCAGCCGCGAAAGAGGTGGAGACGCGATTTTAGGGATCAACAGATGCCAAAGCGTCCTTGGCAGAGCCCAGCGGCCGCGGGTGTCCTTACTCAACTCGTCCAGCATCCCTGCGTGCCACTCCTGGGGAATCGCGTTAAAATGCAGACGGGGGGGGGGGGCGGGGTGGAGCCTGCGTTTCTCGTGAGCTCCCAGCGCTGCTGCGGCTGCTGCCGGCGCGTGGAGGGGGAAAGTAAATCCATTAAGCCCCGTTATAGCAGGGTCGACCCGGGGGGGCCCCCTGCCGTCTCCTCCGCACATCGCTTTGCGGTCAGCGGATGTGAAAACAGGTGAGACCGGTCACGTGAAGATTGGGAGACACCGTGAGTCGCTCGCTGGAATGCCCGAGTCAGTGGAAAATCAGGACGGGAGAACTCGGTAAAGCGGTTGGAGACAAAAGAAATACTCAATAGAGAATAGCAACAGTCGGGTAAAAGTGGGAAAATGTCAATTCCACCCACGAGAGTGAGAAAAACGGTAGCATCTAGGGGTCAATAATTACCTGGACCCGAGTGAAGAAAACATTTATAAAAATTCTCGAAAAAACAAAAATGAGCTGAACAGGTAGGCAAACGCGCTCCTGTAACGCCACCCGGTCTCCCTGGAGAGATGTAACGACATTCCAACGAGAAAACCAGCTTTTTAAAAATTAACGTGGAAGCAAAATGTATCAAAACGGCCACGGACGCTGTAAAACGGTGACGGGGGTGGGTTTTCCCACCAGGGAGTAAACTTACCGTAAGGCACAGTGACCCAGACGGCGTGGCTCTTCCCGGGCCACGTCAGGGACAAAATCACCGAGCCCCGCCCACGGCCGACGGCTGTCGGGGGGGCCTAGGGTCTGATCGGAGAGGCATGTTCACCGAGCCAGTCAGGGAGGGCTCCCCGGGAGCAGAGCTGCCTGTCTGGTTGGGGAAAAAAACCTGTTTTCGTGTGAAAAATCCCGGATGGCTGAACGGAGCAGAGAAGAGAGCTGCACCCACAGGGGCGGCTTCGGGGGCCTCCAGCTCCAGGTGCTGGCAGAGATCGGGGCGGGGCGGGGGGAGGCCTCCCAAAATCCGGGAAAGCCTGGGGTTTGGGTTCGGAAAAGGACGGATTTAAATCCCGAGCGGATTTTACTTCTCGGGCTGGGAATCGAGGAGGCCTGAGGGCACCCACAGGGCAGGACCGCTGGGTACGCAGCCCCGGCCCGGAGGGACGCGGACTGATGGCGTCTCGGTGCCGCGTGGGCACAGAACTCGGACTCCCCACCGCTGAGAGCGGCGCCCGGGGGCCGGGAGCGGTGCGAGGCGTTGCCGAGTCTGAAAATGCGGGCGCCTCCCCGCGTGGTGTAATTAAAAAAAGAGAAATACCGACTGTGCGTGCCTTTCGACTCCGCGGTCCCAGGTTTAGGGTTCAGCCCGGTTCTCCTGGGGCGAATCTGAAAGGCTGGGGGCACCCGAGAACGATCCCGGCGAGGCGCCCCGACTCCGGAGCTGCGGAAACGTGCGCCGGGGGCTCCGGGGGGCTGGGGGTTTCCCCTGGGAGTGGGCAGGGCCGTGGCCGAGGGGGCAGTGCGCTCATCTGCGGTGCAGCCTGCTGTGGGGCGGCCCGGCTGCTCCTCGGACTCACCTGGCCCTGGAATTTGCTAAAACTTGCGAGTTTCACACTCACTTCTGGGGTTGAAGCTGGCGTGGCCTCCCGGGGTGGCTGAACCCGCGCTGCTCTGGTGGCGGGCGGCGCGCCTTTCGTCCCGCGTTCCCCAGCTCTGGGGAAACCGGTTTCCGGGATGCGCCCGCTCCGGTGCCGCAGTGACCGTGATCGATTCCGAGTTCCTACGAGTCCCGGGGGAGCCGTGCCCCGGTACAGGCCCTGGCGCCCTTGTTGGGTTTGGTAGGACGAGTTTGGGGCGCGCCCTCCTCGTCGGCGCTTTGGAAGAGTTTCAGACTCGACGCCCCTCTTCTCGGACTCGCCAGGGGAGCTGCTGGGAGGCTGGCACCGAACGGTTCGATCTCCCACGAGCCACCGGTCCGCTCAGATTCCCCGTTTCTTCAGGCAAACGGCAGCGGCGGGGTGCCGGGAACCGACCCGTTTCCCCGAGGCTGCTAGAGGTTCGGCGGGGCCTCACGGTCCCTGGCACGTCTGTGGCATCCTCGGCACCATCTCTCCCATTTCTGATTCTGAGTTTTTTTTTTTCCTTTTCGTGAATCTAAAGATTTGGCGATTTTATTCTTTTTGAGGAATCAGCTCTTCGCTTCGTTGCTCTTCCCTGTTGCCTCTTTAGTCTCCGTTTTGTTTATTTCCATTTCGGATCCTCAGTTCCTCCCTCCTAGTCACTTGGGGCCTGTTCCGTTTCTAGCCCCGCGAGGGGCAGTCAGGCCGGTGAGACGTCTGTTCCTCGGGCCAGGCGGGCAGCGGCCGCCGCTGCCCCCCGTTAGCGCGTTGCGTTTCCGCTTTCACTCACCTCACCCCAGCGTCTTAGGATCCTTTAAGGACCGTTTTCTACTTTCCGATCGTACGCAGGAGCGCGGTTAGTCTTTCGCCTCGTTGGACACCCGCCACCTCGACACATTCTCTGGGAGCCTCGTGGCTTTCGTGCGGCCTTGGCCCTTGTCTCCGGAACAGCCGCGGCCAGGTCGTCCGTGGGGGCCTCACCTCGTTCTCACGTTGAAGGGGCCGCTTCGGCGATCTCGCCGCCGAGTATGACGTGGGCGTGGGAGTTTGGAGGGAAATGTTAGACGAAGGGCGTCTTCGCTTTCTGGTTACGCAGACTCGTTAGTGACGGGGATCGGGTGTCGCCTTTCCTGACGGAGGCGATTCCCTGTGCCCGTCAACGCGGTGCGTTCGGGACAGGCCAGGCCGCGCCGTGGGGCTTTATACACCCTGAAGTCCCAGCAGCTTAGCGCGAGTTCATTTTTCCTTTGTTCGCGTGGAGTCCGGTGCGGGACAGTGCGGGTGGCCCCCGTCTGGGCTCCCTCTGCTGGGGACTCTGTCAGCCCCGGGATCTGCGTCATGGCGGGGGAGAGCGAGCGCGGGGGTGACACTCACCTGCTCCACAGGTCCCAGGGGCCGGGCCACCTGGAAGGGCTGCGAAGTGTCCTCTTTGCACCGAGGGAGAGCGGCACATCCGGGTCTGGCCACAGGGTCGAGCACGTCCGCCAGCTCACTCCCTGGCGCCTCGTCCTCGCCTGCGCGGAGAAGCCCAGCCTGGCCGCGGGGGACCGGGGTCGCTAGGATACCTGGTTTCGCACCCTCGTGGGCCTGTAATCTTCTGGCGCCGTCTGGATCCGACCTCGGGGCTGTACCCGCTCGTGAGGGGAGAAGAGGCGTCCTCCTGGCTGACCCCGGTGTCGGTGGAGACCGAAGCCCCCGTTCGCTTCGCATAAGTCGCCTGTCGAGCCCGCCTGGACCTGCCGCTCGTGAGTGGATCGCAAAGCGGACAGAATTCACAGTCCCCGCCCCCGTAGCGCTGACACGGCGGGAACGTTTCGCTTGTGACTTTCACGCTGAGAGGCCCGAACGGGCTGACGCCGTCTGCAGAGCGCCTGGCGCTGCCCCGTGCTCGTGGGCGGCGGCTCGCGAGACGCCGACTGGGCCTCGGCCGACCTGATGAGATAGGAGCGGGCGTCGCCCTCGCTTCAGCCGGGGAAACTGGGGAACAGGAGGGACCTGGTGACCCAAGCTCACCCGGCTCATCAGCTGCAGAGCCAGGACCCTTGCCCGCCGAGGGCTTCAGCGTGTCCCCAGCAAACGCGGGAAGAGGCTGACCCGACGCTTCTCTCGCGTGGCTCCTACGTCGTGCACCCCAGCGAGCAAGGGCACGATGGGCCACGTCTGCGCCCCCGGAGCCGGCCTCGTGCCACCTGTGGGGGGGCCTGGATCCGAGCCCCTCAGGCCGCTGCTCAAGCACGCGGCCCCTGGGCCCCAGGGGACCCGGCGGGCCACCTGAATACGCTGGCGCCGGGGACGTCGTGCTCTTCCGCCAGAACCGCCCCGGCACAGCCGGGGGCCTGGGGGGAGCGCCCGGTGCCCTTTGTGCCCGGGAGCCCTGAGGGAGGAGGTCACAGAAAAGGGAGACCGCGCGGACCGTCACGCAGACACACGGACGCGCTGCACACACGCCGGCGGCTTTCACGCGTTTATTTCCCTTTCGTATAAAAGTTACAGGTTGAAATGTCTGCGGGGAGATGCCACCGTCGGCCACGTGAGTCGGGAGCGCGTTTTACATGTAACTCGGGGAGGCGTGGGGGGGCGCTCCTCAGGGCCGGGCGCCGCTCAGGCGGGGCACGTGCCTGCCGCTCCCTGGCCCCCTCCACCCCCGTGGGGAGCACCCACTCTCTGCGGGGCGGGGGGGGCAGGCCGTCCTGATGGCGTCCTGTCTGACGACCGACACCCAGACCCAGGCCCCGAGACGGACGAACGGCGTCCAGGCTGTGGCACTGGTCCGGGGTCCGGCAACCCCCGCGCCCAGAGGGGGTCAGAGAGGCGCGGGACGGGGGAGCCTGTTGGCCAATAAGTTAAAACGCACGTGGCACCTGCTGTCCTCACGCAGGGGTCCCCAGCCACGCCGACCCCTCTGCTCAGACCGCCGAGGGCTCCTGGAGGGGGGTGCCGTGTGGGTGCAGCCTGCTGAGCCCCACCCGCCCCGTCCACCTGGTGGCTGAGCGCAAGGCGGACGGGGCGCAGGCCCATGCCCGTCCACGGCCGTCGGGGTTCTGAGACCGAAGCACTGACAGGTTTTGCCCGCGCTACAGGAGACCCCGGGGCCCGCTGCAGCGCGGGGGAACCACGGTTCCCACGCCCGCGGGCCCCGAGTGCCCGGGGGGCCCCGCGCACGCACAGCGGCCGTCGGCGGAGCGGGGCGAGGCCGGGAAGAGGAGGGAGAGGCTGAAATGAGAGGACTTGGAACCCCGGAGCAAACGGAAACCCGACCCCACACACGCCCCCGTTAACCGACGCGACTGCGCACTCTCCTTAAATAATAATAAAGTGACGTGTCCGGCCGGCCCGGCGGGGTCACCCTGGGGGACCGCGCCCGACGTTTCGTAGACTCCTCCCCGCTATGTACAGGATGAACAGAGAACACAGACCGGCCGAGCGGTCCTCTCGGAGCCGCTCCAAACCCGGGAGGGACTCAAAGGGACGCGGCCGTCTCTCTGAAAGCCACATCGGAAGCAGGGACGGCCGTGGGCGCTGCTGCTGCGCTCTGTTCCGGGCGACGCACGGTCGGGCCGGCGTCTGCTGACCCGCTCCAACCCCGGGAGGAGTGGGGACTCCGTCGCGCAGAACGGGACGCAGGGCAGCTGTCGGGCTGGCCCGGGACCCCTGCCCACAGGCCCACGTCGGCCGGCCCGGCGCCCAGGCCGACCTCGCCTCCGATTGTCAACCTCTGGGACGAGGGGGAGGGGGTGACTGCCGCGTGCGGGGACGCCCGTCCTCCCCAGGGCAGCGTGAGCCCTGGTGGACGGGTCTGGTGAGCAAGAGTCGCCCCCGCCACCCGCCCGGGTGGAGCAGGCAGGCGGGGCCCGCGGGCAGGAGTTTAAGGCACAGGGCACGCGGCCGAGGGCCCCCGCCCCCAGGACACAAACACCCCACTGTCCCCCGCTCTCTCTGAAGGAACCTTCCGGGAGCTGCTGGCCTCCGCTCAGGGAAGACGTGTCCCTTGGATGGCAAGGTCCTCCCTGCTCCCCCTCCCCGCCCCGTGACGCTGGATGGCGTGGGGAGGGCCAGGAGTGTGGGGTGGGGAAGACGAAGGGACAGAAAGTCGGCAGACGCCACCCCTACTGCTCACGGCTCAGTGAGGGGGGGCCCTACAGGGCAGGAGCCCAGCCCCAGGGCTGCTGAGGCGTCACCTGACGCGCCTTCCTGGGCCACCTGGGCAGCTCGCGAACCTCCCGTCTCCGTTAACGTCCCCTTTGTCCGAGGTCGCCAGGAGTGCGGCCCCCAAAAGGGCCCTTGAGCCTTTACTCGTTTGTCACCTCAGCAGACGCGGGGCCCTGGGACTCAGGGAGGAGTGAAGGCCCCGCTGACCCCGGCTGCCGGTGCCATCCCTGTCTGTGCTGCTCCCCGGCGGAGCGGGGCTGGGTGGGGGGCGGAGAGGGGAAGACGGGGGTGAAGGCAGAAACCAGAGCCAGGAGGGAAGACGAGCGGCTCCCGAGCAGCGAGACCTGCCGGCCGGCTCCGCGGAGGGCCGTGGGCGCGGCCGGCCCTGGCTCTGCGGCCGGGACGCTCGCCGCTGCCACCTAACAGGTCCAGAGTCCCCTCCGGCCTCGGAGCCGCCCACGGAGCCTGTCCTGAGCGCTGTCCCCGCTCGCGGCACCTGCTCTTAGGTCTTCTCCTCCCTGTCCGTCTTCCGCCTCGTTATGTTCCGGGGTTTGATTTTCAGAGAGAGTTCCCATAGGGCCTCCTCGGCCAGGTGGTCACTGAAGTCGTTGAAAAAGTTTATGATGTCGTCGTTTCGCCGGATTTCGTAATGCCTGGTGGGGGAGGGGGCAGCCGGTGAGAGCCGGTGTGGGCCGCGGCGCGGGGCTTTCCGCGGGGACGCGGGCGCCGTCCCAGCGGGCCGACGCGGCGGGGCCGCCCCTGCCTGCACGCCCCACGGCGGCCACCGGCCCGCGGGCAGGGTCTGGCCCCTAAAGCCGTGCTCTCTGCTCCCTGCACAGTCTCCTCGGGCCACACCCCTGCGTCTGGGCCCGCCCCCCGCACCGTGGCCCTGGATTCAGGGGGCCCAGAGCTCCCCAACCGCCTCCTCACAGCAAGGCTGGCCGCCGGCTTCCCCGAGCAGGGGACAGGGGGACAGGACGACGGCCGGTGCAGGCCACGGGCCGTGCTGTGCTGAGCCCGCGCCGCGCACTCGGCCGCGTCGCCCGCCAGACGGGAAGGCGCAGGTCCCTCGTCACCTCCCAGCCCGGCAGGTCCGCGCCCAGCACTCACGCCTGCTGGAAGCACCGCATGCTGTCCAGGATGTTGAACTGCTGCCACCGCTTGGAAAAGTTCACCTTGCCGTCGATGTAGTCAGGGTTTCCCAGGTGGACGAAGGTGAGGTCCTGCAGGATGAGCCCCCTGCGGGGACAGAGAGGCCCGGTTACCTCCGGGGAGAGGCTCAGGCGGCTGGCGTCAGACAGCGGGGTCAGCTGAGCCGCTGCCTGGCCAGGCCCAGGCCTCGGGGCCGTGCCGAGCCGTTGCCAAGGCCGCGGGCACCCCGAGATGTGTTCGCTTCTTCCGGCGTGGGTTCCCGACGCCCCTGGGAGAGCCGGGTCTGGAGCCTCAGACGCCCGCCTGCTGCAGGGGCCCTGCAGTGACCGTCCTGCCTGCGGAGGCCTGTCCGGGGCCACCTGCTGCAGCGTGAGCTGGGGGAGCCGGGGGTTTGCTGATGCAAAATTCATAAATGAACGGAAAAGCACGACAAAGCCCCAAAGCGGGGGTGGAGTGCGCGCGCCTCTCGTGACAGATGTGGGAAGGTGCCTGTGAGCATGGAGGACGTGGGCCGGGCCGTTCGTCGGGCAGGGAGGCCTGGCCGGCCCCGCCCAGAGCCTGATGGGACAGTGCGCTGGCGCTGAGGGCCGCGAGGCTGGGGTGGGGGCATGGGCAGCGCGATCGTGTCTCCGTGGACTTTTCATCAAACGCCCAGCCCTGGGACAGGCCGACTCTCTGTCCCCCCCGGGGCGTCCGTGCCCCCTGGGGTGCTAAGGGCGTTGAGGAGACTCGCGCCGGAGCAGCCTGCTCGGTGCTGCTTTCCCCACGCTTAGGCGCCCAGGGAACACCCATCTGCTCCTGAGCGCTAAGTGGCCGGTCGGGGGGCAGGGCAGGGAGACGGCAAAGACGAAACCCGCTGGGCCCCTCTTTCCCGTTTAAAGGTCAGAACAGGCTCCTCGTCACGCGATCGGAAGTCCAAGTGCAATCGGCTCAGGTGGAAACTTCCTAGCAGAGTGTCCCTCAGGGAGCCCGACAGATCGCCCCCCGAGAAACGGGGAGGGGCGCAAGCCCAGGCGGGGTCCTACTCACAGGTACGGGATGCACGGCGGCTCCACCTCCGCGAGGGCGGCCCGGTAGGCACGGAAGGAGGACGAGCTGTCGATCAGCGTGCAGTACTCCGCCAGGCCCTGGGCAGTGGGACGCGCCGCCTCAGCACGGGTGGCGCCGGCCGCTCCCCGCCCACCGACTCCTCACCCACCCTCTGCCGGTGCTCGGGGGCGCCCACACACCCGAACCCAGAACCAGGCCCGGCCCTAGCTCCGGCCGCGGGGAGACACCACCACGAAGCAGCCCCAGGGCCAACCTCGAAGCCCCTCTGGGGCCAGGGGCCAGGGACCGGAGGTTAGAAACGGAGACGCCGTGGGATGGGCAGCCCCAGCCACCCAGCAGGTCTCCGCTCCCGCCCTGAGCACGCCCGGCCGCAGCCGCCACCAGGGCCCCGCGCCTCCTGGCTCCCTCCCAGACGCTCACCTCCGAGGTCTGCTTCTGCCACTCCAGCCTGCGGATGGGCGCCGAGTCCAGCGCCGACAGGATGGCCAGGTAGGAGTTGAAGTTGTTGAGCTTCCGCAAATGCTGCGGGGAGAGGCGAGGGGCCGTGAGCGCGGGCGGCCGGCCTGGGGCCCCCCACCTCCCGGGGCAGGGCCTGGAGGGGCGGGCGGGCTCTGGGCGGCCGCGGCTACCTTCATGATCTTGATGAACTTCAGGAGCAGCCGCTCCCTGTCCTGGGCCTTCTCCTGAAGCATGATTATCGACCGGACCCTGTGCCAACCGAGGGGAAGACGCTGGCTGAGCCTGTCTCTTCCTGTGGGCTCCTGGGCGGCCGCGGGGCTGGGAGACGCGGACACCCACAGCAGCCCGCCACGCGCCCACGCCTGCTGCGTGCCCGGGGCTCGCCAGGCACCCAGCGTAGCCCTCGCCCTGGTCTCAGGGAGCTCACGTCATCCCACACGGGCCAGAGGCCACAGAGACACCCGGTGGCCAGCGGGTGCCCACGGCAACTTGGGAGGACGAAGGGTGGGCTTTCCTGCCAAGCGCTGACCCCAAGCCCCACTGAGGCGGGGAGCACCGTGTGCGCGGCCTCGGGACGGGCTGGGCAGAGGGGCAGGCACATGGGTACGAGGCCGCCGTGCAGACAAGACGAGGGCACCGCTCAGTCTCAGGGGCGACCGAAGCCAAAGGCCAGCCTCATGCGAGGACCTGCCCTGGCTTCACTGCTGGGCACGTGGGGGAAGCGCCGGTCCGGTCTGCTCGGCCTCACCCGCTCCAGCGAAGCTAATGCCACACCCGGCCCCCGCCACCGCCTGCGGCAGGCGCCAGTGCTCAACCTGGCATTCCCCGCTGCGTCTGACTCCTCCCCGGGCAGCCCTCGCACGCACGGCCCCGCACGGCCCCCTCAACGCGCCCCGTCCTGGCCGCGACGGAGCTGGGGGGATGCGAGAGGCACCTCCTGCCCCTGCCGCCGGGGCCCTCTGCAAGGCGAGCAGCAGCCCAGCCCGGTGTGCCCCCCCACCCCCCGGGAACGGGGCCCTGGGGCCGCGGGCCCTCACCAGTAGGACATGTTGTTGAAGTGCTCCGTGAACTGGGTCAGGTTGGGGCTCTTCTCCTCGTTCTGCTCTTTTGCCCAAAGCAGCACCTCGGGAATCTGGAGGAGGAAGCGGACAGGCTGGGCCGGGCCCTCTGGCTTTCCCGCAACGACGGGACGGTCCCTCTCGTTCGGGGCCAAGCAGCCTCCCCCGGCCCGTCGGTGCCTCACCTCGATCTTGTAGAAGAGCTCGGCGTCCAACAGAGTCAGCTGCTCGGCGATTTCGTGGCTGTGAAAGTCGTGCAAGGTCCCCGGCCTGGGAGACGAAGCACGGGGTGAGCGGGCCGTGGGGGGACGCGGGGGCCGGGCTGCTCCTGCCCGGCAGCCCCAGAGCTAAGGGGCCAGAGGACGCCCGGCCTCGCTTCACGGCTGAACAGATGCCGCCAAGTGGGTTGGCAGTGGGTCAGGACCCGGCCGGGCTCCTCCCTGGGGCTGCCACGCCGGCCGCCCTCCCTGTCTCTGCTGGTGGATCTCGTGGGCCGTCTGGGCCCACGGACGACGGCTCAGCTGCCCGAGAGCCCCCTGCCCGGCCCCATGTCTGGGGCCTGGTGGGGACCGAGGGGGCGTCACGTGATAAAGGCTGCAATATGCACTGACGCAGTCAACGCGCATCTGTGGCTGGGGCACGAGGGGCGGGGAGGAGGCAGCGGACAGGCTGCGGCCTTCGCACGGGCTCTTAGGGACGTTCAGGACGGCACGGCGAGGGTTCACGGCCGCCGCGTCAGTGCAGAGAGGCTGACCACAGCCCGCACCACGGCGGTCTGCCTCCTGTCCCGGTAAGGCCCCGACACCCTGGCGCCCCACCTCCTGGTCCGAAGGTGGCTCGTCACACGACACGACCCGGGGGAAGAGGCCCAGCCATCGGGCTGTCCCGAGGCCGGCAGGACCGGGATGTGGGGCCGGGGAGTGCGCTACGAGGCATGGAATGAGACGGGCCCTGGGCACAGCTCTCGCCAGAGGACACGGGGTGAGGCTGGGCGCGGACGGACCGGGCGGCTCACCTGGCTGCCACGCCCCGGGCGGCCAGCGGCTGGTCGGAGTTGGCACACCTGAGCAGCTTCTTCTGGTCCACCTTGTCCAGGATGTTCTTGCGCAGCACGCGGGCCAGGCTGAGCTCGCCGTTGCACACCAGGCGGAAGACCAGCTCCATCAGCAGCTTCAGGATCTCTTCCGTCAGCTCCACCAGGCTGCGGGCCAGGCCCACAGGGTGAGGGGCGGGACCACGGGACAGGCGGGAAGAGGCTGCCACTGGGTGCCGGAGCGACCTCAGCATGCCCACGGGCCGCGCGGCAGCCCCCGGCAGAGCCGGCAACCTCTCCCGGGAAGGGGGCGGGAGAAGAGGCCTTGGGGGATGGCGGCCCGCACCCCCCAGTGCTGGGCCAGGAACCACCGTGCGCCCAGCGAACGCCTGCCGGCCCAGGACCAGCAGCAGAGGCCATGCGGGGCCTGGGCCGTGGACAAATCCCACACAAATCCCGCCCGGAGGGGCTCCTGGCTCCTCGGGCGAGGAGTCGTGAAGGGTCCTGGCCCTCAGGCCAGACGCTGCGGGACGCCCCGGCACCTCCCCCGCACAGAAGGCCATGCCTGTGGTGTGGCAGTCCGCGGGCGCTGGCTGAGACCACCCCCAGCAGAAGGGCGACGCCCTGAGGACGGGGCCTGGGGAGGGTCCGCTGGGTGAACGGACGCGGACGGCACCGCGTAGGGTGCGGGGGAGCTGAGGAGGGTGGCAGGCGCCTCCGCCGCTGCAGGTGGCTCAGCGCGGCCACTGGGATAAGCGAGCCACGTGCGGGGCAGAGGCCCCAGGAGGAAAGCACGCTGCAGGCCGGGGCTGGTCTGAGGCGACGGGTCGTCTCCCCGAGGGTCGTGTAAGGCGGGCGGCAGCGAGCCCTGTCCAGGGCTGCGGGCACGCAGGCGGGAGGAGCAGGCGGAACGTGCCAGGGGCCCCGATCCCAGCAGAGAAGCGTGCACCCGGCGGGGACCCCGGGATGCCCTCCCCAGCCTGGGGGCGGGGGACTCACCAGAGCTCGTCCACCACCCGCACCAGCACGAAGAACGTGTTCTTGCTGACCCGCTTCTTGAACGTGTCCGTGAACGGCGAGAACTTCTCGTACGTGGAGGGAGGGCGAGTTAAAGAAACCGCCGGGCTCAGTGGGCGGGACGCGGGGCGTCAGCGGGGGGGGCAGCTTCTCCTAGGCACCGCTCCCTGGTGCCGACGGCGGCCAGAGGCCTGGGAGCGAGGCCGATGCCGAGGAGCCAGGACTCGTGCAGGGGGCGGGCGGGGCGGCAACGTGGGACCCGGCCCAGACCCGACTCTTCTCAGCCCCACCCCCTCCCGCCTGCAGGGCCGTCCCCACCGCAGGTTCCCGGCAGACGTCCCGAAACGCCGCGGCCACCTCGCTGAGCTCAGGGAGAGGACAGTGGTCGGTCACAAACCACGTGTCCAAACCCCGACCCCAGGTACGTGTGCAGCCCAGAGGGGTGGGTCCTCCTCCCCCCGACCTGCGTTCCCACAGTCTCCTCACTCCAGAGGCCCCCGAGGGACGCCTGCTCCTGCCCCACGCAGCCCTGCAGCACCCGCCACCGCCAGCTCCGACTGGGGCCGCCGGGTCTGCGTCCTCCAGTGCTCACCATCGACCCCCCAGACTCTTCTGACTCCATCCTGCCCGCCGCCTCGTGACCCCGGAGAGCTCCGGAAGGAGCCAGCTGCCGGGGACAGTGCCCAGGGCCTGCCGCAGGGGCTCCCTGGCCACCTGTGCTCAGGATTTCGGCCTCCACTGACACGCCGAGCAGGGGAGGCGCTGAGAGCCCGGCTCTGCAGTCGGGCCGGGGGGACAGGGAGGGGACGTACACCCAACAGACGGCCACGTGGGTCCCTCGACCTCCCTGAGCCTCAGTTTCCCCGAGTACACACAGGAGATAAGACAGCGGCACCGTAAGCGACACGGCAACACCACGGATGTGGGTCTGGAGGGGACAGGAGGCGGCTCCGGGGAGCCTCGGGGCGCACAGGGAGGGAGGGGAGAGCCGGACTCGGTTCCGCCCTGAGTGGGGCACGCTGCCCGGCAGAGGGCAGTCTCGGGCTGTGAACCGGGCAGGCCGCCGAGCGGCCGGGGGCCCCTAAGCCGGCCTGCTTTTCGGAGCGGCAGCGCCGGGCCGGCGCCGGCAGGACGGGCAGGTCTGGGCCTGACGAGAGGCATCGAGGGTGGGTCCTGCGAGGGCCAGGGTCACCCTGAGCCACCGCTGCAGGCTGGGCCGTCTGACAGGGCGAGCGCGTGGGCACAGGTGACTGGGGCCGACCCTGCTGTGGACGCGGCTCTGTCCCCTGCCGAGCAGGCCCGCAGGCGGAGTGGCCGAGACTGTCCGAGCCTGAGTCTTGGTCCTCTCGAGGCTGGGACACCCCGCAGCCATCAGGCCAATGACCGGGGCTCTGCGGGGACCTGCACGTCCCCCCTCAGGGCACGGCGACGCTAACTCCACTGCAGAGGCGCCCGGTTATCACACCCACCCTCCGGCCGGCACACGCCCTGCCCTGGACACGTTTACCGTCCCGCTCGGCCCTTCCACAGACGGGGAAAGAGGCGCAAAGGCGAAGCCTGGCCTGAGGCCCCAGAGCCAGGACGTGGCGGGCAGGGCGGGGCGGCCCCCTGCCCACCGCGGACCCCTGCCCGAAGGCCGAGCGGCCGGGGGCCCCGCTTCTCTGCTCCCCAGGCTCCGTGGCGCGGGGCGTGGAGCCGGGCTGGGGCGGAAAGGATATCTGTACTGCAGCTTCTTGATGAGCTCCTCGGGGGCGATGAAGGTCCGGTAGGTGGTCAGGAAGGCCTCGCAGTACAGCACCAGGTCTGCGGGGAGAGCCGCTGGTTAGCGCCGCCCGCCGCGGGCGAGGGCGGCCGGGTGCGCCCGCTGCCAGCGTGTGCCGCCCCCGTGAGGCACCCAGAGCTGCGTGTCTGGGCCAAGACCTGACGGTTCAAAGGGTCTTAGTCATCCCGGCAACGGGAAAGCGACTGCGGCGCGGCAGCAGGCTCGGGGACGTGCTCGGGGAGCGAAGCAGCGGTGACGTGTTAAGGCGGCAGCGCCCAGCGACGGACCTGGCCACGAACACAGGCCGAGAGGCCCAGGAAAGGGCTGCGGGGCAGCGCCGGGCAGGCTGCGGGGTACGCACATGGGCTCGCAGGGGAGCCAGGAGGAGCAAGGCCGAGGCCGGCGAGGAGGGGCCGCCGCCAGCAGTCGGGGGCGCCCGGGCTGGCCCCTCCCATCCACACCTCCCCTCCCCTTCGGAGGGGCTGGTCGAGCTGGGGATTCCCGACCTTTCCAGCCCCAGTTATCTCCGGGGGGGGGGGGGGACACACCCTCCAGAGCGGCCCCAGGGGCAATGGCCCTGGTTCCCGGAGCCTTGGAGCCCCTCCAGGACCACCGTCGGCAGAAGCCTAGCGGGCAGAGCGGCCTCCCTCAGGCGCAGTCGGCACGGACTGGAAGGTTCCTGGGACTCCCTGCCTGTGGCCCTTCCCCTGCTGCCCCCGGCCTGGGCCGCAGCCGCTCCCCCTCCGGCCCTCCG
The DNA here is from genome assembly GCA_030015415.1 of Cynopterus sphinx. Lineage (NCBI taxonomy): Eukaryota > Metazoa > Chordata > Mammalia > Chiroptera > Pteropodidae > Cynopterus > Cynopterus sphinx. Next base: position 127,812,610 of record CM057385.1, read on the forward strand.
CAGAACTGGAAGTCGTCCCCTCGCAGGGCTGAGGCCGGGCCCCGACCTGTCCGGCACAGAGGCGGAGGGCCGGCTGCCCCTGGGGCCGAGCACTGCCCGCCTGCCCGCCCGCGAGCAGAAACGCCCGCTGAACTCACCCCAGCCTCACAGCCGCTGGGCACCCTGCGCCCCTTCGGAAGCCCAGTTGGCCGAGGCGGGAGGGAGCGAAGAGCCCAGTGGCCCCCAAGCCTGGGGACGGCCCAGCCGGGCCCTGCCCCCGGCGAAGACCTGGGGTGAGGAGACGCTGCAGGGCAGAGCAGCGGCCGCGGTGACTCTGTGGGAGCCCCTGCTCCTTGTCCTCTGGTTTTCGAATTTCCCGCACTGGGAGCGCAGCCTCGTCCCCCTTTCCTAATTTACAAATCGCCAGAGCCACCCCGTGTAACACGCTTCAGGAAATCCGCGGTGAAAACACAGGGACGTGGTCGTTTAGAGACGAGATCAGGGGTCGGGGTTTCACGGTGGGGGTGTTTTGCCTCCTCCCACGCCTGCCTCTGGCAGTGACCCCGTTACCCCGTGTCCCGTCCCTTTAGCAGTCGTTAAAGACACGAAACGAGTGAGGAGAGGCTCCTCCCCCGTCTAGAGGCTCCTCCCCCGTCTCAACCAAGGGCCCGGGCGCCTTCCCCGGTCCCCGCCTCCTCTCCCTGGCACAGAAGCCCCCGCCCCGGGCCCGCTTCTCCAGGTCCCCAGGGTTGGGATCCGGCGAGGGCAGCGCCCCTGCTCTAAGCCTGCACACTGCCCGGGCGTCCCCCAGGGGAGGGCGCGTAGGAGCTCTGACTGGGGAAGAGTGTTGGGAGGGACAATGGCACGGCTCAAGCATCAGGGCAAGCACAGAGGGTCACAGCGAGTTATCCACGTTCCCGTTATCCACGGGGCCGGCCTCTGCCCTGGACCCCTGCCCTCCTGACGACGCTGGGGGCCCCAGGGTCACTGACGCCCTGCGCCCACGGGCACACCCTGAGGGGCCGGAAGAGGAGGCCTGGCTTCGAACGAGGGTCCCTGGTCCCCGGGTGGGCTCTCCCTGTGGTGACCCAGCAGCGCCGCCATCCCAACCGGCTCAGGGCTGGCGGAGGGGGCAGGCGAGGGCAGGGCAGCGGGCGGCCTCAGCAGGACCAGCCCCGATCCAGGGAGCTGTGACGCGGACAAGGGCCGCTCGCTGCAGAGGGCGCTGCCGTACCTTTCCTGTCCGTCTCAGTAGCGTGGACCAGGAGGATGTCCCCAGATCCTCCTCGGACGTCTGGCCCGTCGTCACCCTGCAGGGACGACAGCACAGGGGGCGTGAGGCAGCCGTGAGACCTCACAGGCAGACGCGACGACGCAGACTGCACCGCAGCGCCCCAGGCCCCTCTCCTCTGCCGCGTCGGCCTGGGGCAGTGCGGCTGCGCCGCAGAGGCCGGGGGTGCCCGTCCCGACGTCCGGCGCTCCGCGCTCGGTGGGCAGGTGCAGGGCAGGCCTCACCTGGAGGTGGCTGGGCCTGGGCTGCCCAGACACCAGCGGCACCAGGGCACGTTGCCCTGAGGACACAAGTGGGTCAGGGTCAGGGGGCATGGCACCATTCGCTTTTCCCGTTCACCAACCCACGGGTCAGCGAGGGAGGGAGGGACGTTCTCACACCGAGGACGGTGGGGCCCCAGGGGCACGTAGGCGGGAACCCACAAGCAGGGTCACGGGCCGTGTTATGGCCCCGGCCAGGAGGGTCCCCACGCCTCACGCCCACGGGGCTGCCCCACGCACGCACAGGCTCGTGCTGAGCACCTCCCCTCAACGCCGATCTCACAGGCCGGCCGTCGGGGCTGAGATGGCCTGCAGCTCGCCCGAGGTCCCTCGCCAGACGTGTCGGAGAGGGGGGCAGCACCCTCCCCCCTGGAATTGCCCCGTCCGCGCAGGCCCCTCCCGTCCCCCTGGTGGCCCGGGTGTTGGGCCCGGATGAAGGTGCACGAGGCCCGGAGCCCGGGCTGCCCCCGGAGGTCAGCGCCTCACGTGGGTCTTCCTGTGCGACGCGCCTCAAGGCTGCGTCCTCCTCCGCGGAGCCCCGCGCCCTCAGCATGGGCCAGGCTCTGCGAAAGCGAGGCCCGGAGCCCACTCACCTCCTGCTTGAGGGTCAGCCGGGCCATGATTTCGTTGTGGTCGATGAGGGACAGCTCGTCCACCTCTTCCTCCGACTGGGCCGACTCCGGGGCGTCCGGTGACTTCGGGTCCCTGGAGGGAGAGGTCCGCTGTGGGTGTCACCCAGGCCCTGGGCTCCACGGCCTGGCGGCTGAGGCAGGGTGGCCCTCTGCACGGGAACCCGCGTCAGAGCCAGGCCCTGAGCCAGGCCACGCCGGCGACGGGCCCAGTGTGCGGCCCAGACCCGCTTCCCACCCCCGACCGCCACCCCGGGGCCCTGAGTGGTGGACGGGAGCCCCAGTGCGGACTGCAGTCCTGGTACTGACGCGCTGTGTGACCGGGGGACACTTTCTGCTCTCTCTGGGTGACCCACCGTCAGCAGAAGGGGTTGCGCAAGGAGACCCAGGAGGTTCCACCAGCTACTTAGTGGGGGCGGCGTCGTCACTCTGGGTCAGAGCTCACTGTACACAGTCGGCGTTCAGGGAGGGGCCAGAGGGCGGGAGGCGGGTTCGCGTGCATCTTAATGCCGCTCGCTACGCCTTTGCCAAGGGCCACCTCTCGGAGGGCCTGAGGAGGGTGAGAGTCTGGCAGCCTGGCCCGTCCCGGGGTCCCGGGGGCCCTGGGTCGAGCAGGTGGCACGGACGCCGAAGCAGGCAGGGGTCTCAGGTAGTCTGAGGAGCAGCAGGGAAGGCCCCTGAGGACAAGACGGACGGGCTGAGACCAAAGGGCTGACTGGGGGGCTGCTGGTGAAGGGGAGAAGGAGGAGCCCGCCCCGGAGGGAGCACGTGGGTGGCTGGGGTGCATCCTGGGGGGAAGGTGCTGGCTCTGAAGGCACCTTGCTCTCCACAGCCCCGGTCCATACTTAGGTTCCCACGATGGGTCCTGCGCGGCACTGGCCGCCCCTGTGGTCAGGGGCCGCCCTTCCAACCCGAAGCATCTCAGACGTGCAAGTTCGTGCCCGCCGCGAAGTGACACGGACGGGCCAGGGCAACACCAGGCACAGCCCTGGGAAGACACCCGGTCTGCGGTTTGGCGGTGTGTGGGCAACGCGGACGACACCCCGCCACGGGCTCGTCCTTCTGCTTCTTTCACGGGGGCCGTCCGGACGCTGGGAAACGGCCCTCTGGGGCCCAGCGAGCTAGAGACGGGACCCGGGAGGGGCTGCCGCCGGCAGGTGTCAGAGCAGCTAGCCCATCGCCCGCTTCACGGCCGGGCACACGCAACGGGGCAGAGGACGCAGACGCGACACGGACCGCACGGAACGGGGCCGAGGGCGGGCCGGGGGCATGGGCCTCGCCACAGGCCCTCAGGCGACGCTTCCCGAGTGTCCCTCTGTGTCTTGCTCGTTTTCCCACCGCGTCAACCATTTTCGCCCAGGCCTGACGGCGACAGCGGGGCGTTGCTTAGCTTTGAACCGGGACCCCAGAGGTAGCCGAACTTTGGCCTCAGGAGGGAGGAAAAGCTTGGGCACGTGGGACGTTTGGTTCCCCGCAGCTGGTAGTGCGACCTGCAGGTCCGGCAGGTTCTGCTGTGCAGTTTCCGACCCGTTCTCAACCCGGTCAGGTCTGACCTACGCTAACCCCGAAACGCGCCACGAGGTCAGAGATCCGCACGACCAAACGCAGGTGACTCCCCTGGCCTGAGGGAGACCAGCTACATGGACGGCCGCTTCAGGGAGAGTCAGGGAACTGCGAGGTGGCGGGCGGAGCCTTCAGGGACCGAGGGTCACGTCCGTGACTCGCTTTCGCGCGGTTTCGGAATCTAATACACACGCTGTACCTAGAAACTCACAAAACCCGTGTTTTTTCCCGTTTGGGGGGCTCTTTACACTGCTGTGGTGCTTGACCTGGAAGAGGGTGCGGCAAGCTGGCCTCCGATTTGCCCAAGGACAGACCGTCGGGGGAACCTGCGGCGGTGAGCCCGGTTTCCGACAACGAGGAAAGAAGGGCAGACGGCACACCGGAGCGGAGGCCTTGGAGGGCGGGCTGTTGGGGCTTTCTCCTGTTTCCTCACACTTTCCTGGGCCTCCCCGTTTTCTACCCTGACTACAGGCACGATTCTGAGTCGGAATAAAAAGGAAAACCACGGACACAGGGCACGGGCGGGCCGGGTGTGTGGCCGGCAGGGGCAGCTCCGGCCGCTGCCCCCGGGCAAACCTGCTGTTTCCAGGCCCCGGGCCCCGCTGGGTCCCCCTTACCTCTCCCCGCCGTCTCTGCTGTCCTTCCCGGGGCCACTGCTGACGGAAGAGGGGTCTCTGGGATGTCCGTCTCTCACAGCGGGCGATTCCTGAGAAGAGAAGTCAGCGCTGGGTTTGCGACAGGGGCCGCGATGGATCCCGGGGCCGGTGTGCTCCCCAGCAGCCCTGCCTGCGAGTGCCTTCGCGGTGCAAGTCCCTACAGGGCCGTCCGGGACGTGGACGCGGCTCGTCACACGGGAAGCACGAGGCCCTCTGCAGACGAGCGCCTTGCCTCTGGGGAGCGCGGAAGGCGCCACAACTCATAACCGTGTCAGCTGCCAACCGAGATGAAGCCATCCCAACCACCGCCTGGCGGGGAGGATGTCGCGGTCGCTGCCACTCGGCAAAGCTCAGCCACGTGCTGTGCGAAGGGCGCCACTCGCCTCTTCTCACGCGGCCCCGCCGCGCCGGCCACCGGCGGGACCGCCACGCCCACGCTCGCATGCACGGGCACAGGTGGGCGGCAGGGCCCTGCCCGAGACCACACGGCCGGGAGGCTGCAGACTCGACTCAGATCCGGGCCCGTCTACCCCCGAACCTGCGTCCTCGGCCGCGGGGCCTGTGGGTGAGCAGCAAACCTCTGCCGGCTCCCCCCCGGCCACAGTCCCCAGGACTGAGGCTCGACAGCCACCCTCTCCTCCGGCAGCCCCGCTTCCCGGGACTCTGGGCCCACCCCGGTCTGCCGCCCAGGCCACGCAGAGGGCGGGCAGCAAGGACACAGGGCGCATCGTCACGGAGGGTTTAAAGAGGAGTGACCCGCACCGGACGTGGCCCCGGGCGGAGGGCGGGCCCCAGGCCGGCCCGCGGGGCTCCCCAGTGCGGAGGCTGAACTGCGTGGACGATGGCCGGGCCGAGGGCCCCAGAGGGGCCAGGAGAGGTGGGATTCCAGGGCGGAAACGGCTACGCTCCCCACACAGGCTCCGACCTCACCGGAGGGGAAGTCCACGTTCTACGACCGTCTTGTAGGGACACCTGGGATCCTATGGGGACTATGGGGACCTCCCTGGGGGGCCGCAACAGGAGGGACCACGTTCTTCACGGGCTGTTCAGAGGCTTTTGAATTTGCCCACGTTTTGCTGCAGCAAAACCCGGAACGCTGGCTGCTCGACACAACCGCTGACGTCTACACTCGCTGGCCCCGGGACAGCAGTGATGCCGCGTGACGGGTGCGTGAGCACCTGGGGGCCGCCTGCCGGCCTCCCTGCTCCCCGGGAAGCAGTTAGCAAAGGGGCGGAGGGGCATGCTGGGGAGGAAGGGGAACGGAGGGCGGACATCGACACCGGGAGATGGCACGGAAGACGACCCGGAGAGCCCCGGCACGCGGCCAGGCCAGGCGGGCTGCTCTGTGGACTCCGAGACCCATCGGCCAGGCTCGAGGGGTGCCGCGCGGACTGCAGCGAAAGCAGAGGGGAGACCTTCACCAGAAGCCACGTCCTCACCCGCGGGGCCGAGCTGGCAAGGCTGCGGGGACCCGGTCTGCTAGTGACCGGGGGCTGGGCCAGACAAGCCGGCCGAGCCCTGGCGCCAGGCCGCATGCACCAGGCCGCCCGAGGTTACTTACTCCTCGGGGCTCAGCCCGCTCCTCGCTGCTCTGGCCAGAGGAGTACAGACTGACGTATTCGCCCTCACCAGCCTCCTCACTGGCGTTTTCACTCTGGGGGAGACAGGACGAGAGGAAAGGCACATGTGACAGGCCCTGGAGCCCGCCCTCAGGGCTCAGAGAGGCAGCCTCCGGGCTGGCCCTGCCCGGACGCCCTTCTCAGGGGAGGAGAGGCCAGCCGGGCCTGCAGCGGTTCTCCGGGCGGCTCTGCCTTGGGGCCGGGGAACGACGAACGAGCTGCCCCAGGCCCCCCTCACTGTGTGTCAGGGATCGACGTTTCCTGCTGGGTCTCTCCACAGACGTCTAGGGCCATCAGACCGCCCCGCCCCACTCTGCCGCTGTGGGGACTGCGGGGTCCCCAGTGGGGTGGGAGGCACTCATGGGCGGAAGGAAGCCACGCGTCGAGACGGCCCACACGTGGGGCCTGGCCCCACCTGCCTGCTTGGCTCCGGCCCGTCCGCCTGTCCCCTCCTACCTGTGGGGCGGACACTTCCCCGTGCCCAGACGCGGCTCTGCGGTCACCGTCACAGCACAGGACAGCAGGCCCCCAGTCCCCAGACACGCAACTGAGCACGCGACCCCTCCGGTCTCCGTGCCCTTCTCTAAGAACCACCGACCACACGGGAAACGAGCAGCGTCTTCTACCTTCTGCCCTGGCGACTGACAGCCTCTAACTGGCCACCAGCGCACCCGCGGACACCCAGACCCCTGGCTCGCTGGGAACCCCGCACAGCCTCGACTTCGGTCCTGCAAACGCGTGGGCCACCGCTCCGCCCGGGGGCCTTCCCCAGGCCTCGACCGGCCACGCTGCCCAGGGGCACACGCCAGCAACGGGCCTGACCGCGGGGGAGGGAGGCGGCTCTCTCACGAGCGGTGACACCGCTTCCTCCAAACGTGCGGCCCCACGTCGGGGTGGGGGGGTTGAGTTCTCACCGAAGGCGTCGGGGGCGAGTCAGTGAAAGAGGATTCGGAAGGAAGGCAGACAGTGTTCCCATGAGAGCCGCTCTCCCGAGAAGACGAAAGAGGCCCGTCTCCGGTGCTGGCGGCCGGGCCGGCCGCGGCGGGCCCCGCCGAGTCAGAGCTCGGAGACTGGCGAGCAGGAGGGAAACGCGGAGAGGAAGAGGAGGTAGGCGGGAGGAAAGGCTGAACGGAAGCTTGGCCGTGAGGCACGAAATCCTGGGAGTAGGACCTGAACACAGACTTATACTGTGGAGTCGGAGAGGAAGACACACAGGACGAGGAGGCGGGAAGGAGAAAGGAGACAAAAGAACAAGCAGTTAGGTCAAGGTCGCTGAGCTCTGACCGGCTGTTCGTGGTGCCCGGGACAGGGCCGCCAGTCCTGCCGAGCCCTCCCCCGGGGCCTCCGGCCTCAAGTCCCCGCCCAGGCCTGAGGACCGGCCGGCGCCATCCTGAGTCTGATCGGCAGGGCACCCACCCTGAGGGGGAGCGGCCCCACGCGCGCTGTGACTGAGCGGGCGCGTCCTCTGCCTTGTCGCACCACCCAGTCTGCGCTTTTGTCCTTTCAGGAACCCTGTGGCCAAATTCGAGGTGCAGCAGCGTGAGATGCCTGGTCACGCTGACCTATTCTAAACGTTTAGATAAACCTTCGGATTTATCCCTCGACAGTCGAACAGCACGGCCTTTTAAATACGGTCCCGACCCCGAGTCCTGTGGAAGGGAAGGGCGTGAGCCTTAAAAGTGGGTGGAGGCATCGTGCCATCCAAACGCTAAGAACTTCCTCGAATTCGTTTCCCTTGCAATGCCTCTGAGGCTGCCTTAGAGCCCCCAGAGCTACGCTCCCAAAGTCGCGTCCAGAGAGAGAAGCCGGAGGTCGGGCCGGGAGGCGACAGGGAGCGCCGGCAGCTCCTTGCCGGCACCCGCAGGCCTGGGCCCCGCTGAGGGGGGAGCGGCAGAGGCGCCCCAGACGACCGATCGCCAGGCTGGGAGTACGCCGCCGCCACCGTGTCCCGCAAAGGCACCCCGCTGCCACAGGGCGACGGGACAGGAGCGTGTGGGGCCGTGTCCGAAGTCTTCGCCCGGCTCGCTGCCCTCGACCGGCGCAGGAACGCGACGACACGAAGCCCGACACGAAGGTCGCTGTCACGCGCTCAGTCGGTCTCTGCGTGCTGGCAGAGGATTTTTGGATCCCAGGGACCGGGGACAGGAGGAACAAACACCATTTTGACCGGAAAGGAGGGCAGAGCCGCTCACGCCCTCAGGCGGCTTTACAAAGCTGTACTTGAACCTGGCCGAGCTGTGGCGACCGCAGGACGGGCAGGTGCCCTCCCCCCGCAGGCCTGTTGGCAGCTGAGCTCCTCCTCCCTCCCCGGGGACGCCCAGGCCCTCTGGCCCAGGGGCTGTTGGTCTGTATCGGACCCAGGACACCGCCCTCGGCACCTGCTCGTTCCCACACGTTTCGATCCCTCACCGAACTCACAAACTCACGGCCGACCCCTGCGCAGTCAGATGCGTCGGTGAAAGTGTCACACGCGCTGGGACCCGCTGACACCAAAGGCTTCGCTGCCCGTTGGGGGCGCGGCCGCGGGCCGGGCACCCCGGCTCGGCTGCTCTCAGGCGACCACGTGCCCCCGGCCGCGGCCCCGAGAGGCTCCGGAGAGATGCTGGCCCGTCGGCCACGCGAGGGCAGTGGCGAGGGGAGGCCTGGAAGGGGGCCCTCACCCGCCACGCCGGCACCCCGATCGCGGGCTTTCAGCCTCTGGAGCCGCGAGAAATACATTTCTCGTCTTCACCAGCCTCCCAGTCTGCGGCATTCGGTTACGGCAGCCGGGGCGGACGAAGACGAGGGCCAAGCCCTTCTTGAGTCCCACCCCTGTCCTCACCGACACCGCGCCCCGATGCCGCACTGAGCGCCTAGGCAGGCCCGGCAGTAACCGGGCCCCGACGTCCAGGTCCACAGGCGGTTACTGCGCAGTCACGAGGTGTGAGCGTCTGACAGGATCTTCCTAGCCGACCACACGCGTGCTCAGCAGGTTCGGGGTGGCAGACGCCCGCACGTGGGGGCCCTTCTGGGAGCCGGGGCAGGGGCAATCGCTCGGAGGCGCATTCTCAGGCCACGCAGACCTGGGCTCTTTCGACTCGTGACCCCGGGCGAGTGACCGAAGCTCTCGGGGCTCAGCTTCCTTCCCTTTAAAAGGGGGATAAATGCAACAGCACCTCTGTCCCGGGCTCTCTGCGGGGTCTAATGAGACGATGCCCCGGGGTCCTGGGCACAGCGCTGGCGTGCGACAAGCCCTCCGCCGGCGTCGGCATCCTCCCTCGCCCGCCCGAACACCGGCCTGGAAGCCACTCTGTGTGCGGGAGCCGAGGCATTCAGTAGGGGCCACGGTGCGCTGGTGAGGGAGCCCTTGGAGCCCTAACAGTCTCATCACGGGGCCTGGGCTCCTGCCTGAGTCACGGCAGCTTCTCGCCTCGAGTGTGGCAGGGTTAACGGACAAGCGTCACCCGGCCCCTGAGCAGGTCCGCAGTGGGAGACCCAGGGCCGCCGCCTGGGGCGAGCTCTGCAGAGGCCAGGCGCAGCCACCAGCCACGGGGAGAAGGGAGGAGGTTCAGCGTCTCCGCCAGGGCATCCTGGACGCCCCACCCTCCTGCCCCCTCGGGGCTCGCGCCCGTGAGCAGCCCTGGTATTCGAGCTATGCGTCGTGCTGGGACAGGAGCCAAGCCGAAAAGCACCTCCACGGGGTGGGGAGGCGCGGGCGAAGGCAGCCACCCCGTCCCTCTCCAGGCCCTGCGGATGTGGGGCCGCCCCGGGCTCGTTACCGCGCATTCTCAGCGCGTCTGGTCTCTCCTGCCTCCCCGAGCACCTTTCCAGGCCCTTCCAGGTCATGCCTGTGCGTACGAGCGGGGGGCCAGGCAGCGCTGGCCACGGGACAGAGACACTGCGGCGCGGCCGGAGTTTATTCTGAGAGCGGCTGGTGCCCGGCCTCGCCTCCGCCGGAGCGGCGGCTCTCTCTGCAGCAGCGATTCCTGTTGACAGCCGGAGAAGACCGTTGGGGCGAGGATTTTCTGACACGAGGGCTGCCCGTCTGGGGACTGCAGGCTCCTGCGAGAGGCCTGGGAGGGCCAGAGCGAGTCCGTGGGAAGGGCGCCGCGCCCAGGCAGGCCCGGGCACACAGGGACCGGCTCACGGCGACGACGACGGCGGCGGCCGCTCTTACTGAGGCTTCCTGCCGGTCAGACGCGGTGCCCAGCGCCCTGCATGAGTCCCCTCGTCCAATGGACGCGAAGCGCAGTTACGATCCTTACCACGGAGACGAAGACTCAGGCTGGGGGGCGGCCACGTACCTAGTGGCACGCGGCTCGGCTCCGAAGGCCTGGCGTGGCGAGGGCCCGTCCCACTGGCGCGAGCACTCTGAGCGCGTGGCCGCCTCCAGGCACGCCGCCCCGCGGCTCTGCACGACGCAGCCCGCTGCCCGCGAGCAGATCTCCTCAGCCGGGCGGTGACGACCAGCGTGCCGAAGGCAGCGAGCTGAGGCCCGCTACTCCACAGAGCCAGGGAGGGGTGCGGGATGAGGACCTGTCCTCGCTGCCACCCGCTCTGGAAACCACGCCGGAAAGGACCACTCAGTCGTCTGCGTGAAGGACGGGGGGCCCGACGCCCTCCCCTGTTCGCGTGTGGCCGGCCATCCGCACGCGCAAAGGCAGAGCCACCCAGCGCTGGCCCGGCACCGGTTTTCGCTGACGCGTCCCCCCGTGACAGTCCCCGCGTGAGGAAGGACTAGGGAGGGGAGCAGACCTTCAGGGGACAATTCTGACTCCTCGACGCAGCGTTCCACTCCGTCCCACCGACTCCTCGGAACACCGGAAGCCTGGGGCGCCCGGGAAGGCCGTTGGCTCGCCAGCAGCTGCGGGCTGGAGCCAGGGGCCACGGCACTCCCCGCAGAGCGGCCGCTCCGCAGTGACCTGGGTCCAGGCTCCGGAGAACCTTCCACTCGGCCAGCTACAGGGAAGGGCGGCCGTCTGCGTGAACGGACGCGTTCGCGGTGGAGCGTCTGGGACCGCTGAGGTTACTGGACGCTGGTGCGGGGCTTAAACGTTTACCCGTCGTTTACGAGACGCGCTTGGGGGCGCTGCAGTTCGGCGTGCTTCGGGCTCCCTTCCCGTGGAGAAGCGCCGGGAACCCCAGCTCGGCACTGGTCTTGGGCTCAGGGCACGCGTCTGTGGACCCGGAGCTGCGACCGCTGACACGACGCGGGGCCTGCGCCATTTCCCTCGGAGGGGGTCAAGCCTTCAGCCATCGCATCGCCCGCCCCATCGCGACCTCCGTGGGAGGGAACTCCCGGACAGAGGCTTGTCTGACGTGGTTCGCAGAGTCGGGACTCGGTCACCCTCAGGTCCCCAGGACGACTCTCGATTCCCTGTCGCTCCACGTGGCGAACCGGAGGGGAGGCTGCGGGCTCTGTCTCCCCTCCCCTCCCCCTGCCTGGTCCTGATCAACTGCGTTCACGAAAGCCATCCCGTGGGTCCAACGGTCCAGCGTCTCGGGTCTGGCTGCTCGACCGCTAGCACGGGGGTGAGCACTCCACACGGGGCAGCAGGAAGGGCCCTGCACGAGCGTCCTCAGGGTTCCTGGCGCTGTGTGACCCTCACAAGGAGCGGGGAGCAGTCGGTGCGGTGCCGGGGCAGCCGGACTGCCACGGACGGAGTCGGAGCCTGCAGCATCCCTGCGTCTGAGCCGGCTGGAGAGCACTGACCGCCTGAGACGCAACGGCACCGACAGAAGCGTCTTAGAAGCGAGGGGCAGAAAGGCAGAGGCACGGCGGTGGCTCGGCGAGCCCCAGGGCGCGGATCTCCGAGCTCTGGCCCTGCTGTTGGGCTGCGGCCAGTCCTGCCTCCTGCCGTGGCCCTGCTGTCCACACAGGCCGGGCCGGCTCGCCCCTGGGCTCCGGGGCAGCCCCACACTCTCCCCCGAGGGTCCCAGAAACCCAGGAGGGGTGCTCGCCTGCATGTGTCTCCTTCCTCGAGGCCAGGCTGGGGTCTAGGTGGGACCGAACGCAGACTTCGCACTTCAGAGGCAGCGCTGGCCACACGAGCACCCCGCCCTGGGGGGAGGGCGGAGAGGCGAGGGCGAGCAACACCCGGGAAGCTCGCAGACAGGAACTTCTTGTGCAACTCTCGGGCCAGACGGCCAGCGGCCAGAGCCTCCTGGGTCAGCAGGAAAGGAAAACGAGGGAGGCACAGGCTCCTCGGCCACAGCCTGGGTCCGGTGCATCGGTTCCCGGGGAGGAGAGGTATGCATGGTGTGACGCGTCGCCGTCGGGGCATTCTAAGGAGATGCTGGGGAGCAGGGAGGGGTGGGCGTGATGATGGGTGGAGGGGGAGCTGGAGGCCTCCCTGGTCACTGCGTCTGGGTGAAGTGAGCGCCTTCCGGTCAGTTCGGCGTCACGGAGCACCTGCCACTTGCTGGCTCGGCCCGGAGCCACGTGCCCAGGCAGCAAGCAGGTAAAGAGCCCGGTCCCGCCCGTACAGGGCTGCTGGCCTCGGGAAAAAGAACCCGACTCAGAAAACCAGAAACGCCCCCCAACGTGGTGGTGACTGTCGTGTCACCCCCTTCCACGGACTGCTGGGTGAGCGCCTCGCACGGCATCGCGTTCTCTACGCGCGTGTCCCCGCCGGAGGCCGAGTGAGTGGTGGCGGAGGCCGAGTGAGTGGTGGCGGGGCAGGACAGACGGGTCGCCTCGCTTCCGGCTTGGGCCCCTCGCTGGGTGCTGGGAACACTCACAGGAAGGACAGGGACGGGGGAAGGGTTTGGCCGGAGGAGACTGAATGGACAGCGCCCGAGGGCCTGTCACGCGTCGGGCACGTGGGGACGTCTGCTAACCCCAGGGGGCCCGGTCCCGCGAAGGGACACTGCACGCAGACTACACCCTGGGCAGAGTTTGAGAGTCGACGGCGTCAGATCATGGGAAACGCCCGCATGGTGCCCACAGGACACCCCAGCCACAGCGGACCGAGGAGGGACACCCCAGGGGCCGCCCACACGCGACGGCGGCACAGCGTGGTTTTCGTGGTGCTGACCCGACCGGCAGGCAGGCCGTGGGGCGGCCAGGAGGACGCGGCTCAGAGAAACACCTGCCCCCCCCGGGCGCTCTCCTCCCAGAGCGAGTCGGCTCTGACCAGGGCAGAGCCCACGGGACGGACAGGCCGGCGTTTCCCTAAATCGCTCCTCCAGGCCGTGGCCTACCAGATGCCGAATGTCACCGAGGGCTCCTGAGGCCGGCTGGGGCGGGGCGCTCCCGTGAAGGAACGAAGCGCCTGCTCGCGTGTCCCCGCCGGCTCCTTCGCGGAGCTGGTGCTGAGGACGCCCCCGCGACGTTCTCTCCCCCACACGTAACCAAGACGCCTTCGCACCGTCTTTGATTCTGCAGCAAACGGTCCCGTTCATGGACGGGCTTGCGACCCCAAGCTGCTCAGAAGGGACGTTGTGGATCCTCTTAAGTAACCCCCACTCGCTTTCTGTTCAGAGAGAGAAAGCGCCGTCGAGAGCCGGGGCTGTGCGAGGCCCAGTGCTGCACCGTCTGTGACAGGCGCGTTTGCCAGACGCGCCTGCCGAGACAGAGGGCGTCTGTGCGGGCTGGGGCGGGGCCGTGCGGCCTTCCCGGTGCCAGGCCCTGCGGCCCACGGTGGGGTGCGCTCCAAGGCCCCCCCAAACTGGCAGGCCCACCTTGACCCGGCAGCAGACAGTTCCCAGATGGAAACTGGGCAAGGCCACGCTGGGACCCCCAGCTTGGACAGGCCTCTGAAGGTCACCAGGGCAGTGCCGTCGGGTTAGAGGGGACAGGGACGTCCAGGCAGGGTGAGCCGTTTGCCCGAGCTCTCCCCTCAGACGGAGAAGAGAACCAAGGCCAGAAGCCGAAACTCCCTGAGAGAGGGCGACGGTGACGACTCTCTGAGCTTACGACGCGAGTGCCGGTTTCCTATGATTCTACCCCGTTCTCACGTTCACAAGATCAGAGGCAAGTGAAAGCGCAATCCCGAAGAAAAGAAACCGGGTCCGGGGCGGATAAACGAACCACGCGAGGACAAAGGAATTCTGAGTGTCGCCGAGGCGTGGCTCCTGCCGCTGTTCCACGTGAACGGAGTAAAGGGGCGCCGTGGCCGTCTAGGTTTCTGGACAGACGCCGGCCGATTCCAGCCGAAGACAACAGACGCCGTGCCTCCTGAAGCGCAGTGCCCCCGCCCGAGAGTGAGAAGTAAATCGCTGACAGAAACGGCTACGACTGTCCCCCCGCCTGTCCCCAAGACGCTCTGCCTTGCGATTCAGCAGAAACTCCCGGCAAGAGGCAGAGTTTTCCTGTCCACAGGGTCGGGCTGCCGTGTGAGGTAACCGAGAGGATGCAGCGGGAGTGACGGGTGCCGCCCGGAGCCTCGGCCCGAAGACACCTGCACGCTCCCCTTCGTGTCCCCGGAGCCCTGCCAGCCGCCACGGGAACAGGCCCAGGCCGGCCTGACGGCGGCCGATGGGGCGCGCGGATCCAGGCCGCATCAGCGCAGCCGCCCTGGCCGAGGACTCAGAGGTGTCAGCGACCCCAGCCACAGCCAGCGGCACCGGGGCCAGACCCGCGCACTCACGCTTCGGACCCGTGTCCTGAGCAGTGACCAACGGTGACTGTCGTCGTAAACCACTAAGTGTGGGGTGGTTTGTGACCCGGCGAAAGCCGACTGGCACAGCCCCCCGCCCTGGAAAAGCCTGCGCTCCGCGGCCTCGCTTCCCACGTGGGAGCGTTATTCCCTTTAGCCACGGGACACTTGAAGCGCTGACCCAAGGCCCAAGGGAAGGTCAGAAAAGGCCAAACGCCTCTGCCCACTTACGCCTGCGTGACAGCGCTCCAAGTGTGACCACCGCCATTCCTCCACCCCGCCCCCCCCACGGGCCACAGAGGACCGTCCCGGACACCTCTCCCCCCCGGGGCAGAGGCAGCGACAGGTGGCAGGCAGCACCCACGCCGGGAGGCACAGGCTGCAACGAAGTTGGCGTTTACCGGTTTCCAAGGAAAGAGCGGCAGGGAGGACTCACCGAGGGCACAGGGAAGTTGCCGTGCCGGCTGAGAAAGGAGTTAGAGACGGACACACTGATGCCCTGAGTGGCACTGCTGTCCTCGGGGGTGAAGGCCACTTTAGTTTGCTGGACACAGTAGGAGACAGAGGAGAAGGAAGAAGCAGCATAGGAGGCCTGCTGGACAGAGGGACGAGAGAGAGGACAGGGGAGGAGGGGAGGGCAGAGAACGGTCAGGCGCGAGCATCGAGGCCAAGCAGGCTGCCGCCCAGCCACTCGGACCTCCTGGAGGGACGGCTTCTTGGCTCCGAGAGGGCGTCAAGGTCCTCGGCCGTGCGTGTGCACCACGGAGTCACTGACGCTGCAGCAGGGTGCGGCCCGCGGGCCAGGCGGCCTGGGTTTGAACCGGGGCCCTGCCGCTTGTGACCTGGTCGGCCGTGGCGCCAGCTAGAGCTCTCTGGGCCTCAGGCTTTTCGTCTGTGAGGTGGGGGTAACGCTGTGTAGGGGTGTGCGTGCGTGAAGCTCTCAGAACCGTGCCTTCCGCAGAGCACGAGGGCCACAGGAGTAACCGTTACTCCCGTTTCTGTCGGTAAACGGGGTGACACCCCCGCTCCTCCGTTTGAGAGGGGGTGTGCCGGCACAGGGCACGTCACGCCGTGTCCCCGAACCCTCCACCTCTGGTGACGGGCTTTGAGCTCTCTCGGCCTCAGTTTACCGAGAATGTAGGGAGGGTGGTGTGAAACCACACGAAAGGCAAGTCTCACAGCGGAAGGCTCACTGCGGGTGTCTGCCCACCTCCGGGGCCCCGGCAGGCCTCCCCCGGGGGCTCCCCTCGCTGCCGCCTGCTGGCACATTAATAGGTCCAGGGAGCTCGCTCAGACAGGCTGGCTCCACGTGTATGTGTGAGGGATCAGTCTCCCGAGAGGCCCGCGGGCCCCACGGCAGAGAAGGTGCCCCGGGATGGCCTAAGGGTGCCTGTGGACAGCCGCGGGCGGGGCTGAGACCACTTCAATCTCAATGAAATGAGGCTCAGCTCTCTAATTCAAACATTTGGGGTCCCTGGGGCAGGCACTCACATTTCCGTGGTAAAAATCTCTCTGAAGTGTTTTCAGAGAAATTTACATTCACGTTCAGGGCAGGCGAAGAACCCAGAGCTCAAGGGCGATTCGTGAGACACGGCTACCTTCTGGCGGGACTGGAAGCCGGGCCTTTCCTCTACGAGGCAGGCTGCCTCTCAGGGGGCTGCCTGTGGTCCTGCAGGTGGGCCCCGCGCCCGCTGAACCCACGAAGGCTCGGGGCCCAACCGGAGGAGCAGCCCGGGGCCTTTCCCCTCCTACCGGCGGCGCCTCCCAGGAGACCTGGGGCAGCACCTTCCTGTCCTCTCACAGTGGATGACGGGTCCCCTCTTCGGTTAAAACGCTACCGACTGGCCAGCAGGTGGGCAAAACAGCACACGCAGCTCTGAGAGAGACCAGACCCCCCGTGCGGGGTGCAGTCTTCCTGCAGAGCACGCCTGGGCGGGGTGCTGGGTGCCAGGCCCAGAGTCCACTCGCTTAGTCCAGTGGCAGCAGAGGACGAGGCTCAGAGGCACGCGGCCAGCGCGCCCCGCCTGCCCTCCTGCCCGGTCCCAGGACCCAGGCCGGCCGGCCGCGGGCTGGAGCTCCCTGACCTACCCGGGGCCCTTCGCGGGAGTTTTCCTAGAGGAGGCAGGGGGCCGGGCCCGGAGCACAAAGCGGCTCTGTGGAGAGCTCTCCTGCCTCAATAGCGCTTGTTTTCCTGGGGGCAGCCCTGGCCAGGGTGGACCAAGTCGCTCCACGCAGTCGGGCCCTCTATGCCAATCAAGGCCACAGACGGCCCTGCACAGACCGTGCCTGTGCTCGGATGGGGTCGCCCCTTCCTGGGCGGTCTATACTGGAGCCAGAGAAGCGAGAAAAAAGTGCGAGAGGCTGTCGGCAGAGAAAGCGAGCACTCCGAGCACAAGCCCGTCCCAGCTGCGTGGGGCTGGCCCGGGAAAGACAGGCGCCACCCCCACAGGGCGGGGGCGTGGCGGAGCAGGGGGCAGGCTGCGCGTGAGCTCGTCGGGGAAGTGGCAGCACCCACGAGGGATGGGGCGCCTTGGGCACCAGCCGGGGTCCTGGCCCGGAGGGGAAAGAGGTGCTAGGTCAGCCGTGGGGGCCGCTTACCAGCTGCCGCTGCTTGGGGGGCAGGGCGGGGGGCGGCGCCAGGTCCTGCGGGGCGTCGGCGCTGCTGAAGGAGTCGTTGAAGCCGTACACCTCCATGAGCAGCTTGTTCTTCTGCTGGTAGATGTGCTCGTTCTGCGGCGTCTGGTAGAACATGGACGGCTGCGGCTCCGAGTAGTCCTCCAGCAGCTGCATGTAGGCCAGCACTGCGGGACAGAGAGGGCGGGCGGCAGCCCCTCGAGCTCTGATCCGGGGAGCTGGCCCCTCCCGGCAGCCAGGGCGGTGAAGCCCCCGTGTGTGACGCCACAAACGTGGACACGCGTCAAAACGTGGCGCGTGTACTCAAACGCGGCACTTTCTCTGGTGGCGACCGCGGGAGGCCGTGCAGTGGGGCAGGGGCACGCGGGAACTCTGTGCTTTCCGCTCGGGGTTGCCGGGGACCCCAAGCTGCTCTCGGGAGTCGAGGCTACTATAAAAGGCACACGGGGCACCTCGCCGCCTTGCTGAAAAGCCCTCAGGGGTTTCCAGGCACATCGAGGGGCAGGGCCCATGTGGGGCTCACGGCGGGGGGGGTGACATAGCTGGGCCACCCAGCGCACGGCATCCCGTTCCCCTCGCTCAGCCCCGCCACCGTTTTCCCAACTCCCCGCACGCCCTCGGGCCCCATGTGCCGACCTGGCTCCCCGCCCCCATGGCACAGGAGCCCCATCTCGCCCCCCGTGCGTTCCTTTCCTAGCTCTCCCCGCAGTCGGCCGGGAGCTATCTGGGGGGACCTTTTCCACGCACCCGGTTTCTGCCGAGCACCTACTGCACGCCGGGCACCGGCTCAGGTGCTGGGACGACAGACTCTGGGAAAACGAGTTCTCTGCCCACCCAGCGAAGAGAGCGACATCCCGAGGTGGGGTGGATGTCGGGGGCGAAACGCGCCCCACGGACAGCAGCGAAGGGGGCGCTTCTCTAGAATGTGGGTGAGCTACGTGAGGGGGCAAGAGCCCGCCACACTGAGGCCCCAGGGGGCCGGTCAGGGGGCCGGAGCACAGCTGGCCGGGAAGGGGGCGCGGCTGTGTGAACGGGGCCGGGAAGGAGGCCGGAAGGGTCCCGTGGGTGTGCCTGGAGCCGCTCTGCCCCGAGAAGACAACCTGGGCTGCCGTGGCTGCCCGGCCGGAAGGTCCTGGGGCGTATTTTCAGAGACGCAACCGGATTTACTGCCTGTCGCTCGAGAGTCGGAGCCCTACGTGTCCCGTCCGCGGCTGAATCGGCACGGCACACGCAGGTGTCCACAAACACTCGTAGAGTGAGTGAATGAATGAACGGATGCACGAAGGGAACACCCGGCCCTACCTGGCGACTTGCTAACGAGGCCCTGGCCGGGGCCTGTAGAGGCACCACGGAGGGCACGGAGTAGGACAACCACACTGCCCGCCGCCCCGCTTCCAGCCACAGGGCTTCGCACACCCCCGGGAGAGGGCAAAGGGCGGAAGAGCGCTCGAGCTCCCACGAGCGCACCCTCTCACCAGGAATCCTCTCGGAACCCGCAGCCCCGGCCATCGCTGCCATCTGACGCCGAGCTGGGGCCTCGCCGTGCAGCTGCCCGAACCCCTGGCCTTCGCAGAGTGGCGGCGGCACCCACAAGGAGACCTCCCAGTAGGGGACAGCAGGCTGTCACCCGCCCGGCGGGCACGTCTCAGCGGCCTCCTCCTCGCAGGCAGGTGGGGAGCCCTCACGGGGGGGCATCGCGTACTTTACTCCTGACTTCTGGGGTTGGCGGTCTGAGCCCCACTCACAGATCCAGGCCCTTCCGAAGGCTCCAGAGGGTTCCGGGAGACGCGGCGGCCTGGAGCCGACTGTGCCCGTCGCCCGGCGTGCTTACGAAGCTGTGGAGACCGGGGCGGGGCAGAGGCCCTTTCTCCAATCCACCTCGGTGCCCTGGACCCCACACCTGACACCCCCCATTGCAGTCTAGGTCAGGGCGGGCCTCAAGTCCTATCCCGCCTTTCCCTTCCTCCAGCAGCCGGGGAAGCGCCCAGGCGCTGGGTCAGGCCCTACACGCGTGAGTGCCAGCGCCCGGGGGAAGGCACTGCTGGGCCCTTGACACCTGGGCTGGGAGCGAGCGCTGACATTTCCTACGGAGATGCTGCTGCGCACACTAAGGGGGGGGGGTTCAAGTGACGATGGCAGCCGGAGAGAGAAAGGGCTCGCGTCCGGAAGCAAAGGAACCTAGGTCCACGTGCGGCAGGGGCAGGGCCGGCAGGGCCCTAAGTCTCATCCTGATGCTTTCCCCTTGGGTCACGGCACCCACGCCAGGAGCGCCTGCTGGTGGGGCTGAGACGCAGACAGCAAGAAACGGCAACGACAGTCAGGGCTCCACCTCGTGTCTTCAAATCACCGCAAAGTCGGGGGACCAACTGGGGACCGAGCCCGTCAGAGAAGAAAAGGGGGGCGGAGGCACCTTGCCGAGAAAGGCGTCGCAGAGGTGGGGAGACCACCTCCTTGTACCTCATTCAGGGTCAGGGTCGCTGAGACGTGCCTTTCCCTGGGTCCCTCTGGCACCCTTTGCTGAAGGAGAGGGTCGAAGTCGCCCTCTTCATCTAACACGATCAACAGGAGCGTCCCAGCTGCACCACACTGACCTCGGCTGAACAAGGCAGGCAGGGACCCTGCAGGGTCGGCCGCCGCTGCTGCTGAAAGTGCAGCTAGAGTCCCCTCAGGCCCTCCGGTGCCTTTTCCTGAATGCTGTCCACCCGACCCCACCGGGTCCAGAGGAAGACGCGAGGCTACGCACGGCCCCAAATGCCTGCCCGCTGTTCCCTGAGACCGTGCACGACACGGCAGGAAGCTTCAGTAAGACGTGACCTCCTCACGCTGAAGTCCTCGTGGAGACCCGCCAGCCAAGCAGAGGGACAAGCGGGGCCCTAGGAATGAGGCGGCCCAGCCCGTCTCGAAGGCTCCGAGGCCGGAGCGGCTTGGCGGGCCGGTGGGGGTGGGGCTGCCCTCGACACCGGGGCCGGGGACCCTCGGGACATCAGAGCAACGGAAGGAAGAGGCACCTGTGACCCTGGGACGCATGCAGACGGGCGCTGTCAGCGTCAGCCAAATGGAAGAACGGTGACTACCCTCTCCGTCCCTCAAAGCAGCTCTGGGAACAGTTCCCATGGGTCACAGAGCGGAACTCTCCGGGGTCCTCTCGAGGAGCGACGAGGTAACTTAAGATGAGGGCCCGGCCCTGAAGAGCCTCCAGCTGGAGACCCTTTCCCAGGGCACAGAACAGACCCCCAGCTGCGCGGGCCCCCACTGAAACCGGGGTGGGGTCCGCGCTGGCACGCCACACGTCCTTGACCCCGGGAAAGGCTTCGTTCCTTCGAGCTCTGGTTCCTTCACCTATAAAACGGGAGCTGACGACGCCTCTGGCCAGGTCGGAAGGACCGAAGACTGCAGGCGCGTGAAGCTCTAGCCCGGAGCACGTGACGCCGCGGCTTTTGAGGGTTTCTAGCTCACGCGCTCCAGACGTCGATGGGCGCGACAACGCCTAAGTCAACAGAAACAGTTCGGGCCCCGAAGACTGCGGCCTTTCGAAGGACACAGCGGCCGCCTGTCCCTGTCCTTCCCTGCCCCGCGGCCCTGCAGGCCTGCCGCCCGCACCTGTTCTACAGCGGGCAGAGGAGGCGCTCGGGTCCGCGGCCCGCAGTGCCACGCGTCTGCTGCGGTCTGCACGGACGCCGTCCGGCCCCCAGCTCGGCTTCAGAGGACCCCTAGGAAAGGGTGCGCGCCCAGACTGCGTGCGGCTCCAGTCGCGGGCAGCTGGGTGGCCGGGAGAGGCCGACAGCTCCCGAAACATCTGCCCGTGCAGAGGGGGAGGCGCGGGAGGAAGCGTTCCTGGCGTGGCCGGCCGTGGCTCCCTCCTCCATGCCCTGGTTTCCAGCGAGCCCGCGCGCACGACAGATGGGAATGACATCACCAGCTTCACGGAGCCAGCTCCCTCTTCCCAGCTGGGGACCACACCCCCGAGGCGATACACACACTGGGCGACACCCAGCGAGGAGCCGGGGAGCACGTCACACCCTCGGTGGCTGCCTCCTGCCCCGGCCCACCCAGCGGGCCGCCGGGGCAATCCCCGCTGCGTTTAGCTGGCCAGGTCTCCCCCGCTTTGAGAGCGGGCCACCCTAGGCGGGCCAATCGGACGCCCTCGCTGGGGATCTGGAATAGAAATTCAACTTCGTAGACGTTTTCCGCTGGATGCGTCACCTGAGGCCGGCGAGTGCCGGGGCTGTGGGGCCGATGTGGCCACACGCACACCCGAACGGGGACAGCAGGTCCGCCCAAGGAAAACAAAGCAGAACTGCGCTAGCGGAGGGGGAGAGGGCAGGGCCAGAGAGACAGGCGACGCGGAGCGGCTGGGGGGCGGGCCGCAGAAGCAGAACCGGGGAGAACTCAGGAATCTGACGGCGGATTCACAGGTGGGCAATGTTCACACCACAGAAATCCACAATCTCAGCTCCACCCCGCGCCCCGCAACACTGAGAAGCAAAATAAATATACGGTCCAGGACGCATCCTCAGACCATCCCAGGTTCCAAGTCATCACGTGACTCTCTGTGCCTGCGAAGAGGAGCGCGGCTCCTGGGCTCTCTGCGCGCCCCCGCCCGCGTCCAGGGACCCTGAGGAACACCCCCTGGGGCTGCAGCAAGCTCTGCGTAGACCCGCGCGTCCGCCCCGCTGTACCCAGATGCTGCCGTGATGCCAGGACGCTCGCTCGTTTCCCTGTGTCACCACGTGTCCAGGGCAGAAGGTCAACTGCCTGCCTTCTACAGGGCGCTGGGGGCCAGGCCCGAGATTTCACAGAGGCCACGAGGGGGGTCAGCTCATCAGGCCTCAGAGACGATCGCCGGCATTGACAACAGGCTGCCGCACGTGTCCACGTGCCTGCGGTCCTGCCTTTTATGAGCTTACGGGACCACTGGTCTGACTCCGGTCTAACGCTTAAATGAAACACGGCACCCCCAGGTCGCAGGATGGGCCCCCCACGAGAGCTCGACGAAAGCTTACTGTGCTTGTTTTTCTTCTCTGGCAGCGGAGGCGGCTTTTCTGGGTCACCCGCTGACTCGGAGACAGTGAAATCACCCACAAATTCGACCGAGGCTGAAGGACCCCCTTGCTGAAAGGGGGGGATAGCAGCGAAGGGCGTGAAGGGGACGGCCGGGGCGGGGTTCTGCAGGTCGCCCTCGGAGACGTTGTCATACTGGGAGGGGTGCCGCTCGTAGGACACCCTGCAGCCAGCGCTGTCCGCCGTCTGGGAGGCCGCGCTCCGGCGCTTCTTCTCGGGGAGGGCGGGCGGGGTGTCCATCTGCTGGCCCAGGGCCAGGGGCCCGTCCGGCTGCGGACAGCTGACAAGAGGCGACTGGAAAGGATGGCCGAGGAACGAAGACCCAGACTCCCCCAAGGACTCCGGCAGCGGGCTAAGGTTACAGGCCACTTGCTGAGGTATCTGGTCTGCGTTCGAGAGGTCTTGCTGGAGGAATTCGTAGTCAGGGTCATAGTGATCTGCACGCACACAGGGAAGACACACGTGAGCGCCCGACCCCGCAGAGGGACACCACGCCCCTCCTGCCTCACCCATCCCACTCGCTAGAGTGTCTCCTGTCTCGCCGACGTGGGCCCTAACTTCATTTCACGTTCGTCACCCTTCTGCCCGCTTACAGCAGCCAGGACAGACTCGACCGGCCGCCATCCCGTTCTCTGCACTTTCGTGTACTTTTAAACGCCTTAAACGAAAATGCGTGATCGCTGCAGAAAACGTGGCCAAGTTAAAAAATCGCCCAGTCCCAGGACCCAACTGATCTGTTGACAACGTAGCGTATTTCCTGAAAGCCTCCCCCTCCCACAGGGAGATGCGTGTAAGCGGTCTAGGACTTCGCCCACTGGTCAGGAGGTCGCAGCTCACTGTTAATGGCCACGCCGTACTCCACCCAACGGCCGTATCGCAATTTGTGCGATTTTCTACCGCTGAGTAGTAGACCACCTCCAGTTTATCGCTCTAAGGAGGCTGAGGTCACATCATGGACCGAAATCCTGCTTTTCATCTGATTCTGCGAAGACAAACTCACAGAAGTGAAGTATCTAGCTCCTGGGACACGATCCGCTTAAGGATCCCTAAGCCTCACGCCAAGCAGCCTTTCGGACTCCCCCGGCCCACGCCGCGGGGGTGCACACCGGCGAGGGGTCCGCCCGCGCTGCTCACCTGCTCTCACCCCGTCAGGAGCTGTCAGGGCTCGGCCTCCATCTGCAGCTCTGAGCACAGATGGCTTTTAATTTTAGCAAAGGGAGTCCAGTTACACACCGACTGACTGACCGGGTGGCGGCTCCCTCCCGAGTGCCTCCCGGGGGGGTCTGCAGCCTGATTTCATCTAAGCTTTCCGCCTCCTTGAGGCAGAGACGGGTAACCCCCCCGTGTGGAGGAAGAAACCGAGGCCGAGGTTTTGAACGACGGCTCAGGTCACAGCGCCGAGGACTGGCACCGCTGTCTGCCGCCGCAAGAAGCCACCAGAAGCGACGAGACAGCGGAGACGACGGGGCCGGCGGCTCGCTCACCTAGGGTTTCACAGCTCGTGTTGCGGGAGCACTGCCCGCTGTCCCTGTCCAGGGAGGACAGCTGCTCGTCCGACCTGCTGAGCTTGCCGATGCTGCCGCAGGGGGACAGGCGGGGGGACTCTCCGCCGTACGAGTGGCTGCCGCCCGACAGTCGCCTCTGTGCGTAACAGTCCACGTCAAAATCCTCGTGTGGAAAAACGAAAAGAAGCCCCGGTCACTTCTGAGCAACGGCGGCAGGGCCCGAGGGGGAGGGAACCGGCGCATTCACTCTAGGAGGAAACACTGCCCGGGTCCTCGATGTGAGCGGGGGCGCCCCGGCCGTGACCTCTGGAAAGAGGCCGTTAGTTAGGGGGGCTGGAGTGCGTGGCCGGGGAGGGCCTCGGGGCCGAGCTCAGGCGTCCTCAGGAGACGGCCCTGGGCTCCAGCCTCCCCACTGCTACCCCCGCCCCCACGAGGGAACGTCCGCCTGGCCCCGCAGAGAGGGGGGAGACTAAGGAAACGTCGTGACCAGCACGGCACGGAAGGAGTCAAGTCCAAACCCGGAGCCTTTCCGGGGGGGCTGCTTACCTGCCTGTTAATCCCCACAGGCAAACTGGAGCCGCTGGTGGCTCTACTCATGGGGGCCACGATGGCCACTCGGGTAGGGGACGGAGCCGACTGTCTTTTCTTCGGGGGCAATGCTGGCGGAGGGCTGGAACAGAAGGAGACAGCCCATCGCACCCAACAACCCCGGTACAACTCGCTGAAGTGATGTCAGGGCACAGAAGCATTCACCATCAGATCCTTCACACCTGCAACCCCCACCCCGCTCCCCTTCTGCCGAGATAAACCTACCGATGCCAAAAACCCTAAAATCAGAGAAGTCCCTTCTTTTCCTTCCATAACAAACGGGGGCAGTTTGCACGCGGCCGAGGCCGGAAGGCAGGCCGCTGGGAGTTCTGGGAGCGTGTGGCGGGGAGGGCGCTGGGCTGCCTCACGGCCTCTGGGGTGCTCCCCCGCCCCGGAAGGCCAGACTTCCACGGCTTCCTCCAAGCAAGGGCTCCCAGTTCCTACCCTAGGGGCCCCGTCCACTTCCAGCTCATGCTGCAGCTGCCCGTGAAACGATGCCACAGGGCACGGGGCCAGGAGGACAGAAACTCACCTATTGTCGACCACCCGGATGCCAGGGAGCGGGGGCTTGGGGGGCGCGGCCTCCTCGTCGGCACAGTCCAGGGGCAGCTCGGCCGACGGCGACATGGCGGCCGTCTTGTTTAGGATCTCCACCTCGCGATCCGTCAGGGGGAGCTCGGACTGGCTGAGAATCGAAGAGGACCTGGGGTCACAGAAGGTCACAGAGCGCAAGCGGGTCTGGAGAGGGTCAGATGCGACCAGGGCAGGGACACCGCGCCCCGCGCTCCGCGGGGGAGTCGGGCGTCGGGTCTGGTTCGGTCGCCAACGCACGGCAGGTGCTTGGCCAGGTCCCGGCCCTGCCTTCGTTTCCCTGCCGGTAGGAGGGCTCCTCAGACGCGACGGTCTAGACTCCCGACGACACCTGGTTCTGCTTCATGTCTGCCCCAGCCGCTCGTCGTAGACAGAGCCAAAGGCTCTGCACCCAATCCCAAACCCGGCCTTCGAAGTTCTTTCCGATCACGGGGGGAGGCCGGTCGGGCAGGTGGGTGCTCGCGCCACCGAGGCGTCACTGAGGACCCCGGCACCGGGCACACATGCGTGAGCTCTACGCGCCGCAGTGACGGGGGCGCTCGGCGGGACCCACGGGGAGAGGAGAACGGGCCACCCGGGGGCAGTGTCGCGTGAGCGCAGGGGCCGGAGGGTGCAGGCGGCACTTACCCGTCGGCTTTGCAGGCTGGCGAGCTGGGCTTCACCGGGCTCGTGGGGGACGGACGCCCCTGCTTCTCAGTGGTGAGCCTGACCAGCTCCTACCCGAGAGAGACGCGGTGAGACGCGCGCGAGCTCACGGCCGAGGCCGCCCCGTCGTCGGCCGCCTGTCCTCCCCTGCCATCCGGCTCCTGTGCCCCGAGGATTCCCACACGCCCTACACCCAAGCATCATTTGACTTAGGTGCTCTGCATGACTTCCCAACACGTCCCCCGCCCTCCCAAACACCTGCACAGCACGTCGAGAAGTTTCGAACGCGCAGACACTTCCCCTTGGAAGGGGGAAGTGACGAGCCCCACTGTCTCAGAATGACTAAGGTCATCACACGAGCGAAGTTCCCGGTAGGACGGACCACGGCCGGGCGTGGGGGCCCCTGCCCTTCGGCTCTCCGAGGCCGTCGGACAGCGTGCGGGACGCTGCCCACCAGTGACCACTAACGACCACCGGCTCCGCTGAGCCGGCTGCGGTGTGGTGGCCGCAGGGACCGAGACGAGTGGTGGGGCTCTCGGTCGACGAACAGAAAGTGAAGGGCACGTCCCCAGCAGACACATGACTTAAAAGATGTTCCCAAAATAGAGGAGGAGGAGGAGGAGGAGAAGTGACGTCAGGGCTACGTGTTCTTCCCGTTAGAACGTGTGTCCCCGGTCGGATGGGTTGACAAACGCGCGTACCCCGAGGAGCACCGTTCGAACAACACAGGGCACCTCGCCCTCTCCCCTGAACCTGCCGGTCCCCGGCCTCTCTGTCGCTCGTGTGTCTCAGACCGCTTTCGCCCAGAACTCGGAATAAAACACGCAGCACAGACTCTTCTGTGGCCACCTCCTTTTTCTAAACAGCTACGGACACGTGATTCGCGCGCCGTGAAGGCCGGCCGCCCGGGGCGTACCACGCAGTGGCTTTCGGCCCACTACAGAGCTGTGCGACCATCGCCTCCACTGGTTTCAGGGCTTTTCCTCACCCCCCGAGACCATACCCATGACCAGTGCCTCGTCACTTCCCGCAGGCCCCCAGGCCGGGCAGCCTCTAGCCCCCTCTCCTCTGGGTCCGGGCACCACCGCGTGTCCGTGCGCGTGGACAGCCTGGTCCCTCTGTCTGCCGCGCTGCATTCCAGCGTGTGGAGAAACCCCCAACTTCCTTCCCCGCGTCCCCCGAGGACGGCATCTCGGGGTCTGTTGGGCTCTCGGCACTAACGTCTGTCTAGACAGTTCCAGGGGCGGCGGCAACGGGCCCGAGTGGGTAAGAAGCGGCCTGTCCCCAGGTCAGAGCGCGAAGCCTCTCCAAGCCCAAGACAGCACACGCGGGAATCACCGCTTGCGCGATGAGGCAGAAAGTCAGGGTCCTTCCCGGAGCAAGAGCCCTTTCAAAAACACGAAAACCAGAACAAAGAGGCACAGACCAGAAGAGGGAGCAGCGTGCAGACAGCCGCGGTGAAGGCTGGCGAGTCCCCAGCCTCGACGGTGGTGAAACGGGAACGTCCCAGCGCGGTGGGTGCGAGCACGCCAGAGGGTGGCCGCGCACGTGTCTGTCCACGCCAGGGCACGTCGAGAGCCTAAACGTCTGCATCCCTTTTACAGCGATTCAGCCCCAGGAAAGTGTCACGGGTGACGTGTGCGAAAATGAAGCCGCGCAGGGCGGCGATCCCAGCGTCCGTCGTACGTGGCGGACAACATCAGACGACTCCGTCGTCCGGGAGCACACGTTCAGGACCAGGCTCTGATACAAAGATCACGGCAGAACCGAACAAAGCACCACGGTGTCGCCACCAAAAGCCAGCTCGCAGCAAGAGCACGTGACAGCGCGGAAAGACGACGAGATGCGGAGTAAGTGGGAAAACAGCCCAGGTGGCACGTGGGTGCACACAGTATGTTCTGGAAGCAAAACCAAACCAGGAACACGTGCACAGAACAAAAACCCGGCTGCGAAGCACTCCTCATCGTTTCTGTTTCCCTGCTCTGTCCAAACTTTCTACGACAAACGCCTACTCCTTCTGGAAGGCTGAACTGAAAAGTCGAGGAGGAGAGGCACACTCCACACGCGCGGAACCGGTGTCGCCCGGCTCCCAGCCGACGCCCGTCCACTCTCAGAGCAACGCGGGGAACTGGGATCTCTGAGATCCGCGTGCTGGGTGGGGGGAGAGGTTGGCATTTTCCTCTCACAACTGAGACGCTGAACACAATCTCACAGGCACTGGAGGAGCGGCCACCTCGGTGGTGGTCCCAGACGGGGGTGATGAAACGGGAACGTCCAGGCGCAGTGGGCGGTACGTCTCCAAAAAGCCGTCACCTACACAGCAAACAGGTCAACGACAGAGCAAGCCCGAGGTGGACCCGGGAAAGTGAGACGACAGCCGAAGGCCTCTAGGGGCACGTCGAGACAGACGCAGGAAACGGCCCGAGGAAGCCGAAGCCTTGGCCGGTCAGAAACGGGGCCTGGGTGTCACGAAGGGCGTCTGCGATGGCCCAGGACACATCGAGTGCGTCCACATTCGCGAGTCCAAAACCTTTCACAAACCGCACGCCCGTGGTCACGGTGGTGGACGCCAGCAGACCCTCCCCGCGTTGACACTGATGACGGGCGGGGTGAACCAGGCATCGCTCCTGCCTCCCGAGGATGAGAACTCAGGACAACCTGAGTCCACAGGGGAAGCCGCCCTTGGACGTAGCCCGGTCAGCAAGGATGAAAGGATGGCAGGAAGCGCGAGAACGCCGTCGTCTCGCAGCCCCTCACGAATTCGCGGGTCGCCTCCTCCGATACCCGCCCGTCCACGCACGTCAGGCCTTGGCGGCACCCCTCTACACACGGACCCCCTCAGCAGCGCAGGCCGCCTCCGTGCTCTGATTCCAACTCTGAAAGGCGCCCCGTTCCACGGGCCCGTCCTTCAGGCTGCAGCCCGTGTGCGTCCCCCCGGGGAAGCGACTCTGACCGTCCTGAGGTCGCCTGTGCCCTTTTCTCTCCGTAGCCCTGGCCCCGGCTGTGAGCGGAATCACAGGTTTTCATGTCGTCCGTCCCCCTTCAGACTGCAGGCTCCGCCAGGTCGGGGACGGCGAGTCTGGCTTACCGCTCTGTCCCCGGTTCTGTCACGACGCCCGGCACACGGGAGGCTCTGGGTGACCGCCTCTCGGGTAAATGCAACAGAACTAAATGGGCAGCGCCTCCGCCGGAGAGCCTTCGCTCTGGCGAAGCGTCTGCGAGGCAGCGGTGGGAACACCATCTGCCGTTCCGGCTCCGAAAGGTCCACACCCACAGTCCCCGCCCTCCCTCCCACCCCGGGCAGAGTGAGTCTCAGGGATGTTCCTCCCGCCATCCCGGGAGCCTGCCCGGGAACGCCGCACGGCTTTCTGCATCGACTCGCTCTCGCTTCTGTTCTGGACGCTGTCGCTTGTTCTGAAATCTCATCTCAATCGCCTCGGTGGAAGGAGACCTTGACCACGTCGCCTGAAAAATGGCAGTTTCCCCTAACAGCATTTCCAGAAGCCGGGACGGGAAGAGCGAGGCGTGGCCCGGGTCGTGTCTCGTTCTGCCCGCTGACTTCGAGAGCCGCGGGGACATGTGTGCGCCTGAACCAACTCCACGATCCGGGACGTGACACGGGTGTGACGCAGCCGCCGCCCCGGGCTACCCCGCTGGCCTGTCCTCATCGGCAGAACAGACAACGTGCGACGTGACGAGAACCGGGGAGCTATCAGGAGAGCCTCTGATGTGACCGAGTCACGCTTCCCTCTCAACGAACTCAGTCAGGTCCCAGCAACACGGTGGCCCTACGTGGTGCTAGGGGTGGGGAGCCGCCAGCTCCTCCGGACAACACGGCTCCTCCCAGAGCGACTCGTGATGTCGCGCGACGCTCCCCTCGCCCTCCCTGAGACTCCCACCCTGAGGGGTCCTTGCCCTACTGCCCAGAGCTCCTGGGGAACATCAGTCCAGGGGGGCAGCTTTAAGGATGGGACGGTGTGGGTGAGTGGGGAAGAAATCGGTCCTGACCTCGGGTAAGCACCTCGGCTAGAATTTAGGATGAAAGGTCTAGGAGGAGGAGGGCGGACTTCCCAGGCCGAGAGCGCTGCTCAGGCACGTGATTAGGATGGAGGGCAGCGCGGTGTGCGGGGGGGCGGGCTCCGCACGCGTGCACTAGTGAAGCCCTGCTCCGACTCCAGGGTACGCGGCCCCGTCGTTCCACCCGTCTCTCTGGGGGCTTCGCTAGGGCACGGAGTACTCGTTCAAGCTCACGGACAGGGAGGGGGGACCCTGGGATTCGAACCTGGCCGGGCCCTCTGCCCACTCCATTCACGGCCCACGTGGCGGCAGGGCCTCCGCCTTCCCACGCTCACAGCCCGGGCCTGACCTTCAGGTCGCCGCCTGAGTCCGGCCCCTGCATCCGCCTCGCTCCTCGCCGGCCACGACTTCTGTCTCAGTAATCCCGGGCCGTCCCGGCACGGCCTCCCCCCAGCTCGGAGTCACACTTTCTGTCACGCCGCTCCCGACCCCCCGGGGAAGTAAATTCAGGGACCTCACCAGGGACCTCGAAACTGTGTTTCTTTTCTTTCTCACTGAGATGAGAACTCGACTTTTCTACCTTCTAGGGACCTCGGAGGTTCTGAGAACAGGAAAGGTGGCAGCTGACGTGCCGTGCGCTTCGCTAAGAGACGAGGCAGAAAGTTTCCGCTGCGCCTTGGCGGGCAGCACGCACGGCCCGGGCTCCGCTGAGATGACGCGCGCGCTGAGGATTTACTCCAGCGCTCGGTGACGGCTGCTGCTCGGCGGCCTTTCCGACCACCGGGACGAGTCCTCGGAGCCTGGCACTGCTGTGAGGGCCGTCGGCACCAGAGGGAGCGGCACAGCCACGGGACAGAGCGCACACCAACCCCGGGGACGCCGGACGACACTCGTTCTAACGCGCCGAGCTGAGGGACGAGGGAGGCCGCGCGGGGTCCCTGCCGAGGACGGCCTGGAACCCGCGCCCATACCTTCACGCCGTCCAGCACGGCCTTGATGACGCCCTTCACAGTGGTCACCATCTCTTTATCTTCCGAGTTCACCCCTTCCAGCATCACTTGGTCAGACCAGCGGATGAGGTTGGCGAGACTCTGGTACACTCGGCTGTAGCAGGACGAGAGGGCCGAGCTGGGGGAGCAGAGGGATGGTAAGGGGCGCGTCAGCAGTCTGAAGCACGACCGGCCGGCGCGTGACGACACCCGCTTGGCTCAGAGCCCGCTTCTCGGCGGCCAGGGCGCGGTTCTCAGGCCTTCGTCTGTGATACCCACACCACCGCCTCCTCTAGATAATCGAACGCGTCCGGGGAACCCGGTGCCGTCTGAGGCCCTGGCTGGGCCCGGTGCAGCGTTCCACTAACCCCCGCTTTCTCGGGCTTCTCCTCTACCCCTTCTGCCCCATCACCTGAGCAGGTGAGGTCTCTGATAGGCTAGGCGTTGGCAGGACTGAACGTCATGACAAAGTACGGTCGACACGGGGCACGGGAGAAGCCACCCATGTGACGACCGCCGGTGAGCTCCTGCTCGGGGGGACCACAGGCTCACCCCGGGGCTGCGTCCCTGGCGGTGGGAGCGAGCTGCCCCCGTGCTGAGGTCTCCCCAGGAACAGCTCAGCCTCGGGAGAGCAGCAGGTGACACTGTGGGGCCGCGGAGGGGCTGCTTTCCCTTCCCACACCCGTCGCTGTCCCTAGAACTTAGTCGAGTGACCCCAGACCCTACGGGCCGCCACCGCTCGCACACGGCGAAGGACCTCCGAGCGACTCACCTGTGCTGAACCCGAGGTTCGTTCTGCACCAGCGGCAAGATGGCCTCCAGCACCTTGCTGGCCGACCCGGGGAGCATCTCCAGCACCTTCTTGTCGATAGCCATTTTGTCCACAATGGTCTTAAAGTAGCGCAAGGCGCTGACGACCTCCTTCTCCTTCTCCTCCAGCCGGCTCAGGCTCTGAAAGGAGACGCACGCGTGAGGGGGGACAGGGTGCAGGGGGGCTGGAGGGAGCACAGCGAAAGGAAACCTCAGAGGAGGACGCGAGTGGAAAGGCTCTTGCCGCAGGAGCCGCGCCGCGGAGCTGTCCTAAGGACTGCCGCCGGGACAGAGGCGAGGCTCGAAGGGAGGAGAAGGGGCCGGGCCAAGAGAGGCCGCTTCGATGTGCTGAAAGCCTGCTCCTTCTCCTCCACCGCACCGAGGTGTCACCGCCGACCTCATTAAGCCTCGAGAGGACTAACGTGCTGACGACGGCTGTCGGAAGCTTACAGAACCGACACGTCAGTCCCACGCGCACGTCTATCCGGCCAATCAAAGATCCGAGGGACGGACCGTGTGAGGCTGGCCAGGCTTCGGTGTCCCAATCCCAGCCTCCGGGAACCCTCGCTGGACCCCCACGTTCAGCCCGAAGATGCTGCCCCCCTCAAGGAAACGGACCTGGAGACCCCGCGGTCGGAAGGGCGGGCGCTCTGGGGTGAGACGGCAAACGCAGCCGCAGCAGGTGGCAACGGCTCGGTCACCGCTGGCGCAGCGACGCTCACAGCGCTCGGGGGCCCGCGCTCCCGAGGGAAGCCCACCGAGGAGGGGAGGGAGGCACAGAGCCCGCACCCCAGGGCCCAGCGTCCCACCCCCTGCTCCTTGACCGGGCGGCTTCGCGTCCGCCGCCAGCGGGCGTGCACACCCCTTCGGTCCCTTTCCCGGTGCTGGCCGTAAGGTCAGTGACCCGGGCTCCAGCTGGCTGGCCGGGAGAGCGAGGTCACGGATAATCCCCGTTGGGTGGACGAACCCCAACAGACAACCCACTCCAGCAGAAGCGACATGTCGGGGCACAGGGAGGTGGTGTTTGTAGGAACACCGGCCCCTCGGGCTCCTGGGTGCAGAGAATGCACACACCGGAGTGGCTGTGGGTGAGAGGATAATTCCTAGAAAGAGGTGGTTTAAGGGCCAGCTACAGACAGATGAGGCATGGATGATAAAAAGTGACTGGTTCTGCACACTAGCTCTTTCCCTCCAAAACGAAAGTCATTTTAAACGAAAACAGTCCAGCAGAGGAGGCATTTATTTCGCGGGAACAGCGGAGAACACACACAGGGCGTTAAGAACAAGCAGCTCCTTCAGTCGGGGACCTTGGTGTCCACTGGAGCACCGCCCGAAGGCGCGCGGCAGGCTGAGACGGGACCTCCAGGGGGAGAGAGCGTCCCTCCGGCCCCGCGGCCCCTCCGCCCCCCCAGGTCTCTGCTCGTGACCCACGTACTGTTTCTTCCCTGCGTTTCCAGGAGGCCGGGCGCACTTCCCCGCCTCACGGACAAGAGCTCGGGGCCAGGAAGAGCCTGATGTGAAGGCATCACGGTGCCTGCGGTCATCGACGGGATCGAAAGCACGGCCAGCCCGTCTGGCTAGAGGACTGTGAGCACACGGCCACGACCGCAGCACAGCAGGGCGAGTGGGGGGCAGCGACCATGCCAGGTGGGGGGAGAGGGAAACATTTTAAGAAGATGGGTCACTGGGTTTGCTGGGGAAAAGGGTGCCAGCCTGCAGAAGGGGGGCATCCCAGAGGGGCAAGCCGCTTCAGAGCAAAAAGGGACTTTTCCTGTCACTTGCAGAGGGATCAAAGGAGCCACTGAAGGGCCAGGACGCCCTGGGCTCCTGATAAAGGAGGAGAACCTGGCGGAGTCAGGTTTCATCCACTGACTCCATCCACCTCCACGCGGAGAACTAAGGGCCTCTGCACCTTGAACACGCCCCAGCCCCGCGGCTGTGCACTGTGGCTTCGGGCAGAACACAGCCAGACCTCACAGTGGGACACTAGGGCCCGACCCGAGGCCTGGGCGTTGAGGTGTTGCCCAGCCGCACGACCTCGGAGAGGCAGACGCGTCCCCCCCCCCCCCCAGGCCATCGCCGGCCCAAACGAACCTGGAAACTGCGTGAGGGCAGCAGTGCTGGGGACAGCCTAGATCCAAGGCCACCGCTGGGCCTGGGGACCCGTGGGCCTCAGGCTCCTCATCTTAAGACCTGCCCCGGGGACTGAAAGAGGCTGCATGTGGCAGTATCTCATAAACGTGAAGGGAAAAACAGATTTCAGTCGAGAAAGCTTGAGCCAGGGCCCAAACGCTGTGTGTGTGAGGAATAATAAAAGCTCTTGTACGTGGTCACGTGAGGAGTAAATTAGACGCCACGTGAACCCCCCAGGTCAGGGCCCTGGCGCAGGTGAGCTGCAGGTGGAGGATCCGAATCTGTATTTGCCTCTTCCCGAGCTGCACTTCCCCACGCATTTAAACGTGGGAATCCGCATGCAAGCCGGGATAAAACGAGAACGAACGTGGAAACGTCCTCGACGTCGTAAGAAAGCTAGCCAGTAATAAACGAGACTTAGTGTCAGATCTCTCCAACGCTCTTCCAAATCCACACACGGCGGCGGTCTCCCCTGACCCTTCCAATGCTGTCCGTGGGCCTCTGCTGAACACCCCGTTTGCGCTCCCTTTGCCTCGGGCAGGTGACGTGGGGCAGGGCACGGCAGTTCAGACCTTCGGAACGGGCGATGGCCAAAGCCCAGGCCACGTCCTCACTTGGGCGAAGACCGCGCCTACTGCACCTCGCTATAGGGCGCGGTTTCTCAGCTGTGCACTAGTGACGTTTTGGGGCAGATGACTCTTTGTTTGGGGTGGGGTCTTGTGTGCTGTAGACCGTTTCCCTCTACCTACCAGATCCAGCGGTACCGGCTTCACCTTTCTAGCTGTGACACCCAACAATGTCCCCTGGAGTTTGTAGGGACCCCCATTAAATGGCGCTGTAGCGTCGATTCCCCCCGTGACCTCTTCCAGAATAATGAAGGAACGGGGGGAATTCCAAGAACTGAGACACGGAAAGAGGTTCTTGTCAGAGTTGGCCAGCAGAGCTCGACTGTTAACAAATGGCTGCTCTGACCCTGGACCGCCCAGACGAATGCACGAAGGTAACGGACACGCGTCCTGGACTCCAATATCAAACGCAGCTCCAAGGGGCTGCTGAAAGGATTGTAATAGGAAAAATAACAGGACGGGCCAGATCTACTCCATTACTCTTCTTCAATCTGGGATTTAGATCAACCTGGATCGCTCACTCTTGCTCTTCTTCAGCCTCTTTTTGTTGACGGAGGGAACAGTAAAATGATTCTTCAATAAAAGACTTTTAGATTTAAGAACTTTATTTTGTCTACGGCCAGGCCACCCTGAACGTGCCCGATCCCGTCTGATCTCGGAAGCTAAGCAGGGTCGGGCCTGGTTAGTCCTTGGATGGGAGGCCACCTGGGAAGACCAGGTGCTGTGGGCGTAAAAAGTAAAAAACAAGGAATTGTGAACTCACAAGGCCCTTGCAATCTGTGAGGTCAACCAAGGGCTGCCTCGCCTAAAAAATTAAAAATAAAAACTTTATTTTCTCTCCTTTTAATAGAATTTTAAGGTATTTTGCTGGTCGACCCAGAAAAAAAGAGGTGCACTGCGACATTGTGTGTGCGTGCACAGCAGGGTAGCGTTTGCCAGGGCCACGCAACTGACGGCTGCGACAACAGCTTTGGGTAATCGCTGGAAGATTAAGGGTCTACCTGTCCACAGGCTTGTTTTCGTTTCAAATCGCTAAGTTTAATTTTGTTTTTGTGTTTGGTGTTTGGTGATGGGTGGGGGTTAACATTAGATTTGCGAGATATTCAAAGACAAACTTCTCTCATAAACAGGAAACAGCACCCCGAGCGCTTGCGACTTGGGTAGCAGACGGCCTTGTTCGACCCTCAGCTACACCGCCCTTTTTGCGTGTGGCTTTGGCCCAACGTTCAACACCTCTACAGCCTCAGTTTCCTCTTTCGCGAAGCAGGTTTCCACGTGCCAGGGTTATGAGGGGGAAGCAGGGGAATGAGTGTGAAGCGCCGAGCGTGGGGCTGCGAAAAGGCCTGGCAGATGCCCGCGGCACGAGGTGGCCCTGGCAGGAGGACACTGGTTCCGTGGCTGCCCCACCACGGTCCTCATGGAGCACCTGACGCTTCAGACGCCCTTCCCCTTCTCGACTATTCAGATCGTCTGGCCAGCTCAGGGAAAGAACAGCTGGTCTTGACAGATGAGCCTCGCCCACTTCCCCCAGAGCCCCCTGGACCCAAGCCGCACGCCCAAACCAGCCCCAGAGAAAAACCCCCGCGCCCTCGGGGCGAGGGCTGCGCTCTCTGCAAAGGCCAGCCCTCGGACCGCTTCCTGAACAGCGAAGCCCACAGATGCCACCCAACTGGACACGACGACACTGCACGGAGTTTTTTTTCCATCCCCAAAACCATGGGCCAGGGTTCTGCAGTAGAAGGCAAGGCAAACCCAATGTTCTTAACATCGCACTGACCTTCTGCCTTTGAGACCTGGAAGCCACAGCACTGGTGGACATAAATTCTACTGCCTGCTGCTCCAGATCCAAGGGGATAGGGTAGCCCTCTGGTAGAAATCTGTCTGTTGCCTCCTGGAAGAGAGGAAACCTGGATTCCTACAGAGCTTGTAATGGCCGTTTTAGGCTGCAGGGAGGGGTTGATGAGCGTCAACAGCTGTGTCAACATATCTGGCCTGACTGGCCCTGCTGAGGCTGCTAGTGCTCGAGGAGACCGCTGGCTGGGCTTCAAGGACTCTGCGTGTCTGGGAGCACGGGCGTCCCGGGCATCGCGAGCCCCCCGCACGTGTGTGTGTGCGCCAGGACGGTGCGGGGCTCGGGGCGGGGAGGCAGCAACGCGCTGCGCTGAGCGGTCTTAGGCGCCCAGAGGAGGACACATCTGGAAAAGGAGAGCCGTGCCACCCAGCTGAGCTCCACTCTGAGGAGCAGGAGCAACGCTCACCACCCTAAAGGTTCGTGTGTGACAAGAACGCTTCGGGCCCCAGCCAGAAGCACGGAATGCCAGGGACTAGGTGTTCGGTACCGAATCCTCAGGGAACGAACTTAAAAAAATAAGGCACAACGTCATACTGCTCGAGGCAGGAGGCCAGGAGCAACACCCAGAGAGGCGGCTTACTTTGTTCGCAGGCTTCTCCAGAATCTTCACGGACACCTCCGCGGGCTTCCCCTTCTTTGACGGTGTTCTCTTGATTTTGGGCGAGTGGAATTTGTCCATCAGCTTCATGGTGAAGGAGGAGAGATGAGAACGCTGCGAGTCTGGAAACAGAGGGAGCTGAGTGTTAGAGGCAGGGCGGGAGGTTCGCTGACCTCTTGTGGAAATGAGCATCGTTCCAAAACAAATCTCTTCCCTGGCTGCTCGGAGGAACAAGGAGAAGGAAATACGAACTCCTTAAATCATGCCTGCTTGCTTGTTTCAGTCTTGGCAGTGTCTGCCTAGGTCAGGTGACGTGGAATTGTGGAAGTCTGAGGCAGGTACATGGGTATGGAGATGGATCCGGCCGATAACCGCACGTGTCCTTACAGGGTCTGTGCGAGGATCTGACCAAAGTCCAAGGGAACTAGCTCAGAAGAAAGAACGCCAAAGGCAGCATCACAGACGTGAGGGGCTGTGCGCTGGGACGGCAGGCCCCTTCAAATCGGCCTCCCCAGCCTGTGGTCCCGGAACTGCAACGGGTGGCATGGGCGAGGCTCAGAGTCAGCAGTGGAGACTGCAACAGAACGAAGGTGTTCCGAGCCCCCCGGGGCACAGGGAAAGACCGGGTGCTTTCTCCCCGAGGTCAGGAACGAGACAGGGTGTCCGTCCCCACCGTTCTTACTCCAGGATTCTAATAAAGGCCCAGACCGGAAAGGACGACATGAAACTACCTCTGCTTGTAGGTGGCATGGTCTCGTGCATGGAAAACCCCAAGCAGTCCACTAAAATTCTATCAGTACCAACACACCAGTGCGGCAAGGTCACGGGATTGGATCGATATACAAAAGCCAAGTGATTTCTACGCAGAAGCAATGAACCCTACAAAATGAAATTTCAAAAAGCTTCCATTTAGAACACCATCGAAAAGAATAAAATGCCGAGCATAAATTTGACGTAAGTACAAGACTTAGACGCTGAAAAACCACTAAACATCGTTGAAAGAAACTAGAGACGATCTGAATAACGAGAGAGACAGCCCATTTAAGATGCCGAAATGGCAATAACTCCTCCAACTGATCTACAGGGTCATGTAATCCTTATTGGAGACCCAGGTGGCTTTTATTATTATTATTATTATTATTATTACTATTATTATTATTTGCAGAAATTAACAATCTAATCCTAATGTTAGTATGGAAATACAAGGGACCCAGAATAGTCAAAACAACCTAGAAGCGTTATGAAATTGGAGAATTCACACTTTCTGGTTTCAAAACCTGCTGCTACAAGGCTATGGGAATCAAGCCGGCATCCCACCGGCCTCAGGACAGGCACAGAGGACCACGCAACAGAATCGGGAGTCCGGAAATACGCCCAGGCATCTCTGGCCAAGCGATTTTTGACAAGGGTACAATAGGGGAATGAATCTTCAACAAACGGTGCTGGGACAACTACACAGTAACACGCAAAAGAACGAATTTGGGCCCTTTCCTTCCACTGCTTACAAAGATTAACTGAAAATGGTGAAAGACCCAAAGTAAGAATTAAAACTATAAAACTCTTCGAAGAAAACACAGGAATAAAATTTCTGTGACCTTGGACTTGGCAACAATTTCTTAGACACACCACCAAAAACACAACCCACAAAAGGAAAAATCAAACTGAAATTCGTCGCAATTAAAAACTTTTTGATAGACCTACCGTGGTGATCACTTTGTGATACATACAAACACCGAGTCATTACGCCGTACGCCAGAAACTAAGACGATGTTGTTCTGTGTCAACCAAACCCCGACAAGCAAAACCGTTGGTGCGGCCACAATGATTCCGTCGGGACAGTGACAAGACAAGCCACAGAACGGGAGAAGGTATTTGCGAATCCCACACATGACAGGGATTCGAACACAGGACACATAAAAAATCATACGATTCAATAACAGAAGACAAATGACCCAATTAAAAATGGGCAAAAGGCCGGAGCAGACATTCCTCCAAAGAAGATACACAAATGAGCAAGAAACACGTGAGGAGATACCCAGCCTCTTCAGTCATGAGGGAAATGCAGATCACAACCGCCCTAAGTCTCCACCTGAAACCCAGCCAGCGTCATCAAAAAGGCCAACACCACGTGTCAGCGAGGTCAGGGGCCGCAGATGCGAAATGGAGCAGCTGCTCTGAGGAACACCTGGCCATTCCTCACAAGACCAAACACGGCTGCCCTATGGCCCAGCCATCCCACTCCTAGGCACACGCCCACGAGAAACGAAACATGCGGCCCCGGGGCTCGCACACCGAAGTTCCCAGCAGCACGATTCACAACAGCCCAAAGGTGGTGCCAAGCGCTCACGAACGAGTGAGTAAGATGCAGGCCATCCACACGCTGGAGCGGCACCAGGCGACGGGGAGAAATGAAGAAGTGGCCGTGACGCAATCTTGGCTGACGTCACGCCAGGTGAAGGAAGCCCGTCGCCAAAGACCACGCACCTCGTGATTCCGCTGACCTGAGACGTCCAGGATAGGCGCCTCTACAGAGGAAGAGGATGATGAGGGGTGCCTAAGGCTGAGGGGGTGGGGGGGGCTACGAGCTGAAGGGTACGAGGGACGAAAGTGCTCCCAAATCAGAATCCGGTGCCGGCTGCACGACCCTGTGCATCACTAGAGAAAAGCGGACTTCTACACTTTACATGAATCGACTGCATGTGTGCGTTATCCCGACGAGGCTGTCAAAATAA
The DNA here is from genome assembly GCA_030015415.1 of Cynopterus sphinx. Taxonomy (NCBI): domain Eukaryota; kingdom Metazoa; phylum Chordata; class Mammalia; order Chiroptera; family Pteropodidae; genus Cynopterus; species Cynopterus sphinx. Next base: position 127,851,967 of record CM057385.1, read on the forward strand.
ACCAAAACCCACGGAGCGGCCTTCCGCCTTCCGCTCACCACAGCTCTCTCCAGTGTCTGGAACGATCTTCTCGAGTGATTTGTCCTCGCCAGGACGCAGACTCGCTGAGGACGGGGCCTGCCGCATTCACTCCCACACCCGCAGTGCTAACGGGGCGCCCGGCCCACAGAAGACGCTCAACGAATCAACCCACCGAGAAACATTCCACAAGGAGAAAAGCTTCATTTGGAAACATCAGAAGTTCACGATGATATTTGAAATTGGTTAAAAAGTAGGGAACAGAGCAATCCTGTGCAATGCAAAGGAGAACTGTCGTTTTAAGAATAAAAAGGACCCATCCTTTCCATCTTTCTAGCCATTTAGCACTAAAAACCCTTCCACATGAATGCACAGAGGCCGGTCACTGTGTCTGCTATGGCTGCAGGCAACTTAGTAGGGCTGAAGTTCAACTTCTTCCTCAAAGACCCTCCAGGCAGCAGGCAGGACCCGATGAGATCAGATACAGTCGCCGCTCTTTGCCGTTTTCTAGGAGCCCACTGCGCTGGCACCAAAAAGCAAAGCCAGGGCCGGCCCTGCGTTGTCACAGGGAGTCGAGCACACAGGGCTCCGCAGAGGCCCGTCTGCCGACCAGAGCTGCGGGAGCCCTTCTTCAGCCCCACACGTGGACACGAACCCTCAGGGAGCTGGTGCCCTGGCGTCTCACCTGGAACAGCGCCACCTCAGCCTAGTCCCTCCTGGGATCCAAAGTGGGCAAACTGGGATGCTGTGGCTCCTCAACCTCCCCCGCTGTGCTGCTCCCCCCTCCCCACCCAAGCAGGGTGGGTCCTCTGTGCAGCTTATACGGCCCTTTTTATACTTCAACATGAGGTGACCGGTCTGACCTCTCATGTGCGCTAAAAGGCTGAGCTTGGGTCCCATTTTGGGTTACAACACTTCCAAGCGACCTAAGTCCTTGTCTGAAAAATGAGGCTGACGACATCGTTCTTCTTGAGATGGCTGATGTGATGCACGGGTTAAATGGGGTTCTGCCTGCGGAGAACGCGACAGGTACTTCTCCAAGGGCAGGCAGGTGGCCCCTGCTCAACGCAGGGAGCGCCCCCACCTGACCACATGATGTGGAAGGGCAGCAAGGCCGACGGATTTGACTCTGAGCTCTCATCGGCAACTGCTTACGGGTCAGAGTCACACTGCTCTGCAGCGCCCCACACTTAACTCAGGGTCCCGAGCGACCGAGGGCCTTAAGGACGCCCTCTCCCCTCTCCCCTCGGCGCCAGCCACAAGTCCCAGTCTGGCCTGAGCCCGTACTCTGTTTCCCTCTTGGGCGCCCCCTCCCACTCCCGACACCGGCCTCGGCGGCCCTGAAGTCACAGCACACCCCTCGCCACGCAGGTTCCCAGATCTGATGGGGTGGCAGTCACGTACTCGTCTGTGTGACTTCCACGCTGACGAGTAAGAGTGGCAGCAGGGCGAGAGGAGCAGACACGGATGGGGAAGTGAGGGCAGGACACACGGTTCCTCCGGTTTGCTGTGGTGCTCAGAGATCTCCAGAGACACGGGCTGGGCCAGCCAGCTCCCCCCCCCGCCCCGACCCCCCGTCTGCTGCTCTCAGAGGCTGTGGGGCATCTTACGACGACCCACCAGATAGACCTGCGCGGGGCTTCAAAGGCCACCGACAGAACTGAGGACACAAAGCCTCAGACCCCTGCTCGGGGCGGCATTCACACCGCGCAGGTCAGCACGCCCGGTGACTGACCCGCGAGTCACTTCTCCCACGGACTCACGGCCACGATGCTGCCGGGAGCAGGCGCTTCCTGGGGCGACAGTCACAGGCTGCAGCCTCCAGGGGAACGGCAGCTGCCCAGAGAGGAGGACGGGCCGGAGGAGCGGCGCGGAGCCTGCTCGCAGAAGCGAGTCTCAGTGAAACACACGCACCAAGGCCGCCCGAGTTCGCCCCCAGCAGTCCGCAGGGTGTACTTCGCCGGGACATTTTCAGCCTGCCCCTTGGCCAGGCGTACCAGGGATCCCTGCCCGCGGCCGACAACTGTGCACGTCAGATGCCACTTGCAGCAGCAGCTGGGATCCCAACTTAGCAGCGGCTTCTGTCAGGGTTTCACTCCGCCCGGGGTGGGGGAGTCTAAATGTCAGCCACACGAGGCACCACCAAGCAGGGTCAGTCTGCTGGGACACCGCGGCCGTCACCCTCGTTCCCGGCAGCACAATGGGCGCAGGACGGCGGCACGCCCGGGAAGGGCTTCTGTCTGTCCCGTCCCAGCCACCCAAGCCACTCGCCCCATTCCCCGAACGCGCAGCAGCAAGGACAACTAGGGCGGAGAGGTGACCCGGGGACATCAGGGGCGCTTTTATCACACGAGGATTTCAGGTTCTTACGTACGGAGAACTTTACAGACCAGTGTACACCCAGGAGGACGGGCAGGGGGGTGACGGGCAGGGCAGGTGGCCCGCAGGCTGGGAGTCTGGCAGCCTGGCCCTTCCCTGCGCTCGGCCAGGCCCCTGGACCGGCTTTCGCCTGAGTCGAAGGTTCTCGCCTGCAGAGCAAGCACGGCCTCGGGACCCACCTCCTCGGGTCGTCGCGCAGACTGAACGTGACCCCGTGGGCAGAGCACTCAGCCCAGGACCTGACGGGCAGCAAAGGCTCAGTAAATGGCAGCCACTGCCGCTGCCGCCGGCCTCGCCAACGCTTACGGCCAGAGCTAAAAATAGTCCAGCCCAGGGTGGTGGAGAGCGAGCCGATGATTCATTTTTTCCCAGCGATTTCCAGTTAGAAGATCCTCTGACTTACTTAACATAGAACTTTTCACATGCACGTTAAAGCGGAGGGAAAACACGATTTGGAGGTCTGCAGCCCCGCCGGCTCCTCCGCACGAAACCCCGTTCCTACTCCCCCTCTGGTGGGGGAGCCCACGGACGACGGCCGGGGCACGGCGGCGGGCGCCGGTGGAAATCTGAGGTGCCTTTTTTTTTCTTTTGCAGCAATAAGAGTAAAACGAGCTCGTTATAAAAATTAGAGCATTGCAAAACCATACAACGCAGAAAGTGAAAATCCCTCATGACTCCACATTCGGAGGAGCTGAAATTGTTTTCCCCGTAACAACATGGGGCACACACTGCCAGGCGAGCAGGGGACGGCGGAGTGAAGTTCTGCGGACAGGCAGGCCACGGCCCACGCGACCAGGCCCCTGGCTGCGGCCTCGGGCCCGTCCTCCGCACAGGGCCGCACTGGAGAAGGCCTCACGCCCGCCGCCCTGGGCGCCCCGATCAGGAGACTACTCACTGGGCTCGGGGTGCTCGTGCGTTCTGTAGAGCGGGCTACGTGCCTCTAGGAGCGGACCTGGCAGATGGAGGGGACGAGCTGAATCAGAACGCGACAAGACACCACCCAGCTGCCCAAGTGCTTGTTAACGAACACAGACCAGGAGTCAACGGACGCGCCCTGTACCACCCGAAGCTGCCACACCCGGCCCGCTCCAGAGACCCACGTCTGATCAGTGATGGAGACGGACGCTTTCCATGGGTTTTTAACATAATCCCCTAGGGCAGCGGTCACCAACCTGCTTGGCACCAGGGACCGGTGCTCCTGTGGGAATCTGATGCCCGGGGATCCGAGGCGGAGCCGAGGCGGTGATGCTGGCGCTGGGGACCGGATGCAGATACAGATGGAGCTTCGCTCGCTCGCCCTCCACTCCCCTCCCACTGTGTGGCCTGGTTGGTTCCCGTCAGGCCAGGGACCGGCACCAGCCCAAGGGTGGGCGGCCCCTGCTCTAACGGGCGCCAACACACGAGTCAGAGACGACTCGATCAGAAGTTCCCATGGTGTGGCCCCTCGGTTTGGATCAGCTGGGCTAACAGTGTCTGTAATTCAGGCCACTTCCAGGGAAAAGACGAGAGAAGAACGGCCCCTTTCCCCCTCTGGGTCTCCAGAGGACAGCAGACTCTCTGGGCTAGTACTGCCCAACAGGAACACATGAGCCAAATGCAATTTAAAATATTTTTAATTAGCCCAGCTCATCCACAACACTATCCTTTCACGTGTAATTAAACAAACACATTAATGAGGCCTTACTCTTATTCTTCTTGCACACCAAACTCTTCAGACCCCGCTGTGCATCGGACAGGCCCAGCGCGTCCCCAGGCGGACTCACACGTGCAGCACTGGCCCTCACCGGCCCTGCTGAGGGTGCCGGACCGCGGGTGCCTGGCCTACTGAAGACAGTGCCTTCCTCTGGGTTAGGTCTGACCGCTTAAGGGCAGGGCCACCAGGGTCCTTAAGGCTGCTTCACCCCTCCCCAAAGGGGCAGGCCGAGGGGACTCGCTCACCCTCAGGCGAGGCTCGAGGGCCCATGACCACTTCCCACATGAGGTCCCGCAGGCTCTCCAACCGATAACCTGGTACGGGGACAGAGAACGTCCCTGGGCAAGGCCCGGAGGTGGCGTGCAGCGCCCAGGAGGCAGCCCAGGAGAAATCTCCAAAACTCACAGCAAAGTGATTTTCTTTGGCAGCAGGGACCACGAACAGACATGGCGGCACGGACTTCATACCGCGATGACGTGTGGACAAAAAGGAGCGACCCCGACCTCCGCACGTGGCCCGGGCCAGCCCCACGCGCTCGTTCTGATGTGAGTGAAATCCCCTCGGCGTGTGTGACTCGGGACGAGCCTGCCTCCTGAGGCTTCCTCTTGCCCGTGTGACACGGGGATAAGCAGCCCGAGCCCACGGGGCTGCCGCGAGCCCGGTGCGAGCGCCCCACGATGAGTCCCAGCGCGGGCCTGGCACTCAGTAAACCTTCCAAAAACGTCCTCGCGGCTACGGGAGAAATGCCACCGCTCTGGGTTCCATTTTTTCACGTACGATAATTTGAAAACAGAGGAGACAGTTCGCTGAGCGAGTGCTCTTACGACGTGAGCACTTTCCTACACGTTACGCTTTAATTTTTTAAAGTATAACGGAGACGAGGAGAGAAGCGGGATTCTTGGTGACACGGTCTGGGCTGCCAGATCCAGCTGTCTCTGAGCTCAACTGCCTCTCAGCTTCCAGCAACACGAAGGAAAATCAAAAGAGGCGACTCCAGTGACTGGAGTACCTTCCGGATTTGAACAGAAGCCACAGCCTCCAGCGGACACACTTTTGCGTGTGAGAAGGGAGAGACGCTCTCCTGGGAGCCCACCCCAGGACCGGGCTCTGCGCAAACCCACGCAGCGCGCCTTCCCAGGACTCACGCGGCTATGAGATATCCTATGAGATGTCCGTAGGCGACAGGCGGGTGCCCCGCGAGGGGTGAAAGGCCACCTGCGGCGCGGACAGCCGCCTCCCTCCCGCAGCCCATGGAGCGGCCAGCTCGGCAGCTCCCGCTGTCAAGCATCCCCCGGCCGGGCCTGTGCGGGGAGGGCGCGGACTGCCCCACCCTCACGCCAGTGCCGGAAGGGAGGTAGCCTTAGTGCCATCTGACAGATGAGGAAGCAAGGCGCGGGGCCCTGACGTGACCCCCAGTCAGTCACGCACACGGCGCGCGGACAGCTGGAGCCCTAACGTGGGCCGCGGGCCTCTCAAGGTCAGCCGCCCCCAGGGAGGCCGACTCCCAAGGAAACACTGCTTTTCCGTGAACGTTTGGAACTGGCCCAGAGAGCCTGAAAGCCGCGGACTTCATAGGCTCCCAGAGATGGGGATTAGTCACTTCTAGAGACGAGAAGGGGGGGAAGGGGTGGGGGAGGGAAGTCAAAGCTTATCCCGAGGGACCACGCCAGGGCCCTCCCTGGCAGAGGGCGAGCAGGGCCCAGCGCGGCGTCAGGATCCGGCTCCGACGGAAGCGGAGTCCGCCCTGACCTTTGTCCTCTGGGTGGGTTGTTTGCGGCGGCCTCTGGCCCTCGGAACTTGCAGGTCAGGACTGGTCCCGGTTGAGAATTCCAACAATGCTCCTCCAGGGCCGCGAAGCATGCTCTTTAGCATCATGTCACCAGCAAAGCAGCCAGGGCTGGGGCAGGAACGCGTGTGCTCCCGGGGCCGGGCTGCAGGGCTGGGGCGCGCCTGAGCTTGTGGGCGGAGGAGGCCGCGGCAGACAGAGACTCTGGCGGCCTCAGCTGGGCTCTGCCCTGCTCAGGGACTCGGGGAACCCATCATTATTTGTCAGGCCGCCCTCTGGGCTTCCAGAGGAACAACGTTTTCATTGGTCAGTGAGCACACTTTCATTTATTTATTTCCCAGGCAACCAGGAAAGGAGCTGGGAGCCACGATCTCCAGCAGCTTGGGACACTGGGGAAGAGCTCGCTGGGCAGAGAGAAGAAAGTGAAGGGTCCCCTGTACGGCCCTTTCCCTGCCCCGTCAGCGCAAGAAGACAGGCAGCTCCAGATAACACAGAGCAGGTGGCAGGTGGCGTCTGCACTCACTCGTTCGCGCGCCCACTCGCTCCTTAAACGTTTACATGCCGATCATTTGTCAGGTGCTAAAGTCAGAAAGAGAAGCAAGACACGGCTCCCCCCTCTGAGGCGCTCCCAGTCTCTTGGGGGAGACCTGGGAAGGGCCTTGGTCACGACCCAGAGTGGGGAGTCCTGGGATGGAGACGCGGCCAGTGAGGGCAGGCGCTTTCCTGGTGCTCACGGCCAGCCCTGCCGGGAGGACAGCGCCAAGGGCCAGCACAAGCGCTCTGGGGCCGGCCCACCAGGGCCTTCGAATGAAAACCCAGGCTGCCACTGTGGGGTGGCGGGGCGAGGAGGGCGCAGCTTCCGCGCGCGGCCCTGGCTCTGGGCACTTCACACGGGGACTGAGACAGGCATCAGAGTCCGCAGGCGGGTGCTGCTCGGAAAGCGGATGACACAGAGGGATCTGAAAATGACCACTTCACGTTCTGGCCTCCCAGACACGGGGTGCGGGTGCGGGTGGGGGTGGGGGTGGGAGGGCGTGGAGGAGAGGCAGCCTGAATTCCCACCCAACCAAAGCTCTCTCTTTGGAAACTGCTCGGTTCTCTCTGGAACTAAAGTGAGCTAAAGGTCTTCTTGGCTGCTCTTTGACGAGCATTTCTTCACAGACCCGGCCCCTCCGCTGCCGTCTCTCAACCACGTCCATGGCCAGGGGGCCTGCTCTGGCAAGAACATCTATCACGTAGACGGTTCAGACACGCACGGGGGAAAACAGAACCCCACTCTGCTCTCAGAGTCAAGTGCTGGTCACCGCAGTCTCTCCGCGGCAACGGCCAAGGGGGCCCGCCCCCGCCGGGGGCCGGGGACCTGCCCTGCCCCCAGCCTGGCACCCGGGCCTCCCGAGTGAAGCCAGGCCAGGGCCCCTTCCTCAGCAGTGGCCTGCGTCCTGAGAGCACGTCGGCAGAGTGAGCAGAAGCGGACAGAGGCCCGGACTGAGAGACTGCCCACTCCCGTGCCGGTGGCACCCACCTGCTCTCGGCTTGAGTTCCTCACAGCCACAGACGGTTTAACCGCCCACCAGAAGCTCCGAGGGCCCTGAACGTCTGGAACTAAAGTCTGAAGTCGTTCTGGTGTTGTCAAAGCCGGAATTCCGTTGGCCCAGAAGCGCTGGTCTGAAATCCAGTCCCTTTCCAGGCAGATGCACCGGTCCCTGGTGTACGGGGCCCGGGATGACGCCCTGGGTGACACACGTGGCGCTGACGGCAGCAACAAAGCGACGGCTGGGCCCCTTCTGCACAGAGAGCACCCAGCACCGCCCCACGCACTTTCCGGGCCTAAGTCATTTAAAACTCACGGTGACCCTCCAAGGCAGGCGCTGAGGCGTGAGCGACAGACTTCGAGCTGGAACCCGGTGTGGCGTCCCGCGCCAGCCACGCGGTCTCCGAAAACCAAGCGAAGAGGGAAGTGAATGAGGCGGCTTCAACGAAGCAGGAAACGGTTCTCAGGAAGGAGGGCACGCGTCCTCTCGTCCCTGAAGGAATTTTCTCATTCCCTTCGGTTCAGGGTCCGGGGCTCGGGGCTCGGCTACGGGCCCTTCACCTGCTTCCGGCTCGGACGGCGCGTCTTCGCGGGGCCTCCGCTTCCTCCTTTTCAAGCCAAAGCCTAGTGAATACGCCATTTATGAGACGTGTTCACAGCTTTGATCGCCAGGGAAGCAAGTCGCCACAAGAGCAAGAGAAAACGCTACCGGGCCAGCACTGCTTGTAAAAGTGAATCACACCTTTCTAGAAAAGTCCAAGAGCGAGGGGGCTTGCCCATAGCAGCAGCACATCAAAGACCTCCTGGCTGCGCTAGCACCTGGGCTAAAACTGCTGTAGACCCCAGGCCCGGTCTCTAGCCCGGGGGGCGGGCAAGGTTAGACACTGGCTCCTCCACTCGAGAGATGGGATTTGGATGGAACCAAGACCCTACTTTTAAGCAACCCCAAAACGACAGGTTGGAGAGAACGCGTATTTCAGCGAAGGCTGGAGCTGCCGGGGTTTGGCTAGGAAGCACTGGGAGGGGTTTTCTGAAGTCGAAGAGGCCTCCCGTTCTCACAGGTCTGTACCCCTGCAGCCTGTGATCAGGAACGAAATGCGTTCCTGAAAGACAGTTCTTCAGTGGCCGGGGCTCGAGCCCCGTTCCTGGACCGTGGACTCAGCCCTCTAACTCCCTCCGAACCCTCTCTCAGAACCCTCCAGAAGCCCACCCACCCCGGGAGTGCCTGCAGGAGGAACCAGGGCTTCATTCTCGATCCTCGGAGCAGGAAACGGGGTGCAGTTGTTAAGAATCTCGTTTTCTCCTTTCTGCCTCAGCAGCTGTGTCCTCTTCTCCTAGAACTAAGTTCCTTTTAAAGGACCAAATCCTCCCGCAGGAGGCGGCCTCCGTCTCAGCACACCAGGGAGAAGGACACACGCAGGCCACACGGAGGAGGAGGAGGAGGAAGGCCGGGATCTGTCCCCTCGAGGCCGGCTCTCTGGAGGCAGGGTGCCCGTCCCGCTGAGACGACGTTACAGACGGGACCCAGGCCCCGGCCACCCGCACACTAGGCGCTGGGCTAGCTCTTCCCACCGGCCCAGCCGGTGCGGGGCCTCTGGTGCCACAGGGTCCACGGCTGGCCGGGGGTGCGGGACCCCAGGAGCTTCTACGCTAACACGGAAGGAAAGCCACACGCCCAGGGCTCCAGCACAGCAGAGCGAGTCGCACGCTGAAGAAATAGAGGGTGTACTTCCGAGGGATCCAGGAAAAGCTTACGAAGGATGCCCTAGCGCTGCAGGCCCGGCACACCTTGCTGGATCCTCCGTGAAAAACGCAAAGGGGCCGCGGCTGACCTGGGTGAGAAGAGGCGCCCCCGAGTGAGCCCGGCAGAAGGGGCACTGGGTGTGTCTCGTCGTCCCGCTAACACCCGCTGCGCGTCCCAACCCATCAGCAGGTCCCGGTCCATTTCACGGGTTCAGCACGGAGCAGAAGAGGAACTAGCCGAGGGCCCTGCAGGCAGTCAGGCTAAGCATAGTTTCATGGAACTTATTTCGGTTACAGCCAACGTGAAATGCTGAAGACGCTTCTGAGCAGTGGGGCGGAGAAGCCCCCACCCAAGGACAATGGGGAGCTGCTCTAAGTCAGGGTCCTGCAGGGCCCTCGAGGCTGAAGTGTCATCACCAGGACACGGCCGGGCGTCCTGCCCGAGGTCAGACACTGGGGGTCAGGCCAACGGGTGGGTCATGCCTGAGGCAGAGAGGCTGGCGGCGCCTTCCAAACACCCTTTACTACAAACCACAGCAGGAAACGACGCATGTCACGATCCAGTACACAGAGCGCACCAAACGTCTGAGGTGTTTCAATTCGACTTCACTTTTTATCCCACCGAACTGATTTACGACCCAGCAGTGTCTAAACCCTTCCCCTGAGACGAGAGTGAAGAGACGGGGCCGGGGCTGAGGCGCAGACGGCAGCGTCGACGTGGCCTGGAGCCGGTCAGGCCCGTTCTCCACCCCGACCCAGACCCAACGCGTCGCGGTCCCCGGAGCTTTCCTAGTCCTCCCGGTGACCGCGGCACAGGCGCGCCGGAGCGCTGTTTCAGAGAGCGGGGGCACACGGGGAGGGGATGCCGACAATCTGGGCGGACCCGCCGCACGCACACAGTGACAGCAGGGGTTCTCATCTCAGAGCAGAACACTCCTTGGCATGAGCCCCTCCTGACTGGGAGCAGGAACTGGAAACGCTGAACCCAGAAGAGGCTGCGAGAGCCCAGCCTGGGGCGTGGGGTGCAGGGGTGCGCACCAGTCCCAGCTGCCAAACTCCAACCGCCCAGGCGCCCCACGCACGGGCGACTGGCTGGACGGGTCTCCCCACTGCAAGGCCTGGACACCAGTAAGCCAGCCCAAGGCCATTTCCTGAAGGCACGCTGAGCGCTTGTGACGTCACGCGGAGCCCGTGGACAAAAGTGCTCACTCTTGCGCTTCTGCTAAGGCCGTGCTGATCTGTGGCTGTCATGGTCGCACAGCAACTACTTTACGCTGGAAGAAACGGTGGTTTTCGCCCTCAAGTAGCTGCTCTAAGGCAGTGACTCTCAGGAGGGTAGAGATGGGTCAATGACAGGGTGTCTGGTCTGGAGAAGCAGGCACCAGACAACTGTACACGTTCCTATTTGCAACGAGAAGAAAGCAAATCTGGACAAAACCCAGAGAAATACAGGGGGAGGAGCTGAGGTGTCAGAGTGGCCAAAGTCGGGGCTGGGTGACAAGCCACCCTGCGGCCTGGACAGGAGCCCGGCCCGCGGCTGGAGTCCTTATTCCACGCTGACCCCATCCCGTGATTGACTTTCCACGGTGGACAGCAAAGCATCTTTAAAGTCCTTCGAGCACATTCTAAGGTGATAACCACGATTTACATTTAAGATGAAAAACCTCGAATTTTTAGACAGGAAGCAAGATCGACAGGGAAGAGAAGGCATCTGCTGCGGACTCGGCACCCTCGGGCACAGGCCCCCTTGGGCACAGCCCCCAGGTCTGGGGCAAGCGGGATGTTCCCAGCACCAATCTGTCCCTCCCGACGAGGAGAGGGGCTGGCAGGGGAAAGTCCGACGGTGTCTGACCAGAAGTTTCCGAGAGCCACCAAGTGACCACAGAGAAAACGTGGCGCTTCTTCTTCCAGGAAGCCTGGACCCGCCGGGTGTTCATCACGGCCTAGGTCTCCTGAGAGACAGCTTTTGCTCTGCCACACATCGGGGGCGTCTGACTAATAAAAACACACAGTTTCCGAAGTGGGTGTGTTTGAAAAAGGCCCGAGTCAGTGGGCTGAATCTGCAAATGGGCCCACGACCTGCCCAGAGCCTGGCAGCGTGCTCTACGGCCTCCTTTTAAAAGTGCTTTTGCTTCCAACTCTCTTTACAAACTGAAGCATCAACATGGAGCAGGAACCAAAACATATTCAGTTTCTTTATGATAATATTTTCGTATTCTTTGTGGTGGAGGTTGAGAACAGTGTTTTTAAATTTTTCATCAAAACAAAAATATTAGCACAGAACTGTGTGTCCCGAAGCTCGGTTACAGTCTGGCGGCTTCAAACGGGCCTTTGCCGCTTTATCTCCAGCATTCGGGGGGGCGGAGGGGGTGATGAGCCGGAGCCAAGCGTGGAAGGGCCGGTTCTGAAAGGCCGAACCCGGCAGCCTGCGCTGTGCAACCCAGCAGAGCGCCGTCTGCCTTCAGAATTCTGCTCAAAATTCTGTTCTCCCCCGAGAAGCCAGCCGGTAAGACGGCGCTCACGCCTCTGCGCTACGCAACGGGTCCGGGCCAATTCCCCGAGCACAGAGCCCCCAGAGGGGCCTGTCCCCCCGGGGCACGCGATCCCGAGCTGCACGCCTGGGTCAGGAACAAGCAGTTCTCCTGTGTGATGTCCCCTTCCAGGGCGGTGGCCGCACGTGGAACGCGGCCCTGATGCCCCTCTGCAGGCCTGGACGTGGCTCAGAGACGTAACAGCACGAGGCTGTCCAGGCTGCTGAATGCAAGTGTCCCCCGACTCTGCTCCCACCTGCTTGGGTTCGGATGGCCCACACGGCCCAGGCTGCAGGGGCTCCTATAAGCAAAGTCCAGCCCGAGCTGCCAAGGGGGATCCTGCCGATCCCGCTCACTCCTCTCCAGGGGAAAGGGACCCCTGCGGAGGAGGATGAATGTGCGCGGGAACGCGGCACACGGCACCTCTGACGCCCCTCGGTGCTCATTTGTCCTATGGATATTTACGAGGGGGCACTGGGGTCCCCCGGGAACAAGCCAAGTCCACTTTGGACGGGCGCACGTGTGTCAGCTCCAAGGACAGCGGACGGACACGCGCACAGCTCGCTCGCTGGCTGCTGACTGGGTAAACGGCACAACTGCCTTTTCCAGCAACTTTCCTCTTTCCACGTGATCTTCCTCCAAATCTCGCTGCGCTTTGAAAAATAAGGTGTTCTGCTACGAACAGAGATGCGAGGTGCAGGCAAATAAAGTGTTAGCGTCCTCCGTCGATGAAAGAGTGGACTGTGTGTGTCCAATTAAAACGACACAAAAACAACTGGAAAATATCCCGAAGGAAACGCAGAAACGAGGAACAGATAACATTTCTTTCCTCCCAAAACTATGTGAGTGACTCAGTGCTCACAAGTTCTGAATGTTATTCTAGGCACGAAGTAAACACCGAGTGGCATTTTTAGCAGTCCCCTCGGCTTCAGGAGGTTCACGCAGGAAACGCGAACGCAGACACAAAAGCTAAAGTGCTCCAGCCTCCGAGGAAAGGCGACCAAACCACCGTGACATTAAAAACAGAACTAAAATTAGCTTCCTCCTTACGCCAAAGGGTCCTGCTTAGCAGCTCCTGCCAAGACCTTTTCCTCCTCTCCCCTCTGTCCCAGTGACCAGGGAGGGCCCGAGGGTAAACGAGCCGCCCGAGTGCCACAGGGCTGGCCGTCCACACTCGCTGCAGAAGAATCTGGGTCCTCGCTGACCCCACAGGTTCCCCCCAGGTCAGAACGAAATCCTCCTCCATCAAAGCTACGTCATGGGCCCTGACCCCTTCGGGAGAAGCAGAATCCAGAGTTCTTGCCCAGCGCGCAGGTCACCCAGCTCCTGCCGGCATCAGTTCAAAACCGTGTTCTGATAATTAACATAACTCACAGCTGCTTCTGCTCAGAAGCAGGGCTACAGCGAACCACAGGGCGAGTGTGCAACGTCGTAAAGCAACTCTTCCTTTACCGGCAGCTACTTATTTAGGCAACACTAACCATGGAACAAGCAAGGCAGTCTGAGGAAGAGCGAAACCAGAAGTTTGGAACCTAGGATTCACTGCAGGTAGCCATGGCCGTTTGGTTCCGAGTCTCCTAGTAACAAAGGTGAAAAGGTAAACAAGACGGGTTAATGCTGACCATCCAAAGACAATAAATAAACTCAGCGGAAGAGGGAATTTGTCCCGGGACAACGTTCTAGAGGGCATTTCAAGGAGGACGTAAAGGAACGCTGTGAATTGGGTCTTCAATCTTAGTTTTACAAGATCTTGTAAATAATCACTTCATTCTGCTCTCTGTTAAAAAAAAAAATCAATGGCCCAGTAACTCTGCATCGGGGAAGCCTTTTCCTAGGTAATCTAAGCGATTAATGCAGGCTGGCACGTTGTTTTCAGGAGCTCAAACTTAACACAGACAGAACCCTTAAGAAAGTTAGTGAAAATACGGTTTTCCCCCACCCGTTTTTGGCAGAAATGAGATGTCAGTCACGGCAACACTGAGTGCGGTTGAAGCACCGATGACTAAGGCCTGACACACGTCTGTGCCCGCAGGGGCTGTCAGCAGCAGCCCTGGCACTAGCAGGGACTCAGGGTGCAGAAGGAAACCAATCACACGCCGGGAGGCCAGCCCCGTGGGGGGAGGGGGTGGGGGAGGAGGACGAGGCGGCCCACTTCCTCCTCTTTCTTCAAAGAGCCCGGCGTTCAGACGGGTGGCTGAGATGCCACGGGGAGGCCGGGGGGTTGGTCTTACCACTTCCCTGGCTTTTTACGGGTACAACTGTGTGAGGTCGAGGAGGGCGGCAGGCAGAGACGGACCAAAGGCCAGAACGCTCGGCCTGGGGAGGCACGGGGACGGAGTGTGGCGAACGAGGCCCGCCACCACCGACGTGGTAGCGCCCAGGCGTGGGAAGAAGGGGCCAGGCCCCAAATGGGGAACTGGTGACCGGCAAGACGGGGCGCAGAGGCAGCCGCACGGGGGGTGGATTTACACGGTGTCCGGAAGCCCGCCGCCTGGGGTCGGGGGAAGGGAAACAGGTGGACGTCCTGCTGGGCCGAGTTCTGTGGTGGCCAGACGGGGCTCTGGGTCTGCTGCGGGCCAGCCTGGCCGCAGTGCCGACTAGCTCTGGGAACCTGGACAGTCAGTGTAACTCCCTCGTTCGCAAAACGGGGACAAACGAGAGCACCCACCACAGAGGGCCGCCGTAGCACCCACCACGGAGGGCCGCCGTGAGTCATGCCTGAGAGAATGCGCGTTTGCCTGGGGATGAAGCTTTACACAGGTAACCACGCCAGAAAGGGGTCCCACCCTGCCAGCCGCTCCTGCTTGGGCACAAAATAACTAACCCGAGGGACATGTGAACAGTCCACTCTGACTTTGCTTCAGGAGGGGAACACGGGACGTGCAAAAGCACAAACAAAGGTGCAAGGCTCTGCCCTCCGGGGAACGACTTCTAACTTCACTTTTAAAAAGCCAGGGGACATGCCGCGCACACGCTTATTCACTTATTTACATGCCACACAGACAGATTTTTCTGGAACCACTTGAGAGTTAAGTGTCACAGGTCGCGGCACGTTCCCGAGTACTCCAGGGAGCGGTCCCGAAGGACAGGAATGTTCTTTACGTACAGCGCCGTGGTTATCAGCTTCACTACGTTGAACGCTGACACATCCACATTCCAATTTTACCAACTGAACCCACACTTTAAGGACAACTTTTGAGGGGCAAGAAAACCTACCGCGGATCCCAGGATTAGCTGGGATTTTCAAAATGTTAGCTTCGAAGCAACGAAACGTGACACAAACTCCTTGCGATCTGCCTTCGTTCCCTACTCCCATGCAACACGATTACTTCACAGTGTCCGTGGGCCAGGGTCCAGCCACAGCTCCCGTGGGCCCTCCACGAGGCTGCGAGCGAGGTGCCGGCAGGGCTGACATGCCACGTGGAGGCCCGGCCAGGGCAGGGTGCGAGTCCAAGCTCCCTCGGGGGCTGGCAGAACTGCTTTCTTGCATCTGTAACTCTGAGAACCCGGGCATCTTGCTGGTTCTAGGCTGGAGGCTGCCCTTAGCTCCCTGACACTGGGAGCCTTTATCCCTCCAAAGCGAGCGAGGGAGATCATCTCCCAGAGCGCGTCTGCTGGCGAGACAGACTCACAAGACAAAACGTAATCGGGGGAGGGACATCCCATCGCCTCCGCCACGTGCTGCTGGTTACAAACAAGTCACGGGTCCGTCCACACGCTCGGACTAGATGAAGCTGTGAACACCAGGAGACGGCAGTCACCAGGGCCACGCGCGGGTCCACCTGCCACGTGCTTACGCCTCCCGTACAGCTGGGAGACCACATCGAGTGTGCAGGTCAGTGCGAATAAAACGAAAACCTCCCCAACATTCAGGTGCACGACCCTGGCCGCTCACACGGACAACGGCCTCTGGAGACGACCGCATCGCCAGTGGAGAGGGGCAGCCAGTGTCTGGGGCTCGGGATGCTCCGCCGTGTGTCAAAACGTGTCTCAGAACGTTCTCAGCGCTCTTCTCCACGGAGGTCACTGTGGCATCACCTGGGAGCCCCACCGCCGCTAGGTCCCCCTGACCCTTCCCGCCAGCCTGCAGCTGGAGGACAGAGAGCACACGACGGACCCCATCAAGCACGTGAGAAACAGAGATGCAGACAGAGGGGAGCGGAGGAAGAGGAAGGGAAGGGAGGGGACGTGTTTTAAGCGAATTCCTCTCCGTTTCCGTCAGTGAGCACAGGGCCCCGGGTGAAAGCGACGGCAGAGGGGGAATGACTGACTGCCTCCTCACCTTCTTGCCTCCTGGGGTGTGAACGTCTCACTCCAGAATAGGATTCTGTGTTTAAAGACATTTTTTTCTTTTTTTTTACAACACGGTGCCTAAGTATAAAACTAATCCCTGCCTTTGCCCTAAAGCAGGGGTCAGGGAACTTTAAAGGGCAAGAGGGTAAATATTTTCAGTTTTGTGGGGCAGCTCTATCATTTTACTGGGAAAGCAGCACAGATTACAAGTAAACAAGGGGCGTGGCTAGTTCCAATAAAACTTTATTTACAAAAACAGGGAGCCAGGTGGCACTGGCCCTTGGGTGGTGGGGGGCCAGCCCTGCTGCAAAGAAACAGTCTGTTTCCACACTTCAAAGAAAACTGACTTTGCTGGTCTCCAGCAGGGGTTTTCAAGGGTCATTTTGACCGGACACGATTGCTGCCTCATGTATTTTTATTCAAATCACCCCCCCCCCCCCGCCTGCACAAAATGCAGCCCCACTGAGAAACAGGGCATCGACACAAAGGGCTGTCACATCAGCCCTGAGGTCAAAGTGACGTTGCCATCAGACAATCCAGAATGCGGCGCCTCTTTCTGATGAAATAACTGATTTCTCCTAGTCTGGAGAACCAGGCGAGAGACCCCGCCTACAACCCAGCCCTCCGTACTGCGGGGTGCGTTTGCTGCTCCCCAGTCCCACAGCTCAGTGAGAGGCACAGCTATGGCTCCCTCACTCACCACTGCGATCCCGGGCCCAGCACGGTCGAAGTCCTCACTGATGTTTGTTGGATAAAGTAAGAGGTCAGGCCCCATTCCATGCTCTCGGCCCCAGATGCTCTGCCTTGACTGCACTTGGACGCGATTACATGGCTGTCCTATGACTAGTCAAACTCTGAACGGCATTCCGGTGAAAGGAAGACATAAAATAAGCTGAACGTTTCGACTGCTGAGGTTCACAACCAAACGCAGGTGCTAAAAGCACCAACAGTACCAGTTAGGTGGAATCCAACTGCTGGCCACTGGCTTCTCAACGATACCGGAAAATCTGAAAAAGCAAGCCCGGATGACGGATTCAGTTAATAGCCAGTGGTTTCTGAGCGGCCAGCTGAGTGACCTGCACAGGGAATTCTATTTGGTGCGAGCCTTAAGCCTGTTCTCTACTGAGTATGTCTCCTTCCGATTTCGTCTTTACCAGACGCCTGTAGAGTAAGCTGGTCCCAGGCTTTTTCTGAATCAGAAGAGACAAAGGCGACACAAGAGGGACTTCAGCCACTTGTACAACCGGCTTCTTGTGACCCTTTTCGGAACTTGGGCTGGCGCCAAGGACGACGAGGGGAAATGAAGTTGCCAAAGGCATTTGCCAGGCAGGAGACGGTTTCCTCTTCTCTCCCCATGCCGTCCACCCCAAGAGGCTCCTCCCCTGCCTTAGAAGAAGTTGGTTTTCACGTAAATAGGATTTAACTCGCCAATCTTGAGCCTCCATCCCCACAGGTCCCCGTCACTGGACAGTGGCACTTGCAGCAAGCGTCGGCTACCACGTGAGTGCACTTAGCACAGCAGCTCTCCCGATACACCACGGGAGTCCCTGACGGAGGCTTCCTGGGCCCGCCTAACGACAATCCATCTCACCAGGAGCCCCACTTCCCATGAAAATAAAAACAGAAATGACCCACAACCGGGTCTCTCACCCCTTGTGAAGGTCAGGGCGTGTACAGTTACCGTCCTGGGCGACCCAGGAGATGTGCTAGAGGTGTCATGCCAGGCAAAGGGAAGCCTTCTCAAGATGAACCTGGGCACCGTCCCTCTAGGTCACTCCTGATAAAAGCCCCCAGTTCCACAAGTCAGGGACCTCGGGGAGCACTTGGCCAATTATTCTGAGTTTGCGAACGTCAGCAATCAGTGGTTTTGAGCCTCGTGGTTAATAAAAACAGAAAAAGCCCTGAGAGAACCACAATTCGCTGTTTCTACGTAAACCAAATCAACAGCAGGCTCCTTCCTGTACTCACCATCTCAGTGGATGGTGGCCGCCCCCACACAAGCCAGAAACCTGCTGGCATCCTTGACCTGCTCTACACTGTCTCCCCCGCAGATCGCATCCATCACCAAGTCCTGTCCATCTACCCTCCAAAGAGCCAGTGGATCGGTCCCGCCGCCACCAGCCTCATCTCATCCATCATCTGCCGGGATGAGTGCTCGGCCTCCGCGTCTGCTCCTGCCTTCTCCAGTGCACTTGCCCACTGAAGTCAGGGCGATCCCTTCAAAGCACAAATACCGTCTCCTCTCTCAATCGATCTCCTTCACGAACACGTGACCCCTCCCTCCAAACACGTAATGGCTTCTCAGCTTGCCAGGGCTCGTGAACAAAGGCTTTGGTAGGACAGGAGCATCTCCTCTCTCACTCAGTGCCCCCTCACCCCCACACCTTCGCTTCGGGGCCGCCGCACCTTACTTACTCACCCAGACCGTGCCCCCGCACTCCACCTGGCTACCTCTGCCTTAGTGCTTCCCCACGGCTCTGACAGTTCACAGTGTCTACTAGTCTGTAGCTGTGTACCTACTTGGGAGCTACTGAGGTTTCTGCCTTTCTCACCTAAGGAGGGTGACAGGAGAGAATGAAGACTCAGACCCCAGGGCGCCCACTGGATGTAATGAATTAACTTCCATGCTCCTCGAATGACTAGCCACGCGCCATCCCAGGAAGACCGTCAGAATAATCACTGGAATAAGTCTGTGTTCTGTGGTTCAGCTGCGGAACCCAGGTTTGGGAAGGCGTGTGCCGCACACATCTGACGTGTGGCAGGCACGTACTCAAATGCCTGTTGACAGGAAATGAAAAAAGAAACTTATCGACAAACTACCCGCCCAACACTGGGATCCCTGAGGTTTAAACCTCAAGCCAACGAGAGGATGAGTCCGGGTGCCTCACCCCATCTTCTCTGCACGAGACGATTTAAACCATTCAAATCGCCACCCACAGCACAACAGCCCGACAGCGCCGGAAGGACGAGGGGACGCACACATCTTGGAGCCAGAGGGGTGTGGGCACAAACCCCCGACAGGCCACCTGGCACAGCCCTGATCAAGTTTAACCCCCGAGTCTGGTTCCTACCTGCAAAGGGGCACGACACCACCCTTCCAGCCACAGCTCTACTGGCAGCAAGAAGGAGACGCGCTATGAAACACGTTCAAGTGGAAAGGCAGGTTCGGGCTAAGTACGAATGTAAGGAGACCCCTGGGACTCCGTGAAAGTGGGATACTAACCTCCAGCAAGGAGCTGAGAAGGCGGCCGGGATCCAGCGCTCCTGGTCTCACCGGACCCTACGTCCCCGCCTCTGCACCCAGCCAGACGGGCCATCGAGGCTCACCTCCCCAGGGAGCGCATCCACTCTCAGCAGCTTTAACTAGTCTTTCCTCCGAGACCCCCGCATGTATGCCTCCAGTCCAGACCTTTCTCCTTTCAAGACGAACAGCATTTCCACTTAGATATCATGGGCACTCGCCATTGAACTCCTGCTCCCTCCCCCCAGCCCCCCATCTGAGCTGATCACCACTCTGTTCTTACAGTTAGCAGCTCAGGCCAACCCTGGGGGTCACCCCTGCCTCCTCTTCTTCTCCTACGACCCTCGTCCGAGCAGTCAGGAAACCCTGTGGGCTCTGACCTTGACACTACGGCCAGGTCCAGCCACCTCTCGTCATGTGCACTGCGCCAACCTGGGTCAGTGACCTGGGTCAGTGACCTGGGTCACCAGGCCGGCACCCTGCACTCGCCAACGTACACACCAGAGTGTGTACTCTGAGGAACACTCAGGCTGGAATGCTTCCCTGCTCTGCTCCAAACTGCAATGACCACCCACTTCCCTCATGATCAAAGCCAAGGCCCTTACAAGGTCCCTAAGGCCCGAGGGCCTCCTGCTGTCTGCTCCTGTCATACCGGCCTCCCCACTATTCCCTGGACACACCTGCCTGATCCCCTCTCACCCCCCAAAGATCTGCTCGGCCAACTCCCTCACCTCCTCCCGTCCCAGCCTTCCTGTGAAGTCCACTGTCCCCACGAGGGCACCCCATGTGCCCTAGTTACCCCTGCAACCCAACCCCAGGGCCTGGAACTCCTGATGCCTCGGATTCTGCCCCCAGCACTCACCACCGCCTCTCGTCCTTCATAATTCACTAGGGACAGTGCGTATTGTCTGTTTCTCCCACCGGAAATGTGAGTATCACGGGGGTGGAGAGCTGCGACCTGGGTGACTAAAACAGTCGATATCTGTGAGGTCAATGCACGAACGTGCTTCTTCTGAGTTACTCCTCCCTCGTGACGTGGGAGCGCACATGGCTGCCCACCTCCACTTCTGTAAGGCTCCGGTGCCCACCGTGATCAGACTGTCTCTCTGAGTCCTGGTTCAAATTCTCGAGCTGGAACCAACTGGCTCAGCTCATCCTTCCAAGGCGGGCCACACGACACAGGGCAATGACCAGCTGCCCGTGTGAGCCACTAAGTACAGAAGGTCCTCTGGGCAAAACTGAAAAAGAGCAAAGCCACCTGGAGCCAGTCGGTGTGGGAGCAAAGGCTCTCCCGCGGGTCACGGCGCACCACACAAAGGTCCCCGAGAGCCTGCAGGGGCTGGGAGCTGCTGCGGGGTACGTCTGGCCCCCCCCCCCCCGGGAGAGCAGCACCCCACTCTCCGGTAGCTGCTCTCAACACTTCACTTAGAAGGGAATCGATTAAACTCCGCAGGCGGGCGGGCAGTCTGCACGGCTCCCCGCTCACTGCTGAGGGTTCTGTCACGATCTGAAGACAGAAGGAACTGAATGAGCCAGAGGGTTCTGGCCCAGGTCGCTGGTGAAGCTGCTCTTCGGGCCGCATCCTCTGAGGCCTGATGGGCTGCAGCCCACGGCCGCGCTACAGGCAGGAGACCTCAGCTCCTCGCCCCGTGGACCTCTCCCCACAACAGGGCGCCTGGTCTCCCAACCCTGGGGCAGAGCATCTGAGGAAGGCAGGGGAGGCGGGGGAGGCGGGGAGGCAGACCCACCCAAGGTCAGAAGGGACTCACCATCCATCCCTTCCAGCAGCCTGACAGCCCAGGGACGGCTGGACCTGGGCCTGTGACCCTGCAGGCGGGAGCGCGGGGCTGCCCTGGAGGTGCCCATCACAGGCTGGTCAGACCGAGTGCTGAGAACGGTTTGCCATTTTACAAGGTTGTAGGAAAAAAATGAAGAATGTGTGTCACAAACCACATCTGGCCCGCGAAGCCTCAAATGTCTACTGTGTGTGACTCTTCTGCAGAAGTCTGATGACGCCCAACACAGACCGTGTACTGGAGGTGAGTTGCTGAGATTCCGAGGGTAATTCTGACTGTATGCGATGGTCCCCTTGTGCCCTGACTTCAGATTAACCCCCAGGTGAGCGACGCTGCTGCAACGGACGCTCAGCCAACGGCAGCTCCGAACGCCGTGACAGCCACTAGGAAACGGACAACTCGCCAGAGACCGAGCAGAAAGAGACGATCGACGGCCTTGCCCGTAAGCACGTGCCTGACGAACTCAGCGAATGAATGAAGTGCTAGAAGGGCTCACCCTGAAAGCAGCATTCAGTGATCACGAAAGCATGAAAACCTTCAACGAAGGATTGCGCAACGACTCCCCACAGCTGAGATGTTCTGGGTGCGGACGCTGACAAACACGCCCCCCAGCACCCACCTCACGCTCTGCGAGGCAGGTGGATTAGCTGCCTTCGCTTTACAGACGGGAAACTGAGGCGGACAGAAGTCAGCGAACCTCCCCAGGTTCCCTGATCAGCACGCAGCAGACTGTTTCCACTCACAGCAAAGCACGTGCGAGTAAAGACCAGCTCTGCACCCCGAACCTCGTGCCGGAGCATCGGCCGGCTGAAGGCACGGGGGACAGACGGGAGTCCCCCACTGCCTCCCGCCCAGGGGCTTGAGGGACGCTCCCAGGCTCCCGATAAGGAAAAGCCGGACTGAACATCCCTGCTCACTCCCCTGCTCCCACTTCCCCGACGGCCTTAAAGAACATCTTCTCTGCGGTGTCTGCCTTCCACCCAGGTACCATCTCTCCTGAAAGTCAGCGCCCGGACCACCCCGTCGCCCACGGCCTCCCTAACGAGCTGGGTGCAGGGCACTGCTTGAGCCTGGGGCCACGGGTTCTCCCGCTGGGGCGGTGAGAGGCACAGAGGATGCCACTCACTGCTCTGGCGACAAACTAAAGGGCTGTCTGACACACGCAGAGGTCAGGACCCGGGACACCCCGCCGGCCACCACACAGAGCTGAGCTCTATGCCGCCCGTCTCCTACGTGGCCATCAGCAGACCTCGCTCCGAGTGCTCTCTGAGATGGCCCCTCGTCTGCTCTTCTCAGATTCGCGAACCTGAGGGAAATGACTTGCCCAGGGCTACACAACCCTTTCTGCACCTGGCGCCTAGGACGTCACCGTGCCCTGTGTCCCCGGCTGCGGGGCCGTGCGTAGCTCCTTGGCCTCCTGACACGGGGGTGTCTGGGCTCCGTCGGGGCCCCTTCTCGTCCCTCACTCTCTCCCCTGGTCGTCTCGCCCAGTCTCACGTGTCAGACTCAAAAAAGCCTCGACTTCCCCGAACCCCAGATTCCTACACCTGACTGCCTACGGCCACCTCCTTCTAGATCTCCAGCAGACACCTCAAACCTAACTCCCGATCTCCCCCAGGCTGCTCACGGGCACTGCTCTTGCTCACAACGGCCAGGATGCTGGCGCCAAGACGTCAGAGTCAGCCTTGAGCCTCTTTGTGTCTCATACCCCATACTCAGCCCCTCAGCAAACCCCACTGGCTCTCCCTCCCGTCTCCTCACAACCACCTTCGAGGCTCTACGTGATCTGCCTACTACTCCCTGACCTCACTGATCAGCCTCCCGAGCCCACTCCACTCCAGCCACACGGCCTCATGGTCGTCCTAAGACACGCCGGCCGCTCCCACGCGGGCCATCAAAGCAGCCAGGCCTCCGTCCAGCGCCCTGGCTCAGACACCCTCTCGCTCCAGCTCCTCGCCGCCGAGCACCCCTCCTTCCCGCCCCCTATAAAGCTAACCACCCCTCCCCAGCCCTGGACTTGCCATCCCCTTCCCTGCCTCCTCTCTGAATGACGCCTGCCATCCCCCAGCCTGTGCATTTTGCTTGCTTACGTGTATACACACTATAGACTGACAGGGCAGGGATGTCTTCATTTTTCATTAGGCATCCCCTGTGCCTAGAATGGTGCCTGGCGTAGGACCCATTCCATAAATATCTCCTGAATGAACATCCCTCCACCCATGAATGAATGAATGGCTACAGAAACCGCGGAGTGTTGTTGGCACGGTGTCCCACCTAACGGTACAGGACGACTATTTAAAGGCTCTGCACTCAGCGGCACAGGTTCTTCAAACCTTGCATCATCTGTTTTCTCGTCGGCGGTGTTTATGAGGCCTGGATGTGCATGTGGCAGACGAGAAACCAGAAGGCCCGGCAAGGCACTTCCAATTATAACAATGGAGCAGCTGAGTGGGATATTTAGGTCCTCTCCTGGCCTGAAAATTTAAGGATGCTTCTGGTGACTGATGAGTCACACTTGCTTCCGAGTTCCAGAGCAACGAGGACAGCAGAGAGCACCTGAAACAAAAAGACCCTGTAGACCGGGGGTTGGCCAGCTTCTGCCCGCAGCCTGGACACCACCAGCCTCTTGGTATTCTGTTTCCAGCCCGCGAGCAAAGGATGCTTTTCAGAGTGTTTCAGGGGCTTCGTTTTTGCTGGTTACATAAGGTCCTACACAACAGTCCTGGTTTTGCCTGCGATATCCACCACCTGGCCCTGTAAGAAGTTTACCCGCCCCTGACACGGATGAACCATCCCGGGGCAGATTCCTCAGCTGCTGACACAGGCACCGGGGCATTTCAGCGTGAATCCAAAATCACGTGCCCCAAAAGCAGTCGTCAAAAGGTAATGACGTACGAAGTGGCCACCGGCCATTGCTATTATCTTAAATGATGGTGACACCCTCTGTGCAGCTCGAAAAGAAACCAGCAAACACGGAAACGCGTTTTGCTCATGTTCCCAGGGTAAAGCACATCCTAAAGCCAATGGCGAGGGATAGATATTGTTCTAAATTTGGAAACATCTGATGACAAAGCGAAGTTTCCTTCCCTTTTCTTACCCACACCCAGAACAACACCCCGCGCTGCTCGTGAGAAAAATTCCTGCACATTTACAGTTTCCATTCCCCACACCTGATCTTTCGCTTAAGAAAAGGGAGCCCTTCGTGCGCACAGAACTACTCAGTGTCAGGCTTGGTGCCGGGGAGCCACGTGCACCGCTGTAATGTTACGCCCCAGCATATCGCTGCTGTCTGACCAGCACCTGTTATTGTATCATACACTGCACACGTGAGAGGTGTAACCTACGAGCGTTCCGCACACAGGACAGTGAACACACGTCCACGACTGTAACATAACTATCAAACATGTAACCACAGGACACACGGCGCATGGTGTTGTTTCGTGTTGTTATCACATGATTATATCGTTGTTGCATCGTTTACTGTCCCACCACAGGAGACACCGAGCCACAGACGAGCTGTGGGACTTGAGACAAGTTCCTTCATTTCCCTAAGCCTTGACTTCTTCGCTGGTAAAATCGGGGAATCGTTTTTAGAAGATTTTTACCGTTCCTCTTCCAGATCAAGCCTGCGATCTGTAAGCATGGGAAACCACCTTTGCTCCGAACACTTCTCTTACCCTACACACCCAAACGTGGCTTGGAACCTCACTGACGGCCAGGCGCAGACACCTGTGTCTTCGTCCATCACACCCCCACGCCCAGACGCCCTGCACGTGTCCACTCCCGCCGGCCCTGCCGCGAGCTGTTTAACAGCTGGGTGTCTGTTTCAGTAACATCTGGGCGGGTGCCTCCATCGAGGGCAGCAGTCGGGGAAATGGGAACCAGGCGCCCTCCACAGACGTGGGGAAGAGTGGGAGCTGGGCCATTAGTCACACTGGGTCATTAGTCGCGCTGCCTAGCGGTAAGCATCACACTAACAAGTGCTAATCACGCTTCTGGGCTCAATCTGTTCCTTTCATGTGAGGAAAGGACTTGATAATCATTGCTCCCCAGGAGGCAGAAGATGAAAGTTGTGGTGGTGAACGGGCATTCCTAAACCAGGCTCAGGCCTCTCTTCTCTGAAACCCAGCACTCGAATGCGACGGAGCCAAGTCCAACGCGAAGGACCATGGGAACAGAGAATTCTGAAACAAAAAGATTCTTAGCACCGATAATTCTGAACGCCCCACACCCTTTCCCTGAGCCCCATGTCATCGAGCAACTCATCACTACAGCACTAATAAACATAGTTTAAGTTTTACAAGAGAAAATTTCAAAATGGGAGCAGTCAACGCAGGCGTGGTTGTGGCTGACATGTTTAAGGGTCACTCATGAAAATGTCAACAGATAAATCCCCCTTGGAAAACAACATGGCAAGAGCCTCAAAGCTACTCCTGTGTTCCCGGACTGGGAGCTTTACACCGAGAACTTATCCTAAAGAAACCACCCGGTGGAATCACAAACGTATATGAGTAAAGCACTTACTGCCGCCTTACCTATAACCGCAAAAGAGGGGAAATAATCCTGATAACCAGCAACAGATACCAGAGAGTGACATACTAAGTTACGGAACGTCGACATGATGGACTGTCATGATCACCACGGTAGCTGCGAAGACCACGAGAGGCATGAAAGCGAAGAAACAATGATTTGCATGAAATGAAAAACATGCATGCATGTGCAGCTGCTACGGCAACGTAGCGGCAACAGCTAAGACTTCGGCTCACTCACGATGTTTTAGGTTCTTTGGATTCAGACACTCAAATGCACTTCTTCGCACTGTTTCAATTTTTTCTAATTTTTTTCTTTAATAATGTACCATCTTTTCAACTAAAATAAAATGTAACTTCTCTGTATTTAATCTAAAAATAGCACCCGTAACAAACACTTAGTGGACACTTACTGTGTGCCAGGCACTGTCCTAGGCACTCTATGTCACCCACAAGGTAGGACCCTTTACAGATGAGGAAACCGAGGCCCAGGAGTTAAGTAACTCACCCAAGATCAGCCAACTAGGAGTCGGACAGCAAGGATTCACCCCTGGCCACCCAGGCTCAAGTGCATGCTCTTCACCACTATGTAAGCATGAAAACCATTTCGACACTACCCAGAATGGGAAGACGGACTGTCCTGATTAGCTTACTATTCCAGTCAACTGGGAGCAGCTCAGTTACGTCTGGTCCTGCAATAACCGTTTGCAAAGCGATCCGACACCACACGAAGCCCCGGTGACCACCAGGCCCAGCAGAACTGACGCCTCCTGCAGGGACTGGGCACCTGGGGGACTTGCAGAGATGAGCGGCAGTGGCCCGTGCGACGGCCACCGACTCACAGCCTGCAAAGGCCCCTCTGAGGTCACCTGGCATGTGATGCCTTCAACTGAGAGGACACAGACAGAGGTGGCCGAACCATGCCCCCAGTTGTGACTGGGACAGAGCCAGGCCTGTGATCCACGTCCATGGACCTGGTGAACGTGGGTTCTCTCTATTACGCAGTGTATGGGAAGAATCACTATCACTCATTAAATGCTTACTGCGTGCTAAAGGCTAAACCCTCTTTACGTGAATTATCTCATTTAATTCTCCAAGAGTCCTCTGAGGCGGGAGTTATTTTTCTCATGCAGAGACCAGGAAACGAGCTCACAAGTGTGATGCTGTGCGGCTCGCTGCACTCTGCAAGCAGGCACTAGCCGGGTGGCAGGTCCTTGAGCGTTCAGAGTACTTGCCTGAGACCAGGACACCAGACACGCTACGCCCCTAAACTGATGGAATAAAGACCAGAAAATGGATGCTGGGAGGGGGCCGGCTTCAGCCCTGGCCAGAAAAGCCTTCCTGTTGATTACCTGGCACACAGGCATCCCAGAAGATTCTTCCCCACCTCGCTGCAGAGGCAAGTCTAAACACTTAGCCGACTGGAATCCAAACAATTACAAATCTGCCCCACAGCACAGGAACCAGGGAGCGGGTGGAAATTATGCAAATCCCGACCCCTGACCCTGCCCCGGCCTGGCGGCCAGTCTCCTTCCCAGCACTGCTAACCCCACCGGCAGCTCTCCTGGGAAAGGCACTTTCCGTCGTCAGCTCTTCCACGGAGGGTGTTAATTTCCCAGCTCACACCAACCGGGTACAAACATGTAACCACGAACATCTCCGTTTACCAGGCTGGCGCGGCCCCGAGCTGGGGTCTGAAGGGGTAACAATTCAATTTTCAATCCGAGGAAACGCGGACTGATTTGAGCACCTTGTGCGCCCAGACCCTTGGCAGGTGAACCACCACCTCCTAAACCCAGAACTGCTGTGGGCAGAGGAAGCTGAATCTAGTTTCATCCCGTGTCTTTACTTCAGGCAGAAAAAGGAAAAGAACGAGCATTTCCAAGCCCCGTAGAACCAGCACACACCTGCCAGCGTTGCAAGCTACCATGTCTTGAGCACCTACTACGCACCAGGAACCAGGCTCTGCCTTTCATACCTCGTTTATACCCGCAGTAACAGTGGGAACCAGAAAGCACTAGTTCCATGCACTCGCAGAGGGCACCAAGTGCCACACACGGTGCTAGTGTGGAGGACAGAACAAGGATCCTGACAGACAGCCCCCGGGAGGCTTCCGATCGGGCAGTGTGGCAAACAGATCAATACAAGGCAAATCGCTGTGCTGAGGGCCGTAAGGAAATAAATAGCACGGTAAGATGCATTTTCATTTAGAGAAGGCCACTGGACAGATCAGGGAGGGGAGGGGAGGAGGCAACTGGGTTACAAAACTCACTTGTTCAAGGTCAGATGGCAAGTCGGGGGCAGAGGTCTGCTGGCTGGGACTCTCAGGATCCCCGGCAGCCACTGCCTTAGCCTACCTCCCGTCCTATTGTTTGTATGGCAGCCTGCTGCTGACTAGGGTAAAACAAATGACTCCAATTTCTCAACCACTGCAGGCACCCATTACTGTAAAAGCCAAAAAGGGCATGCTGTTTGTCTTTTTCCTTTCTTTCTTACATTTGGCTTCTGAGAGCTGTAAGAAAAACGAGAACAGGAGGAGTCAGAGTCATGTTGGCCCCCTGAGATGGGGCAAGTCCCAGAGTTTAAAATCATCAGGGGGACATCTCTCTCCTGGGTGCAAAATGCTCTTCAGGGTAACAGGGGCAGCAGTGGTGAGATTCACATTTCTCAAACTGGCATCCTGTCACTTCACTGTTTCAACTTCCCAGGTGTGCGACCTAGAAACCGAAGTGTGGATGACGTACAGGGCGGGAAATGGCTGTCCCTTCAGAATGTCCTCGGGGCTTGCCCTTCCTAATCACGGCTGTCCGGGTCTGTCATCGAGGGGCACCAACAGCTGGACAGAAGTCAAGCAGCCTGTACTGTCCCCGCTGCCTGGAGCGAGTGCACAGGAGGACCAGCCCGATCAGCTGTCCACCTGACCCCAGAGTGGACGCTGACCCTGTGCTGCTCACCTTGGAGGCATCGGCCGTGCTGAGATTCACAAACGCAAGGCCTGCAGACTGCAAATACATTCGGGTCAGGGGCCCGACCTAAACACTGCTCTAAAATGGCATTTCCAAAACACAAACCACCGTCAGTGACAAAGACAAACAGGTCCACTGTGAAGGGCCACGCACACCTTGTCACCGCGGCTGGGAAGGCAAGCCGCCCTCCCAGGGTCTGACACTCGCAAACAGCACCCTGCACTGGCAGACGCACTCCTGGTCGATGGGACCCGTGAAGACTCAGAAACCGGGGGCGACGCCACCCTTTTATCTCCAATCCACCAAGGATCCTACTACCAACGCTGGCCCTACAACTCCTCTCATGTCAGCTACTGACGACGACTAAAACAACAAAATGAAACAGGAAGCTTTCTTCACCGCTGTCTGTTAATCCAGCTGCTTGCCACGAAAACTTTAAGTTTTAAATCTTACACATTTTTCTAAGGAAAACCAGAGGCAATCCGAAAGTAAGTGCATGACGTTCCTGTGATTAAGTGGTGCTTCTGGACGAACACCAGCGCTGCTCTTGGTGGCTAGTGACACCAGGCCACATGGCACTAGAGAGCGCTGCACCCCGACTCACCCCGTCAATACCCCTGCCTGCTACGACCCACCCTTCTAGAGGGTGCTGCACTATGACGTCCTAATCAGCAACTGGTTTTTATTTAATTAAAAAATACATTAAAAATACATATAACAAACCTCATACATTTGTTACCTGAAATCTAACATTTGTTAAACTGACCCTACTTGTGCTTATCTGCCCGACCACTGAAAAAGGACATTTTCCTACGTGACTCGTCACCACTATCGCACGTAAAACATGCAGAAGTTCCAAATACCATCTACTACCCAGTTCACGTTCACATCTCCCGAACAGCCCCCCGACGTCTCACTGCTGCTCTACTCACCCCAGGATCCGACCACGGACCACTGAGGACCGCCTTCCTCCGAGTCACTTACCAAAGGACGACGGGTGAAAAGCCAGGCGGGCTGAAACTTGGCAGGAAATCAGCCTCTCATCTATTTTCCCCTTTAAAAAGAAAATCGCTACACCCTGACCACAAAAGACAACTACCGTTAACATTTCCACGCGCTTCCTTCCAGTTTAATTTTTAGGTACATCAGCACCCACCCACATACGCGGCTGCGATCAGACTGTCTTGCTACAGGTCAAGTGCTACCTCCACTTTCTTTTTTTTTGGCAACTGGAGCCAAAACCGTCAGGACCTGATGAAGTCGGAGGGCACCGTTTCTGACAGTCAGACACACCTGGCAGGTGTGTCTGCGGGGTCGGAGACGGTGAAAAGAGGCGGCTGAATGCGCCGAAGTCCGAGCCGCCTCGGGGGACACTGCTGGAAGGTCCTCCAGTCCCGGGCACACCACAGCGTGGCTCCGTGGTCCCACCGGCTTCCTCCTCAGAGAGCCACAGAGCAGGTGTGACACATGCTGCTGCCCTACATCCTGGGCGTCTAGGGTGGATAAACGTGAGATTTTTTTTGCAGAAGGTACTCCGAACTGTGGAAAACAGAATCCATATATTTAAAAGCTACTAGGAACGCGTTCTAAACCAAACTGTCACACAAGATTCAAACTCCTGGACATCGAAATTTTTATTTGGAATATTTTTCAAAATGAAAAACTTTCAGCCAAGAGACACGTTTTACTGAATAAAATCTCAGGGGGAACTAAATTCTCAGCCAACCCACGCCGTCAAACTGAGACGTGAACCGTCTGATTCCTCAGAACTCCGCTGATGTTCTGGAACCCAGGTTGGACGGCGAGCCCTTCCCAATCTGGAAGGTGCTTCCCGAGCAGTTTGGCTCTGGTTGTGAGCCAAAGCATCCCAGCCTCCTTCCCTCCTCCGGGAGAGGAGGCCCAGGGCCTCTTACCTTGTTTCCAGGGGCACAGATGGCTTCGTTTCGGGGGCTTCTGATTTGCAATAGTGTTGCCCATCCTACAGCCAGAGGATACAGGGCCCTTCTGGGCCCCGGGGTCCTTGCTGAACCGCGAAGAAGGACCGCGTCACTAGCTGAAAGGGGAGTCACCTCTCGGGGATCCCGATCGCCCAGCAGACAGCCCTGGAGAAGCCTTACGAGGAAAACTGAGTCCACTCTGAAGGTCTCTGCCTCCTGCCTTTCAAGCCCTCTCCGCTCCCAGGGAGGAAATCGGAAGAAAAGGCTTGGTGTGGCCCTGAGGGTGGGTCTCAGGAACCGGCTATATTAAGAAGCCCTCTCCTCGGCCCCTTCCTCTGATCCATTACTCATCGGCAGGGCAGCAGCCTCCCAGAATGAACCTGAACCGTATCTCCAAACGCTCTCAAGCCTGCTTTTGTCTGGGGGGAGGAGTGGGCCATCAGGTGACCGGGAAGCGGAAAGGTAAAAATGGACCGATTCTGCCAGGAGAAACGCTGTCACACGGACTCTAGAGTCACACCTCCTTTTTAAGGTTCTCGTCCGCAGACTGGTGTGCGTCAGCAAAGATTTCACCAGAGAAAACGAACTGATTCCGTTAGGACCGTGTTTCCAAACGCACAAACATCGAAATGGAAGCTACACCTCAGCGTCCGCAGACAGGGACACCGCAGAGGACACGCACGGCGGAGGGCTGTCTGGTTTGGAAATAACTTTTCTGGAGAAAGTATCGCACCACCTATGTTTTGAACAAAAGGTTTTCTGGGGTTTTCTGGGACAAAAGGAGGGCACGAAATTGTATACTTTTATTTTGGTAAAAAGGAAGTGTCCCCCGAGGCAAGGTAGATGGAAAGATGTCCCCGATTTCGACCCCAGAGTCTGAGGTCAACACCCGGAGGCCCAGCCACCGACCGGTTCCAACCCCGGCCCTGCCACGTGCTTCACCGACTGAGCACAGCAGCCTCAGTTTCCTCATCTGTCAAACGGGCCTAATTCCAGTCCCACCCCCTCAGGTGTAATGAGGATCAAATAAAATGTCTATGAAGTCCTTAGCACGCTGCCCGCCACCTGGGAATCCCCTGGTAAAGACTGATTGTCAGTGTTTCTGTAATCTTAGATCGTGAAACTGTTAGCTCAGAAGGCAGATTCCTGGCTTCACTTTAGCCAAAGGCACACGATCAAAGGGAGTTTCGTCCGCTGGTGTCGCATGGTACAACATGGGAGCAAATTATGGAACGAGAGTAAAATTCAAAGACGATATTCCCTCAAAAGACCCAGAGAACCAGACAGACCGAGTTTAAGAGGCACCGAATGCCACTTGGGGTCTGGCTGTTCGGGGCGCTGTCCCAACCCCCAGGTGTCACGGCCATCGTGGTACCAGCCCCGCCGGTCCTGAGGGAGGGAGAAATAATCCTGCCAGAGCATGAAAGGAATGAAGGCAATCCAAACCTCCACGCGCGCTTAACGTCATGTCTGCTGACCTACGGGGCAGAAACCACGTTTACAAAACCACGGCCTTGACCCCCAGCTTGGGAAAGCCAAGGGCCCGTGTCCACTTCAGCCCTCCAGCGACTGGGCCAGAGAGGGACAGGCAGACGCAGGAGGGCTGATCTGATCACTCACACTGCCGGGCAGAGCTCTTCCCCTACTGGTGGCCCGGTCCTGGCCAGGGCATGGAAACAAAGCAGGTGACTCGGCCAACAGCAGCTCAGCAACCCCTCAAACCTCACCCCACCTTCCCGTGCACTGGGAAGAGGCCAGGTTCCCTCTGAATGCCCTGACGACTGTCCTCAGGCAAGTTTCCCACACCAGTGTGACACACGACCTGATTTCTTCCTCGAGATTCAGAGTTCAACATATGTGCAAAAGCACAATAGGTCAAAGAAGCTCGACCTGGGGACCTGCAGTTTAAGTCTCGTTTCACCTAAAGAAAGTTTTAACTTACAAACATGTGGCAAACGACTTGGCAAATGCTCTGCACAGATGCCACCCAGCACGCAGAATACCCGCACACAGTAGGTGCTTAATAACTCTCCGTGAAACAAATGGGCGGACAAGTAAAGGAATAAACAAATGAACAAACGAGAGTACACACACACACACACACATACACACACACACACGCGCACACACACGCACACACGCGGGCTGCCCCTGGAGCGGGTCAGCCAGAGTTCCTAATTCATAAATAAACCCTCCTTCCCACAGGAGCCAGGGCTGCGGGCCTGCTGCAGCGCCGTTTCGTCCCTGTCCCCGCATCCCTCGGCCCAGGCAGAGTCCCCTCCCCCCGCCCTTGGGGTTTCATCTGAATCTTTTTCACTTCCCCTGTGAGGCCGTAAAACCCCTGAAGTCAGGAACCATGTTGGGGTCGGTTCCTCATCTCCTTGTGCGCACACAGGACAACAGGTCGCAGCGGGGGCCTGAGCTGAAGTCCGGTTCTGCTATTCCTCAGCTGGGGGCTGCCACACTGACAACTGTTTAAGAGAAACTGCATCCCAAGTCCCGAGCAGCTAATTTACTGATGACCCTTCCAAACGAACTAGACATTTCCTTGAGAGAACAGTTTTGAGATGAGGATCCTGTCACAGGTTCAGCTGCTTCTCAGGTCACCAGGGCCTCCCAAAATGACTCAAAATGGCTGGGGTGGTGGAAGGGAAACAGAGTGTCCTAACCCGAAGAGCTGCTCACTAATTCCTAGCCTGGAAGGAGTCATCCCCAAAGGTGACAGGCTCACAATCCAAAATGGCCAAGCCAACCCATCGCCAGCCCGCACCTTAGGGAGACGATCCGGGGCTCTAAGAGATGAGACGAATCAAAAGTGAAGTGCCCCCAGAAGCTGAACGCTCACGCACTGCCCACTGCACTGCCCACGTGTTGTGTCCCCACGTCTGGCACAGATGCCTCGAGGATGCTGTGCACGTCGTGCTCCCTTCGATCAGACCGCACCTGGCCGTGTTCTCGAGGTCAGTCCCAGAAACGTTACTGTCGTAAGCCCCACATGGCAGGGCCTAAGGTGACAGACGGCAGGATCGTCTCCCCAAACAAGCCCCTCCCGTTTTACAGACGGGGGTGGGGTGGGGTGGGGTGTCGAGACTACACACTCAGGAGGGCCAGGGCCAGCCCCAGAGCTTTTCCCCTTGGCTGGGAAATCTGCTACCCACTTGGTGACCAGAGGAGGTGGCAGAGCAGTGGGAAGGGCCGGCTGTGGAGGACGGCTGCCCTGGTTTGACTCTGTGTGGGGACTTGCCCGCTGGGTGACGGGATGGGAACTTAAGCCCCCGGGGCCTGAGTTTTTTGGCATGTGTAAAGGGTGTGCTGTTAGGCCGCCTGCTTCGCAGGGCAGGAAACATGTTTAAAAA
The DNA here is from genome assembly GCA_030015415.1 of Cynopterus sphinx. Classification (NCBI taxonomy): domain Eukaryota; kingdom Metazoa; phylum Chordata; class Mammalia; order Chiroptera; family Pteropodidae; genus Cynopterus; species Cynopterus sphinx. The sequence continues at coordinate 127,885,766 of CM057385.1, forward strand.
GTGCTCTCATGCAGCGTGAAGAGCTCCTGGTGCTGTTTTCACTGTTTTGTTACATACAGCTTTAGGCACAAGGAAACACCTTTACCCTTTAAGGAACTCCCCCCACCACGCACACAGAGCAGGGAGATCCGCCCCAGCATCTGGCAGTAACTCATTCCCTCGGTGCAAATGAAATAAAATTTCACTTACAAACCCTTGTGCCACGGTAATGGCATTTTCGTGGTGGAAAGTGACGCGAGCCAGGGAGTTGTGAAGTCGGAAACACTTCACAGAGAGCCCTCCCCTCCACACGAGGTACCCCCGGACTCAGAAGAGACCCGAGCCAGGGGGTCCTGCAAGGCCCAGCTCACTTCCTCGGGGAGACTGAGGCAGAAATCAGGGCTCGGAAGGGCAAGGCCGGCGACGGCTGTGAAGTGCACATGCACCTCCCAGAGGCAGGGAGACAGGCCCGGCTCCCCAGTGGGCGCCCCGGAGCTGCCACGAGGCTTTGTGCATGGAATTTGTCTGCTGGGAGGAAAGTCTGATGCTGGTCACTTCCCCTCCAGAGAAAAGAACAACAATACGAGGAAGCGCCAAGCACTATGGGAATGTTCCAAGTGGGAGCTCCAGCTCAGTCCAGGACATAAACAAAGGGGAGCGACGAGCCTGGAGGTCAGGCCCGGCGAGCACTGAGGCAGAAAGTCTGGGAGCCGGTCCTCGGGGACCACAAAGACCGTGCTTTGAAGTGACTTCTCTGCCCAGCCCTGGAGGAAATCATGGAAGGCGCAGGCACACCTCACAAGTACGTCACAGGAAGCACAGACTGGGATCCTCGATGACACACTCGCATTCCACAGGTCAGTCAGGGCTCAGGGAGAGTCAGGCGACACGCACGAAGAACCACCGTGATCGGTGCTGGAAGTTCAGGTAGGGGAGCACGCCCAGCGGGGTGACCTGCTCTCATCTGGGAGGTCAGGGAAGGGTGAGGAGCGGACCAGGCAGAGGGGTGAAGAGCATTCTGGGCGGGAGCAGCATGTGCAAAGGCCCTGCGCAGCTGGAGGGACGCGAATGGGGAGAGGGGGCTGGGAAGAGGACGGGCAGGGATTCATCTCACGGGCTTCAGGGTTCCTAAGGTGTTGGCCAAACCACGTGTTTGTTTTTCCGGGAAGAGACGTTCGTGACTTTTGATCAAAGTCTCAAGAGTTTCAAAGGTTAAGAACTACAGAGCTAGCCCAACCCCCCCATTCAGAAATGAGAAAGCAGGTCCAGAGAGGGACAGACATCCCCCGAGGTTTCACAGATGGCCCGAGCACCCAAACCCCTGACTCCTGCGCTGGTGTTTGCCACGCCAGCCAGCAGCCTCACTTCGGCAGGGGCGTGTCAACCACCACAAAGAGCTAATCCTCGGCGAACGCTGATACTGCACCCCAACGAGGCTGCTTTCTGCCCAGGCCTACAAGCGACGCGGCACCGTCACGACCGTGCAGTTGGCCAGTCCACTTCCTTGGGGTCAAACTCAACCTGCAAATCACAGGGGCCAGAATCTGCCCTCCGCCTCCAATCCCAGGGCACCCCACGAGCCAGCTGCTGGGTTTTCGGGGAACGCAGCAGACGCTGGTTCACTAAAGGGTCATCGAGGCAGAGCTCTCGCCCCGTAATCGGCCTCAGAGAAGTTGTTTTTAAAGTCAGGCCTGGGCCAAGAACTAACTCTAGTCTTCAGGACACGAGAGGGATAAAGCTCATGCCTCTATTTTTATCAATTCCACCTGGAATTGAGAGACAAGGACTATTTTTTTAAGGGAAGAAAAACAGCTATTTTCTCCTCCGCCACTTATTTCTTGATTATTTGGACCACGTGGGGGCGTGCCTAAGTGTGTGTGTGGAACTCTTCTTAACCTTCGGATGCCCCCACGCTACCTTTCCACCTTCGTCTCACGCTCCCCACACAGGGGCCTTGACTTTGGCCTAAGACTTGATGCCATGCTCAGTGCCGCACCTGCCTGCCTGCCTGCCTGCCCTGTACCTCACCGCCCTCCTCTCCAGCTAAGCGAATGGACCCCAACAGTGGACGTCCAGCACACTCAACGGGCTACTATTGAGAGGCCCCACAGCCACCGCTTCGCTTGGACCATGATGGCATCAGAGGAGACGACACCCACCGGCCCGCCCCACCTCCAGGGCCTGCTGTCTCCTGCCCTTCACAGCACCTGACCTCCAGGGTCGGCTGCCCAACCTAAGCATCTAAGTATGGGCTCTGACCGAGCGAAGCGGGCCTGGGAGGGCCAAGCTACACCACCCGAGTCTAAGAGGCACTTCCCTGTGTGCACTTTAACCCCCTCATTCAACCAAAAGCTCCAACTCTGTGCCAGGCCCCTTCCTGGGCTCCGGCGGAAGAGCCGCTGACAAGGAGCTCACCACCTAGCGAGGAAGGAGACCGTAAAAACAGCAAGTAAACACTACATGGAAAAAAAAAGTTGGCATTAGCAGGTAGTGAGGAGACAAAGTGACAGAGTGCCACTTGGACCCCGTGGTTAGAGACAGCCTCTCGGGGGCGACACGTGAACGGAGACCCTAAAGGGGCGAGGGAGCTAACGTGTACCCAGACCCATGGCCTCAGTGCGCCCTACCACGGCTCCAGGTTATCAAGGAGGAACTGGTTAAGAGCAGGGGTGGGGAGCAGCGTCCCCCAGGTCACGTAATCAGCACTTGCTGGGAACAGCATTTGGACCCAGAAGTCTGATGGGCGTCCGGGGGTGCACTCCAGGGTACTCCAGGGCGTCCGGGGATGCACTCAAGGGTAGTGCCTGGAGGAAAAGCCCCAGGGCCCGCGTGGCTGAGAAACAGCGGCAGGAGGCAGCGGTAAAGGCGGACCGGGGGCCAGCGTATGGGGGCCACAGGCCACAGTGAGGACTTCGGATTTTATTCACAATGTAACGGGGGCCACTGGACACTTCGGAACAGGCCTGATTTGATCCGACTGACACACTGGAAACTGAATGAAAACTGGACGACTCTGAGGATACAGTGGAAGCCAAGAAGCCAGTCAGGCAGGCACCGTGGGAGTCCAAGGGTCAGCAGTGGCCCGGAGTAAGTGTCAGCAGAGGAGGGGTGAAGGGGCTGGAGTCCGGAGGCACCCGAGGACTCACCGATGGACCGGATGTGGGTTGTGACTCCAAGATTCCCGAGCCTGAACATCTAGGTCGAAAATGGCATTATTTACTGTGATGCTCCCCGGGAGGAGCGAGGTAGGCGGGGGCAAGGTGGAGAAGAATCGTGTCACGTCCGAGCGCTGACGATGCCCACGTGGAGAGGGTACGTGGGCAGTCCTCGGGTCAGGGGGAGAGTTCAGGCCTGACATACCTTTGGGAGTCCCCAGTATTTAGATGGCATTTAGAGACAAAGAAGCAGACCGGCGGGCCCCAACCGTTTTTGGCACCAGGGACCGGTGCTCCTACGAGAATCTAGCGCCTGCTGATCCGAGGCGGAGCCGAGGGGGTGATGCTGGCACTGGGTAGCGGCTGTGAACGCAGACGGAGCTTCTCTTGCTGCTCCTCCTGCTGCGTGGCCCGGTTCCTAATAGGCCACGGACAGTACCGGTCCGCGGCCCAGGGGTTGGGGACCCCTGGACTGGACTGCCGAGGAAGAGATCAGAGGACTCTGCCCTGGGCCGTTCCAAAACTGAGGGTTTGGAAGAGGGAGAAGATGCAGACAAGGAGGGCCGAGACCACGTGTCCACGCGTTACGGGACAATCCGCACGAAGACAACTGGGACGACGCCGGTTAGCATCTACCACCACGTTTCCCACGTTTCCCACCACGTTTTAGCCATAATTCCAGTGTTAGGGTTTGGTCTTCCAGCTCCACGTGCTCAGCGTTGAAACATCCTGCTAATCACGATGACTAACACGGCAACCTAGTTAATTAGCTAACGTCCCAGGGCACGACATACATGCCGTCTGCGATGCATCAGAGGCTTCTTCCCGACTGCCGATCCCCGGCCATCTCTGTCAGAGATAGTTAGATCCCCGTGTTGTGTTGTTGTTTACCTCATCACGCGGCTGACGAAGCGTGCACTGGGAGAAGAGGTGTCAACACGGCCATTCTCCTGTTCACACGTGCTTGTCCGTCACCTCTTCTTCGGTCTGTGGTGTCTCAGCCGTTCATCCCCTGTGAGGGTCTGCCTCGGCACTGGGGAGCACCTTCCGCCCAGCTCCCCCACGCGCCGGGTGCTCGAGCCAAATAAACCTCCGGGCCTCACCTGCCTCACCTGTGACACGAGGCCACGGCCCCTCCCTGCAGTGCTGCGGAGAGGGCCGAACACACGCAGCACGGCTCCTGGCGCCCACAAAGCAGCGTTTTTATACCTTTACTATTACTTCTCCTCCTCTTCCTCCTCTAAGGGCGACTTTTTAGGGCAAATCCCGGCCCCCCTTCCATTCCTCTCCACACTTAAACAGTGATCCCAAAGAGCGCCCCCAACTCACCCACCAGCAGCATCCCCCAGAACCTGTTAGAAACGACAATTCTCAGTCCAACTCCTGACCCGAGTCAGAAGCTGGGGCTAGAGCCCTGCTGGGGACGGGCAGCAACCTGGGACACGTAGCGGGTCCTCACGACAGGCGCCGCCTGGCCCCAGATGACCCTGCCATCAACCCCCACTAACACTACAGGCTGCAAGTTACCAATTTGTCATAAACACGAAGCTTCCTGCCGGTTCTGGCTGTTTTTCTTTAAACATCAAACACATCCCTTGAATAAAAATGAAACTTCTTAAAAAATGCAATCGCCATCCATCTACAGCAACGGGGAAAACCAAATCTCTGTCCAGCGTGACCCAGACCAGTGTTCCTGTGTGATTATCTTTCCAACTTTCCCTGGAACTCGACACGAACCCTAATATCCTTCCTGCCCAGGCCATAGAACATGAACTTAAGATCTGGTTACCCTAATTTCCACCCTACGGAAAACACGTGGTTGTGCGTACGTGTTTATCGTTGTTTAAACCGAACTGTCCCGGATTTTGATGCTTCCATGAGTTGAGCGATTGGAACAAAAGGAGTGGCAGATGCCCGCAGGGGGAATGGGACCAAACCCAAACCGGCTGACCCCCCTGCAGACTCTACGGCTTGATCCTACGCCAGAATGGGCTAAATTTTCGAATGAGTTCTCTCGTGGCAAACCCAGACCCTCGCCGGTACTGGAGGGTGGAACCCGGTCGTGTTAAACGATTCCTGCCTCGGTGTTTCCCCATCCACACCGGGGCACGTGTGAGAGTGACAGGGAGGGAGGGCGCTATTATTAATTCTGCCACGACAGCAGATGTAGGCTGGGAGGTGTGATCAGCACCCCATCTGTCGCAGGCTATCTGAGCACAGCGATCCTCAGCGTAATCTTCCTCTGGTGTCCCGACATCTGACTGTGAGGCTCGCACAGACCTGCGTTTGGAAGCCAAACTCCAGAGTCTGACCCTTCAGAGGCCAGGTCTTGCTCGGAGGGGACAGCTCGGGCCAGTGGCAGTGAGAGCCACGACCACGGGAGCCTTGGCGTATCTGTCTCCGTGCCCCCAGCACCTACTGCCTGAACTGCAGACAGCAGGTGATCAGCAAACGAGCGGAAAGAACGAATAATGTTTCCTATGGCATTCCCTGACTCTAGGGGTTTACTTCTCCAGTTTACCTTGTGAAATCAGAGGGCGCTGTTTTGTAATCCATCCTGTTAACGTAGTTTATTTGTCACTGTTTCCTGAGAAATACTACCGAATCAATAACGTCTTACATGCGTTGGAGCCGTGGCATCAAACAACAGAGCCGGCCTGGCATCCCAGATTCGTACACAGAGGTGTTAACGATACCCCTGGGCCAGAGCCCCCGCCGTGGCAACCTTCAGAGAACGCCTTGATCTTGCTTCTACAGAGATCGGCCTCTCTTCCCCTCCAAGTCAGTGATACCTTCTCATGAACGTGGCCAAGAGCCTGGAACTGTGCCAAACGGTGCTCGAGTGAGTGCCATCTGTGTCGTCAGCTCGGGGCGTGAGTGGCGGCGATGGTACCCAGGCAGGCTCACATGGAAGCCACGAGGAGTCGGAGAACCTGTGCCACCCGCTGACGTGCCCCAAGCACCCGCTACGTGCCCAGCCACAGCACCCACCAGGCTCTGGGGCTCTTCGGCCCCCCGGACTTCCGTCGGCCACTCTGGGCACTGATCTATTTAGACGGGTAGAGGATGGAACCAAAGGTGGCCAGGGGGCAGTGCTGGACAGTCCCCTCTGTGAAGGTCCTTCAAGGAGCCCAGCACAGCTGAGAAGCTCGGGTCCAAGGCCAAGAGATCGCATTTCGTGGGCACGGGACCCCCACTGGCTTAAAGCTTTCTGCCCCCACCAGCCAACGGCTCGTCGTCGCCCGGGCTCCCCCAAGGGATGTGCTCAATTGCAAGTCACTTCGCTGAAGAAGGTGCTGAGCATGAAGCTCCACCAGGTCCTCACGGGTCGCCTGCAGCTCCCCCAGCCCAGAGGGAGCTCATCACACCAGAGGTCATTCCCGCCGTGCGCGGTGTGGCCCAGTATTTGTGGTCATGGTACCATCCTGTTTCTCCTATCTTAATACGACTTCTTATACTAAGACACTTAAGACTAAATAACCATTATGTAAATATTAACAATATCATCCATGGTACTTTTTTTTACAAATTGTGGTAAAATACACAAGTACCTTCACCCTGCAGGGCTGTACCACCCCCGCCAGCCAGACCTCTCCCCAGCTCGCAGGACTGACCGTAAGCATTAACTACACGTTTAACAACAATCCCCCACTCTCCCGGCCCTCACTCTACTTACTTTCTGTCTCTACGGTTTTGATGAGTTTGGGGCACCTCGTTGCCAGTGGGACGGCACGGTACTTGTCCCTTTGTGACCGGCACGTTTCACTTCTGTAGTCCTCGGGGCTCACCCATGTTGAAGCCTGTGTCAGGCCGGATCATGTCTCATTGCGGGGATGGACCTAGCATCCGTCGATGAGTACCTGGGTTGCTCCTACCTTTTCTCTATTGCGAATAACTATAAACCTGAACTTCCAATGTCTCTTTGAGTCTCTGCTTTCACTGCTTTTGGGTACATACTCAGAAGGAGAACTGCTAGCTCGTATGGTAATTCTAGATAATTTTTTGAGGAGCCACCGTACCATTCTCCACAGCGGTGACACCACGTTACATTCCCGCCAACGGGGCACAAGGGCTCCAACTTCTACGCGTCCTGTCCAGCCTTTTTTATCTTGCTTTTTGTTTGTTTTTTGAAAGACGCCATCCCAAGGGGTGTGAGGTGGTCTCTCACCGGTTTTTTCCTCTCCCTCATGATTGGTATTGTTGAGCATCTTTTCATGTATTTACTGGCTACTCGTATGTCTTCTTCGGAGATGTCTACTCAAGTTTTCACATTGGGTTGTTTGATTTTTGTTGGCCAAATGCCATCTTATCTATTTCCAGGAAGCAGAGCTAGTTAACCAAGGTCAAATTCTCTGCAGATAAACATGATTATGTCCATACGATGGAATACCACGCAGCCATCAAAAGGGATAAACTACTGATAAAGACGACTTCGTGGATCTCAAAGGCAGTAAGCTGAGTAAAAGAGCCAACTTCCAAAGGTACGTACTGTATGATATTCTGGAAAAGGCAAAACTCTAGGAATGGGAAACAGACCAATAGGAGCCAGGGGTGGAGAAGGGTTTTCCTATGAAGGGGAGCACATTTTCCCCTTGGGGTAATGGAACTGGTCTCGGTCCTGACTGTGGTAGAGGTCACACAAATCTGTAGATGAGTTAAAACTCAGAGAACTGTACACCCAAAAAAGGATGTGTTACTGTATGTAAATTTTTTTTAAATTCCCATGCAGCGGGGGAAAGGTTCTTCTTTTACCCATAGAGGCTTTACGCTAAGCAGCTTACAAGCATCATCTCATGAAATCCTTCTGTCTCCAGGAATGCATAATTACTGACTCTCACTTGAACCCAGGAGAAACGAAATCCTGACTATTGCAGACACCCAAGATTCCATTTGAGCTTTCCAAGATCTGGGGTCCTGCGAATGATTATTTGTCACACAGCAGCAGCGATCCATGCCCACACGCAAGCGAGTCTCTCTCCTGGGGACAGAGTCTGCGGAGCTCTCATCAGACCCTCAGCAGGACTCGGATCTTTACAAAGCTCAGGAGGCCAAGGTCCAGGGAGGGACCGTGGCCTGCCCCGGAGGACACAGAGGGAATGTGGCAATGCCAGACGCGCAGGCCAGTTCCCTCTCCGTGGCCCAAAGATGCCCTTGACTCCAGGCCTTCTTGGTGACAGTGAACTGCGTGTCCCCCATGATTTCGGTCCGCAGGACCCCTTGCCCACCACGCTGGCCTAGGGAATGCTGGACCCGCTGCCGCACGGGGGCTGAAGTGTAGTCGGGCCCCCCAGTCCAATTCCTATCATGGTCAAATCTAAAACTGCTTTCTGCAACCTTATTTATACATTTAGGGTAATTAGCAGACACAGCTCTTCAAGAACAGAAAAACAAAACAAACCAAGCAAGGACGGATCGTGCAGGAAAGCGTGCTTTTGATCTGTGCCTCTGGCTTTCTGATGAGCTCAGAGACTTAGTGAGGTGCTGGGACAAGCTGAGGCAGAGGCACCCGTTAGCGTGGTTATGCTAATTAAGTGAGAGGTTCGGCAGCTCCAGGACTGAATGATTAAAGAAAGGGAAAAGGGGTGGCTGGGCTTTGGTCCCTCTGCAAACAGCCCTGTGTTCTGATCTAGCTGCACTGACAGACTGGCGAGGAGAGACATGCATTTACTTCTTCGTGTCAGGAAAGCCCGGGAGAGCACGGGTTAGGAAGACTCGGAACAATGCACTAGGATTTCTGAATTTATCTTAACCGTGAAAATTAATCAAGGAGTAAAAGGGCCTGAAGTCACCACACCTGCGGCCTTCAATTTGTAAATTACTTGAACACAAGGACCTTGAATGGCTCATGGTCCTTTGACTATCACGAAACAAAAGCACCAAAACTGTGATCATTTCACCTCCGGTGCTGAACAAAGACGGTTTAATTAATCCTGAGAGTCACCTCGGCAAGGAGAGACTGGGGTGGCTTCTCCAGGGACAGGGGAGGGGGGGACACACCTGCCTGTGACCAGCCCTGCTCTGCTCTGATGAGCCGCCGCCCGCCCGCCAGGAGAGGCCCAATCCTTTGAGACAGACTCAAGAAATAATAAAACGATGTCCTCGCTCTACCGATATGAGCCGGGGCCACAGATAAAACCGAAACAGAATGCCATTCTCTTCCTTTATTACTTAGTTGTAATCCATTCCCTGGAATTTCACTTTCTCAAATGCAGGGGGGGAGGAGGGAAGGGAGAGGGGGAGAGAGAGAGAGGCCCTGAAAGGAAGTAAAACACAGCTGACCCTGGAACAACACGGGGGGCACTGACGCCCCCCACCCCCACATACACACAGTTGAAAATCTGACTTCTCGACTCCCTCAGAACTCAACTGCCGTTGACCAGGAGCACTACTGATAATGCAAGCAATCGACTGACACGTATTTTGAACGTTTTATGTACTGTATTCTCACAATAAAGTAAGCTAGAGGAAAAAATGCTAAGAAGGTCATAAGGAGCAGAAAATTCATTTACAGCACAGTCACGTGACGCATAACGTGGCGGTCAACGACGAAGCGCACACAGCACCGTGGAATGCCACGCTCCCAGGCTCGTGTAAGCACACTCTATGATGCTCGCACATGAGGAAATCACCTGGCAACACACGCCGCAGAACACACCCCGCCATTAACTTATTAAAGAAAAAAATCCTTAAAAAAGAAAAAAGTCTGCATATACGTGGATCTGAGCAGTTCAAACCGTGTAGTCCAAGGGCCAAATGAACCTCAGTAGCCAGAGCCCTCTCCTCCTGCTGTGAGTGCTGAGCTCTGGATTTCACTTACCATACAGCCATTTTTAAAGAAATGATCATTTTAGACGTAAGTTAATGTTTACTGAGGACTCATGTGTCAAGACCGCCACATGCTTTACATGCAGCATCTCATTTAATCCTTCCTTGGTGCCAAGAGGTCAGCAACGTCACAATTTCTTCATTTCACAGATAAGGAACTGAGGCTCGGACATGCAAAGCGACTTGCCCAAGATCCCACAGTGTCCCACGGACAGAGGGACAGATGCACAGCTGCAGGACGCACGAGCCCATGCTCCCGGGCACCGCTCCGCACTGAGTCGCCGATGGGGAGACTGGGGGCTCCGAGGGGCCTTCAGTGCAGATCCAGGGGACATGAGGCCGGTCTCCCAACCTCCGGCCCAGGTTCGTGCCGTCTCCAACATGGACGAGCAAGGACAGAAGTAGGAAAGCCTAGATCACAGGCCTCCTGCACGCAGCACGGGTGGTGGCCAGACCGCCAACTCCCTAAGGGCACGCAGGCCTTTCATCTTCTCGGCGCCCTCCGCTGCCCTGGCAGCCTGCTCAGCACCCAGTGAGCACTCAGCCAGCGACCTGCAAATAGACACGTGGCGGGTGCGCGGGGAGGTGTGGGGGTGTGTGTGGAGCTACTTTAAAGGGCACTTTCCACTGTTCACACCCAAAGCAGAGTCCCATGCAATATTTTCAGCAAATGCACTTTTTCAGCCACTTCTGTAACTGAGAAACCAGAAGCTGCTTCCGAAATCTACAGGCAGATGTGGGGTCACCTTATCAATTCTGCAGAGGCTGGAAAGCCCCAGGGGAATCCCAGAGTAGCTTCCCACCAAAGACGACGATGGTGCCTCCAAGCCAGCCTCCCATAGCTCTGTGCTGGACGAGCACGAGACCCTGGATCTCACGGGGACCAACGGAACACTCACCGAGGAGGGAGGGAGGAGTGCTGAGGGAAACCCACGTACCCCAACCCTCACTCAACTCATGAGCGTCCGTCCCCTTCTGCCGCCTCCCTTTCTTCAACTGGCAAACGGGCACAATAGCTGCCCCTTCACTCTCTCTATAAGAGCAGAACTAACTGAACTGCACACGTATCTGAAGGTAAAGCTCCTCGCACAGTGCCTGGCACACAGGGAGAACTCGACAACCATGAGCTGTCACCCTCACTTGGGGAAAATGCTGTGCGACTCCAAAACAAAAAACCAAAACGTAAGACAATGGCAAAATCACCTCATGTCTATGAGCGCTTTGAAAGCTACAAAGGATGATACGAGCTTTATTGTGATGATGCCATGCAACATCAGTGTCAGGAAAACCCAACAAAACCGCCCAACACATCCCAACTGCCCCTTCTGTCCTGCAGATGAGGCTCACAAAGAATCAGCACTAGAAAAGGCTCTGAGATGGGCCTACCCACCTCCTCGGGTAAGGACAGAGGCTCCAGAGGCTCACAAATGGTAAGGGATGTGCCCAAGGTCACGCACGGCAGGAAGCAGGGCTTCTTAGCCCCCCTGGGCGCTGCAGCCAGACGGCCAGGGAGACCCCAGTCTTCCCAAGCATCCGTCCCTCCAGCATTATCAAGCACCCTTTCCACGGAGCAGCCGCCTCCAGTGCTAGAGGGGTCCTTGGAAATGTGGGGCTCGTTCTTCGTGCAAGGCAAAACAGCCAAGAGAACAGTGTCATTACAGCCAAGGAGAGCATGGGTGAATGAGAAGTAGTCACGTGGGCGTTGGGCCTCACTTGTCCCCCACTGGGTACAGGACCACAGGCAAAGCTCTGCTGTTCTGGAGCTCAGATCCCACACCGGACAGGAGCTCCGTGGCCTGGCCCCCTCCCCTGGAGAATGAGGACCTCTTGTTGGGAGGGTCACGTGAGGCCCCACAGGTGAACACACAGAGCAAAGCCTGGTGCCAGGACGTGGTAAGCACGCGCTGCATGGGAGTTAGCCACGGCTATTTGTATTTACAGCTGAAAGGAGGGGTTGAGAGTAGCCAGTTCCATGAGCCATGCACAATCATCCATCTATTTAGTCACAACCGGTCGCTCGAAGGAGAGAGGCACATGTGATTATCCACAACCACAAATAAGTACAGCCACTGTTTCCAGCTAAAGGTTGTTTGTTTTGCTTGTTTGGGGCCAGCGAAGGGGCTATTCAGAGCCGTCACGTTCCACTGGACTTCCGCTGCCCTCTCTTCAGTCCAGGTCCACGCCCGCCTTCTCCCAAATATTGCCAGCATCACGCACCCGCTCGGGGAGACCAGGGGCGGGCTGCCTCTCTGAGCAGTGTGGCTGGGAGCCCCGACGGCCAAGCCCACGCCAAGGGCATAAATGTCTGAAAAGCTATAAAGCCAATACCCGAACCCGGCCCTTTGTCCTCAGCCTCAGGAAGCACCACACACCATCCTCCGCTTGCCAGTTGCCTTTCTTCTGTGTTTTAAAAGCAGGGCAGTGCTTCCTGATCGCAAAACTGAATCTGCGGTAAATGACCGTGTGCTGCCAGCAAGCGAGTGAAGAGTGAGGAGAAAGATCACCTTTAAGGCAGGAAGGGGAATGGAGGGACCAAGCTGTTAGGAAATAGTACGGGTACCCTGGGGAGTCGCAGTCCAGGCTGCAGGTCAGGACTCAGGTTCAGGGAACCTTCATCCACCTCCCAAACCACAAACTGCTGGAAGAGACAGTGGGGAGAAAGAGGAACTGTGACCACCAGGCAGCGGATTTCTGATCCACCAGGCACGTGGAGAGCCACTGCGTCTCCACTCACAGGGGAGGAAGTGGCAAGAAAGAGACTCTGCTAAGCCCCTAGACAAAGGAGGAAGGGGGACCCAGGGGAGCCCCAACAGCTACCACTCCCAGCCCCTCAAAGAGAGCATGTACCATACGGTCATTCCACAAACAGGGCTGACGGTGCCGGTGGCCAGTCCTAAACAACGCTCAGAGGCCAAGTGAACGAAGTCACAGGTGCAGACGGGACCACGACCACGGTGGCCGGCGGCTGGCTGAGCAGAGCTGGCACAGGCCCCCGTTTGTAAATGGAAGGCAAAGTCGCAACTGTCTGACACAGGGACGACGAAGGGAACGTTGCTCCTGTCGCCCCCAGAACCATGCACTGTGTCGGGGCCACGTGCGCGCCCAGTCTCTCATCACATCCTTGCGCTCTCTCCAGAGCGTTCTGGGAACCAGCTCTCCGCCTCGTGACGGGTTATCAGAAGACTGCACTGATCGATACGTGTGGGTAACACAGAGGCCCGACCAACTGCATACTCCGATCGCAGTCCTGGTGCCGTTAATTCACCAAGACACAGCCTACCCGGCCATTCGACACCCAGAAGCAGCTCTGCTCAGACACTGCTGAGGCCTGGAATCAGGAACCTAAGCTCATCCTATGACATCACCAAGAAAATTCACTTATTCTCCTGGCGAGAACCTAGCGAGCACCTGCTGTTCCAGGTGCAGCGACGGCAACCCCAAGGCGGGAGGGACAGGCACGCTCCCTGCTGGGGGTTCACGGTTTATTTAAGGTTGTCTTTGTTGATTTTTAACTCGCAGAAAGGAAACTGGGGCTTTGGTTTCTGAATGAGCTAAACAATGTCCTACCCGAAGTGTTTATCTGGCGTCTTCCCATGGAATTTACTGTCTGCTGGAGGAAGGGAAGGCAGAGTCTGGAGGAAGTCAGCTGGGCAGGGGACGCGGAGCGCGCCCAGAAAGTTCTCACCCGGTGTTCGTGAGGGACCAAGGAGGAGCCTTGGGGGCCACCGCTGAGCGGGAAAGACTCACTGTGCCCCGAGTGGCTCCTGCTACCCGTTCCCCAATGGCCATCTGATACACAAAATGGACCTGCTGCTTTAAAATGGGGAAGCACGAGTCTCAGAGTCCCTCCTCTCTAGGGCACTGAGGGAGCACATGAGACCCAGAGAAGGGAAACAACTGCTCAAGGTCACAGCGCCAGGTCTCAGATTATCAGTCAAATGGTCTCAAACGACTGACCAGAAACGAAGATGACAGATCGCCTAGCAATCCACAAAGCGTGGGCTCTGTGTTTCTCATCATAAAACCACCTTGGGGGCCAGGTGGGCGGAGAGACAGCGGGACACCTGTCGCAGCGGCGGCGGCCGCACGGGCGGGGCAGCGGGCGGCCCTGGCCAGGCCGCTGCTGTTCTCTCCAGTGCGTCATCTCGTTATGGCGACGGGGACACATTCGGCGGGCCTGAGGTCAGCGCGGCCCCGTGCTCCAGGCGTTCTCCAATCCGGGCTAATTTGGGAAATGGCTTTTCTGCAAGCTCACGCATGACTCATCTCTGCAGGCCTATCAGGTCTGCTGGCTCCGAGGAATCTCATTCAAACCACCTCTGCCAACAGCTGCTCGGGAGAGCAGGAAACGTTTGGGGTGGCTGCGGCTGGTTTTTAAACACACACTGCGCTGGTGTTCTTGTTGTTGCTCGCCTCCTCACAGCACTGCTGCTGTTATTAGTGTTATTAGTATCACATGCAGCCCAAAGACTCCTTTGGGCCTACCTTAATTAAATGAGGTGTTTTTTTTTTCCCCCAGTAAGACCAGAAAAGGAACTGAGAAACACGAACAAGAACGAAGACAGAAAACCACTGTGTCTCCAGCGAAAGGGAGGCGCTGGGCCACGCTCTGCAAAGGCAGAGACGAGGCCCGCAGAAAGTCACAGGCCGAGGTCCGCTGCCCACTCCCCTGCGCCAGGGCTGTGACCCTGGGCGAGTCACCAGACTTCCCCGGGCCTCAGTCGTCCTCAGGTGCACAGTGGGGATTACGGGTGCTGCTCTCCGTAGCGCTCCGGCCTGTTGTGAAGTTCAAGTGAAATGAGGTCATCTACCAACGCGTGCTGAAACCACACGAAACGGCAGAAATGCTCCAGACCATTCTGATGTTATCCCTGGACTGTGACCCGGGAGGGCCAGGCTCCCGCGGGCTCCGGGCCACTGAGAGGCGTCACACAGTGTTTGCCAACAAGGAGGGCCTCGGCGAGTGCGGTGCGAGCGAGTGACTCTGAACGGCGACCAGGTGCCATAAAAATGTTGTCTGTGTCCTCTGGACACATTCTGACCACAAAGTTTGCTAGTGGTGGGGAAAGGAGGTATAAAACCTGAGAGGAGTTTAAAATTGATCAAAACACAGTGCTGAGCCACAAGGACTCTTTCCCGGGCCAAAAAACTGTGCAGCCTCACGTGACAATACTCGCACTTCTTCTCGTTCTAGAAAATTCGTGACAGAAGTTACTCCTAGTGCTGCTAGTGTCAGTTCTTCTTTTTCATGTGTAATGAAAGCATCTTCAGCCATTTGACTGACACCACTGGAGCCGGAGACACTGTATTTATTCACTGCTCTCGGGTGGCAGGTGCGCTGGGCGGGCCCGCTCCCCTGGGAGCCCACTGACTCGCCAGAGGGCCCGTGACACCCAAACTCCGAAACGAACTGGGATTCGCTGGGAACACAGGGGTGTGAGGGTGGGGTGGGGAGACTTTAAAAACTGCCTAAGTTACATCTCCGTGCCTCCTCCTGACTGTCCGCCCCAGATGGAAGGAAAGGCTCAGCAGGCGAGGGATCTCTGTTGTATCCCAAGGACCAGAACTAACGGCCCGACGAAGGTGCTGGGTAAACTGATGAACGCACCGGTGCGTGAATAGATGGAGGAATGACTGAACGAGTGAGCAACCGGGACTCTGATGAGTACAGCCAGTAAAACTGAAGCCACTGCCTTCCCCACCCCCACTGCGGTGCCAGCTAACCTGCCTTCCCTCTGGGTGCCCCGCAGAGGTGGCTCCCTGAGCCCCGTCCACCACAGGTCTGAGGCGATCCCCCTTCCCTCCCAGTGCCCCGCTCTCTGCCGAGTTCACCACCGGCCCCCAGGGCCCCGTTCAGCGCCTGACAGAGGCCATCGAGGGATAAATCAGTGAAGAAGGGGGTCAAGATCTCAAAGTCCAGATGAAAAGCAAACACACACGAGTGGTTTCTCCAAAGAAGGGGGATGCAAACTCAAACGTCCACAGTCTGAGAGGGGGACAGGAGTGGGTGACGGGCGAGGCTGGCAGCAGGAGGGGGCTCACGCATGGCTGCCTTGTCGGAACAAGGGCCCAAAGTTACCGGAGCTTTGGTTTTCAAAAGAACCGGAAACCTGAGACTTGAGTGATTTTCAGATCTTTAAATCCTGACTATCAATTCCTCTTTTTTTCTTCAAGAACACTTGTGGGTCGAACACATCATATCTAGGGGCTGAGTCCCGCCCATAGCCACCAGCCTGTCTGTCACCCCCACTCACAAGCAAGCGAGGTGCCTAAGCTCCAAAAGCGGCAGGCCATCATCGCCTGTCCCCGCCGTGTCTGCTGGAAGCAAGCGCGAGCCAGCAGAGACGCATCGTACCCGGTGCACGACCAGAACCATGTCCACTGGTCCCCAGTGGCCTCTGAGCAGCTGCACACGTCTCCTGCTGGTGCTGGTCAGCCAGAACCAGTAGTCCCTCTTACTTCCCAAGGAGAGCCGCCCCTCCTTGCCAGTTCTGCCCATGAGCTCACCCCAGGGAGCTCCCTCACCCATCTGGCTCCATCTACTCTCCCCACCCCTCGCTATCTCTGGAAGATACCAAGGAGTGGAGAAAAAGCCCCCTTGCACCCCAACCTTCTCCCTGGCCCTCCAAATTCAACCCCCCTCCTCCACGGCTAACTGGACAGGCCCCAGCTGGCAAGCTGAGCATCTGCCATCTTCTGGTACCCAGACTGTCTTGATCCCCCCGAAGTGCGGAGCAGAGACGACCAGGAACATCATGACCTGAGGCTCGCCTGTCTGTGTCCCTAGGACATGGCAGTCCTCATAGGAGGGCAGTGACCCGCCAGCCCTACCCACGGCCAGCACCGCTGAAGACTTCAAGGTACGGAAGGGCAGCAGACTCAAAGGGACCTGCCCCAGAGGCGAAGGCAGTACCAGGACGGGAGATGGGCAAGGGTCTCAGCGTCCTCAGCGAGGGTGAAGGAGTTCTCTTTGAGGCTCAAAAGGCCTTGGATTCCTTGAACCCTGAGACAGGAGAGAGCTGGTCCCTCTGTTCTCCGAGAGAAGAGATTACGAACTCGCGTAAACAACCCCCTTGTTGCTTCCAGTCAACGGAAAACAGCAAGGCCGGGGAACAGTGATTGCTGGGTGTCAGGCCCTGTAATTTACCGGACTGTTCGCTTGCTAACAGGAGCCCGCTTCACCCAAGGGACTTTCCTTTGAATGAGGCACCCGCTGGTGACTTACCAGCAGGTCCATTTAGAAAACTCCACCAGAAACCTGACTGGAAACCGCACCGAAATGCACAGTGAAGTCCACTTATAATGAATGACCAGCAGAAAGCAGCAGGAAGGTCCAGTCCTGCTCGACTGTCCTTCCTCTGGAAGGTCTTGCTGTGCTGTGCATGGCTCACACACCTTCTACCAGAAAGCCGGACCGCGTGAGGGGCCAACCGACCTCAGGACTTTCCAGCTCGGATGCCTCTCACCAGAGCCACCATCCTCCTGAAGATTTCCGGGGCCCCGGCCAGCCCTTCCACCGTGCCCTCTCTCCCCATCTCCACCTCCTCCTGGGGGACCCTTCCCCTCTTCAGAGCCAACCTCAAATACTGTCCCCACCAGACCCGTCCCCATCCCCTCAGCTGATGAGCCGCCCTCGCCTGTGCCCACAGGCCCCGACTGTCACAACACAGGGCACTCGGGTGTTGCTCTGGGCCGGCCTCTCGCACCCTCTGGCAGGCTGCTCGGAAGGCAGGCTCACATGCTTTCTGGACCTTCTCCAGCCCCTGGCGGAGGGCGAGGCCCAGAGAAGGCCCTCGGATAACCCAGGCACAGAAACTGGCCTTTGGCCTCTGATCTCCAAGGAACAGCGAATGCAAACGAGGACGACTCCTCCCAGCCGCCAGCCTGGTGACAGCTGCTTTTCGCTGCGCTCCTATTACTCGTCCACGATGTCCAAGTTTTGGACAACAAACATCCTGAGAATCAGAGAGTGCCCTGTCACTGTTATTTTTAAAATAAAGCATCCGAGTTCCCCAACTGTACCATTTTGAGACGTGATGCAAAGGATTCCTGAGAAATGCTTCACAGATTAACCCAAGATATTTCGGGAACAGCACATGTGCAGGGAGGGAAGCAATTCGTGGGCACTGGTCAGGGCCCTGGGGCTGAAGCTCGGCCGCCACACAAATACCCAAGGAGCCCTGCCCCTGAGGAAGGCGCCCGGGGCCTCGGGTCCGCCTGCCGCTCCCGCAGGGTGGCCCTGAGCCTGGAACACCAGGACCTCATCCTGTCTTGCAGAACTTGCAAGGATGCCCTCCCTGACCGACCGGACACGTCGGGGACTCGGCGCAGAGCCGGATACACCGAAAACCCTCAATAAAGGCTGCAAAAGTTTCCTTCCTGTGCTTCAACCACAGCCTGCAGGTTGCAGCGCCTCTGGGTCCCCTCCCTGGGTGCGTCTCCCCTAAGGCATCCTGGTCCAACCCGGTGTATGGGGGGACACACACGCCACTTCCATGGGGACTGCAACCTGCCCCTTAGGAGCCCGCCTGCCTCAGCTCGGTGGCCCAGCTCACTGGGGACCCCAGGGGCTCAGGCTGTGAGGACACGGGAGCCCGGGACCGGCCCCGCAGGCCTCACCTGGGACCCAGGGGTGCGCCCTGCAAGGTGCCGCTGCCTCCTTGAGCCCGGGGCCCCGCGCAGGCCGACGGCCCCCAGGACGGGCGGGACCCGGGTCACCCGGGGGTGGGGGGCGGCTCCCCGAGACGAGCAGGGACACACAAAGGGACGGGGTCCGCGGGGGGCTCGCCGCCCCCCCCCCCGCGCCCACGCGGCTCCCCCGCGGCCGGGCCTCCGGGGCTCGCGGCCCGGACAATGCCGGGGCCCAGGGCGGGCGCCCCCGGTTCAGCGCGACCGGGGGTGGGGGGGCCCGTGGGTGGGGGCCCGTGGGTGCGGGACCCGTGGGTGGGGTCCCGTGGGTGGGGGCGCGCTCCGGCCCGGGTCCGCGCCGGGGTCCGGGGGGCCGCGGGGCGCGGCCGAGCAGGGCCGGGCGGGGCTCGGGGGTCGCGGCGGCGCCCCCACCCCCCTCACACCCACCCCCACACCCACCCCCACATCCCCCCTCACACCCCCACACCCCCGGCACCCTGGGGGGCCCCGCGCCTCACCTGCCTTCTCCACCTTCCCGGACATGTCCGGGCCGCGCCGGAGGCCCAGGCCGCCGCTCATCGGGGCCCGCGGCCGGCCGCGCCGCGCCTCAGGCCCGCGCCTCGGGCCGCGCCGGCATGGCGGCTCCGCGCCCTCCGCCCGCCCCGCCCCGCGCCCTCCGCCCGCCCCGCCCGCCGGCCCCGCCCCGCGCCCTCCCCCCGGCCCGGCCCGGCCCGGCCCGCCCCGCCCGGGGCCGCCGCCGCCGCCGCCTCCGCGCCCGCCGGGGCCGCCGCCGCCTCCCCGGCCCGCGAGACGCCCGCGGCCAGAGCGCCCCCTGCCGGCGGCCGCCGCGCGCCAGCGCCCCCTGCCGGCCCGGAGTCCCCGCGGCGGGGCTGGGAATGACAGCCCGGCCACCCCCCCACCCCACCCACCCCGGGCGGGGCAGCCTCTGACAGCTGGGGGTCTGTCCCGACCCCCCACCGGGGACACAGCAGGCCCTGCCGACCTGGAGTCTCCATGCCGAGCCTGGGCAGGGACACCCACCCCAACCCCAACAAGAACCGGACACCCCTGCCTCCTGGGGGTCTGTCCTGACCCCCCCACCGGGGACAGGGCTGTCCCTGCCGGCCCGGAGTCCCCCCACCGGGGTCTGGGAATGACACCCCACCCCACCCACAAAGAGGACCGGCACCCCCTGCCTCCTGGGGGTCTGTCCTGACCCCTCCCACCAGGGACACAGCAGGCCCTGCCGGCCCAGAGTCCCCCCCCCTCCCCGTTCCCCCGGCCACGGTCTGGGGCTGACAGTCCCCACGCAGAGTTCAGTGCCAGCCCCTGCCCAGAGGCTGGCATGCCTCCCTGGCCCTGGGCACAGCCCGCTTCTGAACTCTAGCCTCCCTGCCAGGACTCAGAGACCCATGCTGGGTCACGGTCCAGGCCACAGGGTAGATGGATTCCCGCCCCCACGACCAGGATATTAGCAGACCCTGCTAGCCGAGTCACCTAGCCTGACCCCACCTGGGCCATCTCAGAAGTTTCAGGGCCTGGAAATGACCTGACCTTGGGTTCAGCCTGACCTGACCTCCCCACCTCATCTGAAGCAGAAGCACCCCCCACAGACACCCTGAGGACAGAAGCCATCTGGCCTGATTAGAGCCGGACCCCACTCAGGCCCAACTCTTTAGGACATAGTGACCCCTGTCTGCCCTACCCACTCCTCCCTCAGATGGGACCAAGGGGGCCTCCAGCCTGGAGCTCAGCCATGGGCCTTTTCTCGTGTAGTGATGCACTCAGAAAAAGCCAACAATTTAAGAATCAAAGACCCGACGGGGGGGTTAGGCACTGTGTCAGGTGCTGTGGGTCCTACAAAAATGAGCCCGATTCGTTCTTCCCTCCAAAGAGTTCAAAACCCAGGGCGCCCAAATAAATCATGCAATGCAAGTGTAAGTAACAACAAACTCTAGTAACACAGAGGATGTTCACAAGTGAAAAAATCTCCTGCCTCTTGCTCGGCGTACTTGGCCCAAGACGGAATACAAAGAAGTAACAAACAAACAAAAATGCAGCTAGTTTTCTCTTGCTTCCCTCAAAAGGGGTAAATTAAATCATCTGGGCATAGGGATGGGATTTGGGAGAGGTGCAGGGAGAAGGAAAAGGCGATGGATGCTATAAGAAATGCCTATTGGCATCTCCCACTCACAGTCTGGTGGGTGCCCTCATTCTGTAACTGAGAGGTGGCCATAGAGGGCCACCAAGTTTCCGGAGTTGCCATTTCCAGACCTCCCAGGGTCAAAGGCAAAGCCAAAGATTGACAAATCTATTTCTCTTTTCAAGCTGATGAATCGCTGCTATGAGGCAGCTTCATCGTCAGGCAAAATTAGCTCTTGGCCCCAGACCCACCTCCCTCAGACCCCCAAAGCTGCCCCCAATTCTTCTAGCTTCTGAGCTAAGAAGGGCTAGTATTTTAGGCTCCAAATCCTAAGTGCAAAGCAGAAAATTAAACTGAACAGTAGGCCCAGCCAGGAGATGGTAAACATTCAACCATTTTATATTTAATATTTACTAACTCATGACAGATATTTTACATTTAATAAATCATGAAATTTCAAGTGACAAGGGATTTTCAAAGAATAAAATACTTTACAAGTGGACATTACTATGAATAAGGGTCATGGACCTTATTTCATAAAGCTTATTTGTCAAGGGCGTTTATAGCAGTAATGGGATACAGACAAGGTAATGAAGCAAAAATCCCTACAGCTTTGTCCTTCCCTCCACGGGGCTGTCTCTCATGCTGCTCTTTCCATCCAGGGTACTCTCTCCCCTCCCCCCACCTGGCTTCCTAGTCATCTTTTGCTTTTTGATTTAACTGTCGCTTCTATGGGGAATCCCCCAGTCGGTCCAGCTCCCTGTGCTGGTCAGGATGCTTGATTTCACTGTCGGAAACCCAGCTCAAGTGGTCAGGGCTGTTGCAGGTAGCAAACCAGGGATTCAGCCAGGACCCACGCTGCACCTCCAGCCCACACTGCTCCTGTGGGTCAGCTCTGCTCTCAGATGATCTCTCTACAGAGTGGCAGACTTGGGACCAGCCGACCCTCATCAGCCTAGTTTGAGTCTCTAAGCCAATGGCTGCAGCCAAAGGGGGTAGAATATGAAAGTTGGCCAGGCATGGGAATTGCACCAAGTGCAGGAAAGCCTTAGAAGCAGCAGCTGGAAAGTAGGGAAGAGTGGGTGCTCAAAGCAGTATCGAGGGAGAGGAGCAGAGGCACAGGTTGGGGCAGACACGTCCATCTTCTCAGGGACTATTAACCCCCTGAGTGGGGAGCACAGGTGCATTTCCAGTAAGTAGTCAGCCTGCTCCAGGCTCCTGCTTAAAATGTTCAACTTCCTTCACCCAAAATTATCTTTACGTGCCCCACAATATTTCACATGATGCTCAATTTTTGTTCAGTTTAATTCAATTCAGTTCAATTCCATTCCATTCACATAGACTGTGTGTCTTCAGGGCACCGGGCCTCATGAGAAAAACAAAGGTAAACAAGACCTGGGTTCTGCTCTCCAGGGAGTCGGGGGGCGAAATTCTTGGGTCCCAGCCAACTCTTCCATGAGGCTGGCCATGCCGCCGTGGTGCTCACCATGCTGTCTGGTCGTGAGGGCCTTCATTTCAATTTGGAGCAACAGGAAAGTCCAAGTAGAGAGGCCAAATGTTTCAGCGACTTTAAATGGCACCAACGATTTTGTTTTCATTGAGATTTTGCTCATTATTCCTGAGCCTCACATTCCCCCACACGCCAGGCCCCCGGATGGCTTCATCTTGTCTCGTGCCCGTGCTCAGGAAAATAGAGAAATGACCAGAGGCATCTCAAAAAAGGTGGGGACAGATGTCTGGGTCCCTGTGCATGATCTAAGCGTGGCATCTGCAGGATGGGCCCAGAACAGCAGGCAGCAGGTTTGGCTCCGTGGTACCTTCGGCCTTTCTCTCACCAGTGGGGATTCAGGCCATTTAACAGACCTCATGCGCTGGGCACTCAGAAGCTGGTGTGAACGTTTTCAGGGCCACATAACGCAACCTCAGCCTTGAGAATCTGCTTAAAGTTGAGCCTACAGCTGAAGCCTGCCACCACGAGAGGCCCGGGGGCTGTCCTTCCTTCAACCAACTGGGTGAACGCTACAGATGGCATGTCGAGTGAGGAAATTGTGCAAGGAATGTAGTAAACAGCGATTGGCAAACGGCACACACGCGCGCACACACGCCTCTTCTGCCCCCTAGTGAGCACTGAGGATTCTAAACCCCATTTGCTTCAAGTCGTTTTTAAAAAAGCAACAACATATTATCATTTTACACATCTTTGAGTGTTAATTGCAGACTATATGTGCCATCATTAAAAAAAACACACACACACACACACACAGAGATCAGAGATAAAAGCAAGTCTCCCTTTCCATCATGGGAGGTAACAGTTTAATGGATATCCTCCAGACTTTTTCTTATTAAAAATATGTCCATGCACATGTGCATGTTTTTTTTTCTTGTTTTTATGTTTTTTTTTTTTAAATATGAGTAGGTTTAAATGGTGCCAAGCAGTTTGCATGACGGAAGCTGGCTCAATGCTCGCTAAGCCCACTTGCTGGGTGCAGGGAGAGAGGACATCTCCCAGCGTCCCCTTGCAGTGAGGTATGGCCCTGCAGACAGTGGAATGTGGTGGAAATAATGACCGCCACTCCCACACTCAGCCCATAGAACAATCCCCCACACCGGATCCTCTACTCTCTCTCTTCTGTTTCTGCTGGGATGATGTCTTGAAGCTGGAAGGAAGCTGGGTCCCTGAGTGGCTGCCTGGAGCAGTCAGCACCCTCCCCACGGACCTGCGGGGGACGGTAGGACTGTGACAGGAACGAGACATGAAGCTGTATCGGATTCGCACCCTGTCCGATGCGGCCTGCAACTTGCATTTTTCGTTAAATATATTTATTTATTTAAAAATAATTATATAATTATTTATTTAAATATAATTAAATATATTTTTCCATTGCGGATGGATGGATGGATGGATGGATAGATAGATAGATGGAACAGCTTTCATGCCAATACATATCAATCTGATACTTTTTAACAGCTGGGTAGCTGTTCCTTTGAAAGGATGTATCCAAATGTATTTAATTATTCCTTTCTTGATAGGCACTTGAATTGTTTCCAATTTTTGTAAACTAAGTTGCGATACATATCAAGATGGGTATGTCCTGGGCATTCATGCTAGTGTCTCTGTAGGGCAGGTTCTCCTTCCCTGTCATTTTGGATGAGCACCCAGAAACACACCCACCTGGACAGTGGAGAACCATCTGGAATAATCACATTTGGTTACGGCACGCGTTTGGAGAGGAACCGAAGGCAGTGGTTAAGGTCCTCGAAGAAAGAAGAAAGAACCGCGTCCTGGGTCTGGTCCTGATGTTGGCTGAGCAGCCTCGGGCACGTCGCTTAAGCTCTCTAAGCCTCAGTTTACCCATCTGATGGGGGTAATGCTCATGCCTGCCTCATACCGGTAGGGGTAAAAAGTTGGGATGATAAAAAGGAGATACGAATACCTACCTCGTAAGAGGCTCAACGTTAAATAAAGAATGAATGAATGAATGAATGAAGGGCAGTGATCCCGGAGAGATGACTATGAGTGAGAGAAGCCTTACGGTTGCCCCTGTTTGATGCCTAGAGGGAGTTCCCAGGCCGCAGGGTGGGGAGGAGGGACCCAGGCAGAGCCCGGTGAGCTGAGGGGACAGAAGCGAGAGTTCTAGGAGACCAAGGTTGCCGAGAGTTCATAGGACAGAGTGCCAGAGAGGGGAGGCGTCCAGGTGGCATCTCATCCTCCAGGGCCTCTCCCTGTGGCTTAGGTTTCTCGCAGAATTGGGGTCTGGGGAAAGATGCTTTTTGGAAGTGGTGGCAGGCCTCTAAGAGGCGGGAAATAAACAGAAGCTACCAGGACAGTCAAGGGCCACTCCTGGATACGGCCGAGCATCCTTCCGTCTCTGCTATTGGTCAGACCTTCTATCCCTGTGTCCTGCTGGTCAAAGCCGTCTCGGGATCCACCCAGATTCGTGGGGGCCAGAGTGGTGGCTGCTCCTCGTGGTGGGAGTGAGGCAGGATGGTCAGCCTAGGGAAGACCCTCCGACGCCCCACCCCGGATGCGGCTCTGGAATTTCTCCCTTTCCCCTTACTCATCCCTCTCCCTGTTTTGATTTTGAGCGTGAGACCCCAGTATGAGAAAGAAGCCAAGACCGGGAGGCAGGCCGATGAGCCTTGGGACACCCCCAGCCCAGAGAAACGAAACCCCACACAGTGCAGACAGCTCAGGGCGGACTCTCTCTTGAGCTGCCCGCACTTTCTTCCTTTTCCCCCTAATTGCTCCTTCTCTCCTCTGGTTTTCCACCTCGTCAATATATTAACGCTGGCCTCATTCCCCGTGCTGCCACTCTTTCCCCTTAAGTGTGTGCTTTCACTTTGCTAAAACCTGTGCTTTCCTGCGTGCTGTTGGACGCGCCCTTGAATTCTTTCTCACGGCTGAGACGAGAACCTGGTCCCCGGAGCTCTGGCGTCTGCGCCCCTCTCTGGACTCCTGCCCTGCCGAGCTCTCCGGTGTCAGGTGCACGGCAAGATCAGTAAGCAGGACCGCGTGGGATGGAGGATGGTGGCGCGAGCATCTTTGGAAGAGTGACCTGTCCGGGCCACCATCTGTATGCCTCCTCACGTCTCCAGCTCGGTTTATCCTGCGCTCCACACCCTGAAGCCTGCTGGACAGCCCCCCTTGGCTGTCTCATAGGCGGCTCCGACTCAGAATGTCCAAGCCTGGATGCAGCATTTCAGGCCCTAAAGCTGCTTGCTCAGGGGTCCCCTCCTCTCATGGTTGCCCAATTTGGAGGCCTGGGAGTCTACCCTCGCTGTGCTATCTTTCAAGGCTCGTTCACTCAGTGATGAATGCCTCAAGGCATCCCCCCACCCCACTAAGCCCCCCACAGCCTCCCACCTCCCAGCCCAAATTACTCTAACGGTGCCTAGCGGGCTCCCACCTTTGCTCCTCCCCTTCTCACAATCTCTTCTCTACGTCATGGCCAGAGAAGTCTTCTCAGTAGCTAACCTAGTGTGGCCCATGACCAGATTAAAAGGCCTCAGCTGCCCCTCATCTCCCGTGGCCCGAAATACAACCACCTGCTCCAGTCTTCAACCTCGCATCTTCTTCGCCGAGCCCACCAGGCCCACGTGGGGCCTCCCAGTTGCCCACAGACACTTGGGCCTTCCTGGCATGCGGGGCTCTCTTGCTACCACTGGACCTTTGCAAATTCTGTTCCCTTTGCCTAGGACGCTCTGCCCACCTCCGTCTTTGCCGAGATGATCCCCTTTCTTCCTTCAGGTCTCGCTTGAAATGGAACCTTGGGGAAACTTAGCACTTTGCAGTTTATTGCTCAGCTAAAACAACATTTTATCAAGCGGAGTAGAATTTACGCACAGCAATCCGCGGCCACAGAAAGTGGGCGACGTGAGCTGTGAGTTACGTGCACACCATCAACGCTCAGGACACAGAACATTTCCCTCACTCCCAGAGGTTTCCTCACGCCCTGGGCGTTGACCCCTTCATCTACCACCAGCCCCAGGCACCCCTAAACTCCTCGTCACTCTATGTCAGTGCACATTTTCTGAATATCACATAATGGAATCATACAGGTGTCATATGATTTTTGGTCTTATCTTCATTTGATAATTTCTTGTTTGCTTTTGGGGCTTCTCCCCCTAAAAGAATGTAAGACACACAAAGAGAGTGTCTGGTGTACACCTGCACTGTGCACGAGGCCTGGCATGGACTGGGTGCTCCCATGAGCTTTTGTTGAGTAAATCAGGAAATACTAGGACCTCAGGTGGTGTCTCTGGGGAAGGAGCACTTGGCATCGGGGACACCCTGAGTGTCTCCAGCAAGCCGAGGGAGCAGGGGGCTTGCCGGCACAAAATCGTCTTCTCGCATGTCCCTGTTTCGGGGTCTAGTGACCACCCAGCCTTCTCTGGCAGCCCATGGTCCCCCACCCCCACCCACCCCGGTGCAGATGGGAGCTAGACCCATAGTTCCCAGCACAAAGCCTCTTTCTGAAAGCCAAACTTCTTCTCCTTTAAATATTTAAATTTCAGTAAAATACACATAATATAAAAGTTACCACCTCGACCATTTTTAAGCATACAGTTCGTGGCATCATATATCCTTGTGCAGACATTGTCACCACCATCCATCCATGTCCACGACACGCTCATCTTGCAAAGCTGAAGCTCTGTCCCCACTAGACACTAACTCCCCATCCTACGTCTTGTCTCTATGAACTTGACCGCTCTACGCACCTCCGGTCAGTGGACTCGTACAGTATTTGTCCTTTTGTGACTGGCTTATTTCACACAGTATAAGCCCCCGAGCTTCTCTCACGTTGTAGCACGTGTCAGAATTTCCTTCCTTATCAAGGTTGAATGATATTCCATCACATGTACCTATACAGGTACCATTTCCCACGTTCCTGCACCTTGTCGATGGACATGACCGACATAGGCCGCTTCCGCATTTTGGCGGCTGTAAACAACGCTGCTTCGAACAAACATCTCTTCGAGACCTTGCTTTCATTTCTTTTGGGGTACGTACCCAGGAGCCAAGTGGCTGGATCAGACGGTAATTCTGTTTTGAATTTTGCGAGGAACCTCCATCCCGTTTTCCACAGCGGCTGCACGATTTGACAGCCCCATCAGCCGTGCTCGAGAGTTCCAGTTTCTCCACATCCTCGCCAACACTCGTCGTCGTCTCTTTTTTGATCACAGCCACCTTAATGCATGGGAGGGGGAGTCCACGTGTGAACATTGGCTTTATGCCTCTTCCAAGTTTTCTCCCGAGAGAAGCCTGGTCTCCCAGCCACACAAATCTCAATCCTGGGAAACCTCAGCTCTGTCCCGTGGAAACCTGAGGCAGTGGTGACTTTTCAGTGTCAAATGCGAGTCAACAGCCATATATGGAGGGCTTACCCTGGGTAGAGCCGGGGCCCATGTGGCACCCGGCCACCACAGCTCATGCTTGGCCCTCCCCTTGTCCACCCCATAAGGAACTCCGCGGCGACATCTTGTTCACCCAGGTAACGAGGGGCCCAAGAATAAGCCTAGCTGCTGTCTCCCCTTGGCACCTGTCCTCACTCTCCCCTCTCCTTCCATCCGCTGTTATTTTTGTGTTCTCTTGTCTTATTTTATGAGCCTTTGAGAGCCATTCTTAACCAGGGTTTTTTTTTCTTTCCCTCAGAAGTCAGGGTATAAATAAATCAAGGAGAAATTGAGAAAAGAGTGGTCTGTGGCTATAATTAGCAAGAGTCTCCTCTACAAAGCTGACTTAATCAAAATAGTATTCCACAGAGTCTCAGAGGTGGAACAGCCACCAGCCTTGCACGTGCCTTCAAACTCATGCCCACCCCGCTGCGGGTGGCACCAGGTCCCATTTCTCCCAATGACCTCCTGCTGCCTCCCTCGTCTGCACAGCAAGGCCTTCCCGAGGGCATGCTGGGAGTGTCTGTGCATGACGATGCCCGCTATCACCATGCACTGTTGAGGTCATGGGGATCCTGGGCCCCACCTCCCCGACTGTCCATCCTGTCAGGGGACTGGCAGTGCCATGTGTGTTTTCTGCTTCTGCCATCCTAGCAGAGCTCCTGCTAGCCAGGCTTTCTTTCCTGCATCTGCAAGTGGGCTCCCATCTGCCCTCCCCATCCTCACCCTGTTTGTCCCCATCCCCACTGCAAACATCGCCATGACTTTTGTTTGTTTGTTTATGAAATGAATACCTGTTTGCTGTAAAAAAAAAAAAATCTTTTCAGGTAATAAAAATTAAAAAGGAGATAGAAAAATGAAAACCATACCCTAAATCCCACATTTCTGTGATAACCACTGTCAATATTTTGGCAGAAAGCCCTTCAAACCAGTTTCTTAAGAAACAAACAAACAAACAAACAAAAATGCTTTGAACATTAGCCCTGAGAAATGCTCCTTGGGAAAAAAACGAGGATTCTATAGTCCAAGGCCTCGAAAATAGCTGCTCTCTGCTCACTGATGATCACGGCCGGTTGACAAGGTCAAGGGCTGACTCGGCTTTGTTTAACCCATCTCACCCTTATAGCTCTCCAGAGGACCCCAGAAACAGTTCGGAAAACACAATTTCAGGGTCTTACCTATGAGGTGGCCCCATGTATATATCCTAAAGCACTCTCTTTAAAAAAAGAAAATTCACAAAAATCAGATTATACTAAATAGCCCTTTGTAAGATTTTTTCCTGCTCAATAAATTATGGACTTTTTTTTGTATCAAAAAGTAGAGATCTACGTCCTCAATGCAGCTTTCAAATTAATTTTTGATAGATAATAAACACACACGAATAGAGAACCCAGAAATAGATTCCAACCAGCATACACAACTGATTTTTGACAAAGTTGCAAAAAGAATTCAGTGGAGGAAAGACAGCCTTTTAAACACATAGTCCTGGATATGAAGATCACCTTAAGTCTCACATCTGATACAAAAAAAAATAGCTCAAAATAGACCGGACTTAAATTTAAAATGTAAAACTATACTTTTTTTTGGGGGGGGGAAAGGGGGAAAGCATTAGGATCTGATGGATCTTTTCAGAGACTAAAAAATGATAAGCTATATAGAGTGAGAGAACATATTTGCAAACCACATACCCGATAAAGAACTAGAATCTAGAATAAATAAAAAGCACTCTAAATTCAACATTAAAAAAAAATCAAACAGTTAAAAAATAGGCAAAAGACACGAAGAGACATTTCACCAAAGAGGCTACGCAAATGGCGAGAAGCATTTAAAACGATGTTCAACATCATTCGCTACGAGGGAAATGCAAATGCAAAACCACAATGAGATAAACCTATCAAAATGACTAAAACTAAAAACCAGGGAGAACGCCAAATTCTAGTGAGGATGCAGGGAAATCGACTCACTCATACGCTGCTGGTGGGAATGTAACACGGTCCGGAAAACTGGCAGTTTCCTGAAAAAACTAAGCATGCAACTATCACGTCACCTGCAGCTGGATAGAGCAGTTGCACCTTGAGTATATATCCCAGAAAAATGAAAATTTGTGTTTCCACGAAAAACTGTACATCATTGTTTATAGCAACTTTATTCATCATCATCAAGAACCAGAAATGCCCAGATGGCCTTCGCCAGGGGAGCAGTTAAACAGACTGTGGCACGCGCCCACCAGGGAATACTACTCAGCAATCAAAAGGGATGAAGCGCTGATGCACTCAACAACCTGGGTGAATCGGCAGAGGATCACATCCGATTAAAGGAAAAAAAAGCCAATCCCCAAACGTTATATATTGCATGCTTCCATGTCTCTAAAATTCGTGGAAGGAAATAATTACGAAGAAGGAAAACGGACGAGCGGCTGCCAGAAGTCATGTGCTTTTCTTTGCGTCATTTCGTACAACTGCATGCAAATCCACAATTATCTCAAAATAAAACATTTTTTTTTATCACTACAGTATTTAGACAACGAAAAGGAGGCTCCCCACGCTCCCCACGAGGAACCCCTGGAATCGCTTTCCGCATCTTTGTTTCTAAAATCTGTACTTTATCAGGTGGATGTGCCAGATTTTATTGGACTTAGACTTTACATTATTCTTAATTTCCACCCTTACAAGCTCAGGTAATCAGGAGCATCCTTGTGCAAGTGTCTTTGTGAAAAGTGCTATTTTTGGGTCCTATGTGAAATGCTGCTACGTGTTGCCATTTTATCCCGAAAAGATTACATCAGTCTACATTTTTCCCCTGATAGGTTGGTTCATCCTCTGACTCTCAAAACCTGCTTCTCTCTCCTCACTAATCCACACTTCAGATTAAGAAGGGGCCCGGCAAACCAAAATCCTGGATAAACGTCATATCACATGCCGTCCGGGGTGTCGGCCTGAGAAACGAAGGTGCACCTTGCTTCTGATCCACATTCCCAAGAGGTAAATGCATCGACTCATCCCTTAGATTGTTTTTAAAAAACAAACAAACAAACAAAATAACAACAAGAGCGTGCTGTAGACTTCAAAGAAGATCATCCATTCCCAGATTTGCGGGAAGAAGTCCTTTCATCGCCACCTGAGAGGCCTTCTTGAAATCCTTTCTAGCCTCCCTTTTGCTGCTTTGAAAAAGAAACCGTGTGGCCTCCCGTCTCCTAGAGAGGAGCAAAGTCGATTTTCACAATCTATCACGGACAGAAGGTAGAACAAGAGAACCTGAACAGTCAGCGCCAGAGAGGGTGGAAGCTGAGTTGTGGGGAACTGGGTTCCGGGCCCGGGAGTTCGGCCTGTGACCCCCTGTGCTGTCACGTGGGATGGGTTCTGGGTCAAAGCTATTTAAATGCTCTCAAACCTGTGTAAAATGGGTATAATAACCGTGAATTCTCATAAACGCTTTTATTAGAGCTTGATGCCTTCTTCTCTGGACGGGTGGAGAAAGGGTAAGTGGTGTGATTCGAGGAGGATCGCCTGGTCCAGAGAAGGCCGAGGCCCGGAAAACGGAGCCGGTGGCTGCCGAAGGCACCGTCACCAAAGCCCCTCTGAGCCTTCTGACTTGTTCTAAAGCTAAGGGAGGGCAAGGCGCTGAGTGGAGTGAGCACTTGAGAAATCCCGTAACATGATGATTCATGGAGGCACCCTCTAATTTTGCGTTTATAGCAAGAAAAAGGCTGCGACCTCATAGACAGATAAAGCTGGCCAAGTCGGTCCGGGCCAAAAGTCTCAATCCCCCCCCCCCCCCAGCCAACCTTTTCCCACCTCCCGTGACTTCTGTGCTCTTCGAGTCTGGCCCCACGCTCCCGTGTGCCCTTTTGCAAAATCCACAAACCATATTTTCTGCGCTCACAGCTTTTTTTCCTTTAATTAAAACAGCTTTCATTGCTCTTTTCCTATTACAAAAGCAATAACACTTTCATTGTAGGGAAAAAAAAGGAAAAGCCAGAGATAAGCACAAAGGAGGGGCCGAGAAAGCCACCATCTGATCCAGCTGCTCGGAATGGGGGAATCAGCTAAGTCCATTGCAAGGCAGGAAGCCACCTGAGCCGAACCTCATAGTCGTCAAAACAGAGAACGGAAGCCCTCACCCCTGAGACCTCTCGGTGCTGGCGTGTCACGCGGGTCCATCTCAGCGAGGCCACCCCAAGGCCGCCTGTCCTCACAGTTCTATTGACCCCTGCTCTGCACCAGCACAAGCAATGAGCCGGCCTCCCCCCGCCTGCTGCCTGTTGGCCGTGCTTTCATTTTATTTCTAGATTTATAGGGTTTAACAGACATACAACACCCACCTTAGGTTCATTTAGCCTCGTTTCGAACTTTGCACGAGTTTGGGCCTTTCCGTTGTTCAGCACTACGTTTGTGTCAACATCACGTCTGCGATCCTCTGTCCGACATTCGGTCTTTTTGCTCAGCCTTCCTTATGTCTGTGAGATGCACCGATGCCGTGGCGTGCAGCTCTTTTTCACGGCTGCCTAGTACTCCGTTACGTGCGCCGTGCGCGACGGCCACAGCGTGTGCATTCGTCCTGCTGTCGGTCCACATCTGGGTGGTTTCCAGGTTTCCGTGAACATTCTCGCACCTTTCGGATGTGAGTGAGTGTGTGTGTTTCCAGATTTGGGGTCCAGACCCAGGAACGGAGTCGCTGGGTCTCAGGGCACACGTAGACTTAGCTTCGGCAGGTGCTGCCAGACATCCCCCCAGGAGCCGTGTCGGTTCACGCTCCCGCGTCTCTCTTGGCTGTTAGACTGTGCGAGGACGACGTGGGCGGTTGCAAAGCGCACCTGCAGGGACTTCCAGTATTCCTCTAACTCCATCATCTAAGCGCTGCTTCGAACTGGCAGGCGACGAGGGACACGGTATGTGCTGGAATCCCGTCTGTTTCCTCTGTCACCTCTTAACGCCGTCTCCACACGCATGCACGCACACACACGCACACCTGCACGTCTGCATACCTGAGTGGAGGCCCCGGAACGAGGGTTCCGTGCTGCCCCGTGGGCCAGCCTGCTTTCTAGGCACCCCTCTCCCCGGGGCCTGGCGGGGTCCGCAGTGGCTGACGACTGCCCCGGGCGGGGGTCATCATGTGGCTTGTCTCCCCTTGGCTCAGGGCGGTGCGAGGTCTCTACAGCTCTAAGACATGTTGGGTGAGGATGGGACGACAGTGGCCGGGAAGGCCGGGCCGGTCTGGGTGGCCTGGGTGCCGGCCCGAGTCCCGCGTTCGGGGCCACCAGAGGGCGTCACAGTCCAGCAGAAGCGGCACCTCCCGCCTCCGCCCGCGGTGCCGCTGCTGGGAGGGGGACTCAGGGGGGCGGCCGCGGGCCCTTCTCAGGCCTGGGTGCCCACCCTCCTCCCCACCCCACTCCTGGGCACGGCGGGTGGCCCTGGGGAGGGAATCCAAGGACTGCTCGGCTTCTGTCACTCAGCAGCGCTGGGACTTGGGGGAAATCGTACGGCCCTGCTGTGCCTCAGTTTCCACACCTGCCAAACAGCAGCAGTGACACCACCCCCGCTTTGCGGGTCCATCCGGGCCTTAATCCTAGGAGTAACAGCACCAGCGGGGACATCACTGCAGTGACTACAGTCTGCTGAGCGCATCCTCAACCCTGGGCCCGGGGGGGGGGGGAAGGGGGGGAGGGGAGGGATGGGGAGCGATTACAGCAGCGACATCCGCCACCCTCGGGGGCTAGGTGTCCTGCTCCTGCGCCCCGTGCACTTGGCACCTTCCTTCACGCCACAACCCACCCGGATGGGTGCTGTGAGCGTTTCCGCTGGACAGACAAGGGAACGGAGGGACAGGCGAACCCACCCAAGCTGCGGGAGCCGGGGTGGGCCCCCCTGCCCCTCCCCGTCTGTCTGGCCACACTGTGGGTGACACTCAGTGGCCCTTTGTAAGGCTGGAGGCATCGTGCATGTGTGCGGTGTCACCGGGGGTGTCGTTATCCTGGCAATGATGTCAGCTGCATCTCGGGGCTCCCTTCACCCCCTCAAATTCTGCCGCTTCCCCGGAGTGTGAGGAGGTAGAACAAGGTCAGTGCTTTCTAATCGGCGCCCCTTGGAGGTGCCTTGGGGTCCGAGGGGCAGCGGACGGGGTGGGGGGAGTCCCATGGGGTGGGGTCTTCACCCCCACCAGAGCAGCTCTTACAGGCTTTGTACATTTATCCATTAAAAAAGAGAGTTTCGATGCTGCCATTACCCCCCAAAGGCTTAAGGCCACTAGAGTGGAGAGTTCCCGCGGTCCCTCCTGGTCCTAAATCTTTTATGAAACGCTTTTTTGAACCTGCTCACATTTTTAGCCGGTGAGTTCGCATTACCTCTCCCTGCTGGGTGCAGACTCCCCGCCCCCTTTTTAAATCTTATTATTTTTTTCTCACGTTTCAGCCCCCTCCCCACAATCCAGCTCTGGCACCCCAGCTTTTCTCCGAAGTCTCTCTTCTCCCCTATTTCCGGTCGGGTTTCGATGACCTCACCGGCTCCGGTCTTGCTCCTCCTGGGTTTTCTTCGTCTGGTTGGGCACCCTAACGTCTCCCTCGGGGCTGTCCCACACGGCCACCCTTTAACTTTATGGACCTGGCTCCTCTCTCGCCCAGGGCGCTGGCATGTCTCAAAGGCCTCCTTGACCAGGAGACCGGGGGCTCCCAGGGTCTAGAAGAGAGAAGTTGTTATGGACACGTGAGAGGGGACAGAGCCACTTTCCATGACGGGAAAGAAGAAGAGCATCCTGCACACACGCCCCTTTTGGCATCGTCGTTTTCCGGTCCATGATCCCACCGTCTCTTCCGAATGCAAAGCTAAATCCGTTTTATTTGAATAAGCTCCACCTTGTGAGCAGTGTCCAGGGTGTCCGAGAAAGGGGGCGAGCCTGGGCTCCAGCACCTCTGACAGCGCGTTTCAGGCCCCTGTTTCTCTGGGGATAAAGGAGGTGGCAAGAAGCGCCCACGGCCCGGCTCGGAAGGAAAGTGTCGCCCGTCCTAAGGAGAACTCCTTCACGTGTCGCCGTCCCCGCCTGGGGACGCAGGGTCCTTCACGAGCAAGTCCCCCCTTCCCCTGCATAAGAATGAGATGATCAATCCAAATCAGCAATCGATCAATCAAAAATGTCCATAATCTGCCTCCCGTGGACCCTGCAGCGTCAGGAGAGCCGGGCATGGAGGGCGGGGGTGTAAGGAAACGGAGCATCTCATCACCCAGAGAGGAATCGTGGCCTTGACTCTGGGCGCAGCCTTGAAATGCAGCAGGGACGAGAGAAGGGGCTTCAGAATAAGATCCGAGTCTTTGCCCCGGCCCTCGAGGCCACGTCTGAGGCCCTCGAGGCCACGTCTGAGGCCCTCAAGGCCACGTCTGAGCTCCCGCTCTCCCTAACACCCCCTC
This sequence comes from Cynopterus sphinx, assembly GCA_030015415.1. Taxonomy (NCBI): domain Eukaryota; kingdom Metazoa; phylum Chordata; class Mammalia; order Chiroptera; family Pteropodidae; genus Cynopterus; species Cynopterus sphinx. The sequence continues at coordinate 127,920,787 of CM057385.1, forward strand.
ACTGTGCTCACCACTCTGTGGCCCCCCAGACCCTCCTTCAGATACGGGATGGGCCAAGCTCTTGTCCTCTTCCGGCCCTGCCCCCTCACCCCTCAGAGACCACCCCCCAGAGGAAATTAACTGCCCCCACCATGATGCTCGTCTCAGGACGCTTGGCCCTTCACGGCACGGGACAGCAGACCTACACGGGGCTGATGACCGGCTGTTCATCTAGTTCCAGCCTCTCCGTCTGCACCGTGAGGTCTGGCGTGTCTGCCCCGGCCTCCAGCGCAGTGCCCACAGCAGGCCCCCAGCGAACGTCTGCCGAATCAGCGAGCGCGCTAAGTGACGAGGCTCCTGGGGCAGCTGGACCCCAGGGGCAGAGCAGGGACGAAGGGGAGAGTCCTCGTGGGCAGGGGAGCTGCCCAGAGGGACAAGGCCTGTCCAGCCCAGGACTGAGCCCTTGGGGATGGGGGGACGATGGCGGGCAGGAGGAGGATGAGCCGACGAACCTACCACCTGGGGCTGAGGACGTGTGCAGGAGACGGAGCAATGGCTCGGGCCACAGAGGTCGGCCCGGCTGCAGGGCCCAGGAATGTCCCCTCCATAGCCATGAGCCTTTATGTCATGAATGAAGACCTACTACGTTCCTGGGCGGTGGGAATGGCCATAAACAAAGTCCCCTCTCTCATGGAGCGTCCGCTCCAAGTGGGAGATAAAGATTAAACGCAAGTAAATAGCCCCTGGTCTGTGAACGGACTCTTGGGCGTCCCCCCAGTCTGGCTCTCACAAAGTTAAAAACTAGGGGACCGTCTCCTGGCCTCCTTCCTTCAGGAGAATCATCTGAAATACAATGCCCCAGGCAGAGCCTGGGAGGCCTAAGTCTTCCCGTTTATTCAAATCCCTAAGATCAGTCCCCAAATTTAGATTTTTCTAGAGTTAAATATTAATATGTTGATTGTATTCTTTAGATCAAAACTCGGAGATGTCTGTCTCAGGTAAAAAAAAAAAAACCCAATAAATTATAAATCGAACACGTTTTGAAGATAGTGTCATGGGGAAGGAATTATGAACTGCGATTTGGGGATGGGCTAAGAAGTCGGAGGGAGAAGGTATAAAACAAGGTTTGGATTTATAGTGTGTTTTAAAATATTAACATTTGTTGCTTCTGAAAAATTCATCGCCTGCTTTGTGCCCGACTCTGTGCTCGGTGCTCGAGCCTCCCATTTAACTCTATCAAAAGTCCTCCGCGGTATCTATTTTTTATCAAAGGGGAGTCTGTCGGCTTTGGAGGAGGAAGGGGGAGAGTCGGGACTTGAATCCAGTCTGCCGGGCCCAGACGTCCCACTTCTCCTTGGCGAGGCGGCCTCTGGAGTCTTGCGGGAACGGAGCCCGTTCCCTGGGGAGTCGCTCCCAGACCCGCCAAGCAGGTCCGTTATCATCGTTATCATCGCTCCCTCTCGGGCACTGGGGACTCTGATTATTTCATCACCCGTCAGGCCCGGTCTGGCCTGACAGGTAGGACGGAGCTGCCTAGTTTGCGACATGTGACTTCATTCACTCAGGTGCCTGGTGACAGAGATCCAGGGGCGGCAAGACAGATGCTCCCACCCCAGGGAGCTCACAGCCCGGCGGGACAGGCAGACGACCAGACAGAGACCCCATCTCGGTTTGAGGGGAGCTGGGACGTGGAAAGCACAGGTGCCGTGGAGCACACACGGCAGTAGCGCCTAACCCGGGAGGGCTCCCTGGAGGAGGCGGCATCGAGATTGAGACCTAAACGCCGGGTAGGATGAGCAGGTAAAGTATTCTATACCCTGTGCACGAGTCTGGAGGAGGGAGAGAGCACGGACGCTTCCAGAAGCAGAGGGAAGTTTAGTCTGGCTAGAAGCGGGGGTGGAGGTGGGAGGGTAACGGGAAGCAAAGCGGGACGGGTTATCCTAGCAGCGATGTCTGAGACGGGTACCCCGTTGTCTCATCCTTGCCTCCTGCAGCCTGAGAAGGGGACGGGTGTCCCCCTCATTTTACTGATGAGGTTGGCAACTGAGACCCAGGGCGGAGCTGCTCCCCGATGGACTGGAGCCAGGCCCCCGAGCCCAGAGCTCGCAGCCTGCGGGCGGTACCGGTACCATGAGCAGCCGGTGTCACAGGGGCCTGTGTCCTGAGGGCGCCGGGCCTTGAATGCGCAGCCCTCCGAGGCCAGCACGCCCTGGCCCCTGCCTGTCCGGCCTCCAGCCTGGCCCGTGCTGCGTCCCTGTGGCGTCTGCGAGCTGCCACTCAGCCCTGCCCCTCTGCGGGGTCCTGGCCTCCTTCCTGGCCTGCTGCGGGCCAACCCGCAGCTGCACAAAGGCGATGGAGCCCCTCCCCGCCCGGAGGCCGCGAGCCCGCCGCTGCCAGAAGAAAGACCCCCATCGATTGGGGACTCCCCAGGGGCCCGCCTTTCTTCCCTTTCTCGCGGCCAGAAGACCCTCTGGCAAGGCCAGCGGGATGGGAAGGTGACTCCAGGCTGTCCCTGGGAGGACCGTCCGCACAAAAGCCTGACTGCAAAATGGGGGGGGGGGGCAGCAGGGGATATGGCCGACGCGCAGTCGCGTGACAATAAGCTGGTTCGGACGCCGGCAGTGTGGCCGGGGAAGGCTCTGCTCACCCCTTCTCCACCGCCAAGGCCCGGCGGTGCCCGCGGGGACACGGCCTGCGTCGCCTTTTGCTGGCAAATCCGTGAGGCAGTGCAGCCGACACGGGGCCCAGCATCGGCCCGCGGGCACGTCGGGCACCTGCCGCCACCTTTCCGGGCGGCGAAGACAGAGACGCGTGAAAAGGCCGAGTCAAACGCTCTTTCCGGCACCTCCAGGCTGCGATCCCTGCTCCATCCGGCCCGGCCCAGGGCACAGCCCTCGCCACCCCGGCTGCCGCCACCGACTCGGCTCATCCCAGCGGCGGGTGTCTGCCGAGCGCCCACCATGTGCCAGGCGCTGTGACCCGCGCTGGGCGCCCGGCTGCGAACGAGACACACTCAGGTCCCCACCCGCTGCCCGGGGCCTGTGAGCATCACTCTTCATGGCTAAAGAACCGACGTTATCTTATTTGGAAAAAGGGCCTCTGTGGGCGTGGCTGGGATGAGATGCGGAGGTCACCCATCCCGGGTGACCAGGGCGGGCACTGGGCGTCGTCTCCAGTGTCCTCCTGAGACAGGCAGAGGAGGCGATGCGAAGACGGAGGCACAGATCCGAGGGCTCGGCCGCACGCCCAGGACGCCACAGCCGGGAGGGACTGTCCCAACCGCCTCCGCCCAAGCGGGCGTGCCCGACGCCTTGGCTTCAGCCCCGTGAGACCGCCCGCTGCTGAGCTCCGGGTCTCCAGAACCAGGAGGAAAGGCATTTTCAGTTGCTTTAAGCGCCACGGTTTTCCGCGACGTGTCACGGCCGCCCCGGGAATCCGAGGGGGCCCACGAGGAGGGCGGGCGGCTACGATCCGGCGTGCTCAGGGCTGGGCTGGCGGTGGGGACAGGGTGGCCTGGGTACCCGTGACGGGCTCGGGGGAGGGGGGAGCCGGGGGCCGGTGGCTTGGTTTCTAAGCCTCGGAAGCTGCCCTGGCGACGTCCAGTGTCCCCTGTGCCGAGGGGTGCTGCCCTTCACAAGCGCAGTGCTCCCGGCTCCCCGGGGCCTGCGGCTTCTCTCCACAGTTCACAAACCCCCCCCCACACCCCGGCCACAGCCGACTCCACCCCTGAGACACCGAGAGGTCACATGGCCAACCCAAGCGCGTGGGGGTCCCGGGACAGTCGGGGGGCTGTGGTGAGGGGCGCAGGGCTCAGGCGGGGGCTGCGAGTGGCGGCTGCGCCCTGTGCCTTGCTGGCATCGCCCAGGGGGCCGAGCCCGGCTGAGCCAGCCTCGAGCCACCGTGAGGTCTCAGGAGACTCCCCGAGGGAGAGAGAGCTCCTGGGGCGCGGCCCAGAATGTTTGCAAGGTCACGGCGCCCACGCCCAGCTTCCGCTGGGGAGAGAGGACGGGCAGAACGGAGGCCAGGACGGGGCCAGCTGGCCCGCCGGGCCCCGGAGACTGGCTGGGCAGGTGACACCCGCTTCGGACACGGCCAAGGGGAGCCCCCCGACCCCCCAAATGGCAGAGCTTGGGCTCCGGAGAGCTAGGAAGCTGGGCCTCCTCCTGCTCATGCATGTCACGTTGTGTGTCCCCCTCTCGCCACCCCCCCCGCCCCCCACACGCTCAGCTGGAGCAAACACCTTTCAAAGGAGGATCAGCGCAGGCGGAGGGATTTTTTTCAAAAGTAACAACGAGCTTCTTTAATTAAACTCCCCATAAGCTCTTAAACCCGGGCAGCTTTTCCGGCTCAGCCGTCCGTCGGGCCCTGACATTGAGGGAGGAAGGAGCTGCGACCTGGGGGAACGGGAGACCTTCGACCTGGGGCCAGGGAGCTGCCCCCGGCCCCGACGGTGGGTGGCACGGCCCCCTCCTCTGCCGTCCCGAAGCACCCACGGTCCCCACCGCACGGCACAGCCCCGCCGAGAGAAGCGGCTCTGCCCGTTTCTGCCGCGGGTCCCCCCGGGGGCTCGCCGGGCACCGGGCAGCCAGGGAGGGGCAGGGCGGTCCTGGCCTTCTGGAAGGAAGGCTACCGTCCCGTCCGGGAAGGGCGAGTGACAGGGGAGCCACAGCTGGAACGGAGCACAGGGACGGGACAGGGACGCCGCCCCTCCTCAAGCGGGGGGAGAGGGACATCTCCAGGGCCACCGGGTGGGTCAGCTGACTCACTTTAACCCCGTATTTATGGAACCCTCACCGCATGCTAAACCCTGTGTCGTTTACCCCACAAGGACGCTGCGAGCGAGCCAGGTGCCCCTCGTGCGGGTGAGGAGACCGAAGCTGTAGGCGGGGTGAGCCTCATGCCCAAGGTCACCGTTAGCGGGTCGTGGGGGTTGGGGGCGGGGGGGGATGAGAACCCGCAGCCCGGTCAGGAGCCCTTTAGGAATCAGGCGAAGGCTCCAGGCCCGGGAGCCCCGGGCCGGCCTCAGCTCTCTGCCGGCCCCGGACAAGGGCACAGCGTCCTCGGCTCCCCGTGGAGCGGCAGGATGGCACTGTGCTGCGGGGCGCCTGCAGCCTTGGGCCGCAGCCACGGAGCCGGTGCCAGCCCGGCCGCCAGCATCATCCGAGAACCTCGGCGAGGCCTGTGCCCCCTGCGGCAGCTCGCAGGCTGTTCACTGATGCCCAGTGTCCCCGCGGGCGTCCACTCTGTGCCCCCAGCGCCACTCCCGGTGCAGGAGGAGGACCGAGGACCACGAGATCCTCTTAGAGGACAGTCGAGGGCTCCGCAGGGCTAAGCGGCCTCAGGGGCCTTGGACCGCGTTACCGTCTCTGCCCATTTCGGATGGGCGGCCTGGGGCTCTGGGATAGGGTGGGCCTTACCCAGGGCCACTGCCCACCATCAGGCCCGGGACATGGGTCTCGGACTGCGGGTGGCATGAGCCCCTGGGTGGCTCCTAGGACCCCGGGCTCCCGGAGAAGCTGGGGCCGGCTCTGTGCTGTCTGAGGGACTCGCGCACGGGTCCCCCAGGGGCCTGAGGGGTACCAGCCGCGGGATGTCCAGTGCGGCAGGTCAGTGGAGGTGATGCTCCCCCGGGAGAGGTGGTACCACTGGTCAGGCTGAGAGGAGAGAGACTGAGAGCCGAAAACCGGGAGAGAAGCCGAAAAACGAGAGAGGAGGGGAGTGGGCGCCTGACGGCCCCGACGCACCCCCTGTGAATCGGGTCAAAGGCCAGACACGCAGCCGAACAGGCGATGCGGGTCGGAGCCCACGCCCCGGCTTTGCTTCCCAGGACACGCTCCGCGCGAGGCCCCTCAGGCCCCCAGAGCGCTTGCCCGTAGCCGCAGGTACAGGGCCACGTGCTTCATGCCTGCCGAGCCCGCGGTCCCCTGGGGACCGGCCCGCGGCGGCCTCTCTACGGCCGTGACCGAGCGCCCAGCACGGGGCCTGGCCCGGAGGATGCGTGAGCCATGGGTCTGGCATGAGGCGTGAAGGGATGGATGGCGCGGGACCCAGCGACGAACTCCCCGGCCAGGGGCAGCGGGGTGAGCCGGACTGTCGCCCTCCAGGACCGTGATGCCCGACGGGACGAGGCCTCCGGCCCAGGCCGCGAGTCGGAGCGAGGAATGCTGGGTCCCAGGCCCCAGCCCCTCTCCCCGGGACTGGCCCCACTGGGCCTGGCAGCGGTACAAGCTGCTAAGGGGCCCGCCCTGACCCTGGGGAATTCATTCCGACCTTGGGGTGTGGGGTGGGCAGGATTGGCGGTGCCAGCCCTCGGCCCCGGCCCTCCCTGAGCCCTCCCCCACCCCGTCTCAGCCACTCAGAGGTGACCAGCCTGGCAAAGGGACACTGCGGATCGGAATAAGTTGCGCACCGTCCCGGATCGGGCCCAATGTCACCACCAAGGCGCCTTACATAAGGGGAAGGCCGTGGGGTTGGAGGCAGAGAAGGAACATCGCTGGCAGGAGCAGAGGGCGGGGACGGAGAGAAATGGCTCTGTCACGGAGAAGGAAGGAGGGGCCAGGAGCCAAGGGGTGCAGATGGCCTCGGGAAGCCACCCGGGCACGGAGCGGACTCTCTCGGAGCCTCCAGAAGGCGCCGGCCCTGCCGGGACCTTGACCTCGGGACGTCTGACCTCCAGGCCTGTGAGACGAGCCACCGCGTGTGTGGCCATCGGGGAGGGCGGCAACGGGGAACTAACAACACCACGATCTCACCCTGTACTCACCCCCCCATTTCCGTTTTAGGGTGAAGCGACGCACCATCGGACCCTGGCTCGGGGTCCCCCTGCCTTCACGTCAGGGCCCCCCCGTCCGGCTCTGCCCCCCGCGGGGCTGTGTGACCCGAGCCGCTTGGCTCCTCTGACCTGGACCTCCTCGCCGGTGCAAGGAGCAGGATCGTACCCCCCCACACCCCACCCCCGACACACACAGGCCCCCCGGAGGCTGCGCGGGCCCAGCACAAACCCGATGCGTCGCTGTTGTCACCGCGCGCCCCAGACTCAGGCTCCTGGCGCTCGATTTGGAAAAGGCACCGACGTGGCAGCTCGTCGTGGGTGTCGCGGAACCTCGCGGGGCCTCTGCGTCCTCGTCAGCGTGAAGACGGGGGGGGGGCTGCACGCGGCCGCCCCCAGGCTGGGCTCACACGGGCTTCGTTGGGCCTGGGCACTGATTTAGGGCACGAGAATTCACTGTCAACGTCCGAAAATTGGGCAATCTCACCTGGAAGTTCTGTTTCTACCTTGTTTTGAAAACTGGGAAGATCTGACACCAGCGGACCCCGTCACTCCGTGGCCGGGGACCAGGGCTACTGCTTTAAGGTCAAGCGAGTTAGACTCGCTCCCGGTCCCGACTCCTTTGCCAACCGGACGTCCCAGGAGGGCACCTGCCCCTACCCCACACGGCCCCAGGCCCCAGGTGGCTCGGCCTCTGCTCCTTTCACACCCTCCACCCTCCTCGCCGTCTGCGGCCCCTCGTCCAGCGGCTGTTCATGACCCCGATCTCCACCGTGTCCCCCTTCGCCCTTCCCAAGTGTCACCATTTCAGATCTCCTGGAAGAAAAAAAAAAAAAGCCCCAAACGAGAGTGCCGGGGCCTGAGGACCCCCCCTGCGGGGCGAGGACCTGAACTCGAACGCTTGGCGTCTGCAACCTGGACGTGGCTCCTTCAGAGAATTTCGCCGCTTCCTTTTTTAAAATTCTCGTCCATAGTCTAGATCGTTCCAGTTGTTCGCCGAGTGATCGAGGCCTTTCTAAGGTTAAAAAATTTAACCATCGGCTTTGGACTTCCTCCATTTTTCGGAATGGATCTGAGGGTGCTCGCTTGGTGGGGGGCGGGGGGTCATTGCAGACTGTCCCCTGCTTCAGGAGGAAGGCAGAGCCCTCTGGCCTCGTCCCACGACCCCCCCGCCTCGCACTCCCCGGGCCATCCCGTTAATCGTTGGCCGTGGAAAATGCACACAAAGGGAAACCGAGGCACGAGCCCCTCCCAGCCTGCCGCTCTCTCCAGGTCCCCATCCTTGTTCTCCCCCCTGCCCGGCTCGGGTGTGGGGTCAGATGGAGGGGCCGCGGGGGGGCGGGCAGGTGGCCGCGGGGATGGGAAGGGGAGGCTATTCCTTTAAACGCGATGGCAGCTCCCCAGCCGCCCCCGCTCGCCTCCCTCACGCGGGGAACTTGTCAAGGTTTGCATCAATAATGAATAATGGTGCGTTGCTGTGGCAGGTTCCAGCCGGAGGCTGTTTTGATATTTTCCAGAGAATTTGTCAGCAATCGCGTAGTCAAGGAAGAGGGGGGACCGGCCGGGGACGGGGGGGGGCCTCATTAATTTCTCCTCGTTTGCATTCTCGCCGTTAAATAATGTATTGATTGCTCCGTGGCCGCGGCTGTGGCCCTCCCTCCCCCCTGCACCACACCGGGCCTCCCCTCCGTGGGCGATGAGGCCGCTCAGGCCTCTGACAGCCGGGGGCGGAGTCAGGGCGGGGACCTGGGAGCGAGGCCGCACCGCCCCACCCTCCGGGCCTGTCCCCGGTGTCCTCAGGGACAAGAACTTGCCGCCGTCTGGAGTGTCATTATCCAGTGGTTAAATCCTTACCAGGAGGGAGCGGGTCCCGACCTCGGTGGCTCGCGAGGGCAGACCCGTGAAACGCTGTGAGGGCCCCGTGTGTTGCTGCGGTTCCTAAACCCCTTTTACAGATGAGGGAATGAGGCTCAGACGCGTCAAATCCCTTCCCAGGTCACAGGCCAGGAAGGGGTGGAGCTGGGATCTGAACCCAGGTGCGACTGTCTCTAGCCGGGGCGCTTGACCTCTAAACCTGCAAACCTCACACCCACCTGGGAGGCTTCCTGAGGCCCATGGGGAAGGCACCTGTCCCTCTCACCGAGCGTGCGAGAAGGACGGGGTGCACTGGGCTGGGCGAAGGCCGGGTGGCTTTGGGGTCGGCGTGAGGAGGCCGAGGCCTGAGGCCTGGGGGCAGACACTCTGTGTCACCCCAAGGGCAGAGTTAACACGGACGTGGGCATGTTCTGGGGAGACAGATTTGGGATCCACCTCAGGAATGAGTTCCCTAATCCGGGAATGAAACAGGGCCGCCTCGGGTGTGGCAAGCACCTGCCACCTGGGGTGCTTCAGAGAAGGACGCCTGCCTGCCTGCCTGCCGGGCAGTGTTTATATTTGGGAGAAAAAAACACAAAACAAAACAAAACAAAACACCAATTGAACGATCTCCAGCCCAACTGGGGATTTACTGACTAAATTAGGATCTGTCCATACCGTGGAGTATTACACAGCCAGTAAAAATGACGTCGGAGGGCATTTTTGCTGACATACGGGGGAGATACCCAATACACGTTGGCTCAGTTGAATCCAGCTGGAGGCGCAGGCTCAGAAGTGGGGGTGATGGAGAAGCCCCCCCAAGGCGCTGGACCCCCTTTGCCCCTTCCGGCCCCCAGCTTTGTCTCTGCTCAGCAAGAGCATCAGCTGTCCTTACCCGGGTTCTGGCTGCCCCAGATGCACACACCACGTGCTCGGCAACCTTTGCTTCGGGCCCGGGGAGAAGAGAAGGGATGTCTGGCCCGGTGGGGGCCGGGGGCAGTGGCAGGCAGAGCCGCAGGGGTGGGGGGACGGCGAGCAGGTGGCTTGGGTGCAGGCTGCGCTCCCCGTACTCCTGCGGGATCAGGGGACGGGAGTGGGAGGTGGAAGCCCTCGGCCGCGGCCCCCTTGGTGTTCTTCTGGGGCAGGTGGCAAGACGAGGGGACTCTGGGCGGGTTTGTGGGTGGGGGCAGGACAGCAGAGGGAGAGCGGCACAGATGCCAGGCGGCGATGCAGCCGGCGGAGGGGTGCAGGGCACATGCGGCACCCACATCGGCAGCTCCCGCAGACGTCTGGGCGCCAGGGGTGGGTGGGGCTGGGGTCCGGCCCCCTCGTAGGGGAGGCTCGCGAGCCAGTGGGCAAGCTGGACCCTCCTGAGAAGAAGGTCCTGGCCTGCCCGCTGGTTCTGAAGTCGACGGGGCAGATAAGGAAGCAGGAGCGACACAGTGGGGAGCACGGTGGCCACGCGCAGGCACCTGCAGCTGGTGAGCGGGGAGGCGGGCGACCGCAGGCGAGAGGGCAGAGCCCGAAGAAAGGCGGAGATGAAACGGGCTGGAAGCGCCGAGTTAATGGCACCACTAAGTGGTTCCCATGTCCCCGCTAATGAGGCCCCCTCTGCGCGCGGGACGAGCAAGCGCTGCGACTGGATGACTCGAGGCGCCGAGCTAATGAAGTCGCCGGAGACGCGGGATTCCTTGGGCAGGTCTGACACGGCTCCGTGGCAAAGCTATTTTCATTCACCCCGAGAACGACCGAAGGGGAGAGAGTCCTCTGTTAGCGAGACGAGCCGGGGGCGGGGGGACAGGAATTTGGAGCGGGGTGGCAGAACCCCGGGGTGGGGGGTGTCTACCGCGGACAAAGGACCCGGGACGGATGCAGGGGCGGGGGAGGGGCCTCCAGCAACGCGGTCGGAGGGACTAAACCAAGCCGCAGCCTCGGGGTGCAGCCCGGGTGTGGGAGCAGGTGTGACACGCTGTCCCGGGCACACTTAGGGCCTGATGCTCGCCCCAAACACACGCACACGACAAACCCCGTCGTCTGACATGTGTCCGGCAGCTCGTGTGTGTGTGTGAAGGGCAGAGACCAGCAAGGCTCGGGTCCCACGGGCTGGGAGCAGCGTCCCGGGGCTCTCGGGCGAAGTCCAGTCCCCTCTGGGGTCGCCGCTGCCCACCTCTCCCACACGGCGGGCACCTCCGCCCCCGCTGCCCAGCACGACGGCTGCGCTCCGGGCCCCTCCCTCCCGGCGCAGGGCCTTCGCACCTGTTCTCTCTGCCGCCAACTGCTTTACGCCCTTCGGGGCTTCGACCACATGTCACTTCCTCAAGGGAACGGCCCTGACTTTCTAGACCAGAACGGACCTTGGGCACCGTCTTGGCTTCCCAGACCTGCTGTAACCAGTTGCCACCCCCGGGGCGGCTGAAAACCCCAGGAATTGGGTCTCTTCCAGTCCTGGAGGCTGAAAGTCCAAAAATCAAGATGCCGGCGGAGCTGCTCTCCTCCAGAAGCGCCGCGAGGTCATCTGCTCCACGCCCGTCGCCTGGTTTCCGTGGCCCGAGGCGGGCCCGACTTCTGGCTGCAGGACTCCGATCTCCGCCTCCATCTCCACGTCACCCTTCCCTCCGTGCCTGTCTCCTTTCCATTCTCTTAGACGGTCACGGCTTAGGGCTTAGGGCCCACCCAAGCCAGGATGGTCTCACCTCAAGACCCTTACCCTAATGACATCCGCAAAGACCCTCATTCCTAATGAGGTCGCCTCCGAGGTTCCAGATGGACGTGATATTTGGGGGGCGCCGTTCATCCCACAGTCGGTCTGTATAGGATTTATCCTCCAGCCTAACAGCAGGGAGAGGGCCTGGAGGACTGGGGAGCGCCGCAGGAACGTGCATCGGGGCCGCGTGCTGAAGGAGGGGAGGATGGGGGCACGGGGAGGCCGAGGGGCCTGGAGGGTCCTAGTAAAGCATAAAAAACGTTTCGCTCCTCTAGAGAGTCCGTCAGCCTGGCGAAGAGGGTGGGCTCTGGACTCGGACGGGTCTGGGTTTGAAAACCCGACTGCCGCGTGCGGCTGGGGGCCTGGGGCGAGTCCCTTAGCCTCTCGGACCCACGCCTGTGCTGTTAGAACAATGGTGTGTCCTCCAGGACGCGGTGTGTCGGGAGCACGGCGCGGAGCCTGGCACGCAGTGAGGGCTCAGTAAGTGACGATCGATCCTACACGAGGGAGGTCAGGGGAGCCGGGGGCACGCGGGGAGCCGTAACGGGTTCTAAGGCCCCTGGTTGTACATGGCTTTGCGATTCAGTCCTGGACGGCCCGGCCACCCCGTCAGTCACTACTGTAGACGTCTCGGCCCCCGCCCAGGTTCCGGCCCGTGGGGACCTCCAGGAATCCCGACCGGCTGGGCGGAAGGTTAAACGAACAGATGACTGGCAGCCACCCGCTCTCCTCCGGCTGCGGAAGCCGACCGGCTGCCCGAGCACGCATTTCCTGCCCAGCCGGGCCCTCCCGGCTTTCTGGCTCCTTGTCCAGACTCCAGACCGAGTTCGGGACATCGACGGGCCTGGAATTCTTTCCAGCGTTGATCTCTGAGATGGAAACCTCCGCCCCCCCAGACCCTGCAAACCCGGCCACCTTCCCCGCCCGTCCCCACCCCTGGCGACTCCAGTCCCCTCTAGAAGCGTCCCCACGAGCTCACGCCAGGCGGCCTCGCAGACCGGGGAGTCTTCCCCGGGGCCGCCTCTCTCTCTGTGACCTGCGCGCGTCAGTGCTGCCGGGGTCGCACATCCGGCGGGTTCAGCGGGGCCACCTCTGAGCAGACGGCGTCCCCGGAGGAGAAGCTCTGGCTGTGGCAGGGCACTGCTGGCCGGACCCAGCGGCCCGGAATCTGTGGGGACAGCAGGTAGCTGGCAGGGGCAGGGACGTCCGTGTGTTCCTTTTATTCCACCACGTGTCGACCCACGGAAACGGCGGTTCGACCTGAGAGAACCACCCGGGTCCATTTGGTAGAGAGGGAGGGGAGGCGGGGGCCGCGGAGGCAGAGGCCTGTGCCGCGTCCCGCTCTGCTCGGCGCCAGGCTGGCCCGCACCCCATCTCTGGGGTCATTTCTCTGGCGAAGGCCCCCGGGGGGCGGGTATATGAGATACAAACAAACAAACAAACAAACAAACGAACGAAGCCAGGCCCAGGCGTGGAGGCCTGTGGGTGGGCACGGCAGGGGGAGCCGGTACCCGCTCCTGGGGGAGCAGGGGCCTTTGGGGGGGAGGGGACACCGGAGTCACCGGCCTTTGGAGCCGGGAGTCCCCGCGGGGCTGCCAGGACGCTCTCCGAGGTGCTGAAACGACGCTGCGGCCGGGGACCCCGCTGTCCGGCCTGGCCCGGGTTTTGGGGTTTCGCTTGAAGCCTGTCCACCTCCTGTCAGGGATTCTGGGCCAGGGGTGGGCGGGACAGAGCATGAGGTGACGCCGGACAAAGGCTGCCGGAAAGACAGGAGCAGCGCCTCGGCTTCGCTCTCACATCGTCGCCGTCTTCCTCCCCCGTCCGGAATGGCCCGGCCTGGGCGGTCCCTGGGCGTGGGCGGCAGCACAGACCGCCACGGAGCAGCGGGGACGCCGGGCCCGTGCGGGCGCACGTCGGGCTTCAGCTCGCAGAAAACACGATGGCTCTCTGAGGCGGGTCCCGTCACTGTCACCGTCATGACGGGAGGCTCAGAGGGATGGAGCAGCGACGCGCCCGGAGCCGCCGCACCCACGCAGGCTGACGCGGGCGGCCTGTAACGGCAGCTTTTACAGGGAACTAAGCAAAGGACTCAGTCGCCCAGGCCCGTCTCCCTCCCTGGGGGTCCGACCCTTGGTGGCACCAGCTTCTCTACTTTCAGAGAGACCCTACGGCGCTCCGACAACCGCACGGACTTCTGGAGGGACGAGGAGGGGGACACCTGGGGCTGGGGCTCCGGTGTCTTCGGGAGGGACGGTGAACCTTACCGGGTGGCCGCTCTGCCTCGCGAGGCTGCCGGATCACGTCGGGGCCACGCCGGCCGCCAGGATGGGTGTCCGCGTGTGTGCACACGTGTGTGCGCGTTGGGGACGGGTGCGCCCGTGCCGACCACGTACTTCTGCGTCTCTTTTTCGTTAGAGACACAGCGACGCCGACGAGAGAGGGGAGCAGAAGCGTGCTGACTGCGTGAGGGCGCACGACGGGGAAGAGATCGGTGAAAGTCAGTCGTGCATGTGTGAGCGTGTGTGCGAGCGTGTGTGCGCGTGACACTCCAGCCGACGAGAAAACGTTGCTTCCTCCGCCCCAGGGGAGGACGGGCTCCCTGAGGAGCGCCTGGGGTGGCAAGGTTGCCGTCCACGGGGCAGAGGCAGGCTTCTCTCCCCGGCACCCCCCCCGGAGGCCCCTCCGGGCCGTCCTCGGCCTCTGCGGCTCCCGCCTCGGCCTGTCTCGCCCAGCAGCCTCCCCGCTCTGGGCCTCCCCCACCGCCCACACCCCACACTGCACCCCACACCCTCTGCCTTACGTCTTCCCCGAAGGGACCGTCGTCGTATCAAAAGCCCAGGGCTTGTTCGAGAACCTCTCTCTGCGCGCCCTTTGATGCTGTCCCCGGGTCCCCTGGGTCCGCTAGCGAACAAAGCGCAGGGTTGAGTGACAACGTGTCTCTCGCGTCGGCCGCGCTGGGGGGATTGGGGGTGCTGGCTCCGTGGGTAGGAGCATCAATGCCCCCCCCGCCCCCCGTGCTGTCCGAGAGCAGGGAGGGCCTCCCAGCTGCAGGCAGCCCAAGCGAGGATTCCTTCACGGCACCTACTGTGCGCTCAGCACCACTATGGTGGGGGGGGGGACAAGCCGACGTCAAGCCTGGGCTCCGTGGAGCTTGCGCCTTCTCGGGGCAGACCCGGTCCCGGCCATGCACCAGCTGTGAGACGGAGCCAAGTAAGTACCCACGGTCTCCCGGCCTCAGGTTTCCGACCTTCAGAGCGGACACGACGGGAGCGTGCCCTTTGGCTGTTGCCGTAACGATGCCGGGTGACAAACCGCTTCCAAACCCCAGGGCCGTGCCGCGAGCCCAGGCCTTGGCCAGGCGCCCGCCCGCGGCGGGGGTCAGCGCGCGGTGGGCCGGGGTGACTCAGGGGGCCTGGCTCGGCGTCACGCCTCGCATTCCCCACCTCGCTGGCCCGCGCACGTCCCCACGGCAATGCCAGAGGGCAGGAGCCTCTCGCACGCGTGACCTGGGAGCTCCGTGTGCATCAGTCCCTAACGCCCCCTCGGGCAAAGGAAGAGCCCAGAATACGCCACGGGGGAGGGTGAAGCCTTGGTCCCGCTTTCACAAACTACTGGGGACGTCCTTCCCGGCACGCTTGCTGTCCCCGCTCCCACCCGCGGGGGTGAGGGGGCCTCCTGTCTGCCTGGGGGTGGTCGACGTGTGGACCGGGGCCGGAGGAGGGGACAGGTGGCCGCTGAAGAAGGCCCCCTCAGGCCTGCGCTTCTCCTGGACGAAGGACTGCATGTCCCACCCCCTCGCAGGGAGACGGGGGGCCCCGCCGCTGGGTGCTGGCCATCGGGATGCGAGCCCCTCCCAGGCCTGGTCCCCACCGTCTCCCGCACGACACCCCGCAGCCCCCCCTCGCCTGCTCTCCTCCTTGAGGGCAGGCGCCCGAGCGCACCCGTGTTGTGCGTGAGGTGCTACCGGAACGCGGTCACGCCCACTCCCTCCTGCGCTGTCCCTGGCTGCGACGGGAGGAGTTGCCACCGCGTGGCCGGCGAAGGACCGACCCCCCGGCCCTTCACGGCCAGCACTGCCGGCTCCTGCTCTGCCCTGGGGGGTGGTGGAGCCACGTAGGAGCCTCGGTTCCAGAACGACTGCTTGGAGCACGGGTCCCCCCGTCGCCAAGGACCCCTTCCGGGCTGTGACACAAGCGAGAAGGGAGCCTCCGCGGGGTCGAGCGCTGAGATTCGGGGCCCGTCTGCTGGGGCCGCCCGCCTGCCCCGCGTGCTCGCAGCCCAAGGCGCGGTCATCCTGCAAGCGCACGGCTGCCGGTCGCTGCCCCCTCGGCGCCCCGTTCGCCCTGGTCTCCCGGCCAGGGCCGTGCAGGACCACGTGCCCTTGAACCGTGCTCCGGGGGAGGGAGCTTTCACAGGGGGAGGGGTGGGGGGGCCTCTTCCCTCGTGGCAGGATCGAGCGCTGCAGCGGGGACAGGGACGCCCGGGCCGGTGCCGGGCTGCCGGGCCGGGAGAGGCTGTCAGGACAGTCAGCTTAAGGGACTTGACCTTGAGGGGTTGTCAGTGACCGACTGTGCGACCGAGATAAGTTCCTTAAAGCTCAGCTCCGCGCGCTTCAGGCTTCTTATCTGGGAGATGCGACCGCGGCTACTCCACCCCAGGGCTGATGGAGAGGCGCGTCCCCGCCCCGGGCGGGCGGCGCTGACTGGGTCGCTTCTCTCCCGCTCCTGTTCCCAGTGCTCGGGCCCTGGAACCGCGTCGTCCTCTGAGGGAACAGCCCGGACGGCGTGGGCAGAGCTGCCCGCTCAGGGCCCCCGCGCCCCGCTGCACGCAGACCCCTCTGAGTCGGCCGTGGCCGGTCTCCCGGGGCTCGGACCTAAGAGGACTCGGGTGGTGGCTTCGCCAAGAGGGAGTGCCATGCTGTGCCGCGGACCGGGAGAGCCCAGAGAAGGATCCGGACGAGAGAGAACAGCGAAGGGGACCCAGGGAGAGGAAACCCCACGTCCCCCGCGGCTCTCCCGGGCTCGGCCGGGCACCTGAAACGTGGCTGGGACCGCCGAGGAGCCGGACGTTAAACTTGGTCAAAACTCACGGACGCGTGCCTCAGGTTAGTGTAGCTAATTCTGATTCGCGTGCGGCTGGCGGCTGTCACCGGGGGCAGCGCCCTCCTGGGGCTCGGCTGTCGTCCCTCAAGGCCCAGGTGTTCCCTCTGGGGTCCTGGCTGAGCCTTGGCTTTCTCGTCTATAAAGTGGAGATAATCCTGGCAACGGGGTCCCCTGGGGGTGCCGTGAGAACCCAGTGAGCACGCAGTAGGTGCGCGACCAGGCCTGCCACGCGCCGGGCGCAGGGACGGGCTGCTCAGGGCCAGGGCCCGGAGCCGGGGTGTCCGCACCCCTGTTGAGAGCCGTCCTGAAGGAAGGCGAAGGGGAGCCCGACGGGGGAGCCCGGCCTCCGGTGAAAAAGCCCTGCCCTGCCCCGTGACCTTGTGCGACCTTTTCTGTCTCTAAAGGGTGAGGCGGGACCCCAGACCTCGAGGTCCCCAGTTCCCGGCCCCGCCCCTTGTGGAGGGGGAGCCCCGGGGCAGGGGAAGGGGAGTGGGGGGAGGGCTGGAGAGAGTCTTTGGGCCTCTCCCCGCCCAGACGTGCCCCGGGGTCCCCGGGACCCTTGAACCCCTCAGGCCGCAGCTCTGCGCCTGATTGAACTGGGGCTCCCCCCCACCCCGTTCGTTCCCGTTCCCGAGCCGTGGTTTCCATTTGCTGTCTCCTCCCTGGGTCGCTGGCCGGATCGGACGCACCTGCCGGGCACATCGATTGCCTGATTACGGGCGAGATTGATTGGTCCCTGCTGCCATTAGCATATCGTTAGCCGTGACCCCGTGCTCGCCGCTGCCAGCTCTGACCTGGACGCGTCAGCAGGCGCCGGGGAAGTGGGAACCGGGCAGGGGGAGGGGCCGGCTGGGGGGCCGAGGCTTCCTCGGGCCCAGGGGTCGGCGGGCGGACCCCCCAGACCCCTGGGCTGGAGGCCTCTCCCCGGGAACCCGAGGAACCGAGTGCCCGCCCCCCCGAACGGGGAGATCGAACACGACGCCGCTGCCTGAGGGAGCTTTGCCAGTCAGAGGTGTGGGTGGGGGCTCTTGCCCCCCAAACGCTTCCCCCGCTCCCAGCCCCGTCCTTCCTCACTGGAGCGGACGCTCCCCTTGGGCCGAGCTCTTCATCGGGGGGACTCACTTTCAGAGTCCAGTCCCCCTCTACGTCCCCCACAGTGGTGTGGGTGGGGGGAGGACCAGGGTGCCCCCCGGAAGCTCCAGCCGCCCCCCCCCCAGCACCTGGACACGGCACTCGGCAAGGCCCTGGGCTCTTTGAGCGGGGAGGGCGGGGTCCCTGGCTTATCCGCGCACCCCCCTCCCGACCCCGGGGAAAAGGATTTGGAAACCTTCGAGGGTCCGTGCAACCGGCCGCAAAGTGAAGCCACATTCCTGTTTGCTCAGAGGCCATAAGAATCGCAGCTTTTTCGTAAAATAAAAACCGAGACGCCACGCGCCCTGGGAGAGGCCGCGGGTGGGTGCGGGTGGGGGGACACCCCGAGCCCCTGGCCCCAGCAGGAGTCATTCACTCTCCTGCTGGTGCTCGGAGGACAGACGCCCCGAGCCGCGCGTGACCTGGTTAAGGGACCACGCGTGGTGTCTGAGCGCAGGCTTCGGGGTCAAGTCTGAACCCCACCCGGTCACTTAGTGGCCTTGTCACCACCGCCTGTCAGCTCACGGCCTCCCTCGTCCCCGAAGTGGGACACGCACCACCCTCAGAGGGTCCACGGGGGCGGGAACGAGACGG
Source organism: Cynopterus sphinx (assembly GCA_030015415.1). Taxonomy (NCBI): domain Eukaryota; kingdom Metazoa; phylum Chordata; class Mammalia; order Chiroptera; family Pteropodidae; genus Cynopterus; species Cynopterus sphinx. Next base: position 127,938,920 of record CM057385.1, read on the forward strand.
CGGACACGCGGGGACCGAGCGGGCCCTCGCCGCTGCCACGCGGTGGGCGGAGGCTGACGCGGGTGGCTTCGCCCCGGCCCGCGGCTGCGTGACGCCCTACGATGCGGTTTGCTGCTGGTCTCCCGAGAGCATGTCCCTTGAAAACAAACGTGAAGGACGGTCGTAAGCTCTGTCCCCGCGGGGAGCACGTGTCGTTGGGGCCGGTGTCACTGGTGGAGGGACGAGGCCGGCGCACGGAGATGGGGGTGGGGACCGCGGCCCGTGGGGGTCACTCATGGGGGGAACCCCCAGCAGAACAGTCAGTTAGCTGATGGGCTCGGCATGTCGCCCTCCCTCGCCCCCATCTCCGGGGTCACCGCTTCCCTCGGAGCCTGGCCTGGCCCGGTCCGGTCCCGTCTCCCTGTGCCCCCGGCCACTCTGGCCGCGGTCCCGAGTCCTCATCCCCGCAGAGCTCTCTCCTCCCCTCCCCCGGCCGCCGACCTCTGTCCTCTGTGCCCGTGGGATCCCGATGCGGCCCCAGCCTCCTCCTCCTCCTGCCTTCCCTGACCCCAGGGCCCTCCATCCTGGGTTCCCGTCGGTCAGAGCGGGACGCCCAGCTGGACAGGCCGCGCGAATCCTGGGGCGGTTTGATGCGCGACCGCCTGCCCCGCCCGACCGCAGGGCTCCCTGGAGCCGGGGTGTCATCTCCCCCGTCTCGGCGTCTGCAGGCCCGGCCGCCTGCTCGCTCCTGCCCCGGGCTGGGAGACGGGGTCCTCCCTGGCTGTCCTGGAGCCGTCCGAAGCGGCAGCTGCCCGAGCCGCAGGGCAGGCCCTGCAGGGACCTGGAAGGCCTCGGCTGCAGCCGCGGGCGGCGGTGGCTCCTCCCCAGCCCTGTGGCCGCCCGTGCGAGGAGCTGCCATCGCCCCCACCGGCCACCCCGTGTCCACAGCCAGCACGGCCTTCGGGGAGAACGGGGGGACGGGGCTGCTGGAGGACGCCGAGCCCTCCCCGTGCGGGCACCTACGACGACCCGGGACGTCCCCAAAGTGGCTCTTCTCCCCTCATCGGGCCCCGATAAGAGTCCCCCCCGGCTGGGACGTTAGCCCCGGCGCCACCTGGAGCGGCTCCCGTCAGCGCCCGGGGCTCCTCCCTGGTAGGCTGGAGGTCGGACTCCCGCCCGCGTCTAACGAGCAGGACGTCCCCGACGTCGCCTGGCACGAAGGCGGCCAGGAGTCTCGGCTCGCCCTCCCGCCCCGCGCCGCTCTGCCCTGGGGTTTCTGCCCCCACCGCCTCCCTTCCAGGGCAGAAGCCTCCTCTCCGGCCCTAGGACAGGACCCCAGGCCCCTTCCGGGGCGGAGTTAGGTCCCAGAGCGGGTCCCCCGCGGGAGGCGGTGTCGACGAGCTGCCGTCGGCCGAGGGACCCGGCAAGGACGGCGATGCTGGGCCTGGCCTCTGCGGCGACAGGTTTTCAGGCGGAGGCTGAGCACGTGGCTCTGGCGACGAGTGAGGTGGTGTGAGGAGGAGCCAGATCCCCCAAGACGAGGCCCTGAGTCCCAGCCTCTCCACGCCCCGCCCTGCCACCGCGGGACCCTGGACAGGCCTCTCGCCCTCGCCGCCGCGGGTCCTCCCCCGTGCCGCGTGCCGGGGACCGGGCCGACGGCCGCCCGACAGGGCTCCGCGGGGAACCACGAGGCTCCATGTGCGGCAGACGCCAGGCGGGCGCAGCGGGAGGGCGTCAGCTGCAGGGGGCCCTGCCCTCGCAGACCCGGACAGGGGCAGCAGGGGGAAGGCCGAGCGGGGCACGGCGGGAGGGGGACCACGAGGGCAGAGCTGTCCCCGACTCCCGTCCCCCCAGACCAGGGCCGGAGAGGGGCCGGGAAGGGGAACCGCCTCGGCCAGTGAGCGCGAGGGAGGGAGGTGGCCTGGGGGTGGCCCCGGGCCTTGCGGCGGTGGCGGGAGCTGACACTCTCGTCAAGTGCCACCTCGTGCCGGGGGAGGGGAGAGCTCCAGCACCTCGGGGTGCGTGGGGACCTCAAAGGCGCACAGTGAACTCCCCTCACTGACTCCGCCGTGGGCGCGTCGTGGGTGGGGGGGACAGCCCGGGCCCCTGCAGCAGCGAGTGCGTGTGACGCGTGTGTCGGGGCGTGTGACACGGGCCAGTAGACACGACGCTGGCCCTGGAGGAGGCTGGGGACGCCGTGTGCGCGACGATGTGCACGAGCTTCCTGCCCCCGAACCGCACACTTGGGAGGGGCTCGAACGGTGCGTGTCGAGTTACGTCCATTTTACCCCAGTGATTTAAGACGAACAACACGATAAACAGCCCGCCGGGGTGCACGGCGCCGCCGCAGCCCGGGGACCCCGCCTCTGGACGGCGCGGCTGTGACAGACGCCCTCTTCCTGCTTTTCTGCTTATTTTCCACGTTTTTGGGGCCTGGGACATACGCTGCTTTTCAGCGTTAAAAACGTGTTAAGTGTGGCGAAGCACGAACACGAAGAAAACAGGCAATTACGTGTGCATCCCTTCTGAAATCTGAAAAACAAAATCTGTCAACAACAAATAATACGAGGAGAGAGAAAAATCAATCTCCTCGACCCCACGGAATAGCGGGAAACGGGGACAAGCCCATCGCTTTGCACAACAGCGCTCCGCGGAGCAGGCGGGCGGGGCCTGAACGGGGTGGGGGCCGGGGCCGGGGCCTGAACGGGGCCGGGGCCGGGGCCGGGGGCCTGAATGGGGTGGGGGCCGGGGCCGGGCTCCAGCTTGGCAGGGGGCAGGGTTCTGGGGATGGACGCGCGTCGGCGGGAATGTAGTGGACGCTGCGGAACCGCACACCTAAACATGGTTGAAAAGGCAAATCGTATCTCGTGTACTTCGCCACGATAAGTGAAAAACAAACAAGACAGCAGCGGCGAGGGAGCCGGGGGTGCGGGTGGAGGGCGGGTGCGAGGCGGCGGCAGGGCCTGGGGGCAGCGGCCGGGCCGGGCTCTCCGCGCTCCTCGGGGGAGGACAGGTTCCAGCCGCATTCAGGGGCCAACGGCGCAGGGAGCAGGTGTCGGCCGGGTCAGCGCGGGCCCGAGCCGTTCCCCTGGCCGATGGCCGTCCTTTTAAGACAACATAAACGTGTCTGTGCCTGGGAGGGGTCCCAAGGCCTCCGACCTCAGGTGCTGCCGGCAGAGAGGACAGGGCGGCCCGGGGAGAGGACAGACGGCCTGGGGGGCTGCCCGGACTCGCGGCCGCCTGCTGAGGCACACCCTGGGGTGCTCTAGGCCCGGCCTGACCCCCGTCTCCAGCCCCTGGCCTCTGCCCCACCACGCGGCGTCTGTGGGACCCCCTGTCTGCTCGGGCCTGCCCCCCAGAGCAGCGAGGCTCTGGGCCACACCCGGGAGGGCCAAGGGGCCGCACGCGCTCGCCTCCCACCTCTGCCTCTCCCCACCCCCGGCTTCCATGGGCGGGAAGGGCTGGGCTGCGGGCTGGCCGCCTCCTCTCCACGCAGGGACGGTCAGCAACGTGCCCTGGACCCCCCGTGAGGAGCGCGGGCCGCGTGCCCCCCACGTGCTCCCCGAGGCGCGTGCACTCTAGCCCCACCCCCGCCAACGTGCCGGGTGGGGACTAAGGACCCCGAGCGAGGAGCTGTCCTCAGGACAGCGGGTGCCTCGCCTGAGTCCGCATCAGCCCCCGGGGGCGGGGCCCCCACTCGGGGTTGCAGGGCTCCCCGGGGTGCCCGAGGCCTAGCTCCTCGCTGCCGGCCACGTCCGGGCACAGAGCGGACGCGGCTGCGGCAGCAGCTTCGTTAGGAGCTCGGACGAGCCTGGGGCTTTGGAGAGACCCCGCTGGGGGCCCTGGGATCCCACGGGCAGGAGCTCGGGGGTAGGACGCCCGGGACGCGCCCCCGACGAGCGCCCTGGGAGGCCGCCTGCCCCCTGCGAGGGCGGCCTGGCCGTGTCAACCTGCAGACGCGGCGGCGCCGTCCATCACGGCCCGCGGCCGGCCGGCCTCCGAAAGGCCTCGTTACGAGAAGATGCCAAGACGCGCGTTTGCATCTGGGGGCAGAGCGTCCGCTGGATGCAGTCGTCCCCGCCCACACCCCGCCCGCTGCGCGCCCTCTGCATCGACCCCGGGCGCGGTCCGCCTCGGGCAGCCCCCAGCCGGTGGCTCGGTTGGCGTTTTTTCCCCCTTTTGTTGCCTTTTAATTTCCTGTCTCAGGTTTAATTAAACCAAGGGGTGCCCGACCCCGTCACACGGTATCAGCGCAGCCCCCCCCGCGCCGCTGCGCGAGGAAACGCAGCAGCGTGATTACCGATGAGTCCTCGTTGAGGCTAATCCATCGACGACTCCCTCCGGCCGGGTGGGCCGCGGGGCCCTCCGAGGCGCCCGTCCGTGCAGACGGCGCCTGAAGCGTCATTCCCGGGGGATCAGGGACTCATCCCAGCGTGGGGGGCGCCGCCCGCCCCGGCCTCCTCGCGTCGGGCCCTTCGTCTGGTCAGTGGGTCCCACCTGGTCCCTGCTCTGGGGTGGAGGCTGCGTGGGGCAGGCGGGGGCGGAGACGGAGAGACACGGGCGAGACGTCCCGGTCTAACCTGTCACGAGCCGCCATCGCAGTGTCCGTAATGCAGCAACCGCACAGAAACCCACGTACGAGCACGGAGGCCCCACGCTGCCGCACCATTCGGGGACAAAGGAGGCGTTAGTTTGGAGACTGAACGAAAGGAGAGATTTTTTTGAAAACGCGACTTCCCAAAGCCACCACAAGGAAGATAATCTAGAAGAAGCTGAATCCGGAATTAGAACTGCCCGACGGAGCCGTGCCCGGACGGCGTCGGGGCGGACGCGGCCCAGCGTTTAAGGCAGAAGTAACCCCGCATGTAACCCCTGCGCGGGGCCGGGAGGGTGGTCACGCCGAATCCCGACAAGGACGTGACCGTGACGGGACGTGAGGCGCCGACCGTGCTCGCGGAAACACACGACGAAACGCTGGCGAGTCCCACACCACAGCAGCGCCTCCCGGGGGAGCTGAGGCCGGAACGCGAGGCCGGCTCAGCGTTCGACGGCGGACACCGGACGCGACGGCCAGCCGCAGACACCCCGACCCCGGGGCCGCACGAGACCCCGATCCCACGCCCGCGGCCCTCTGGTTCGACGCCGCGCTGGCCGGCGCGCCTGAGCCAGGCGCCGAAAAGAAGAGAAATAAAGCGTAACGACCGGAAAAACTCATCGTGGGGGAGACTGTCACACGGAGCTCGACTTTCCGGAAGAGTCCACACCCCACCCACCCCCGGGATCGATAAATAAGGGAATCGGTTTCCTCATTCCAGAAACGACCCGAAAGGGGGCGAAACAGAAAAACCCCATTTGCAGTCGGGTCAACGAAGACTGAGGCTCCATCGAGGGGGAGGGGGGCGGGGCCCACCCGGGTCCTGAGTCCGTTTCGCAGCGACGAGCCCGGCGCCGAGGCCCGTCTCCGGGCCGGATGCTGCCCTGTCGTCGCGCAGGGTGTCGCCTGTAGGGGAAAGCGGCGGAGGCTGCGCGGGAGGCGCCCTGTGCTGTTGCTGCCCGCTCCCCGTGGGGCCGTCGTCTTTACAAAGGACGCTCCGGCCGGTGGGGTGACCCCGTCTCACGGCTCCGGCTTGAGGGAAAATCGAAGCTGCGCCCAGAGGTGCAGCTGAACGGACGCCGTCCGCTCGCACGGCCAGGGCTGCGGCGACACGGCGCCGCGGGGACCGCTGTTCGCACCGTTCTGGGCCGGGGACGCCGAGGTCGAGGGGTCGGCAGACCTGGGGGCTCCCCAGGCCTCTCCCCTTGGCCTGCCAACGGCCACCTTCCCGCCGTGGCCTTACAGGGTCCCCGGTCCCTCCGCGCTGTCTCCGCCCTAATCTCCTCCCTATAAGGACACACCCTGGACCAGGGGCCTGGCCCTGTGTGGCCTCGCTGGACCTCAGTCGCTTCTTTGAAGCCCCCCCCCCCAAACAGCCGTCGGACGCAGGAAGGACTTCAACGTGCGAATTTGAGGGTCTGGGGGGGACACGACGTGGTCCATAACGTGATCTGACTCAAGCCCCGTCTCTAGGAATGAAACCCCGCGCGTCCCGTCGGGGGACGGGTGGAGCGAACGGGGCGCACGCGTGACGCGTGCAACAGGACACGTGGATTCACCAGACGCGTCTCTGGGTGGGGGGGGGGCGGAGGACCCGGCTGGGGGCCCGGTTTGCGCAGACGCCGCAACACCACCGGGCACAGACGCTGCGGGCGCCCCCCAGGAGTCAGCCACCGCCCTGGGCCTGGGAGACACCCTGGGGCCCCCAGACCCCGATTCAGAAGGCCCCCCGCTCCCCGGGGCCTGTCCCGGCCATCGCTCCCCTGCCTGGGCCCCTTCCGTGCTCCCCGCCTCTGGGAAGGGCAGCGTCGGGAGGAGGCGGGGCCCGACGGCTTCGGGCGCCTCGGCAGCAAGGCCTCCACGCGTGTCCTGTTACGCGGCACCGCAGCCACCGCCACCGCCACCGTGAAGCCCGTCGACGTTCAAACGTCGGGCTGGGAGACAAGCGGACGGGTCGGAAAGGGGGTGGGAGAGAAAAACCGCGAGGTCAGGAGAAGGGGGTCCACGAGGTTTAAACGGGAGGCGACGTCACGGTCGGGTCGACCACGTGGCTCTGACGGTTCCACGTGGGGCGCCGGCGGCGTTCGCAGTCGTCCCCGAGCTCGGATGCCCGCTCCCTGCTTGCCTGCCTGGCGCCCTCGCAGATGTCCCCGCCCGTCCGAGTCCGCGGGTGGCGGGCGGCGGGCGGTGGGTGCTGATGTCTCACGCGCTGCCGCCACAGCACGCACGACTGCGAGAATCAGGCCCCGGGGGAGGGGGAGCCGGGCCCTGAATACCTGGGCATTTCGTGCCGGCGCGAAGGGACGCACACGGAGGGGACATCAGGGCGCTTCGCGGTCGGCGCCTGGTGGGAGCTATGTTCGGGGCGGCGGGTGGTGGGAGCAGGTTCCACTCGGCGCCCGCTCACCCCTTGCCACGGGCCGTGAAAGACGTCGCTGGGGACAGGGGACGCCGTGGGGTTCCTGCGGGCGCCGGGGGACGGGGACTGCTCCGGGCAGAGCGAGACGCCCTGAACGTGCCCACGGAGTGGCCGGCGGGGCCGTCCCCTTGACGACGTGACTCACTCTAAGGAAGAGACGGCGCCGACGGGCCGGCGGGCGAGACCGGGCCGCACAGGGCACCGCGGGGTCCCGCCCGCGCTCTCGAGCCCCGCGCCCCGGGGGGGCACACCGCCCCGTGCCGGCCGGACACGCAAGAGGGCGGCGGAGGCGCCCTTTGGTGAGGCACCGGGGCCCCTGCTGAGGGCCCCGTGTCCCCTCGCCCCCCTCGGGCCTCCTGACGACGGCGTCTGCCTCCGGCCCCGACTTCCAAGGCCCCCGCGGCGAAGGCAGGCGCCCCTGGTCCCCGACGTGGGAACAGCCTGTTCCTCACGCCGCTAAGTGTGGAGTAAGAGGTGACAAGAGGTGACCAAGTCAGGGTTTCAGACGAGTCCTTGAAGGGGGGGCTCTCCAGAGGCTGGATTTAAATAAATAAATAAATAAACAAACCCCACCTCGCGGCGTCCCTGTCACGAACGAAGGCCGGGGACGCGGAGGGCGGTGGCGGGGGTGGGGGGGACGCGGACACATCCTCCGCCCGTCGTGACGCGTGAGCGCGCGGGACACGGCCCCAGGCCCGGAAGGGAGGTGAGGGAGGGCCCGGGGTGAGAGGAGAGGGAGAGGCGTCCGCTGAGACGGGGCCGATCGGCAATCCCGTTCGCGGGCCCGAGCGGTTTCGGGGAGCGGGGAGGTGAGAGGAAACGCGCACGAGGGGACGGGAGGGCCTGGGAGGAGACGACGGAAGAGGAAAGCCAGCCCGTCCTGCCTGTCCGCCCAACACGGGCCGGGACGGCAAAGCGGCGACGCGGCCACGGGGCCGCCGCCCCTGCGCGAGGCCGACCCGTGCTCACCAAGTGGCTGTTCCTGACTCGAGAGGGATGCGGTGACCTTCAGCAGGGTTAAACCCGCGGAAGCCGGGACCGTGCGGTCTCGCGGAGGCTGGCGCAGCCGGGCGTGGACGGCCACGGGGGGGGGGGCGCCAGCCGACGGGGCGGGGGACGCGGCCCCGGCCGGCCCCGCAGCGAGCACAGAAAGCGGCGATTGACTGGGGCCCCTCGTCAGCCCCCAGGACGGCAGGAACGGGAAACGGGCGCGTCTGCTTCACAGTCCCCCTCGCGGCGGCCCGCTTGGCTCGCGGAGGGTCAGCCGCAGCCGCGGGCGACAGAGAATCACCGCGCGGGCGGCTCAGGCAAGCCAGGGCCCGGGCCCAGCTTTCCCACCAGACGCCGGGAGGCGCCTCAGAGACCGGGGGTGGGTGGGGGGGCGTCGCGCTGTCCCCACCCCGCAGACCCCTCCAGGGTGGCGGAGGGCCCAGACCCCTCCCAGCGGGGGGGACGGAAACGGCCGCATTTAGCTCCAGGCCCACGCCCCACCCGTCCCCCCACGCGCCGGCAGCCTTCGCTCGCCCGCACGTGTCCCCAGCCCAAGCGGCGGCGTGAGGTGTGAAAGCCGCGCTCGGCACCCAAAGGCCGGCTCCCGATTTAGTCCGGGAGGAAATCTGGACGCCCTTTCGCCGTCCCCGCTGTTCCGCGGCTCCCGAGCGCCTCGCAGCCGCCGCGCTGGCCAAGTCACCTGGCCGGCGGGGGGTGCGGGGTGGGGGGAGCCACCGCCGCTGACCGGGCAGGGAGGCGCCGTGACACGGACACGGCCAGGGCCGGGCAGCGCAGGGACCAGCCCTTCTGCCTCTGGGAGGGGGCGGGGACCGGCCGGGCGGCTCGCTGCGGTGCGACGCCCTCCGCTGGCTCCTCGTGGACGCGGCAGGTGGACACCGGGCCCCCGCCCGGGCTGACGTGAGACGGCGTGTGCGACGCGCCGGGCACGGAGCAGGGGCTGAGCGGCCTGGCCTGGAGGGCGCCCCTGGGTGGCCTGGGTGACGCGCACTGACGGCCGCTGCCCTCGCCGTGGGAGGCACCGGGGCGGCTCGGGGACACGGCGACGGCGCCCGCCAGGCAGCAGGCCTCCCGCGTCCTGCATCGTCCGCCCTCCGGGACCCGTGCCGGCCCAGCCCCCTGCCCGTTCCTGCCGACCCCGGGTCAAGACGCCCTATTTCGACGCGGACGCCCAGGGCCACGCTCCCCGGTTTGTGTCCTTCCGCCCCCAGCGTCCGGGGACTCGGCAAAGGAGCCGGGGCCCCTCCTGCCCCCCTCGCGGGTCCAGACTCGGGACGGGCAGTGGCGGGAGGGCCGGAGCGGTGGACTGGCCGCCCCCCCCTTTAATTAAGGAAAATAACAGAATGGAGAGGAAGGGGAGGAGGAGAGCACGCACGACCCGCGTTCCAGGCCCAGCCTCCGCGACCGCCACTCACGGACGGGCCCGTTTCCTCCCGGAGCCCCCAGCACCCTCCGGCCCCGGCCGTCGCCCTCGCTGGACCGCCAGCCCCGCACCTCACAGGAGGGGGAGGGGCTTGTCCGACTCCTACGACGCCCGGTGCTGCCCGCGCGTGTCCCCCCCCCGAGTCACGCCCCCCCGGGCCGTCGTCACACGCGCCCTGGGCCGTGACCTAACGAGGTCCTTCCGTGGTCTCACGTTTTTTCTCTCTAACGTGGCGTCGCTCCCGTACGTGGGACACGGCGTCGTTCGCCACGAACAGCAGGTGTTACTGCGGGGACACAGGGAAAGAGAGTCGCTAGGCTCGAAGTGGGAACCGCCGCCTGCCCACGGCGCTGCACGCGACCAAAGACGGGTCCCAGCGCTCCCCCCAGGAAGGCCCCTGGCCCTCTGGGTGCTCAGGGGGTCGGGGTGTGCGGGGGGCGGTGTCTGGAGGTGCCGGGATCCGGGGAGGAAGCACCGAGCTTCCGGACGTCTCGGAAGGTGGCGTCCCTGGCATCGTTCACCGCAAGGACGGCGTGACCTGTCGGGGGGCTGGGCCGGGATGGCCGGGCCGGCCCTGGGAGACGTCCCCGTGCTTCTCAGGCCGTTCGCCAGCTCGGTGCGGCCCCGGGCAAACGGAGGCTACGGCTTCTAGGGCTGGGCTCGGGGCCCTGCGCAGTGACGCTCGGGCGCACCTGTCAGGCCTCTCACATGGCTCTGGCGGGCGACACGGACGCACGCCTTTCCCTGCGGGGCGCGTGTGCTCCTGGTTCCGTGAAAAGGACGTCTCGTCTTCCAAGCCGCCAAAACGCCTCTGGGACGGAGACACGGCCCTGTCCCCCGAAAGCAAGAAGGGGGCCTCGTGTGCTCCCCGAGAACTGCGCTTCGTTAAACGCGGACGTTCCCGATCTTTCTCTTCAGAAGGCCCCGTTGGCTCGCGGGGTCGCTGACGCAAACGCACGAGGCGCGTTAAGGAGCAGGAGACAGAGCCCGGGCACAGAGGTTTATTGTTCATAAAAATGGGTTACGCAGCGGGACACCCAGCCCGACGCCGCCCCTGAGCACGAGGGCCTGCCCGAGGGCGCGGGACGCGGCCCTGGGGGTCGATGCCCGGCCCCGCTCACAGGGAAGGACGCGCCGCGCCACGCCCTTGGCCGCCACCGTGTCTCACGAGGCTCAACCCACGCAGACGGGGCCCGCCACCCCGAGGCTCGGCCCTAACGAGCGCGGAGCCACCGAGGCGGGGAGGGGCTGCACGGGCGCCGGGCGCCGGCCTCACTGCCGGCAGGTGTCGTGGAAGGCTTCGAGGGTGCGGAAGTCCCGCCACGTCGGGGGAAGGCCGTCCTGCAGGAACTTCCCGCAGCGCTGGCACGGGGCCTGGAACAGCTTTATGTAGCTTCTCAGCCAGGTCTGGAAGGAGAGCAAGGGCAGAATGAAGGGCGCGGGAGCCTTCCCGTCTGGGCCTGGCGGCCTCGGGGACAGAGGGCCCCGGCGGCGGGGACTCCCGATCTCGGTGCTGCCCCGGCCCCTCCCCACTGGGGGGTTAAACAGAAATTCCTGCTCCCAAAGGCAGGCAGCGCGCCCGGAGGAGGGGCCGTGACCCACCCCACAGCCCTGTGGCCACATGGCATCGCCGAGTCTCACGGCCCCGACGCGGGCACAGGCGCGTGTGGAGGAAGAGGCTGCGCAGACGTCCACGTGAGACCTCGCCCCCGAGGTCAACACGCCTCCCTTCTAACGGGATTTCCGCGGTCACCACTCGCTGTCAGGACGGCCTGACACACCCGGGGCGGGCGGGGACGGCCCGCAGCCCCAGGTAACATAATCAGCGGCGTGTACAGGCGCGCGGGGGCAGAGGTCTCTCGGGCATCGTACGTAAGCACGAGACCCATAACCCAATTCTCGAGCTCGAGGAGAAGCGCCGCCAGAAACCACCGCCCCGCGCCCCGTGCCCGACACGGCAGGGCAGCTCTTCCCGCGACGGGCACACGCGCCTGCCGTTTAACGTCCTCCTGAAGGCACGTCGATTCGGGGAACGGTTCCCTGGAGAGGGGGCTGGGTTTCCCGCGGCAAACCCTCCTGTCTCCATCACGGCGGCTCTCATGGGGGCAGAGCCCGTGCCCCCCTCCCCAGGGCCGGGCGAAGGAGGGTCGGGCAGCGAACAGGAGGGGGTGAGTGGGTCACGAGTGAAACTGCTTCTCCTGCGGGGCTGATCCGGCCCAAACCCTCCCCAAATCCCAAAGCCAGGCAGGCACCCAAGGCGAGCGGGTGGGTGTCAGGACACGCTGGGTGGAAAGGCGAACCTCCGCGTCGACCCAGAAACGAAGTGCTCGCTGCCGACGGGAGGTGACGCGTCCCCCCGGCACGCGGACCAAGCGCCACGTGGCGGCCCTGCTGGGTTTGCTCGCGCCTCCCCAGCACCACGAGGCTGGGAAAGGAGCTAGGGCCGCGGTGCCCAACCGCGTGGCACCCGGGACCGGTGCTCCTCTGAGGGTGGCGCTGGCGCTGGGGACCGGATGCGGATGACGCTTCGCTCACTCGCCTCCTGCCGCGCGGCCTGGTTCCTAACCGGCCCGGGGACCGGCACGGCCGCAGCCTGGGGGTGGGGACCCCGAGCGACAGGCCCCCCAAGAAGCTTAACTCCTGGGTCCAACGCGATCGGACGAACGGCGGGAGCAACGGTCCCCGGGCTGTCAGCGCCGATGTGGCCCTGCTGATGAGCACGTCCTTCGAGGAGGGTCCCTGACCGGCCGCCCTTCCGGCACGGATAAAGGGGCGTTTTAGCGTCAGCGAAGGACGGAGCCTGCGGACGGGAGCGCGTGACGCCGCGTCAGCACGGTGGTCCGACGGCTGGCCGGTCCCTCAGGCTCCGGCCTGCTCAGGCCACGGCGGTCACTGACGGATGCGGGCCGGTGGGCGAGTCCTGCCTGGCAGCGTCCCCGCGGTGTCCACACGGGGTCCGACTCCAAGCGGCTCGCAGAATTCCGAACACGCCACGGGAGCCGGCAGCCCGTGGACGGCTGCCCCGGGGTTGCTCCGCACCCTGAGCTCTGACTCCGAACGTCCAAGGACTAAATGCCTCGGGGGGAACAGCAGGATCTGCCTTGGTCACGGCCACCTGCTCAGCGCCAAGCACGGGGCCTGGCGCCCAGGAAACGTCTAATGACGAGGTGGGCGCTGGGGACGAGGTGGGCGCTGGGGACGAGGTGGGCGCTGGGGACGGCGCTGGAGGGTCCCTGCTCGGCGATGGCAGGAGGCGCCAGTTCATCAGGCCGGAGCGACTCCTCCCAGGTCCCGCCCTGGTTTAGGGAAGCCCCGGCCCGGGGTGGCCGTCCGTCTCCCACTGCGAGGCCCGCCCTCTCGGGGTCACCCGGGGGCCGGAGCCCCCGGGCCACTCACCATGAAGGACCGGACCACGACGTCGGGCATCTGGGGCAGCTGGTAGTGCAGCAGCGCGGTGGTGGCGTGGTCCGTCACCTGGGGACGGGGACAGAGACCGCAGTTAGCGCCCACTCCAGGCCGGCACGGGGCCACAGGGCGGACGCACGCCTTCCGGGCGACAGACGAGGCTGCCCTTGTGCGAGGAAAGGACGTCTGGAAGAACACCTGGGCGGGGACTCGGTCGGCAGGGCTGGGGCGGGAGGGGGTGCCATGTGGGAGGAGGAGGACAGCCAGGCCTGGGGCCAGCGGAGCACAGGACGCACCTGCGTCTGGAAACCCCGTGGCTGGAGCACCTGGGGGGGGGGCACGGCCAGAGGCCTAGACGCGGGGGCCGCAGGGGGGCTGCCAGGCCTGCAAAGGGGCGCCCCGAACGCCCACATCCTGCTCCACCTCCGCACTGGGACCGTCTTCCCAGCAGCGGAACGGGGCTTTCTGCTCCTGTCGTCCCGTCTCGTCGCGTGTGGCCTTCCCCTCGGGCCTCACTGTCATCACCCCCCCAAGGCCCCTGCCACTCCAAAGCGTGTCCCCTAAGCAGCTCTCTGGAGGGCGCCCGGTCTCCAGCACCGGGGTGGGGGTGGGGGAGCAGGCCACGCCCACTGTCCCGGGCAGAGGCTTCTCCAGCTCGACCGACCTCCTGACGCCCACGAGAGGCAGCGGGGACCGGAGGCACACGGGGCGCAAACCCAGGGCCTTGGCCCACTCCCTACCCTCGGGGCCCAGTGACCCCTCCGAGAAACAAAGGGCCGGGCAGACCCCTTGTCGTCCTGAAACTGGACGACACCAGGATCGCTGCCGCCTGCTGCCCGCCGATCAGCAAATGAACAGGCCCCTGACCTGGCGGTTCAGACGCGCGGTTCATCGGCTTTCCCTCCTTGGGGGGTCTCGCTGGTCCACACGCGGGTCTGCCTGTGCCGACCCGTCCGTGTCCAGCCCCCCCCACCCCCGGAACGCCGTGTGGCTGCGCTGAGGGCCTCCGAGCAGGTGAGCCAGGCAGAGGGAACCGGGAGGGCGAGGAGGCCACGGCCCTCAGCGTGGGGACGCGGGCCCCCACAGGCCCGCTCGGAGCCTCGGCTCCCCCGGGAGAACAGGCGGTGCCCGCGGGGTCCGCCCCCCCCTCTTCCCGGCCTCCACGGCCCCGACCTTGCTCTCTACCCCCCTGGACCGCCGTGGCCTGCTGAGCCCCACTGGGGGAACTAACTGTGTGGGATCCCGCGGCGACCCCGAGGCCCAGCGCCACCGGCATCTGGCAGGTGCTCGGCACGTGTCGCCGGATAAAGCGAACTTGAAAATGCCGCTGGCCGGGGCCACGCTCGCTGGGGCCACGCTCGCCGGGGCCACGCTCGCCGGGGCCACGGCCAGAAGCCCCGTGCCGGCCCTTCCGCGCACACGGCCACCGCTCACGCGTGCGGCCACGCGGACGCTCCTACCCGAGCGACTTCCAAGACGGACGGCGCTTACTGCTTCAGGCGCAGGCGTCTTGGTCAGGCTTTCCTGGCCGGCAGCTTTCCAAAAGCAGCGACGAGTTTAAAAAGATACATTTTTTTATTAAACAGCAGGGCAGGTGGCGACTGCTGGGCTGACACGAACCGCCACGCCGCAGCAGAGCGGACTCGACCCCCCCGCCCCCGGGCACCTGGGCTGAGAGGCGCGGTGGTCGCCGCCCCGAGGCCTCGCTAAAGCGACAACGAACCACAGCGGCGAAGGCACATTTCACGGAGGCCGACACGACGTCCCTCACCACCCCGTCGGCCGTTGTAAGAAAAAGAAGTTTCTGGAAAACTCGCTCTCCCGTCTCTACCACTCGTTCTGCGACGCCCCCACAAACCCCGCACGTGGCCGCTGGCACGGAGGGGCGCCAGGCTGGCCTTGGGGGTCGGTGGCCCTCCGGCCCCAGCTCTGGGTGTCTTTGGTTCCCAACGCCGATGGGCCCTCTCCCGCCCGGGTCTCCCACCCGGGTCTCCCGGCACGAGCCTCGGTCCGTCCACTCCGGCAGCCCGAGTGCCCGGCCTGGGGCCTGACTCAACCACTCCGGACCCAGAGACCGCCGGCCAGGCCGGGATGCGCCGTTGCGCGGCGCGTGGCCTTTGCTTTGCTTCTTTCGATTTTCAACCCCAACAACCAACATTTACGTTCAGGAAACTTGACCGGACTTGGATCCCGGCTTCTCGTGAGGGCCGAGCGCCAGGGGGAGGCCACGTCTGCCCCGCGGGTCACCGAGAGGGGGAAGGAGTGGCCGTGCGATGTGCCGGCACAGGCCCCGCTCCCACCCATCGCGTGTGACGGGCCCACGCGGCCGCTGTCGGTGGGAGCCCAGGAGGCGCAGGCCTTCGGGCGTCCCCAGGGTCTGCGTCACTCGTGCTGCCCGCCTGGCCCCGTGGCCTCTGCAGTTTAGGGCCAAACACGGCCGGAGCCTGTCATGCATCCCCCGCTCCCCGGCGCCTGGCCTGGTGAGCCCGTGCCCGTCGCCCCCGCACCCCTGCGCCGCCCGGAAGCGCCCCTCTGGCTGGGGCTGGTAACTGCCGGGGGCCCCAGCCCGGGGGCCCTGGGTGTCGTCCGCCACCGCCTCCCAGCCAGGGTCCCGACGCGAGGCCGGTCACGTCTGCCACTGCGGCCGCTGAAGAGCAGAGCGAACGGACTAATCGGCACGTGTCCCTGCCGTGGCCGGCGCCCGGGCTCCGCTGTGGCATCTGGCCCCGGCCGGGCCCCTCGTGAGCCCCCCGTCCCCGGGGGGTGGTCTGGCCACGCGGAGACTCTTCAGCAGGCCCAGGCCCCAGAGCCCCCTCACCGCCGGGCGGTGGCGTCTGTTCCCGGGACCGACACGACCGCCTGATTTCGTTTGCCACCTCCGATCCCAGAAACGTCCGCGCGGAGGGAAGCGAAGCGACTCCCTCCCAGCGCCCCCACCTTCCCTCCCGAGCTTGTCCTCTGCGGGGCCTCGGCCCCCCGGGACCGGACGCCACAGCAGCAGGTGAGGCGCGGTCCCTTCTGTCAAAGCGTGCCCCCGCGATGTGCTCCTGTGTTCCCGTTTTCAACAACAAAGTTGTTGTCTTTTTTGCTCGGCATCCCACGTGGAGGAAACAGGTCCGAGGCAGCGACCACGACCTCCAAACTGCTATTAACTAATTTAAGTCGACTGCGCGTTGCCCGCCGCCCGGCCAGTGGTTTGTCCGCTAATGAGATTCCCCCGGGAGATGAAAGCCGCCCCCGCCCGGCAGCGGCCGGGGAAGGGCACCGAGGAAGGGCACTAATGCTCCCGAGACCGCACAGCCGTCCGCGCCCCCGTGCGTGCGCGCGGGTTGGAAAGAAGCTCCTGAAAGATCAAAGTCGCCGGCGGCCCCAGGAGAGGAAGGGGGAGAAGACGGGGAAGTGAGAATAAGCGGGAGGGGGACCCGCCAAGGCGGGCGGGGGGTGACCGCCTGTGACCAGCGCGGGCCAGCGGGGAAGCCGGCTCAGACAGACGAGACTCGGAGGGGGGCGGGCAGCGAGCAGCCCCCGACGCCCCCTTCACCTCCAGACAAAGGGAGACGGGCGGTGCTCGGGGGGGTCTGGGCTGCGCCCCCTCCCGTCCCAGGCCGGGGTGCAGGTGACTCGTTTTGCGCGCGCGGGGGGTGGGGGACACGTCCTCCGTCCACCAGGAGCCCCACTCTGCTTCCTCCTCCCCCACCCCACGAGCGTACCAGGTCCCCCCTCCCGAGCTCAGAGGTGGGGAGGGCCTCAGCGCCCAAACCCCCAGGACGAGGCTCAGGCAGGAGGAAGGGATCTTTCCAGAGGCCCCGACAGCTGCGGGCAACGCGCAGGAGGAGACGCCGGTCAGGGCAGCGTCCTGGGCTCCTCGCCACACCGCGCACCGGGGGCCGCTGCCCCGTCCACCTTCAGCGGCCACGTCGGAGACGACCGGTCCCTTCCGCCGCAGCCACGACGGCCGCGAACTGCCCGCAGCGACAGAGGCGGGCCACGCCGCTGTCCAGGGCATCTGCCCCGAGGGAGGGCCGGTCGACAGCCCACGGCCCGGCGAGGGCCCGGGCCCCGGGGCCAGACTGCACGGGCCTGGCTCTGGCCTGTCCCTTCGGAGCCGTGTGACCTCGCACAGGGCTCCACGTGCCGCTCGAACAGCGCCCGCCTGGTGATGGCGCCACGAGGACGCCACATCCGGGTCCCAGGGGGCTGCGCGGCCTGCCCAAGCCGAGCAGTCGCTGAGTCTGTGCGGCCGAGCCTGGAGGGGCCCCCACTCCAGCCTCTGGGTGGGCAGAGGCCATGGGGTCGGGGGCAGGTGGTGCACCCAGGCCCTCTCCTCCCCCGGACACCTGGGGCGCAGGCGACCCCACCCACATCTCCACTCCCCCCCCCGAACAGGGCGACACAGACACAGGTGGCCCCCAGGGCCCCCGGGCTGCAGTCTCCCTGCCGGGCAGAACGAGGGGGAAACAGGGCACACGGAGGCCGAGAGCGGGTGGGCGGGTGTGGCACACGCTGACCGACGCGGACCGGAAGCATGGCGCTGACACCGGGGTCCCTGTCGCAGCGACGACCTGCCACGGGCAGCCCACTCTGCTTCCCACTAGTGCCCTCCAGCGGCCGGACCGCTTCCTGCTCAGGTCAGGCCCCCAGGGCACAGGCGTCACCGCGACCAGATGTCCTTTATCAGTAAACGAGGCCAAGGGACAGCGGTGACGTGACGCGCAGGAAGGATGGGGGGACAGCAGGGACGAACCCGCCTTCGCATCCTCTCGTGCCCCGCGGTTTCCTGTTCGGAGCAGCTGGATTTCTGGGTGGCCCGGGGGCTGTCCTCAGGGGCCCCTGCGCCCGCTAAGGTTCGGGCATCGTCCCTGACCCCGCCGGGCCGGAGTGGCGAGCTTGCCGGGCGGCAGAGTCAGCGGCACAGACTCCAGAGACGGCCGGGGACACCGTCCCTCAGCTCCTAGCAGGAGGTCTGGGCTGGAGGCCAGGCCCGTGCGGTTAAAGGCTCCCCGAGGGGATCCGGACGTCAGACACGGCAGCCCCAGGTGGACAGGCCGCCGGGGGCCACGCCCCACTCCCCACCGGGGCAGGCCTTGGCCGGGCAGTTACGGGCGCCCCTCCTAACGCAACGAACACAGAGCGTGCGACTCAGACCGCTTCAGGACACTCCCCGCTGAGCCTCGTGGGCGATGCGCACACCGCGGCAGGTGCACGCGGCGAGGTGGGTGTCACACGCAGGGTGGGTGCACGCTTCACGCTGGGCACGCGACGCACCCGACATCTCGGAGAGCCGACTCTGCGAGGGGTGACGCGGCCTCTCCCGAAGAGCGCCCGCCGGGGGGCCCCTCAGTAAGCATCCACGGCGTCTGTCCCCACGGCGTCTGTCCCCACACGGGCGTCTGTCCCCACGACAGTCTGTCCCCACACGGGCGTCTGTCCCCATGACAGTCTGTCCCCATGGGGGGTCTGTCCCCACGGCGTCTGTCCCCACACGGGCGTCTGTCCCCACACAGGGGTCTGTCCGTGTGTCAGAGCACGGACGAGTGACTGAAGAGCGACCGAGGGAACGTGTGGACGGAGAAGCAGTGACACCCACCAGGGGCACCGCGTGCCACCGGGCTGCCAGCTGAGGCGCAGCCGGGTCCTGCCGGGGGCGTGGGTCTCAAAGGGTCACTCCTCCCTCTGCTGCCGCAGGAATGGCGACTGGACCAGGGCTGGGCCGCCCCGGGCTGCTCCTGGGCTTCGCCTCCGAATCAAAGGGCCGTGGGGCACGCGCCAGCCCCCGACACCGTGGCCGGGGCCGGGCGGCTGGGGACCGTCTGCTGGAAGGTCAAGCCCATTCCGCACTACGCCGTTTTCCAGCACGTTCCGGAACCTGACAGCGGGCCCACGGGGTTTCAGCAGGAAGCGCGAGGGGCTTTGCCCCGCTGACTGCCACCCGCCTCTGCAACAGGACACGGACTTCGCCGTCGTCCGCCCGCAGGTCTAGTGGGGAAGCAGGCGCTCTGTCCCCGAGCGGTGAGACCTTCATCTCCGCGGTCAAGGTCAGGGGTCAAGTCCACTTAGTTACAGACAGATGAAGGGAGGGATGTAAACCACCCCAGAAAGGGCCCTGCACCCACACAGACAGCACGGCGCTCGCCAGCGGACCTGACGCACCCGTCCCCACCGCTGGCCTGTCCCTGTCGCTCCGTCACGGTGCACGACACGAGGAAGGACTGAGCTCTGGGAGCCGCAGACGGTGCACGTGGTTCCCCCCCCGCCCAGGCTGCCCCGCGGCTGTCACCGCTCACTGCCTGGCACGTCTGTCCCAGCTAGGAACCCCGAAGCGGCTACTGAGGACCCAACCCCGGACCTCATCTGGGTTTCACCTGCTGCCCCGCTAGCACCCTCCTCCTGCGTCAGGGTCCGGTCCCAGGGCGCGGGCTGCGTCCCGCTGTGACAAGCGGTGACTCTTTCACAGGCTCCCTGGGGGTGGGGGGCTGGGCCTCGGATCCCCCGCCCCGGCCTGGGCACCTGTCCATGCCGACCCCTTCACAGTGGCCGGGTCCGGGGACAGGGGGACGAGGCGCGCAGGGAGCTCTGCGAGGAGCTCAGCCACTGCGCTCCTCCCGCAGGAGAGCCTCACGCCCAGCGGGTGACGAGCAGGTTCTGACCCCAGGCAGAGGGGGCGGCCAGGGCCGGACCGCTCCCCCGAGAACGGTTCACGCGACGTGACGTGGATTTCACCCCCAATTAGAAGACAGGCCCCGCTCTCACACGCACGCCGCCCTCCGCACCCACCCCCGGTGGTGCTGCACCGAATGGGAGTAAAACCCAAATTCCGCACCAGGACCCAGGCGCCCCGGCCTGCCCCTGGCCTGCCTCTGCCCTCCCGGCCCTCGGCACCCCCGATCCCAGGGGCTCCCAGCACGAGGTCCCCGGGCTGCTGCCTCCCTCGCCGGGGGAGCTGCTCTCCGGCTTTTCGAGCAGCCGCCCCGGCCCACGCTACCCCAGGGTGCGGGAGGCCCCACCTGCTGTTCTGGATCGTTCCGGACCGTTCCGGATCGCAGCTCCCAGCGACACCCTGGAGTGACCTTATCTGCCAACGCCTCCCGCCTGCCTTGTTTTCCCCTGTGGTCCCGGCAGCGGGCAGAGCCTCCCGCAGGGTACAAGGCCTCGCACAGACTCACAGCCGACCCCATGGTCTGCGCTGCGGGCCGAAAGCACAGATGGAGGACAGAGGAGGACGGAGGGCGTGGCCGGTGTCCTGCGGGGACTCTGGCCCGAGTGCTGGCAGCGGCGGGGACCCTCGCGGCCCCTGGGCATCCGCTGTCCAGGGGGGACCCTCACCACCGGGAGCTGCGAAACGGGTTTTCTCCGCGCACACTGCGTTTCCCCCGACATTCTCAACACGGTATCTCACGAGGGCACCAGCTGGGACAGGTCACCAGGGTGTAACGAGGGGAGGGGGAGGGGAGGGCGGGGCGTTGGCCACCACGGGGGCTCGGAGTCTGAGGACCGGACCTGTCGGCCGAGCTTGGAGCAGCTCGGGCGCCTCTGCCGAGCCGCCCTGTGCGGGGAAACAGCCCCGCGCGTCCTGGAACACGCACCGCTGGGCGATCACCACCGCCACGAAGACTCAGACGGCTCCCCAGCCCCCGCGTCCCCCTCTGCCCCTCGGGGGACAGCCTCCTCGCCTCGCCCCCAGCCCCGGGTCACCGCCGACCCGATTCCTCCCCCTCAGGTTCTCTCTTTTCCACAAGTCACAGGAGCGAAACGGTGCAGTGAGCAGCCCCTTGCGCCTGGCTTTTCCGCTTTCCAACACCCCGAAGCGCACGGCGCCGCCTCCTGAGTGAGCAGCGGGAGTAGAACTCACCTTCTGGAACACCTGGTAGTTCGACTTGGACCAGATGTCAAGCTGCGGGGAAGAGAAGAAAGCGTCGTGAGCATCGACTTTAGACTCTGGACTTAAGGGATCCTGTAACTACTGTCTGGAAAGAACGCGATTATTTTTAAACACTTAAATGAGGAAATCTTGGGGTCGGAAGGGCCGTGAACGTCCTGCTTGGAGCCCCTCTGTCAGCCCGCTGCCGACTTAGGGAGACTGGACGAAGGGACGTGGAGGAGCCGCTCGAGGCACCTGCTGTGTCCGAGGCCCCGCGAGCCGAGCCCCTTGCTCTGCTGTCCACCCTGGCCTTCTGCCTGGTCTGCCCGCACCACTCGGCGTGCCGAGGTCAGTCCCTCTCAGGCCCTCTGCCCCCGCCGTGCCCCTCGCCGGGGCCGCTTTCCCCACAAACCCGCCCACGGATCCTAAACGTCCTTCCTTTCCACGTCTTCCGTCCAGACGCCACCTTCGCAGACAGGCATGTCCCACCTTCTCTGAAATTATTCCCGTACCCGTTGTCTTGATTTGATTCTCTCTATTCCTTCAGAGTTTAAATTTTTCGTAGCGATGAAAACCGCCGGGAACTCTGTCTCCACTGTCCTGGTGCGGGACCAGGGAGCTGGAGAGGATGGTCTCGCCTAGCGGTGCGGCCCTGGGGGGCTGCTTTGCGTTTTCCCATACAGATTCCCTGGTTCCCTCCCTGCCCCCAGGAACGGCTGAATTAGTAGGTCTGGAGTGGGGCCGAGAAACTGTGCGTTTGCTTGGCTTAGTGGCGCTCTCCAGTGTCACCGCAAGGGCTGGCCAGGTCAGGAGCTCCTGATCTGGGGGGCCTCCTGGTTCACAAATGAGGGGACTGGGGGTCCGGGGTGAAAGGTGCATGGGGCTCCCCCTCTGGCCGGCCACTCCTGGTCCCGTAGGGTGCACCCCAGGGGCACAGTCTCACCGAAACCACTTCGGGTTCACGGGTTTGCACGACAAACAAGTCAACGCCTCCTCACTCCTTCAAGAACGAATTCAGGACGGAGAAAGAAGACTGGCCCCGTACAGCGCTGCAGGGGGCTGGAGGACAGTGCGGGGGCCGCCAGACGTCCCACGGGGCTGAAGAGCCAACTTTAACGGACGAGCTCAGTGGCTGAGCAAACTGAAACGCTCGGTCAACGGGCCTCCTGGAACCCGCCTCTGGGGGTGGCCGGTGGTCGGGGGGAAACCTGGACGTGGCTCCTGAAGCCTGCGTGTCGTGTTGTTGATTTGGGGACACGGGGAGCACGAGAAGCCCTCGGATGGGAGGAGGAGCCTAAGACGGGGTCGCATCCCAGACGGGGACAACGCCCAACCCCGGCTTTCCGGAAACGGTCCTGGATGTTGAAAGTCGGGCTGTAGAGACATCGTTCCGTTTTCTCCTGGCTCTTCCCGTCCCTAACTAGTTTGGAGTAAATTCTGCGGGGTCTGAGACGCTTCAGGACACGGCGGAGGAGGTGAGGGAGCGTCGGGGCAGGTTCGGCTAACCCGAGTGCAGCAACCACCAGGGAGAACTGATCCACGGAGCATCCGCCCGCGTCCCTCGACCCGCCCTGGCCCCGAGCTGGTCGCACCTCACCGGCTCTCCAGAAACACGGTGTCAGTTCGCAGTCCCTGTCCCCACGTAAGCCAATCGCCGGGGTCAGGAGTTAACAAACCTGGAGGCACAGAATTTTAATTCGATGGCGAGCAATCTGCAGGGGGGACAGTGACAGGCGACCTCCAGGGACGTCTGAAGGGAACCTCGGGAGAAACGCGAACCGAGCCCCTGCGCGCAGCCCGGCCCCGGGGCAGGCCCGCTGGCCGGTCCCCGCAGGAGGGTCAGGCGGGGTCAGGCGCTGGCGCCAGTGCCGCGGCCCGGCCCAGACAGACTCTCCAGAGACGGCAGCGTGAGCGAGAGTGACGTCTGTGCCTCTGAGCTCTACCCAGCGCTGCCAAGAGGACAGGAAGGTGACTAAGGCTCCGATCACGGTTCTAGGAAGAGCAACATCCACGTCCCAACTGGGAACTGACAGTTCTCCTGCCGGGTGAGGCCCGGGGCTGGCTCTCCTGCGGTTCCCACCGTTGGTCCTTCCCGCCTGTTCCACGTCCCACAGAGGCCGACCGAGACGGGCACACAGGGCCACGAGAGGAGAGAACGAGCCCACAGACGACAGAGTCATCGTTCCTACTTAACGATTTAATTTTATTTAGTTATTTAATTACCAGTACAGCCCTTCGGGATGCAGGATGGCTTGAGAGAACAATCGTCTAGAAAGATCTATGCATCAGTTTAATTACGGGATGCCGGCTGCAGCCGGACGGTGGCTTCTCCAAGCACCCTGGGACCGTCTGAAACGAGCCTGCGCTCTCCCCATAAACGTGCCATTCGGGACCCGGGGAACCGTTCTGACCCCCGGGGACAGAAGGACGATGGACGACACGCCCCATTTACCAGAGACACAGAGCAGGAAGGGGATCCGACGACGGCGGGTTCCCCTGCTGCTGCGGAGGCGCAGCAGGCGGTTTGCCCTCGATTTTCTGCTAGGTTTACGCCAAAGAAAGCCACGGAAGCGAGCACTCGGCGCCGGCGCCCTGCCTCCCCTGGGGGCCAGGGCGATGTCGGAGATTCACTTCAGGGAGTGGGACAGGCCCGCGTGAATATTCATTAGCTTCAGTTTGTCTGGCTGGCTGCGAGACGAAAAGGGAGCGTTCTGGAAGCTGCAGACTCTCAGCCCGATGATGAGAAATGATCCCAAACTACCGGGTCCGGAAAAAGGAAGCACCGCACCCCTCGGTGTCCCGGGCAGGCACGGAGACCCCGACGTGGGAAAGCCGGCCTGAGGGAAACCGGCGGCTGCACCTGCAGACTTGGGGGCAGCCACCAGGACTCCGGGGATTAAGGTGAGCATTTCGGGGGGGGACGGGGTCTGTCCTCAGGTGAAATGCAAACTGACCCTGCAGGTGACCCACTGCTTTAGCGCAGACACACCTGCTCCACGGTCAACCGCGGAGATGGCACAGGCCTCCTCCGTGCACAGCTCGGACGGGAGAAAATAGAATAAAATCTCACTGCGAAGGGAAGTCGGAGGAGCCGGCCCCAGCAGGCCAGGGCACTAACCACCGAGACGCCCAGCCCCGTCACGGCCTCCGCCACGACCCGCGAGGCAGACGCTCCTGCTGACGACGGCAGCGCATCTGGCCTGTGCTGGGCCGTGCTGTCTTTTTACAAATCCCCCCAGCGATCGATCGAGGACGATAAACTTATTTCCAGTTCACAGACGAGGACACTGGGGCCGAGAGCGCGCGGCCGCTTGTCTGACACGGCGGGGCTGACGTGCGACGGGACGCGAAGCCGGGTCGGGGGGCCCCGCTCCCAGCCCGGAGGGTGTCCGGCCACCTGCACCCCGGCAGCCCCCCAGCCCGCAGCTGTCCCAGCTCCTCGGAAGGTTCTCCAGCCTTCAGCGTGACGAATCCGCGTCGAGGCCTGCAGAGGTGGCAGTCGTCACCGCGAAAACCCGTTGGGCAGCAAGTGCAGGTTCTGGCCGCTTCTCAGAGAGTCACCAGTCCTTCGTTTCAGAAACAGCCCCGTGGACGACGCACGGTCGAAACTGACACGTCCGAATCAGACGTGTAAGAGCCTCGCCGGGACTGGGACTCTCAAAGCTTCTATTACATCAGCGGCTCCGTGTCGCCAGGTCAGCAGGCGATGCGGGGCAGGGGCGGGATGGACCGGAAGGCGGGGGACTCCTCCGTCGAGAGCACCCCCGCCCGTTCGGTCACCTTCTCAGGTCCGTCCCACCCCGTCCGGCGAGTGGACGGGCGAGCAGGTGTCCCCGGAGACCGCGGCGTGAGAGGTCCGTGAGTCTCCACCTTTGCACTTCCCTCCAGGACACACATTTGTGAGAGAAAAACCCCAGGCACCCCCCCGCACGCGCACGAGACCGGGGCCCTTCCCTGCTAAGGAACAAGAGGCCGTTTCTCTGAAGGTCGCGGGGACGGTTTCAAAGGCTGCAACAAATCAAACCGTCCCCTGCATCTGATATCAAACGGGGCCGACGCCAACACTTATTAGAGGAACCGGAGCCACGCTTCCCCCGGCCCCTCGCCCGATCGCGCACACACTCCCACCTTTGAAGTGGGAGCAACGGGCGCGGGAGTGCCCTGGAGACGGCTCCGCTGGCTTTGAAGCCTCCCTTTGATACCCGCTTCTTCCCTCTCTTCCGCCAGGCGGCGGGAAGCGGCCCGTCGCTTTCTTTCTTTTATTGATGCGGGGTAATTAGCGAAGCTGGAGCATTAACATAACCTAAATCTCCTAAGAAGGCTAATTCGACCGAGACACTCGCGCTTCTCTCGGCTGAGTCCGCCGCACGGTGGGGACGAGGGCCCGGTGGCCGACTTCAGCTGCCCGGGAAGCTGCTGCGTCACGCGCTTCACTCCTCCCGGTGACCGTGGCCGCCAGGGCGGCGAGTCTCACAAGCACTGGTACTGCGTGTCCCAGGCATCCGCCCTCCGGGGCTCGGAATCACGCACCGCGGGGCCGACAGGACGACCGGGGCCGTGGGGACGGCTGCTCCCGCGTGAGCGAGCCTCGTGGGCTTCTGGGCGGCGGCCACCGGCTGGGCCTTGGGTGTGGGCGGGGCCGGGCCGCAGCGGGGGCCGCAGGGACAACTGACTCGCTTGGGATGTGCCGGCTGCTCGGGGTGTGGAGGATGCAGACGGCGGCACAGGCAGAAGCCCAGCCCCCGGCAGCCCGCGGGGGCTCTCCAAGCCGCACGCAGGGGGCTGGCGGCTGAGCTCCCGACGGCGTGTCCCCAGGCAACGCTCAGGGGCAGCTCAGCAGACGCAGGGCTGCGCTGCGGAACCGCACACCGCAAGTCCAGGGCCCACGGCCACGGCGCCTTCCAGACGGAGTGGACGTCTCAGGCCTGATGCTCCGCGCAGGTGACGCACGTGGGTTCGCACGCGCCGGTGTCGGCACTCCGACCGACCGACCACCCAGGACGGCTGCGAGCTCGGTTTTACCACCTGTAAAGTGCCCTGCAGAGGCGAAGGGGCTCATCACGCTGGCCAGGGTAGGCCGGGCGGAGCGGTCAGCGGAGCGTGGTCCACGCGCCCTGAGACGCCTGGACGCGGCCCTCGCACCTCGCTGTCCCTCCCGGCCCGGGCGCCGCTCACCACTTGGGCCAGCGTGAGCCCCTGCGAGAGGGAGCGTCCTGTGTCCCAGCTGTGACGCGGGCCGGGGTGGAATTCGGGTTCGCAAACGGTTCTCTGGTGGACGAGGCCCCGCGCTCACCCCCACCGCCCCCGCTGTCAGGGGTCCGCACCGAGTGCCCACGTGCGTGTCACCTTTGCTCTTTGACTTGTTGGTGACCTCGCTCCCTGCTGCCGCTTTCAGTTCCCCTCTCGCGTCTGACTCTGCGTTTTCCGTTCCAGCCGCGGCATTCGCACAGCCCGAGCGGGCTCCCTCGTCTTCCCCTCCCCACGCCGCCGGGCCTCTGCGTCCCAGGCGCCGAGGTCGACCCCGGGGACCCGTCGTGGCCCAGAGGCTGGACGTCAGGAGCTCCTGGCAGATGGAGGTTTGAGATCTGGCTCGGAGTGACTCGGGCGAGTCCCTTTACGGCTCTGGTCTCAGTTTCCTCGTCTGGAAAACGATTCTGGGATTGGATAACCGCCGTGGGCAACGTCGGCTTTCGCACCGCGCCCACCAGGCCGACATGTGAAACGCCTGCCACCTCCAGAGCCCGCGCTCACATAAGAGGGGTCAGAAAAACGGGGCCCGAATGAGCAGGAAGATGGCAAGGGAAGGGCAGAGGTCTGCTGGGGGGACGAGGAGGGGGTGGCAGCGAGGCGAAGGGCGCGGGGGGTGCGAGCGCTCGGCCGTCCTGGGAGCCGCAGGAGCACGAGGGGCCGGAAAGGAAGACGAGGCGAGCTTCGCAGTGGACGGTGGCGGGCGACGTCAGAGAGGGAAGCGGGGCCCGGATCAGGGGTGCCAGGCTCCGGGGTTCACCGAAGAGTCTGGTGGTCAAGGGAGTCAGGACAACAGCGTGTACCGTACACCCATCTCGGGGGGGTCACAGGCACCAGGGCAAACAGGTCTCAGGTGCCCGCAGTCAGGGCTGCTTTTTGACCGTGGCATGCTGTGCGCCCGACGACGACGGACACTCTCCTTTCCCGCTCTGGGAGGGCGGCTCTGGGCAACGGGGAAGATGCAAAGATCAAGAAATCACCTGCGTGGACCTGCCCTTTAGGAAGACGGCTCTGGAGGCCAAGGCAGGACCGACTGGGGAGGGAAGTCGGGCTGGAGGATTCGGTTGAGAGAGACCCCAGAAGGCGCGGAGACGGACAGGAGGGGACAGGTCTGAGAGGGGTTTAAAGGGGAGAATCACCGGGACCCGCAGGCGGACGAGGCGCGGGGGGAGAGGGGAGGGGAGGCTTGAGCGATCGGGGTACAGCTGACGAGGACGAGGAACAGCGACGGAAGCCGAGCTCAGGGAGGAGGAGGACGAGCTCAGTTCTGGACAGGCTGAGCTGCAGGCGCAGAGGTCCCACCTGAGAACCACACACGGAACCACGGGGGAGGGGAGGGCGAGCAGAGCGAGGCGAGGACGCTGGGGAATTCGGGCGTCGGAGGGGGCGGATGAGGGACGGCACTGTCCTACGTGGCGGCAGACGAGCGGTGAGGGGAGCTGCCAGCACGCCGACGAGGCTGGTTTTTAATAAAAATCACTCGTCATCGTTTACCGAGTGCGTCCTCGGGGGAGAAGTGCCAAGTGCTGCACACGTGCCATTTTGGACACTCGGGCCGGGGCAGTCAGGCAGACGTGAGGTTGAAGGGCTCACGCAGAGCGGGTGGAACCTCTGCTCCTCATCCTCTAGACTCGAGGACGTGCCGCCGTCCGCATCCCGGCTCTGCTGTCTCTGTGGCCCGGTCACTGCCACCACCTGTCGGCGTATTTGCTCTTGACCTTCCCGGTTCACGAGTTAAGTCCCCTGCAGAGCAGTCCACGCCAGGCACGACTGTCAAGTTGCAAACCCTGAACAAACGCAACCAAAGCACATCCCCCGGTGACCCCCGACCAGGGGGGCTCCTGGCCAGGGTACCCGCTGCCCCAGCGCTGCTTCCTGGCTGCCGCGTGGTCCCCAAGTTCTCGGTCACAAAGCCGTCGGCGTTTAGGAGTCACAGCAGATGACGCCTGCCCCCGGTCGTCTGTTTTCTTCCCCGCCGCTGCCCCGCAGAGGCTCTGGTTTTGCCGAAAAAGCACAGGAGGTCTCCCCTCCGGGCAGGCCTCGCCCCCGATGGGGAGGTTTACGAGAAGCGGCAGGATACCAGGGGTGAGAGAAGCCTCTCGAGTCCACACGCCGGTCCAGAAAGGGGAGACGCCGGGCGACTCAGGCAAAACACAAACCTCGTGACCGTGCGGGTCACAGCTCTGGGGCAACACGAGGCCACGGCTAAGCTGCGTGTGTCGCCCTTTGTGAAGCACGGTCCGGCCTCATTATAACGTGGCCGTCGGGGGGTACGCACTGGCAGGAAGAGACTTTTTAAGTTGTAATGGGATCCACAAAGAGAAAGGACGGCTCCGGGGAGGGGCTGGCGGAGGCTTGGTGCCGGGGAGGGGCCGGGGTGCGCCCGGGTGCGCGTTACACCCTGGGGGCGAACACGAACGAAGGCTCAGCTCCCGTCAGCATCCTCGGGCGCTCTCCACGGAGCCAGGTGGAGGGCAGCCGAGAGAAGGGAGGGGTCCACACCGGTGGCCTGTCCACGAAAGGATCCACCCTCGAGAATAACCTTCGGGGGGAGCTGCTGCGGACAAGCAGCCCCCGAGGGCGACGTGTCAGGGTCACAGACAAAGCCTGCCCGCCATCGTGTGTCAAGCTAAGTCGAATTTCCCCCGCGCTTCCAGGAAAAGCAGGACGCTGAACCCGGGGCTCCTGACGTGCGGTGCCACCAGGCAGCAGAGAGACAAGGAAGCCATTTCCTCAGAAGACGCGTCTAATGAGGCAACTGGGGTCCAAGGTGATAAATTAGAAATTCAACGAGGGGCACGGCTGAAGGGGGAAAGCAGAGAGAGGCCTGATGGAAAAGGCGAGGGGAGAGAGAGGCGTCTCTCGTAAGGCGTTCGTGCCATCCCACCCTGACAGGCCCGTGCCCGCCGGTCACCTCCGCCGTGTCACTCACCCGGGACTCCCCTGCGTTCGTCTGGGGCACGGGAACCGAAGGAGAAGAGCACGGAGGGCCGCGGGGGCTCACCTTGCCGTCCTCCGTGTAGACGTTCTCGCTGTACCCCTTCACGATGGTTCGGTCGATGAACAGGCTCCGCATGACGACGATCACTTTCAGCACCTTGCCCAAGGTCACCTGTCGAAACAGACGCCCGCGAACGTGAACGCGCAGACCCGCGGGGCGCACGCGGCGCACGAGACGGTGAAGGGAGACGCGCTGGGGACCCTCCGTGGGAAGGCGGGGGGCGCCCGGGGCTGGCACCCTGAGTGCTGGGAGCCAACGCCCGACAAGCCCTTCCCTAACCACCTAGAGATGGCCCGGGCCCCGCATCCACCCAGCGACCCTGGATGCACGGACAGCCCGGCTTACAGACGCCGGGATGAGCTCCGCTGGTTCACCATCTCCTGGACAGAGTGCCCCGTGACTGTCCCAGGATCCTGGCTCTCTGGGAGTCGGCGAGCGCGTCTGTTTTCACGACGCCTCGCGGCCCACGCACACCCGGGGGTTACGGAGAGCACAAGAGAGGGACCAAAGGCGGGCACCCCCCCCCGATGGACCACCCATTTATAACAGCTGGTTAGAGGCAAGACCAGTGACTTCTGAAGGCCGACGCCGCGTAGCTGAACTTCACCTCCGTAAAGGCACCCGATCCTAAGTGCGGTCCCTCTTTCAGAACTTCAAGCACACGTTACGGATTAGGAAGGAAAAAACACCTAAAAAAGTGCAGTTTCATACACGCCAGAGAGAACGTAACCCGCTGTGCCTGCTGGCACGGGCTTGGCACCGAGGACAGAAACGGCCCCGGCCTGTCTTTGCCAAGAAGCCTCTCCTCCCCGTGTGCCGGAGGAGACCGCAGAGGGACCCTGGCTCAGCTCCCACCGAGGCCCGGGGCGGGGCTGTCACAGCCCAGAGGAGCTGCAAAGGCGCCAGGCCGGTCTGAGCAGGGCAGGAAGGAGGCTCCGCCCCAAAGGGCAGTCCGGTTCCGGGGATGCCACCCCGCCCACCCGTTCCTCATTCCCCTGTTCCTACGGTTTTGCGACCGACGGTCCCCGATCACAACCTTCCTCCTTCACCGACCAGTCTGGGGTGTCAGCGGCCACTGCTAAGCTCTGGTTCCCTCGATAACGCCCAGTGCTGAGCTGTAGGCCGGGGACGGCACGGAACACACGCCGGGCAAGGCCAAGGCAGGAGGCATCCATTCATGTCTCAGAGAATCTTTAATAAAAACACCGTAGTTCTGCGTAGTCCCGCAGAGTGCTGCCACCCCGTGTGGCATTCAAAGGGTCGTTGCCTACCCAACCGGAAGGCCCACTCGGGGACGCCAGTAAGCCGCCGAGGCGGGAGCAGTGTCTCCGGTTTACACGCAGCTTACTGGCAGGGAGGCCGGGTTGTGGATAACCCGGGACCGTAAGCTCTGACATCGAGGGCCCCTCGGGAGGCTGCGGTGCGGGTCCGATATCAGCCCCCGCCCATCGGTTTCCAACGGCCCCGTCTAACTCTCTGCTAATCAGCGTGGAGAACCGAGCGCGTGCTTCCTCCAAACCCCAGAGTCTAGGTGACCTGAACGCCTGATACAGTGCCTTAGTGATGTCTACGGTTTCCGAAGATGCGATCCAGGAAAAAGACCCCACTGAAGACGCTGGGAATTACACATATACGTGTGTGTGCGTATGTTACACACACACGTATACGTGCAGTTTTTAAAGATGCGTTTTGGTATTTTCCAGTTAACGAATACTGAAAAGCTAACGAATAAACGTTTATCCTGGAAAACTCTAGAATTAGAGAAGAAAGGAAGACAATCGTTGCTCATCGTCCTCCCGTCCATAGACAATCGTCATCACCATTTGGCGGAGCTTCCCTTCCAGCCTGTTACTAGCAAAGACTTATCGTTTTGAATGATTCACGTGTTTAGAATCGAAGCTCTGTGCAGCTCCAGATCGAGCTTTTGTTAGAAACGGTGACAGACGCACTGTCCGTCCCGCTGCGCGGCATTCGAAAGCGGTGTCACAAGCTGCACGGCCCTCCGTCCGGGGACAGACTGGGGTCTCTGTAGCCGTTCTCCTGCTTGTTGGCCATCAGCTGTGGCCACGGTCTCCTGTGCGTGAGTGCGGCTGCAACATGCACTTCTGCTCGCAAAACCTCACACGTTTGGGGTCACCTCCTGAGGACGGACGTGTAGGACTGGATTCCTGGGGCTCGTGGCACAAACCTTTTACGGGTCTTGACAGAATCTGCTCCAGGGCTAACGAGCCACAGGGTGACAGGACACGGACCAGAAGGGAGCGAACACACCCACTTCTGTTCGCCCTGGACAGCGACAGGTAAAATGCAGTAAAACCCATTCCCTTCCCAGAAGTGCCCACTTCAGTCTTTTGTCACGGAAGACTCTAGAACACACACAAAAATAAGTGCAATAGCACAGAGGTCGCTCACGGACCCAGCCCAACGTGAACAGTTACGACTCCCGGCAAACCTTGTCACCAGCCACCCCACCGACCTCTCCCTCCCGGGTTATTCTGGAACAAGTGGCGGCCGTGGTTTCATTTCACACGTGAGGACGTCGGTCTGCACCCCCCACAGGTAAGGGCTCTGCAAACAAACAAACAAAAAATCCCAACCGCGATGCCAAGCCGCACCTAAAACCCGAATTCTCCGGTCCGGTTTTCCACGCAAAGCATCGGTCACGAGTTTTCTTCCAATGTAGACGGGATGAGTTTCCCCCCAGCACTGTTACAGATTCGTAGAGTTAAAGTACTGCAGTGTTTCTGTCTGATGCCATCCTCCTTCGTACGGAGGCTCACAGCGCCCGTTTGTGGCCGGCGGGCATCGCCTCGATGTGGCCGGCGTCTCTCCGTCACAGCCCGCGTCTGTGACGGCCCCCTGGCTGCCTGGTACCCGAGACGCCGGGCCGTCTCACACGATCCCTGTCTGGGGTCATCTCTCAAGTGGCCCTGGCTCCTCCTCGTGGGGAGTGGTGCTTCTTCCCCAGCCAGGAAGGACGGGCAGTCATTTCTGATGGGTTAAAGCTTCTGATTTTTTAACTTCATGAATCTGAATTAGGGTAAAAATGTTCCTTTCCATTTTCTCTCTCTCTCTCTCTCACACACACACACACACACACACACACACACACTCACACACTCACCCACGAGCTTGGCCTATCCTGGCCTAGTAGTTTATGAACAGTGTTGTCAAGTCTGGCTCTGGTTTACTTTTTCTTTATCTTTCAAATCCATAAGGCTCCATAAAATCTGCCAATCCTTATTTTTTATAGGACCAGAAAGACCCCGATGCTCGTCTATCTCGACTATGCAGAGAATTATGGCTTTTCCCATCTTTAACCTGGTCAGTAATGAACCTACACACACGATTCCGAAGCCTGACACTGTGAGGCTGGGACTCAGGTGCGGGCCCTGCCGCTGGACAGGCTGGCTCGGTGACCTGCCTTCCCCGAACCGCACCTTCCTCCCGACCAGTAGAGATGACGACGGGCCAGCTCAGAACGACTACGAGGAGCCGATGCACCGATAACGGCCGCGGCACGGAGCACGCTCCCAGGGGCAGCTCTGCCCCAACCCTTTCGCAGAGGAGAAATGACCTGAGGCCAGGAGACCTCGAAGCCGGGACCAGAACGGCTGCTGCCTCCACCTCCGGTACGGAGCTTGCCGCTCACGTCACTGCCTTCCTGCTGGCCCACCTGGGGTGACAGGGAAGCTGCAGGGGGTGACAGCGGAGCCGGCCCCGAGGTGTGCACGTCAACCACCGCTGGTGCCTGTTACTGGGCTGCGAAGTGCGGAGGGGCCCGCAGAGGAAGCTGCGTGGGATGGCCCAGGTGAGACGGCCCAGGTGAGATGATGGCCCACGTGGCCACGGGGTGGCAGCTGTGAGGATCGCCTGCCCAGGGTGCTGCTGTGGACGGGGCGGTGTGAGACAGAGCTGCAAGCTCTCGAACGTTCCGTCCAGTCCTCACGCCGCTCTTCAACGATTCGGGATCTCACGCATCTGGTCCGCGCTAGTTTCCACGTAGCTGGATGCAGCAGGTTGCAACGACCTTGGACTTCTGGGAGACTGACGTGGCGACGCGTCGCACACAGGCCAGTGGACGCTGTTCTGCAAACGAGCCAACGCCGGCCACGGTCACAGGCAAAACGCCCGGGGACAGGGGCGACAGGTCGGTTCTTGGCAACGGCGACGGGACACCGCAAATCAAGCTAATGCCATCTGGTGCTGAAGCAGGCTCGCCGTTGCCACGGTAACCCTCCTTCCACGCCGAGCAGCGCGCGCCCAAGGAGCTCACTCAGGCCTCCTCCCGCGTCTGGCCCTGCGAGGGTCTGCGGCAAGTTCTGAAGAGTCACTGTGCGCCCCCAGCCGGCCGTCGCCCTTCCGGGGGGTGCCCTGAGACACGCTGTCACGGCTGGCCCCTTATCCGGACAGTAGGGGCTGGAAGAACCGGTGTCCTCCTCCTGGTCTCACGGCAGCCACCCGCCACGCTGCAGGCCACCGAGAGAATTTCCCGTCACAAGGCAGGGTAGGCTGAGCGGGAGCAAAGATGAGGACAACGGCCAAGATATTTAGGTCCCTTCTGCCACCAGACGCCACCCGACACGAACTGAGCAGGTCTGGTCGTCGAGACGTCAGCTCCGCGGGCAGGTGAGAGATGCTGGCCGCCTGGTCACCCGGGGCTGAGCAGGGGGAAGGCGCTCGGAACTTGAGCAGCGCCCGGGTCTGGGGCCAGGCGAGGGGAGCGGGCCCGGAGCTCATTTACACGAGGAGCCCAGGACCAGGCGCAGCCCGAGCCGGCGTGACGCCCGTGCCCGCGAGGCGAAGGGGCAGCGCGTGCCTGTCATTCCCACGAAGGCCGCAGGGATGAGCTCTGTCTGCCTCTGGGGACAGGGTATGAGACCCTCCCAGGTACGAAAAGGCGAGAGCCCAGCACGCGGGTGCCCTGGGGCCCTGGGCTGCTTCGAGTGATGTTTTCAGAGGGTCCTTAGGGCGGCGGGGAGGGAGGGTCGGGAGGACGGGCACACCCACAGGGAGTGGAGGACCAGCCCTCCTCCGGGCCAGGAGCCGAACCTTCTCCTCTGCACTAACTCCAAAGAAAGAAAAGATAAAGTGGGTGATCCCAGCGATCGCTGGGTTTCTGAACAAGTGCGTGCGCCATGGAGGCGCTGGGCGACGACAATGACTCGGGGAATCAGTGCCACCTAGGCTTTCCCCGACGCCTGGGGTCGTTGCCCCACCAAAGCTGCACACGCCACGAGGCTGCCACGTCCTCCCCCACCCACCTGGGAAGCCTGGGCTCAGGCTTTCCCCCTAAGAGGGAACGCTGTGTCAGGGTGGACGGCCGGTGCCCCTAAGTGTCCGGGGGAGGAGTCCCCCCCGGCACTGACCACGCGGCAGCGACGGTTAAAACCACCTCAGCCACGAGCGTTAGTGAGTCTCACGTGGTAACAAAGAGCTCACGCTCAACGTGAAGGCACAGGGACGAGCACG
This sequence comes from Cynopterus sphinx, assembly GCA_030015415.1. Lineage (NCBI taxonomy): Eukaryota > Metazoa > Chordata > Mammalia > Chiroptera > Pteropodidae > Cynopterus > Cynopterus sphinx. The sequence continues at coordinate 127,973,326 of CM057385.1, forward strand.
GGCGTCCTACCTGGCTACCTTTGCTTTCCCTGGCCGTGTTAACCAGAAAAATCCGCCGGGGCATCAAGTGGCAGCTTCAGTTCTCCTTCGCTCACCAAACATCCAAACGCGTCACAGAGACCTCCTCCAGGAAAGGGGCGAGCAGTGCCCGTCGGAAAACAGGGCGCACCGACTCCCCGGACTGTGTGGGAAGGAAGGGGGATCCGGTAACCGACACAAGGAGACGCCGACGCCTGCGGTCCCACACGCACAGCGTGTCGCTTCCCCTCACGACTGGACGCGGCCCTCAGGGAGCCCGCGGCGCTCAGCGACCCTCCCTGCCACCCGGCCGGCCCAGCGGGAGGTGCCTGGCCCCAGGGTGGCCCTCACGGTGGCCTGGTTCAGAGGGCTCTGGCCCTGTCGCCTACGTAAACGGCCTCCTCCAGACTGTGGACTGGAGGAGACGGAGAAGCCTGGGGCCAGAAGAGGCGGCGGCCACACCGTGGGAGGGGAGGGGCGCAGGCAGACAGACGCCACCAGGACTCAGAGCCGCCTCGGGCGGCCGGCGGCTTGCCTTTCCAGGTCTCTCCATCCTTCCGTCCGGCAAACACTTACCAAACGCATGTTCCGTGCGCGCCTGGCCTTAGGGACATAGAGAGGGACATCCGTGGAGCTAACAGTCTAAAGGGGGGGACGGGCGACAAGTGACATACACAGAAATAAAACCGCAGGGTTTCCGGCGGAAGGGTGGCGTGCGCGACGTGCGCTTCTACCAAACGCGCCCCCGGCTGCTCTGCGGAGGGACCCAGGCGTGGGGAGGTGACGCGGGGCTGCAGCGTCAGTGAGGGCGACGGAGGCCGAGGACGTGAGAAGACACGGCTTTAAGACGGAACTGGCGGGATGTCTGAGCGGCTGGATGGGAAGGGAGAGCAGCCTGGAAGCTACGGAAGCTTCTGGGTGCCTGGCTGTGTTACACTGAGACGAGATGGAGAGAGAGAGAGAACCAGGGGCATCACTTCCTTTCCTTAAGTCCAAGACGCCGCTGAAGTGCCTCCGTGGAGCGCTGGTGAGCGGGCAGCTGGCCGGGGAGGCACAGCTGGGGTCTCGGCTAGACGGTTCGAGTTTGCGGGTGTCCGCAGCAGGCCCTCTTTTCCCCAAGCCACACGCCCGAGCAGCATCACCCAGGCTCTGAGGTGCTCGGGGTGCTCTTCCCGCAGGGAGGCGGGAGGCAGCCTGGAGCACAGGCAAAGGCGGGTCCCCACACAGACCTCCCACTGCCACCGCCAGTAGGGCCCCTGTCACCGCCCCACCTCTCCCGTCGGTACCCTGCTGGCAGCACTTGGCGCTGTAACAGTCCGACCGTGGGCTGTGTGTCGACTTGACCTTGATGCAGAAAAATTTTAATTCAGATCGATACACGGACAAGGTCACTTTAAAATCCAATTAATATGAATGGGAAAACCTGGCCCCCGGTTCTGTGAGCTGCCAAAGGGAGAGCGGCGAGCTGGCGCGGGCCTTCTGCGTCTGGGGAGGAGCTGGCTGTGCCCTGAAATCCGGGCGGCAGCTAGATCTCCACAAACTTTTTTATGGGCTTCTATTTAGGGTGGCTTAAAATTAAACGAGTTTGTTTGAGGAAACGTACTGAAAACTGTGAATTCCTATAACCCAATTTTGAGTAAATCAAACCCTGGACGTCAGCTCGCCCAGGAATCCCTGGAGAAATCTAGGGCGTTTCGAGGGGTTGAATCATAGCGATGTGCCTCGATGTAAAATCATCGCGGAGAGGTTCGCGGTGGCAGCCAGAACGCGAGGGGAAACTGAGGCGCTGGTACTTCGGAGTCTTGTTCTCACGAGGGTCGTGCAGGGCACGTCCCCCTCGGATCTGCCAGCTCTGCCCCTCCGCCTGCCTCCTCATTCACGAGAAACGTTTATTTTGTGGCAAGAATGAGAGGACCCCCCAACGAACGGCAGGAATGCATCGTTACTGCTGGAAACTTCTCTTGTTCTGGGGCCGCACCGCTTCCCCGCTCGGACCTCGGCTTTGCTACCCTCCAACCGGATCCGAACAGAATGAACGATCAAGCACCCAACTGAGAAGGATGAAGCTGCTGTGACTCCAGGCACGACTGCAAACTCTGCAGGCTTGGGGGAGGCCTGAGGGGCAGCAGGGAAAGGCCAGAAACCCACTTCTCACTTTACTTCGCGTTGGCGTGGTTCGGAAAGGCCGCCGAAGGGGCTGGAGCTGAGCTGTGCCAGGCGAGGCCCACGTCCTGGCCGGCTCTGTCGGCATCCGAGGGCATCCTCGCCGACGGGACGTGCCCGAGGCCCGCAATGCAGGGCTGCAGAGGAGGCGCCACCCTAACCCCTGCCAGCCTCGGTCACAGGCGCTGTGCGAGCGCACGTGCTCGCCTCCCCAGCAGCCCCTGAAAGGCCGCCCGCTCTGTGTGGCAAGAAGCTGCTGCCCTGAGTGACGCCTGCTCCGTCCTGCCCTCGTGGGCCGCTTCCCGGTCCTGAGAAAACACCACAAAACCAGCCGACTCCCCACCCGCCCGGCCCTCGTCCCACCAAGCTCCAGCCACCTCCTCGGCTAGAGGGATGCTCTTCACACACTCACCATCCTTCCACGAGGCCTGTTTGTAAATAGCGAGACGGGAGGCAATTAAACCACGAGAGGCTGAGCAAACACACATCCTAATTAGGATCTTTACGAGAGAGCTTTTTCCGCGTATGGACTGGAATTTACCTTTCATTAATCCAGCTTAATTGCAAGAGTGCACCAGTGAAGAGTCAACACACAGCAAGTGCTCTGACGGCTCCCACGTTCCCGGGCAGCGAGCGGTCCTTCCTCGGGGTGACGAGCCCCATTCTGCAGGGGCAGGGGACCGGCCACGCGTTAGCAGGAGGGTCTCTTCGGCAGTCACGACGGGTACGGCCCCATCGTCACGATGCGGGGGCTTCAGACGCCTCGCGCTAACGAGGCCAAGGCCGCAGGTTCCGGCCGCAGCCCCGCCCACCCCGTGAGCCGACTCCACGGCAGCCCCGGGGCCTGTCAGCTTCCGTCACTGCTTCCAAGGCTTGGATCCTGCTCCTCGCATCATCCCCCCAGGAACACCTGCTACGTGTCACGGCGGCACCCAGCAGACGTTTCTGTGTGAAAAGGACATCTGCTGTCTGCAGGAGAAGAGAACGTGAGCGTGTTCTAGCCTTTGATTCTAGAAGGTGTGAGAGACGATGTACATTCGGCGACTGAACTGGATAGCCTTCTCCCAAGCTTAAGCACCTGACACTTTATTCACTCAACAAACACCGAGACCCTCTAGGCAGCGGTGCCAGGTCAGGAAGCTGCGCCTTCTGGAACTCTCTTCTACATGTTTTACTTGTCCTTCCCTAACCACGGCCGCGAAGTCACGTGTCGCCTTCTGGTCTGTCGGGTGCAGACGCGCATGGATATACGGAGGCTCCGACATCCCTCCTGCCCCCAACTGCACCAACCGGCGGCCCCACCGGCTTAGAACCCGAAACTGTCCCACAGTGTGGTCGATGAAAAGGCGCCTGTGGTCAGACAGGTTGGGGAAACCGCACGCCGTGTCCTCTAAACGCGCACAGCGCAGCAGGCACGCTGAAGGCTCCGAAAAGGCCTGCAACAGAGGAGCCTGCGTACCAAGTGCTTCCTCAACTTCCTGCGCTCGTCCACGTGCTTAGCAGTGAGTGTCCCCAGAAATCCACGCCGGGAAACACTCCGGTATCGGGAAAGAAGCGACCTGCCTGTCCAGCCAGCCGTCAGCAGCTTGGGCCCTCTTTTCCCAGTTGATACGACACCGAACCTCGCTCACTGTGCTCTCACTCCCCGCAGGTAGAAGCGGACGGCAACGCGGCGCTCCTCCCCGTTACCCCACAGCCTGGGCCCCACTGGACGGGGGCTCGCTGTGCAGCAGACCAACTGGGGCCCCACGGAGAGGAAAGGCCTCCCTGAGCGACCGCGGACCACAGTCCGTCAACTCCAAGACATTTAGGTGACTCGCGTTCGAGAACGTTCAAAGGTTCGCTCTGACATTCAGTCGGAGGGGTCTAAGTCTCAGAAAATCCCGGTCCTGTAACCGACAGCCCTCGCTTCATCACTCGGCTCCATCACATATGAAAGCAAAATAGAGCTAAAAAAAGTCACTCCGCGTGAGCGCGCAGATGTCTAGCCGTTTGCAGTTAATGCGGCCCACTGCCACCCAATCGGACGCTTAAAATTCCTGGAACGAGATGCCAAGGTTGGGACGCAAATGCTGCGGGTGGAACGAGGAGGAATGGGACTGATAAAGCCCCCTCTCCCCCCGAGGGCAGGAACGAGCTCCCTGTGAGCCCCAACCGCACACTCAATTTATCAGCAAAACAATCACCTGATGAAGCCCGAGCGCAGGAGAGAACAGCACGGGGGGGGCGGGGGGGCAGGAGTGGATCCCGAGAGCATTTCCTGCCCAAACTGAATGGTAGCAAAGCCAATCCTCGTTGAAGAAGCTTTTAAAGAAAACCGGACTCACTTTGATGCACCCCCCCAGTTATCGACTGTCCTGGGGGCTTCTCACGCGTCTCTGATCCTGCCTGTGACCTTTCATGGCCAGCACAGAGCGGGACAGGAAAGACCAAGGATCCCACTCAAAATCCCAGCGCTGCCACGTACCGTGACCGTGAGAGAGACATTTAACCTTCCGAGTCTCAGCGTTCTCATCCCTGAGATGGCAGCGACACCGAGCACAGGGCGGGGGGCTGGTGTACAGGTCCCATCCGCAAGCCTAGGTGAAAGGGCCACCTGGGGAGCCGACCCCGTGGCAGGTGTCCACTCTGGAGGTACCAGAATCCGACTCGTTATGGGGGGGGGTGACTTTCTAGAAGCCCGAGCCTCGCCTGTCACTCTTAGGTCTCCCTGCCGGGAAGGCCCTGCTGTCTGCTCCTGGGACCTCGGCCCTGCCCTGAGGGAGGACACAGCGGTGGCTGCTCCCAGACTCTGTGTTTTCACAGGCACCAGGGGTTTGGGGGTGTGGACGGCACCCCAGTCTGTCCGAATCACATATGTGACCCGCTTCGCTCCATTAGCTCGGGGGCAAGACCAGAACTTCAAGCACCCGAAGCCCAGCAGGTCTCCTGCGATCGCTGGCCTGTGCTGACCTAAAGCCTGGCCAAGAACTCGGACCCTCACAGCCCTTTCGGTGCCCCCGTCTTCACTCAGTCAGTGGTACGAACAGCGCCTCCTTGGTGCTGGGCACAGCTCTGGGCCCTGGAAGCGTGACAAGGACCAAGAAAGAGTCCGATCACATCCTGTTTTTCCGGGGTAACTCGCAGTCTAGCGGGAGGTTTGCTCGAGGCTGAGGGTGGGAGGGCAGGGACCGGGCACCGAGCCTCCTTTTATCTCCCGACGGGCACGAGCCCTGCGGAAACCAGGCGCCCGGGAAGCATGCCATGGCGACGACGAACAAAACCGAGACGGCCCGGCTCCCAAGGCACAATGAAATTCTGAGATCTGGTGGCGACGCGGAAACCTCCAGAAGCGGGAGGCCACGTAACAGCAGAAAGAACGTGCACTTGGGGGTCAGACGGGCAGAGGCTGTGAGCACTTATTCGCTAGGTGCCTCGCGCACCTCGCTGTGCCTCTCTGTGCAGCCGTGACCACAGGGGGCCGGTGAGGGACGACACCACACGTGCTAACGCGGCGCCCGGCACGCGCTCGGCTCTCTCCCTGACGTGGGGGACTCTGCGGTGAGCAAAACGGTCTCTGCCTTCACAGGGCCTGTGCTCCGGTGGCGGAGAGGGACAATACGCTAATAAACAAGGTGCCGCACGATGAAAACGTTTTGAAGAAGAAGAAAGCGTGGTCGGGGGACAGGGTGGCGGGTGTGGTCGGGGAGGCCTAGGAACCTATGGAAGCGAAGGGGAGAGCCAGGGGCAGAGGGCACCGCTGAGGCCAGGGCCCTGAGCCGGGGCAGGCCGGATGTGCCCTGGAGCAGGGGTCCCCAACCCCCAGGCCGCAGCAGCAGGGGGTAAGCGGGGGCAGATGCGCGAAGCCCCATGTGCATCTGCAGCCGCCCCCAGCGCCGGCATCACCGCCTCAGCCCCGCCTCAGGTCCTCAGGCCTAGATTCTCACAGGAGCCCGGTCCCCGGCGCCACACAGGCTGGGGACTGCTGCTCTGGAATGAGGGGGGAAAGGAGGAAAAGTATTTTATCTCATTTTTAACAAAGGTCCCACCTTATCACAAAGGGTTTTGAACAGACACAGAGGAGATTTCTGACGGTCACGGTGATCGACAGACAACGTGGTGGTTAAATCATGGACGAGGCCTACGAAGCGTCTGATCTTCAGCAAACGTCTCGGAGGAGCCACTGCAGTCCCCGCTGCCGCACGGGCCCTGCTGCTGACACTCCAGGGGCTGGCACGCTGCCCGGAGAACCAGGCAACTTCCACGACGAGCCCTCGCTCCGTTTTACGGGAGGAAACGACGGCCCAGAGACATGGAGTGACCGCTCCGCGCCCCTGGGCACGAGTGGCCCAGCAAGGGCCTGCGCCCCGGCCCGGCTCCGGGGCCTGTCCTCTGTGCTGAGAGGTGGCTGGGTTAACGACGGTGGTGACGGGACGGGAGATGACCGCCCCTCCTCGAACGACGCATGGCTCAGTGAGCTGAACTGACTTTAATTCAAACGCAATAGAGTTTACTTAATTAACAAACAACAGCATCGACCATGCTAGTGTAAACGCACACTCGCTCCCCTTTCAGTCCAGTTGCCGGAAGAAGTAAACTGTGTCGCTTTTACTAAAACCGAGCGACTGTTTCATCGCGAGGCCCAGACGCAACGAAAGATGAACCGGAGGCCGGCCGGCCGGCCGTGTAGACCGGAATGGGGATGAGGAGAGCAGGGACGGACACTGCTTCCAAGCCAGCTGAGGACGGGCTGCAGCTCGGGGTGGGTTCGATTAGTCACGGGTTTGGTCCTCGCCGTGTGAATCCGGTCCGAGTACCTTCCTCTTTGTGGTCCCCACGTCCGCCACCAAGCGCTATGTGACGCTGTGTGACGAGGTGGGCACGACGGACGTCAATGGGTAGCGGTCAGATCACAGCACCTCCCCTCTGGGACCTTCACCAAGGCTCAGGGCACAGCAGACGCGATGCTTCCGGCACCATCCAATGGCATTTTAATGCAAAGCGACCCCCTGCAGGTCCATCGACGACAGCTCTGTGCCCTGCATGCCCCAGGCCCAAACAGGGCTCGTGGAGTGCAGAGGAAGGGACGATCCGGGCCTGCGGAAGCAAGGTGGCTTCTTGAAAAGTGGCATTAGCCCCGCCTTGAGCAATGAGCAGTTCTGCCAGGAGGGGCAGGAGGAGGTGAGGACGCTGCGGGCAGAGGGACGAGCAGGCACAAAGCGCAGGAGCGGGCGGGCACGGGGTGTTTGGGGGGCGCTGCCGACGGTCCCTGAAGTGAGGGGCCATTCCTGTCTGTCACAGTAAGTGGGGCAAGCTCCTCGTGTGGAGCCGTCTGGGGCCGGCGATGCTGAGCCTCCTGCACGCGCGGCCGGTTCCGTACAAAGGGGCCTGTCCCACCCCAAACGCCAACGGTGTCTCCACTGAGAAATGTCAGAAGCGGAAGCTTCCCAGGGGTAGGAGGAAGGGAGGGGAAGAGGAGGTCAGAGGTAAACTGAGGCCAGATGACGAAGACCATGTGCGCGTTCCTGAGGAGGAGGAGGAGGGCTCTATCCTACAAGTGACACAGGGGACGGGCCTGGTGAGACTGCCCTCTGGAACGAGGCGGGTGCAGGGTGCCCGAAACCAGGGGACCGGGGGCCGTCTAGAAGGCCGTGGCAGGAGTTCGCGCCACAGGAGATGACAGCAGGGGGGACGGGCGGAGGCGCTGACTGGACACCAGGCCGGGCGGCCAGCACTCCAGCGACAGCGCGGATGTGGCGTCTGGCTCGCTGCCAGAGACGACCACTCGGGGTTATCTCCCACACAGGATTCGATCAATAAGTATTTGTCACAAGAATCAAGATAAGAACTGGATCAGGGAGCTACCCGGCTGGGGACGGATGTAAGACAGGCAGGACCCGACGCTCACCGAACGAGATGACCGACGTGACATCAGCGGTGACACCGCGCATCCTCTCCACCCCGTCTGACCTTTGACGTGCCACCCCGTCCCCACAGACACTAACTTCTCACCGTGCATCCAGAACACCCCCGGAGTGCAGTCCAGCAGCAACCCCTCTGGGGGGGGAGCACCCCTGACCTTCAGATCCGCCGAGGCGCCTGCTCAGAGGTACCTGTGACCTGTGGAACGTGCTCCCCGACCTTCGGGGAGCGAACGTGGCTGAAAGTGTTGAGAGGAACCAGCGATCTGAACTATGGCTGGAAAGAGCATCGTGGGAAATAAGAGGATCTGAGGAAAAGCGGACGTGTCAGCATTTGGGGGGGGGGGTTCTAGAGAGCCTACCCGGGCTGCCGCTAATTCAGAGCCAACGTTTTCAGGGAACCTTCGGGAAACTGTCAGTTGCCATTAAGTCGTAAACGCACATTCATCTGACGGACACGAGTGCACATCTAGACGTGACATTCGTAAAAAAAAAAAGGGAAAATGCAGAAAATGAAAGAAACGTGAAATAGTATGAACTATTCCTTAAAATCAGTTCTTTTTGTCAGAAAATGAAACTATGGAACGCCAAAAAAATGTTTTTAAAGTCTTGGCTGTCAGAAAACTAAAACAATAGGTTTAATGTCCAAGTTTTTTTTTTTTTTTTTGAGCTGCTCCACGCTGGTGCCCGAAAGCATCGGCTCTGCAGGCCTCCTTGACTGTCCCTGGGAACAGCACCTCTGTGTCTGGGAGGAGCACCTCTGTCCCTGGGAGGAGCATCAGTGTCCCCAGAGAGCACAGGCCCAGGGTCAGGGCCCTACCATGACAGGAACAGCCAACCTCGGGAGATGAAGCGGGATGGGCTCGGCCGCCCGCCCCCAGAGCGGCACCTGGACGCGCTACTGGGCACGGCCACAGGGACACAAACTGAGCAGCGCCTACCTGGAGGGAGGGGAGGGCGGGCCTTCCCCGGCCTCGGGGCGCTCACTGGTGGGAGATGGGGAGCCGCTGCTGGCTCTCAGCTGACCCCCCCCCTTCAAAAGGCCGGCGCTGGGTGGAGAGCAGACAAGGGGCAGAACAAGGCTGTGGTGCCAGCCCCGGCGAGAGGGGACAGAGGCCTGGACCCGGCGGGTGGCCGTGGGGGAGGGGCCTCCCGGTCCCATTCTGGACGAGGCGCACCCACTTCCGTCCAGTGTACGCCTCTCAACAGGGTGCTTCGCCTGCGACTTCTTGTTCTGGAATAAGAGGCTCCAGACCGTCTCCAAGGCAGAGCCAGGGCGCGTGTGCGCGTGTGCACGCCCGTGTCCGTGTCCACCCACACCCACATTTAAGGCCAGTCCCTACCGACGCTGCCGATGCCAATCTGACCCCGAACCTTCGGCCAGCGCCCTCCTTTCTGCATCTGTGGTGTCCACCCCCGAAAGGGAGGGCGTGCTCCCCATTGTGCGTGACCCCGTCCCTTATCTGCCCGATCCTCGCATCCCTATAGACGATTTCGGAACTGCGCATGCACGCGTGCTCCTGGGAAACAGGGCCAAGCACACTGTGACTGTCCTGAGCTGAGGATTTCGAGTCAAACGCTGTGTTCGAGGATGCTGTGAGATGCGTTCTCTATCCTCCTCCAAAGCGTGGTGACGTTACTCATTTAAAAGAAATAACTACATCTATTTGTTTGTATTCTTAAAAAAAAAACCCACTCCTGTGGATTTTCAGTACGTGAAGCTGACCTTCTAAAAGTCAAAAAGTACACGAAAGGTCACCTCAGAGACCCGTCACCCGCCCCACACACCTCGCTCTCACCCTCTTCCCACCCACCCGCCTCCCTCTGACCAGTCTGTTTCAAGTTTCTCTTTCCTGGGCCTCCCCCCCAAACGAGCGGATGACAGAGAGTCTGTGTCCCTTCCTTCCAAGAGGAAGCCTATTAAGGATGCTCGTGCAACTTGGCTTTTATTCTCCAAACAGCACATCCTGGAAGTCCTGTCGGAGGAGCCAGGGAGGTCGTTCCCGTTCTCCACGACGAGAAAAGAAACCGTGTGGCCCACTGTGCAGGGCATCGTCGTTTACCCAACCTCTCCGCGGAGGCAGTCAGGCCTCTGCCAGCATTTTGCAGTTAAAGACGAGCTGCGACTCACAGCCTTGTGCACGCGACTTTTCGCGTGGCTGGACCTCAGTCTTCAGGGCAAACTCCTCCAAGGAGCACCGCTGGGCCGAAAGGCAAAATGCGCGCGGTTTTAGGAGACGTGACAGTGACCCCCGGGCCGAGTCGCACCCCCGCGGCGACCAGGGGTGGTGTCTGTTTGCTTACGGGCTCCCCCGCAGAATGTGCTGTCGGACTTTTCAGTTTCTGCCCGGCCGGGAGGCGCGAACTGGGACCTCAGGGCGGTGTGCGCCTGCACTTCCCTAGTGATGGGCGAGGCGGAACGCCTCTTCGTAAGTGTAAGTGCCATTTCTCCCTTTCGGTGGGGGTGAGCTGTCTCTTTTCCTTGTTTCCTGCCCCGTTTGGGGGCTTTTCACATGACGGAGTAATAAGACGACCTCAGGGATAGCGGCGTCTGCACACGGATCTCTGTGCCTGTGACACCAAGAAGTGCTCCCGGCCTGTCTCCTGCCTCTGTTTTGGCGTCTTTCTGGCCACCTGGAACTGTTCTCCTTTTATGACATCTACTCAGCCGCTGCCTTTTCCAGACGCTAACAACCTTCACTACGCGCTCAGGTCTATTTTTAGGAGACTTTATTCTACCGGCCTCTTTTGTTTACCCCGGAGCAAATATCTCGGGTTTAATTACGGATGCTTTGGAGTGAGTCTGAACGCCTGACAGGGCAAGTTCCCTTGGCAGTTGTACTTTCTGGTGTTTTCCCATCCTTTCTTCCATGCTCCTTTGCCAGATGAATCTTAACACCAGCTTGAAAGGCAGTTTTTCATGAGCATGTTAAGTTCCTTCGCATTTCTGATCTGACTGATTACTGCGGTCTCGACGTAGTCACACAATTAATTGTAGCTGTTGTGTTACCGTATTTTCGACGCCGCTTTCTCTAAGCGGTGCTCTCCTTGCTTGCTCCCTCACTCACCTGTTGACGACTGCATTTAGGGAAGTTCATATTTTTGTTCTCACGCTTACCTCTGTACCATACATTCTGAGGCCCGCAGACTCCCGCTTCCTTAGACATAACTGTAGCATCCCGCGTGGCTATTCTTATTTAATGGAATACTTCGCCTTTCACCTCTCACACACACAAGAGCCAGGAAGCTCGTTCTACTTTTACCTTTCCCTCCTCCCCTTTTTGTTTGGGTTATTTCCAGCGTGTTGGAGCATAGGATGTTTATATTATGACTTCACCCCCGCCGCTGCCATCGTCCTGGTCTTCTCTCAATAACTAAACATCACACGTTCATCCTTCAGCTGAGAACTTCCCCCTCGTCTCTCGGCTACATGAAGCTCATCTCCCTCAGACGCGTCAGGATGGGCTACCAGGGACACAGTTCTTGTTTGAAATGGCTTTTCTCTGGCCTTGACGCCTGGAGACGACGGACGCATCCCCGATTCACACTTCTTCGAAAGTGCTGCTCCATCACTGCCTGGCCTTATGTCTTGTTTTCAAGATGTCGGAGGCCCGTCCAATCCTCTCGCCTGTGAGTTCTTGGGTTTTTCTGCTCGGAAGCCTCGGGGGGTCTTTCTTTATCTCGGAAGCCTGCTGGCATCACCGGAACACAGCGTCGAGCGGAGTGTTGCCGGCCCGTAGCCCTAGGTCCCCAGCGAACTCTGTGTACACAGATTCAGACCTTCTTCAGTTTCCAGATGCTTTTCTTAGATTACGGTTTCACACATTAGCTCTCTTCCATTATTTTGATTTTCTTCCTCATGACTCCAGTTACATATGTTTTTGTTGTTGTCTCTGTGTTTCACTTCAACCCCTTTCTCTGGCCCTTTCTACGTCTTTCTTTTATTTTCATTCTCTTGGTTGTTTCCCAGAATTTCTTTAATGCTCTTTATTGAATTTCACTCGCATCTATTTTTTCTTTGAGAATCTTGAAATTCAGTCTTAATTGCTGAGCTAATTTTGTCATTTCTTCCAGTTTTTTCCTGAGTATAATAAATCCTTTTCATTTCTTCTTATTTCTTGCCTGTTGCTGTTTTGAGTTTCTGATTTCATCTCTCCAAATGCCCGAGAATACTGAGAACAGTTTGGAGTGCCATGCTGAACAGTCTTCTCCTGCTTTGCGATATTTGTTTTCCTTGAGGTGAGGCAGTTCCTTAGGCTGCGGTGTTTTGTCCTTCAACATGGTATTATGAAAAATTTCAAACATCTAAACAGGCAAAAGAACTGTAACGTGAACGCCCATGTTCTCACGAGCTAGGACCCACAATTGTCATTTTGTTCTACTCATCATGCACATCTCCATCTATCTATCCACTGACTCGTCTTTTTCTTTTTTTTTTGATGCATTTGGAAGTTGTCGACACTAGCATACTTCACCTCTAAACACTTAAGCTAGTATATACTGTCTAACCTTTAAAAATATTTTTGAGGTGAAATTTGCTTCCAATAAACCGAACAGCTCTTTAGCGGATGACTCTTCAAATCCTGACAAACGCACACAGCCACATAAATCAGAATCCTACTGAAGTACAGAGCACTCCTGCCACCCTACACCCTTCCCTCCGCCCGCCCTTCCCAGTCGACACCTGCCCCAGCCCGCCCAGGGCAAACACTGCGCTGATTTCTACGCATCTTAGTTTTGGCCTGTTCTAGAACTTCTATCATACCCTTTCGTGGGAGGCATTTTTTCCCAACAGCAGAGGGCTTAACAGTAGAGGACAAGTGACAGTTCATGAAATTCAGCCTTTCTTTGCCTTTTTTTTATTCACACGTAACTTGGAGTATGGGCAGTCTTGATCTTCCAGTTGTGTTTATTATTTATTTATATATTTTTTGTGCTTATCTCTTCTTGTTTTGCTGTCTTCTGCATGTTTTGGAGGGTCTGTGGAGGAAGACTTAGATTTAGGTAGCCATCCTAAATCCAATATTTTTGATTGCAAACATTTTCCAACAAAAAGGAAGAGAGATTGTTTAATGACCATGCAAATTAAAAAATTATCAAGATTTTTATTTTGCCACACCTGCTTTACCCAGCCTTACTATCTTTTTTTCTGAAGTATTTTAAAGCAAACCTCAGACATCATACTATTTCAGTATCTACCTCTAAAAAACAGCCTTTGGTTTCCCATCCATCGGGCCATTACACACCCAATAAAATTACCCACAATTCTTTGGTATCATTTGAAATTTGGACCATATTTGAATCCTTCAAATTGCTTAAAAAATGTTCCTTTACGGTTGGCTTGTTCGAATCAGGATCCACAGCCCCTGCTTTACATGTTGCTGCTAAGCCTTTTAAGCATTCCATCCTCCCCATTGCTTCCCACGTCTTCGATTTGGGTGAAGAAACTGAAGTAGTTGTCCTGGAGAATGTCCCCCATTCCTTTGCTTTTTATTTCTTCACTTTTTATTAAACCTTTAAGTTTTCCATCATAAGCAAATTTCCATTCATGTCATTGCCTTCACCACACACACGACTGTTGTTAACAGCTGGACACGTATCTCCTTAAAGGAGCAGTTCTCGTTTTGGTCTCAGAACCTCGCTACGCTCTTAAAAATTATTGAGAACCTCGAGGAACTTTAGTTTCCGGAGAATACAGCTGTCAATGTTCACCGTGTTAGATATAAAGCAGGAGCGTTCAGAACACACGAACACGAGCCAGCAGGTGCCAGGGTGCTGGCACCATCCCACATCGTGCAGCCACAGGAAAACTCCAGGGGGACTGGTAAATGAAGGAGAGTGAGGAAGGAAAGCCACACCAACCGTCTCGCCTTTGGGAGCCCCTGAAACGGTCCCCTGACCCCTTCCCACCAGCCCGTGAGTTGAGAACTTCTGCCTTAAACTATGAGTCTGATTTGGGGCAACGAATGTCTTCTGGAACCGGAGTTGTTAATCAATTTTCACGTGTCAGGAATGAAAGAGAAAAGAAAAGCTGATTTTTCTTATAAATGTTATAAAATGGATGTTTTTTCAAAAAGCATTTGACAGAGAACACCAATAATCTGTGCTGTGGCAGGTGTTAGGACTCGGGGACAGATCCCTAGAGTGACTGCTGCAGCGGTGCAGGATTAGACAGGGCGCGGCTTCAGGCGCGGCTGCAGGACAGACAAAGTTACTACCCGAGCCGAGTTGCGCGTCTGGGAAGGGCCCTCTCACTGCCTGGGAACTGCCACTTTGGAAAGAGTCTGGCATTTTCATGGGACGCAGAACGTCTGCATTCCCTACACCGACATCTCTCAACCTCGGTGCGAAAATGTGTCAGAAAGGTTTACGAAGATGTGTCATTCCAGAGCAAGGCATGAATGTGTTAAAGAAGCTGAAGGTTAAAATGCTTATTAGAAGGTTCATAAATGCGTTTTATCTACCGTAAATCATATGAAGAAAGACTAACATGTAAGACATCAAGGTATCCTTCAAATCGATGGTTGGAACTTCACCTTTCCCTTCTTTTCTTACATTTTTGTACCTCCTGGATCAGTCGAAATTGCAGATTAATTTTCGAATGCCGAAAGCAGCCAGTTGCTTGTCCTACTCTCTGACTCAGGGAAGCTCTTACAATATTTTGACTGTTCGAAGAAAATTAATAATGGGATGTGAGGCGGTAGATTAACTGAAACTAAATATCAACATGGCTACATTTATTTTGGGATGACTGAGCTCATCTCTTCAAAGGACGGAAACAGGATTTATTCTGTCACGAGTTATTAGCTTGCACAACACCGGCCCAGCACCCCCACCTCCGACAGAGCAGAGCGCGCCCGCCGCAACGTGCCTAACGGTTATGTAAGAGGCTGAACGTTTAGCTTCCTCGTTAGCTGGGGCACGGGGTGCTCAGGCTGCAGTCGACTACCCTAAGGTTCACAAAGACGCCAGGAGGAGTTAAGGCAGCAGACGTCCTGACAGTTTTGGAATCGAACGAGTATTAATGCCTTATTCCTTCTCTCCCAAGGAGAAGGTCCCCCCTGCAGCTGACACGGACAAACTGACGCTCGTGGAAGAGAAAGATGCGTTTATTGGCCATTCATGCATTCACACGTTTGCCAAGCATCTGTTTGGCCCCTCTCCTTCCCTCCTCTAGCCCCACCTCCTGGGCACACGCTGTCTGTGGCCCAGAAGCGTGGGGAGGATACACACATGTGCTTCCAGGCCAAACACGATGTCCGGGCCAGAAAGTCACCGCTCCTCAATTTCTGATGGGTCCTGAAGCCCCGATTCCGCCAGGGCAACGAGGAAAGGCTGGACTGACTTCAGATGAGCCACACCGAGCCCAGCCACCTTGAAAAGTGCCAGTTCCACACGTCCCCCGCTAAGTCATGAAGAAACCGTGGCGATGCCCGGGCTGCCCATCGCTGAGTGGGAGGCACCGTGCTGCTCCTCGGCGAGGAACCCAAACCTGCCCTGGTTCCCAGGCTCTGGATCCAGGATCTATGCCGTTTTCCCATGTGTGCTCACAAAAAACCCAAACGCCCCTCTCCACTTCAAACCCGAACCGGGAGAGGTCTATAGCAACGCAAAATCACAGACCGCGCGCACCATGGAGCCAGGCCACTCGTCGCAGCCACTGCTGGACCCCTCTGAATACCAGGGTGGCATCAAGCTGCCACGTTTCACAACTCAGGTGACGCTTTGGAAAAAGCTGTCTGCTCCACTGCCCCCAACACTGCCCCTGCTCCTCCTCCACCGGACAGGGGCCTGCCCTGGCCCCTGTCTTCAGTTTGAGCTTAAAAGTACATTCTGGTGTGTATGTGCCAGGACATTCATGCCACCACGACCTGAAAAGCAGAGTCGGCCACCACCCAACACGCACCGACGGGGCAGGAGGAAAATGTGCAGGGACCAGTCACAGGATGGACTGTGCAGCATCGCGTCGCCAGAGCGAACGCCGGCGCGGGCATGCTCAGAGATCACACCGCGGCCCGGGGCTATCTTTGTAAAGTTCAAAACTGAACAGAACGAAATGGCACGTTATTTAGGGACACATGTCCATGTGGCAACTGCATTTAAAAAAGGGAGAGGAGAGGACGATGACGCGGAAGGCGGTGACTCGCGGGGGGCCCGGGGCGGAGGAGATGTGCACATCGGTCACGTTTCAGTTCTTAAATCGAGTGGTGAACTCGTGGGTGCACCATGAGGCGCTATAACTGACGTGCACGTTACACGTGTTCCTTTGGGCACAGCACATGACAGAACAGAATCATCTTAAAAAGTCACCCGCCTGGGGCCTGGCAGTGCAAACCTTTCCCGCCACCATCCTGCGCTATAATCAGACGGAGGGGGCGAGCGTCCTGGAGGCTTGGGAGCGCTGTCCTGGTGCATGGCATGGCCCAGGAGGCCTAGGAGACAATCGGTGCCAGCGCCCTGCAGGCGGGGGCTGTGGGAGCCGCAGGCTCTGTCCCGCGGTGGGTCTGATCACGCAGACGGCCGCTGTCCCCTGGTCGTGGGAGCCCAGGCACGGACGACAGGCAGCTGAGCAGGAATCGCTCGGAATCGAGAGGACTGCCGTCCTGCTCCTGACAGCCCCGGAGACACCCTGGGTTGTCCCTTCTGTCCGTGATCACTGAGCACCATTAAAAAGTAAAACGCAAAAACGAACCCTTTCCTTGCTCTAGTCAACCAGAGCAGGTGTCTGCTGACCGCTCGAAGGAAGCCTGGCCGACTGAGGATGAAACACCATTTAATAAAAACGCGGGCACGGTTCAGGCTTGGCCAAGGGAGGTGAGAGGAGACGCCGGCAGAGGCCGCTCAGGTGTGTTCTGCTCCAGCGGCCTACCTGTCCTCGCCTCGCGGGTCTCCCGGGCCTCCCCAGGCTTTCCAGAACACAGCACATTCCAGATGGACACGATTCACTCTAGACTAACCTCCAGAAAACACCACTTTCAGCTCCTGTGTGAACCCCCTGCAGGGCCGCCCCACTGCCCACAGCACAGGGCCCACACCTCCCACCACAGTCGCAGGGAACAGGCGACGGGCAAGCGTCAAAGGGGCGGGGGTGGCAGCTGCTCCCCTCCCAGGTGAGAATTCCCTTCCACCTCAGAGGTGCGTGCGGCAGCAGCAAATGGCCTAGGGACCCCCAATCTAATAAATCCCGTCTGTGAAGAGTAAAAGCCAAATAAAGCCATCATGCCGAGAGCACGACTCCCCACCGGGCACCCTGACTCTGAATCAGATCACCCACTGCGGCTCCTGTACATAAGCACCACCTTGTGACTCCCGTGTCACCTGAGAAAGGTAGGAACGAGCTGGCTAAACGCGCAGTGACCTGCACTCGCCACTCACGGGGGTAAAAGTGGTCCACGAACCAAATGGGGTTCTCCCCTCGAACTGAGCCCTCACCGTCTACGAGCACGAAGCGCCACGGGAAAGCCCAGGAGGCGGGGGGGGGGGCGTCGTGGAATGGACGCCTCCTTCCTCAGGTGGCGGTCTCTCTCACGCCGTCGCTGTCCACCTAAGACCCGGCGCCCTCTGCTGCCCCCCTTCAATGCCACATTCCTGCCTTCATCATGAAGCGCAGCTCAGCGACCCGGGCCTCACTCGAGCAAACCGGTTTCACTGAGGAGGCTTTCGTTCTCATCCTCGTTAACCTGCTGCTGCCCTCCAGGCTGCTGGGAGCGGGCTTTGTTTCAGCTTCCGAGTCTCGAGGCCCTTAAAACGTAGGCTGTTTGCGTGTCGAACGAGACAGTGTCTCACGTGCTGCAGACGAGCCAAGCCGCTTCCTTTTCCCATCACGAGGACGCTGCCTTAGCCCATCGACTGGATTTTCTAACAGAAAGGATCTGAGGGAAAAGCAGCGTGCTACCCAGACGAACGCCATCGCTTCCCCCACGGATGACATGTCACACGTCGAACAAGCCCCCTTTTCCTGCCGTAAGCGGGAGACGCACGCACTCACGAGCCTGCTCTCAGGCGAACGGCGGGATGCAGAGTCCAGCTGATCCTGGGGGACCGGCCCTTCAGAAGACCGCACAAGGGGAACCCGCTAGTGCTGCCTGCGAGGGCCTCGGAGGAAAAGACACGCAGGCGGAAAGTAAAGGGGAGGAAGAAGGTATCACGTGCCGGACCTGGAAGGTGTTGTGCTGAGTGGAGTAAGGCAGAGAGGGACAAACGCCCTGGGACTTCACAAACGTGTAAACTCTAAAGAACAAGACAAACGTCAACGAAAACACAGGATCAAAGTCGCAGAGACAGAGAACATTTTGAGGGTCGCCACGTGGAAGGGGTTGGGGGGAGGTGGGTGAAAAAGGGGAAGGGATGAGCAAGTGCGACGTGGTAGCGACGAGACAGTCACCGAGCCGCAAAGGACAGCATGAGGAGCACAGTCAACAGCTCTGCGACAACCACGCACGGGCACGAGATTCCCCGGGGTGAGCGAGCACTCAGTGAGGTACGGAGACGTCCGATCACCATGCCACGCGCCGGAAACCAACACAGCATGTATGCCGACCAGAAGGAAACGCTAAAATTAAATTCTTAGAACAAACAAACAGAAAAACAAGAGTAAAAGGAAGTATGGGGAGGGCGGGAGGCCAACTGGCTCAGCGCGAAGCGACACCAGAAAGCGCTGGAAGCCGCGCGGGGTGAGGCCTCAGCACACCTCCCTGGAAGACAGGGCGGGTCTGTGCACCATCTCCTACAGCCCGCCTGTGTCACGAGGGTGTTTCCTGCCTGCAGCCGGGCCCACCAGCTGAGCACGTCCCCTCTCTCTGGAGTCACATGAAACAGATCCCCCAAAGCACCGCAACCGACTCACAGGCAAACGGTCCTGCGGTACCTTTCCTCTCTGGGCAGCTCTCAGAGGGGCGCGGCGATTCCGCTCACCAGCAACGTGTCAAAAGTGCGGATCTGTCACCGCCACAAGTCGGCAAGGGGGCTGGGATGCTGGGCACCACTGAACCGGGCTTTGATTTCCATCCTGCACCCCCGGCGACAGAGCCGGAGAGGGAACCTGGAGGCCAAGTGTCCTTGCTCACGCCCCCCAGAGGGGTCAGGCGGGACTCACCAGGAGCATCGCAGAGGTTCCGTTGGGCCTGGATAAGTGGATGGACATCTCGGGAAACATCCTGTCGATGCGACTGATCACGTCGTCAACGTACCTGAGGGGCAGGAAGAAGCGCACACGTGAGAACCGAGGCCTAGCCAGGGAGACGGAGCCTCCAGGGCCCTAGACACTCCCCTTTCCAACTGAATTTTTTATTCATGGAAGGTGTTTCTGAGAAGGCGATCGGGATTCCGTGGCTTTTCACAAAAAACCCTACCTCCCTGCTGTCCCTTCTCCCGCCTTGCAGAGCCGACCACGTGTGCGCGCTTTCTGCGGCCTCCCTGCAGCATGTGTTTCTAACATCAGTTCCCGCTCCCTCCATCTGCAGGCACGACCGAGTGACTTGCCTCTTCAGGAGATCGGAATCGAGCTGTCACCTTCCCGGTCTCCAGGCTCCAACCCCAGCAGCTCCCCCGCGTCCTCTGGTGTAGAAGCGGCCGCTACGTCCTGTTGCTGCTCAGCTCTGGTCGCCTCTCTGTCTTACCCATCAGCAGGATACTCAATCCCCGCATTAATTAAACTCCTTCTGTTTCCAACATCTGGACTCGTTCCTATTTTCCTGGTTGGACTCTCCTTCAAGTTATTTCACAATTTTTGCTCAAGCGTGGATTCGACGTTTCCACCCTAAAATCTCTGCGTGGGCTTTTCCGTAGCCAAGCCACCTACCCCGTGGCTCATGAGGGCATTTATTTACTTGTATCTCTCTGCTGTGCCTTGATTTTCACCTGATTCGTTTTCCATGCGCCTATTCCCCTGACTCTGACACTCCTCTCACTACTAACGTATCAGGCGATCCGTCAGTCCCATTTTTTCTTAGAGACATTGCCCCGAAAGGGAGTCCTCCGATCCTCTGGCCCAGATGGAATTCGTAGCTCTTCAAGTTTAATAATCATCGAATGACTGACTTTGAGGACTCAGCACGCGTTCACGGTGCGTACTGAGGACCCAAATATCATCAATCCACTCGGTAAATCGGGCAATCTGCAAAAATGCCCCTCTCAGCGCGATGAAGTCCACCCCTGGTGGGGGCTCGCGGTGAAGGCGCAAACCCACAGCTCTGACTGAACTGGGTTGGCTCGGGGCCTCTGGGAATTAGAAGCGACCAGCGTTTGTGCTCACCGTCCAAGGCCGCCGGACACAGAGGGGGTGTCTAATACAGCAGCTGAGACGCAAAGCTATCTACTAGGGAGCTGGACGTGACAAATTAAATTACACGTCCATTAGATCAGGGACATGTGAAAGCCACGTTCCCTTGGGGGAGCAGGGAGATCGGCTCTCCACTCACAAGATGAAAGGATCTGAGTCTTTTTAGAAGCCGAGAGGTCTCAGGAGACGGCAGACAGCAGGATGCCATTTGTTACAAAGTGAGCAGTGACACATCGGCGCCGGAAGCCGGGAGTGAGCGATCCCATTGATTAACTTGCCAGGCTTTCCTAAGAGGGTGTCATGTGCAGTTTGAAACTCCGAGTGGAAGGAGGAAGGTGAAAACCACGGAAGGCCGGGGGTGAGGAACCAGGACGAGCAGGGACACGAGAGGCAGAGGCGTGCTGCGCGCAGAGGGTGGGGGGAGACAGTGATGCTTCCCGTCTGCAGATGCCCTCGACCGACTCAGCGCCCAGCGCTACCCTGTCTCTAGGAAGGACCAGGAGGGAGGCTGCGGCACTAAGAAGCCAACAAGCCCGGAAAGAACAGGAGGCGTTTCTTAAAGGTAGGGCCCATTCTGCCCGTTTCGGAATGGTCTGGAAAACGATCTTCCCCGATGCCTAAGAAAGGGGCCGACTAGGACGCCCCGTGTCATCTCCCACAGCGTCGTGCTCAACAACCCTGGCTCGAGGCTTAAAAGCCACAAGAGAGGCGAGAAGAAGACAGGAGGACAGAAGCTCATTGCTCATCACTGCCTGGAAGACGCGTGCGACCTTCATGTCGACAGTTTACCCAGGTCGCTGGCACCGTGTCCACGTTTCTTTCCTGAATCTACGAGCGTGGTTCAGAGCCAGGTACTTCAGACTCCGCAGAGGCGGAATCGGCCGTGTCGCGTGTGGATGGGGGCCGCTGCTGCGCCCACGCTAACGAGCAGGGGTGTGCCAAGGCCTCCTGCTGCGATCCTGCACCAAGAGCCACAGGCGACAGAGTGCAGAAGGAAGTGCAGGGCCTCAGCGTGCAGCTGCATCCTGATCTGCTCCCTGTCCTCTCACCTCGAAGATTTCCCGATCCTTCCTGGGAACCGGGTCTCTGTGGCAGGCCAGGAAAAGGGGGGCCCAGGCGGGTGAAGCGGGGAGCCCAGGGCCCGCGTCCGAAGTGCAGATGTCTGGGCTTCACGCCACCAGGTGCCCGACTCCGCGTGCGCTCAGCGAGGGCCAGAGTCCGTGTGGATGGACAACGTGTGTCCCTGTCGTTTCTGGTCACTCTACGGACGAGTTCCTCACGTGTGAAGGGGGACAGTGGCAGCAAAGGGTTCCCGGGAAAACGATGGGCTGCCGACAGCCAAGCGGACAGGTCCGGGGCGGTGTCTGTCCCCCCCCCCCCAGTGACATCCGACAAAGCTCAGGCAAAGGCAAGCCGGAGCTTTCATTAAGGGAACACACGTGTCAAGGAGACTGTTTTGTGACTCACGTGCCTAACATGAAGGAGATGCAAATTTCCTTCCTACAGGTGACATTCTGTGTTTGCCAGAAAGAGAGGCAACGTCAGCTGTGCCTGCACCGGGGAAAACAACGTCTACCTCTCAGCAGCAGAAATCAAAACATTTCATTCCCAGGCAGAGCCAAGCTGCAGGACGCGCACCCCCACGGGGGACTTGACAGAAACACGGAGCCCGAGACAAGCGACACTGCTTCCTGCCGAGGCTGGCGGTGGGCACGGGAGGCGGTCCTGGCCCACCGCCCCGCTCGCTGGCGCTGCCTCCCAGAATGCGGCCCCGGGCCGCGTGGCCGCGGCTGTGCGGGCAGCGCTGGGGACAGGTAGGCCGGCGTGCTGCCCCCCCACGCCTCCGCCACATGCTCCGCGCTGCTCTGTGGCAGGACCGAGAAGCTTTAATTTCTACCTTTGGAAGATAAGCAAACAAGCAGTGACACAGCAGTGGTGACGCGCTTACACTTGAGCAGACGCGACGTGGAAAGACATTAATTTCGTGCCAAACTGAGCAGTGAGTCACAATGTGCTCAGAGCTGTCAGCCTGTTAAGAGGGGGCTAACTTGGAGGGAGAGCAGCAGAGCCTGCTCGGTCTCCCCCCTGGAGCACTCAGCTGAGGGGTGGGCCTGGCGGTCCAGGACCCGGGCCGGAACACGAAGTCCTGGACAGTGCCAGCCCAGATCCTGTGTGACCCACCACGTGAGGATTGCAGAAAGGGAACTTTCAAGCAACCAGAGAATCCGTCTCCCTGCCCCGCGACAGTCAGAACCAGTCTCTCCCAGTACAAACCAACCGATTAAGGCCTCCTCTGGGCTCAGCTTCGGGCTCAGGCGCTTCGCCGTCTCTGCCGCAGCAGGTACCATCAGGCCATTCTCAGATTTCTATCTGACATTAATTCTGAAGCCCTTAAACCTGATTTCTTCTGATCTTCGTCAAGCAGCCGGCCCGGACTGCTCCCTGAGATGTCCTTACGCAGAGAACTAGAGCATCGGGACTTCAGAGGACCTCTCGCCCCACGTCCCCCCCAGCATCTCCACCCGAATACCCGCCTTCCACCTCGAGGAATGACACGCGAGTACCCCCCCCCCCCCAGGCCCAAAGGCCTTCTGCAAGCATGTGAACGGCTGCTGGGTTTTGTCATTTCTTCTATCAGCCTTTTCAACTCTTTCTTGGATTACAGATCGCTCTGAAACGTACCGAAAACGAAAAGATGTGCCCGCGCAAAATTCACCGACCATTAGCTGCAGTCCCTAAGCCCACTGGAGTGCCCCCGTGGACCCCAAGTTCAGAACAACTGCCCTGGACCTGAGCTGGAACGGAGGCATCTGGTCTCTTCTTGGTTCCTGTGTGCAGGGTCCGCTGTATTTCTCGTCACAGCCATCTCCACTTTAGAAACGTAAAATACGTTCCAGCCTAGACGTGAACACAGCAGAGGTGGTCGGGGGGCACAGTGAACCTCAGTTCTGGTCATCTTAAAACCACGCCTCCGTGAGGGAGCCCAAGGTTCGTTATTGTTGTTTTTAAACAGCTGTCGCTTACGCTGTTGACCTTTCCAACAAGGACCTGCTCCACGACCTTCGAGGGCACAGGACAGCGGCAGCCACCTCTGCTCTCCACAGCCACGTTCGCCCGTGCCTTAAAGAAGCTCCTTGCGGTACGAGCTCCTTGCATCACTGCACGAGGCTCGCCTCAGCGTGAACTCAAGTCCCAAGTCCTCGGAAGGCCACGGAGGCCCTGCCTCGCAGCTGCTGCTCCTGCCCCAGCGGCACCGCCCTGCCCGCTGCACGCGCTCTGCGTCCTCGGCCTGGAAGATTCTGCTCCCAGCTCCTCCCACCCTGTGCCCAGCTGAGGCCTGCTCAGGCTTCAGGCCTTCGGGTCCAGCCTAGACGACCCTTCCTCAGGGAAGTGGCATTTCCTGACACTCTCCTCGGCCCCCCGAGAGTCGGTGCCCTTCGTCTTTGTATTCCCTGTCCTAATGCAATTCAGCAGTTTTCCCGGCGATCATTTGGCTCACGTCTGTCTGCCCAACAGGACGCTCCACGGGGTCGCATGCCTACCTCCTGCACTGCTGAATCCTGCCACGGGGCCTGGGCCCTGCGAGGCGCTCCTCAGACACTGGCAGAGTGAGCAGGCAGGACACTGAAGGTCGGCCGTGAGGACCAGGTGAGGCAGTTACGGAAACAACTTAAGCGCGCAGTTCTCCGTGGCAGGTGTCAGCAGATCTGAGGCGCTGGCAGAGCTCAGTACATTAGCCCTCAGAAGCCACCGACAACAGCGACTAGAGAGCTCCACAAAGCCAGCGGCGAAGGAAGCGGGAGGCTTCAAAGCCTTGCGGCTGATACGGCCTCAGCATCCCCGCACCTGTTTAAGAGGAAGCTCGACGCGTCTCAGAAGCAAGCAGAAGCTTCTGGGGGCACACTGCGCGGTGACACGCCCGCTCGAAAACGCCGCTTCTAACGAGCTAATTAATTCTGCAGAAACATTAGCACAAAGGCGGGCGCCACCAGCTCAGGATAACGCCACCGGGCCGGGAGCAGACCGGAACGTGGGCCTTTCTAACGACACCGGCTTTGCAGAACGTCGCTTTCGACTCTACCCGTCAAAATCCACGGCAAACCATGCGTTGTTAAAGCTTCACAACAATTTGCTGGGCAGATGGCTGAGTTCTCTCGAGCCTGACCCCTCCTCAAAGGGGAGAAAAACGAACCTGGACTCCAGCCAGTGATCCCGTGGGAGCGAGATATTCAGCAGCTCAAACCAGATTTAAATAGCATTCACCCCACACGGTATGTGCTGCCCCCCACCCCCTACGAGAGCCGAGTGCTAGGGGCGCGGGTACTAATAACCCGCCTTTAATGCCTGGGGGAGATCCACATGGCCCGCACGATCTGGAAGCGGGTTGAGGCTTTCATCCGCACCTGTCCAGAGCGAGGACACCGAGGGGACCCGGCCGGTGTGGGGACAGGGGGTTGTTTAATTACTTCACAAGGAGAAGGCTGTCTGCAGCCCCGTCTGTCCATCAGTCTCAATCTGCCGAAGACAGGCTTAGGTCGAACCTGCTCGTTCATCTCCTGTGGGTGCAACTTCTCAGATCTGCAGAAGCGTGCACCATGCCTGTGACAGATTCCTGGTGATCCCCCCACGAAAATTAAAAAGCGTTTTCTAAATCGTGCATCAAAAAGCAAGACTAAGACTAGCTGGATGAGAGGCAGGAAAACGAGCCTGTGCTGACTGCTGCTGGGCCCTCGCCCGAGCTACTGTCTCCCGGGTTATTCTCTTCCAGGGACAGACGACTGAGAACTCCAAAACCCCTCTACGGAAACTGGGCACCGAAGCAACGAGGGCAGTGGACCGGGCGGACTGGGCCGGGCGTCGGAGCAGAGGGGGCCCACCCGTTCTCTCCTCGGTGGCTCGTGCCTTTTCGACGACGTGAATGTGCTCCCTGGACGCATTCAGGAGAACCCCCTGGGCGAGCGATCAAAGCTACCCCACCTTTCCTGAAACTGAATAAAAAAGCACAAGCCCCGGCACATGCTGAAGTGTGACTGACCTGTCTCTCCGGTGGGTGTCAAGCAGCCCAGGAGTGCAGGGGCGCGTGAACCATCACGAAAGCGGAATTCTGACACGTGCCTCGGTGTGACTTAGGGAGGCAGAGTCGGATCTGTGAGCGATTCCCATGGAACCCGTTAGTAAATGTTAGTTAGCGGAGTGCCTACAGTACTGACTGCGACCGGGGAATGACGCTACTACTGCGGGTAGGAAAAAAGGGGACGAGCTGGCCCCCAGTGGGCTTTCGGGAGGGTCCCGGCCCAGGCTTACAGAGGAGCATCAGGCCGAGTGGGAGACAGATGCTGCGGTCCGGTGTTCCCAGCACCCCGGCATCCTTTGCCTGCTCTGGGAGGTAAGAAGGGCGAGTGTGAGCCCCCGCTTCATAAATGACAGAAAATGGGAGGGCAGGTGACTCGCACTGGGTACCGGCACAGCTGGGCGCAGAGCTGAGCCCCAGCCCAGGCCTCCTTGCACGCCGCCACTGTGACGGGTCCGTGGAAAGGGCTGATTTCCTTTTTGTCACTCTCTGGTCTTTTTATAGGACAACTGAGAGGCGTTTCAGTGGCGCATTAACAGAACGAAATCAACCTGTGATAGTCTCTCTTCCCAGTCACTTAAATGCCCCTCGGTGCCTAAGTGCGCCCAGGGACACAGCGGTGCCAAATGGGACTCCACCCTCACGGGCTCACACTCCATTTGCCACAAGCCATTTCCCCTCGAGGCCACAGGCTCCTCTCCAGAAAAGCAGGACAACTGAGTAAAATTTCCTTCCACTCTCCCGTCGGGTTTTCGATGTTGTGACTCTCCATAACGTACACACGAAGCCGGTGGGTAACGGGAAGGGGCAAAAAAGTAAACACTTGCTTTGCATTTTCTTTTACGTTAATGACCAAAAGGCAGATGTTTTTCTCAACTTCTGTTCTTGCACGGAAAATGTATTCAAGCATCTGTGGGCCCCAGTTTTCCCTAAGACGTTTAAACCAAGTACTAAGCTTAGGAAAGAATTATAATTTCATTCAACATCCACCTCCTCTGCAGGCCCGGACATGCTACAGAGAGGAAAGGGAAAAAAAGCTAAACAAGAAAAATACCCACATCGAGCTTTCCAGCAACAGCAATTACCAGTCGTTGTTAAATCAGCCATCTCTGTCAGGTCTGGTGAAATGACACTCGGGCCTCAGACGGTGGGGGATGAATGTGTGAACAAGCCGCACCATTCGAAAGCCCCCCTGAGGACATGTTGGAAAGCGACATCCCCACCCCCACGTCCCACAGCGCCCCTCGCCAGCCCAGTTATGGCCGAGGACCGCTCAGGTCTGGCCCTTCTCGGCAATCGGCTGTCTGGGGTGCCCCCTGCCCTGCCTAAGCCCCCTTGGTCACTGTGGACCCCAGCCTTCGGTAGAGAGGTCTTCTCTCCAAGGCCCCCGAGCACAAAACGGCCCAGCGCATCACTCATGGCATCCTTCACTGTCCTTCGGAGTCCTCAGCACAGCCTGCCCCGCACACCTTGGGGACTGTCGGACGGTTACCTGTCCCACTAGACTGAAAGCTCCGTGCGCGAAGGCACAGTCCGTCCTGTCCCCACCATCTGCCCTGCGGGCACACGGTCTGGCACACAGTGGGCTCTCAACAGGTACGTGGCAAATGCATCTCGCACGTGGACACCTTAAAAGTGTCCGCAGTGTAACGGAGCTGAGGCTGGGCCCGAGGAATCCCACGGGCCCGGCGGCTCTGGCCTCGCCCTGCCCTCATCCTGGACAAATTGCTTTCATCTGTCTCAGCTTCAGATGAATGTGCCGAATTCTCAAATTTAAGAATCTCTGTTAATGGGATGAGAGTCAAAGTCAGCGGCTTCTATTGAGTCTTGGGGACACAAGGCAAGAGACTGGATCCCTCTGGGGCTCTAGACGACGAGAACTCAGAGTGCCTCGCTCACAGGCGGCACCAGGGTGGGGGACACCACGGGCCCCACCGCAGCTCTAAGGCAGGGAGGGACGGCAACGGTGTGACGCGTCCTGTGTCCCAAAGGCTGGGGCACGAAGCTGGGTTTCACCACCACTGCTGTCTTCTCATCAGAGCCTGGACCAGTCTTTCCGACTCGGCTGAAGATGGACATGACTCCGTCCAGAGAAGGCCTGAGGGGAGACGGGGCCTCCCCCGCCCAGCACGCCTGCAGACACTGAGCGGGACGGCCTCCACGCCCGCCCCCCTGGCCCACTGAGGGCTCTGCCTGCTGTGAATAGAGGACAATCTGGGATATATTTAGGCCTGTAAACCACCATCAAAGCGAGATGCCTCCCTCAAGACAACTTCTGGATAGAAATACTTCCTTTTCATGTTGCAAGGAAACAACGACTACATCGGGAAGGCAGGACTGTAGTTCAGACCATGAGATCAGGACTCCCACCGGGCGAGATCGAGTCCCAGCTCGGCCAAGTGAGGCAACTACCGGGCTCCGACCCTCCTCCTGAAACGAGGACCGGAACAGCATCCCCCGGAACGTGGCTGTGAAAACTCAGTGAGACGACGCAGGTAAAGCACTCGGCGCATCCCCTGGTACAACTAACAGGCACGGACACACGGACGAGGTTCTATGACGAGGGAACGCGTCGGCACGTGAAAATCTCACCCGGAATCCGAGCAACTGGGTCCTTTTGCCACAGTTTTCTCCTCCGCCTCGCCTTGACCCAAAGAGTACACGTGGCTGGGAGCAGCCCGGACCAGGTGCGGCAAAGCCTGGGCTCCACCCTGGCTCGCCTACGCACTCTCAGGGCCCCTCCGGTCTGGGTTTCCCCTTCGTGTCACTCACTGATGTCTAAGGGTTCCCCCAGCCCCAGGCAATTCAACACACGTCTCGTCTCCTCAGGGCTTACTAGACGCACGAGTGCTACAGACCATCCGTCTTTGAAGGGTACATATGGTAATCACTCCAGATACTTCGATCAATCAGAACGCCCCATCCTTTAACCGCTGCGAGGCACGGGAATCTATTGTACTTGATGGATTTTAATAAAACCCGTCAGCATTTTAATAGCAGAACTTTCCCGAGAACGGGCGCAAAACACATTGCTGCTGTCAGTGTGTGGGGGGCCCAGGACCAGAAATTTCTAGAAAGGACTGCTGCAACCAAGTCTTGGAACGAAAGACGAGCGTCTTAACGGGAACCCCAGGAAACTGCAGTTCACAGGAAAGACCCTGCCCACGACCGCTCACAGCGGGGTGTCTGCTGTGGCCGAGCAGGACGTCCAGGGGCTGGCGTAACTACAGGACACGTACCTCACGTGTTTCACCGAGGATCTCAGAACAGACAAAGAGCGATGATTGAGTTAAACGTTAATGGCTGCAGAATAGGAGCCGGGGCTAGAAGCATCCTTGAACTCTTACATTCCGGACGCCCACTCTGGGAAACGGGAGATCTGCTGCAGGGGACAGACACAGCCGTGACCCCCTCGGTCGTGCTGGGCCCATCGCTGCTCCCTTTAATTCTCCAGACATCACCACGGCACCTCCTCCACGACGGCTGCACCTGGAGCTGCGACCTGGGGAGGGGTGTGCACGCGCACACGCATGTGCACACTCACCCACACGCGACATTTCAGTGGGCAGAGCAGACTGTTCAAAAGCTGGGGACGCGGCTCATCACAACGGGACATCAGTTTCTCCTGCTTGGATCCCAAAGCTGTGATGGCAGTGAGCCCCGTGGGGGTGAGTCGACGACACAACTGCTTGGGACCGTGGACGATCACGTGTGAAAGGAGAGACAATCACTCCTTTTGGTAAAAACGGGTGCGGCACCACGCGTCCTGCAGGGGTGACACCCCGGAGGGCACGCGCAGGAGATGAACACAGGGAGCACTATCCTTTTGGAAACGAGGTGCACAGAGACCCAACAAGGGGACAGAGTCTGCCTTGAGCAGAGATGTGATGACACCGTTACTCCTAAAACATGCAAAGGGACGGTGCTGCGTGAAGGCGACGCTCGGTGGGTGAGAAGAATGGGAGCTTCCAGCAGGGCGCACTGAGGTCAAACACTAGGAAAAACTTTACAACCGGCAGGACGGCGAGCAGGGTCCAGCGGCTGCCAGGAGAGGCAAGGAAATGAGCGCCCGTAGGGACAGCCCGGGTCCCAGCCTGACCCCTGCCTGGCCACAGTGCAGGAAAACGGGAGCCGCGTGCGCCCTTAGGGAGGATGGTTCTGATCTAAATGAGAACGGAAACAAGGAGGCCAAAGCCCTGCTTTCCCACGTCTTTGACTCTCTGGCGCAGGCGTCCCCAAGCCTCGGGCCCTGGGCCGGGACTGGCCCGTGGCCTGCAGGAACTGGGCCGCCCAGCAGGAGACGAGCAGCCGGGGGAGTAAGAGAAGCAGCTCCATCTGTACCGCAGCCGCTCCCCAGCGCCAGCATCACCCCTCATCCCCGCCTCAGATCGTCAGATGCCACAGGAGCACCGGCCCCTGCGGCCTAAAAGGTCGGGGACCTCTGCCTAGTGCAGGTGGGGGTTTTGCCCGGGGGGCCACACGCGTGACGTTTAAAGCCATCACACGCCGGGTCAAGCGGCCCGCGTACGCTACGGAGGGCACGGTTTCAACACGATGGCGACTTGTTTCCCAGAACAGGCCACCGCCTGGGAGGCGGCTGTGGGTGACACGGAGCGCGACCACAGAGCAGTCTGTTTCTCCCCCGCCCGCAATGCCCTAATTCAAAGGCTCCTTCCTCTGTGCAGTCCCAAACGGTGGCATCATTTGCTAAACAACGTGAAGCATTTCAGCTTGATTAGCACGACTGGGGTTTAGGCTTCTCGTCATTTTCCGGAGGGTTCTCAGGGCCTGCTGCCTGCGCTGGGAAACGGGCCTTCTTCCAATGACCCGGCCAGTGGCCTCTGCGTTCTGCGGCCTAATGAAGGCAGCAGGGAACACCCTGGAAGTCTGGCCTTCGCTAGCTATAGCTGAGGAGCCTCGAGTTGGGGAGACTCTGCTTCCCACAGCAGAGCCCGACGAGGCCCGCCGGGCCCGGACATGCCGAGGCTAACGGGCCCGCCGCTCGTGCCCTGAAAGGGGACGATGTGCACTTCGAGCACTATTTTCTCCACGAGGGGGAGGGCATTTTAGTGAATCAATTCGTGTTTGGAGACACTCTCCAAGAGTGGGCAGATTTAAGAATGAAAATGACAGAAGGAGCAAGAGGGGTTTCTGACGAGCGGGGCCCGTCCACTGCTACAGCTGGAAGGCAACTGAGAGGCCCTAGTCCCAGTCCTGTGCTCTGGAGAGTGAAACGGGGCGCCGGGAGGCTGGCCGGCTGGAGGCCCAGCTGGGAGTAGAACTCGGATCGCTGAGGCTGCCCGGCCCTAGATGGAGACCTTTACGATGCAGCTACGTGATAAAAACCTCAACATCACGAATGAATAAACCTTCCAAGAGACGGAGGTCCGAGCCTTTTGTGGCCACACGGAAACACGTTTTCACTGCATTTTTCCATTGTGCGTTTTTTACAATATTCTCGTTCACTCATTCTCTCCAGGATTTCCAACGAGAAACAGTTCAAATGCAACGGAAATTGTGCCACGAGGTCCTGAGAAGTCTTCTCGATCTAGCTGCAAGCACAGATGCCAGGGCACTAAGGAGTTTGTGGTTCCGTGTGTGCTTGGAGGTCCTGGACCCCAGCCGGGCGGGTGCTGCCCGTGCGCGTTTAATACCTGCGGCGGTGTTTTCTGGATCATCCTGGAATAAAATAATCCAGTGAGATGCGTCTCTGGGAAGACGCCCGGCTTGCTTCGGCGAGGAGGAAAGGCGGGATGAAGTTCGTGGTGAGACGGTTTCGTCCTGGGTGGATGTCCGGCGACTGGCTAGCGATCTTCGTCCTGCGGATGCGGATGACGTGCTGGCTTTGATGCACACACACCCGAGTCATCCATTTTGGCTTGTGAGGAAGTTTCCACTCTGAAAATGAGACTTTAGCACGCCGAACACGTATCTCTAAAGCCGGTGCCGCAATGACCGGTAAAATGTCGAAGCAGCACGTTCAGCCGCGCCATTTTCGAGCCATCCATCACCTGCTGCCCGGGTCCTGCCCGACTGTTTCCAAGTCCATTTTCACAGTGTTCAGGGATCAGAGCAACCGTATCATTCACAGGGGCCATGTCCAGTCAATTTCTACGGAGAGGAAATGGAATTTTCCCAAATAGATTAAGTTTAGTGTAGAGAACAAAGACCCCCCGAGGTTAGCGTTTCCGAAACTCAATGTCGGAAATTAAGTTTAGATAATTTTAAGGGCTATCCTTCAAGTGTGACTGGCTCACAAAGGGGGCCTGCTCTCCTAAACGTGACCCTTTTCCCAAGCCCCGAGAAGCAGCACGCAGAAGACCACAACAGCAGCGACCCAGGTTCCTGCACCGTGGCCAAAGGGGCTCCGGCACGGCCGGCCGCAGGGCAGGGCTGGGTCCCCAGGGCCTGTCCTCGCCATAGCCACCACACAGAGCGTGCGCCTTCTCCCTGGCAGAGGTTTCCACACCTCACGCCTCTCTCTCCGGATGCCTAAGCTACATTTTACCCATTTCTATGAGTGTCTTGTTAAACCAGCAGATATACTCACTACCAAGAAAACAACTTATTTTATTAACGAGCAGCATCCCTCCTCTCCAGCATCCCCTCCAGCCCCGGCGCTTTGTGGCCACAGCCCTCTTCTCCTGTCACGCTGGAGCCGGGATGACCCAGGGGGACAGGCCCTGTGTGAGGTGCCTATGTTGGAGCAGGTGGCAGCAGCGTGCCCGCTGGGCCTGCTCCCGTTCCTCCCGGTTCCTGACTGCGTTCCAACGTGCTCTGGGGACCGAACGCTGGAGAGTGACTAAGGCGCGTGCCTTCTGTGACGCTGACTACCCGCCTGGCATTACGCACCCCTGGTCTGATCGGGAGGCAAGGGAGAAGGCACAGAAATCTGAAAGGGGTGATAACAGGGGCGCTGGTGACCTTGAGGAAGTCGTCAAATGCTCCCGGCCTCAGTGTCCCCAGCGACAGACCGAAGGTGACAGCTGCACCCGACTCAGAAGCTTGTCAGGATTGCGTACGGTGGTAGAACAGCACTTGAAACTGAGTGACCACTTGACCAAACCCCAGCGACCGGGGTGGCAGGCAGCAGGGTGACCGTGAAGCGGTACCCAGGCCCGCCTGTGCCTTTGTCAACTCCCTCAATGCCAACGGGGGTCAATGTGAAGGTCACCCGCTGAGGCAAAGCACGAGAGCCACATCCCAGACTGGCCACGGGGGGTTTTCATGACTGAAGAACGAGAGAGAGAGAAGGGGAGTGGGGGAGGGGGAGAACCTGCTACACCTAACCCCGGCCTCAACTCCCCAACTCAAACCTTGAACCAAGGACGTGCGGCTCGTGCAGGATGGTGGTTTGGAAAGTGGAAAGCTGAAGTTCAAGCACGAGGGAGAGGCCTGGCCTGCTGTGACGGAGTCCTCCCCGATACAAGGACGCAGCGGCCACATCTCGGGCTCGCCCACGGCTCGATGCTGCCTCGAAACCCCACACCCGCCCAGCAACCTGCGCACAGCTCTCGTTTGAACCTCGCCGTACGGACAGGACTACCCCTTTCTCGACAAAGGTGTCTGATAAGGAAAAGGTACGTGGACTCGGACACACCGTGCTGCGCTGTGAATTTCATTTGCTCGAATCTGTGCCATTTGTAGGTATTTTCAGCTCAGTCAAAAAGGTCTGGGCCGGTGGGAAAGTTCAGGTCCCTTAATCTTTTCTTCGGACATCCATTATTCATGAAGCTCCCCCCACTCCCAAATGGTTAGGTTTGAACAATTGCTTGAAGTGCTGTTTTTAACCGAGAACGCATTATTCATCATGCCTGCAGCCCAGGAAACACTTACTTGCTAACTGGTCATTTTCGCCTGATCAATGGCTTCGCGGGTGACACACACCGCAGAGCGGGGCGCTCCCAGCACCAGGCCGTGGTGGGAGGTGTCTGCCTCTCCCAAACAAAGCGAGCTGGTTAATGGTCATTTTACGGGCCCCACATTACCCTGAAAACCTATTACCGGGCGGCTTAGTCAGCCTTCTCTGGGACGACGCGGGGGCGCTAAGCACAGCGGGGACCTTCCTGTAACAGGTTAATGGATCGATTTATTTATTTATTTATTTCAAATGTGTTTTTTCAGGCTGAAAAGCCACAAAAGACTCTCCGAGCAATGAGCTCAGTACCACGAGGGGAGGGGAGCCATGCTGGATCTGTCGGCCTTGGCCCTTCTCTGCCGTCGACGGTTCCCGGGCCAGGGCTGGAGCAGGTGCACAGCCTGGCTTAGTCCCCCAGGCTCGGGCTACCTTGTGTTGAAAAGCACTGTCAGGCTCCATTGTTTTCTTAAATACAAACCCGAAGTTGAGAAACAGCGGAAATAACAAGAAGTAAAGGATTCCATGTAAACGGCAAAGCCTAGGCCACTCTCATTCGTCAGTCGGCACTGCATACTTCAATTTCTTATAAAATAATGTCACCCCCGCCACAACCCGCCCCCCAAAACCGGGAATTCTCTTTTTAAACGAACGCGCTTCAAACACTGAAGCTGCGGAGCAGAGTAACCAAGCCTCGGTGAGACCGCGGGTGACAAAGGAGATCCGGAGCCGTTGGTGTTTCTTGGTCACCGTAGGTTCTGAAAGAGGACATCCGCTCTGCACCCTTGGCTTTGACACCCGAGACGAAGCGTGAATTCCCGCCAACGGTCCCCAAACCCAAGATTTCATGAGAAAATGGTATTTTTGCTGAATGTCAGGTCACGTGCAATAAGGCTAAAAACTCAGTGCTGTCCGTAACGTAAGGAAGAACAAATCTGAGATTTCTTCCCTTAGGATCCTGCTTCTCTCCCAGTGTCACATCTAATGACACGGCTGAGGGCGAGAATTTTGGAGTCGTCAGTCGCCACACGCTGCTGGGCGACGCGGTCATCCGCCTGGACTCGGGACGCTGACCGCCCAAGTTCAAATCCTCGCTCTGACACGAGCGATGCAGCCGGCCAAGTCACCCAACCTCCCTGTGCCTCAGTTTCCTCAGACGTAAAGGAAACATAAGAGTCCAACGTCACGGGGGTTTTGCAAGGATTAAACGGCGTCGCAGACGCAGAGTACCTGGAGCACCTAGTGAGCACCGTCTGCATGCTCAGCATCACCTTCACGAGCTGGGTGGCATCATCTCGGAGTCCTCCTCCGCCAAAGCCAGGGGCGACAACGATGCTGTCCTCACCGCACGGCTGAGTGACAGCGTGTGCGCAGCGCGCCTGGCTCCGGGCCTGGAAGGTGCTGCGAGCCGGCGTGCGCCAGGCAGGCGGCAGCATCGCAGCCGTAACCGGCCGCGTTCTCACCCGTCCTCCACCCTGCACGAGGACCTGCGCGCCCGAGTAAACAGCACGCCGCACGCTCACTCGGGACACGGACCCCGGGCCACTTCAATTTGTGGGTGTTAATTCAAACACCGCAGAAGCGCACCATCCCGTTTTCGGAACCGCGCTTCACCAAGCAACCTCTCTCAAATGCATTCCCCAGGACGCCTCCGCTGCCAACCAGCGAAAGCTGCTCAGCGGCTGCTCGCAAACGGATAAACCGCAAAACG
The DNA here is from genome assembly GCA_030015415.1 of Cynopterus sphinx. Taxonomy (NCBI): domain Eukaryota; kingdom Metazoa; phylum Chordata; class Mammalia; order Chiroptera; family Pteropodidae; genus Cynopterus; species Cynopterus sphinx. The sequence continues at coordinate 128,008,324 of CM057385.1, forward strand.
CAGCCGGAGCGCGCGCTTCCTTAGGTGCCGCCTCCGCTCTCGCTGTCGGTGACGCTTACGGCGGACGCCGCAGCTCAGGAACCGCTGGTGACTTGTGTCACCTGTCCCCGGGGCTTAGAGTCGGTCTTAAGATCACAGGGTATTTATGCTTGTGAGAGTCCCAGTGCTCAGGACCGAAAGGGACCCGATCTCCGAAGGACACAAGGGCATTACGTGGTCGAGGTCGTGTAACGGCTAAGGACAGGGCCGGGCAAGGGTCTTCCAGCTCCAAGCGCACCTTTCTTCCCGCTGGATGGTGGGACCCCTCGGGGGAAGAGTTTCTACTGTCTGAGATGCCAGTTCCTGTTCTGTCTCGAAGCATGGCATGTGCCCGCACACGCATGTGCACACGCACACACACGCACACCCGGGGTACACTGAGGGACTCCGTGACAGAAAGACGGAGACTGAGACATCAGTCCTCGTTGCTGCACAAGGTAAGCGTAGATTTTAAGTTTTCGGATGACGTTTAATTCCGCATAGATTTCATTCACGTTTTAGTTTCTCAAAGAGGATTTTCTTCTTGCATTTTTTAGTTCAAGTGCCCTCGAGACATTTTAGAAAAAGGTTTTTCTTTGACTTATGTTTTTCGGGGGGATGTAATTATAGTAAAAAGCGTTAAGAGCTTTTGGGGAAGTTTCACATTTCCTAGCATGGTCAGGGACGGACAGGGCCGTGGTGACCGTGACTCATCAGTGACCGCTCTGGGCTGCGCGACCCTAGCCCGGCGGGGTCTGGAGTAAGCGGCCCTGACGAAGGGCTGGAGGATGAGTCCCCACTGGGGTGGCGGCGAGCACCGCGCACACAGCTCAAAGGGGGAGCGCGGAGCCCACGAGGGGGGACGCCTCTGAGGGTGACCTGGAAGCTGGTGAGGTGACGCTTAATTGACGGAACCAGCTCAGTTTCTGGAATCTCTCTCAATCTCCTCCCGGCCGCTAGACAAAGCAACCAGAATAGTGAGAGAGAAACGAAATCTTCAGGAAAAGCTGATTTTTAAAATTCCCCACACACCAAAGCCACACAGGGTCGGCACCTGTGAGGCTGAGTAGGGAGGGGAAGAGGGACGACTGACTGGCTCTCGGGCCACAAAACCCCCCAGTCACCAGGAAACGCCCAGCTCTGAGAGGCCCGAACCAGGTGGGAGTCCTCCAAGACGACCTGGGCACAGCTGGCAAACTGGGGGCGCCGCCTCGGGGTCTGAGTGCCCCTGACCATGAACACCAGGGGGGTCTGAGTGCCCGTGACCATGAACACCCAGGGGGGTCTGAGTGCCCGTGACCATGAACACCCAGGGGGGAGGGGGTCTGAGTGCCGATGATCACAAACGTGGGGGCGTGGGGGACCCTGAGGGCCGCAGGAGGTGTCAGCCAGTGCTGCGTGGACACAGGACTGTCCAGCAACACCCCACTCAGAAAGGCAGGTCCCCCCGCTCCCTGAGGGCAGGCCCTGGGAGTGAGGGGGGCATGAGGGAGGGCAGGTGGTGGCCCAGAGCAGTGTGACTAGAGACGCAGCACCTGAAGGCCGGCAGCATGGGGCTCCGAGGGGCAGACACGTGTCCGGGTCCTTCATGAGCCAAAGGCCACCCGGCCACCAAGCTCCCCCCAGGGGCCTGCCCTTCTCTGCAGGACGGGAAGTCCATCCTCACACGGGGACACGGGAGACAGGGGATCCCACCTGCTCAGCACGACAGGAGAAGAGGTGACGCTGAGCAGACTGACTGTCCACACCGTGAAAAAGTCCTTGGGCTGACAGAAACCCAAACTGAGCCAAGCGAAAGTCAGAACACAGCGGACGGCTTGAGAAAAGCCCCGCATGAATCACAAACAGCCCTCAGAAGCGAGTGGCTGGACGACGAGAGCAGAGGAAGTGAGAGCTGCCCTAACGCAGGAGACGCTCAGACAAAGGCCCAGGGAAAAGAAACACGAGCGGAGAGACACCCCAGACAGCGCGGTCAGACAAAGGCAGCAGCGGAGGAGACCGGCGCAGAGAACACAAAGCAGGCGCGCGGTGTGGCGTGTGCCTGGATCCCAGGAAAGACGACACCACCCGCAAAAGCACATTTCCGAGACCGCGGGGGAGCGGGAACGTGGACTGAGCATTAGGTGACGCGCGGACATCGTGTTACTTGTGTGAAGTGTGATGACGACACGGTGGTCGTCCGGCGAACGTCCTTACTTTGTAGAAACGAATATTCAGGAGTAAAATCACATGACGTCAGCGATTTGCTTTTCTTTCCTCCCCTTTAACTGCCCCCCCTTCCAGCCCTGACCTACGGATGCTGCCGTCCGTCCCCTGTTAAGAACTGATCCCTGAAGGTGGGTGTCTCCCTGGGGCCTGGTGCATCCGGGGGACGGTCCGGGGCTCTACCTGGGGTGCGAACCCAGGACCTGCGTGTAACGTGGACGTGGTAACTGCTCCACTAGGGAGCCACCCCCAGAGATTTGCTTTTTAAAATGTTACAGCAGCAGCTACGACAGAGAACAAAAGGGAAGGAAAAAGGGGACGCGCTTGCTGTCCGGCCACCGTGGCGACGCGGGGTGTAAGGGCTTGTCCCACGGGAGTTCGTTCCGCTCCTATTTTCACATCGCTGTTTTAAACATCATGTTTTAAACATCGCTGACCTGTGTGTGCACAAGGACACGGGGCCACCTGTCACGTGGAGGTCGAGGGAGAGCACAGCGGGCGGGAGGGAAGACAGCGCTGCAGCGGGAGGTGGGAACCGGCGCGGAGAAGCCACCCCAGGTTGAATCACTCAGGGCAGAATCAAATTTATGTCGTGACGAGGCTGCTGCCTGCAGGGCCGAGAGTGAGGGCTGGGCTGGCGAGTCCCCCGGGCCCCACGTGTGGGTGGACTTCCCCGTTCCGCAGAGAAGGGTGGGCCCGGGGTGGGGGGTGGCAGGGTGGCCTGCAGGACGCCAGGTGCGAGGCGAGGGCAGCTCGGACCCGGGCCACATTCGTGGTGACAGAGAGGGGGGTAGGATCTGAAATGGAATTTGAAAGATATCACTAATGGACCAGATGGGAGGGGGTGGGGGGCATGTAAATGAAAAAGGGACATTTCCTCTTGGATTGGTCCTAATTATCTGTCTGATCTTAACCTTTCCCCAGAAATGAAAAGCCCGCTCTGCGGTGCTCGATGCAAGGGAGCGGACGTCTCTGAGAGGAAGCGTCTGAAGCGCTGTCAGAGGTGAGTCTCCATCAGACGCCTGACTTACGTGGGCCCCGGCTCGGGCCACCCCTACACACAGGCAGCGAAGCCATGGACACGCCGCAGGTGACAGACGAGTCTGCCACGATGCTAACTGCACTCGCAGTTAAAAAAGTCCTACGCTGAGGACCGCCGTCCTCCTCCCCAGCTCAGGCTGAGCACAGACATCCTCCAACTGGTCGGTTCCATCGCCAGCCTGGAGGTTTCAAACACGGGAGCTCTGAACCCACGGATATTTACTTCAGAGACTTTCGGAGGCACAAATCCTCCACGATCTGTCCCTTCTTTCTATTTGGTCCGTGAGGCCGAATTCCGCATTCCGGTTTCTAACCGGAGCAAGGCCTCGAGACAAAAAAGCAGTGTCTTTCGAGTTCCTAGAAGCGACAGCTTGAGCAGGTAAATTTTGCTCGGTTGTTCCCACATCAAACGCAGCTTTTCAGAGACTGAGGACTGTAAACAGAGGCGCGTCAAGGAGAGACGGCGCTGCAGTTGGGGACAAAGCACAAGGCAGCAAAGAACAAACGTCTCCGCTGAGTCCTCCCCCCCGGCGCCCAGCACCCGGCCCTGCAGACATGGGGCTCAGGAAACGCCCGCTGATGGATGAATGAGTTGTGGTGTCTTCCCCCCTGAACTCAACGAGTCCCTGGGCTGCAGGGAGACACCCTCGGTTAGGGGTAATGCCCAGTGGGGACAAGGTCAGGAAGACCCTGGCGACATCCACGGAAAGAACGCTCACGCCACCAAAGCTAGTGTGAACACGGAGCAGCTACACACAGAGCCCGGTCCTGCTCGGGCAGCCGAGAACCCCTCAGGCCCCGCGTACACAGGGGAGACGCAGGGAACGCGACGCCCAATCCTGGCAAGCTTTCCAGGGCAGAGGCGGAGGAATGGGTCCCCTCCCACGGCTGAGGAAGAAAAGACGCACCACCGTGGCCGTGGCCGCACAGGTCAAGGCTAGGAGGCGGAGCCAGAGTGTCACCATCGAGTAGCAAGTGGCTTCGGAGTCCAGGAAGAGACTCAGCTGCTCCACTGTCCCGATAGCAAGCGAGAACATGGAGAACACCTCCTGCCTCTGCTGCGAACCCTTTAAGATGGTAAAATTCAGCCTGCGTGTCTGCAGGTAAGACGGCAGGAACGTCCAGACGTGACTCAGTAGCCACCTTCAAAGAAATCTTACAAACAGGGTCACAATGCAGCGGCCAGCGCGAAGGAATAAACTTCATGGCTTAAAAAGAAAAAGAAACTTTCCCCAAACTGAAGATGCATTTTTCTACGTCACAATGTACGGAAGGTAACTACGTCACAGAACTTACAAACAGTTTAAAATAGCAAGAAGGTAGCCGATTTCATCACGACCGCCTTCCAGTCACCCATCCTACCTGGGAAAACTCCCAACCCCACCAGCATCCTTTCTGGCTTCGACAGGTACCCGTCCGTGCCCTCTTTCTTCCTTGAGAATGAAACCCTCTGGCGGGTGTCGCCCTGCAGAGGAAGTCGGCCCGGGACCGCTGCAGGGTGAATCCTGACCAGTCCGACTCCCGCCCGCGGTCATTCCCGGCCCCGCGACAACGACGGGAGCCCAGAGGCGTGGGTGTGAGGCACGAGGGTTCCCCGACGAGGCCCGTGGGGAAACCAGCCGCCGGGCTCCCGGAGAAGGTGCCCGTCTGCTCACAGGAGCAGCAGACCAGGCAGAGCCACAGCCAGGCCTGGCGTCCCTGGGCCGGGCCTGCGTTTCTCCGGGGCCTGAGGCACGTTTCCCCTACGCTCCATCGTCTCTGACACGCAGTATGTTCTATAATCGATACCATGTCACAGCTTAACCGACAGAGAGTTTTCTTTCTTATTGGAACGTAAAACAGGGGTGCATCTGAGAGCGGGTGACCTCTTCGACCTGGTAAATATGGCACACGCCCCCACCGAGCTGCCCCACCTTGGAACGTCTCATTACCAGAGTCTTACCAACTGTCCTACTGTTTACATCAGTTACATGGGGGTTCGGGTACCCGGGGAGGGAGGGCCAGTCTGAACTGAGGTACCGATCCAACGGGTGACCGGGGGCCTCGCGTCACACCGAGCCCACCTCCCGACCCTGATCCACACGAGGCCGAGCTTTCAAGGCCTGGACACTCGGGACGCGTGGTCGCGTCTAACCAGACAGGCCTCGATGATGGTGAGAGGGAGCCTTGGGGGTGGCCGTGTTCCATTCTGTCATTTAAGAAAATGAGGACACCCAGGCCCAGAGAGAGGCGACCTGCCCGAGGATGCAAAGCCGGTGAGACACAGGGAACGGCATCTGGGGGTGCGATCTGGGCTGCCCAGGACACCCACTGCGGCCCCCTCCGCCCACCTGCCCAAAGGTGAAGCCCAGGACAGAGATGGGCAACCGGAGGGTCACGCTCAGCCAGCGCGCCCCTCAAGTCCCCTTCCAGTTCCCCTCCCGGCTTTGCTTTGGCGCTGGGCGCTTTCTCGTCACTTCGGCTGTGTGCCGGTGACCGTCCCCCGCGTCCCTTCGCCAGTCACTGCACCTGCGACCACTCTCAGTGGTGGTTCTGCAGACCTCTCCCCTCGGAAGGCCAGAACCGTTTCATACGAGCAGCGAACCGAACAGGTCCAGGCGGAACCCGGTGAGGCAGGTGCCAGCACTTCCATGGCAACGGGGGTTCGACGGGGCCCACGTGGCTTTCTGTCCCATACAGCTGGTCGTAAGCTGAACTCTCACCTACTTGGACACTGACCTTTAGGCTAATGTCAAAAATAAAATAAAATATAAAATAATAAAAAATAAAATTTTAAAAAGCCAAAAAAAAAAAAAAAAAAAACTTAATTCCTTCGCAGTCATTGGTAAACTTTGTGTTAGTCACTTGTCTTTTACCCTTTCACATGCGATTTGGGGCTCTGCGAAATACACAAGTAAGGTTCTGGGATATCTTGGAGCCAATACAGTTTAAGAGGAACGTGTCTCCAGATTTTGACCAAGCCAGTGGCAGCTGAGCAGGACACCTCTCTTATGAGGAGTTCATCTAATTTTCCATTTCAGAAACAGCCACCCCTGTTATAAAGCGTCTACGGGAACATGGTAGCAGGCCACCCAGACCGTGTCGCTCGGCCTTGAATTTTCTGGCCACCCCCAGGGCTTCTCGCGGCCTCCAAGAGAGCGGGCAGAGGCGAGACAGTTCTGCTACGTGCCAGGACGCCAACGGGGAGGCCAAACGCACCGGCCGTAGGGAAGTCTGGTCCAAGGCCTGAGCTCTGATCCCGTTTCCACTTCCAAGTAAACAAGCTCCAGTAAGTCTGAGCGGACACCGTCTCGCTGGGTTTCATTTCCCGGTTTTTCATTAAAAAAGAAAGAAAAAGAAAACGTAGCTGTGGTCTGGAGTCATTCGCGCTTACGCTGCTTTCGCCACCTCCCGTCCTGTCGCAAGTGCTGGGGGAGCGAAGACACACGGGACACAGCCCCTGACGGATTCACAGCCGAGAGTCGAAGGGACAGATGAAGTAAGTAACACCAGGGACGACAGAGACCACGGCACGTGGGCTTCAGGATGCAGGTGTCTTCGGGATCGCTGACGGCAAGGACAGGACTGCTCCGGAGCGAAGCCGAGGAGAAGGGGGAGGGCTTTGGCAGGACACCCAGGGTCTCTCGCGGACCCAGACGACAGGGAAGCTGCCGCCCTCCAGGGGACACAGCCTGGGCACGGAGGGGCTGTGGGGATCCAGGCGGCATCTGCCCGTGTAAGGGCCTGCTCTACCGGATGCTCTGGGGACCTGGAGGCCAATGGCCAGTCCACGCTGCAGCGTCTGTGCTGAAAGGGTGTGAGGTGGGCAGGTCCTCCGAGGTGGGCCGTGAGGACAGAGAGAAAACAACGCGTGGAGGCAATGACAGTCTGCTCTGCGAGGTCGGCGTGACACAGCGAGGAGTTAAGAGAAACCTCAAACGACGCCAGTCCCGCTTCCCACGTCAGGTGAGCCCAAGGTGACCTGGCCAGACCGAGAAGGCCCGGAATGGACCCAGCCTCTCGTCCCCCACTCGGCCCAGAACCTGACCACACCCCGGCTCTAACATGCCCTGATGCTCCAGACGCGGTGCTCCTT